>OY728130.1:925335456-926723956 GCA_963277665.1 Viscum album
GGGTGGATACCAACATTCAGGGTTTATGTAGATGTGGGTAATATTAGTAATATGTAATTATTTCATTATTTTATGTTCTATGGGAATCATATTCTCTCTAAATAAGGCATCTCAGGTAAATGTTTGACGAATTCGTTGATCTTTGTGGGGAAACATTAGCTCTTTGAGTAAGGAATCCAAGGATAATAACCTCAGTAATCCAATGCTAATAACACATGGTGGATATCATTTTTTATGTTAGGTATCCAACACTCGTCACATGGAATGTTATTCTCATCGCATAAGGCCTCTTCGTCTTGTCAAAAGAGACATATCAAACTAATCATATTTGTAAAATATAAGTTGAATAACCTAATTAGAGGGGGGAAAAGATAATTTTATAGAAACTAATGCTTCATAGTCTTATCCCCTATGGTTCCATCAAATCAGCACATAATTTTGTGTTTATTATGCTTCTGGAGGGGTCAAAGGGTAAATGCTAGGTGAAAGAACTGAGGGACTTATATTCAAGTGGGGGATCTACCATATATTATTGAAATGTGTTAGAATAAGAACAAGATTAATTAATAGTGAGGTTTCTCACCATTTAAATCCCAATGGGTTTTCTAATAGATTAAAAGGATAGGGGAGGATATTTTTATGTATTTAATTTTTATGAAATAGGATGAACATAGGTTTTTTTTCTTTTACTAGTACAAAAATCAGGGGAATTTGGATTTATAAGGCAGGTAGTTCAGAATATTCTAGAATGATAATCTGTGTTCAGAGTTTTCAACCCCAGAGAGATAAATTATATTGAATTAGGATTATTGTTTTTACAGAATTTATATCACCTCTATATATCCACCAAAAAATGAGATATAATTTTTTTTGTAAATCTAGATTGAACCTTGGAATGTCATCATCTGTTCCCTACTTGGGGAGAGGGATCAAAACCCACATAGTCTAATTTAATTGTTTACGGTCATGAGATCATACTATACCATGATATTTATCATCATGTTGTAAGGAAACTTGCATCATGAAAGGATCAAAGAAAAGGGATGATGTTGGATTTTTTCTTTGGGTGAACCTGATACTATAGAGGATAATAAAAGATATAAGTGGTTATTATGCACATATTCTACCCAATATCGTGAAAATGGCCCCATGATTATCATATGAGGAAAAGTATTCTCACTGGACATGGAATCTTGTGTTTATCAATTTTTCCATAAAATGTATTTTAACAAAGGGTTTGTTTGTAGTTTAGTGTCATATTTAGAGGTCACTATCATTATATTCATTGTATAATGACTAGGACATTGGACTATATAGTTTAAATTGTTACAAATCAAAGGTTGATGGTTCATCTGTATAAATATTCCCATAACGAATATATTTGAATGGATAGAAATATCCAGTGATCCTACCATTGCATAAAAAGTGGAATGATGATAGGTTTACATCAATGATTTTGTGGTGGGGAAAATGTATCCACAACGCTAATTCATATGTATAGAAAAGGACTAGACACTACCCATTTGAAGAAGCATCTAGAGGTTCGTATATGAGGAAAATCATACATGGGATTAATAGAAATGAGGCTATATATACTATTATTATACCAGTGGGATTGGGAATGAGGGTTCATGATATCGTTCATGTGTGTGGATTGTGAATAAATGAACCTAATTGGAGTAACTGTGGGTGACATGAGAACTCAACAGGCATGTAAATATTCTTTTTTAAATGATTTAATTGAATAGGTAACTGATAGGTTAGTTACTGTTAAGTTTTAGTTGATTGAAACCTTAGAGTTGCATAAATCATGAAATCTAGCACATAGGTGGTTCATGGAATTTCAAGTAACTATTTTACAAATCATATAGTGTTGCAATAAGTATTGATTTGTGTGAAAGGTTAAAATCATATATGAACTCATCTGTTCATTTAAGAACAATGTGTAAATTAATCTATAATAATAGCTAGGTTGATTTAAGACCAATGAGAGGTCTTTCATGGAGTTTATACACATGTGGAAATCCATGGGAGTCTTGTGTTTCATAGACCTTCAAATGAAAGGGTTTTCTAAGATGTGGTTCCATGAATTCAACTTCTAGTGGTTTATCACATGAAATGTGGGTTAATACTCTATTTATAGTCATTTTGGGACATGCTTGGAACTATTTTTCATAAAAAAACAAATAATGTACAAGATAGTGGATTTTCACTATTGTAAGTCTCTGGTGTACAACTTTTCATTACAGGAAATTCATTCCTTTCAAGTCAAAGGCCACTCAAGAGTCTCATGGAATGTTGTCTATTTTACATTACCTTACTTGAGAAAATTCTTTCATGATAATATTTAATGATGCACTCCAAATATGAATGTTTCATACAATGCCGCACCTGGCTCGAGAATAAACCAATTGGTTGTGTTTACCTTATACTTGTTATGATCATGCTTCTTAGAGACCAAGATGTAATTTTTGGCACCACAATTTTTAAAAAAAACACCTCGTTTACCATTACAAATCCCACCTTTGTAGGTATACACTTCACATACAATTAAGAATACCCAATTTATAATGGAAACACATCGACTAAATTTACACCTATATCATGAATAATGCTATAGGATTTTACAATCATATATGGGACCCCATCTACATAAGAGTAATGATAAACATTCAAAATTTTATATTTTGTAATGTTTTCTTTTAAATAATAAATTTTTTATAAAGTATAATAAAATTAATTTAGTGAATATTTATCAACTAATATAGAGTCTATTTATTAGTTTGATATAAATGGTTTATAAATAATTATTAAGTATTTATGATAAATATTTTATTAAATATTCCAAAATTTTAAATTTTAATGATTGAATTACCTTTTAATCAATTTATATGAAACTGAATATTATTAATAAGAAAATATTACTATTCATAAATCATAAGGTAAATTTATTTAGTTTTTATAAGTTACAAATTAATGCTTAAATAGAAAAATTTTAAATTTAAAACTATGAATTTTCAGTAATTAATTAATTTGAATTGTTAAATTTAAAGATACCATATTTGGATTTTATTTGAACAACATAAAAAGTTTTTTTTAGATTGATCTAAGAATTTTTTAAATACTATTAGGTATATAATATTAAATTATGAATAATGATTACATATTAAAAATTGGAAAATAAACAGGTTAAAATTTATAAAATATCACACATTAAAATTTAAATTAGACTTATAAAATAATAAGAAAGTGCACATATTAGTATGAATATAACGTATTTATTCTAAAAAATTATTGAATTTCAAAACTAAAAATCTTAAATATGAAAATTTTTATAATTATTTTTTATTTATTATTATTTATATATAGTTATGTACTATTTCAATTTTTCATTTAATCTTATATTTAATGGTTAATCCATTTTTATTAAAACATAGAAAAAAATTTATATTGTGAATCTGTATTCTTTGGTATAACTATCTAATTTCATCAAGGAAATATAGCCTTTCATTTCATATATAGTATGAATAATTAAATTATTTTTAATCTAACTTGACCTCTTTATGTAATTGATGTTGTAATCATAGATATTGTTATTGAATATTGTGGTTTTATAATATGTTTTAGATATATCATTAATTGAATTATCTATTGAGTAATGTATTCCTAGGTATATGAATTGGGAATTAGATTACCATCCATAAGAGAGGTTATGCCTTTTCAAAAAAATGGAATTGTGGTTGGCAATCTATCACTCTAAGATTACTCATTAGGATATTTTCAATTTAATACAAATAAATAACATTATATGTATTTTTCATGTACATTATTGATGTACCTATCATGGATAAAAATAAAAGATTATTTATTTTCCGTTTGTGACATATAGGCTAACCATGGTCATCTCACTAGAGAATCCATACAGTCAATCCAATTCTAAGACCAATTCACCTAATAAAAGTTCAGTTAAATTATTTTATGAATACAATGAATCTTTTTTTTCTTTGGTTTTCTAACAATACTATAGTGAATAAAAAATCCAAAATTTAGATGTAAAATAAAATGAATTCAAGTTACGGTGTAAGGTCTTGGTCATTAGGATTTTAATATGTACATTCCTTCATCATTAATTCATTTTTCAAATTCAATTTGATAATTCATTTTATGAAAACCCATAAATGAATTAATTTTCATTAATTTATTATGTGTGTAATTTTATCTTTTCTTGGAAAACACTTTGTTACACCAAACCCCACTTCTAATAATATGAATGTAATATGACACATCATTTTAGAGTGAAGTTCTTAAAATTCATAGCTCCATCATAAGTCATTACATACCTTCCAATATCCACAAATACCCCTTATTAAGTGTTTAACCTATAGAAGGGAAAGAAAAGATGTAAATCAAAGGGAAAGGATAAATTTCTAGATTTGTGCCATGGTGAACGACCACTGCACACATTCAATTCTCTCTTTTTCACCACAAACCTCATTAGGTTATTAATAATTAATGTAAATTAATTAAAAACATGATGAAACAACCGCAACGACCAAGGATATGGTTATTCAGTCGTTATTTTGAACATATGGGTTCATGGTGGGAAGAGGGAAGAAATAAAGGCACAAGATTTGATAAACAAATTGGTATTAGATGTTAAACATGGAAATATTAACAAAAATAAGATTTAGGGGGATATTATGTCATTATCAGTCAATAATGAGGGTCCCTGAGACTACAATGTATAGTTCAGTCATTAATTTAACAAAAAAACAATAATTATTGTCCCATTAAACTGATTTAAATCATAAAATATTTAATTTTCAACATAAAACCACCGAGGAGCACACATGAAAGGATAAAATCATAGAATAAGGGCATATGAAATTAAGGTGTACCAAAGAATGACACATATGTGTCATTCCATGACCCATGTGGCCCAACTTCAGAACTCCATTGCATTTTCATCTTCTCTTTATGACTTATGTTATCCCTCTGTTGTGTCCTAAATTACTATTTAAGACATAAATCATCAATTTCAATCATTTTTTGTTCTTTTTCCATAAGAATCTTTATTTTGATCTACGGGAATTAGCCTTCACTTTTCCATTGTCGCAGGACATCATCTTTATATTGAATTCATCACTATTTATTTATTATTTTAAATGAAATATATCCTAAAATAAATTATAATTACAATTTAACACCCAAAAGTTTAATCAACTATGTTATAGATAAAAAGAACATTATTTTTAAATATATATTTATATATGAAAAATATTACTCTTTAGAATCCCCACACATATATCTAGATTATCCTAATGAATGTAACCACAATAATTTTATAAAGTATTTTCATTATTTAAATATCCTAATTTCAAAATCAATAGAATAAAATTTTTGTTAATGGAAAATACAAATTTATATTTTACAAATATTAATTTATCTAACTTCTCAATTTTTCCCAATGAATAACTAAATCTGGAATTTAACCTTCCTCGTTTCGAAATAATAATTATCTTATAAACATAATTTTTTATTTATTAAATAATCATTAGTTTTCACACCGCTTGTAATTTACCACATATTAAATTAATTTTACTCATATTTTAGGGTAATAATTTCAGTAATGTTATGATCATACCTCAGGTACATGTCGCTTACCATTGGCATCCAAGGAATCTAATATCTTCAACACATAAATAAATAAATCAATATTAATCATGAGGGATTTGAATTATGGGTTTAATGTCTCTAAGGATTAGGGTTGGTTGTTAATGAATAAAAAATAATACTAAAAAGTTGGTGTGACTCTTTATCATGTTGTATGATATAAAAATATAATCTCTATGAAATTACACCTAAAATAATGAATATATCATCCTCCAATATCCACAACACTCAAAGTAGGCACATGATAATAATCATAAAAATTAATAAATCACCATATTTTTCTTTTATCAGTTATTCTATTTTTTTAAAAATTGTTTCCAAGAAAAATATCACTTTCACCACATAACCACATATGATTAAAATCATTGTTGTAGAAATGGTGATTTTTTCGTCAAAGTTCACAACCCTTTTTCTTATTTTTCATTTTTTACCATTTTTATTTATTTTTAGAATGCGAGGTGAATAATATAGTACATGGAAAAATAAGGACTCTATATGATTACCATAAGAACCCCTAGAAAAACGAAGTACACCCCCAACTACCATAGACATCCTCTCCCCCACACCAAGATATTTGAGTATCATACAATATAATGTGAATAGGAAAATAATATATATATATATATATATATATATATATATATATATAGGCTTGTAACATGGCTAATACCCTAAAAACATCATTCATGGATTCTAAAAGAAAGAGTCAGATTGGTGTTAACTTGGATCTGATAATAATGGGATTATAAATTAAAATTCCTCAATCTGATTAAAACATATTCTATAAATTCATAACTTCAATAGAATAAAAAGCATGTTACAGAAGAGAATATAATTGGGTATCATATAAAATATACTATAGAAGGAATGGGAAATATATTGTTCCGAAATTTTCATAGTGGTGCTAATAAATGGCTTGAGAAATTTACACATGGAAATGCACAAGAAAGTAAAAAAAATTATATCAATTCAAAAATTTTAAAATAATCCAAATATAAGAATAATTTTATTTAAAAATTTATCACGATGTAGAATATTATGGATTTTCTAATTTTCTCTATCAATATTGTATTTAATCATTCATTTTACTATTTTACTTATCTAATCAGGTCTGACGTGAAAATTAAAACCTAACATAATGATTCTCTTATGAAACTTATGTCTCCTAGATAGACACTAGTGTTAAGGTGTTCAATATAGGGATATTAATTTCTTTTTATAGATCAAAATATATATCATAAAACTATAAGTGTAAAATAAACTAAATCATTCAAACACACACTCCACTATGAAATGACGATTCTGGTATATTGTAGTGGTTCAATTCACATAATTTGTTTATAAAGAATATTTACTATGAAACCTAATGTTTATTTGATAATCACTTTTTTCTATTTAATATCTATTTTTTGATGTAATAACCCATTATAGTGTGAACTATGAAACATCATAAGTTTCTTATACTTCTTCCTTGTTCATTCAATATAATGGACCATTCGAATACAAAAAATCTTTCAAGTATGACGACCACGTAAAATTAAGATCAAAATTATTTAATGAAATATGGTTTCACCCTAATATATTCCAAAGTAAATAAATGTAAAAAATTTGAATAAATGATTTAGAAAGAAAATAGTGAAATGAGAAAGATAATAATTGGTTTAACCCCTAATGTGGGTCCTTGGTTATGACTACCTCTAGATTAGTAGTACCATGACTCATCTGAAGTATAATGGTGGGTGGGGTTTCATGGATTTAAACCACTAATATTTTTTCATTAAATCATGGACTTATTATTCATTATTGATTAGGACTCCATGGATAGAACACACTATATCCATCTCCTTTTCAGTTAGGTGCAACTTTTCTACTAGGAAAATGATCAATTATGGGTCATCCTCCCTCTCAGTTTGTACTTGTGCAACATCTTATTGATTATAAAGTTATTTCCTCATATTTTATTCAAAACAATATTCAAAGGAAAAGATAAAATATAATATAATTTGGATAAAAAATTATTTTCCAATAATTAATTAAAAAAATATCTCTGTTGTTATTAGTATATTTTATCATAGTTTTATATAGAAATTCAACATGGATCTCTTCTTGAGATCCCTCTAATAAATGTTTGATAAGTTATAGGATCTCTATTTGTTCTTTAATTTGTGAATCTTATTAATCATTATCTTCCTCCATGGGAAAATAAGAGTCAACCAAATTTGGGAAATCAAAATTTTAGGGGGGAGATACTCATATATGCTTTAAATAAATTAAATGATATTGATTAAAAGAAAGAATGATCACATTGAGTTAGAACGACATTAGTTGATTCATTAGAGGAAGGTTCATCTATGTGTTTAATTTTAATAGATGAACACATGTAGTCAAGCTTCACCAGTCTTTCTTCAAATTCCATCACAAGGGTGGTTTCTTCTTGTTCCAAGTCTATAGTGAGGTGTAGTGGTGCTAATTTTTATACTTTTTTAAGGTGAACGAAGATAGTATTTTACCTCAAATTCATTATTGAATTTATCCATGTCTTACTTATCTATAAATAAAATATTATTCAGAATTAAGTTATCATCATGATCCTCTACAAATGGTTATATGATGTGGAATATATTGTATGTTACCTCCTCATTTACCAACTATAGTTCATCAACTTCAATAACGAGAAATGAAATCTATTACGCCAATAGCTCAAGATCATGATCTTTTTTTTCATTTGGGTTACTTCATTAATGTAAAAATATATTCAATTTGTATTTTTCATTAAAAATTCTATGACTTCTCAATGTTATTAAACCTGATCTCTATTGTAATATATATCTTATTGTTGTAGTCTCTACAACATGGAGTAATCTAAACCTGAATAATAAATATAATTTGAATACATCACGTGGAATATAGTATAAAGGTTTTATTTTTTAAAAAAAATATAAGTATTACAGTAATATTAAAATATATATAAAAACTAAAAGACTACTCATCTCCCTAGAAAACGATCATGTTTTAACACAGTTGTCATGGGCGGGTACAAAATCATATTTATTTTCTTCATGCCAAATGGAGTCTGACCATGGATGTCTTACTTAGGGAGTTTCACCATC
Source organism: Viscum album (assembly GCA_963277665.1). Taxonomy (NCBI): domain Eukaryota; kingdom Viridiplantae; phylum Streptophyta; class Magnoliopsida; order Santalales; family Viscaceae; genus Viscum; species Viscum album. Next base: position 925,344,240 of record OY728130.1, read on the forward strand.
AATAAACCACTAATTCAAATTCACCTAATATAATTATTCTATTTATTTAATTAAAACAATTAATTTTTGTTTTTTTGGTTTTTTAAATATAATAAAATTAATTACTAAAACATTAATAGAGACTCAAAACATAATGATTGATTGTTAGGGATAATATTTTTGGATTATAGGTATTTTATACACAAGTTACATCATTATTCTTTCATTATTTATGTTTAATTTGATAATTAATTTTATGAATCCTGAAAAAAGAATCACTTTTATTTTTATTATTAATTTTGGAATTTTAGCATGCCTAGGAATCCTCTTTGCCACACCAAACCCCACTTCCTACTATATCCAAGTAAGATATCACATTTTCCTTCTAATGGGAGATTTCTATTTATCCTATTCACCTCTCTATCATTCACTATAAATAGGATTAAATCATTAATAATTAATGTAAAATAATTATGAATTCCATGAAACCTCCCCAAAGATCATGTGTCATGTCATTAAATCTTAATTTCTTGTGTAAGATGTAATGAAAGAAATATGGAATAGAAAGGATATTGGATTGAAGAATTAAAGTATTGTTTGAATATATAATTGTAACATTTAATTAAAATAAAATGATGTGTTACTTTGGAAAGAAATTGATTTTAAAAAAGAAAAAATAACCTAAAGTGGTAGAATCCCTATTCGACAGTGCAATGAGAGATCAATAGGAACTTGTTGATCTTCTAATCCTGATGACCACTTATTAATAAGCTTTAGTGATGATCAATTTGTCATAAATTTCCTCAATCCATGAATCAACAAATTATTCGTAGACAATCCTAGAGGTTCTCGAGCCTTCAAATCATTGTTCGACCTTCAATTTTAAAGAAAATCCTAAATTATGGTCTGGGTGATCTCATTTTACTCATAAAACAAGATTTTACATCATAAAATCATTGAGACATCATCTGAGGATTGTTTACCATTTTGGATTACTGTCCTATGATAATTTGTGGGGATGTCATGACATGACAGATATGTGTCACACCACAAAATATATGGTTTTTTGGGACCACATTGTGTATGAAGATTGTATTTGTTCTCAACAGTTGTCAATGCTGGTCAAAATAAAGAAGGATATGAAGCAGGACTCCAAAGTTAATGGAGATAGACTAAAGTGAGGATGCGTGGAGAATTGTTAAGTAATCATAGCATTGATTATCATGCTTGGGAAATTCTCCATGAAATAAATTTAGATGATTGTTGAGCTGATCCTAAGTTCAATGAACTTGTGTCTATGGTGACACATTTTTTACAACAATGAAGAATGTAGAAGTATCATCCATTTGAGGATGATTGTATCATAATGGAGAAGTATCATCCATATGAGGATGATTGAAGAAGAATAATGATTTGAAAAAGACCATGAAATTATTCAGGATAGAAATCCATGCAAGCGATTACTTGAAGAATACAATCATATGATTTGCATGAAGTGTAGAATGATGGTTGAAGAAGAAGAGAAAATGTGGAAGGACTTGGCATTCTGAGGTAGCCATGCATTTCTCATTGTATCTAAATTAGACGATGATTTTTTGATTTTTATTTGACAAATATCATATTTTAGGAGAACTTTTGATGCAATCCTTATAAAGGAAAGGGGGATAAATGATCATGCTAATCATATGCAGTTTTGATTGGATGGAATGATGTTGCGGGAAGATGGGATGTTTTAGTACTTCCCATTGCAACTCTGATGATGCTAAAGCTGATCTATCAAAGAATATATATCATGATAGTGGAGTTCGTGATCAATGTAGAGAAATGGTTATGGGAAGCAGTGAAGAAAGAAATGACAAAGCAATGGACAATCTGGGGGCCGCACAAAAGCATAGTTTTAGGTGGTGTCGTTTTCCAGTGTATGCCAAAATTTTAGGGCCTGAAAATTGGGAGATGTAGAACTGTTCTTGGTAATAGATATTGTGAGAAAGAATGAAGATGGTTTAGATTTTTTTCATGCAAGGCATTATTCAAGGCTAGACCATTGAAAAATGACAAAGTTATGGAGTGCACGGAAACCTTGGCGAGTTTCATGAAAAAATAAAGCGGTGTATGAAATAGTAGCGGGATGCGCGAAATAACAGTAGGATGTGAGAAATATCAGCAGGATGTGCGAAAAAGAAAGTTGTGTGCATAATATCAATGGTCTGTGTGAAAAATGAAGGTTTCTTGAAATATTGGCATGGTGCGCGAAATAGAGGAATGAAGTTTTTGCGCAAAAGGTGTTTCGAGATCAGAAGCTCGAAAATTGGCAAAGGCATGAAATGCGCGAAAGATTGGAGCAGTGCGCAAAATATGATATCACTGGAAAGATTGGGTTTGCATGAAATATGGAATGCGGTGTGAAATTTTTCACGCAATTGGTGCATGGTGATTAGAAAGTCGAAAAATGACAAAGGTAAGAGGTTCAAAAAAAATCAGAGATGTTTGCGTAAGGTGCACGGAAAATTAGACTTGTGCGCGTGAAAATTGATTGTGTGAAAAATGAGGGTTTGATGTTTTACGCGCAAGAGAGGCTTCATGCATAGAATGATGAAAAAGGGAAAATTCCTATGGTGAGCGAAAAATCTAGGAAGGTGCATGTAATATAAATAAGTGAGAGACAGTTTTACGCGTAGGACTTGTGTTTTACGCGTATGGTCAAAAATTCCTATAAATATGAGGTGAACCCCTCTCATTAGGAGAGAATTGACACATAGAAAAATCCCGAGCTCTGACACACAGAAAAATTGAAGTATAGAGTATTGCGCGAAAATAAGAAGGGTTGCGTGAAAAAGAATGTGTTGCGCGAAAAAGGGAAGTTCTGCGCGAAATAGAAGGGTTGCGCGAAAAGGGTTTTTCGCACCAAAAGGTGTTTTTACGCGCAAGGCTAGAATTTTATGTGCAATCCACCTAGAAGGTTATGTGAAAAATTTGAGGGTCCTGTAGGCCTTTGATAGGTGCATACCACTCTCGAAGAAGATTTTCAAATAAGAAAGAATTGTGAACCATTCGGTTTCATACAGAGAATTTAAACCGCACTCACACGACTGGTGTTTAACACTATCATTGTGAATTGTGATGTGAAGAAGAAAAAGATGTGCAACTAAATTCATATCTTCACTAAGGAAGAAGGTATTATACCAATACACTCTTGTTTTGGTATTGAGAATTGAAGAAAGAGATTAGAACACCGTAATTATACTGTGTCAAAGAGAAAGATGAGAAGAAGAAGAAAAGAGTATGCCCAACTGAAGGCTGAAAATTATTCAGGGCAGTTTAATTCTGATGATGCTATGATGAGCTGGTCTTAATTGTTCAGATAATCACAAAGGGAGTTTGTGATTCCAGCAGATTAAAGAATAAGTGATCTCGGTGTATATGGTTTTTCACTGAAGAAGAAGGGGAAGAAGATTGTGTTGCATTCAGGTTTGTTGCTGAGAAAGAAGTGGTTGTTTACCTTCATGTTGCAAGGAAGGTAATAATTGAATAGGGAAACAACAAAGTAGAACTGTGACATCCAATAGGTCTCAACAGGTGAAAGATTCTTTTAGTGTTGCAAACTCTTTTAATAGAGAGAAGATTGTCGTTAGAGGTAGTATAAAGAACCAGCTAGAGGCTGCAAGAGACTGTCTCCATAGGCAGTATAAAGAACTAGCTAGAGGTTGCAAGTTGTACTAGGTAATCACCAGTCTAGGTAAGAGGGTTTTTTCCCACCCCCTCCAATGTGTAGGGATGCACACTGGCTAGAGGATTTTTTTTTCTAGCCACTCCATTGTAACCACATTTTACATTATAGTGGAGAATCCATGCACTGGTCATTCCCATGCATGGCAAGGACGTAGAAACTCTTACTGAGTGTTGATCCTTGTAAAAATATCGTGTGCATATTTTTACTGCTTTCTATTATTGCATGAGACAGGGAAATAAAAGAATAAAGATCCTAACAGGTCAAGAGGTACAGTGATAAAAGTTTGAATTGGTTTAAAAAGTCCCCAACACTGATTCACACCCCCTCTCAGTGTTAGGTATATCCCAAACTGGTCGTCTCATGGTTCTGCTCAATAATATTCTTTTTCCTATTCTTCTTCTCTTTATTCCTTGAATTAAAATTTTATTAGAATTAAAATTACTATTTATGAAAAAAAAAAATATACATCATTTTTTAATCTCTTTCAACCTATTAATATGGTTTTGAGTTTCGGACTAAGTACATCACATGCCCAATTGAGTAGAACATCATCTTCAGGATGAAATAATCATTGTTCATCTTATTATGGGTATGTTCTTGTGTCTTTCAATAAATTAAAAAATTAATTAAATTACAAAAAAATTAATCAATTAAATAGAAAGAAAAATGAGTTTTATCTTTAAATATTCATGAAAAATATGATTCTAGAACTTATATAAATGATGAATTCATATATATATTAATATTCCTTCCTTCCATTTTTCAGTAAGTTGCAAAATTATATGGGTTGTGTAAATACTGGAACATAAATATGGTGTCATTTTATAGGTTTAATATATGGAATAGGATTCGAATTTAAATGACTAGAATGATGAATAAAAAGATTAATTCATGAGATAAGATAGTGAGATTAAAATCCATTTAAATTCAATATGCGGAATTCCATCAAAAGTGTCCCTTGTTAAGACCTTGATCATCTAATCAGGTAGTGTTGTTATTAACTCAGTTCTGATAGATTATTTTTTATTTTTAAATCATGTAATAAGTATATATGGATTTTCATGTTAGGTAGTTTCAAGTTTAACCAATATTCTCTAGATTTTTTAGTGTCAACCCATATTTGGTGTTTTATTGGGGTAACACATATCATCGAAACCCTAATTGTTATGATACTAGGGGAATATCGTTAGGTTTATACATATAATGTGTTTGATAAATAGTTACCTCCTTAACTATACAAGATTTATATATGATACTATAAGGATGATTCCTCACATCAATAACAATATCAAGAGATGATTTCTATAGAGACCCCTTTCATTATTGAAATATTGATCTTTTTTAGATAATTACTATGTTGAATGTCTGAAAAATTGTTCATTGTTTACGTGGGATACCATTTATAATTTTTTTTATTAAATAGATAATGATTCATGAAACTCATATGGTAAAATATTTTGTTATAGATGAAAATAATTATCATCATAAAAATAAAAGTTGAGTTTAATCATTATAAGGATAATCTTAATGTGCACTACTCCTTAGATTAGTAACATAAGTATAGTTCTTACATGACGTTTTTTTAATAAAATTTCTTTAGCTTCAGAAATATTCGATTTTTCAAAAAAAATCCTCCATATGTATCAAAGTTTCAAAATTGATCAATAATTGAATCTTAATTATTATGAGACTATATAATGATTTACATAAGGATTAAAAAGCCATTAGAAGATAAGAGTTTTGATGAATTTTAGTTTCAGGTACTCAATTCGAGTTCTTATGCGAAATGATATTAAATATGATTGAATATGTTAACAATTTTTTGAGACTAATGGTTTTTTATTCGAATTTTGAAAGATATATGATATCAACTGTACAATTTGAAGGGTTGTAAATATATAATAGGTTATAAGGTGAGAAAGAATTTTTGTTTACATCATAATTTTTTTTTCAAGTAATGAAGAAAAAGATTTTATTCATTTAAACATGGAAGCTACATGAATTTAAAAACTTTTCATAAGAGGGGTATATTCTATCATGCTTCTCTTTAGAATAGTGCATAAACAATTATTACATAATTAAAATAAATGTTTGTTTATAAATAAAATATTCTATGATTTTTTCATTTCTATAACATCCATTAACTAATATTATAAATGGTTTATTGTAGCTAGGAAATTCAGCCTTCTTTGATTAGCTGAATTGATCTAAAATTATGTTTGAATTCTAGAAACATTAACCCAATATTATGAAAGTGTGGAAAATATGTGGATTGGAAATATGATCTCAATGAACTAATTATATATATAAATTAAAGTTAGGTAAAAGCTAAAATTGTATGACGATGCTTTTTTAAATAATTTCAATAATGTTTCTTCCATATTCCAATAATCTTCATTGAATCCTAGGGAGTTTAGGTAAGAGGAGTAATGATTCCATATTTATGATTATCAATATACATGAATGATTTTTAAGAATCGCCACTTAATGCCCATATAGTGAATATGTTTCCTAGAAATAAATTCATTTATTTTTAAGGGTATTTCAATCAGAATTTATATTTTATAAGTGTTGTAAATATAAAGTAGTTCAAAATAAAAGGATGAATTATTAGATTTTATATTTTAAATTCAATAGAGGAAACAAAATTAATTGAATAAAATTTGAATATATTTACTTGTATCAAGAAAGGATGAATATAATTAAAATTGATTTTCATCAAATTTTTATCTTATATGATAAGAAAATTTATTAATTAATGATTTTTTTACGAGCAATATGAGTGATTAGTTATATACACATAGATTATGAATAATCAGGATTCTAAAACATGTTTTCGGGAGAAGATACATATAAAATTTCAATCCTACTATTTCATAAAATATATGAGAATTAGATTCCCACCCATCAGTTGTGTGTTTTATAAAATATTATTCTTTTCATGGAAGATATATAATTCAAGAAATATAATACAATATTTGACATGAAACATTTTTTTCTAAATTCTCCCATAAAAAGGAAATACATTTCATTTCTTAGGGAAAAATGGTTTTTTAATGTTATATATTCATTCAAAAATGAATAATGTTTTTAAAAGATCATTTGGATTTTTTTGACTTCAAGAGGTGGAATGTTAAAAATTAATGGATTATATTAGTCTAAGATTATAGAGTTTTTTACATGATATCCTAATGAAATTATGGCATGCGATAATAAATGAAAATCTAAAGTGTTAAATTTATTTAACATGAAAAGTAAATATCAAAATTTCTTAAAGGATTTTGCTGGTCAAATTAAAAAATTATTTTCACTTAATATCATAAAAGTTTTTAGGGAATGGTTGTAACGAAAAATATAAATAGAGACATTATCTATCATACCAATGTTAATATCATTATTACATGAATTTATGCTAGTTGAATAATAAGGGTTATTACACCTCATATCCTTAAAGAATACAAGGTGTGTCAGTAGAGAAAAATGTGAAGAGTAGATGTATCAAGTGGTTTATGAGCAACACTAATAGGGGTGAATCGATGTTGGTGAATTATGACCCAATTTATATTTTTATTCTATTTTTAATTTACCTTTTTTCCAGGTATAACAAATGAGTCTCTTGGTAATCTCTCTTCATTTTTTTTCTAATAACACAACCAGAAACACAAACAGATGCACATAAGAGGCACATTAATTAACATGGGTTTCCACTAATTTTGTGATGGTTAGAACCTGGTGTCAACTAGATTCTTCCACAATCACACAATAAAATTGTATCAACATATGAGCATTTCACGATCTTCTACCAATTGTGTAGGACTATGATTCTATCGCAACTATGTTTGTGTATACCAAAATCATTTACATCTTGTACATTTTAAATAAATACAGTAGTAAAAACAAGATATTATAACATCAATTTTTAATAAATATTTATTATTTATGTGATTATATTTTATTATTCTCCTTACATTATATATTCAAAAGTAACTTATTCTATTTTAATACACAATACTACATTAAAAAATATCTTCTTCTTTATGGTAAGAAACTAAAATGTTATTATCTCTTCCTCCACTTCCATATAATTCTTATTATTTATATTCTCTTTATTATTAATAATATTATAAGTATTACAATAATTATTTTATGAAAACAAGATTGTGCATATGCCTTATTATTGTAATGAACTTAAGGATGAACCTAGTCGATTCTTCTTCTTTATAAAATTCTTTCGTATTCACTTCTTCTAATTCATTGCATATATATAATTTCATTGGTTATTTATCTTTATTGATGATAAATTATTTAATTTATAGTAACTTGTATTTTTTTTCTCTCTTTGTTCAAATAAAATATTCAAAATATAATTTTCATGTCAAACATTAGCTTAATATATTTGAGCTATAAAGAGATATATATATATATATATATGTGTGTGTGTGTGTGTGTGACAAATGACTAATATATTGATTATTTCTTCAATATCATTTTCATTATTCATCTATTTTTACTAAACAACATAAGCATAATATGTTTTTATAATATTTTTTTTATTCAAATCTTATAGGATCTATGGTCTCCACCATCTATAAGATCCAAAATTTTCACCAACTTTTAAACCACCAATGAATAACGGTGTATATTTAAATTTATTTGTAATTGTATAAGAGTAGGTGAAGAATCCTTATCCTTCCTCACTCTATAAAAATCATCTTTTTTAGTTGTTCTTGTACATTAATTTTATACATTAATGTAATTATGACTTCTTACATTATATTAAAATTCATGAATATCTTTATTCCTTCAATTATATAACAATAATTGCACATATACTATAAATGCTTTAGATTTCTCGTCTTTCAATCCTCTATCTCATACATCCTATTTAGATGAAAATAACATGCACAAAATTTCATATATATATATATATATAATCATGTAGTGGACTCATCACAATAATGAAAGACTAAAGGAATATTCTTTATTATTTATGCTCGAGTTATTATATCATAGCTCACACATTTTTATCTTCATAATTTATTACTAAATCTTGATTAACCAATCATTATTTTAATAAATGAAGATCATCACACCGTGTATAATTTAGTTACTCTAATATTATATTATGTATTTTAATTTATCTTTAAATGTTTATTCAATCAATAATATCCTTCACCAATGTGTTTCTCATGTTTAGGTAGCCAAAATATTTCAAGTTTACCATCAAATGAGTAGTTTCTATTATAGGTTAACTATAAGTACCAACATGAGTTCCCCTTACATGAGTCCACAATACCCCTAAATACCATATCCATCATCTAGATAACCATTATATAAGAGGCTATTAATATTCCATTGATTACAGATACTTCAAAACTTCTCCATTATTTTCATAAATTATGATAATTGTATCATGATATATTTAATAGAAAAGAGACTTTGTTTTCAATCATCGAATTCAAAAAACTCAACGAAATCATATTAAATAAAAGGAATATGGTCAATCAGTACAGCCCATGTAAAGGAATCACTTTCCTTGTAGGAAGTTATCCAAACTTCATAACATCCTATCATTTGGTTTCCAATGTTAGGTTGATCATGTTTATGATTAGTAACCTATACTATGGTTCACAATCATACTACCTACTATGTCAATCTGATGGTCCATATTATATTATAATTAACAGTGTTTTCTTATAATATATGGTATTTTAATGATATATTATAGCCCATCATAGTCTCAATCATGGACTTATCATGAGGGAATCAACCTAGTCATGGTAGTAAGAACACACAAATTCTGGTGAGGTTTTTTTTTCATAGGTGAAGGATGAATCACAGTAGCAAGTGAAATATTTTTATTATAACACATTAAATACGAAAATTAATTTTATATCACTTATTAGTGTAATTGTTTAGAAAAATATCAATTCCCACATATATTTTCATCTTAACATACACTTCTTAATATTAAAAGACCCTCCATCATTTTTCTAGAATAAGTCTAAATGGGTGTCACAACACACCATCCAACCTCTTATGATGTCCCACACTTTAGATCCTAACCAGATTTTCCTTCGAAGACCAGAAATTTGATATTTTACTCAAGAAAAAATTATTTTCAGATAAAATACCTCTCTTAAAACCCACATAATGTTGGATCAACATATGTGACCCTAGTTGGGCCTCCTCAAAGCATGCCTTTCTACTCAGGTGTGGATCTAGCGAAGAGTTTGGGAAAAAAATTATACCCTATTTTAAATGTTTCAAACAATCTTCAATGAAAAAATATATATCAAGATCAGATAATTATCCATCAATTATTCTTCTTTTATCTTATTCAACCATTAATATTTATACATTTATTAATTCTTCACATTAACCAATATGGGACATCTCAAATCATCAAACACTTTTTCCTATAACATAAAACAAATTTACATGTAATTTAAAGGAAATGGCTATAAAAATCATTATTTTCATAAACACATATTATATTGTAATGTACCAAATTTTTCCATGTATTATTTTAATAGTATATGGGAATTAATTTGAGACCAGGCTTTGAGACGTCTTGCAGTTCCGAGGCTCGGTGAGCCTGGAAAAAATGTTTAAATTTAATTTAATAATTAAATAACACGTGTGTGTGGTTTTCTTGAAAAAGTGGAATAACTCATAAACGGGATATCAGATAAAAAAACATCAGTACACCATTGCGTTCAGAACAGCGATTTTACCTTAGGCGAGGCCTAATATCGGCCGGCGTAGGTCAATGGTTAAATCCAGTTTTTGAGACTTAAGAGTAATAAAATATTTAAATAAAAATATTTTATTTTGCAGTGAAATATTTTAAATATGTTGCAACAGGAATCACTTACATTTTTAATTAAAGTCTGGAACAATGGTCCATGGTTACAATCCTCATAACCCTGAAACCCTTGGAGGCTCTGGAGGCTCCGGAGAAAACCTCCCTACACGGTGACGATGACGCAGCGACCGGATAATCACTGAAGAATTCCCCAGAATTTAGGTAGGAGGTTTTACTTTTGATTTTCCTTTCTCTGTTCCTGATTCCTACGATGAACATGGACAAATCTACGAACTGATTTTCCCGTGGATCGATCGTTTTGTGGGCGGGGTTAATTTGGGGTTTTATCAGGAAATAATTTACTTGAGGTTTTATAATCTATTGTTTGTTGAGATTTCGATCTAACAGAGATGAACCCAGATCGTCACGAATAATGATCGAGGTTCTTCCCACTTGTTTGATTCTTGTTTTCCTCCCTCGTGTTCCTTGTTGCGTTCTATGGGTTCTTGGAGGAAATCGATTTTTGCACATTCGTTTATTGTTACAAAGATTCGAGATTATAGATCCAACCCCAGAGCGATGTCACAGAGGTGAGATGACGGTTTCGGTAGGCGATTCGGAGCTGATCGGAAGATATGAGTTTTCGGGTGTTTTTCTTTGGATGGATCGTTCGAGGTTTATGATCCGATTTAAGAGCCAAAAACACCTATTACGGTGTTCGTATGATGAAACGAACCTACCCCTGGTGTATCTGGACGAATGGACCAGAGAAATGTGATCCGGAAGATCGGCCGAAGCGCGAGGAAGAAGAAGGCGTTTCTGGAAATTTTGCGACTACAAGACATTTAGTATGGGATACACAGCTTGTGTTCGTCGGTGGGATTACATGGTGTGTACTCTGGGAATACACAGACATGGGCAGGGTACATGGACAAGGACACGCTGTGTATACCCCTCCCAGGCCAGACCCAACTAGATACATGGGATACCCCATGTACTAGTACAAGGGTAGGCTACATGGACACGGACAAAGGCTGTGTACGGGCACATGGCCAGTGTACACAGAGCGAGACCCTGGTGCTCAGACATGGTGTGTGTTTCTTCTACATGAAGTGTAGTTACTTTATATCTAACAATCTGAATGACACGGTCTGGTTACACAGGCATTACCCAGGGTCAAGGAACATGGCGTGTACTTTTTCTACTCGTCGTGTAGTTTGGTTTTACACAGCTTGAACGAATGACATGGGCCGTCTACACAGGCAGTACCCAGGGTTAAGTAACACGACGTGTAACCATATTACATGCTAGGTAACGTATCTTAAATGACTTTATCCACTTGTATTCTATGACTTGGATTAGTTTTTTTAGGGTTCATACCCTTGGTCATTTCACTTAAGGTTCTGGTATCATCTCCTTTACACAGGAGTATGATCCCTTCTACAGAACTTCCTGAATAGCGTTATTGGAATCCCCTCTGTGAGACTTAGATCTGAATCCTCTATTCATTTCTGGAAACCTAGGTAGAGTTCTTGGTATCGACGTGACTAACTTTACCAGGGCGTCGATCCTCTGCTTAGCGGATTAGCTCAGACTGAGTTGTCAGAATCACCCCATGACATGGTTGTGATCCTCATCTGAGCATCATGTTCTCAAGGTACTTGTGGAGTGCGTTCTCCCAGAACAAGTACTTTATATCTCTCTCTCCAGACCTAGGAGTGTGTTCTCCCAGTTGCAAGCTTAGTGGAATCTTCGAGCTAGATCCTAGTGGTGGTATTCATGATAGACGATCATGCATGAGTATATCTGGATGTTCTTGCTATATGTTTGGTAGACATATACTGTGTAGAGATGACTATACAATTATTTTGTGGTATTTCCCTTGTTGTATTTACTTTTTTGTTTCTGGTTGTCCTATAGGGTATTGTTATACTCACCCCTGCACAGGCGTTGCCCACACGTGTCGTTTCTTGTGCAGACGAGCGAGCCTTTGCCAGGATTTTAGGTGGACCAGGACCGGACGATACTCAGTGAGATCAGACAGGCCGAGGTGTGTTCCTACGACTACAGACTGTAGTCCCAACACCTTTCTTTACAGTTTGGACTTTTTTGTGGACTCTCTTTTTGGCGGGCTTTTACTTTTGGCCCAGAGTTTTACATTCTTGTACATTACATTCCTATCGTACTATGTGGTTGGGTTTTAGTGTATGTATGAATCTTTTCCTTTTTTTAGTTTTTTTAATTTTAATCTTTGTGGGCTTGGAGATGTGTGTGCAGGTGTACAGGTTTATAGGCAATGCCTCCCATGTTATTAACATGCCTACTCGGTGCTCGTCACCAACCCATGGTCTATTAAAGGCGGGCTTGGGGAGTTGCAGCTTGGGCCCCATTGGGACGGGTCATGACAGATTGGTATCAGAGGTCGTCGGTTCTAACTTAGAACTGAGAGTCTATGAGTATGTTTGGGGAAATAGTGTTAAATGTTTCGAGTTTGGCTTTCAAGCCAGGGAGCCCAGTGTTGGTGTGGGCGGCCAACGTATCTATACACCAGGACTCTGATAAATTACTTTTCGACTCATAACATGAGAACACTAGTTGCGGTAGAAAAATAATTGTACATGCATCATATAGGAATGGTTTGTGGTTTCCATTTCCTTCTTGAGTCAGCTCTCCAGATATACTCACTGACTGAGATACATCTTGTTTATTTAACAGGATGCCTCCGCAATATGCACCCACTAGGATCCAGCTGTTCGATCACGAGGATGACCCCCTTAGTGAAGAAGCCTCGATACAGGGACCGGATCCCCCAGTTTTACCATTGGGTGGTGGGCTAGTTATTTCTCCACCTGTGGAGCAGTGTTTCTTTCCTGCTGTACCAGTGGAGGAGGAGCGCAGGCTGAGCGCAAACCATGAGTTTCAGAGACAGATACCCCTCAGGTTTCAAGGCGATCCTGACCCTCAGGTAGCAAAGGACTGGCTTGAGGTAGTGTCCAGAGTCTTCCATTTGGTCCGGACACCAGCAGACCCGATGGGGATCCTTGCAGTGAGCCTTCTGTAGGGCTCTAGAGGATGATGGTGGAGTCTGGTTATCCAGACCCACGATGAGGCGACGCTTGCATGGTCTGAGATTGAGCGTCTTTTCAGAGAGGAGTTTTCACTAGTTACCCTGAGATTAGTATTCATACAGAAGCTTCTTCAGCTTTAGCAGGGAACCATGATGGTGGTTGAGTATTCGTCGAGGTTTACCGACCTCTCGTGGTACTCGATGGATATGGTCAGAGATCAGTACATTTGATCTCAGACTTTTGAGCGGGGCTTGCGCATAGATATCCTACCTAGCATTATCCCTATGAGAATTCCTTCTTATACTGGGGTGCTTGAGCGGGATTTGGTGTTCGAGAGATTCTTGGTAGAGCAGAGACAGCCGTCAGTTGTCAGTAGTGGGTGAGCTGGAGGAGAGACCTCAGCAGCAAGGAGCCGACATTAGGGACCCAGGCGTGGGAGACATTTCCAAAGGAGATCCCAGGATAGGGGATCTACTGTACAGGGTTCGTAGGGCACATCCAGCCAGCCTCAAGAGAGGCGATGCTACTCATGTGACGGTAGGGGACATATCGCTCGAGATTGTCCAACCCGTCGTACTACTGAAACAGGAGCAGTGGATGGACCACTGAGGTAGAGGCAACGTGTAGAGAAGACAGATCCGCGGGGCGGCGGACGTGGTACGGGAGTTGGGAGAGCAGTTGGTGGTGGTTGGCATTTTGACCTTTTACCACCACCACCCCCAAGAGGTCCACCCCAAGCTCAGGGATCTGGTGGAAAAATGCAAGGACAATTGCAGGCAGAAGAGGCTTATGACCCAAGTACTCCTGGAATGATTAGCGGTAAAATCTGTGTCTTTTCTACTTTGGTTTCTGTATTGATAGACACAGGTGCTAGTCATTCCTTTCTGGCTACTTACCTTGTTCGAGACCTCGAGATTCCAGTTGAGCGGTTGACTTGACCCTTATGCTTAGAAACACTGAATGTAGAAGATTCAGAGATCAAACACCTCTGTTGATAGTGTGACCTGACCCTTGGAGGCGAGAGTTTCGGTTGGAACCTCTTGGTGGTAGCGTTGAGGCCATATGATTTCATTCTTGGTATGGATTGGAGATCCAAAGTTCATGCCCAGATCGAATGTTTTAGACGAAGGGTGTGGTTTGTCCACAGTGATGGAATGAGGTTCTCTTTTGTCGGTGAAAGAGAGACCGAGACAACATAGGAGGGACTCGAGCGTAGGAAGGCTCAATGGATTTCACATCAGTTGGCTAGCCTATCCCTTGGCCCATCAGATGTTACGTGTTTCTAGATTCTAGCAGTAGTGCCTGAGTACGAGGACGTCTTTCTAGGGGATTTCCCCGGGCTACCTCCTCGTCTGGAGATAGATTTCTGCATTGAGTTGCAACCCGGGACGACACCGATATCGGCATCAGCATATCGGATGGCTCTTGTAGAGCTTTGTGAGAAGAGGGTACAACTGGAAGACTTGCAGGAGAAGGGCTTTGTGAGACCCAGCGTTTCACCCTGGGTGGCCCCAGTGATATTTTCCCAGAAGGAAGACGTGTGATTCAGGCTATGTGTGGATTACCGATGCTTGAATCAGGTGACCATAAAGAACCGGTATCCACTACCGAGGATCGATGACCTCTTCAACCAGTTGATAGGGGCACAATGGTTCTCGAAGGCTGATCTATGATCAGGCTATCACTAGTTGCAAGTACGGGATTAGGATATACCGAAGACAACTTTACGAAATCGCTACGATCACTATGAGTACTTTGTGATGCCCTTCGTCATGACGAACTCCCCGGTAGTGTTAATGGGACTCATAAACTGGATCTTTCAGCCCTATATTTACCGGTTTGTAGTGGTCTTCATAGATGAAATCCTTGTGTACTCTGCATCTGAGGAGGAGCACGCGAGACACCTAAGGATGGTTCTGAACACACTCCGAGATCACTAGTTGATGGGAAACTCTTGAAGTGTCAGTTATGGTTATAGGAGGTCCACTTTCTGGGACACATTATCTCGGAAGATGGTGTAGCAGTGGACCCATCCAAGGTGGAGGTAGTACTAGCATGGGAGCCACCCTGGAGCGTAATGAAGATGCGAAGTTTCCTTGGATTGTAAGTCTACTATCAGAGATTCATCCTTGATTTCTCCAAGATTGCAGCACCCATGGCAGTTTTGGCCTGAAAGTGACAGCCTTTCATGTGGACCAAGAGATGATAGCAGGCTTTCCAGCTGTTGAGACAGAGTTTGACGAGCGCCCCGATCTTGAGGATACCTAAGGAGGGTGTTGAGTACGTAGTGTTCTGCGATGCATCAGGAACCGGGATTTGTTGTGTCCTGATTCATAGGCAAGCGGTGATTGCCTATGGATCACGTCAGTTGAGGCCAAACAATCATAACTACGTGACTCATGATCATGAGTTGGCAGTGGTAGTCTTTGAATCGAAGATGTGGCGGCACTACTTGATGGGCAAGCAGTTTACCATCTACTCTGATCACAAGAGTCTCAGATATATCTTTTCTCAGAAGGATCTGAATTTGAGATAGAGGTGATGGCATGAGTTCCTCCAGTATTACGACTTTGAGATAGTTTGTACTCCTGGGAAGGGGAACATAGCGGCAGATGCTCTCAGTAAGAAATCCAGTTCGCAGTTGCTGGATGAGGCGATGAGCCAGTTGGCCTTCTTATAGTTATCCTTCATGGTTGGATATGTGGGATCTTACCTTCAGTATATGGTTTTTACCCCTCCACTGTTACAGCGAGTCAGTGAAGCACAACTTGAGGATGCTAGCTGTGAGACTCTTCGTGCTCAGATATCGACATGTGATGTTGCTAATGGATATTCAGATGGTGGGGAGAACGTTGTTCTTTTCAGAGGGGGCACGGTAGTACCAATGATGTTGCAGGAGGAGGTTCTATGAAAGTTCAATATGTCTCCTTTGGTAGTATATACAGGCGTGAAAAATATGTATCAGGACCTCCGACGTCAGTTCTGGTGGCCAGGAATGAAGAAGGGTGTGGCAGAGTTTTTCTCTCGGTGCCTTACTTGTCATCAAGTAAAGGCTGAGCACCAGGTGCCAACAGGTTTAACTCAGTCCCATGTGGTTCCAGACATGAAGTGGGACATGATATCCATGGACTTCATGACGGGTTGACCACGTACGTCCAAGGGACATGATTCCATATGGGTAATCGTTGATCGACTAACCAAGTCAGCCCATTTCCTAGCCATACGAGAGTAGAGTTTAGTAGAGAGCTTGGTATGCCTCTACATGCAGGAGATAGTTCAAATTCATGGAGTGCCATCCACAATCATCTCATATCGTGATTCTCTTTTCACATCATGGTTGTGAAATGGATTGCAGGAAGCTTTTGGGACTCAGTTACGCTTAAGCACAACATTTCATCCCCAGACTGATTATCAGACAGAGCGGACCATCCAGGTCCTAGAGGATATGCTTTGAGCATGCATACTTGATTTCTGTCGTAGCTGGGAGGATCACCTACCACTGGTGGAATTTTATTATAACAACAATTATCATTCCACAATTTTTATGGCACCATTCGAGGATCTGTACGGGTGACCTTCTAGGTCGCCACTTTTCTTGACTGACCTGGGAGAGTCTACACTCATGGGCCCATAGATGGTGAGAGCTACTACAGAGAAGGTGCAGGTCATCCAGGAGAGGATGAAGACTGCAGAGAGTCAGAAAAAGTCTTATCCCGAAAGGAGGCAGAGTCCCTTGGATTTTAGGAAGGAGACCATGTGTTCCTTCGGGTCTCACCTCGATGGGGATTACAGAGATTTGGTCAAGGTGACAAGCTATCTCCGAGGTTCGTTGGCCCTTTTTAGATTCTGAGTAGAGTTGTTGAGGTGGAATATCACTTCTCTCTACCTCCTCATATTGACCGGGTACACAACGTCTTCCATGTGTCATAGCTATGGAGGTACATGCACGATCCATCGCACGTTATCGACTGGGGTGAGCTGGACATCGATGATGGGGAGACCTTTGAAGTGTACCCAGTGGAGATCGAGGATCGGCAGGAGATGATCCTTCGTGGGTGAGTTATTCCCTTGGTGTGTGTCTGGGGGCAGCACGAAAATATCCAAGAGAGCACGTGGGAGTGGGAGGCACAGATTCACGTGTAGTACCCTCATCTTTTTGAGTAGCTATTGTTTTGGATTTTCGGGGATGTAAAACCCCTATGGTGGGTGTGATGTAATGTCCCTGATTTTTCCATGTATTTTTCTGATATTATATGGAAATTAATTCAAGACCAGGCTCTTAGACGGCGTGCAGTTCTGAGGCCTGGTGATCCCGGAACAAATCTTTGAATTTAATTTAATAATTAAATAACACAGGTGTGAATTTTTCCATTAAAAGTAGAATAACTCCTAAATGGGAGAACGGATCAGAAATCTGAGGGCACTATTGTGTTCAGAACAATGATTTTACCTTAGGCGAGACCTAACATCGGCCGGTGCAGGTCGATGGTGAAATCCAGATTTTGGGACTAAAGAGTAATAAAATATTTAAATAAAAATATTTTATTCTGCAGCGAAATCATTTAAATCTGCTGCACCAAATATCACATACCTTTTTAATTAAAGGCTAGCGTAAGGGTTCAGGGTTACAAACCTCATAACCCTGAAACCCTTGGAGGCTCTTGAGACTCTGGAGAAAACCTCCCAAAGCGGAGACGATGAGGCAGTGACCGGATCATTGCCGACGAACACCACAGAATCCAGGTAGGAGGTTATTCTTTTGATTTTCCTTTCCCCGTTCTTGATTCCTACGAAGAACGGGGACTAATCTGCAAACCGATTAGCCCGCGGATCGATTGTTTTGTGGGGGGTGGGGTCATAATTTGGGGTTTTATCCGAAAATCATTTAATTAAGGTTTTATAATCTTTTTTTTGTTGAGATTTAGATGTAATGGAAATGAACCCGGATCGTCACGAACAATGATCGAGGTTCGTCCCTCTTGTTTGATTCTTGTTTTCCTCCCTCGCGTTCATTGTTGCGTTCTACGCGTTCTTTGAGGAAATTGATCGTTGCGCATTTGTTTGTTGGTGCAACGATCCCAGATTGTATATCCAACTCCAAACCGATGTCAGAGAGGTGCGACGACGGTTTTGGCAGGCGATTCGGAGCGGATCAGAAGATACGAGTTTTTGGGCGTTTTCCATCGGATGGATCGTTTGAGGTTTATAATCTGATTTAAGAGCCGAAAAAACATGTTATGGTGTTCGTATAATGAAACGAACCTACCCTTGGAGTATCAGGATGAACGACTAGAGAAACGTGATCTGGAAGATCGGCTGAAGCACGAGGAAGAAGATGGAGTTTCTAGAAATTTTCAGACTACACTCAGTGTAATATAAGATACAGGGTGTGTGTTCATCTGCATGATTACATGGTGTGTACTCCCGGAGTACACATACATGGGCAGGGTACATGGCCAAGGACATACAGTATATACCCTTCCCCAGACAGTCCTGACCAGATACATGGGATACCCCGTGTACTGGTACACGGGCAAGCCACAAAGACACAGACAGAGGCCGTGTACGGGCACATGGCCAGCGTACACGGAGCGAGCCCCAGGTGCTCGAACACGGCATGTGTTTCTTCTACGTGCCATGTAGTTACTTTCTATCCGACAAGCCGAATGACATGGTCCGGTTACATAGGCAGTACCCGGGGTCAAGGAACACGGCGTGTACTTTTTCTACACACCGTGTAGTTTGGTTTTACATGGCTTGAACGAATGACACGGGTCATCTATACGGGCAGTACCCGGGGTCAAGGAACACAAAGTGTAACCATAATAAATGTCGTGTAACCTGTCTTAAATGAATTGATCCTCTTGTCTTTTGTGACCTGGACTAGTTTTCTTAGTGTTCATACCCTTGGTCCTTTCCCTGAAGGTTCTGGTATCGTCTCCTTTACACAAGAGTATGATCCCTTCAGTAGAACTTCCTAAATAGAGTTGCTGAATCCTCTATGTGGGACTTAGTGATGGATCCTCTATACATTTCTCGTTCCCCAGGTAGATTTCTTGGTATCTACATGACCATCATTACCCAGGCGCCGATCCTTGGCTTAGAAGATTAGCTCAGACTATGTTTTCATAATCACCCCATGACTTGGTTGTGATCCTCATTTGAGCATCTTTTTCTCAATGTACTTGTGGAGTGCGTTCTCCCAGAACGAGTACTTCGTATCTCTCTCTCCAGACATAAAAGCGTGTTCCCCTGGTTACATGATTAGTGGAATCTTCGAGCTGGATCCTAGTGGTGGTATTCGCGATAGACGGTCGTGCATGAGTATATATTGATGTTCTTGTTATATGTTCGGTAGGAATATACTGTGAAGAGATGATTGTACCTTTATTTTTTGGTATTTCCCATGTTTTATTTTCTTTGTGGTTTTGGGGTGTCTTACTTGGTATTGTTATACTCACCCCTGAACAGGCTTTGCCCGCACGTGTCGTGTCTTGTGCAGACGGCCGAGCATTTGATAGGATTCTTGGTGGACCAGGACCGGACGATACTCAATGAGATCAAACAGGCCGAGGTGTGTTCCTACGGCTACTGACTGCAGTCCCATCACCATTCATTACAGGTTGGACTTTGTTCCAGACTCTATTTTTTGTGGGCTTGTACTTTTGTCCTAGGGTTCTACTTTCTTTTACTTTACTTTCCAGTCGTACTCTGTGGTTGGGTTTTAGTGTATGCATGCATCTTTTCCTTTTTGTAGTTTTTTTACTTTTTAGCTTCGTGGGCATAGAGATGTGTGTGAAGGTGTACAAGTTTATATTCAATTCCTCCCATGTTATTAGCATGCCAACTCATTGCTAGTCACCAGCCCCTAGCCTATTGGAGGAAGGCTTGGGTAATTGAGGCTTGGGCCCCACTAGGACGGGTCGTGACATATATATTTTAATATGAACATTAATTACATAATACAAACACATTCTAGAGGATAGCAAAGTTTTAGTCCTTTTGTAAACATGGTAATATAAATAACTAGTTCATATGTGGACTATATCATCTCCCACTATGTTATTATTAACTATTACTCTTCATAGACATATCATAAACAATAAATTTCATTGTTAAATAGGGAAAGAAAACAAAATAATGGGTTAGATAAAATGCACAATAAGGGTAAATAAGTGAGATATGTAAGTAAAAAATGAACATAAGAGTATGATAACTTGAGAGTAATGTTTGAAAACTATAATATGAATATAAAATATCATAATATTATTTCAAGGATTAAATATTGGAAATTAGTAAGACATGAATAACAAGAATTCAAAGAAAATTAAACAATAGATTATAACATTGGAAATATATATATAAATGTGGCATGCAATAAACATGTAAAATCATTTTTATTGTAGTCGTGGACCACTTCCAAAACTATAATAGTGTACTGAGGTCACTTCCCAAACCATTATAGTATTCGAGGATCACTCCCAATACCATCATAGATGATAAAATCAATTACTAAACTAAGTTCACTAAATATTTCAATAATGTATATCTCAAGAGATATAAATCCTTACCCAATGAATTAGAGTGATATATAGAGACCACCCATGACATAATAAAAAGTATATCAATGTGTGCCACAACATGAAAAAAATTAATCACATCATAACCCATGAAATTAAATTGGGTTCATAAAACTTTTCATATATTATAACTTATGAGAAAATAATAAGTTTCATAATTATTCCATAATTTAATCATAGTATAACCCCTAAAAAGAAGTGGGGTTCATAATAATTTCACCATGGGTTAACCTGCAGAAGATAAATAGGTTTCATAAACATCCTTACACTATAAAATACTATTCAATGAATGAATAAAAATTTTATCATTAGTTCATATCCCTAATAAGTCATAGTAATCATCAATGGATGCCGTCATAGAATTTAAATGATGTTGAATGATCATTTAAAACATTACTTGATGAAATTATCCTTTCTAATTTGAAAATGTATTCTGAAAACATTGAAATTTTTTCAAAATAAATTTATTTGAAAATAAACATGGAATATAATAAATTAATCCACAAAAAAATTATTGGTCATGATGTAGGAGAACTCTGTTCAGTTTGTATATATTAAAACGAATATTCCTTACACATTTTTGGTGAAAGGAAAATGGGAAATGTTAGGAAAATGAAATGATGATTTAATTAAATACAATTTCTAGAAAATCTAAACATGGGTAATTTTTTTTATAATTTATTTATAGAAAATTAAAAAATTTGAATTTACTGTTAGATAACATGGTTTTGGAAAAAGGTGTTTTGACTATAAAGTGGAAGAAAGATGAATTTCCAAAAAATATTTGAACTAATAAGTACATAAAGGGATGAAAATGAATTTAAAACATATATTTTATAAAAATAACTAGATGAGCATAAAATTAAAGTGTTTCTTGAGTGTTATATAAGAATATTTAATCATTGAAAACATAATCATTAGTAACTTGATAAACCATGATATTGTAACATAAAATTATTATAGCTTTGGTAATTATGAATCATAATCCTTATTATGTAATAAAGTAAAATTATATATAAAATATTATGATAACAATTAAATTCATGATATTACATGTTGAATGGGATGTATATACTCCTCATAAAATAGATAGGGACATAACATAACAAATGTCTCAATGAAGGAAAATGGAGACAAAGATGCCTCATCGCTATGGTAAATTTTGAAACATAAACCACATAAAAGAGGGATATAAGAATAGATAGGTAAATACCTGTTATTTTATAGTTATCTATCATGAAATATATACATGGAAAATATATATACCACAAAAAATATACACATGGTTAATGTGTTTTTTGTATCACTGAAAATAAAAGTGAGATGGAAATCTATTACCTTAAATATAGATTTCCGTTTTAAAAATAAATACTCATGATTATTAAATATATTTTTTTGTAAATATATTATTGAACCATAATTATGTATATCATAAAATATATTATTATCTTATCACATTTTGTTTCCTATTTATTAACAAATCCATGTTAATATTAGATTTCATTCAATAATTGCTTTTTTCATATATGTTTTTATTTGTTAAATATGGTCTTCAGTCATTGATAATGGAACCATATTCTAAATAATTTTAAAAAAGATAGAAATTTCATATATACTTAGTATATATAATTTTATATTAATTTACAAAATGTAAAAATATAAATTGAAATATATTATTTTTGGAGACGGTATATCATATGTACATAGAAAGGATGATTCAATTATATCATGAGGTTCAAAGAAATAAATCGAAATAATATATTACCATTACAAAATAATTTTTATTTAATATTTATCACATATTTTCATTAAACCCATTATTATTTCATTTTATGTAAAGAATGAATGAATCACATCGCTTCGCGAGGTGGTAGTCCGCTGCACACACGAGTGATGAAATCATATTCTCATGGAATGGAATTTATAGGGTTATATGTGATATAATAATTGTAAATGTATAATTATATAATAAATTTAATATATTAACATTAAATCCATAATTATATCTATTTGGGAAATGTGGTGATGGAAAATGAATAACATCATTTCGTGAGGTGGTAGTCCATCGTACACACGAATGAAGACTTTATATCCATTTTTAAGGATGAGGAGATGGTTTTTTGTTATTCCATTAAGATAAAAAAATTATTATTTTTATTATACTAATTTAATTATATCACAATTTTTTAGTAATAAAGTTGTTGGTTAGGACAGAAATAAAATAAAATTCTCTTTTTGGTGGGTTACCATCTCTTCAGACAGCTTCTTTTGGTTAGTACAAAAAGGCCTATTATGTTGGATTTATTACCAAAATAAGGCTTATAGTATAGGATGACAGAATAAAATAAGTGATTAAGGATGTTCTTGGATAAACAAAATGGGGTTTTAATTGTGAAGAATGAGTAAAAGGTGTGGCCTTTTATAAGTGAAGTGAGTGGCATACATGAATTGTTTTTAAAATAAAAAAGTGTAACCACATTTTTCTGATTTAAACATTATAAATAATGGAAGCTTATAAAACTGATAAGTTATAAGGTCAAAATGAAGAAATTAAATGGTTTTCTACTTCTTATGGGTTATTTTTAACAATTTTCTTTTTAAATTAACCCACTAGTAAACCCATTTTTACCTTAATCAAAGTAAATATTTTTTTTATTTTTTTTATTTACTATGGTAAAATAATATGTATTACATATAAGATAAAATAAATTATTCTGATTAAATATATGGAATTTATTTTTAAAATTCCATTCCAAGAAGTTTTATTTTTTATTTTTATTTTAAACCCACAGACGCGATGGGAAATCAATTTTCCAAAGAGAAAATGTTTAAAAGACCAAAAAAAAATTATATGAATGATTAATATGAAAATAATTACAATGATATAAATTTTATTTAATGATATATTAATTTATTAATTTTACTTTTAAACTCATTTTAAATCAAAAATGGAACATTATACAATATTTAAATAGAATTTCATTTTTCAAAAAAATAAGCATTTCCTATTGTTCACTGAAAATAAATATTTTCAGAAAAATTAAAAATATCACACAAATATGATTTTGAAAATAAAATTTTAAAATTGAATTTTATTTTAGGAAATCATTTTTTAAAATGTATTAAAAAAAATTTATTATTTTTTACAAAATAAAATGAAAAAAAAAATTATTTGAGAGAATAGTACTTTAAAAATATATTATGACTAATCTTAAAATTATGTACTTTTTATTAATATTTGTTCTTTATATAAAACCAATATATTTAATATTTTAAAAAAAATTGTTAATATTTATTTATTTGTGTTTAACATAATGGTTATAATTGTCACATTTATATAATAATATTAATAATATATCATAGTTTTCTAGAAATTTGTTTTGCGTGTAAGAGAAGTTATTAAAGAAATTTAATTTCCTTCAAAAATGAGATTTTATAAAAACTATAGTTTTTAAATTCTAACCACAAAAAAAGAATTGGACCCTAAAAATTCAATATAATGATATAAGAAGATAAGGATAATTCATCATCAGCATTTTCTCAGGTTCCCACATTACTTCTTTATACTGTTATTTCCACCGTAAAACATTGACAAGGTGCATGGAATTACTCAATAGAATGTTCTCTATAAGATTCAGAATATCCATTGTTTCCCCATCATCTAAAATATTCACCTTTATTTTTATGACCTTTGGTTTAAGTACATGATAAGGATATATTGTGTTGTTCCACATGAGAGTAAGATGGAACACATTCGGAACATGACTGAGGTTTGCCAGAAGCAGCAACTAATAGTCTACCATCCCAATATGATCAAGCATTTAAAAGGTACTAATATACCTATGGATTATATTTCCACCCATTCTAAAAATTGTGACCTTATTCCACGGAGAAATTATTATATACACTTTGTAACTATTTTCAAATTTAAGATCATGTCAGTGATTATCATCCAAAATTTCTTATCAACTACAAGATTCCTTCATATGTTTTTGAATTCCTCAAATATTCTCTACAGTTTAATTAGGTATTTCAAGTTCCAATAAGTTTCTTTAACTAAAGTTATTCAAACATGTTTGAGCTATATACTTCCTTCTATAGTAGTATTCATAAGTATCCATATGAATACAAAAAACGGAAACAATTATTGAATTAAAACACAACTAGATGAAGGTGATGATCACATCCACATTTGAAAGACCTAGAAAAATATCTCATCATATACTATAGATTTTTAATTATTCTATGAAACATACCATTTTTATAAGGATGATACATGGCAGAGAAAAATAACTCTGTATCATGATCCCACTGAAGAATTAAAAAAACATTAATGTAAACCTTATATACCGAACAGATACAACTGAATGTGGTACTCAATGTAACCTTACCACTTCCTTAATGTATATTCCTACAAACATGTCAAGAGAGATATATTTTATGATAGTGATGATATGTAAGGATTTTTTAAGGAGATCAACTACAAACCATATACAACTATTCCCTTTAGAAATTTTGGGATGTCGGGCAACAAAATCCACAGTGATTTTTTCTATTACCATTCAAGTATGGGTAATGAATATAAAACAATTCCTAGAATTTTTTTCTCTTAGACTTAACTTGCTGAAATAGAAAACACTAATACACAAACTCTATGACAATTCACATTATGTCATCTGATCAGAAATAATTTTTAAAATTTGCATGCATCTTTGTACTTCAATGATGAATATAGAATGAATAAATACGATATTCCTCTATCAAAATATTTAAATATAGAACATAGGAAACCATAAATGGTTCATGAATCTTATCATTCAATCATGAACATGGATAAACTCAAAAATATTCCTAACCTTCTTCTCCAACTCTATATCGTCCTTCTATTCTAAATTAATATTCCATTAGATAGATAGTAGAACATGAAATTGAGGTATTAATTATTACTCCCCTTCATTCAAGATTTAAAGATCTATCCATTGAAAATACAGAAATCTTATACATTTTATGATCCTTGTCATTGATAAATTAGCATGATTTTATTGAATCAATGAATCAGCCACCTTGTTCACTTTCACATTGTCATAATGTATTGATCAGTAATAATATTTAATCTACTCTAACTGTATTCTATGGTTCATATTCCATTAGTTCTATTAGAATATGATCTTAAAACTTTCATGGTCAAGATATATGTCACACCTTTCTATTTAATGACAATTACACCATATTATTAATTTAAACATTTTCTCATTTAATAAAAAATCAGGATTTTGGTAATTTTTCTCATGAACCTTCATTTTTTGTGTTCCATACATTATAACCATGCAATTTTTCATGAGAAAAAATCCCAACCCTTTCATTGATACATAACTATTGAACAACAAACCTTATCTACTACATAGAAATGTAATCACATGTGTATTTATTAATATTCTCTACAATTCCATTAAATTTTCTGCACATTCATATGTCCATTGGTAATTGGATTCCATATGAGTTATCTTGTTGAGTGGATTATATAGTCTTGAGAAATCATCCACAAACCATTGATAATATCCAAATAAACCAAGAAAATAATGGATCTTAGTCACCAGGGTTTTCATGTCCAAAAATCAATAGCCAAAACAGTTTATGGATCTACTAATATACCCTATCATGGTATTATAAGTCACTAAAATGAAACATTTTTCTTCCAAAATTTACACTAAATGAATTTTATATATTTTTTCTCATTGCTTATGTATTTTTTATAATTCTTCTGTGATCTTTATGCTCTTCATTTATATTTCAATAGATAAAATAATCATCTATCAAGTATACCAAAAATTAAATAATTAAATCTGAAAAAACTCTATTCACGAAATACATAGTGATATCAAGAGAAATATGAAGACCAAATGGAATCACTATATATTTTAAGTGTTCATACTATTTATGGAATGATTTATTGGGAATAAACTCACAATTGAAACTGAATTGATGATATCTAGAATAATAATCCATCTTGGAAAATTACTAAAATTCGCAAAGTTGATCATATTTGTCATCAATACAAGATAGAGGATACTTTTTCATCATCATGATATTTTTTAGCTCCCAGTAATCAATGTAGAGTCACATCAATCCATAATTATTTTTTAAAAAAATACTGGCGACCACCAAGGTAAATCTACGAGATAAATGAATCCATTTTCAAGGTTCTTTTTGTTTTTCATTTTTTGTTCATGTAACATAGTCGGGGCCATTCTTTATGGATCCTTCAAATTGGTATGTCATCAGGTGTGAGTTCTATTGGGAACTCGGATTCAACTATTGTTGTAATGCTAGAAAACTCTTCAATAAATGCATAATAAACTCCCAAAAAATATTGGTATCATCGATGTAGAATTTCTCCCTAACCAACAGAAATAAATTCCTTCTTGAATAGGAATAAAAGAACATTCAATGGATGTGATTTCTATCGAATGTTCACATTTATTTTTTCACTAATAGATAATCATAGGTCGGTTTGGAATATCAAATGTAAATTACGTTCATTAGAAATTATTGTGGTATTTATGAAAATAAATCTAATAATAGCCTAAGATAACATCAAATTAAACTTGAGAAAAAATTATCAGTTCTTTAGGAATAAATTTTCAAAAACATCAACTGGAGAAGAATTATATAGAAAAATGTGATCATTATACCATTAGGGTTTTAACTAATAATTTATTACTAAATCATTTCGATTATATCATGATAGCCCTATAAGATTATTTATATCTGATATAATGGGTGGATATAGAGTCAAATAAGAAATTATCAGTTTTAAGGAGGATGGTATGTGTACCTTTCACCATGTCGTTATTACACCCCTCGTCAAAAACAATGATCACATTTGATTTTAATTTTTTTATTATTGTAATAGGTTACTGACATTGATCAAGATCATTATACTTTGTATTTGACCATTTCATAGCATACTTATAATACTTTTTTTATTTTATACATTGTAGTTTTGGTGGTTCATTCTGTGGTACTTTCTCTCTCTTTGAATAATTAGCTCTCTTATTCCCATCACATAGACATTAAATTACCAAATATCCTCACTTAAACACCTTAAAATTTTAATTGTTCCCTTAATTGAATTTCCAACGCGTTTCTTCCCAAAAATTATGTATAATGGAAAGAACATATTATTCTATCCATGGTTTTTGTATTTTCATTTGAATTCCATTTTTTATTCTTATCGAAACTAAAATATTGATATATGAACCCATCATCTATTTCCATATTAATTGAGAATGAAATAATTTGTAGCTATATTTTGAAGTCTCTAATGGATAATTTCTTTCAGATACATGGTTTTAAAACACCAATGAATTAGTCAACCTTACAATCAATTTTTATGATAATATAGAAAAAATAACTCCGAAGTTATGTAAAATTTTTCACTTAGCTAAAAAATATTCATCTTACTTTTTCATTGGCTCAAATAAATCCATCTCCATCTTCAAACAATGAATTTTAGGTATATAATTGTTGAAAAATATTTTCATGAACTCGTCTAAATACATTGATTTAATTTCACCAAGTCCCCTTGTATGCCTTTTGATTTTCCACTATTTTTATGATTATATTTCCAAATGATAACTAGAAAAAATGAATTATTCATTTTATAAACACTAGTGTATGAAAAAAAATATTTTTAGTAGTACCCATACATTTATCAACAACTAGGGGATGAAAATATCCACTGAAGGAAGGTGGATGTTTCTTCATGAGGGTATCAACAAAATCATAATCCCTCCATTTCTTATTTAGATGTAAAATATTATTCATTGCTTGTTAAATTATTATGAGAATTGCAATAATATTTCTTATTCAGTGTCCCATAATATTTGGATAGACATTCGGAAAATCATTGCATTGTCTGACAGACTAAACATTATAGTTGTTCATTCAGCTTCCATCCATTGACTAAACCAAAAAATAATAGTGTATACAAAAATAATCTTTATGGGAACCCAAAAATCTGTAAAAATATCTTATAGGATGCCTAAATCATGAAACCATTTTTAATTCACAAAACCTTAAATTTCTCTTAGGTCACTCATTACCGTCATCTATTTAAATCCTTTATGATGGATCATAATGTGTTTGTGTATTTTCAAATCATATCCCCCAAAAAGTCAAAATAGGTGTGTAGGGAGGCAAGATTTTGTGCCCCAAGTAATATTAAAGTCCATCTAAATAAACCAATTTATAGTTATTATCCTTAGGTACCTATGTATAAGATCCAGATCAATTTTTAGTATCTATACAGTGATGTAATTACTTAGAAACCACTCTTAGAAATATCACTAATGTTTTCTCATCCGAGTTTCCAAAGGTAAATTAATCATATCCATTACTACCAACTATAGGGATCCAGACAATTTATACCCATATATTACTAATTTTTAGATGAACATCCATTACATAATACAGATAGTTTCCCGAGGATAGTAAATTCGTAGTGCCTTTAGAAATATGGAATCATAAACAATTGGTTCATATGTAAACTACATCATCTTCGACTATGTTCTACATAATTATCAACCACCTAAGACATATCATAAAAATACATTTCTTCATAATCAATGGAAATAAAACATAAGAAAGGGGGAGATGAGATGATTAGGAAGGTTAAAATGGGAGATACAAAAGCATTAAATGAATATAAGTGTATGAGAACATGAGAACATCATTTTAAAACCACACCCTTCATATAAAAGATCATAATACTAAGTCATAGAATAAATATTAGTAGTCCATAAGACATAAAATAGAATGAAATCAATGAACATTATCCACAAGAGGGTAATATTAGCATAAAGAACGTAATTTTGGAATACAGATAGGCATGGTAAATTCTTTCCATAAGGGTCAACACACACTTAAATGGCTATCATAGTGTAATTGGTTCACTCCACAAAACATAATATTAGTCATGGTTCACTCCCAATACCATAATTGTGGAAGAATTCCCTTACTTAATTTGGTTCACTCCCTATTCTATTTCTTATATATCTCGTAATATATAAATCTTTAACCAATGCTTTGAATGGAGATATAGGTCTCACCCATCTCATATTAATAATTATATATATTTGTGAAATAATATTTTAAAACATTCATCATATCATAAACCCAAAAAATAAATGATTTTTAAAAATATTTCCACATATCATTACTTCAGTAAAAGACACTCTTTTCATAATTATTCTATAATTTTATCATATTATATCCTTCAAAAGAAAAGTGGCTCATAATAATTTTCAAAAGGTGTAACCTGTAAACTAAAAATAGGTTTCAAACACATAATTCCACTATAAATTAAACCCAAACAGATAAATAATAAAAATTCAAGCCTTTGATCATGTACTCTATAAGTCATAAGTAACATCAATAGAAGTAAATTTTTATAGAAAATTATTTTGAATGATCATTTAAATCATTTATTGAGGGAAATACCATTTCCACTTTTAAAATGATTTTTAAAAAATAATCCCTTATCAAAATTATTTTTTTTGAAAATAAAATTATAATATTATAAATGGAGCCATGATGAAATGATTGGTCTATATAATAGTGAAATCTATTCATGTCATAGATGTTAAAATGAATATAGATTTCACATTTTTAGAGAACAGTCAAACAGTCTTTTTTAGAAAAACAAATGATGATTCGAACAAAAATAATTACATTTAAAGTAAATATTGAGTAAAAGTGACCATAGTAAATAATTTGGATAATTTTAAAACATTTTTTAAAACACATTTAGTAATCATGGATTTTGAGAAACACTGGATTTTGGATGAAGAGGGAAACAAATACATTTTTTCTTACAAACATTATTTGTAACTCTTAATTATATAAAGAGATGAACAAGGAGAAAAATACTATCCTATAAAAAAGAGAATAAAAACATAAAAGTGCTTCTTCATAGTTTGATCATAATATTTCATCATTGGAAGAATATTCATGAGCAATCCCAAAAAAACTATGAGATTGTAAAATTTAATTATTACTACTTTGGTAACATTCAATCACAAGAAACAAGGAAAAAACATTAAATGAAACTTTAAATATCATGATATTAAATAAATTCATGTTATTATATGTTTATGGAAATTTGTATATGCGACGACTTGATCCCTCACTTTCATGTTCAGTACATAAAAATACTATGTGTTTTTTTATTAATGTAAATGAAAAAGGAATCAACCATTTATATACCAAGATTTTTTCTAGTCTTGGTTTTGGACAATTAGATAAATACATTATAATTTAACAAAACAAATTATCCATATTTATATTTGTTTTTTAAATCTATAATAATATTAAACACTTTCACGAAACTCTACTAATCATTTGGAAATTTAATTTAAAACATAGGTTGAATGTTTGATTTTTGCAGTAAAGGGTTTTAAAATGATTTAGAAATAACATTTTTTATATTGTAAAATAGTTTACTAAAATATAATTTGATAAGAATTAATGAAAATAAAAGGTTTATTAAATAACAAAAAAAATCCTAAATATAATTATATAGTTTTTATCTAAAACAATATAGTTTCAAAATAATAATTCTTCAGTTATACTACTTTTGATTTACCTATTTTGAAAATGGGTTTTTATAGATTAATAATGATAATAAATAGGTTATAAAAAATACATAAGTTCGCTATATTAAATCACAAGTGGGATGAAATCACCTTGAGGTAATGGGTTCACTCCCTATACCATATTAAAAAATCCAAGACTCTAGTGCAGTATTTTGATGAATTTTTTATAAATAGACTTTCCTTTTTCAGTCATAACCCAAAATCATTTCCAAAATCAGACAAAAATTATGGTCATGGTAGAAAATAATATTACCAATTTCATTATAATGTAAAATCATATTTTTAAATAATTTATTGAAAATTTAGGAAATATCCATACTTAAATAGAATTTTACTTATTAAAATTCACAAATAGTAATTCTTATTAAATTAAATGAATGCTTGAATTAATGTTCCTGGAATGTGAATAAAAAATGAAATGATGTCCATATCTAAATTAAGAATAAGATACAAGGACTAGAAAAGAAAATTTCTCCCATAAAATGTTATTTTTTTATTTAAAACTATTGTAATTAGAAATCACACACAAAATTATAACTTCTATTAAAAAAAATAACTGTAACATTGAAATAAAATAAAAACCATCTGTTAAAATTTTATCTCAAATTATAAAAAAACAAGGGTTTATTATTGTTTTATAGTATAGATTAAGATAAATTCTATAATAATATCACTAATATAAAACCATGGAATGGATTTATAAGATAAATTGTCTTAAGCATATTAGAGAAATCGTATATATATATATATATATTATTATTTTTGAAAATTAGTAAATAATGATTTGATATTATAGATTTTTTTTAATTCGATCCAATGTTCGATAACAAAATAAAAACATTTATTTCTAAAACATAACCTTAATAAAAAGTTTTAACATTCTTATATTATAGAATATTAATATATACATATTTAGAAATATATATGTATGTGTGTTTTTTAAATGAAAAAACTAACACCCTTACCCAGATTGAGGATGAAAGTAAAGCTTACTGGCTTTTGGACACCAATAAGAATGAAAGAGGCTATAATTTGAGCACTGGTTTAGGTCCCATTGTGTATGAAAATATAGGGATATATATATAACAAGGTTTTATATAAAAATATAACAATCAATATAAGGTTATATGTATAGGTGAAACCTATGTATTTGAAAAATCATCTGATGGTTTATTTAATTGGAAAGTGGTGAAATTAATTTGGCCTAAATACAAATATAGAATATATATATTGTTTCGAGTTAGTTTTTTTAAAAAAGATATACCTATTAATTTTAGAGTAAAATGATTCCAAGATGGGATATTATTGAATTAGATTATGGTGGTATAGGAAAATGTGGTTCTTACAGGCGAGTGTCATACAGGTTCAAAAGAGCGAGGAAGAGGAACAATATATTGGTATAACAGGTATAGGGGAATTGGATGAATTATATGAGTCAGATTCAATCAGACTATTGGGATATCATCCCATAGTACCTGATATCGAAATGAGGGTCGGATGAGAACCTCTTTACAAATAAAGATGCAACTCCCCCCCCCCATATTGACACTAGATGACACACAATGAGATCCTTATACATTGGATCCTATGGGAAACCAACCCACACAATGAACGGGATGATCATGGAGGCCCTATACAAGGATCCTGACCGTGCTTCTCGACTTGAATTGTGCACATTGATATGGACTTGTAGTACATATACTCCATAGAGGGATTGTCCTTAGTGGCTACCTCAGTAGTGATTCATGGACTGCCCTTGGTATTATGGTGGGTAATTCATAATTTTTTTGTAAAAATTTTTATAATATTAGGGAAAATATATAAGGATTATACACATATATACATATATATATATTATCACTTACATCATATTATTGACACCATTTTAAAATTAAAATTATTTTGTTTATTTGAAACTTCTTTGTGGAACCATCATAAACTTTTTGTAAATTATCAAAGTTATATTACAAAATTTAAACATTTTACTTATTAATATTTATTTTTAATCTTTTAACACTTATATTAGATAAAAATTATTTCACCTAAGAACAATAGACATTTAAAAACAATGAATAATATTTGTAATTAAAAAATAGTAATTTATTTCAAAGTACACAAATATCGATAACCATAAATAAATTTATTTCTTCTTCATCACAAGTATTTATTATAAAATAAGTAATAACCAAAAATATTTCAAAATGACATATGTATTTTCCTATTTATATAAGATACTAATATTTTATAAAAATATTATTTCTATCATTGGAATTTTAAAATCACAAAATGAATAATTTTCTCACAAATTAAATACATCCATTAAAATTAACATCCTTAATTATAATTTCAAAAATGACTTTTAAATAATATAATATATTCGAAATATTAAATTTTAATTCATTATTTCAAATAAATAATGTTATATTTCATAATTCGTTATAAAAAAAATACATTCATTTAAAAAATAAATTAAATAATTGGAAAGAAGATAAAAAATAATATTTCTCAAAAATAAAGAAACATATTATAATTAGAATCCACAATCATTTTTATTTCAAAATATAAATAAGTTTTAAAAAACGTTTCTTTTAAATTTTATTTAAAATAAATACGTAATTAAAAAAAAGTATTATTTTTATTTAATGGGATGTTATAATACTCTCCCCATAAAATAATTATTCCTTAATAATTTCCTTTCCAAGATTGAAAATTTTCATCTCTATAATTATGACAACATGAAATTATAATGGGATTTAATTATATAGGAGTTTAAAAGTGAAATATTTTGTGTAGAAATTGTTTTCCATAACTGAAATTTGTAATCTCCAAATTTATCTAGAATATCTATCTTATACCAAATGAGAAGGATCAATCACTCACTTCATGGTTTAGGACATAAATGTTTTTATTTAATTCAATGGAAAAATACGCAGAGAAGTTTGTATACCAGGACCTCTTCCGGTCTAGATTTTAATGAATTATAAAATTATATTACAATCCAATAATATAAAATATCTGGATTTCTTTATGCGTTCTAACTCTGTAAATTAAGAAGACCCCTTTGTATAATTCTAAAAAACCAATAAAAATTAATTTAAAACATTGGGAATGAATTTAATTTTCCCCATAATGGTTTTTAAAACCATTTTGAAATTCCCTTCTTTAACTATAAACAATTTACAAAAAAAATTTATAAAAGTAAATTCCTAGAAAAGGGTTTTTAAATAATTAATTTTTTTAAATATCCATATATAGTCTATATTATTATTTAAAAAATAAAATTTGAAAATAATAATTATCTAGAAATACTACATTGGATTTCTTCATTTTTAATATAATAAATTTTATGGATTAATCATTAAAATCAACAGGTCATAAGAAAACCATAACGCCACATAGTTCTATCACATGTTGGATGGAATATACTTTAGTTTATTGGTTAAATCCCCCTAGCACATTAAAACATCAAATAATATAGAACCATAAGTTTAATAAAAAAATATTAATGGTCCTTCATTTCTCACTCATAACCCAAAAATCATTTCAAAATCATACATAAATTATTTTAATAGAAGATAATAATATTAGTAATTTATTTACATGGAATAATCCAATTTTTCCATGATATATGAAAAAAATTAGGTTAAATCTATACTTAAAAAGTACTTATTTTTTTAAAGTAAATAAATATAATTTATAAATAAATTAAATGAATGCCTGAATTAATATTCATTGAATTTCAATAATAATTTTGATGATGGACATATCTAAATTATGATGGAAATACATAGATGAGAAATGGATTTTATCACATTAACTGTTAACTTAAATTCAGATAAAATTATATCAACAACATTGAAATAAAATCAAACACTTATATTAAAATTTTAATTCATACATTTAAACAATAGCATTTTGTTATTGTTTTATGTTGAAGATTAAGAAAAATTCGATAATAGAATTACTAATATATGGCCAAATAATGGTTTTATAAGACCAATTTCCTTATGGGTATAAGAGAAATAATAGTTATATAGAATATATATATATATATATATATTATGTTCTTTTAAAATAATTAAATAATAATATGATTTATTATAATAGTATTAATCAAACCAAGGTTTAATAAAAAATAGAAAATTTTATTTCTAAATCATAACCATGATAAAAAAATATAATATTATTAGATTATGGAATCTGAAATATATATATATATATATATATATATATATCAATACACACACACAGAGATATATATATATATATAATAACCCTTACCTTGATAGAGGATGAAAAGAGATCTTGCTGACATCTCAACGCCAAGAAGAAATAAAGTGAATTTAATTTGAGGAATTGTTCATTTCCATTTGGGTATGTAAAATAGGGAGATATATATATTGTATGTTTTTATATGAAAATATAAAGATCACTCTAAGATTTTCTGTAGTATGAAAAACAATTTATTTAGAAAATAATCTCATAGTTTATTTAATTGAAAAGTTGTGCGATCAATTTGGCCTAAATTTAAAAATTGAATATATATATTTTATGTTTCAAGTTTATTTTTTGAATATATGAAAGGATATTTGAAAATTAATCCCAATACATATTAGAAAATGGAGTCAATTAGGCTTTCATGAAATCATTTTTGTGGATAATTCGGAAGGATAACCAATATTTATATATTTTAATATAGCTTCCTTCAAATGCTAAAAATAGAGATAGAGAGTCAGGGGGTTTAGTTCATTTTTTAAATAAACTACCCAAGTTAATTTTTTAGGGAAATGAATCCAATCTTGGCTATGGTTGAATATAACTACAACTATGGATGAAAAAGGTTATTTTGACAATGTGTTTCCAACTAGTTCGAATGAGTGAGGAAGAGAAACATTAGAGGATTCGAATGAGAATTGAAGGATATCATAGCTTAAATTAGCACAATTAAATTAGACAGTTGAGATCTCATCTCGAAACATCCCTCATCAAAATGGGGTTTGATGGAGTACATCTTAATAAATAAAGATGTGACACCCCCTAATGATACTATCTTACACACAATGGAAGCCTTATACATGGCCCCCCACGGGCGATTAGTCCACACTATACATTGGATGAAATTAGAGGCCCTATACATGGGTCATGCCTGTATTTCTCGAGATTCCTTATGAAAAGTGTTATGAATCTAGAATACCTCCAGTCAATATAAGTCTTGGCATTAGTTCTCACCTCAGTATTGGTGCACAACCTACCCTTTGTATTGTTGTTGGTACATAGTAAATTTTAGTAAATATATGTCTAAACATGGTTAAAAAATAAAAGTATTATATATATATATATATCACTTCCATTATATTATTTACACCATTTTAAAGCCAATTTTATATGATTATTTGAAAATATTTTTATGGAACCATATATTTAAATTATAAATATCTCAAAATTATATTAAAAATTAAGTGGTTTTTACTTATTAATATTTTTTTTAATCTTATAACAGTTATATTAGATTAAAATAATGTGACATAAAATATTACATTTTAAAACAACTAAAAATAATTTTAATGAAAAATATTCATTTATTTTGAAGTACCCAAATTTTGATAATCATAAATAAATGTAATTCTAAAAAATCTGATGTACATATTATGAAATATAAGTTCTAACCAAAATTATTTTAAAATCACTCAATTCATGTTTTATCAAAATATGATACAAATATTTTATACTAATAATATTTATATCATTGAAATTTTTGAAATCAAAAAGTAAATAAATCTTTATAGATTAAATAAATTCATTCAAATTATCTATATTTAATTATAAATTTAGAATGGACTGTTAAATAATATAATACATTCGAAACATTAAATATGAAATCATAATTTAAAATAGTAAATCTTTTTTTTCATATTTTATTAAGAAAAAATAGCTTAATTTAAAAATTAAATTATTTAATTTTCATTAAAATATAAAAATATATTTCTAGAAAAAAAATAGTCATTTTATAATTAGAATCAAAACTCATTTTGATTACACAATATACATTAGTTTCATAAAACCATAATTCTAATTGTAAAATAATTAATTAATTATTAATTAATAGTAATATTTTAATTTATTGGGATGTTGAAATATACACATCATCAAATAATATTGTTTTATAACATAACTTAGGGCTCAAATAAGGAAATTAAGACAAAGATCCCTTACTTCATTGGAATCATTTTCATCATAAACCCATGAAAGATAGATATTCAAATTTATTTGAAAATACCTATAAATTTTAGTATAAAAATTATAAAATAAATTCTGGGAATGCATATATACCACAAAAATGAAACATGTGTTGCATATGGATTTTTCATCAAACAAAATAAAAGGGAGATGGAAATTACATACCTTAAGTATAGACATCCTTCATACACAATAAAAAATCATATAAAATAAATATATTTTAATTATACACCCATAAAATAACAATAATTATATATTTTATACTAAATATGAATTTATTATGACCATTTATTACATTTTATACAGTTCCATGTTAATGTCACATTTCGAGTAATAACTACTTTGATTATCAACATATTTTTTGTTTTGTATTTTTTCCCCTTCATTGGATATTTTTTTCGTAATAAAAACGATTTAAACTGTGATATAGATATCTTATATACTTAGTGTAAAATTGCTTAGTGTAATCCATAATATGAAGAGGTAAAAAATGAAAAATGAAATTCATAGAGACGGTAGGTCACATGTACAAAAGAATGTGGTCTTAATTTACTTTATGGATTGAAAGATTGAAAGGTAAATATTATATTACCGTTATAGAATCATTTAACATAAAATATATCCAAAATTTTCATTAAATCCCCTCCTTGTTAACTTCCATATAAACCATGAATGAATTTCATTTCATCGTGAGGTCGTTTTTATCCGTACACATGAGCGATGTTATCGTGTTCCCTCATATTGGAATGTTCAAAGGTATTTGTGATATAATAACTCCTAAATTATAATAATATCTTAAATATCATATACAAACATCTAATCCATCATGATATCCATCCGTTAAATTTTATAATATTAATTACAAAATGTTTTGTTAAAGCAAATTTTATTCTCCTAATAATGCCATATGGTATAATCAAATAAAATCACTTAGACAATAGAATAAAAACATTATAAATGATGAATTAATGAAATAGAAGGTATTTGTAAAAATTAAGTAACCTATACTGATGAAATAGTAACTTGACCATTAAAAAATTAATATGAAACTTATGAATAGTAAATCGGACAATATAATAGTAATCTCCACAATGAACGAACAAATAAAATTTAATCATCTTATAAATTGTAATATTATAAAATTATATCATACTATAAGTAAATTAATATCTGAAAAATTATTAATTAAGTTTTGTTATTTTTGTAAGTCATAAATATTTAATTAAAATTTTATGATTCATTTAATAATTTATAAGAAAATTATTTTCATAAAATGTATTCATAAATTAATATTTTTATGTCTTATGATTATAAGATAATTTCATTTGACCATTTTTAATTTCTCAATGCTGTCTAAAATCAGTAATAATAATCAAATCTGTATTTTTCAAGTTAATTATGATTTTAATTAAAAATTAAATTTCTCATATTTAGAAAATTATTTTTATAAAATGGATTTAATTTTTGAATTCTGCACATGGAAAAATTTTAAGGGAAAATTTTAAGGATTTTTCTAAAATACTTGAATTTCTTGTTAATAGTGAAATACTGTAATCTATGGTATTTATGCATTATAAGTTAAATACAATATTCCTTTATTCATATCAGATGTAAGAACCACAATATCTTATACCCATTCATTATTTTAATATTTTTTATGATAATTCCAAAAACTATTCATATTCTAGATCCAAAATAATAAACTAATCATTAAAATAAAGAGAAAACACCCCTCTCCTACCCTATAAATACCACCCCTCACCACCTCCTCTCCTCAGACATGTAATGCTTTGATCCTTGTCCAAATTATTCTCAAATATCCTCCTAATATCCTCCTCCACATCTATGATATTTTGGTCTTAGCAAAATACCAAAACTAATCCCTTAAGGAAGTTTTCTAGAAGAAGGAATCAAGAGGTCATCCCTATTCATTTTAATTTTATTTATTTTCATGTTTTGTTCATTTATTTTTCTCTCCTCACCTCCCCTCACCTCCCCTCACCCAAATGTAATGATAACACCATTACCATATGTATACTGGAATTTTATTATGCTGATGGAATAATTCATCAGTATCTCACTTTCTCCCATATTTTAAACATGAAAATGAAAACATTATCTATGAAGTCTTAATTTATCTCATTCAAGGACCACAACATATTCAATTTACATTACTGTATTTGACGATTATCATGAAAAAAATTATATGTTTGAACCAGATTTAAATATTTGTGTTATAAATCATTTAATTACTTGGAATCATTTTGTAAACATGATATTGATTTATAAAACAAAATGAGTTTGTTGTGTTCGGAAAATTGAAAAATAAACCCAAATGATTATCATTAACTATTCACCTAATTATTCTTCCTCATTACATAAAACCAAATGATATATACCACCAAATTAAACTATATAGTATCATTAATAACATATAAGTTTAATTCTATATAATTACCCCCACCTTATACAACCATTCATAGATGTATAAAAGTAAACTGATCAAGAAAATGAAAGAAACAGATGCACCCATTCGATGAAATTGAGTCTATTAACCAATAAAAAGTCCATAAATGGAATAAATAAAGTTATAATTAATAAAATTCTTTTAGAAAGGGTTATTTAATTATTAATTAGTGGACATAACATGATTATATAAGACATTAAGATCAAGTGAAAAATACCTTCAGACATAAGGTTATAGATTATACCTGAGTAACCATTATTCCTTCGGGTTACTCTTCCTCTCATTTTACCCAAATAAAATTCCCTTTTAATTTTATTGAAATATCATAAATACTATTTATATTTTATTGACCCTTGTATCAATATCTTTTAATCATTCATTTTTGTGTATATACATGGTTTTAAAGGGTTCCATACATAATTACTCTTGATAAGCATGCCCGATTTCAGGGAACATCCCGAATTCTTACCCATTTTTCAAGCACTATCCATATGGTATTTTGTTCCACTATTAATTTTATAAAATCAATCATTTTATTATGAATCAATTCTTGGTTCACTTTTCGTTTTACTTAAAATATGTTTCCATTTTCTTCTTAAAATTCTCTTTAATATTTTCCTTAAACCAAATTAAAATGTTTTATTTCTAAACTCTCATAGGTTCTATTTTTAATTTTATTCTCTAATGCATGACTTAAATTATCATGATCAATTCCAATTTTCCCTTATGAATTTCCATGTGAGATTTGAATCCATTATTTTCTGGAAACCATTGCAATATTTTATTATGTTATTCCTTTTTCACAATATTATGATACCAAATTCTTACAATGGGTAAACCTTATGTTTATGCTTGATTCAGTTTGTATGATTATTCATGTGGCTGAAAAATTCATGAACATGTTATGATGGGTGCACTCAGATAGTGCTATGATGCCTTGTGTAATGTTTAGTCTCATTAAATTTCATGCTCAATGGTCATGGTTGTTAGCCTTGAATTATGCTCCATATTCAACGGGCTTAGTGGTAAACTATAACTGGTGCTCCTTTATCTATATTAATCCTTGAATCATGCTTATATTATGTTTCATGTTTTTTCCACAACTCTTATGATACCATGATTACATATTTTATTCTGCCTTATGTATATCCAAGCCTTTCATGTCATCTTACTGTACCTACTACCCCATTTTCTATGCTTTATTCTTATGTTTATTCCCTTACTAGGCGTTTTTCCCATATCACTATTCATGTATCTTTCCCCGAGGTTATCCTATAATGATATAATGGATAAAAGGAAGTTATAAGCTCCTTATAAGGATTAAATAAAATATGTTCTTATTTTAGAATCATGTATTATAATTATGTACATTACCTTTATGACACTATAATTTTTTATCCTTGTCTTGTAATTGGATAGTTAATTATGTTTCAAATCATGTAATATTATATGAAAAAGGCTATTGTCACTATAGTTAATATCATAGGACGGTCTTTTAGTTTTTGGAGAGAAGTACTATTGATCTTTAGTAAGAACCATAGGGATAAGACTAATTTTGAGAAAACATCGCTAAATTTTGGCTAGTATAGAGAAACTGGTTTATGAACAAAATATATCCCTCTCTGGATACTACATGTGGATGTGGTTCGGTCACAAATATAAATAATATTAAAAACTACAACAACGTGTTTTGGGCCTAGGTCAGGGTAACCTAGTACATAAAAATGGGCTTTACTGCACACCTGGTTTGACACTCCCAAGGGATATGGTTTTTTAAACCCATAAACTCATTATGAACCATTATTAATGGAATAAAAAAACACACGAGAGTATTAGTTGGATAACCTATATTAAAAATATGGAATCACAAGATAGGATATACCTTTCCAAGATTTTATAATTTTATGTCTAATGTTTACTTTTTATTTTTAATAGATAAGTATTCGATCCCCATAATAGATCTTTCATTTCATAGTTATTGGCTGTAAATATAAGAACATGTTCCAATAATCAATGTGATAGGAAATGTGATGATTTCCCTAAGGATATGAAAAATATGATGGAAATGGGTGCTCAAAACATCATGACATTACTTAATAAACTGGATTAAGTTATGGATAATTACTTTAATCGCATGGAACACCCTCCCCCAAATAAAGATCATGTTGTCATTAAATCCTTCAAGTAGAAAAGGCCTCCCATTATTAGTGGATATTTTGATCCTCTACACATGGAACAGTCGATTGAATCCGCTAAAAAGATATGTGTTGTCCTATAGTTCTTAAAAGAAGATACTGTTTTTTTGGAAGTATATCGTTTTGATGGGGAAGCGGATCAGTTGTGAAAACTGATAAAAAAAATACCATGTACAAGGAGAAAATTGATTCCATGGACTGGGAGTAATTAATGAAAATGGTTTTTAATAAATATTTTTCCCAAACCCCCTATCTCAGGATAGAAAGAGAGTTACTTGAACTCATGAAAAAGGAATATGATTCCATGGTGGTGTTTGAACATAATTTCACAAGGATTTCATGATATGCATCCGACCATGCCATGAACAATGAAGGCAATGTGGGTCACTTCTTTAGAGAACTAAATCTGATCCTATAAAAAGCATTAGAGATTCGAGACTTTGAAAATTATAATGATATTTTATGTTGTTCCCTCATGTTTGAAATGGAGATCACATACTCTATGGGGCCACATGTTCCAGATTAAAAAAAAGATAATGGTGTCTAATATGGGAGGATCATATTGTAAATATCTTAATGGAAAGAAGTCCAAATATCCCACATGTCAAAATTTTGTGGAGAATCACACTCTTAACTATTTAAGGGAGCGCTGAAATGATTTATATGTAGAATAATGTGGCATCTAGATAGGAATTTCCAAAGGGATATGAATAATTGTACTAATGTGGAAGAATAAAGGAAGGTTCAGAGCAATATGCATCCTGTAGTGAAGTGTTTCAACTAAAAGGAACTTGATAATTTTATAAACAAATTCCTTAATACAAGGGTTTTCTAGGGTAATCGACAATAACCTCCTAGGAAACAATGAATAAAATATGATATCACCACTATTTTGGTGGCTCTACATAAAATTTGATTCAAGTTATATGAATGATTTTATATCAGGAAAGTTTAATAGAACTATTAAAACACCACAAAAAAATATGGAGGTTGTGTTATCTATGAGAATAAAAATTGGGGTAGTTGTTTCATCCAATGTAGATAACACATTCCAAGTTACTTTCTGTGGCCTAAACTTCCCAAAAATATTTTCTTACATTTTTTGGTTGTTTTTTATGCTATATTGGGAATGTATTGGCTATCTTTACACAAATCATACATCAATTTTTAGGATAGCAAGATCACTCATCATATTTTGTTGAATACTCCAATTATATAAAAGTGGAAGGATGAGGATGTATATCCATTAGAATCATTATATAATGTGTGGATATTGTTTCCTTATGAGTGATCATGTCTAGATTAAATGATTTATACAAAGGATAAAACCATGATCAAATACATGCCCATTAGGATGGATTACACATAAGTATTCAATTAATATTTTCATAGTCTTCCTCGTGATCCTGAGTTTTAATTCTCAATTGAACTTATTCCTAGATCTCTATCTATATCCAAGACAACTTATAGAATGGTGAACATTGAGCTATAATAACTAAAGAACTAGTTACATGAGAAAATGTATAAGCATTTTATATGGCTATGTGCTTCACCATCAGGTGTGCCAGTCCTCTTCATCAAGAATAAGGATGGATCACTTCACCACTACATTGATTATGATGAGCTCAATAAAAGCACAATAAATAACTAGTAAACCCACCCACGGATAGACGAATTGTTTGATTAGCTATGTGGGGCCAGTTATTTCTCTATGGTGGACCTTTGGTTGGCATATCATCAATTAAAGGCGAGGAAGAAATATATTCCCAAGAATACATTTCAAACAACGTATGTAAATTATGAGTTCTTTGTGATCCCATTTGGACCCACTAATTCTCCAACAATATTTCTAAACCTAATCAATAGAATATTTAGAGTTTACCTCATGAAATTTTTGTTAGTCTTTATCGATGATATTATGATATAGTCCAAGGGTGAGAAGGACCACGAGGAGCATTTGAATAATGTGATACGGAATTTTAGAAGGGATAAACTAAATGAAAATTATAGTAAATCTATGTTCTTCATGGAGGAAGTACCATTCTTGGGGAATTTTATCATCAGTAAAGGAATATATATACATATACCCTTCTTAGAAAAATGTAATTGAGGAGTGTCCCATGCCAACATCTGTAATGGAGATCCACAATTTCCATGGTCCAGTTGGGTATTATGTTTGATTTTTCAACA
Organism: Viscum album; assembly: GCA_963277665.1. Lineage (NCBI taxonomy): Eukaryota > Viridiplantae > Streptophyta > Magnoliopsida > Santalales > Viscaceae > Viscum > Viscum album. The sequence continues at coordinate 925,389,149 of OY728130.1, forward strand.
ACTTGTCATGATATTAAAACCTAATAACCAAGACAAAGTTGAAGGGTGTGATGTTTTTCTAGACTCAATAATGTGAGGAAATCATTAAAGAGCTTAAAAAGAGTCTAATCAGTGTGCCAGTACACATAATCCCAACATGTATAGATCTTTTTGTATATAGGGATTCTTAAAATAATGGCTTAGGATGTCTACTGATTCAAAATTATAAACAGATAGGATAATACTTAGGGAAATTGAACGTTCACAAGTAAAACTATCCTACGAATGATATGGAGTTGTAATCTATAATTTTCGGGTTGAAAATATGGCAGCATTATCTCTATGGAGTGAAGTTTCAGATATATTTTAATCAAAAGAGTCTCAAATATATATTCACCCAAAATGACCTTTATATGTTTTAGGGAAGATGGTTAGAGCTCATAATGGATTATGACTACTCAATCCACTACCATCTTGATAAAAACAATAAATTAGAAGTTTCTCAAGGTATATAACGTCATGAATCATTATCAATGATGAGAACTAAAAAGGATCCAATCACCTTAGTCCTACAATTGAAGGAAAGGGAAATCATTGTTGAAGGAACATCATTAATACTTTTTCAAATTAGTACTAAACCATCCGTTGTGGAAAAATAATGGGTTCTCAAATAAATGATGTAAATTTTTTCAAAATAATGGAAGTTATCTGAAATGGGGAATCCTTTGAGTTTATGATTAATAAAGATGGATTTATAAGATTTGGTACATGATTATGTGTACCATCCAATACATATACAAAGAAGGAATTCTAAGTGAGGCACATTTCTCAACTATCTCTCTTCATCTAGGGAGAAATAATATGTATGGGGATCTCTGAGAGATCTATTTTTTGGGACAATATACTACAGGATATTATTGAATATACATAAATGTACCTGGTATGTCATTAAGTGAATGAATAAAGGAAAAATTCTAAAGGAATGATGCATACATTATCCATACCAACAATGAAGTGGGATAATATTACCATAGATTTTGTCACTAAACATCCAATGGAATCTAGAGGAAATAACGCTATATGGATCGTGGTGGATCATATTAAAAATACATCTCACATTATCCCAGTTTGATAGGACATACCACTAGATTAACTTGAATGGATATACATCAAATAAGTGGCACAGATGCATGAAATACCACTATAGATGGCATCTGATCGAGATCCAAGATTCACCTCGATGTTCTGGAAAAGTCTCCAATGTTCTCTAAGCACTGGACTAAACATCAGTAAGGCTTATCATCCACTAAATTACGGAATATATGAGTGCATATTCATAAACTATAAGAAGTGATTATAGCATGTTTTAGGGACATTAATGAAGGATTTTACCAACAGCTTCCACTAGTTGAATTCTCAAGAAAAAATATATTCTACTCTATAATATGAATGAATACATACGATATCCCTTTATGGGAAAGGGTGAAATACAATGGAATGCTAGGATAAGGTCAGTGAACATAATCTTTTATGACCTAAAATGGTCAAAGAAATAGTGGATAAGTTGAAAACCATTCAGCATCACATCAAGATAGGAACAATTCGATAGAAGATCTATGTCGACAATCATTAATGAGACTTTGAGTTTAAGGTTGGAGACATATTATTCCCCCACGTATCTCTGTGGAAGAGGATCATGTTATTTGAGAAGAAAGGAATGCTATATTCTAGGTATATAAGCCCATTAGAGATCCTTGATCATGTCAGAGCTATGGCCTATCCACTAGAACGTCCACCAACAATGTCACAAGTACATGATTTATTACATACATCCCACTTAAGGAAGTACATATCAGATCCTTCATATGTACTAACATTAGAGGTCATACAGTTGGAGAATGGTCTATCTTGCGAGGAGAATCTTGTGAAGTTCTTTGATCATCGAGATAAATTTATAGGCAACAAGACTACTCACCTGGTCAAAGTAAATTGGTGGAACCATAAGTTTACGGAGACAATATTGGAACCAGAGGAAGTGTGGAAAGAAAATTACCCACACCTATTTTCATCTTATAATTTCAAATTAAATTTCGAGAACAAAATTTCATAAGGGTTCAAAATGTAATGACCCAAATATTTATCTATGGAAATCCCCTTCTTATAATTATTTCATATGGTATAATGAAATAAAATCACATAGATGACATAATACAAACTTTATAAATTATTTTTGGATTAAATAAAATGAATTTCCAGAAGTTATGTAACCTATACTGATGAAATAGTAACGGGACCATAGGTATAGTAACATGCCCCTTATGAATAGTAATCCAACCAATAGAAAAGTAACCTCACCCATGAAGTTATAAATAGATTTTAATCATCTTATAAATGGTAATATGATATAGTTATATCACATTATAAGTAAATAAATATTTTATAAAATTACAAATTATTTTTTGGAATTTTTTTAAGTAAATAATAATTAATTACAATTTCATGATTAATTTAATAATTTAGAAGAATAATTTATATTCATACAATGTTTTCATAAATTAATATTTTTATTTATTATGATTATATAATTATTTTATAGGACCTTTGTAAATTTTTCAATGTGTTATAAAATAAGTTATAATTTAAAAATCCATATATTTGAAATAAATTATGATTTTAATTAAATGTTCAATTTCTCATACATAGGAAATAATTTTTTTTAAAATGGAGTGAATTTTGGAATTCTAAACAACGAAAAATTTTGATGGAAATTTTATGGTATCTTTTAAAAATAATCGATATTTTTGAATAATGAAATGTGTTAATTGTCAGTATTTATAAATTACAAGTTATGTAAACCATTCCTTGATTCATCAATGATGTAAGTAAAATAATATCTAACACCCTTAATTATTTTAATACTTTTTTTGATACCACTCAAACTATTCATGTTTTTGAGAGAAAATAAAAAAAATGATTTAAATAATGACAAAGATCACTCCTCTCCACTATAAATACCCTCATTCCCACTACATCACCTCACACATATCATGCCTTGAGCCTCGTACAAACTTTATTTAAATATTCTATCAATACTCTACACCATATATATGATCCTTTTTCCTTTACAAGAAACTGAAATCACTCCCCTTAAGATGTTATCAAGAAGAATGAATCATGAGGTAGAACCCTCTTCCTTCTCTTTTAATTTATTTTTAAGTTACCTTGTTTTTTTTTCTCTGCATATATCCCCTCAAAAAAATTGTATGATAACACCATTTAATTAAATATGATGAAGTTGAGTATTTTTTTATCAATATAATTTTTTATATAATAAATTAGATTCATTATTGAAAAATATTTTTAAATTTTCATATTTAAAATTTTAATGTCTATGTTATAATAGGCATTTTTAAATAATAATATTAATAATATATTGTGGTTTATTATAGATTGGTTCTATATATAACATAGCCTACCAATGAAAATTAATATAATAAAAAACATAATTTATAAAAAATTACGGTGTTACAAAAAAAAATATTTTTTATTTATAACTATGATGATAAACATCAAAATAATCATACATGACTCTTAGTGATCATATAAAATATTCAGGGGACCTCTTCACCATGATTACATGACACTTATTCAATTTATTTAAATTACTTCTCTCTAAATAAAACACAGATAATTTTGGATCTAGAAACTCTCCATTTTTATTTTTTCCAATACTATCTAAGATAAATTTATAAACGCTATATTATTCCAAAATATATTTTACAACTCATAAAAAACCTTCTATATTATCCCAATGAGATAATATTGATCTCTTTGTCATTATAATAATCACAAGATTCATCTAAACTAAAATTACAAATTTCATAATTATAATAACAAATATTTTTGGTATATCTTAAACAAACATTCAAAACAATTCTATAAAATATTTATATTTCTTGACAAAATAAAAACTCATATAAAGAGCGATGAAAACCCTCCAAGTATATTTGTTGGAAATACCCTATAAATGATATATCAATATATAAAAATTTAATATAATACACACATCTTACATTTTTTTTGAAAAATATTCATTTTTATATTCCATCCTTTGTATTAAAAATAAATAAAAAAATTCAAAGATATTTTTAATCATTTGGTAATAAATAAATTTACCATAAAAAATTTGACTCTATGTATATATGATCCATGATATGTGATGAAAATTGGAAGGTTTAATTTACGAAACTGTGTCATCCCTTATAAAATAAAATGAAAATAAATCAAATGAATCTATACAAGAACTAACTGAAAGGGTTTTGTAAATATTTTTAATCTTTGAAAACTTAAAAATAGAAAAAATATATAATAAAATATATTGACATCATTTTTCCTTAATTGAATAAATATATTAAAAATTAAACAAGATGGAATGGTTTAAAATATCATTGAGAATTTTTCATCTATATAACGTTCAAACAATAATTAATTTAAAATTATCCCCTATTATGTAATATTTTTATTTTAGAAATCAAATTTAGTGAAAATTAAATAAATATAACTCGTAAATGACTTCCCATAAAGCACATTAATGAATAATCATATTTTTATGAAATAATTATTCTATAAAATTATTCAAAATGCATCACTTATCCACTGCATAAGGAGAAACTCAACAAAATTTCTTGTGACTATCTAGTGATGATTAATTTTACATATTTACCAAGTATAATTTATTTATTAGAATTAATTTTATAATATCATTTGAGAAATCCATCCATTTTGGTTTCTAATCTGTATCTATTATCCATTTTTTCCACCAAACTAAAATTCTCATGTTTTACTACTAAGATAATAATTATCTTTTAATTCCAAATTTTAAAATTTCATTTATAATTCATGATGGTTTTGGGAATGATGTGGATTGTCTTTTTTCCCTAATTTTAACCATAATGATGAGATATTTGTCTCCATAATGTTTCTTCATTATTTATTCTTTCACATCTATTCTTAATATCATAGTTATCTTTATAAATAATAATCCACTTCAAATCCACTATTTATTATTTTTGTGTATTTTTTATTACTTGTCTATCCCTTTGGGAAATTGAATTTACAAGTGAAGAGTTCACTTTCTTTAAAGAGTCTTTTTATGATGTAATAATTATTAAAAAATATTTTTAAGTAAGACACATCATAATGAACGTCCCATATAGTTAACCTTTATTAGAATGATTTTTATTTGATATCAACCTCTGATAAAATTGTGGTTTTTGATGTGGACTCTATTCTTCACATTTAACACCATTTATTTATTATTCCTCTTCCAAATTTATTTATTTTCCAAATCTGTTGTTGAAATTACAATGATGTTTTTTTGTATATAATATGTTTGTTTAGAATTCCCATATGGATTACTATGTGATCGTACCTCTAATATGAGGAACGTATGTTTGAATTGTTGTTCATTTTTTAATATTATTATTTTTATTTTTATTACCCAATGAACTAAAACATATCTTCTTTTACACCTTCATTGGGGGAATTATTATTGTAAATATTCTCTATCGTCTTATTCAATTTCATTTAATCTATATTCTCCCAAATTTTTTATTGTTTTCTTATTTGACTTAGATAAATGTTGAGATGGGAATGAACAATTTTTTGACCACTGTAATTGATAACATCACATATTTCGGCATGTTTTTAAAATCAATTTGAGGATGATATATTTTCTCTAAATTAAATATGATTTTACTTATAAATATTACTCACCCTTAACATAGATACCTTATAGACCACTAGAAAAAATGGACTATACCAGCAACCCCTTGCATAGTAATCAAACCTATTATAACACTAGTATTTACACACTAATATTTATCACTTTCATTTATCTGCAAGTTGGCTGCAAATTATATCTTGTTAATTTTAGGATCTCATCATTTGTTGACCTCCGTTTAAGGAACGATCCTCTTGATATTCACTATGGATAATGTTTTAGTCTTATTTTTATTTCCACTCATCTATATTTTGATAGATTTTATATTTAAACCTATAGTATTTACTAAAATATACCTAGTAAAAAATTATAATTGAAGATTTATGGTATATATTTCTTCATCTATTTGTGATAATTTCCATCATATTGTTCTTTTGGAGTTATTTCAAACAACATAGAGGAATTTCGACTTAAAACACATTTTTCAAAAAGATTATGGTAGAAAATACTCTTTTTATATTCAAATGAATAAAAATAAGAAATATTCATTAGATATTGTAATATCATGATATGTAATTATCATATTTAGAATATTATTTTCACCCTAAATCATCATCAATATATCTTCACAATCATAAATTTTCTATCCAACTTCACTATCATGAATTTTTACCTTCTCGTATAACAATTTCTTGTATTCTTTATCTTTTTTAATTTTAAATATAGTTTAAAATTTGTCATAAATATTTCTTTCCTGATTGAATCTATATGAAAATGTATTCCCTTCAAGAGTATCATTAATTTTGTACCCCACTTTAACTTCATTAATCCATTAAATTTCATTTTTGGTACATCTCTCTTAAAACTAATAATTTAATGCCTTATTATGTCCATACAATTAAAATAGACTTTTATATGTTTGAAACTTATTTTAAAAATATTTCTCTATAATTTTTGATTTTCAATATATTGGGTGATTTCTTCCAACATGCTTCCAATAAAAAAACAAATCAAATGGAATGATGATTTTGGAAGTCAATGCAATATATAATTCAATAAATAAAAAATAAATTAATGGGAATTCCATCAATAAAACTAATTCTAGTGTCTTCTTGAAGATACTATGAGAAATAATTAATTCTAACATCATGTTAAATTAAATATATTATTCATAAAAGTACTATCTAACCCCTAATGGTATACAGAACTGGATATTCTTCTATATCAAATCTTAATATTTCTTCATAAGTATTTATGGATGATGGAAATGTTTTCTTATTTCGGTAATAGGGAAACTTTATTTTAATATACGTTATCTTCCTTAAACATGGTCATCATATTCTTAATAAATATGGATTTTGGGTCTAAAATTGATAGATCACCAATATAACAATATATAAAGGTAATTGACGAAAGAGAATAAAAGCATAAAAACAAAAAAAAATTCAAATATAATGTATCTAATCAGTTATGAACATTTACATAATACCAAAAAAGGGACCCAAAATAAAATAAACCACACTTAGAGGGGGGAAATCATTTTAGGTGGATCTTAATCTCATTTATACTTTCTATCACTTATAAATTTACCTCAACTAGTAGCTAAAGTGAATGGGTATCTTTGTTCTCTCTTGTCACTTTCATTCATTATCAAGAAACAACAAAAATAAACACACAATAAGAATATAAATTTACAAGGTCCACTGCTTAATATTATATGGTAATTCCTTATAGTAAACTAGATTCTTCCCCAATCGTGTGACCCACATTTATTAACTTGTGAGATTTAATCTATATCAAGATAGTGTTTGAGTGTTAATCCCACATAACTCAGTTTGTGCATACCACACTCAGATATATACCTTATATATATATAAGTTTAATAATAATATATTATGATATCAACTTCCAATAATAATTTTTTATTTATGTGTTTCTCTATTCTTAATATTCTTTACTTTCACGGTAGAAATTCACTTCATACATTAATATTCTTAACACTATAGATAAAATCTATTTCTTCTCCATAGTCAAAAAATGATATTCTATTATCTCGACATCAACTTCTATTTTCTTATTCTTATTCTATACACATATGTGGGAACTAATATCCTCGTATTATGATTAAATTTATTGAAAACATGGACAATTCATATTTTTTCTCCTCATACATCTTATAATATTATTTGTGTAATGTATTGAATTAATAGAAGTCCACTATATCATTATCTTATTTGATACCAAATGATTCCATTCATAGTATATGGTATATGTACTTCCCTCACATGAAACATATAAAATTTCCCTTATATAGTAATCATTATGATTATCAACTCATTATCATTTACACGTAAGGAAATACATATATATATATATATAATGATAAAAAACATTAAAGAATCTGTTTCATCAATAGTTTCATTCTCCTTTATCTATATTAACTAACCCATGTAAAACATGATTGGAATTACCATGTATTAAAGTAAATTAAATCCTCCTTGACCTATTATCACCACCTTTTACAAGATGAAAAATCCTCTCCCACTTTAATGCCTATATAGAATAACACTATATATTTAAATTTATTGTTAACTACATAATAATAACTGATAGAACCTTTTATTTATTCTCTCAATAAAATACTCTTGTATTAGCAATTAATCTTCACTCATATGTACACGAATATAAATTTTTTGTCATCCATTATGGAAAAAATATTTCATATTATTCAACCTTTATTAATGTTCTTATAACTATATGAACATGCATCAACTCTCTCAGTTTTTCTAGTCTTTAATCTTTTATATATTTATTTACTTTTCAATGAGAAACTAATGGATTAAAAATTAAAATTAAAAATTCATTCTTTTGGTACCTTCACCATCATGGATATAACGAGCTGTTATATTATCCCATCACATGTTTCTATTTTCATATATTAAGACTAAATCATAATAGAAGAGTTAAGATATTTTTTTTATGTGAACACTTGGAATCATCTAGAGGTTTCTGAACATTTTTTAATATTTCCAATTATCCTTATTAAGGTTTCTAATAATGATTAACTTTTTCAAAGGTGGTTCTCTCTTTTAAGAAAAAAAATATATATTTCAAAGTTACCATCATGTGATAAATTAAAATTTTAGGCCACCCTTATATAGCACAATGAGTTACACATACACAGAAGTTCGATAACCCGTATATACATAGCTTTCCTTCTACATAATATTTTCACGAAAAATATCTACATATTCATTGAATTATAGATACTTTGAATCTTCTATTACCTTTTCAAGTGTCATGATAATTGTATCATCATATCTTCTATATTGAAAAAACACCCCTTAGTATCATTTGAATCCAAAACTCAAACCACTAGATCAAATTTGTGACATTGAATCACTTGATCTATTGTATGTAATGTATTCACTCATCATGAGGTTTTTCATCAAACCATGAGAACAGATTATCATGTAGTTGATAAAATATTTTTGATCCTTCATGCAGTTGTTCAACCTTCCATGAGGTTCATAGTCATGTTGCCTACCATGTGAAGGCTAGAGTCGATCTTATATTCAAATTAACATGATCCTTTGATTTTTATTACGAGATTCACGTGATTTCATATTTTTTATCTTAGCATAGTCGCAATATTGGTATGATCATGACAGATTCAACATGATCATCGATTTCATGACATACAAACAAAAGTGAGCTTTATAGGTTTTCTCAACTAATAAGATGAATCATCTATGAAATGGTCATAATTAGATTAAAATGTGTGGTGTGACCACATTATTTCAATATTATTTAGCAGCATAATGGTGAAATGCAATCCGTATTCCCAAATTGATTCTCAAATAAAAATAACACATCTTAAAATTATATCATGGTATATTATTCACCCAGAAAAAGTTTTAATACGTTTTGGTGCTCAGCCTATAACTACACATTTCTCCCCATTTGATATAGTATAGGCACATATATCCTCTATATTCATACTCAATCTACTATATACATATATTCATGAGAATATCATAATCATCCACTCTTCACAGAAACCCTAGGATGGATCAATCTATGTGATATTAGCTAGGAATCCCAAATGGAACCCTAGATACCAAGGAGTTTATATAGCTATGAGTTTGAAATTTTTTTCACGAGTCCTTAAATTCCACTGAAAAAATAACATAGAAAATAATACATCAATATCATAACAAAAACCTTTATCTTTACTTATTTTATTTTATTCTACCTAATAAAAACATCAATTTTTAATTTGTTTCATTAATATTTATGGAACATGTAAAACATTCAAGGACATTTACTAAAACATAAATAAATCATCCATGTTCATCCAATGAAAGAATAAAGTTATTTTTTATTATAATAAGGATAAGAAACATCAAATTTGATATTACATGATTAACAATGGTTATAAAAAATCTTATGGGGATATATTAACGAAATATCAAAGTGACATTTTCTACGTATTGACATTCCATGAAAAAAGAAAAAAAACTCACGCATAGTGGTACCAATAAATTATTACATTAGTAAGAATGATTAAATTAATATGAAATTATCCTAAAATTGTATAGAATGTAGAGGAAAATAAAAATATTTATATTAGTTATCACAATGAAGTAAAATTTACTTTATCCTAAAATATTTTAGGATTTATTAGTAATGAAATAATATAGTATGTTACACTAACTAAAGTAAAAAAATTTGTTGGAAAGGGTTCCTAGGATGATGATGAAACAACATTAAAGAATTATAAAATGATAAAAGAGTTAAAATAATAATGTTTTATGTTATAAAGTAATGGTGTTTTAAAAAGTTTTATTTTTTGAATATTAATAATATGATTCCAAAATCACATTCTTATTCATGATTTATTATATCATAGATGTTTCTCACTAAATAGTTATTATGTTGTTTTTTAAAATCTCACATAGAAATTTGGGATGAATTATATAATGATATAATGAGTTAAAAACATAAAAAATTCAGCCAATATATGGTTGATATGGCAGTTTATCATATATGATATGATAATGTGATTCTTATACAATGTGTGTTAAGTATTACTAAATGAGTTTTAAGAACCCAAAATGTATCATACGATATGAAAATGAAATATAAACCTTTTCATTCTTTGACTTCCACTGCATATATGTATATAATGACATATATTATACGAATCTTAATGATAGTTGACCTCTCAATATATGATATTGACTTATACCTAAAAAATGTTCAACATAAATTATTATATATTATGATTACATGTTAACATTATCATTAGTATGTTATGGTATAGAGATTTGGAATATGTTCATGAGGAACATAAATGCGTTTTTGTTTTCTAGATAACCCATTAGGTATACCACCTAATGTTTCATACACTTCTATTTTGTATGTTAGGGGTGCACTGATAGTATTTATAACCCCATTACCTATGGTTGATGAGATTGTTGAAATTATAGTATTTTTTTCTATGATAACCAACCTATTGATGTCTGTATATTGAGATAGATAATTGTAGAGTGGTTTTTTATACTGTTGAACATGTCATCAGTTGGATCTTAGTTGGATATGGTATTTTTCATCTTGTATTAGGAGTTTGACATTTGGGTCCATGATTGAGATAGACTATAGAGTGTGATGTCGCAGTTTGAAATTATATATGATGTGATTATCTATTCATATGAGGGACTTGTCAAGTCCATAAACATGTTGATGTATTCTATGTGGTATATTCATCAACCAAGTATGTTTATACTCTATGAGTTGAAAACATATGAATAGTCTTTAGGGGATTGACATTATTTATGTTCCATAATCATTCGATGCCCTGCACAAAGAAAAAATATGGAAATTCCCAATTGGATATGATATGGATTTGGGAATATTAGTATAGAGATACATGTTTTGTATATTGATCATGGAATATCTGTTTATAGCTAAGGTATTATTGATTCAGTACTTATAGGAAAATTATATTACATTTATGAATCTATATATTCATATTTTCTTTCAATGGTCTAAACTCCTATCGGGTCACATATTATAGTTTACTAAATAAGTATTGATTTTGAATGTGAAAGCTACCAAAAATGTGTTTCAGAGTTAATAAAATAGTATTCTTGGTGTTTTTACACAAGGTATTCAATACAATGTGAAAGAATATGATGTTAATGATAACTTTTGAAAAAAATGGAAAATATTTAAAAATATTTTTTAATATGGCTCCAAAATATATAGTATAATATATAATATAAAGTGAAATTGAATAATTCTTTCAGGTTTTAGAAAAAGTGTGATACTAGAAGAGACACTCCCAAAATATTTATCTGAATATGATATATATTATCTATATCATATTACATGAATGTTTATATTTCCATACATAATGGGTTTAATAATATATAAAGCCAAGACTAGATACTTAATAAATCTTCCCATAAATATATTATTTAATAAATATTTTATAAGATAAAACATAGAGGATGAGTGTGAATTTATGAAACAAGTACAGTAGTTGTGGAATTAGATATTCATTAGAAATGCATGTGTAAATGAATTTACATTCTATGAGTGTCTTTGGAATCCTATATAATACTATTATATGACGACATTAAGAGGATTGTATAATTTATTCTTTCATGTCTGACACCCACTTCACCAGATGAATTCATAATTATTATTCGTTTCATATGAGGAACTAGTATATCTGGGAGATAGAATGGATCTCATCTTAGTATAGGATCATTCATCTCAAATGTAAGATACATTATAGATAGTGAATGTCTATTGTATACCCATGATGATATTTATCAAACCAAATGAACAAGAATAGGATGATGATGATGATTTACATTCTCATTATTGTATGATATTCCTACTTTATACTTTTAATCATTTTCCGTTTTAATTCATTTTTCTTATTCATATCTTGGGAGATCCACAACAATGTATTTAAATAGTTTTCAATACATAAAATGATATTTATTAAACTCATTTAATACCCAATAAATATTTCTCCATTACTAGAAAATTTTATATCATCAATAAACACAATCCAAAAGAGTAATGTGGTATTATCCTCATTCTAATATAAATTTTGATCCAACTTCCCTTTATTGAATTACATTCTCCTCATATGTTCATTCATCTTAATGAGTCAATATCCCATCTGAATTATTAATAAATGGATATCCTTTGTAAATTTATTTCTATTTTCCATCTAAACCCATCATGAATCCAATAATTTTCACCATGTATACTTATTCATTTAACTTATCTTTTAATAATGTTGAATTAATATCAATTTGAATGAAATTAAAATAAAATTGTGAATAAATGGAAGGAAATATTTTCATAGTATCTGGCCTATATACTATAGAAATGGTTTCATAAAAATAAGTTATGTCAATAATTGAATAGCCTGTAAAAAAATATTTATTTCATACAACATCACCTTTCCCATGTATGTTTTTTTTAAACCCATTTTCCCTAATGAAATTATTCTATTCGGGAGTTGTAAAAAGATACCATGTTTTATTCATTTTAATTTTATCTATATGTTAATTCATCGCTTGTATCCCCTCCTTATATTCAATAGCTTCTTCAATAGTTTTTGGATGAATCATTGACTTGAATCTTGTATAATTAGTAGCTATGATTTTTACTCTTATATGCACCCCATATTTCAAATATCTAATAATTTTTCCAACATAAATATGCTTTCTAGGTATTGAATTTGTTCCAATGATCAACACATTCTCATCAAAATCACTATAGTAAGAAGAATAAAATTCTTTAAAGTGAAACCATTAGTCTTATTTAGTTTCAACAACTGATTCCAAACTGACAACATCATACCCGTTATCTTCGAAGACAATATTACTTATATTTCATTCATTTTCAATGATTTTATAATCATCACAGACTACTACCAACTAAGATATATTTTTTAACATCTATATGAACATTTATTTGGTTTGTAGCTAAGATATATTCCATCTTCAACCTTATCATCAATGCTTCCACTACTTATGTTCTTCCACTTAATAAAACATGGACATACAAACACTATAATGTGTTTAAAATTTAGATATTTATTTACCATTTTTTTATTGTTATATATATGCTTTAATCTTCAAAATACATATATCATATATGATTTCTATAATAGTAACTACTTTTGGCCAGAAATATCTTGATGTTTCATTCTATGAAAGATTTGTTATAAAAATACCCATAATGAAAATTTTTTACTTTTATCCACCCATTCTATTTGGGAGTATAGGTTTCACTAAACTCATTTCTTATGTGATGTTTATCAAGATATTCATAAAACATCACATTGGAATATTAAAAACACTTACCAGATCATAGTCTCTATAATTTCAAAAATATTTATTTCTAGTAAGTCATGTAAATAATTTTAATCCTTCATGTATTATTTTTAATGATAGAAGAACATAATAAATTTAATTTTACTAAAATAAATAACTAAAATTATCAAATATCTTTCTTGATAAGTTGAATTATTCAGCATATATCCACATTCATTAGAGTACATTAGCTCTAACAATGTCATAGTTTGAATTTCAACTCCATTTAGGTTTTTAATAACTATTTATCATTTACTAAAAGTCTTGATAATTGTAATAATATCTTTATTCATAATAGTATTATTTCACACAACGTGTTCACTTATTAATTCTTCCATTTTATTTTATCCATGTTGACTTAGAAATCTATTCCACACGGTAATTTTTGCTTCTGTACTCATGTAGAAATACTTATTTTATTCTCATGTCTATGAAAAGCTACCTCATGTTATCAACAATATTTTTATCATAGATATATATCATATCCTCTTTATAGAAAACCATTATTTATTGATATCACCTCATTAATATTATCACACAGATTTGATACACTTGATAAAAAATGTTTTCAATAAAAAATAAGATATTATTTGAAATAATCCAACTCATTTAAATATTTTCCTTTATTAATCACTCAATTTTCAATGATTTTCATCACCAAATATTACCATTACTATTTCAATTTTTTACATTTTAATGATTTCTTAAATCAATTATCTTCTAGGATGAAAAACCACTCTCCACAAACCATATCTTCTCAAATTTACATGATTTGAATGAATATTTAACCTAATTTTGATGTTTCATGAAGAATGTATTAATATGATTATTAATATATTTATGATAATGATATGGTTGATATTGGAGAAATTTCCCACATTCATTTTAGATGTATCATTCTTGATTACACCTCTGATAGACATCTTGATAACACCAAAAACTATTCTTCACATCAATCTTCTTCTTAGGATATTAGTAATTTTGTTGAGTTATAACATTTTTTGTCTCTAAATTATAAAAGGATGTATTATAAGTCCTAGTAGTGAAATATTATAATGTAAATTATAGTATTTGTGGCCAAACACGTCACTACACAAGTAGTAAACCTAAAACTTTCTTCATTGAAAAAACATTCTCTTACTCTATAGGAAAAAGTCTAAAACCATACACAAGCTTCTTGTGACATGTCTTAACTAAATACACTTTTCAAAATTATACATGTTTTTTTGGGAATGGTATATATATTTCTGAAAACATTATCTTCCTATATATGATTATATGTAACTTTCTATTTAAAATTATTTGTTGATTCATATAGAAATATAAAACGGAATTGTTTTATAATAATTGTTTTTACAAGGGTTTTCATATGACATTAAATTTTAATATCTTATATCTAATAATAATGTGATATTCAATGTATGTTTCTCGAATGATACTATAATTTTTTTTCATATATTCACTTATTTTTAAATCAAACTATTTTATTTCACCTCTAAAATTCAAAAATATTCATCTTTAGGTAGTGAACTTATGTATCCCTAGGAATGTTTTCTTATGGAATAACCTTAATGATTTTTCATTTTTTATAATTATTTTGTTTCAAAATTTGATCCAATTTGACCAGAATCTCCTTCTCAACAAAAAATTTATTGTCATTCAGAAAATTATTCCTTAAATTAAAATTTTCATCTAAAGGTATTTCAATTTCTTCATACATATCTCAATTTTTATCCCTATAATATACTTTTGGTTAGACACACTATATATTCTTACAAAATAACTTATTTTTTCTATTTATTATCTAAAAACTCACATTCATATTCATTTTAATCTATTAGAACCTTCGTTATGCTTCTTTAGGAATCTCTAGATCATAACCACTTTACATACTATAGAATATACCATCATCAACTAAATAATTTCTCTATGAACTTGGTGGAATTTTCCTCTTGCTTTTAAAATGACCTTTTTTAATAAAAAAATTATTATTGGTTAAATTTTTCATTAATTAATCATTATGACTTTCACTATTAATTTTATAATGATAGTTGGAAAATAAATCCCCAATATTCCAATTAATCATGAATTTAAATGTATGTTTTCCCTTAATATGTTTTTATCCTCATACAAAATTTCTTAAAATTAATGAGTTAGTATTAAAGTTGTATTCCATACACTCTTAATTATCTATGAAATATATATTATCTATCGTTAATAAGGCATTTAATTTTTTATAAGTTGTTTTTTATTACATCCCTTTAATTTATGTGTTTCACCTTTTTTCAACTCTTTATTTTTTATATTCTTGTGTGTATCATCATTGGGGAAATAATAAAAATTTTCATTTTCATGTTCGAATATATTAGAATCAATTGTTTTTAGAAATGTTCTCATTAGACTCTTTACCATAATAGAATTTTCAAGAGTTCTTCCAAATCCACAAAAGTATTAATAAATTAGGTTAATCATGGCAATGAATTTATCAATAATTTAATATTTTTTAATTCTAATATCATTAAACTATTGTATATCGGTTTGAAATTTGGATTCTATCATCTTATTATTTCCATGAAAGATACTGTGATATTTTTTTCAAAATAGAATTTTTTGTTTTCCACCAAATGAATTTTTCAAGAAACATTTATGTCAAATAATAAAATATAGAATGTCTTTTTATTCAATAAATTACTATAATATTATTTTCAATAAGACTTATTGATGAAGTATTATCCATCCCTTTGAACTATACTAAAAATAATTGCAAACATCCAGTCCCTCATAGAGAAGATAAAGTACCATTCTATTATTCCAAATATGAAATCCCTTTACATCATATGATATAATTCCCTTATTATTGATAAAATTACATGAAGAAATTCTGATCTATGTAATATAACACTGAGAGAATCCTTCTCACTAATACTAATTTGAAAACCACTAGGAATATTTTAAACAAAGAGAGGGTTGGAATCATTTTTTTTATTTCTCCTCCAAATATGCTTTGCCTCATACTTACTCAACACTACTCTCAAATCTCACAAATGATGTTAGGTGAGGAAACAAATATGTAATTTTGGTTAAATATGATTACATCATTAAAATAATGATCACATCTATGATATATTTTGGTTCTTAACATCTGGGAACAATCCTCTTCACGTTGTATCAAAGAGATTCTATTATAATGAATATGTCCTTGAACTAATTAAATATAATGGATTCATTTAAACTTATCAATCAAAACATGTATAGATAGAAATATTGAATTGAAATAATAATCACTATAATGAACCAAATCACCTAAAATTGGATAAATATATTTTGATAATATTATTTTTTTTCTCATAAAAAACCTATTCCCAAATGTATTGTATAGGATACCTATAATTGTAATCAAATGTTTTCATTAATTTTGACAATTATTGTACCTTCTCAATTCACTTGTGAAAAAAGATATTTTTGAAAATATTAAAAAAATTCAATTTTTATTGTAGTGTATGTACTATATAATTATTCTTTATATCCTAGTCAAATATATCTATACATACTTCCCATGAACATCAGATATTATAGTCCATATGACATTCAAAAAAAATTTATATATTATATACAAAAATCCATAGACATTATTCCACAATTGATAAATTTTCACATGTATATGGATTAACAATGTGGAATTATTTTCATAGAACAACTCTCTCACAATTCACAAAATACCCTTATACTTGTTTTCTTATTCACATACATATTCAAAATAATGTTTTTCTTCTTCTTTGAATGGTTTTATCTCCATTTTCAAAAAATATATTGGAACTTAATTCCCTTTGAGTAACTATGAAGCTAGTTTCAAGATATTATAGGGAAATGAATGTTTTCCATTATCTTCATTAAAATTTACAATTTATGAAATCTACACATCATTGTTAAGTAGAAGACCATTAAAAAATTAGTGAAGTACACATTGAATTATAGTAAATGCACCTTACATGATTAGGATGGTATTTCATCATTTATTATCTTTTCAATATCAATATTAAGAAATGAATGTTACAAAATATAAGTTATCCTCATGAAATTGGAAAACCCCTTATTATTTCTCTATAAACATTACAAGATCATATAGTTACCTTAAAATTTTGAATATGACCATTATAAAACAATTTATATGGGTGATTGACTATTATAAAATTATGTTTCACCCTTTCTTGGATTATTAAGTTCTGTCCTTTAAAACATGTAGCCAAATCTCTCACCATAAATAGAAATGACCCTTAAAATATGTGTAATTGGTAAAATTATAATATTATACTAAAAATATAAGATCCTTTGTAAAGCATCATAAAAACTCTATATACATCCTAATGTAATTCCCAATGGAATTAAAATACCATAAAACAATCAATCCCGTGATAAAAATGTATAAATATTAAGTAAAATGCAATATTCAAGTAGAATCAAAAATTAATTATTATTTATTCGTTTGGTTTCTAATATTTTTTGCACAAATGAAAATTTATATTATGTTTCATTGAAAATAGAGTTAATGTTTCCAATGTAGAAACATTCTGTCGATTGAGTGATTTTTTTCATTCTCTTCCAAATGCATTATTTATAATTTTTAATCCATTTAATCCAAATGATGTTATATAAAATAATTTTCATTTTTTCTAGACACTACGTAAATAGAATATTCTATATCCTCCTGTTATAGAAATCAAGGAAAATAATTAGGGAAAATTATAAATATTCCCCTTCTCTTATCTAATGTGATGGTTGTTTATTAATCTCCATTAAAGAAAAAAAATAACCCCATTATTTGAAAATATATAAAGATAACATCGATTGTTAGGGGAACTACCAAAACAATCATAAATATCCAACTCATCTTTGATGGAATAAATGTTCCAATCTGATGACATATAAAACACTAATTAAAAATTGTAGTCAACTAGAGTCAAGAATCTACTCATTACATCAATTTCAATAATTAAGTTGTATATTTCCTACACATGTAGAAAAAAATTCCCTTGATGTTTCAAAATTCCTACCATTTTCCTCAGTGATATACATTTAAACCCTAAATAAATCCTTTTATCTAGTAGACAATCAATCATCATATATATTTTATTAATTTCACTCATAATCTTATTTGATCAAAAAATATCCGATAGATATGTTAATGAAACTCTCCTTTTTAAGATTAGAAATAATTATAAAAGAAATAAGAGTAGTACCTTGAATTATATATGGTCATCAATCAACCTCTTTCTTATATATTTTTGGTTTAACTACAAAGGGATTTCAACGAATATTTTGAGGTGATTCACTTTTTCCCTTAAATTATATTTCTTACTCCAAAATGTTTACTTAACCTGATTTGTTCTGTCAATTTTCATCATTTATTATTATACAAGATTTTATTCTCCCAAAAATAATTCTAATGATAACCTAAAATAATATTTTTTTCACCACTCATACCTTCCCACACTTGAAAAATGTTCATAATGGGGATAAACACTTCAATATAATGTTTTTCACTACACAACACTAAAAACACACTAGTGGAATACAATCCTAATAAAAGTGATAACCTGATTATATATGACTTAGTAAAAAGTAATTACCCTTAATACAAGGTCCATTAAATCTGTTTTCCCCACACCAAAATAATGAAGAAAATTAGACACCTTTTGAGTATCTATGATGTCTACCTCAACAAATGTTTTTTATAAGAACATTGACATAATGGGGTAATTTAAATTGAATAATTCAAAAATTCATTTAAAAAATATTAATATATATAATTTATAGTCCTTAATAATTCCATTCCTTAACAACATTAGATATATAACACGAACATTGAAAAAATAGACACATACATTTTAAAGAAAATATTTTACCTCAATAAAAATCTAAAAAACATCAAGGATCTTGAAAATCTTAGATCATATAGGAATAATATATATATATATTTCCACTATAAATCATTATAATTAATATATTCTCTTTTTTGTACTTCCTTATTTAATTCCTACCATTTCCTTACTATGCCCCCATGAAATTAAGACCCGAATTCCACCATTGAGGTCCTAATTTATCAAAAGAATATAAATACAAGATATATCATTTTACATGATTTATTATATTTATCATTCCCAATATAAAATCTAAATATATTTTAATTCTTCATCAGAAATTTTTTGATTTGATTTTCCTTCTTCGGGCCATTCGGATTATAATCTCTACCAATACATTGGAAATCATATAAGAAATCAGTTAAAATATGGGGATCAATAGGAAAATTGACTTCAACATCATTCCCTCCTAATACATAGATTCCCGGGGAGGAATATTTATATATAATATTGAATAAATAATCTATACTATTGTATTGAAATTAATTATATTTTATATCATGAAATTGAACTGTTTTTTTATTATGACCCATATTTAGTTTACATGCAATAAGAAAAAATTTTCTACAACCATTATCAATATTTCATTGACACTAGACCTCTCAGTAACTTTATCTTCACCACAAAAACACTTGTTAAATAATTTCATGTAAAATTGTTTTCTCTAAACATCATAATTTCTATAGCTTTTATACTTCAAAATGATAAAAATGAAACCATATTCTAATAAAATTTTATAATGGCCCAACATATTCAATCGTTTCTCAAGAATCATTTTGGACCACCATAATTCTTCACACATGTTCCCATAATCATAAGAGGCTTGAAACTATAATAATGTGAAAAAATAATGATATACCATCAAAATAGATAACATAAAAAGAGAAATAAATAATTCTCTTAACACGCTTTTATTAAAATATTTTAAATTAACTATTGATACAAAATAGGTTTTATAAAATTCAATATAAAAGTAAAATGACACATTTTGGCTCAAAGTAAATAAATGTGGCTAATTCACAGTCCACCTACTCCTCCCAACATTTCTCTGAAGTGGATCAATGACTACCGACTGAGAAAATTTTTGATGTTTAATTTAAATTGATCACAATGAATCATCTATATGTTCCCACCAATTTTTTCATGTAAGGGGTCATTATGAACTCAGTATGATTTCTCCATGTTTCCAATAAATATTTATGTACTAGAAAAATAGATGAAAAATGGTGAAAAATTACTTTAACGAAAAATAGTTTTATCCATAGTATTGTGTTAATAAAATAATTTTCAATAAAATATATAAGAAATTTGATTTAAATTTTTCCCAAAAAATAGTCCTTTAGAGAACACATTATCGTACCTAAAACACCATAAATATTTATTTCATTAAATTTTATTAGAAACACACTTATTATAATTTCAATTTTGTTAGGAAATAATATATAATAGTTATTTAATGTCATATATTCAGTATATCAATTTCTCTAAACCAATCATTTTACCATAATAAGGAATTTTTTGTTTCTTTACATTCATCAATCAACTTAAGTGATTCTCTCTAGGTTTGAGCCTAAATAGAGTAAAAGAGAAGACATTTTAAAAATATCTCTCCCTAAGAAATAACACACATATATTCACACACAAAAAATATTTTTATATAAATTATTTTTATAATCATCAAACAAAAAAAATCCTTCACATTCTATTTTCACAAAGAAGTTTATCATTATTTTATCTTCAAAAAATCATGGAGTAATAATAAAATATTATTAATAAAATAATTTTTTGTCACAATCAGTTTAAAAAATAAATGAATTATTCAACACATAGAAATTATTGATCTTCCTATCTAGAGTAAATTTCATTTTTTCTCCAACACAACTCAAACTGATAGCCCTTTTATGGTAAACCATCATGAAATATCACAAGAATCTTTCATATATCTAAATTTGATAATACGATGAAATAATACTCTAGGTTGACGAAATTTAGCAGATCATATATCATACTATCATATGAAACTCTTTATTAAACCATGAATGATCTATCAAAAGTTACATAGCCCCTATCCCTTTTAGAAGGACCCTATTTAACACTTTTTTTAAGTGTATAATGAAAATAAATTTAATTTAGAAGTGATAGTGAGTGGCACGGAACTAATTCCAACTTCCCAAGGAATTTTAGAATGTATAAAATCACTCCCCTAAGCCTCGTCAAATAAAAATTCAAAATACTTGTTTCAGAGAACATATAGTATTTCCGAAACACTTTATTGCTCAAATAAAATATATAAATAAAAATTATATTTTTCATAATTTCTCTAACCAATATATTTTTTTTTCAAATCACCTTTACTCCACATAACCTTCCAAATTATACCATGATCTAAAACTCATGAGATATCTCTCAAAATGGGAGAAAGTAATTTCTCACCCACATATTTATAGAACCCCTAATATAACTAAAAATTAAACTACCTTGTAAAACAATATATAATGAATAAATTTATACCATATTAATTTCCTCTAACTCAATGTTGAATATCATATACCAATCCCCTTTAATATATACCAATTTCTCAAATTGAACATACTATATAATATCCACCCATTTAAACTCTCTAAGATAATGCATTTCCCAATCTCTAGTATAATCCAAAGAAAGACACATAATTAATACACAACTATGATTTAAATATACCTTGATAGACCAAGAATTTAACTCTATCAATACTCTAAATACTCAAATTCCCCAAAATTGGTCATCATTAAATAAATAAATCACATCAATAGTAATACCCCAATATCTCTATTAGACATGTCAATGAAAAACGTGTAATTAATTACTCTAAATTAATTCTTTCATGCACATAATAATGTCCGAGTTATCATAAAAATATTTAAATACATTAAATTACTTTTTACCTATTATTCAAGGAGATATCAGTGTTCTTAACCCCTATAATCACTTACTTTCACCATGAATTAAAAATCATGATGACCAAATATTAATTTTAATTTCATTCCAAAATACTTCTATAAGATAACTGGTGAATAAATTCATTAAATAAATAAACCCAAAATTAGTAGTTTTATAATTAATTTTATTTATTTTTAAATTATTAAATAAAAATTTATTATATAAGGTGTTAAATAATATTTGTCAAGTTATGGAGTTAAGTTAGTGTTGAATCTTTTTGATATTTATTTTCATTAAATTTTTCTCATACACAACATTGTTCTTATATGATATTTAATAATAATTTTCTAAGGAACAACATATACCCATTTCATTTTTTATATGTTTTTTTTCATATTTTCCATCGATTTGTATTTTCAACCAACTTTTCAAAATTGGAAACGACCTATTTATGTCCCAATATCTTGGTATTTGTCACTTAGTCTATCTCTATTCTACATATTTTATTAAATTTCCATTTTCTTTCTACGTTTTTATTATTTATATTATTTCTATGGTGAATAATTAATATTTCAATTGTCATTTATTAATATTTTAAACATTCAACTATTATTTATTCATAAAAAAATAAAACCACTGCATATATTTTAAGATAATTTTCATATATTTATTTTCTTCATATTACATATTGTTATTCATTAAATATTTTCTATGTTCTAATATGTATATATATCTTAATAAAAAATCAAACTCGTATGGATGTTTTTATGTCTTTATTAAATTTCTTGAAACTAATTTTAAAATTACCCCTCTATTTGTTGTTTATTTCATTAATGTAATAAAAATCATTATTTCCTCCATACAATTTCATATATTCCTATGTTGTATTTTTAATTTATGTTAATAATATTTTATGTCACATAATAAAAATATCACTTAAATTCTTGTTTCACTAATTAATAAGGTATTTAAATTCTTTTTAATATTTAATACATCTTTTTCTCTCTAAGGATAATTTCTATACACCGTAAAATGGTCATATAAGCTGTTATACTTGAACATGTTAACCATGATATGGTAATTATTATTTAGGTAAATAACATATGTATATATATATATTTTTATATGAAATATTTTACTATAATTATAAATCATTGTAATTAAGTCGTCCAAACTTATATCTTATGATATTTTTATGTATATGGAATTGGTAATGTGCTTAGTCCACCATATTATAATATCTTGAAAGAGAAACATGAATTTTTTATGATATATAATGATTATTCACACTCCAAATTCTTATTTTATATTTTATATTGATTTTTCCATGGATAGAAATCATTTTATTATGATTTACACTTTCTTATACTTTTTTAGCATATTTATGTTTTATTAATAAAATATTTTTTATTTTCCTATTTTCTCATACAAAGTTTTAAACATTTCTGAATAATTGTAATGTGGGATCCATTTTTTTAATTTTGACAATATAAATAGTCCCAAAGAGTAGATTTGTCCCAACCAAGGCTCAAATATATGAACCCCAAAAACAATCCCTAGTGGAGCTTCATAACCAACAATCATCACTTCCCACAGAAAGTCATAACCCAAAAGGCATTATCCATATTAGGATTATATCCCTTCTGATTTTCCTCTTACTCGATTGTTATATCACTTTTTCATTTTTGTATGTTTTTATCATGGGATTCATATATATTGATATAGTTTAGAGGGATTCATTCAAGAATACATTTATGGAAGAAATATATATTATTTTGTATGAAAAGAAAATATATTCAATTAACATTAAAAGATAAAAACAATTATTCTTGTTGTGTAAAAAATCATTGATTGTTATGCATATTAGTGTAAATTAATGTAAAATATATGTATGTGGTTTATTGATTTTTATATCAATCTAGAATTTAGATTTATATTCAATGATATTATGATTTTTGTCTTATTATCCCACCTCATGATTGAATATAGTTTCTATTAAATTAGAATATCCCCTTTTAATGTCTTTTTATATATTATTTGGGTTTTAATGTATTTATTTAACTTATATTAACTCATTACTAAATAATATTTTAAAATGTTATATTTTTGTGTAATAAAAAACCCACCTTATTCTATGAAGAAAAATACACAGAAGGTTGACATTTGATACTAATTACTTACATCCTAATCATTTTTAGAATACCTAGACAAGTAAATATACTCATAAACATTATAAATAAATTGAAATATTTTTCCATTAACATTCATTAAAATCCCCATAGTCACAAATATATGTCATTATTTAGGTTCACTTTTATATCCATCACAAAAAAAATAGAGGAAATTTAATTTCTCGAATATTTAAAATATAAATTAATTATAATGAGTACTCAAATATATTTTTAATTGAAATCATTACATTAGTTTTTATAAAATAATATTTTTTTATAAAAAAAATATTCAAAAACAATTTTTAATCCAAAACATATAACTAATTTAATAACTCTCATGATTACACCACTTGAGATAAAAAACACAGAATTCTTCCTGAGTAATTGTATAGATGTAGAATAATTTCACTTCATCAATCATTAATATTTTAAATAACTTCGTCATGTTACTATAAAAATAATTCAAATCATATTTTTTGTTTATTTTAAAATTTATTTCATCTTTCTAGAAGATAACTACACCTGAATTATTTCTTCTTTAAAAAATGTATGTATTACTATATTCTCTCCAATATTTGTAAAATAATATCTTCAAACATGATTTGATCTTGTAATACTAATCCCTTATATGAAAATTTAGCTGAAAAATACCATTATTAGATTCATAAAAAATATCATTATCCCTATGTAGAAATACATAAACATATTATATATAAACCTCCTATTTAATCTCATAATTAATAAAATTGGGATTAATATCCCATTGGAATGTGTTACATTTTCTTATATATTTTACAGATATAAAAAATATATTACTTACAACCAAGCCACTAGTTCAATTATATCATTTAAATCAACACCTTATACATGTTAATAAACTTCTCAAATAATCTAGGATATGTTTTCAATGCATTTAACCATTTTAATTAAATTTATTAGGTAATACCCACATGGCACTGATTATGTTTTTTATTCATAACTAACACCCAAGTTACATTACTTTAAATATGATGTAACTCCTTTTATTGTGTACTAATATGCTCTTAGTGTTTGAGAAATTCATTAAAATATTCCCATTTGATGAAAAAATAAATACATATAACATATAATCTTCAATTTCATTCTTATTCAAATGTGTTTATTATGATCATAAATGATGTTATATTGCAAAATATTCTTAATAAATCTTATATATTATGATTTATATTTATTATATTAACTATAAGTGGTTAAATATTTTTATTACACATTATAATCCCCTGAATATTTATGTATTTCATAATTACTTATTAGATATGTTAGAGCAGATTCCCAAGAATAAACTAGGGATTAAAATTTTTATTACCATATCATTTATAAATAATTATATATACTTCTTTTATAGTTACTATAATTGTATTATTACTTACATATAAACAATATGTAAATGTATATAGATTATTTTTGAAATCAAAAGGTTATAACAGTTCACTTTTATAATGAGAAGCAAAATTTTTCATTAAAATAAACATAAACATCCATCCAATGGTTTATAAAAATTAATCTAACATTAAAAAATTGATGTATAATTATCAGGATCTCATGGATCATAATCATTAAACCATCTTCTTATAATGGTCAAACATGGTAACCTTTAAATATAGAATACAATGAAAAAAACCCCAATAATAAGAGCAGAAAATATTTTTGTGTCATTTATTCTTCCAATCTATGAGTCAAAGCATGGGTCATCCATTATTGTAATTTATATCAACCCTAAGTTTGTATTGATGATAGGGTGTTGGTACACTGTATAAGATTGTAATGTTTAGTATCACACCAAGATATAGGGTCACATACTACCATTTTTGGGCATATGACTCCATTTCATCATACTTTTGTTACACCAACGATCGTGATGGTGTTCAAGTTACTCATATTGTAGCGGGGTTTGTACCCCCTACTAAAGAGGGAATAGTTCCTCCATCTTTTGTTGTCAGAATTCATCATAAAATGTGGGATGATTCATTAAACAATTTGAGTCAAAACTCTGATAGTGGGTGGGGAAGAGGTCCTCGATAGATTGGGCAGGTACTCCCTCAACTGATATGTAGTTATCCAAGAGCATAGAGGCCATAATACTCATTATGTATTTTGTCGGTACTCCATGAAGGTAAGAGTGTATAATTAAATTTAATGTGTAATGGGTACTCTATTAATCCATGGGGTTAGTCCTCCCTCAATCCCAATGAGGTGTATATACCTAGTACAAAAGATGAGTTAGTACATTCCTATAAGACAAGTAATTAGTCCTTTCTCTCTAGATGTATATTTTCTAAATGATATTGGGAATGGTTATTCTAACCATATATTCTAGAAATACAACCATAGATACGAATGTAAGGTACCCTACTAGTGACATCAATCACCCCTAGAATTGGTTAAAATATTCTTGATGAGGAGTGATTCCAACAACGTGGATTTGGGATTTGTAGAAAATTTTCACCTGTGAAATGGTTTATTGTTATCTTTATGTGGTGATTATATACCCATGATGATCCATTGAATGAAATCAATGTTTAATATAGGTAAATTTCTTCCTAAACATACTAAATCTGGTGATTTAGAAAAAAAAATCGGGATCCTTAACATAATATGATAATTTGATGACTTCCTAATTTTTTGTATTGAGAATCTATAATGTCTATATATAGACCCTTCCTTATTCGTTACATAATCCTGACATTTAGTTAATAATCTTAATTTATTTAACATTAAGAATATTTTATGGTTTATATTCATATATAAATTGGCCAAAAATCATACATAATAAATTCCATGAAATACAAAGTTGACACATATGATCAGTATCATATTTTTCATAATATAAATTTAACTAAATATATCCTGAATTCCATAAAGGGAAAATATTAATGGCTTTAAAATATAATTCTTCCTTTCCCTTATACATCCTTAAACCCTTTGAAATGTTTTTAAAAAACAGGGGATGATCACATAAGCACGATAAGGGATATAAAAATAAAAGAAATCTTTAGTTTGGTAAAAACATAAATAATCATATAAAATTTACCTTTATCATGAATTTTAATTTTTAATATTAAATAAGTTGTTTAAAAGGAAAAAACAAGAAACATTATCAAATAAAATCATTAAATTCCATAGAAAAAATTTGACACACCTTTAGGTTACTTAGAGCATCATATTCTTATATCCCTTTCAAAACCCTTCCAAAACCCTTTAAAAAAATCAATTATAATAATAATATGGAAATCATATAATGTTATGAATATATAATTCATTTGGGATCTATAACAACTTCACCAATATCTATATGGCCCACCCCATGTTATGTTGTACTGATATTTCCCTACACTATCTGGGACACCCCATGCTAATTTGTAACAGGCTTTCCCAACGTGATCTAGGCCACCCAATGATAAGCTATAATGAGAATTCCGAGTTCCATCTAGGACACCCCATAATGTATTTATCAAGTACCATGTCATGAATAAATCACCTTCTGTATAAGACCATTTTAAAAAATCATTTAAACTAATATGAAAACCCTTTCAGATTAAAACACAATTTTTATTCTAAAAGACAACTTTCAAAAACAAAAGAAAATTTATATTTTGAAAAACATTTTCAACACCAAAATAAAAAAAATAAACAAAATTATTTTTTAATTATTTAAATATTTAATCTTCTAAAGGAAACCATTAATATGATAATGGTTGTGGTGTCATAAAATTCATTGTCATCATGTACGTTGCGAATAGAACATTCCTTTTGACTTTTATCAAAACATTCTGTATAAACAAAGAAAAAGGATTCCTTTATTAATATCATTTAATGAAGTTAATTAATCACATAAAATTTCATTAATTATCCTTAAATATGAATTCAAATATATTAAATAGTAAAATGGGGGAAAAGATTTTGAAAATAAATATTTAAAATTATAAAAAGAGGCTTATAAATAAAAGTGCCACATACCACTTTGAAACAATTGAATAATAATCCCCATAAAAGAATAAAATATAAAAAAAATTAAATAAAATGGGAATTAAACATTTCATTATATGGTATGACAAGTGGTTTTTATAAACATCTCATAAAATAAGTTGGGTTTGTTACATCAAAATATGTCTCAATGAAATGAGATTATGATGAAATCCATACCTTGAATCTAACTTATCATGCATGTCTATATCTTCATGAATATTAAAATTATGTTAATTTTTTAAATTAATCATAATATATTTCAATATTTTCTTTAATTTTATTTCATTCATTACAATATTGTATACAATAACTTAACAAAGTAGGTTTACATCGAGGGTTTTGATCATATTCATTTTATGTTTCAAAAATGAATTTCATTGGTTGACTAAGGTAAAAGGTATGATTATTAAAATATATACGTAATAATAATGAAATAATTAAAAAATTTATAGACAAATTATACTTTTAAAATATATAATTAATTATGTTTATGGGTAAAATAACCTCTGTTGCAATCTTGAAGATCATATGTCGTACACACACTTGAGTAATGTTCCAATTTTTCATTAATCATTCTAGAAAGAAGATAAGTAACACATAACATTCCATAATTAACATTATATCAAAAATAAAATTACATTTAATTATATATACTTTTACATTCTATTATATTGTTTTAAAATAAATCACATCTCTTCGAGGAGGCGGTAGTCCAAACATCCACGAACAAAGTTGTAACTTTTTCAGTGTGTGAAAATATTGACAATGAAAATGATATATTATACATCCATAGATTAAATTATGTCGCGAATATCATATATATATATATATATCATTTATATAGAATTTTTTATTAAAGTAATCTTTAATACATTCTATTTAAGGGTTGAATGAATCACATCGCTTTGAGGATGCAGTAGTCCACTCATTCTCAAACGACATTCTGGTATTCCCACAAAATGGAAATCATTAAGGTATGTCATATATAATAATTATATATTATGGATAAATAATATATATCATATATATCATATAAAAATTGTATTTTAATCATAATTCCCAACCATGATTTGTGGTAATGGAAAATGTACAACATCGTTTCACGGGGTGGTAGTCCTTTGTACACTTGAACGGTGATTTCATTACCCATTTGATTTAAATTATTGTAGTTTTAGATAAAGCACATAACATAAAAACAATTTATTATATTTGTTATACTTAGTATACTTAGGTTGATATATTATAATGGAATAAGAATAATATAATGTTTTTACAAAGAAATAAAAAAGGTTATCATTGAAGAATGTTACATCTTCTTCTGCTAACATATTTTGGTTTTAACCAAATAACTTACTTGGATTGATTAATGTAAATTGTCAGTATTTAAGGATGTGGAGATGGAATTTTAGACCTCATTTTGTATGGGCTTTGAGGATACAAAAATCATGAGATGTGTGATAATGTAGGGATTGTGAGTGACTTTTTATAGTGGAATGTCAGTGCAATTAATATATATATATATATATATATATGAAGGTAAAAAATATTGGGAGGTCTCTATTATATAATGTTACTCTAATAAATAAATTATGCACAATTGGGGATATGGTATAATCATGGTTCTTAAATTGTTTTTTCATAACTTTCTAAGTCATTTGGCCCATTAATATTAATGTTCAACCACTATGTAAAGTCTTGTTTACCTTAATGGCTGTAACTAATTTTTATATTATTTCACTAATATTTTTTATGAAAACTATGATTAAATTATTATAAATTATAAATTTTTATGAATCTAAAAATAAAATCTTATTTTCTAAATTTCAATCACTTTAGTGGGATAATTTAATTTAACATTCATCTCGTATATGGAATGAGAATGTTTGTTTTTAACTAAAAGGTTCAAAAGTTTTATTTGTTTTTATTAAAATTTTATTCTGGAATTTATTTTAATAACCTAAATTGGATTAAAATATATAAATTTAATCTAATTATACTTTAAAACCAATTAAAATATAATTTAATCATATAAATTATTTGGACAAAAAATAAATTTTCAATTAAAATCATGTATTTTTCATAATTCATGAAAACATAAAACCTCTAAAAAATTACAGTAATTCACCTAGATAAATTGTGAAATCCCAATTACA
Source organism: Viscum album (assembly GCA_963277665.1). Classification (NCBI taxonomy): domain Eukaryota; kingdom Viridiplantae; phylum Streptophyta; class Magnoliopsida; order Santalales; family Viscaceae; genus Viscum; species Viscum album. Next base: position 925,420,421 of record OY728130.1, read on the forward strand.
GAAAAGAAGTTTATTTTTGACCTATGATTTATAAAATTCTAAAAATTTAGTGTTAAAATAAGTGCACCATTAAAAGATCAAAAAATATCCTTTTAAAAATTTGCATCCCCTTATTTATAAAATAGGATTTGTTCTTATATTAATATTATAAAAAATATTTTATGAATTTAAAAACATTTGATTAAAGTTTTAACATAAAAATTTTACTAATATATTTCACTAAAATTGATTAAAAAAATTATATTTTTTTCATGAAAATAGTTTTTCATACAAATACATCATTCAGAAACAATTGGTATTTATTTTTAATTATAATTATGTTCTAACCAATGAATTAATTTTATAAACATGTGTAATCTATATTTTCATTATTTATTTAATCTCATTGATTCCATCCATTAAAAATGTTATGTGATAACTATCATAATATTATAAATATAATATTTTTGTCCACTGTGACTCGGTATTGTGTGTAACATAAGTCATCAAAGGAACTTGTTTTTTCATGCCATAAAATATTAACTTGGAGTTATTTATGATGCAATATAAAATATGTAATTTTTTTAATACAATATATTAACTAATTTAAACAAATTTTTAATTATATATATTATAAACTCTTAGGATGTTACATCCTACCCCCATTAAAACTTGATTGACACTCAAAATTAATCTTAGTTAACAGGGTACTGAAATTTTTAGAATTACTTTATTGAAACCAACATTGAAAAAGGGTTACTAAGACTACATCTTAAAAATAGAAGTGGGAAACATAAAGGTCACTATTAGTTACACATAACTAGGATTCCTTATAAGAGGAACATTAGTGGAAAATAAATTTTAGACTTGGAAGGAGAAACTAATTCTTGTGGAATAATATACAGGGATATAGAAAATGGTCAATAAGATGGTAATGATAAAAAACCCAAATGCCAAATAGGTGTAGAAAAGGTCAATGTTATCATTAAAAAATAAATAAATTGGGCAACCTTTTATTTATTTGGGATCAATTTCCTAATGTTGAACGATCCCTTAACTATCTACAATAAGATCCTAATGAAATAAATTTACATTATGAGTAGAGACTCATCAGTTAATCAATTTAAACCACTGAACCATCTTTTTCTCCAAACAATGAGTATCCAAGATGAATTTTCAACCTTAAAGCACTAGAATTCCTCCATCAAATGTTAATTTTTTATTAAAAACCCAAGAACTTTTAAGGGGAAAGTGGGAACCCTCACAGATAAATAGTTTCAGTACCAAAGGAAATGATAGACTTTTTAAAGAAAAGAGTGAGTTGTTTGGAAACATTTTCCATAAACAAAACCTAGGGAATAGAATTCACCTTAGTGTCACGAGGACCTTTCAAGGTACCCTCGAATTGAAGTTCCATGTTATCCTAAGACTTCATGTATTCCTCCCTGCTAATCTTCCCCATGCTGAAACCTCTATGAAGAATGTGATCCTCCTTATCAGCCCACTCGCCTTGCTCCTTTATAGTGGCTACCTAGATCAGTCTCTTCTTCTTCAGTTCCTTAATATCCAAAGTATCTTCTACCATTTCTTCATCTGAATGCATTCGTAAATCCCTAAGTTATAGTACTGTGGCCATATGGCACTAATAATCATCTTGGGGACTAGAATCAACATCAAAGGGGTCCCATAATCCTCAAAAGGATAACACAATATTCTTAATTTCTTTAGATATTAAACAAAAATGAAAATTGTTATCATATAGAAAGGAAATTGAAAAGTTCGTATGATGAGATAATCCATTATTCTATTAGATTTAAAAGTAAACACATACTTACCATTAAACTAAATCCTTATGAAAATATAAACACAAAAAAACATGTCGAAAAATTACTTAATCACATTATTATCACCACACATAAAAAATTAGAATGAGTATCTTAAACCATGAACATAGGGTTAACCATCGAAAAATACTAAACTCACTGGAGCTTCCGTATCTCCACCAGAAGGCCGAACATCAAATATAGTAGTAGAAAGTTACATTTCCACTCCATTATGATTCTAATCATGATGGTTTATATACGATGTAATAACATTTGAGAACACATTATAATAATGTCTCAAATCATAGAAAGTAAAGTAATTCGATGTTGGGGGGATATCAGTTTCCAATTTATTTGGTCGATCCGATATCTTTTAATTATAGTCTTGAACCCTGTGAGAAAAAATAGAACACCAGAAAAACATCCTAGATGCCATGAAGTAATCTTTGAAATTATTTTTTCCACACTTGGTATATTTGGGGGCATACCTCCCGGCTTAGTTGTTGTTTTATTCTCCATTTCCTAACTCATTTTCCATTTCATACACATTTTATCTCGTGTATCATAAGTTTTAGAAAACTCCATCTCAAATCTCTCACCAGAAAAAATATTTTCATAAATTTTAAATTCACTAGAGACTAAACCATTCATAGATTTGGTTTCAATCTTGAGTATAATCTATTTATTTTACTTTTAGTATCTCAAATAAAATTTGGAATATATATATCTGATATTCTAATTATTTCTTCATACACAACAATTGAATCATTATCATTTTTTTTAATTCTATGACTTCATTCTCCATCATATATTGAAAAAATAAGGGAAATACATATAAAGGAAAATATACTTAAATATTTCCCATTCCAAGGAATCAAGATCATATATAAATCTAGTATTATTAACCAAATACCACCATCGATTAGCTTCACCACAAGATGATAATCTTAAATACTAAACTTTTACATTCTTAACATCCCATAACATCAATTATCTTACATGGGGAATTGATCCATCTTTAGCCTACTACTATGTGAGATGATCCATTGAATGATTTGGGATATTTCCTTATGAAATGTTCAACTATAGAAATGTTTCTTCATGGTTGATTATGCTACTCTCTGGCATGGATACCACCTCAATTTATATCTTCTTTAAACTGATCTTTCACAACAAAAAACTGTTCTATTTCAATTCCAACCATATTAGGATTCTAATTTGAATGGATATTTCACTCATGATTCCTTCCCAATACAAAATTATTGATTCCACCATTAAAACCCATTTTAAAAACACATACTTTTAATAATGAAAAATGGAAATCATGACATGATATATCATTTCAAATTAACCAAAAAAATATTTTAAGGGCATGCTATTAAATATTTCCCAACCACTAATGTTCTCATGAAACCCTACCTTCAAAGATACCACTATTATGCTTGAAATGAATAAAGGGAGATTAAAAACCCTGATTCTTGTATTCAATAGAACTCGAAATGGTGACTTGTACCAAGGGTGTACAAATCTCACAATATGGGATGCATTACCCTGTATAATATAAATAGGAATGGGAGATAAAATGTATCATCCAAAAGATCACTCCAATACATAATAAAAAAGTGGAACCCAAACCATCTCACATTATTATATAGATAAAACTGATACAAATACAATAATATATCCAAATTAAATACCCAGAAGTAAATCTAAAGCAGTAAAGCAGTAAATGTCAAGGATCTGGCATGGTCTGCGAAATCCTATTGGAACCCTAAAAATAGTTTTATATGCATAGTGTGATCATAAATGTATACTCAGTAGAAAACCCAATTTCTCTTGTGCACAGGTTAAAGAAGCTTACTAATGCACCTGTAAGAAAATAGCATATCCAAACATTACCTATACATGTATACTGTAAAATCACACACTCACCAAGTCACACTCACCAAATAACTCAGGCCAATTAATATAATATAATAGTAATAATATCGATGATATGATAAATTGAACCAATTTCACACTGATTATCCACTCTTACACCCCAAAAGAAGATTTCATGATTCTCCCACATCTTCTGAATAAGCCACATCACACCTTGCTCGCACACACCAGGTCCTAACAACACATCCCACCTGCACACACCTAAGAATCAAAATACATCCCCACAACACACAAATGGTCCTAACAACACATCCTTTTGTCACACACCTAGGCCTCAAAATACATTAAAACTCATTTTGAATACTCATGGGATACTAATCACAACTCATTTAGAAGATACCTGGGACATCACATCACAACGCATACCGAATACACCTGGGATATCAAACCACAACTCATCTTGAAGACGCCTAAGGTACCACAACAACCATTTAATTCTCTAATAGACCTATTTCCATCACATTCTATTCAATAACTACCTTTCTCATAAGATGAAGTAGTGAATATTGGGTGGCTAACCATCCATCCTCCCATCGGGGTGTTGGGTAAGACACCCCCCGACATGACTATGTGAGTTTTTGGAACATAGTGCTCAGCATGGGTGGAGTACCTATATAAATCACAATAATGTAAAATGTATATATATATATAGAAATTCATATAATTTAAATATATGAGTTTAAAAACAACAAACCAACTAATTACACTTCCACTTTTTCTTCCACCTCTAAATTCATAACACCACAAATCAAACCACAAAACCCATTTCAAATTTCCAACCAATTTCATTTAATGACCCCATTCTGTTCATTATTTATCATCAACCACATTTAATCACACAAACCATTTTTTAATTATTCATTAAAAATTTCCATTCCATTGAACAAAATAACTGATTCCATTTCAAACATTATCAAACATTCATCTATTCCATCACTGCTGATAAATATAGAACAACACGACCACATTTCACAAATATCTCATCATCTTATCACCTAAAAACCCCAAAATAATTCCCCAAAAACTATCACCTCACCACCACAAATGCATGGTCCACAAACTATCATCACCACAGGCCCCAAACACACATTTTCATCCCAAAAGCATGACCACACATTACAACACATCTAGATCATTTTACATATTTACAGAGGGGCTTTTATCACATTCCACTTCATTTTAGTGGCATTATCACACAAGACAAAATCGTAGGGAAAAAATTTCATTATACAAGTATAAGTATTTAACCTATTTATATTTAAGTTGATATCAAAAAAAAGCAAAACCAAATAAGCAGTCATAATAGATATATTCTAATAAACAAAGACAACAGTAGACATAATTCTTAGTAGGGTGTCAAGACTGAACAATCACAATATAACAATAATAATAAAGCTACAAGATCATGAGAAATAACCATTTTTTACACCATTTATTTCAATTAGACAATTCTTTTTATTTGTTTAATCAGGAAAAATGACGTCAAATAGATAAAAAAACCCTCTCGAATGATATAAAATACGGACAAATGATGGAATCTATACTTTCAATAATCTTTTCAACTCGCTCCACACTACAGGGATAATAAAGAACCACCAAAAAACTACCATTTCCTATGAAACATGTGGATCAACCTACACCACACCATGTTTTGGTAAAAAAACTCAAATGCACCCCAAACTTAAGAAACACCGCTAGACCAGAACACTGAATAAGAACAGAATAAAACCAACCATGAATGGGAGAATAACTAACCATAGATCAGGCACAAATCACCTACAAAGAAACAATAGTGTCCATGAATTAAAGTGGGTTTAAAATGAATATAAGAATACATTAGGGCTCCTAAGGTTCTCCCATTTTGAGTGGAATAAAAATCCATGTATAAATAAATGAGGGTTCAACTGGAATAGAATTTTTAAAACTCAACTACATCAGGGGTTTACACAAAGTGTAATCCCCTTTCATGTCATATAATCCATGTGTTTCAGTTTCTCCAAAAAACATGTCGCCTTTGTATAATTTAACCCTAGAAAACTACATGTCTTAAAAAACCTGGATAATCCATGAAACCAGCTTTCACATCTTTTAATTGACTAACACAATGTATAATTCTTACAGCATCTCTGTTGTATATACAACTTCTATAGAAAGCTACTTGAAATTTCCCCAAACACCTTCAATGCTCAAAACTAGAAAAGTAATGGTATGGGAAGGCATGAACCACTACATCAAAAACCAATGGAATGGTTCTCACCATTGTGAATCTAAAACTAAGCCCATAAGAAAAAGGGTTTTGAACAACCACCCCCGAGAGATACCTCTCAAGGACCTCATCATATTCCAAACATTACAACCAACCTGACAAGCCAAAAAAATGACCACAAACATCTTTTTAAATCTCCTCACTATGAAGCCAAAGCTAAAAATTATATCTTATTACACAACCACACCACCAAAAAACCATTGTACAACAAAAAACTTGTATCATCCCAAACACATGAATTAGGGAATTCTATCCTCCATTCCAAGATACTATCCACTCTCGACATAAATACCTTTCCTGTATGGGTTTAATCACATCATAGTTAATGTGTCCCAGTTACTAATCTAGTCCTCTAATTTTCATATGTCAGGATATTATCACACATAATAACACACACCTTATAAACCGAGGAAAACATAACAATTCATAAAATAGGATTCAAACATCACATTGCAAAGAAAATAAGAGCAAAGAAATACCTAAATCAATATTGAGTAATGGGAACACATCGGCATTTCACGCTCCCATGTACTCTACTTAAGGACATCATGCCTCCACAACACATAATCAAAAGGAATGGTTCTTTGATATGTTCATTCTCTTAACGATCCATGATCTCTTCTGGATTATATACAAATGTCATGTCATCATCTATATCCAACTCTCCCCAGTTAATGACATGGGATTCATCGTGAAGATATAAAAATGAAGAGATACATAGTACTAGTGGTGGATCCTATCTAACTACAATGGAAATTACAACCAATATGACACCTCGCCAACCCACCCCCATGCATCAAAGGTCCCAACAAACACATGATAAATCTTACTTTCTATGAAAAACCTATAATTCCCATATTATTGGGAACTCTTTAGGTACACGTGGTTTCTAACAACAATCTCCAATAGAATCCTTCTACGATTAGAAAAAAAATTATGGTCCTAAATTACTTTAATCCCCTTAGGAAAAAGCTAAAATTTCTCTATCATGTTCTACACCACATTAGGACTAAGAATGTCTATCATCTCAACCTATTTCTAGGAAAATGGTGAATGACATGGTCTCCGATTCAATTCCAAAAATGGGGAAATGAAAATGGGAGAGTGATAGCTATTATTGGAAGAAAACTTCACCAACGGTAGGTATCATACCCAAGATCCACCCTAGTAAAATATGAACAAATGTAACATATCCTCTAACATTTTCATAGTTTTTTCTGTTTTCCCATCTATTTTAGTTTGGGAAAAATATTTGAGGAAAAACTATGTTCCAAAATCATACTAAAATTCCCGCCATACTCATGAGGTAAAACATGCATCCCAATATAAGGCAAGTGACCTCATAACTCCATGAAACAACACCACCTCATCAATGTACCTCTTAGCCAATTCATCCACTACACCTGACTCCATGATCATTATTAAGTGATCTGATTTCTTCAACGGATCATCTATCACCCAGATATCATCACAACCTCCATAATCTCTGGGTAATCTTGTGATTAAATCCATCAATATGTCATCTCATATCCACTCGAGAACATCCAATGGATATAAATAACTACTGAGAAAATGACGCTTGTTCTTTACTTGGTGTAAAAGCAAGTAATTTTCCACAAACTCCTCCACTACCCATTTCATTTCAGGCGACCAAACTTCTTCTGTAATCTGTGGTCCACTTTTGAATTTTTTGGGTTTACCTCCAAATGTGAGTCATAAAACCCATGAAGGATTTAATAATGCATTACTATAGGAAAGAATAACCTTCCATGAAATTACATCTAGTTTTGACCATCCTCTAACCATCCCTCTAGAGCATCACTATGGACAACATGATTGTGAATCACCTCTGCCTATGAGTCTCACCATAGAGAATACTCCGCCTTTTTCCTCAAAGAATAATTCACCATCATTCAAAACAAATAGCCCATGACACCATCCACTCTTTCATCTACGCAAAAGGCTTATAACTCCTCCACTATTCCCCATGAATCCTCAGACTCCCAAACAACACCCATCCACATCTTCCTGGTCAATGTTCTAGCCATATAATTTTAATTTCCTGAGCTGAAGGAGATCCCAAATTCATAGTTCTAAAGAAACTACCAATGAGGTAATGTATCCACAAATTCAGTACAAACACAACCGATACTATCTCTAGATCAAGGGTGGAATAGATATTCTCATGGTGACATAACTTCCAAGACCCATTAGAGATCAATGTTTTCTACTTCATCAGCACACATCCCAAGCCTGGATGGGAAGTGTCACAAAACACCTCAAACCACATACCATCCTCTAGAAGATGAATCACTAGTGAACATATTAACATCCCCTTTAGGTAATCTAATGCTACCTAATATTGATCACTCCAGAAAAATTCCTGGCCTTTTTAAGTCAATTGTTTCAATGGGGCAGTAACTCAAGATAAATCGTGTAAAAAGCACCGATAGTAGCCTGGGAGAACTATGAAACAATTAATCTCTACTGTAAAGACCCGTAAAATTCAAGGGAAATTTTTTCTTAATTTTCTTTAGAATTTTACAAGAGCGCGGTTTCAGACGGCACCTAATTCCGAGGCCCGGAGTGCCCGGAATTAAGTTCCGAAGTTTGGCTCGGGTACGTTCAGTGAACGAACGAGTGGGAATTCCTAACTTTTTATCCGGTGCTCGGAATTGAAATCCGAGGGCACCGATAAACTCGCAGCGCCGATATTCGCTTAACGAGACCTTTTCGGGAGTTGCGTTTGTTGCGGGTTGAAAGTTAGTTTTTGGGAGATTTATAAAAAAGTTGAATAAAAAGTGTGAATTCTTTTTATTTACTTTTTGTAGGTTAACTCCTCTCAAAGGGAGTTGGGGGTGGGACTCACACCCACTTAACCTCCCTTGAGAGGATTAAGTGTGGTGGGGCCCACATGAAACCTAAACCTCTCATCTCCCCTCACTCTCCCTCTTAATGGCTTGACAAGTTAACTTCTATTTAATTATACAATTCATGTATATTAAATAAGTGAGTTAATTTTGGAGTTATCCATTTTGAATTTCAAACCTTTGAAATTCTAGTGTGTTATGTGATAATAAAATAAGATGTGGTCTTATTTTATTTTGGGTTCTTTGTTTGTCATTTTGAGAGCTTCCTCTTCTTCTTCAAGCTCTGACGAAAAACGAAGAACGTCGTTCTTCAACGAAGAACTTCTCCGCCGAAGAACACGATCCATCCGCGACGCCGTATCCGCGACGCGACGTACTTCTTCTGCGTCATCTCTTCCGCGACGGTTTTCCGCGACGAACGCCATCGACAACGACTCTTCCTCCGACGTCAAAGGAATCGACACCGATATTCCACGACTCCGTCAACGTGCGACTATCGAGGTAGGGGTTCTTGAGTTCGTTGTTTCCTTTTTATTTGACTTTCCTCAAGACTTGACGTAGAACGCTCAAGTTTCCGACGAAGAACGCCGCTCCGCTCTTCTTCTTCTTCGGTGTCAACGAGAGAGAACACCACACCTTCCTCGGACAACCTTCGTCGGTGTACAAGGATTCTCCAACGACGTGCCTCTTCGGACGCGCCTCTTCGTCGTTGAATTTGACGAACGACGACCGCGTCGCCCGACCTCCGCGACGTCGTCTTCCGCGGAACGTAGAACGATCTTCGAACCTTATACCCGAGGTAGGGGTTGTTGATTTAATATTTAATTATCTCGTTCTTGCTCGTGGTTCGTATGACTAACATGAGGATGTTGTTTATTTAAAGTTGCGTTATTAATTTAACGTGAGGGGGCCGGACCGCACGAACACGGCCGAACCCCCTCCAAAGATCTTGTTTGTTCTTGCGGGTGGAAGCAAGTGGCGTGGTGTCATCGCACCACGCGGTTGATCGTGCATATTTTTTTTACGTGGCGTCGTCGCGCCACGACGAGGAAAAATCTTCAAGAACGCGACGCCGTCGCGCCGCGTTGAAAGAAATCATGGTATGGCAAAAGGGGCGCGGTGCCGTCGCACCGCGCCGGACGACGAACGCCGCGGCCGGTTCCGGGCCGCGGCGAGACGAGGAGACCGCGGCCGGTTCCGGGCCGCGGCGGAAGAAAAGACCGGCGGCCGGGCCGCCGGCGTCGGAAGTCGAAGGCGGGACCGGAATTTCCGGTCCCGTTGGTAAAAACCGGCCGGCCAGCTGGCCGGCCGGATGACATAAAACCGGGGGAATTAAATCCCCCGACCGGTTCATTAAAACCCCCCTCTTAATGAGGGGGGCGGTTCTTGAGGGAAGGGGGCAGCAGCCCCCTTGGTTCGGCGCCAGCAGGCCCCCCCACGTGAGGGGGGGCGGTTTTAAAAGATCCGGCGCGGCACAAAGGCCACGCCACTTGATGAATCGCGGGGCTTAGCCCCCGCGTGCGCAACCCGTGCGGCGCCAGACGCCGCCACCGCGGCCCGCCGCCGCCGCCACTGCGGCCAGCCGCCGCCGCCACCGCGGCCCGCCGCCGCCGCCGCCACCGCGGCCCGCCGCCGCCCTGGGGGGGGTCGGGCCGGGTCGGCCCGGACCCGGACCCCCCTTTTCGAACCAGTTTTGGTTTTTGGCTCATAACTTGAGCCTCAGACCTCCGAATGACGAACCGTCTGCGGCAACGCGATCCTTGGATCGAGACGGTCGTTTCGGTATATCGCACTCAAGGTTTCGGTTTACTTTGAGTTCGGCCGGGTTGGTTCGTTCACGAAACCAACCTGGCCTTCGGAGCGGAAACGCTCATATCATGAGCTACGGACGTCCGATTGACGTGTCGTCAGTCGCGTTGTGTTCCTTTTAGTGAGACGGATCTTTTGGCATACTCCGCCCGAGGTTTGGACGCAGGTGGAGTATGGTCGGGATGGTTTTTCCATAAAAACCAACCGGGCCCCGGAGACGAAAATGCCAATAACTCACAGACCGGGCGTCCGATTGACGCGCCGTCTGTTTCGTTGACTTCCTCTTGATGAGACGGAACTTTTGACATACTCCGCCCGAGTTTTGGATGCAGTCGGAGTATGGCCGGGTTGGATTGTACCCGAAATCCAACCGGGCCCCTGGAACGGGAAAGCTGATATCTTTCAGACAGGACGTCCGCTTGACGAGCCGTCAGCGACGTTGGTGTTTACGTTTAGTAATGGTCCCTATGAGTATACCCTATGGGAGTTCGGGGTACAGTTGAGATACGGCCGGGATTGGTTCACACTCGAAACCAACCGGGCCCCTGGGACGAAAAGGCTAATAACTCACAGACCGGGCGTCCGATCGACGCGCTGTCTGTTGCGTTGAGACCCCTGTGACGAGACGGACCTTTGAGACACTTCTTCGTGGGACTTTGAGATACTTGGAGTATCGACCAGTAGCTCGTGGAGCGGACCCTCCCGGAGACGAGCGTGCAGAGTACGGAGACCGTGTAGCCGGCTGAGACCTGACGACTGCTTGACCGACTCGACTTGGAGTGAGTCGACTAGCCCAGTGGACGGAGCGCCGGTATTTGGCTGCAGACCCACGGCAGACGGAGCGCCAGGTAGTTGGCAGCAAACCCGCGGTACTCGACAGGAGGAGTACCTCAGTAGGCTATTTGGGCGAGCGCCCGGTATTTGGCGACAGACCCTCAGCGGACGGAGCGCCAGGTAGTTGGCCGCAAACCCGCAGTACTCGACAGGAGGAGTACCTCAACAGTCTTAGGTTAGCGAGCAGTACCTCGGAGTCGTGACAGGACCACTGTACACTCTAGAGACGGAGCTCTTCAGCAGTTACGGTTTCGATAATGAAAAATCCTGGTTTGAGCTGAGACTTTTGACCTTGTGTTAACCTCATGATTGAGATGGGTCACTTGATAACTTAGGTATATGTATGGGCATATACCTGGGTAGTGGTTATCCGTTGATCTCATGATTCTTGTGTTTCCTCATGACTGAGATGGGTTACTTGATAACTTAGGTATATGTATGGGCATATACCTAAGTAGAGTTTATCGGTTGTGATCTTCTTGTGTTTATCCTTGATTGGTTTTAGTGAGACCTTGAGGGTCTCGGGGTCCCTACTGAGTATCGTTATACTCACCCCTGCACGGGCTATGCCCGCACCTCATTGTGTTGGTTGCAGACGACGGACAGTGCTGACAGAAGCCGAAGGTTCGAGGACTGGACGGTACCTGGAGGTGGACTATACGACGAGGCGGTACCCGGAGGTGGACCACTGGGCGGGACATACTCGGAGCGGATGGCGGAACCCGAGGAGCAGAGGAGCTATCTGTACCCACCCTTCAGGTGGGATTTCCAGTGGACATCTCAGCGTAGCAGCTTTACTTTTCAGTCGCTGTTTTCCCTTTCGAGTTGTACTTTACAGTTGGGCTTGTATTTCCGGCCCCTTTTTACTTTTCAGTTCTTCTTTTTGTACTTAGTGTTTTACTTCCGCTTGTACTCTGTGGTGCTTGTTTTCTTTATAAAGGCAATGCCTTCCCAGTTATCGGGATTTTACGCCTTTGGTGCTAGTCGCCAGCCCCTGGCCTATGGAAGGCGGGCTTGGGGTAGTCACGGCACGGGCCCCGAGGACGGGTCGTGACAAATTGGTATCAGAGGTGGTCGGTTCTACCGCAGACTCTGATCTTTCTTTCTGTGAAGCAATAGTGTTAAGGGTACCGAGTGTGGTTTTCAGTTCAGGGAGTCCAGTGTTGGTGCGGGCGGCCGATGTATCCATACACCAGGACCCTGACAACTGATTTCCGACTTTGTGCACGAAAACACTGATTGTGTGTGTGTTTTCAAAAGTTTTTCCCCTTAAAACAGCTCAAACCAGGTCAGCTCACCAGGTGTTATCGTTTGATCGTGTTACGTTGTTTCTTCAGGATGGCCCCACGACGGCAGCCAGCTAGGGTTCCGAGAATCGAACGTGACAACAGCCCACCGAGCGACGAGGCCTCGGTGCAGGGCCCTTTGTCAGCAGTGGCACCGGCAGTAGCTCTACCCGCCGAGCCCCCGATGCTTCCAGCAGCAGCCGCTGACGATGCACGTCGCCTCAGCGCATTGCATGAGTTTCAGCGCCAGCGACCGCCCAGGTTTCGCGGGGAGACGGATCCCCAGGCTGCAGAGGACTGGCTGGAGGCAGTGGTACGAGTGTTTAGGCTAGTGAGGACACCAGCAGACCTCATGGTGATCCTCGCTGCGAGCCTACTACACGCAGCAGCAGGTAGGTGGCGGAGCCACTTGTTTCAGTTTTGCGATGAGATGAACTTCGCATGGGGAGACTTCGAGACCTTCTTCAGGGTGGAGTTTGTGCCAGTATCTCTACACCCCGAGCGTGTACAGGAGATTCTGCCTTTGCCGCGTGTTTTTCGATCAGAAGCCGAGTCATCTGTGGGTAGTAGACAGATGATGCAGAGGTCCAGGAGGACCAGACCAGCAGTTGGGCGATCTCGGGTTTTAGGACCGGTGGTGCGGGGCACCTGAGGTGGGGTCAGAGCCAGGCGTGCCAGAAACGGACAATGTTACTCCTGTGGTGGAAAGGGTCACCTGGCACGTGACTGTCCGACTCCTCGATCCGCAGGCTTGGAGGGAGCCACCGAGGTTGAGGCAGCGACAAATGCTGGAGCTCTGGGAGCAGGTGGACAGGGGAGGAACTAGTGGATACGTCTTTGTACTTCTAGTTCCATGTTGATGTTGCTTTTGTGTAGCGTCTTGTAATATGAGCTGCAATAATAAAAGACGCATACCTTTGTGATGTTTTCTTTCCTGTCCTCTTTTGTGATGTTACTAATAGGTTCCAGTTGACTGTTGACTTGACCCTCACTTGTGAGACATCTACTGGAGGAGACCCAGTTACCACACACTGATGCCGACAGTGTGACTCAACCCTTGTAGGCGAGAGTAACGGTTGGATCTCTTAGTAGTAGTGTCGAGGCCTTACGACGTCATCCTTGGTATGGATTAGTATCATCCATGTTAGGATTGACTGTTTTAGGCAAAGAATGTGGTTCATACAGGGGATGAGACCAGGTTTCTCTTATCGGCAAAGAAGAAATCTCGCAGCTCTTGTGGGACCAGAGATGGTCCGGGCCACGTCAGAAGAGGTTCATGTCATCCAGGAGCGGATGAGGACAACACAGAGCCGGCAGTAGTCATACGCTGATAGGAGGCGAAGGCCACTAGAGTTCGAGGATGGCGACCACGTCTTCTTGCGGGTCTCACCTCGACGTGGTATTCGGAGATTTGGCCGAGGCGGCAAGTTATCTTCGCGCTTCATCGGACCCTTCCAGATTCTCAGCAGGATTGGCGAGGTGGCTTATTGCCTGGCTCTACCACCTCAGTTGCACCGGGTGCACGACGTCTTCCACGTGTCTCAACTGAGGAGATACGTGCACGACCCGACGCACATCTTTGACCATGGGGAGCTTGACGTTGATGATGGGGCGACTTTTACGGAGGTCCCGGTGGAGATAGAGGATCGACAGGAGCGGGTCCTACATGGGCGATCGATTCCTCTTGTGCGCAACAGATGGCGGCACGGGAATCTCCAGGAGAGCACATGGGAGCGGGAGGCTCAGATGCGTGCTCAGTACCCTCTTTTGTTTCCCTAGTTTTTGTTGTATCTTTACGGGGACGTAAAGCCCTGAGGTGGGAGTAATGTAAAGACCCGTAAAATTCAAGGGAAATTTTTTCTTAATTTTCTTTAGAATTTTAGAAGAGCGCGGTTTCAGACGGCACCTGATTCCGAGGCCCGGAGTGCCCGGAATTAAGTTCCGAAGTTTGGCTCGGGTACGTTCAGTGAACGAACGAGCGGGAATTCCTAACTTTTGATCCGGTGCTCGGAATTGAAATCTGAGGGCACCGATAAACTCGCAGTGCCGATATTCGCTTAACGAGACCTTTTCGGGAGTTGCGTTTGTTGCGGGTTGAAAGTTAGTTTTTGGGAGATTTATAAAAAAGTTGAATAAAAAGTGTGAATTCTTTTTATTTACTTTTTGTAGGTTAACTCCTCTCAAAGGGAGTTGGGGGTGGGACCCACACCCACTTAACCTCCCTTGAGAGGATTAAGTGTGGTGGGGCCCACACGAAACCTAAACCTCTCATCTCCCCTCACTCTCCCTCTTAATGGCTTGACAAGTTAACTTCTATTTAATTATACAATTCATGTATATTAAATAAGTGAGTTAATTTTGGAGTTATCCATTTTGAATTTCAAACCTTTGAAATTCTAGTGTGTTATGTGATAATAAAATAAGATGGGGTCTTATTTTATTTTGGGTTCTTTGTTTGTCATTTTGAGAGCTTCCTCTTCTTCTTCAAGCTCTGACGAAGAACGAAGAACGTCGTTCTTCAACGAAGAACTTCTCCGCCGAAGAACACGATCCATCCGCGACGCCGTATCCGCGACGCGACGTACTTCTTCTGCGTCATCTCTTCCGCGACGGTTTTCCGCGACGAACGCCATCGACAACGACTCTTCCTCCGACGTCAAAGGAATCGACACCGATATTCCACGACTCCGTCAACGTGCGACTATCGAGGTAGGGGTTCTTGAGTTCGTTGTTTCCTTTTTATTTGACTTTCCTCAAGACTTGACGTAGAACGCTCAAGTTTCCGACGAAGAACGCCGCTCCGCTCTTCTTCGTCTTCGGTGTCAACGAGAGAGAACACCGCACCTTCCTCGGACAACCTTCGTCGGCGTACAAGGATTCGCCAACGACGTGCCTCTTCGGACGCGCCTCTTCGTCGTTGAATTTGACGAACGACGACCGCGTCGCCCGACCTCCGCGACGTCGTCTTCCACGGAACGTAGAACGATCTTCGAACCTTATACCCGAGGTAGGGGTTGTTGATTTAATATTTAATTATCTCGTTCTTGCTCGTGGTTCGTATGACTAACATGAGGATGTTGTTTATTTAAAGTTGCGTTATTAATTTAACGTGAGGGGGCCGGACCGCACGAACACGGCCGAACCCCCTCCAACGATCTTGTTTGTTCTTGCGGGTGGAAGCAAGTGGCGTGGTGCCGTCGCACCACGCGGTTGATCGTGCATATTTTTTTTTCGTGGCGCCGTCGCGCCACGACGAGGAAAAATCTTCAAGAACGCGACGCCGTCGCGCCGCGTTGAAAGAAATCATGGTACGGCAAAAGGGGCGCGGTGCCGTCGCACCGCGCCGGACGACGAACGCCGCGGCCGGTTCCGGGCCGCGGCGAGACGAGGAGACCGCGGCCGGTTCCGGGCCGCGGCGGAAGAAAAGACCGGCGGCCGGGCCGCCGGCGTCGGAAGTCGAAGGCGGGACCGGAATTTCCGGTCCCGTTGGTAAAAACCGGCCGGCCAGCTGGCCGGCCGGACGACATAAAACCTGGGGAATTAAATCCCCCGGCCGGTTCATTAAAACCGCCCTCTTAATGAGGGGGGCGGTTCTTGAGGGAAGGGGGCAGCAGCCCCCTTGGTTCGGCGCCAGCAGGCCCCCCACGTGAGGGGGGGGGGGGGGGTGGTTTTAAAAGATCCGGCGCGGCACAAAGGCCGCGCCACTTGATGAATCGCGGGGCTTAGCCCCCGCGTGCGCAACCCGTGCGGCGCCAGACGCCGCCCCCGCGGCCCGCCGCCGCCGCCCCCGCGGCCCGCTGCCGCCGCCGCCTCCGCGGCCCGCCGCCGCCGCACCGTCGCTCCGCCGCCGCCGCGCCGCCGCCGCCGCGCCGCCCAGGGGGGGGTCGGGCCGGGTCGGCCCGGACCCGGACCCCCCTTTTCGAACCAGTTTTGGTTTTTGGCTCATAACTTGAGCCTCGGACCTCCGAATGACGAACCGTCTGCGGCAACGCGATCCTTGGATCGAGACGGTCGTTTCGGTATATCGCACTCAAGGTTTCGGTTTACTTTGAGTTCGGCTGGGTTGGTTCGTTCACGAAACCAACCGGGCCTTCGGAGCGGAAACGCTCATATCTTGAGCTACGGACGTCCGATTGACGTGCCGTCAGTCGCGTTGTGTTCCTTTTAGTGAGACGGATCTTTTGGCATACTCCGCCCGAGGTTTGGACGCAGGTGGAGTACGGTTGGGATGGTTTTTCCATAAAAACCAACCGGGCCCCGGAGACGAAAATGCCAATAACTCACAGACCGGGCGTCCGATTGATGCGCCGCCTCTTTCGTTGACTTCCTCTTGATGAGACGGAACTTTTGACATACTCCGCCCGAGTTTTGGATGCAGTCGGAGTATGGCCGGGTTGGATTGTACCCGAAATCCAACCGGGCCCCTGGAACGGGAAAGCTGATATCTTTCAGACAGGACGTCCGCTTGACGAGCCATCAGCGACGTTGGTGTTTACGTTTAGTAACGGTCCCTATGAGTATACCCTATGGGAGTTCGGGGTACAGTTGAGATACGGCCGGGATTGGTTCACACTCGAAACCAACCGGGCCCCTGGGACGAAAAGGCTAATAACTCACAGACCGGGCGTCCGATCGACGCGCCGTCTGTTGCGTTGAGACCCCTGTGACGAGACGGACCTTTGAGACACTTCTTCGTGGGACTTTGAGATACTTGGAGTATCGACCAGTAGCTCGTGGAGCGGACCCTCCCGGAGACGAGCGTGCAGAGTACGGAGACCGTGTAGCCGGCTGAGACCTGACGACTGCTTGACCGACTCGACTTGGAGTGAGTCGACTAGCCCAGTGGACGGAGCGCCGGTATTTGGCTGCAGACCCACGGCGGACGGAGTGCCAGGTAGTTGGCAGCAAACCCGCGGTACTCGACAGGAGGAGTACCTCAGTAGGCTATTTGGGCGAGCGCCCGGTATTTGGCGACAGACCCTCAGCGGACGGAGCGCCAGGTAGTTGGCCGCAAACCCGCAGTACTCGACAGGAGGAGTACCTCAGCAGTCTCAGGTTAGCGAGCAGTACCTCGGAGTCGTGACAGGACCACTGTACACTCTAGAGACGGAGCTCTTCAGCAGTTACGGTTTCGATAATGAAAAATCCTGGTTTGAGCTGAGACTTTTGACCTTGTGTTAACCTCATGATTGAGATGGGTCACTTGATAACTTAGGTATATGTATGGTCATATACCTGGGTAGTGGTTATCCGTTGATCTCATGATTCTTGTGTTTCCTCATGACTGAGATGGGTTACTTGATAACTTAGGTATATGTATGGGCATATACCTAAGTAGAGTTTATCTGTTGTGATCTTCTTGTGTTTATCCTTGATTGGTTTTAGTGAGACCTTGAGGGTCTCGGGGTCCCTACTGAGTATCGTTATACTCACCCCTGCACGGGCTATGCCCGCACCTCGTTGTGTTGGTTGCAGACGACGGACAGTGCTGACAGAAGCCGAAGGTTCGAGGACTGGACGGTACCTGGAGGTGGACTATACGACGAGGCGGTACCCGGAGGTGGACCACTGGGCGGGACATACTCGGAGCGGATGGCGGAACCCGAGGAGCAGAGGAGCTATCTGTACCCACCCTTCAGGTGGGATTTCCAGTGGACATCTCAGCGTAGCAGCTTTACTTTTCAGTCGCTGTTTTCCCATTCGAGTTGTACTTTACAGTTGGGCTTGTATTTCCGGCCCCTTTTTACTTTTCAGTTCTTCTTTTTGTACTTAGTGTTTTACTTCCGCTTGTACTCTGTGGTGCTTGTTTTCTTTATAAAGGCAATGCCTTCCCAGTTATCGGGATTTTACGCCTTTGGTGCTAGTCGCCAGCCCCTGGCCTATGGAAGGCGGGCTTGGGGTAGTCACGGCACGGGCCCCGAGGACGGGTCGTGACATCTACCACATTATTGGGTTATACCAAATAATGAACATATCCAAACATTTATGGGTCTAGTAACACACCATATTGTGACACTAAATTCATAAATAAATGCACTTCTCACGCCTAGAATAGTCACTTGGACAACAATCCATAGAGATATTGTCATTAAAGAGTTGGCAAGATAGTTCTGAGATACTCGAAATGATACTCCTCTAACATCTACAATATTAGGATATCTTCGATGAATATGATGATAAACTGATGAAAGAACTCATGGACCAGGGACTTCATAATTCCCATGAACAAGGCCAGCACATTCGTAACACCAAATGTAATGACTACAATCTAAAAGTTCTCATACCTACATATGATGGCTATGTTCTAGATATCTCCCTCCTTCACACTCAACTAGTTATATCAATACCGTATATTAATCTTAGAAAACCAAGTCACCACTATTTTCTATTTGAAAATATCATCCATCATTGGAATAGGGTCATGGTTTTTGACCATCACTTGATTCAACCTATGGTAGTCTATAAACAACCTCATACCACTATCCACTTTCTTTACGAATACCATTGGATCACCCCATGGTGACATAAATGGATAGAAAAAACCCTTTGCATTAGATAATCCATCTGAATACTCAGCTCCCACCACTCAAAAGGTTCCATTTGGTAAAGATCCATAGAAATTAAAGAAACACCAGGTTTCATGTCTATCTCGATCTCAACATCACGTCGATGGGGAAGTGTCAAAAAATCCTCAGTTAAAACATCCAAGAACTGCCATACTACTTAGGGAATCACTAACATCTCATCATCCACAAATTCCACCTAAAACTCACCTAACATGGAATGATGGGCCTCCACGTGCCTACTACCCACCAGAAAACTCCCCTCAATATTGAAAATCAAACATTGTCCATCCACATCTGAACACAATATTTTCCCTCAAATGCAGTCGATAATAGCTTGTATGGAATACAAACAGTATCTATTGAGGATAAAATCATATGGTGGCATCTATAGAAACAAAACATCCTCATAGGACTATTTTTTTCACATCATTAGTCTACACCCCAGGAACACATCAAATATGTTAGTCTAGACTCTGACTAGCGTAGTCAAAACCAGGGGCATGTGAATCCTCTCTATGTCTAGTCTTAGGGCATGGTCTATATCGGGATCAATAAAGGACTTCAAAGATCTAGAATCAAATAAGGAAAATCTAAGAGTCCTACAAAACTAACTATTCCTAGGATAAATGTAAGAACCTATGTTTTTTTAACTAAATTTTTCAGTATAAATTTGAAATTATTTTTTAGATGCTTTTAAAGGGGTCAAATGGTCTTTTTCCTCAATCATATGACCTAAAATAATTTATTTGACTAATATGATTATACTAGAATTGGTTTTTTATCCTAGTACATGAGGTTGGTGGAAATCCATTCCATTCAAATTTTTCCAAAAAAATTAATATTTAATAATTATTACATTTAATATTAAATTATTCGCATATGTTTGTTCGGCCATATATTTTAAATTTTTTGTCAAATTGATATGTGTGTCCGAAATTGGGTTTGGAATGGGGAGTATAGCAAATGTGAGGCCTAAACTCAAGACGAGTATTGGGACTTACCTGGGCCCCTTTTTCTCCATTTTGAATTTCTTTTATTTTTCTTATTTTCTTTATTTTCTTTTTTTCCTCCACTTTCCCATGCATGACCCTCCTATACCACTTCCTATACCACCCAAAAAAATATGAAAAATGTAAGGGTTAATGATAGAAAGAGAGAGAGAGGTAAAGGAATATTTCTACCATCGTGAAGCCCTTGATGCACTGAGTCGGTGAATGGTGACCTCAGACGGTGAAATCAAGTAAAGTTTTTGTGGCTTACAACTGAAGGTAGTCACATTTATGTTTTTTCTGTTTAAAACCTTTAAATCAGTTGTTTCATGTTTTTAAAGCCTTTTTTTTTTCATGTCACCTCTTGAGTCCAGACCTATTTATTCGAGGGAAAAAATAGGGGTTTTGAGTGATCTAATAGTTTCCCGTCAGGGTAAACCATGGGAATCAGCTTGTAGTCTTGGGTGACACATTGTGTGTTCTTCTCATTCAAGGAAGATTGTTTTTTAAGGAGTACACAGTGTGTATGTGGTATACATTTCATGTACTGATACGTGGCTGTGTAGCTGAGTATATGTGCTTTTCGACTTGTGTAGGGGTAATTGTCCATCTGGATTACATGACCATAACTCATGTAGGGTAGCACACAGTGTAGAAGTACACCAGTATACACATAGTGTCGGGTACACAATGTATACTTCTTTCACATGTCCTGTACCTGGGGCTATTACACGCCCAGGCTGGTAGTAGTACATGCCCATGTGGTGATCTGAGTGTATATGTTGTGTATGGTCGCTACACACCGTGTACTCCTCTCATCTAAACAAATGAGGGTTTTTCATGTTTTCTTTCCTCAATGTCATTTTTGGAGGCGTGAGTAGTCCATTTTGAGTAGTGTTCCATGTTGATCACGATGGTGAAACTCATGGAGTATTCTAAGGACTCTTAATGGTTGTTTTGAGGATTCTATCAAAACTGAGAGGTTCTTCCACTAGTTATTAACTTTTGTTGTCTCCTGGGAGTGGAACAAGGGGTGAAGATATGTTGGGTCTTCATAACAACCTAGATGATACCTTTTATCTGATATGGGCTATGACCTATCTCCCATGATGTTTTTCTTTGGAGGATGTTCCCCTTGTGAGAAGTTCCATTCTGGCATATGAGGCCAATATAATAGTTGCTTCTTAGGATCCCTTTCGGTATTCCTTCTCTTACATGATGATATAGGGAGTCCCTTATAGGATCCCTTTACCTATGTATAATTCTGAACATCACTTGTAGGATACCTTCATTGTAACCATTAGAGGACCCCCTGTAGGATTCGTCGTTAACCTTTTATAGATATTGATCCCGAGTAGGATTACTTTGCTCATGTTTACCTAGAGGATCCCGAGTAGGATGCATCATTAGTGCTTGAAATGAGGGACCCAGTGGGTTCTTGTTGGTTCACTGGCCCTGAGAAATTACATCATGTTTGGGTAGATATGGTGTTTTGGTTTCACCTAGAACTCATGATGAACTGGTAAGCTCATGGGGCTGTGGCTAGAGTGTTGGGATGGGCATTCCGGACACCCTCATTCATTTGTTTATATCTTGTCATGGTTATTAATGATTCAGTAATGGATACCATAGGTGATTCCTAGTTGGTGGATTTTTAGCCTAATGGAAGGTGTATTTCATAATCTTGGGATGCCTAGATGTTCTCTATGGGATATTTTTCTCTAATTGGAATGCTCTGACATGCTTTCTTGGGATCCATCTTATGAGCCATGTTATTTATGATATTTTTTGTATACCCAGATGTATTACCCAATATTTTTTTAGGCCAACTATATATATTGTTATATATATAATTTTTTTGCGGATGTAAAGAGTTGATTTCTGGTATTAGGCATTTGAGCATTACGTGTTGTTTCACCATGAGTGATACTTTGATTCCTGCTATTGGAATTCATTAGACGAGATTAGTAGGATGTTTATTTATATCCCTGAGAGGGTGATAAATAAACCTTTAGCGGTATTGGGATCCAGTTGAGCAATTCCAAGGATGGGCCCAATGATTGTATTTGTTAACTTGAGTGACACTTGAATCTATTTGACATATTCCTTAAACGGGCTTAGTGGGTTGGTGATTCCTCCTGGATTTATCCTCAGATATTTTTGAAGGAGTTTTTGGATGGACTTAGTGGTGGTTTTCAGAATCCTTAAGTGACTCATGGATCTTGATAAGGGATTCTAGGGATGGAATCAAAGGTGTTTTGTGCTTAACCCTTGAGTAATAATTGGATACAAGTGAAGGATGCCTTATATGGGATAACTTTTTTATTATAGTTATAACCTGAATAATACATAGATCATGTTGAGGGATTCCGTAGATGGACCCACAAGTTGGATGTTCTATAATCGGAATAATGATGCTCTTCCAGGTCACTAACATGACTCAATGGGTAGCATGGAATCTCTCCATATTTTTAGATGGTTATCCTAGAAATGTTTCATTACGTTATTGTTTTTCAGTATATGGTATCCTTGTTTAGGTGATTACAGGAGAGTACGTGTGAACCCGGGTGTAGGAAAATTACTCCCATGTGGGGACTATTTCGGCCCCGTGGGTGTGGGAAGACTTGTGCTGCCTGACGGTTGATTAGAGAAGGTTAGGTCATTCTTAATCACCCATATCAGGTTCACCATTCTTATTTCAAAACTCCCAACGGTTCCATATCAAACTATATATGGACATTCTTTCCAATGGTAGGAGTTTTCTAGGTGATTTGGCCAGCGATGCTTAAGAACTCATAGTGGTCGATATGATGGGAAGTCGGCCACATCAAACCGTTTTTTGGGGGGAAATTATTTCCTGTTCCCAGTCTCTCTTATAGATTTAAGATGTATTCATATGTTCGTGAATCTTTTGTTTATACCCAAAAATAGTATCCACGGATTACTCCTGGTTGACAATGGTCACCTGAACACGGGGATTCAGAATCATTTAGGCTCGAGGTTTAACATCCCTCATTGGATTAATGATTCTGAGGAGTTTGGACTCATTGAGACGACACTGGTTTGAAGCCTCATAACTGGGTGCTATGGAGTTTATTGTCATTCAGGGGGATAGATCATGACTTGATCATTTGGATCAAACCTGTGATATGGGCTTCCTACATATCCTCGTGAGAGGAATCAGAATCCAGGTAGTTCAGTGCCACTTGACGGGACACATCACCTTTTATGGTCTTCCGATGAGGACCCAACCTTATAGTATAACGTCATGTGTCAAGGACTTCCAAGCGAGAGATGCCCAGTCAAAGTTGGTGTGGGACTTATGTTGAAGCTGCCCAGAAGACCCAAGGGAAGCGATTTCCTTTGCGTAGATACAGTTCTTCTGGGGTCATGAGGACATGATCTTAAAGCGGTGGATGTGCATTAGACTTAGATATCGGTCTTGCACCTCAGGGAGGATTCCTATATATCCTGGTTGGTCAGGGTTCAATGTCCACATAGTTTTGGAGGATTAGGGATTACACGTGAGAGTTTCTTGTTGTTGGGATTGAACCTCATGGAGGCTTCCTACATACCCTGCTTAGGAGACAGGGATCAAAACACACGTAGTTCGTTTTGGGGGGCGTCATTGTGCAGACTTTTTGATCGTCACAAATCTCTAAGCCCATGTGAGTCATGATTAGTGTGAGAAACAAGAGAATTCTACAGACTTGGCATGCCTCACACGTTCTTCCTACTGAGGGAAGGGGTGGAAGACGACAAGCGGATGAGAAGGCCAGGACCACTGGACTATCCTTCTCCCTGATGTTGGAGGAATGTAGAATTCACACAGTGGAGCCATAAGCCTTCCATGACGAGAGGGGAAGGTCCCTTAACTTTCAGCAAGGATGGTGTGGGGCTTAATCCAGAATGGATTCCCGTTAAAAGGAAACACGAGTGGGGTCCCTCACTCCTATCAAGTGGAGAGGTAGAACGGGGACTCCCAGACTCAGACCCTGCACTACTGTGGGGATGTGAACCCAGGAATGCATCAGAAACCCGCCCAAGGGATGAGGCAACCCCTTTGTCTACACCTACCATGGATATGTGATGTCAAAGTGGCGTGTTGATGCACCTGATGGTTGCATCATACAGGTCCGGTGGCTTTGGTAAAGGCCTTGGCTCGGGGCCGACGAATGGTCCAATGAGGGGGTTGCGAAGGATCCGGCCGGATTGGATGGATTTTATCTAGCCTGGGGAATGGGAACACCTAAAGATTTGGTGAGACACATAGGAGTATGAGGATTGGTGCCCTTCGCGTAGGGGGTGCTACGCGGAAGGAGAGGTCATCCGCGTACCACGGTGGTACGCGGAGTGAGATGCATCTCGTGTACCAGGGTGGTACGCAGCTTCAGGTTCAGCCCGCGTACTCGGTTGGTATGTGTTGGAGTCTGCACGAACAGCGGTGGCCAGGGGCGATGCCGGTCATGGGTTCACTGGTCATGGCTTAGCCTGCGTAGGAGGGTGCTACGCGGTACGTCTGATCGAAAAAGGGGCATAGACTCCATGGTCTGTGGGGAGTACATCCACGGAGGGTCCATGGCTCACAGTCTTCTTTTTTTATTTTAAGTTCCTACTTCATCAATTTGTTATGAGTTTTTTGGTTCCTAATTAATTCGTTTCCAGTTTTGTACCTTTTCTGGTTCGCAAATTGGAACTTAGCTGTTTGCGAAATCCTAAGATCCTTCCTCCGAAATCCTTCCACCTGAATCTGATCTCCTCCTTTCCCTTCTCTCCAATGATGTACTTTTATAGAGGGGAAAAAGAGATGTATCTATGGTTGTTCTTCACCTTTTGTGGAGGCCCATGACCGAAAACCTGTATTACAGATGACTGGGTGAATCCCCAACTCGTGGGGGGAATTAAATGCACCTCACCCGGGAACCAAATCGAATCGGGAAGTGCTTCGCGGCCACACAGGGCTCCACCTCTGTTCCGCGAACAATAGTGCATGTGGTCTAGTCCGTTTGACGCATCTCGAGAATGGGATGGTTCGTGATTGTGGACAGGCCTGGGGCCCGTCCTACTTTGCACTTGCGAAGGGTTCCCGCCTCTGTTCCGTGAACGACACTGGTCTGCAGAGGGGGGTGGCTTGTTGAACTGTCCACATACCATCAATGTTGGACCGGTACATGGATCGATCGATCCTTCTCTAGTCTAAAACTTCCACCATTATTTGAGGGAAATTGGGTAGAATCCTTTCCCAAATTAAGGGGATTCCCATTCTCCTTTGCAGATTTTTTAGGACCCTACATATGCCCCCCATATGAATGGGGTCCGATCGAAACAAAGAGGAGACTATTCTGATGTAGAGTGGTCCTGAAAGTTGGATAGTTTGCAGTAGAGGAGTGGACCCGGTAGGGGACCACGCCTATAAATTAAAGGGGTCCCTTATATTTTGTTTTACTGGATTCCTCTATGTGAAAACAGAGCCCCTTTTTTTTCTCCGCGCTCCTGCCACCTTTGCGAAACATTACATCCGCAAAATAGCTTCTGTTTCCCCGAACAGTTCCCCATTCGCGGTTGCCATAACCCATGGACCAATATCCCAGCCACGAACTAGAACATTTAATCGATTAAAAAGTAAGTCACAATAGGCCGCGTAGGAAATTGCTACGCGGTTTCGGATAGTATGAGGATCAGAAATCTTGTAGGCTTTGGAAATATTTGAAGTTTTCTGAACATTAAACATTTAAATTGGAAGATTCGGCGGGGCAGCCTGGTTCGCGGCATACTGGACAACACTCCGTGGGCCAGAGTGTCGTAGACTTCTTCCAAGTAGGGCTGGTTCACAGGATGCAGCTATCGCGAACCACCTTTTGAGGTCCTACGGATTTTGTTATGAAGGATCCTTGGAGTCCTTTTCCAAATAATTGTTGTTTTTGTGAAAATTTTATTATTTTTTATTAACCATATGTATGATTTCCATGATGTAGGGATAAAATATAGTTCCTCCTTGACATGCGATTAGGCATACTGATGAGCCTCTTCCGATTGGTCCAGAGAGACATCTAGCTATGATCCACAGAGCTGAGAGCATCAAAGAGGACCCTAGCCAACCAATCATTCCTGACGATGGTGTTTTGAGGGACTTACTCTCTCCCGGACATATGGGCTATCCTCTATCGAATCATATTCTACTTTATGGTTTCGGACTTCAAGACGACACCCCTATCCCCATGTCTTCTTAGGTCTTATTTCCCCTTGTTTGGATGTGTCGCCGAAGTACACTCAAGCGAACCTCGCCCAGTCGGTGGACATGATCTCTAATTCTGATACGAAAGACACTTTCATTTGGAGAGGCTCTGTTTAGACCCAAATTGATCGGTACACTCAGGGCTTCTCCCAAGAGGCCATCCACAAGAGTTACCCCTCGTTGATAAACCTTTCTCGAGTGGATCCAGAAGCGGGATGGATTCTGAGGTGGGATCTTCGGTCTGGTGGAATTTTCTCAAATGACTGGCCCTAGGAATTTTGTGTCCATTATCATTGCCGGGAATTTCCTGAGTCACTAGAAGCGGTAAATCTATACTCCGCAATGTGGGCTTCCCCATACGCTGTTTACCCGCAATCTTTGATCTTACCTAACATGCTTAGTCGGTGGTGTTCGAGCACTAACACTTTCCACATTTCCCATGGTGAAGTTGGTATTATTTTATGAGACATCTACCAACTGGAAGGGCTTTTGATCATCAGTGAGATGTATGGCGAGTTTTTGCCCACCCCATGATGCATGGGACGATGTCAAATGGGTGCATTCATTGGCGAGGGATCTGCTAGTTATGGCGGAGTGGTCACTAGGTCAGCCCTTGCGCGCCCGCTCTCATATTCCTTATAGAACCTGGATAAGGTTATTTCTAAAGACCACCGGTCCTGTTCCGAATATCAAGCACCCCAGGACTCATACTTATGAACAATCTCGAACTATCCCAGGTTCCTACTGTGAGGTTCTGGAGGCAGGGGACTATCATTCATGAGGTTATGATGTGAGCCCCGGTGTGCCACCTATGCTCAGGATGGTAGGTCGTTTCTCCATTTGTTTGAGCTGGTGGCAATTCATATCTCAGGATATCAACCCATGTGTCAAAGCTTTCACCCTGATGATGGCAGCTGATCTAGTAGGAGGTCGCCCTGGTGAATCTGTCCGTGCCCACTCTGGCTCGTTTTTTTGAGTTACTAAGCCACATGCAGGAG
Organism: Viscum album; assembly: GCA_963277665.1. Taxonomy (NCBI): domain Eukaryota; kingdom Viridiplantae; phylum Streptophyta; class Magnoliopsida; order Santalales; family Viscaceae; genus Viscum; species Viscum album. The sequence continues at coordinate 925,448,017 of OY728130.1, forward strand.
GGTGGGTCACCCTATCTTCTGAGTGATCCATTTAAATTCTTATATTGATGGGTAGCAGATCATTTCCACTGATATGAGTATCGTCATAACTTAGTCATCACACTTATTACCCTTCGGCCTACCCTGCTTGATATAGCTGGAATTCCTCAGAAGTCCCTCATCTCGGATGAAGTCGTCAAGCTTCTAAGTGAATTTTCCCAGTTCGATTTCACGCCCTACCCCATTCCTCCCGGTGTCATGGTTGAAGACCGTAGGGGAAGCTTAGAAGAGCGTTCATACATAATATCACTCTGGGATGGGTTTTTATCCACGCGGATTGATGAGGATTCTCTTGGTGAGTTATAATCCCTATATCGTTTTTTTCGCCAGTTTGGATGCATGCAACTCCAGGTTTCCCATCCCCATCCACGAGCCCAAGTACTGCATCTGGCTATTCTCCATCAATGGTGGTTGATGGTTATGCGAGAGGGATATGTCACAATGAATCCCTTTCCTGACATAGGAGAGGCTGCCAACCTATCCTTGGAGTATGCGATAATGTGGAAAATGCATTATCCAGATGGGATCTTGGAAAAGGCTACGTGGAAATTTCCCAAATCGGGGGTTACTGCAGCTGCTGTTCTTACAGCACCGTCCTTGTCGGCTTACCGGGATGACCGATTGATGGCTCGCAGGTCGAATTGGCTGAGGGGATCTTCATATTTCAACCCCTCTACAGTTGATGTTCAGACAGATCCAATCCCTTTGGATATAAATGATTATGACCCAATGACATCGGGCCCCCATGAGGTAATTCCTGAAGCTTCACCTATCGATGCTGGACTTACTAGCCCGACTCCCAAGATCGAACTAGGGCTAGAGGATTCTAACCCTCCAGTCTCGGAACGTTGTTCTAGTGTGCACATGTTTACGCTGGCCGCAATGCAAGACTTTATTACTATGTTATCTAGCGAGGATACCAAATATCCTCAAGTCATGGCGGACCACCGTGTAGTGTGAAGGCGGGCCTAGCCCTGAATCTGTGAGATTATTGATGAAAATACTCTAGATGAGATGGCGACTAAAACTGAAGCACTTCAAAAACTCTTCCTAGGCTTGGGGTCATGTTGGTTTGACTATCGACAACTTTATTTTCTCTCCTGCCAGGTTATCATTGCCCGTGGGGAGGTTTCCACTAGTGAAAAAAAACTTTATCACCTTTCTACCTCTCATTGCAGGACCCGAGATTTTGAGGAAGTTTTGATGAAGCTCCACCAGCTGATAGCACAAGAGACTAGCTCTCAAGATCAGGTGACCGCCCTATCTAATGAGATGCATGAATGTGATGCTCGAGCATCGATGTTGAGGGATCAGTTATTTTCTTTGACTGGTGACCTTGAAGCTACCATGAAAGGGATCGACGATCTCCAAATGATGGTTAATCATACTTGTTTAGTGTCTGAAGTTGAGGCCAGGGAGAAGGTTGTGCTGGAGAAGACTTTCAATAACCTTCGACGCACGGTTTCCGATATGATGGAGAGAGATATCCAGAATCATTTTTATTGCCAGATCTATTTATGTAGATTCTGTTTTACCTATTTTTTTACGGAAAATGAGAGACTCCATCTTGTGGACGTCTTCCGTTTTTGATCAAAATAGAATACAATCTGCTATCGATCTTTCCTCACTGTAAAATTTTATTGTTACCGGAATGACTTTTGTATAAAAAACAACTCACCGAATTAGAATTAATCATAATTCAGGAAAATGATAAAATTGAAACGAGCTCTAATTTTTTCATGGACCATAGGATCTAGCGAGCATAGTTTGACTATTGCTTGGATTTTATAGAAAAAACCCACAATTTTTTGTCATTACCATCAATACCCTAATTTTCATGGGTCCAATTAGTGTGGACCCAGCGGGATAGTTCGACTTCTTCTTAGTTCTCCCTTTTCAGGTTTTCAGCCTAACGGGATTTCCACCTCTTTTTGTGAGTGGTTTAAAGTCCCACCGACAAGACTATCATTACTAATGTTTTAGGTCAAACAGCTTTGACCAGATATGGTGGGGCGAGGGCCCCGACAAGGTTTGGTTGATTAAAATATCTCCCAAAACCCATCAAATGCATGTGGGCGAAATATGATTAGATTTTAACAACATGCAGGGCATGTCACAAGGCATTGGAGTCATAACAACATGCAGTTGTAGGAAAAGCATCGCCTAAGGAAGACTTGCCTTTGTTAGACGGGCCATGGGCAATCAATATGCTGAGCCGCTGAGGGAATGGTATGCATAGTTGTGAATAGGTTCCCATAAGTCAATGAATATCCATTTCTAATAGCCTGAGGACTTCATGGATGTCCGGGTTATGAAAACCACCATGGGTTTCTTGGAGAGCTATGAAAACCACCAGGGGTGTCTCAAAAAGGGTATGTGATGTCTGAAAGGGCTTGGGAACATCTATACAAATCAGGAGTGTGGACGAAAGGTCCCTATCCTATCAATTTTTCTAGCGTGAAGGAAAGTTGGAGCTTGACGTAGTTTAAAGTCATGTAGTTGGGAAATTCTTTAAAATGGAACAACTTTTCTTGGTTCATGGTAATCTCGTCAGGTACATTCCGCCATATTCAGGCAGGGTTGTGAAAGCGGTTGATAAACTGTAGCTTAGAGGGTTTCTAAATATTGGGATGGACATGGGGGTCCAGTGGCCTAGAGGTGTACAGAGAGAAGCACTACCTAAGGAAATCTTTCCTTTGGTAGACGGATCGGGAGGTGATCAATACGAAGAGCCACTGAGGGCATGGTATGGATATTCATACAATGATATCCTTATGTCAATGATTGTATTCTTCCGACAGCCGGGAAACTTCAGGGAAGTTGAGATTCGGGACCACCAGGGGTGGCTTACAATGGTTCGACTCTTTCTGTGTATAGAGTGTGATTAATGAGGAGATGTTTCCTGGATACGGGAGAAACATCAATGCTAAATTTCCCAGGAACGGGTAAAGAAATCCCTTCTCACGCTTGTGTTAGATGGTGATTTTGTGCAGGTCTAGACCGTGCATTGAGGGATAGAGGAAAACTCTTATTCCTAATTGAACCCATGGAGAGGTTGGCCGTGAATTTTAACGTCATGCGGCGAGGACAAAGGGCATTTAAAATTCTGTGTAGTTTAACATCATGCAGTAAGGATGAATTCCATGCAGTTTATTGTTATACGGTAAAGACGAGAAGCATTATTAATGATACTGGGTAGTTTAACGTCATATAGTGAGGACGGGGTATTTTTTTAAATCCATGAAAAATGCTTGTAGTTGGAGGAACTTCCCTGGATTTTTAAGGCTTGGTCTTTGTAGCTTCACGCCAAGAGGCAATAACATGCTATGTGAAGTTTTAGCATCATGCTGTAAGGAAGTTGTTGAAAAGGCCACTCTTGATTTAGAATGTAATTAGGCTTGAATATCTCATCATGTCCAGGATGTGGAGAGGGGTTGATGGTGTAAACTGTGGTTCCGGGGCCTCTTAGATCAGGAGAGATGATATGGGGGCTCTGAGGCTGGTAAGAGTACGGGGCTAGGAAGATTATCACCTGAGGAAATATTACCTTCGGTGGATGGGCCAGGGGATATCAATATGCAGAGACACTGAGAGCATCATATTCATAGTCATACAAAGGTGTCCATGGGTTGATGAATTTTCACTTTCGATGGCCATGAATGATTATGAGGATCCGAAATTGTCTGGGACACAAAGTCTGTCATTTGGTATGGAAATATCTGGACATGTCAGGGATGTTCGTCTCTGTTTGCTGTTAAAACTCGAAGAGTTCACTACGCTGATTTATCTTGCGCTTGGGGTGTACCTTTACTCCATGCAGTTTAACATCATGTGGTAAAGACGAAGTACTCTTAGTTTAATGTCCATAGAGTTCGGACCATTCGGTGGCTATAGTTACAATCTCTCAGAGGGAAATTGAGTTATGATGCTCTGGTATACTCTGATCGAGTGTGAGGCAATGAGGGTGTAAATTGAAACTCTGGGGTTTCCTTGATCTGGAGATATGGTATGGGGGCTCTGAGTCCAGTAAGCGTACGAAGCTAGAAAGAGTATCACCTGAGGAAATCTTGACTTTGGTAGATGGGCCAGGGGCTATCAATATGAAGAGACGCTGAGGGAATGGTATGAATAGTCATACAAAGGTGTCTATGGGTCAATGACATTCCAATTTCGATCGCCATAGATGATTATGAAAATACAGGATTGGTCATAGCACAGAGATCGGCATATAGGGATAATGGTGTCCAAGCATACAAGAAACATCTTCACCGCAATTTCCCATTGAGTCAATGTAGCCCAACCATGGCTCGACGTTTGTAGATGCAGATCATCATGTGAACCACGGGAAGATACACAGGCTAACCCAGTAGGGATACCCTATAAACCTTTGGATGTGAGAGTGGAATGATCTTTTAAACCACTACTCCATAAATTTTTGGATCTTAAGATATGATATGGGGCCTATGAGGCTGGTAAGCATATGGAGATTGGACGATTATTGCTTGAGGAAATATTTCCTTTCATAGACGGGTCAGGGGCTATCAATATGCAGAGCCGCTGAGGGCATGGTTTGCATAGTCATACAACGGTGTCCACGAGTCGATAACATTCCACTTCTGATGGACATGGGTGGTTATGAAGATCCGCAATTATCCCGGTCGTAGAGTCTGATGTATAGAGAGGATGCATCCAAATTCACAAAGAGTATTCCCATATCGTTTCTCCATATGTCTTGGGTGGGTCGCGGTGATGTCCGTGCATTTTAATGTCGTGCGGTGAGGATGAAGATGAACAGACATGAAAAGGGTATTCCATGGAGTTTAACGTCACACGGTAAGGACACTGGACTGTGCATTTTAACGTCATGCAGTAAGGATGAGGGGTATATATACCTGTGTCTTCTTTTATCAGTGGTTGTGCTAGAAGATAAGATGATGGCGTCACTACGTATCCTGTGGGGGTAGGAATCAAGCCACACGTAGTTCTTTTAGAGAATACACCCCATGCAGGTCTGTTCTGTATGGGGGAAAAGGGAAATTTTGTTTTCTTCTCCGTGCAGTTTAACATCATGCAGTAAGGATGAGGAATAAACCCAGTGTAGGTTTGGTCCTTACACGGGGGGAAAGGGGGTATTTTTAGCTTCATTTTTGGTGGCTGGGCCAGGGTGTGGAATTCTGGCGTCACTATGTATCCTGCGAGGGTAGGAATCAAGCCGTACGTAGTTATTTAAAATATAATACACCTCGGGCATGTATGGTCCGTACATGGGGAAAAAGGGAAATTTTAATTTTCATTCAGGGGTGGCTGGGCCAGGATGGGGGTCCATGGCATCGCTAAGTATCATGAAATGGTAGGAATCAATCCATATGTAGTTTTCTGAAAGGGATAAAACCCGTGTACGGTTGGTCCGTACACGGGAAAAAAATGGCACTTTTAACTTTATTTGGGGGTGGCTGGGCTAGGATACAAAATCTTGGCTTCGCTACGTATCCTACAAAGGTATGAATAAAGACGTATGTAGTTCTTTGAAATCTCTGTCATTTAACATCGTGCAGTGAGGAAAAAATACTCTTAGATTAGGGTCATAGAGTTTGGACCATTGGGGCTTGGCAGTTTAACGTCCTGCAGCTCGGACGATAGGCGATTGGCAGTTTAACGTCCTGCATCTCGGACAAAAACTGCTTTTTGTTACATGAAATACTTCTTCCGAAATCTCACATTTGTGGGAGTGGTAGGGAACTTCCCATCCATGGAGATCAGGGCATATGCTCTGTTGAAGTAGACTTTTTGTATAACATATGGTCCCTCCCACTTGGGGCACAAGATTTGGAGGTTTCTTTCCGTGTATCATTGGGGTCCGGAGGACCAGCACCAATTCTCCTTCCAAGAGGGACCAAAGACGGACCTTTTTATTGACGGATTGTGCAATCCGGTTCTGATATACTTCCATATCGTGCAAAGTGTTCAACCGCTTCTCATCCAGCTGTTCCAATTCACCTAGCCATTTTTCTGATAGCTCATCGTTGGATAACTTATCACAAATGGAAACATGGAGAAAGGGAAATTGAAGCTCAATGGGAAGTACCTCTTCAGTTCCGTATACTAATGAGTACAGAGTAGCTCAATTAGCGTTGTAGATTGTGGTTTGATAAGCCCACAATTCTTGAAGGAGTTTATCCAGTCATGATTTCTTGTCTTTGTCCACCATTATCTGGATAATGATGGATATGGTCTTATTGAAATCCTCTATCTGACCTTTGGCCGCTTCATGGTGGCGGGATGAGTGGTTAGCCTTGATACCATATTCTTGATACAGTTTCTCCAATTCAGCAGAGCATAAATTGGTGCCGTTATTTGTCAATATGGTATGAGGGATGCTAAATCTAGTGATGATATTAGCTTTCACAGAGCTGACAGTGTTTCTTGCCCCAACTTCCTTGAGGGGTGCAGCCTCTGCCTATTTGGAGAAGATGTCAGTTTCATTGGGGATATACTTCAATTGTTTGGGCATGGCGGGAGGATATGGTCCCACGACATCCATTCCCCAGATAGCAAATTCCCAGGAGTACATAGGCTAGTGAAGTTACTCCGGGGGTTGGTGGATGAAGTTGGAATGAATTTGGTAGGAGTGGCACTTTGCGGTAAAGTGCTCGCAATTTCGCACCACGATGGGCCAATAGTACCCAATCCTTCGAACCTGATGGGAAATCTTAGACCCTGACTAATTTGCTCCACATAATCTGGCATGCACTTCATTCATTACGGAAGTAGTTTCTTATCCATAAATGTATCTGAGGGGGACTCCGTTGAGGCCTCGTTTGAAGAGGACATCGTGCTGACCTGTGCCACCATATAGGACAATGTTGATTTCCCTTCTTCATATTTTCTCTCTTTCATCCCTGTCTGATGGAAGTTCTCCCCTTTGAAGGTAGTTTACAATTGGGGTCATCCAGCCGGTAGCACGATCATATGGTTTAGGGACAGAACTGACTTCATTGATTTATTTTGTCTTAGTCTGAACAAACGACAAGACCATTCGATGATGAGAAATACTGATAATTATTCATCCCGGTCTGGGTCATCTAGGGCTATGGCCGCATTAGTTAATTTATCGGCCTGGGAATTCTGAGGCCAGGGAATATAGGTCCATGTTGGCTCTATGGAGAATTATGCCATTATCCCTCATTCATGGTCAAACAGGGGAATCAGGTCCTCTTTTTTAATAGCATAGTCGCCATTGACTTGCTTGATGTCGAGTTTTGTGTCACCTTATACCTTAAGGTGTTGCAATTATTCTTGGAGTGTGAGCTCTAGGCCAAAAATGAGGGTTTGATACTCCACCTCATTATTTTTACATCCTTCTGAAAAGAGGAAGGAATAGGGAAAGACTGACTTTTCTGGGGACATGAGTATGATCCCCAAACCCACCTTGTTAAATTTGGGGTCCTCCATCCCCCTCCCTATCAGGCTTTGGGATGCACTGTCGAAGTATATTTCCAATGTTGGGAACTCCTCTTGAACTGTGAATATGTCTTCATCAAGTAGCTCGATGTCCGGTGTGGTGGTCCCTGTCGAGGGGTGTTCTGCCAGAAAATATTCTAATGCCTGGACTTTTATTTCCATCTGAGGCACAAACCGAATGTCAAACTGTTGCAGAATGACTACCCATCTGGATAGGCACCCGATCAGCATCAGGCGGCTGAGGATGTATTCGAGCGGGTTACTACGTGAGACCAAATTGACTTCATGATGCTGTAGATAATGTCGTAATTTTTGAACTATTAAGACCAAAGCCAAACAACTCTTATCGGTGATTGAGTATCGAGTTTCAGCGTCGATCATGGTTCGATTGAGGTAATAGAGACTTTTTTCACGGCCAGACTCATTTTTTTGTGCAAGTAAGGCTCCCAGTGATTGCTCTAGGGCCATCCCGTATAGGATGAGAGGTCTTCCTTAAACCAGGGGCATGAGCACCAGTGGGCTTAAGATGTGATTCCTTAGGATTCCAAATGCATCTTTGAAATCATATGTCCATTGGTACGTAACCCCCTTTTTCATTAACCTGGTGAAGGGAAGACATTTTCCCACCAGGTTGGATATGAACCGCCTGATGTAGGCCAGGTGTCCTTGGAATCCTCTTAACTCATTGGGATTGCGGGGAGGTGGTAAGCCAAGGATATCCTTTGTCTATTCACGATCGAATTCGATTCCACAATGGCGTATGGCGAAGCCAATGAATTTCTCTGAGGTGACCCCAATGGTGCATTTAAAGGGGTTTATCTTCAATCTATGTTGTTGATGATTGTTGAAGATGGCTTCAAGGTATTCCAGGTGATATGAGAGCTTTCTGGACATGATCACCAAGTCATCCACGTAGCATTTGACGAATCTACCCCGGAACATTTTAAAGATACAATGCATGGTGCGATGATATGTGGCACCATCATTCTTGAGACCAAAGGTCATGATCCTGTAATAGAATACTCCTTGATGGGCTCTGAAGGAAGTATATTCTTCGTCTTCTCGGGCCATCCAGAATTTATTATACCAAGAATTACCATCCATGAAGGAGAGCTTCATACCCAACTGTTGCATCAATTAATAACTTGGTGATCGGTACTGTGAAATCCTCTTTCATGAAATGCCGATTGAGATCTCTGAAATCGATGCAGACATAGATTTGTTCTTTTCTTTTTCTTAAAGGGGACAATGTTTGCTTTCCAGATGGGGTATTGGACATCCCGAATGAAGCCGAATTTAATTATCTTATCAACTTCATCCTCTATTTTGGCAGCATGTGTGGGGTGGGTCCTTCTGGCGGCTTCTTTATAGCCATGGTGGTCTTCTGGAAGACCTAAGTTGTGCATCACCATTTTGGGCTCAAGTCCAGGAATTTCTATGTAATTCCAAGCAAACACATCTCGATGTTGCTTCAGGAAAGTTTTATATACCTCGTCCTCCTTGGGAGACATGAATGTACTAATGAGAGTGGGTCTCGGGTCTTCCTTGGTACCCAGGTTTATTTCCCTGAGCTCATCCATAGTGGTGGAGATACCTTCCTCAAATGCGGGAGGTGAATCCATGAGATCTTCTTCCTCTTCTTACCCCACATTCTCATCTTCTTGATCTGAAGGGGAGAGATTTCTTGGCACGAGATCTTGGGAGTCCAGAGGAGAGGCATTTTGGGTTCCCTCTCTCAAGAAATCTCCCCCAAATTGAGGGTTAGCGGACATTTCTGCATTGTCACACTCGTCCGTTATGGCTGATGTCATGAGGACAGCAGAGTGTGTGTCCGGGCTTGAACCCATTCTCTCAACATTGTTGATGGGAAGTACGTAGTCTCTTCCATGCTGCCTAACGGGGTCATCAGGAACCATTTCCAGACCATTTCGAGTGGGGATCCAGTTGACACCATCGACTGATGGTTTCTTCTTCTTTTTCTCATAAAACCTGGTTTCAATGTAGTGTGACTCGGAGAGCTCAAAAGGGGCCATGTCAGCGTGCAATGTCACACTTTTTCCATTGACACAATACTTAATACATTGGTGGTAGGATGAAGGAATGGCCATGTGCTTATGGAGACACGACCTTCCCTATAGGGCATTGAACGTCGTGTTCTGCCGGACCATCGGAAATTCCGAGTAGGCCACAAGGTTGACAAAATGATTTTTTTATCTTGATTTGTCCCATTGGATTTTGTTCACTCTTATCGTAACCCAACAGTGTTGTGGCTGAGGGTATTAGATCATTCTAACTGTAGCCCAACTTACGAAGTGTCTATAGGGGACGGGGGTTTACTCCAAAGCCATTGTCAATAAAGACTTTCAAGATCTCGACATCAATTAATGTACCTGACACATATATTGGTTTGATGTGTTCTTGCATGATGGCATCTCCATCCTGATCAGTGAAGGAAATCACCACATTACACTCAACCGGACCAGTCTCTGTCCAGTAAATCTCGGTGGTGGCTACCTCATCTTGAAACTCCTAGGGGCTGAGAAAGGTTTCTACAAGAGCCTCCCTGAGATCTACTGGAAAACTCAGTGCATCCAGCATTGATAGTTTGGTTGGTACTGATGCCAGCTGCTTAAGGATGTCATATTTTTTTCTCTAGTGGCCAATACTTCTCCATTGGTGGGAGAGTTTTAGCAAGCACTTTTGGAGATGAAGTATGTGACAAGTAGGGACCATCCACGGGATCAGATGTCGACGGTGTTCCCACGTTCTGGGGACTTGGCCCGGCTGGTCTGTTTGTGCACACAAGGCTTCTAGACACTTGTTGCTCCTATGATGGGTACAGCAGAATGATGGGTCCAGAGTGGAAACTTGTGGAGGTGTATGGATATTCATTCTCTTGGTGAGTCCGCTTAAGGGCTCTCCCATGGGATTTTGTGATATTAATGGTTTGGGCCGGTGTAAAACCATAGGGTTGGTTTCGGCCGCGGATGTGCCTCCCCTGGTATCCCCTACTTCTGTGATTCCTCCTCCCGGCTCCCCGTGTTGGGAACTTGGGCTCGTAATCGTACCCTTCATCAGGGAACGATTCTATTAGATGGAATACATTGATGGAACCAAAGAGTAGAACCTAGTTTTTTGATAGGTCAACCTGGTCGGTTTTCTCTGATGGTGTCATTTGGTGGGTCGGTGCCCGTGGCGCCAAGTTTGAGGACATAAAATCCGACAGTGTCAAGGCTAACTTCAGCCTCATTGTGGACTGCTCCTCTTTCACTTGTCTCCTCCCTTTTCTATTACGCATGGATGAACAGCTTTTGGAGGGTTGTGAGGCTGATATTGTTGGATGTGAGACATTAGGGGTTGTTGGCGGCAACACCGGCCACTATAGTTGAGTTTGGATTATGCCCTTAGCTCAATTGACAGTTTTCCGAGTCATCCAGGCATCATATTTCTGCCCCTTCATGATAGTGACTTCCTGCCACCCCTCCCCTTTGTCAAAGTCTGTGGTAGAAATATATGTCACATGTGCTGGGGGTGGTCCCAGCTCGACCGGACAGGAGTCTACCATCCTTTTCAAGAGGTATTTGAAGACAAAGAATTCCCGAATATTGTGCCCCAGCATTCGATGGTAGGGAAAGTAATCTGGCATGTCATTGCAGCCGACTTCTTTGGGCTTCCTTGTCTCAGGGAGGTGGAGCAAATTTCAATTCATGGCAGTGATGAAGTAGCCATGAACTAGGTCCTCTCGGATCGAGTATAGTTTGTGTCTTCGTTCCTCGAACTGGTTCCTCTTCGATCCTCTCCTATCATCCCTCTTAGGCGGAGGCAACCGCTGATATATAGGGTTCCCTTGATGATTTGGTGGAGGCCTAAGTGGTGGAGTAGGTGCAGGGGATGGCTTGATCATGATAGAGGATGCTTCATCTCTAACTGCTCTCTTTGTAGGAGCCTGTGAAGCTATTCGGGACTTCTGATTAGTCCAATGTAGGGAGTCTTCAATTCTATAGGGAATGGAAAAGACATTTAAGAAGCCAATGGTGTACTCCACTGGTATGAGTAGTGTTCGGTTCTCATCTCAAAGGTTATCAATGCATATGGACACCATCTCATCTTAGGGCATTGGCCTATTCAGAGAGTTTGTCAGACCCTTTCATCTGGCGATTAAATATGAGACCCTATCATTCTCCCTCTATTTTCCATTCATGAGGTCACTGACAGTTGATTCAGGCAGCATTGAGCTGAAGTGGAATAGGAACTAATGTCGAAGGTATTCCCAGATTTTTATTGACTAAGCTGGAAGATTTGTGTAACAGAAGAAGGAAGATCCTTGCAAGGTCTGTATGAAGCATCTGAGTTTCACTGCTTTTTGTTGTTTCGAATTCCCCATCATAGTGTAGCAATAAGACTAGTATTTCATCAAATGTTGTTCCGGATTTCCTGATCCAATGAAAATAGGGGATACAGGGCTCCCAAAAGTGGGTGGATGCGGCGTGTTGCTCACCCAATCTATGTAGGGCTTCCGCTCTGGTTGTACCGAAGCACATCGAACTTCCATTTCTTCCCATCGAGCTATCAGTGCAGTGCTGGTGTTGACGGGACCCTGGATTACATCCTGTTCTGCCCATTCTTGGGAAGGTGTAGCCCGAAGTAATGCTTGAGGATCCAGCTCAGTCGGCACTAATGGTGCATGTTCCATTTGTGACACCTTTGGAGGGTTCAGGCATACTCTCTCCAGTTTCTTCCATGGTGGTTGTAAGTCATGGTATTCATCTAAATCCATATTCAGGTAGTTGTGCGGGTCGGTCACCGGATTGGATGGGATCCCTGACCGCGCTTTGTTCTCCAGGGAAAACCTTGGTCTTTGACATGCACTTTCTGGGAGTGCAAGGTGTGGCTCTTCTTGGGAAGCTATTTTAATAAGACGGTTCCTCTGGAGTAGATCGGCATTAAGCCACCCCAATTCATTCATTTCCTCTTTCTACCGAGCGAATCTCTCTTCAAGCGTAAGTGGCTCCTTTTTATCGAGAGAAGGAGGAAGTTTAATGGTAAACGGTCCTTTGTTCTTATCCTTGTTGGGAGCTCACAGTGTAATAATATGAGGGTTATCTTGAGGGGATTCCATATTTAGGGCGGCCCTCTGGTTCCGGGTGTGCACACTTAGTTTTTCGTTGTGAGTCACAGCCTGAATAGAACCATCATCTCCTGATCCATCCGGATTTGCATCATCTCTGGTGTCACCCGTGGGGTTAACCACTATGGCGTTGATGGATGCATATCATGAGGTGGAGGAGATTTCATCTTCCAAATAAGAATAGGATCTCATATGCCTTTTACTGGTCCTCCCTTTCCTGCCTCTCGATTTCTTTGAGACTCCTTGACGAAGGGTGATGCGGAGAGTTCTTTGATGTGTTCCTACGGTACACCACCTTCTTGAATGGGATGATGATTCAAAGGATAGGATAGGGCATGAACCTCCTCTTCTCGTTGTCCTCCATAGGCGAGTGAATACTGATTCTCGTGGGGTAGGTTATTGTTGAGGAGTTAAAAATGCCCCCAGCCCTGAGGGCTGGGGTTGGATCCGTTCCTTGGACGTTGAGTCTCTTCCCGTTTTTATTGTTCTTATGGGGGAATTTTTTGTTAAAAATTCCCCTAGCTCAGTAGGATGGGGTTGACCCTGAATTGTGGAACTCTCTGCTGTTATCACTACCTGCCTGATCTTGCATGCCCCTATTTGGGGGTGAACTGGATTTGATGTCGAGGTCAACTGCGAATCAATTCCCTATAGGGTGGCAGCCAATGACCGCTGATTGGCCTCTCTAAGGCGAGAGGCCTATCATATGCTTTCGGTGGCGTGATTCATGAGTTCTTGAATCTCTTGTTACCGTCATTCCTGATGCTTTTGGGACTTACTCAAGGGCTATCTCTATTGGGTGTGTCGCCTTTCTTGATCAGGGACCCCACTCGATTGATTCCTTGATGTGATGACGTTGCAAGACATTATGTTGAACAGGTTCTTCTGGGTGGGGAGCGGAGTGAAATGCAGAGCTCCATGTTCTCCCCATCCTCATATATGGACTCCTGTCAGAGCTTCACAAATTATGTGGCACAACTAGTATAGTGTAAAGAGGCAGGCTATCTTAAAGTTTCTTTTATGCTTCTCAGGTCAGAGTTACCACGCTAAGGAAGATCTTTCAGGTCGATGTGACCTAGGAGGTCTCCTATTGTATTGACGTGGTCTACATACCCATCATAGGGAAGGAAGCTTGATTTCAGTCAGTGAAGGGTTGTTCATATATTGTATCGGATGTCGTGAAAACATTCATCTAGAATCATCCTGGGTATGTTGAATTGAATGGTAGTCGTGGGCCAAAACATAACTGGTACATCATCATTGGCTGGTCGTTTCCACAGGTGCAACAAGCAGGCATACTCCTCCGCTAGTTATTCACCTACCTGGTCGGCCCAACTGAGATTCTCAATGATGGTGTATTTGAAGGTAGTGGGGCCGGTAGGTGTTGAATTATCACGTGGGAGATTTCGAGGTGGTTCAGAAGATGAACGTGGCCCTGGACCATCTCCTGATTGAAGAAGGGTTTCACTGTCGACTAGCTGGGAATCTGACATGCTTGATCCTATATTTCTGATTGCCTCGGTATATGAGGGTTTTTTGGGCTTGATTCGGTAGGGGGAGGACCTTCATGTAAGTATGATATGTCACTGCGGGGAGGACCTTCGCAATAGCAGCCACAATGGCGAGGACTACCATTACAACTGCCGCAGGGAGAGAACCTATGGGGTACATCCTAGGGGAGGGCCTTAAGAATGTACCACAATGAGGGGTGGACCTTCTCTTTGATGGGATTCTAGGCGGGGAAAGAATATGAAATCCGTGTCATAACGGCATGGGATACCATTAATACTTGACGCCTTACTACATAGAGGCCCTTTGCAGTTCATACCCAGGGGAGGACCTCCAAGGTGTATCATAGCGAGGGGAGGACCTTCTGGCTACGTAGCATTGTTACGGGGAGGGCCTTTGAAACAACTGCCATCATGGTGATGATGACCATCATGGTTTGACATTCGATGTGTATCCTGGGGAGGAACTTCAAGAAACCCTGCGACAAGGGGAGGACCTTCTTGTTGCTTGGGGACATTTCGGGGAGGACCTTCGCAATGGAGGCTATGGTGTCGAGGACTACCATCACAGCTTCCGCAATGGTGAAGAATACCATCACAGTTGTTGTAGGGATAATGTCTACAGGGTACACCCTGTGAAGGGCCTTCAGAATTTACCACAACAAGGGGAGGGACTTCTCATTTCCTGACATCTCTACGTGGAGGACCTCCACTATCAGAGTGGAAAGGACTACCATCGTGATCTGATGTATGGTTGCACAGAGTTTCGTTGCAACCTAACCCATGGGGAGGACCTTTAGGGTAGGCCACGACAAGGGGAGGGCCTTCTTGTCGTGATGATACATCACCGGGGGAGAGCCTCCATTGTTTATACTACGATAGCGAGGACTACTATCATAATTTGTGGTCCCACTGCATGGAGAGTGTTTGTAGCGTATACCATGGAGAAGACCTTCAGGGTGGACCGAAATAAGTGGAGGACCTTCTTGCTTCTCGATATTCTGGTCACACAGAGGGCTTCCATGAATCGCATCAAAAGAGAAGATCTCGTGATCGAACATTATATTCTCGTGGGGAATTCCCCCACGACTGCTCTGGTGAGGACCTTCAGAGCTGCTGGTAGCGCCTTTTTGGGGAGGACCTTCAAAACTGCTACTGCCACTCCCATAATATGGTAATGGGTGGGCAGGGTTTTGAGCCTTAAATATGCGCTTAGCGGCATTAGGAACCCAAGCTTCCAGTAGAGCAGAGTTGTGAACCCGCTCTTTATTTTCTGGCTGCCTTCAGCGCATTCGGGGCGCTTTCTTGCGAGCAGCAGGGACCGTTTACTATTGATAGTGGCCTTCACCTTTGGGTCCCTTTCTAATTGGTTCCCCTGATGCTGCTGGGATATGCCAACGAACATATTTACTTTTTGCAGGAATATATTCCTACTTTAAAGCATCCACCGTGATGGACGGGTGTACCCCATTTGGAATGAGTGAAGCTGCTCGATCTGTTTTCCCTTGTATCGCGAAATATGGTTGACGACCCTCCTGGGAGGAAGCAATGATGCATATCTACTTCGAGGAGGCTATCTCATCTTTTATATGAGTCACCTCAATTGGGGATACGTGCTCATAGGCCAAAGTCCTTGCTGTTTCCGCTAATGCAATTTCATTCTGGGAAGTCATTAAGATATGATCTGGGATCGATACCTGATCCTCCATCATTTCCAAGATATGCAAAGATGCATTTTTGGCTGGAACGGGTATGAAGTCCCATTTCGGTATTAGGGTAGTAATATCCTACTCTCATCCTCTGGTGGTCAGTGGGTACTGACAATTCTCTAGTGTCTGTGCAGGTGAACGAGTCTTCCCATGTGTCAGGATATGCCAGTTTATCTCTCTATTTTCCACCACATCGGGATGGAAAAATTTACTTACATCTACAGGGATCCGGCCCTGTATATATTGGTTCCCCACCGTATCGAGTCAGTGGCATTTGTTTTCAGGGAGACGTGCCTGCCTATTAATTGCTGCCACATCTGGATGGCGGACTTTGTTGATCGCCACCACATCTGGATGGTAAGCGTCATAGGAATTTTCTAGGAGCTATTCCTGCAGGCGTCGGGTTGCTACCACGTATGGTTGGTGGGATTCATGACCCTGGGCAGGGAGAGGTGGATGCCGGGTAGGTGGCGTCATGTGTGAGCGACGGGCTTGATGGAGCTTGGCGAGGGTGCGCGCCTTCTTGTATGATGCCACCATATCTGTATGGCCAGCTTTGGAGGAGTGGATAAGTGTATGCTCCTGCTCACAATATGTCTCTGTGACTGGGCATTGGAGCTCATCCTCAGGGACATGGGTGATGAAATGTCCCTAGATGTATGTTGTGTACCCTCGTCGGGCGGTCTTAGGTGCTAGAGCTTAGGGAGCGTGGGCCAGGATCCTCGGGGCGACATCCTCTTTAGCATGAGGATATTGAGTCACGGCGTAATAATGACGATGTCTTCCAGTGGGGGACTTAGAGCGAAACCCCCGTTCATCGGGGATGAAGTCGTCAGTGTCGACCTCATCTAACTCACTGCGATAAGGGAGGTACACATTGTCGCGTTCACGTGATAGATTTCCGAAATGGTTTGAGATTGCAATAGGAGCCGTCTGGGTCTTCTTTCGTGGCCGCTGCTATGCAGGCGACCAACAGATATTGGTGGATTGGAGGGCGTGCATGGCCACCTCCACCGTCGGGAGAGTACCGTTCATGTGGTACTCTCGGATCAACCCATCTAAGACCCAGCGCTGAAGACGCTGGGTTGGTGACTGGGTCCTTCGTTGGTGAGGATGTCTGGTCATTGCATTGTTTGATGTACGCGTCTGTGAGTTCTTCCGTGATGCCATTGGATCGAATGGAGTTCTGATTGGTACCTATAAAATATTTTAACAAATACAAGTAGCAAACTCGTCAAAGCAGCATCTCATAATCCCATGCATTATTAATGACCATTCTTGTCCCTTCTTATGAATATAAGGGGGAACAGAGTGGGATTAGGATAAATCTGTCATGCTTTGTTAAATATTCACGTCGTGTTCACCATTTTTTGTTTCGGCCCCATGGGTGTGGGAAGAAGTGTGCTACCCAACGGTTGATTAGAGAAGGTTAGTTCCTGCTTAATCATGAATATATGGTGCACTGTTCTTGTAGCGAAATGCCCAACGGTTCCATATCCAATGATATGTGGACCTGCTTTCCAAAGGTAGGCGTTTGCTGGGTGATTTGGCCAGTTATGCTTAAGAACTCACATTGGTCGAGAGGATGGGATATCGGGCTCATCACACCCTTTGTTGGGGGGAATTATTGCCAATTCTGGGATTCTTTTATAGATTTCAGACGTATTCATATGTTCTCGAATCATTAGATTATACCCAAGCATAGTATCCACGGATTACTCCGGGTTGGAAATGGTCAGCTGAACGCATGGATTCGTAATCATTTAGGCTCGAGTTTTACCATCCCTAATTGGATTAATGACTCTCATGAGTTTGAACTCATTGAGACAGAAATGGTTTAAAGCCTCACAAATGGGCGCTCTAGAGTTTATTTTCATCCAAGGGGGACAAATAACGACATTATTGTTTGAATCAAACCCATCATATGTCCTTCCTACGTATCCTCGTGAGAGGAATCATAATCCACCGAGTTTTGTTCCACTTGAAGAGGGACATCACCTTTTAAGGTCGTGCGACGAGGACCCAACCGTACAATTTAATGTCATGTTGCAAGGACATCCGGGTGAGAGATTCCCTATCAAAGTTGGTGCGGGACTTACGCTGAAGCGGCCCAGAAGACCCAAGGTAAGTGATTTCCTGGTCATAGATAGGTCCTACTGGGTTCATGAGGACATGGTCTGAAAGCGGCGGATGTGCATCAGACTTAGATATCGGGCAAGCACCTCAGGGAGGATTCCTATATATCTTGGTTGGTCGGGGATCAAAGTCTACGTAGTTTTGGGATATTAGGGATTACACATGAGAGTTTCCTATTGTTGGGATTGAACCTCGGGGAGGCTTCCTACATACCCTGTTTGGTGACAAGGATCAAAACCCACATAGTTCGCTTTGAGGGGCGTCATTGTGCGGACACTTTGACCATCACAAATCTCTAAGCCCACGTGTGTCATGCTTGGTATGAGAAACAAGAGAATGTGATAGGTATGTAAATCCTCACACATTCTTCCTACTGAGGGAAGTGGTGGAAGAAAATGAGAGGAAGTGAAGGCTGGGACCACTGGACTCTCCTTCTCCCTGATGTTAAAGGAAGGTAGAAGTCGCACAGCGGAGCAATAAGCCATATGTGACGAGAGGGGAAGTGCCCTTAGCTTCTGGTGAGGATGGTGTTGGGCATACTCTAGATGGGATTCCCATTAAAAGAGAACACAAGCGGGGTCCCTCAATCCTGACAAGAGGAGAAGCAAAAAGGGGACTCCCAGGCTCGGACCCTACACTAATGTGGGGATGTGAACACATGAATGCTTTGGGATCCCGCCCAAGGGCCGGGGAAACCCCTTTGTCTGTGCCTACCGTGGGTATGTGATCTCAAGGCGGCGTGCTGATGCGCCTGAAGGTTGCATCATACGGGTCCGGTAGCTTCGGTAATGGCCTAGGCTCGGGGCCGATGAATAGGCCAATGAGGGGGTTGCAAAGGATCATGCCGAATTGGAAGGATTTTTTTGCTCGAGGAATGGGAACACTGAAGGAGGTGGCGGGCCACATAGGTTTATGAGGAGTGGTGCCCTTCGCGTAGGTGGGTGCTACGTGGCTGGAGAGGTCTTCTGCGTACCAGGGTGGCATGCAGACTGAGAGGTATCCAACGTACCAGGGTGGTACATGACTTCGGGTTCGGCCCGCGTACCTGGTTAGTACGTGGTGGAGTCCGAGTGAGTAGCGGCGGCTAGGGGCGACGCCAGTAGGGGGTTCGCTGGTCAGGGCTTAGCTCGCGTAGGAGGGTGCTACATGGTGTGTCGGATCGAGAAAGGGGCATAGGATCCCTGGTCTGCGAAGAGTACATCTATGGAGGGGCCATTGCTCAAGGTTTTATTTAAGTTTGTGGTTCACCAATTTGTTATGCGTTTTTCGGTTCCTTATTAATTCGTTTCCTGTTTCGTACCTGTTCTGGTCCATGAATTCGAACTTCACTGTTTTCAAATTCCTATGCTCCTTCCTCTGAAATCCTTCCACCCGAATATGATCTCCTCCTTTCCCTTCTCCCCTCAATGTACTTTTATAGACGGGGGAAAGAGATGTATCCGTGGTTGTGAGACACCTTTTGCGGAGTCCCATGACTGAAATCCCAGTTTACAGATGACTGGGTCAATCCACAACTCACGAGGGGGGCATTGAATGCACCACACCCGCGAACCAAATCGATTTGGGAAGTGCTTCGTGACCGCCCAGGGCTCCGCCTCTGTTTCGAGAATGACCGCGCATGCGGTCTGGGCCGGTTGATGCATCTCATGGTTGGGGCAGTTCATGACGTTGGACCGGCCTGGTGCCCGTCCTGCTTTGTGCTCGGGGAGGGTTCTCGCCTCTGTTCCGCAAACGATACCGGTCTACGTAGGGGGCGAATTTTTGAAACATTCTTGTACCATCAATGATGGACTGATACGCGGACCGGTTGGTCCTTTGTCAATCTTAAGATTCCTCCATTCATTGAGGGAAATTGGGTAGAATCCTTTCCCAAATTAAGGGTTTTCCCATTCTCCTTTGAGGTTTTTTCCGGACCCTATAGGGACATATCTTTCTCAATTACATTCAAGTGTTGGATGAAGTATGTATATGTTGATTAGGATTACAAACAGATAGATCAACTTAATGGAACACAACTTGAGTGGCAAGGCATCCAACTCAATTCCCTTGCACCATATGTTTAGTTGAGTAGGATTATGGACTAAAGGTTCAACTGCTGATGTGGTTTCATGTTATTGATTCTTATACAAATGAATATCCATATCTATGTATATATTTATATGTATGGAATAACATATTTATATGTATATAGTTAGATATATGGTGGAACATTCCTAGCTGATAGGGATTATGATCCCTATGTTTGATTGTAGGATCACATTATTGTTTGACAACCATTTTGGTTGTGCTTCAGCTAGGATAGTGACTTTGATTTTCCATACACTTACAGTAGTATAGTTACATGTTTCTTGTTGATGTGGCCAAATGTGATTATTTCTCATCCCTTCACATGCACCATGGTGCACATGTTTTCCTGATGTTTTCTATTCAGGGTGATCTTGAGTTGCATGGTGGATAGGCTAATGGCCTGGTGTTTCTTGATCGAGCAGAGCTACTCGGGTGGTTCTACTGCTCAGTATAGTGAAGATTAAAAGTGTCTCGATATTGTGTATGTCGTCTGGCTTAGAGTTATTAATAAAGCCTTATAATTTTACTTTCAAGTTCTTTTTTACTATTGTATTTGGACGGTAGGACCAATGGGTGACAACTGTTGAATTATATGACATAGTTGTTCCGGCTTTTATATCATTCATTTATTATTAAAACATGTTCAATTTCAATTTTTTAAAACTTATACACACTATTTACTTTCAACTATGTATGATACTAAGTTATTTTTTGCTCATTGATTACTTTGATAAGTGGTCATAGTCTCCCCACTATCTCCTCCTAGTCCCTCACTTCTAGTCAAATGACTCTAGCATACGGGGAGGCGCACTTGATGCCTAGTAACCCACCAACTTAGAGAACCGATTTAGTGGAATATGGTCCAGGTTGTTACAATGTGGTATCAGATGTGTTCTTTTCATTGTCTTTATTATTTGGGATTTTTTAGACATGAGTATTTGGAATGTGTTGGAACCTGTGATGGATATCAAACCGCTGTTTCGAGAACACTTATTTCAGTAGGAAGTCCTTGCTTCTGGGGTAGGGATTTTTGTTCAGATTTACGATGTTATAGTTGCATGTGATTTTCACCTTGAGAGATGCAATTGTTGGTTTTTGAGGTTATGATTTACTATGGATCTCTGGATCTAGGCCATTGGAAAAAGGCCATGGATGGATTTTGACTCTTGACTAGAGAAGGTAATAGGTGTCTCATGCATTATACTAGGCATGTAGGATTCACATCATATAGGCTATCTAGTATGTGATTTTACTAACAACTAAGGCCTTTTGGGCATGCTTACAATGATATTTCACTTTTATAGTAGGATATGTGGATTTATGTTGATGTGCATTTTTGTGAGGCTGAGGACTCAGTCCTTATGCACTGGAGGTGCAGTTACCCTAGTAGGTTGAAGTGGCATGTGATTACAATTTTTGTGACCCTTTTGGAATATTTTTTCTCAGGTCATGGTTATCTATTCGGATCACAGAGTATGATGCTGATAGATACCATACCTTTTCTTGTGAACTAGTCCTCCAGGGGTATTTGTGTGTATGGATTCCCAATGAGTGTCGGTTTTGTTTCTCTTTTGCATTGTTTGTGACCTCTAAGGAGCAGTTCTATCTGATTATGCATGGAGTGGATCAATGCCCTTTTAGGTTGTGTTTTCATATTTGACCCTTGTTGGTCATGGTGATCTTTATCTGTATTCAATAGGTTTTGATGTTTTGGGAAAGGTGGTTGGACCTTGTGACCCAGATATGAGGAAATTTATATAGGTCAAGATGGGAGACCTAGAGACCCTTTATTTAGACTTGGTAACTTAATGGTCGATGCATGTTTCTTTCTAGGCAATGATATGTGATAGTTTGGAAAGTGTTTTCAAATTACTTTTTGGTAGTGAGCTTTGTTTTGTACTTTTTTTGTGATTGATGAATGGTGCATTATCAAGTATTTTTTAGGAATGTTGATTCATTTATTTTTTTTATTAAGTTCCTAGGATGCTTTTTGGAGATTGTAATGACTGGAAGGGCTGTTCGAGTACCTGATATGGTTGACTAGTGTTTTTCCACTGTTGTTGATGTAGTCAGAGTGTGGGTTGATGCTCGTGACTGAATATATAGTGTGTGTATGGTTTGGGTGATAATGATACATGGTGGTTATGTGTGGTATCATTTGAATAAAAATTGCTGAGTGGAATGGTGCCAGCCGAGGAAGGATGTTTTTTTAGTCTCTCTGTGGTCTGGGATCCTAGAAGCTGTGTTTGAATGTTCCCCCATGATAGAGGTCACATAACGAAATGATGGGTTACTATGAGAATGTTGACTAGTGGATGAATCTTATTCCGGTTTTGAAAGGATGTGAGCATTGCTCAGAAGGATCTGTAGACGCCTTTGGTGGAATTTTAGTATACTCTTATTAGATAAGATCATGCGCTATCTTGAATCATCTTGAGTATGTTGATAGAGATTTAGCCATATACTGAGATCCTTTTTCATTCTAAATGTTCTTCCCTGTTGAGTTTGCACTCGAGGAGTGGTGTAAGGTAATCCATATAGTGGGGAGTACACCATTGGTCATTTGGGGGTGATAGCCCTCATTTTCAGTTGATCTTCTGTGTTTTTCGTTAACTGATGGGGTCAGTGTTTGCTTTGAGATGACAAGAAGGGTATTCCTATGCTTGGGAGTATCATATTTGGTCATAGTTAAATGTATCTTGTGTAGGAGGTAGTTGTTAACGATATGTGGATGGTCTTTAATGGTCCAGATATATTGGTTGTATAGTTTCTCGGGTTGGGATCATAATTTCTGGTCATCTCATCATGATTCTCATGGATGAGACCATTTTTTGTGGGGAGGGGGATTTAAGAACCTGTGATTTTCTGGACAATAGTTTTGAGAATGTTTTTGAATTTATTCATCTAGAGACTTATAAAGGTGTAAAATGGACTTTTCCCCAAGCAGATGACCTCATATAATTATTTTGAATACTCTATTTTCCTGGAATAGGGTGTTTTACCTATCATAGGAGTTTGGTGGAAATATGTTCCATTCAAAATTTGGCAGATTAATTTATGTTTAATAATTATTAAATTAAATATTAAATTATTCACATGGGTTTTCTCAACAATTTCATTTTAATGGAGAATCATATTTAGAATCTATTGTTTTCATTGAGTCTAGAATGAGTAGCTTATCCTCGGAAATTCATAAACTAGAGTCAGGCATCAGGGCTAGCATGGGCCCCATTTTATCCCTTTTCATTTCATTTTCTTCTTCTTATTTTATTTCTTTTATCTTATTTCCTCATACTTCTCACACATTCCTTTGATGTGGATCCTTCAATTCCACTCGACTAAGAGATAAAAGGGCAAGGTAGAAAGAGATAGAAAGATAGAGAGAAAGGAAATGGAGGAGTGGTACCATCACAAATCCCACGACGTACTGAGTTGGCTTATGGCGATCATGGTTAGGGAAATCAAGAAAAGCATTGGTGATTTCTGCCCGAAGGTATGTCTATATATGTTTTCACCATAGATACCCATTAAATATATTTCTTCATGTTTTGAATTCCTATTTGTACTTTCTTATGGCCTCTTGAGGCCAGATATGTTCATTCAGGGGGGAAAATGGGGTTTTGGGTGAGCAGAGGGTATCCCGTTCGGGGAAACCAGGCAATAGGATGTGTAGTTTGGGGTGACATGTTGTGTGTTATTATTATTCAGTGAAGATAGTGTTTCAAGGATTACAATACTTCTATGGGGTAAGCCCACCGTTTACTAACACTCGGTCTTATAGCCAGGTATCCGGGGTTTTCTACCCGTGTCGGGTTACACTACCTTGTGGAGTACAAAGTCAGACCCTATGTATGGTATCATGCTGAGTAGAAGTTGAATACCTGGCCAAGTATGCAGCCCGACCAGTTATGGGACACAATCATATAATTCGTGTAGCGTAAACACTGTGTTCTAAGGTATTTTACAGGCCCAAGTTGGCAGGAGTACACACCCATGTGGTGATCTGAGGGTACACATTGTTTATTGTCTCTACATGTTGTG
The DNA here is from genome assembly GCA_963277665.1 of Viscum album. NCBI lineage: Eukaryota > Viridiplantae > Streptophyta > Magnoliopsida > Santalales > Viscaceae > Viscum > Viscum album. The sequence goes on from OY728130.1 coordinate 925,472,106, forward strand.
TACTCTTATCTTGTAACCCTTTGAGGGGTTTTTAGGTTTTCTTCTTCTGATGACTATTTTGGACTCAAGAGTAGTCCATTCAAAAAAAATTATGCATATATCTCTATGGTAAAACTTGTGGAGTGTTCTAAAGATTACTAAAGGGTGTTTTGAGGCTTATAACTAAACAGAGAGGTTCTTCCTCTCATTATAAACTAAATTTGTTTCCTGGGAGCGATACTTGGCGTGAAGATAGTTTAGGGTTTCTACCAATCCTAGTTGATACCTTTGATCTAATTGGCCTATGAGATATCTCCAGTGACGCTTTTCTTATTAGGATGTTCCCCTTCTGAAACGTGATCTTCGAGCTAATGAGTTCGTTAGACTAGTTGATTCTAAAGACCCCCTAAGGGATGCCTTCTCTTACATGATGATCTAGGGAGTCCCTTGTAGGATCCTTATACATGTATATCTTTCTAAGGATCCTTAGTAGGATGCCTTTATGGTTACCATTATAGGTTCTCATGAAGGATTCTTCTTTAAACTATTATAGCTAGAGATGCTGAGTAGGATGTTGTCACTAATGTTTACATAGAGGATCTTGAGTAGGATGCCTCTTCAGTGCTTGATTTGAAGGAACCGATTTTTTCCCTTTGTTAGACTGACCCTGAGCTATTATATTCGGTTTGGGTAGAGATGGTGTTTGGGTGTCACCTAGAACCAGTGCCGAAATGTAAAGCCAATGGGGATGTTGATGGAGTGTTGGGTTGGCATTTGGGCCACCATCACTCATTTCTTTATATATTGACGTGGTTATTTCTGATGTAGCTATATATACCATAGGTTCTTACTGTTTGGTGGTATTTTATCCTAACATGAGGCTTATTTATTTCTCTTGGGTTTCCCATTTGTTCTCCCTTTTAACCATTTTTCTAATTCGGAAGCTCAACCATGATTTCTTGGGATCTCGATTCTTAGAATTGTAATTTCTTTTATTTTTTGTATACTTAGTGATATTACCAAAAAGTATCCTATTGAGTCTCATTATATATATATGATATTGTGATAAATATTTTTTTTGGTATGTCTAATGGAAATTCATGGAATATGGATGTTGATCCTTACGTGTTGTTTTTCCATTAGCAATATTTGATTCCCGATGTTGGAATGCCTTGGATGGGATCAGTAGGATATTGATTTATATACACAAGTGGGATGATAATTAATCCTTGAGTGCTGCCTAGATCCATTTTAGGTATTCTAAAATACGGTCTCAATGGTTGGATATGTTAGCTTGAGTGACACATGAATTTGGTTGATAGATTCCTTGTACGAGCTTAGTAGGTCAGTGTTTCCACCATGAGTGATACATGGATATTGTTGATTGATTTCATGGATGGAATTAGTGCTAGTTTAATTAATCCATGAGTGATTCATGGATCCTATTGAGGTACTATAGGGGAAGAATCAACTTTTTTTGTGCTTAATCCTTGAGTTACACTTGGATCCTAGCGAAATATTCATTGGACAGGCTCACTGACTGATTATAGTTATACAAAGAGTAACACTTCGATATAGTTCAGGGATGCCTTAGATAGACACAAATGCTAAGTATTCTATGATTATAAGTACAATTATCTTCTGGATCATTCACATAACTCCATTGGTAGCATGGAATCTCCCCAGATGTCCGAATTGTTCTTCATAAAATCTTTCTTCATTGGATTGATTGTTGGTTTACAATATCCTTATTTTGGTGATTAGAGGGGAGTACGTGTGAACCCCTTTGTAGTAAAAGTACCCCCTATGGTAATGTTTCTTTCTCACATACTTTTTGGATTTGGCCAAAGATGGTATATGTCGATTTTTATTACGGACCAATAGATCAACTTAGTGGTTCATGGCTTGAGTGACACAACATCCAACTCAATGCCATTAATCATGATGTCTAGTTTAGTAGGATTATGGACTCGATGTTGGACTACTGATTTGGTTTCATGTTATTTATTCACATACCAATTAATATTCATATTTATGTACATATTTATGGGTATGGGACTATATATTTATACATATATAGTTATGGAAATACATGGTGTACTTTCCCTGTTGTCAAAGATTACGAACCATGGGTTTCACTATGGTCTCACGTTATGGTTTTACTAACTTTTGGGCTATGATATAGCTAGGATAATTTAGTTTTTTTTTCTTACATATATAACATCACAGTTACATGTTTCTTGATAGGTTTATATACTAAGATTATTTCTCACCCCTGCACAGGAACCTCAATGTACGTGTAGACCTTATCACTACTTTTCAAGTTGAACATGAGTTTCAGGGTGGATATCACTAAGGCCCATTATTTCATGATCAAGAGTAGGTTCTCTAGTGGTTATTTGGATTGTGATGGTGCAGGTCTATAGTGTATGATGATCAGGTATTTGGTCAGGCTCAGAGTTATTAATAGAGCCAGGTAATTTTACTTTAATTTTATTTTGTACGGTTGTATCTGGGCGGTCTGCCTAGTGGGTGACTAGTTTTCTATTGTATGAAATAATTTTTTGGTCATTTACAACTTTTCACATAATATTACAACATGTTATATTTCAATTTTTTACTACTTTTGTAATCTGTTTACTTTCTGTTGTGTATGATACTTAGTTGTTTTCCGTTGTTTTCTCACTCTAATATGAGGTAATAGTCTCCCCATTATTACCTAATAGGGTGTCTCTTCTAGTTGGATGCCTCTAGAAAATGGGAGGTGAACTTTAGGGCTAGTGAACCACTGGTGTGGAGCACCATTTTAGTGGTATCCATTCCAAGACGTTACAATGGTCTATGGTCCCTTTGGAACTACTGCCTCCACTACATGTAATTGACCATGCCTAGATCCTCTACCTCCATGTTAAAAACCACCTCCACAGTTATACTTGGGTCACATTCCCTGAACAGGAGGAACATCCTGAGCCTGACCTCTACCTACTCCACCTCCCCTTGATGGAGCCAAAACCTACTTCCCCTTCTGTTGAAATGGTCCTTTTAGAAATTGCAATTGCGGATGGCGCTAAACCTATCCACCTCCACGAAACTATTCTTATGGAACCATTGGGAAGTCTCTATGGAAATTAAAATCAACCCCAAAACCAAAACACAGTGTGAAAATTTTCCCAGGAAAGGAATAGAATCCAATATCACTAGGAAGATAAAATGGAAGCTGGTGAGGTTGACTCCCTTCCAATCAAAATCCCAAAGGTGTTATCCCTATGACCTTCGACTAACAACATTACTCCTCATGAAACCCTGCTAACTCCCCTCTCACTACAAACCTCATCTCGAGTGCATCCAGTTGATCACCTCTTACTTCTTCGGAACCATCAGATACATCATAAAAATAAAGGGAGTATCTTTGTACTAGATAGAAGGATGAAGGGCCTTTTTAAGATGTCTCGAATGAGGATCATCATCTAGAAAATGATCAGGGAAAAAATTAAAAAGTTCATTGACCATGAATCCCACATCCTGTATTGACATACTCACCTTCTGAAGAGAACGAATATGCTTCTTCTTCACTGCCTTCATGGTCGATGAAAGGAACTCTTCTCAGAACTCCATCCAAAAGTCATCCCACCAAACATGTATCTTCTTCCACTCTCCTAGATACATCATCCACATTTTATGTACATATCCCCACATTTGACTAACTAATAAAGGTACCCAGTACACCTTCAGGGCTCGGATCAAACTGATAGTGATCTAGAGATCATCCATCCTGCTCTCTATCTAAACTTCTAAAACACTACCGGCATACTTCCCCATATTCTGCCACTATAAACCACACAATGTCATCTTCCAATAATAATCCTTCTTAATCAAATATACCCTACGATTTTCAACTAGATCAACCTGCTAAACCATAACCTCCTAAGACACACATGGATGATGACATGTAGCCATAGATGAATTGAAAAAAATTATTTCCTAATCTCGAGTAGTATGGAATTTTTTTATGATAGTTTTTAATTATTATTAATTCATTTTATACATTTTATCCATTTTTACTTCCCCCAAAAAACCCAATTCAAAAAATAGAAGTCATTATAATTCATGTACCTCTCCTAGGTCTATACCATATAACCAATTTCATATCCCTTGGTTGTTAAATTTTCATAGAGTCTGTGTACTGGATCATGGGGGTTGAGAATCCCATGTCCTAGCTAGTCTCCATGGCCTATGTACTACAATGATTTAAAACATCACTATTTCTATTCCAACCCATGAAATCATAATTATTCCTTGCGCCAAAGTCTATCTAATCTCTCAATCAGCAGTTGTAATACTGCTCTTTCATGAGACTCATCCTACAAAGATACCCCTACATGGCTGGAAATGAACAAAAAGAGATAATGAATCTTGATTCTTGCCTCCAGTAGGCCATAGGTTAGTGACTAGAACTAAGGGTGTACAAATCTTACAATATTGGAGGCATTCCCCTTTATAACATAAATAGGATCGGGAGATAAAATGAATCATTAATACAAAACTCCAATACATATTATAAAATGGGAACCCAACCCATCCCACATCCATGTATAAATATAACTTATAAAAATAAAATAATATCTCGTAAGTAAATACCCAATAATAATGATGATGTAGTGACACAAAAACTGTAAAGGATCTGAGCAAGTAAGGTCCATCACAGTCCAAAAAATCATCATATAAACCTAAAAATGGTTATATATATATATATAGGGTGATTATACATGTATACTCACTGAGAAAACCAAATTATCTCGTACACAAGTGGAAGAAGCATACTAATAAACCCGTTATAAAATAATAAAAGAAAACAACACCTATACATGTATACTAACCAAACGTAAACCTTACCAAGGCACACTCACCAAATAACACAATCAATTTCATATAATATTATAGTAATCACGTCGATTATAGGGTAAGATGAACCATTTTCCATCTAATTAGCCACTACTATACCCCAATAGAAGTTGTCTGTTCACTCCCGCCTCTTTCTAATAAACCACATCACATCCCTCCAGCACACACCTTGGCCTCACTACACATCTCGCAAACAAACTCATGGTCCTCATATCTGATATTGTACGCACACACCTAGTCCTCACAACACATCCCGCCTGTACATATATCGTCCTCAGACAAATCACATCTCATCCTAAAGACACATGAGAAACTATATCCCAACTCATCCCAAAGACACATGGGACATCACATCATAACTCATCCATAAGACACATGTGAGATCACATTAATCCACATCCCGAAGACACCTCGGACACCACTACCACCATCTAATACTATAACAAACATCTTCCCATCACAGCTAGTGCAATACCTAACTCGCCTTCAAGAGGGATCATGGAAGAGTGGGTGGCTATCCATGTGTTCTCCAACCGGGGTGTTGGGAAAGACACCGCCCATGTCACAATTACAGTGTTCAATACATAATTCTCAACAAAGGTTGTGTGCGTATATAAATTACAAGAATCTATAGTGTATATATATATAATCACACAACCCAACCTATGGGTTTATAAACAACCAACCAACTCATAACACTATCACTTTTTCTACCAACTCTAAATTCATAACAACACACATCAAACCATAAACCCCATTTCACATTTTCAACTAATTTCATTTAAACAACTCATTCTTCCCATTATTTTAAAACAACCACATTTAACCACAAAAAACGTTATTTAATTATTCATTTAATATTTCCATTTCATTAGCCAAACTATCACATGTTCTTACAAAAAGTATAAAACATTAATTTAATCCATCAGTACGCATGCATCTAGCACAACACAACCAAATTTCACAAACAAATCATCATTATGTCACCTCATCACCCCAAAATAAATCCTACGAAGTATCGCCTCGCAGCCCCAAAATCATGACCCAAAAACTATTATCCATACATGCCCCAATCTCAATTTTTCATCCAAAAAGAATGACCACAAATCAAAACACATCAAGATAATTTTACATATTTAAAAAGTGGATTTTTTTCATATGCCACTAAATTTTAGGGGCATTATTACACGATCCAAAATCCTGGGGAAATAATTTCATTAGAAAAGTATAATTACATAAAAAATTAAATTTAGAGTGATATCCGAACAATAAAAACAAAATAATATTTCAAAACTGGTATATGTAGTGAAAATAAATCCCCAAAAAACCACAATATTTAGCAGGGAATCAGGCCCAAACTGTCTCAATATAAAAAAAATAATGTTATAAAATCATGTGAAAAAATTCCATTTTACCACTTTCAATTTAAATTATCATATTATTTTCCATTGATTAAGCTATCAGGACCATATCCCATAGATAAAAAAAATTAAACCAATCAAACATGATACACAATAATGATAAATGAGGGAATACCAACTTCAATGAATCCTTTCAACTTGATGTGACCCACAAGGTGAAGAAGAAACCACCTAGAAACCATAATTTCAAAAGAATATTAATGATTAACCTACATCACACCAAAGGGGGGTAAAAAATTAAACCCAGATTCATCCCAACAAAAAAAACTAGATAAAAACCACTACAACAAGACTGAAATTAAAAACAGAAGAAAAAAATACAAAGAAAGGGAGAAGAACCCACTATGGATTAACCACTGATCCCCAACGAACAACCACTGAGATCAATAGATTAAATAGAGAGGAAAAGGGTTACATGATCAACTCAGTGTGCATAGGGTTAAGAAAAAGTGATGAGGTAAAAACCACAGATGAATAAATAAGGGTTAGGTCAGAAAAAATTTAAAAATGATGTAGATCAGGGGTTTACAAGATGTGTAATCCCATTTTACATCGTGTAATTCTTAGTGCTCATTTTCTCTGAAAAATGTGTCACCATTTTTATATTTAACCCTGAAAAACTACACATTAAGAAACAACCCCAAACAATCTGTGAAACCAACATTCACATCATGTAATCTAGTTATATGATGTGTAGTTCCTACAGTAGCTCAACAACACCTCCAACTTCAACCGAAAAGTACTAAAACTTCCCCTAAACACCTGTATTGCTGATAACTAGTATAGTAATAGACCAGGAAGGAAGGGACCATTACAGAAGATTTATAAACCTTTCATTTTATATGAAATATTGGGATCAATCACGTAATATTGTTTTCAAATATAGGAATTTACTTTCCTTTCAAATTAAGGATATTTTTAGGTTTAGTGTTTTAGAGATTTTTTTCATAACTCAAACACAAAAAAAATCGTGAAATACAAAGAGCACACTTCTGATCAATATTAAATTTTTTTTCATATTCTGAAACTCTTAAAATAAATCATGAATTCATTTCATGGAAAAATATATATAACTTTAGGAATGAATTAATATATTCCCTTATCTATCCTTAAAATATATAATAACATTATAAGAAACATGACATATGATAAAAATCTATATAAGGTATATAAAAAATGTAAACCAGTACTCTCATAAAAACATGAAATATCGTATAATGTTTAAATTTATCTTAAATGTTCTTTGAATATACAAAATTATTAATTTCACATGAAAAACACACATTTATCTAAACGAAAACACTTAAAACTCATTGTAAGGATTTAAAAATCATTTTGGTGACTTGGAGCATCATATTCATGTAACACTTTCAAAACAATTTCGAAACCATTTCAATTGAAATAACTATATGGCTGACTTCCAATATTATAATTTCCCCATTCATTGGAGAGTGATAATAGGATCAACAGATTTTATATGGGTCACCACATGTTAACCTATAATGGGAATTCTCTGTGCTATTTGTGCCACCCCATGTTAAGTTTTGTGGAGCTTTCCTTATGCTATATGGGCCACCCCATATTAATCTATAAGAGGATTTCTGATGCAATATAGGCCACTCCATTTTGTAATGCTCAATTTATACATAATTAATAAAAAAACATTATTCATAAAATCCCTTGTAAACACTTTTAAAATCATAAAAAACACTTTCAGATAAAATATTTATATTTAATTTAGAACCCCACTTTTTAAAAAATAACCTTTTTCTATTGAAATCATTTTTCAGTACCAGAATACAAAAAATTATAAATAGGGTTTTTATTTAAGGATTCATTAATTCATTAAAAATAATTCAAAAATAAAATATTGTACATAGTGGTGGAAAATCCATTATCATCATATACATTATTAAAAGAACATTCCTTTTTCATTTGTCAAAACACTCCATATAAAACACCCAGAAATGATTCCCTTTTGAAATCATTTGAATTAAATTAATAATTGCCCTAAAATTTCTCTATTAACCCTTATAAATAAATAAATATATATAATAATATCATGGAGGAAAATATATTGACATTTAAAAAGTGAAATTTATTTCAAATTATACCCTATCACTTTGAAAAATTTGACTCGTAAGCCCCTTGATAGAATAGTATTTAACAAAACATTAAATAACATGAGAATAAATAGATTCATGATATGATATTTCCATGGGTTTTTATATACACCTTATAAAACAATGTGTGTGTATAACATCAAAATCATTCTCAATGAAAGGATATTGAGATGAAATCCCTTACATTGAGTTTCAATTGGCACATGTGTTTTAATATCTTGAATAATTAAATTGTGTTAATTATTCACATTATTCAGAAAAATTTCCATGTTTTTTCATTACTTTTAATTCACTAATCATAATTTTTTATACAAATTTATAAAAAATTAAATTTCTATCTGGGATTTCTAAAAAATTCTTTTTATTTGTCAAAAATGGCATTGGCAGGTTGATTAAGGGAAAGGGGTCATTATTAAAAAATATCTAGAATAATAATCAAAACATAATTATCATATTTATAAATATATTATAATTTGTAAATTAATCATCAATGTGTTTGATGAAAAATGATCTAATGTTACATTCATGGATACGGTTGGTCGTACGTACGAATGAGTAACATTTCTATTTTTCAATTAATATTATGGAAAGAATTTAAGTAACATTTATCATTCCAGAATGATAATTATACAATAAATATCATTATATTTAATTGTATATACATATAGATATCGTTCTTGTGATGTAAAAATGATCACAACACTTTGAGGATGTGGTAGTCCAGACATCCACAAATTTCATTATCACTTTTTCAGTGTGTGAAAAGCGTAACAAATAAAAGGCTGTATTATATTTCCAAAAAATAAATTATTTCTTAAGTATTATATAGATTTAATTTATATCATATATTTTTATTAAACCCATCCATAATACATTCCATCTAAATTATGATGAAATAACATCACATTGGTGAGGTGATAGTCCAAAAGTTCACAAATGAGGTTATCGATTTTCCCAAAATGGAAAGCTTTGAGGTATGTGATATATAATAATTCTAGATATTCTAAAACATCATAAATATCATATATATCTTATAAAAATATTATTTCCAAAATAATTATCATCCATGAGAGGTGTTAAATGATAAACTAATGACATCGTTTCTTAAGGTGTTAATATTCTGTAAACACGAATAATGATTTCATCACCAATTTGATGCATGTGTGTGTAGTCATATGTTGAAACCTTAACATAAAAAATATTAGTATTTTTTTATACTAGGTTTATTATATAGTATTTTAATATTAATAATTGAAGTTGTTTATAAATAAATAAATAAAAAGTGTTCGTTGATTAATGTTACATATTATTCGGGTAACTCCTTTTGGTTTTCACCAAAGTGATTCCATTGATTTTTTTACGAAAAAATATAGGATTATATTAAGAGGGAATGGAATTTTTGGTATTTTTTTAGGTTTTAGATGGTCCAATGGATTTATTGGTGTAATGAAGTATAGAGGCTGAGTAACTTTTTATAGTGGATGGGGAGTTTCATTACTATAAATTTGAAAAGGTAAACACTATTGGGAGGCCTCCCTTACATCATGTGACTCCAATATTGATCCCAATTATATAAAACTTTTTTATATGGTCAAATAACATCCAACCAATGGGTTTCAGACAGGTTTTTAGGTCATTTGGTGAATTCAAATTAATGTTTAACCACAATATAAACTCATTTTTACCTTAATCAATGCAATTAATTTTAATTTCATTTACTACTTTTTTTTCAAAAATAAATTTAACCATAATAAACATTTAAATTATTAATGATATAAATATGGATTTAATTTTTCTAAATTCAAATACATAAGTTGCATAGAAATGTTAAGTTGAATCCCTTATATATAAATGAGAAAGTATGTTTTTAATGTAATTATTTTTCAAATATTTGTAATTTTTTGTATACAAATTCACTTTAAAATTGATTAAAATGAACTAAATTGGGTTAATTGATATAAATTTGACCTAGTTATACTTGAAACCCTGTTAAAAATATAATATAACACTATAACTTATTCAGAAAGAGATTTTGTTTTCAATTAAAATCTATTATTTTCATTATTCATCAAAACAAGATATTTCTCATAAAAATACCAAAAAATAACCCTGTGTAAATTTTTAAAACACGCATTCAAAGAAGACATTTATTTATTCATATAAAATATATAATTACCTCAAAATTCTGTTTTCAAATAAGTTCTTTATTGATATGTGACAATAATGCATTTTAAAAATATACAGCTTTTTATGCTTAAAATTTTGTCTATTCTTATCATAAAACTATAAAAATTATTAGATGACTTTACTAAAATTTTACTAAATAAATAATAAAGAAATTTCATTAAATTATTTCACTAAATTTTCTTAACTATGATGAAACACCATTCTGGTAATAAATTTTTTTTATAAAAACACGTCCTTTATATTGATTTGGTATTTATTTTCATATCTAATTAAATAGTAACCATTGAATTCATTTTATAAACATGTGTAAACAATAATTTAATAATTTAGATAACATCTTTCAATACCAATATTCCAATGTCTAGGTGATAACTCTCAAAATAGTATTAATAGTATATTTTTGTCCAGTAAGACTCGGGCTTGTGTGTAGCATAAGTGATTAGATAAACTCGATGTTTCGTGCAACACAAAATGAACATGGTGTTTTGTGTGATGCATGATAAAATATTTATTGTGTATAACTCAACCTATTATTGATTTAAATTTAATTTAAATAATATATTTGATAAAATATCAGTATTTGTCATGGATAATTTTTTATGAATGATATATTGGTGGTAGATGATGAGTGTTGTGGTGGTTGTCTTTATAAATGAGATAGACAATGTAAAAATTCAATTCCTCTCAAACCGATTACATGTGGTCCTAAATATTAATTTTATATTTAATAGCCCTAAAAATAGATAGTTTGAAGCTATGTGTGGCTTCGATATGGAAACACTCGTTGTGGATCAAAATTTCATCTTTAGCCTTTTAATTTGTTTATTATATTTTTCATTGACATCAAATTATATTTTTGTATTGTGGAATAATTTTTACAATAATTATAGATACATGTAGGGTACATAGATTATTTTTTAGTACTTTAGGTTAACATATACCCTTTTATTTATTTTTAGGGAGATTAAACTATGATCAGGTGGTTTTCCTTTTGATCATGCCATGTTAAATTAAAACACATTGTATGTTTCCATGTGTAGATATAGTTTTATCCATTTTAAAAGATTTTGAGTGATTATATAAAACTTATGTGTTCTTAGATCATCTTTTATTTGTATAGAATCATTTATTAAATAATCTATCAATTAACAAAATGATACATGGTTATCCCCTTTGGTGGAAAATTGGTTACCATCAAGGGGGATTATGATAAATATTTTGGAATTACCATTGAATTGCTTCAAGAACATCTAGGGTGATAAAAAGTAGGATGATATTTGATCATGTTATAAATTTCCTACATGATTCATTTTACTAAATATTTCTTTTTAATGTCTTTATATCATAACCAAGGTATGTGTGAATGAAGAAATGTGCTATATTGATCAATTCCATATGTTGAAGGAATCATAAAAATTAGGAAGTCATTTGTCACTATTATATATAATCCATGGTGACATTGTGATTATTTTAGTGGGAGATGTATTCTAGAAGATGTGTAATGGGGATATTCATTCAACACAATTATAGGGGGAGAGTCTCTTATGTTTTTAGAGGATATCAACATGAGGTCTATAATATATTGATATTTTCATTTATGGAGGATGGGAACCTGACCAGTCACACTGATTTAGTCATGTTTTCATAGATATTTTTAGATGAATTTAATAAGAGGGTAATTTTTTTCCTCATTCCCTAATAAATTAATTAGTGATGTGTATTTTTTCAAATGATGAAGTGGATCTGATGTAACACCATAGGATTTCAGGATATATATATATACTAAATTAATTCTATGATAAAAATATAATTTCACATAAAATACCAAAACAAAAATATCATTGGAATAATAGTAGAATATTATGAAAAAAATATATCAATAATAAAACCATAACTAAATAAAAATATTTAAATCAATTATAAATCTATATTAAATATTCTTAATAACATTTAATTTCATACAAGTGTATGTTTTGATAAAATAAAAATATCTTTTTATATTTTATTTTCATTTAAATGATAAATAATAAAATTTTATATTTTTTGTTTTCTAAAATTAATTAAATTTATGGATTCATCATATCAAATTTATCTTTGTGTGGATGTTTTTAATTTTTCTAAGATAATTTATTTATTTATTAAATAGTAAAGCAATACTGGTTTTTATTATATAGACCCTTTTATGAATTTATTATAACAAAAGAATGAATTAAAATATTTGAAAACATTATTTAAATAAAATACAAATTTGTAAAAAAATGAACAAATATTTGGTTTAATTTATAAAATTCATGACTATCAGTTTTTAAACATGAGTATTATTTCACATTAAAAACTCTATTTGTTAAATTATTTTAGAAATTAATTTTCATAACTTCTTAAAATTAAATTAAGAAAATAAATTTGAAATTTTAGATCAATATATTTATATATTTTAAAAAAAACATCTTAATGAATAAAAATATATCAAAAAGGATTTATGTTAATTATAGTGATAATTCAAAAATTGTTATTGTTGAATAATTGTTTATCAAAATGGATTATTATCAAATAAAATCAATTAATAACTTATAAAAAAGTAATTCTATAAATAAATTAAACCTATATAAAAATTTACCAACTCTCATTCAATTTTTAATCAATAAAAAATAATATTCATATCAATTAATGGTGAAAACAGTTCTACTAAAAATTTCTTCTATATATTACATTTTTGAATTTATAAGTTAATTTTATGTTATTTATAATTTGAATTAGATTATATGGGTTTCATTTTAATTTCATCTAATCCAATTTTTTATGTTTTTTTATATTATATTTTTATGATAACATAAAGTTTTTTATAAAAAAATGTTACCAAGGTAACAACCAAAATGGTAAAATGTAAAAAATGAATAATAAATGGGAAAAAACTTTAAAAACATGTCTTAAAATTCATGTATGACGCTATATCAACCCAATATCTATCCAAAATTCAATATTCCACACTTTTGGATCATTTTACCATTGTATAGTGATATTCCATTTAGGAAATGTAATGTGTGCTTTAAAAGATAACATTTTATTCACTTATAAAAATAGTCCACACCCACTACAACATGATAAAACTATTTATTTAAATATAATCATAATTTAATTCCATTTTTCTGCCCCTGTAATCCTTAATAAATTTAATGATCATACAGTCTTAACTAGTTAGCTTAGTGCTTTCATTTTTAATCTGATTTGTACGAAAATCTAAAGTTCTCAATGTAAGTACTAAATTTTTTTAAATTTTGTATTTTTTCATTTTTCAAATTAAAAAATATTTTTTCAAATATTATATGATTAAGTATGTATTTTTTATATTATTATAATAACTATTATGTACCTTTCCCCTTTTCCCATGAGGAAAAAAGTTATATTCGTGCATACGTGTGGACTACCACATCCTTGACGCATCATGTTTCATATTACATAAAAAAAATAAATCGACATTATGAATTGAAAATTTAATATATATTTATAATTTTTTTAATATTTAATAATATTATTGTAATAATAATCAGTTATCATATTGATAATATGAGTGGTAAAGAATAATTTTAAATGTATCCATGTAAATTAAATGTACTAAGAGGGAAAAAATTATTCTCACTATGTAATAGTTTCATTTCAATTACCTATTATTATAATTATTTTTAATTCTGATTTATAAAATTAATAAGATATTTAAAATATCATCATTCAACTTTATAAATTGTATTAAAATGAAATCACTTCATAATCATCCATTTATTATGGTATGTTCATGTCTTGGTTGGAATAAACACCTACTTGAACTATGTTATAAAATATTATAGTAGTTGACTGTGAGAACTAAATTATGGATAATATATGATACGAATATGTAAATAATTATTAATTTTTTTATTTTAATATTAAAATTATTATTAAACTCATAGAATAAGACACCAACATTGGTTCGTTAAAAATTATCATCACTTGTTATTTTAAAATTTCATATTTAGTGATCATTTACAAATATAACATATAATGATATTATAAAAGTAAATATAATTATAAATAATAAATTCCAGTACCTTGTATGAAATTGGAATAATTAAGTTTCTAATAATAATGAATAAAATTATTACTATTACAAAATTTGTTCTAAACTATTAGGATTTCTCACAAATGATATTAATAATAGATTAAAAATTCCTACTATAAATATAGTTAATAATTATTGATGATGATCATAAATGGTCATAGATATAAAATATGTTCTAAAATAGTTTATTAAGATTCTTATTGTTATTATGCAATATATTCAAGATCATGGGTGGAATTTAGAAATTAAGGTAATTGGATCATTGTCTCAAATTTCATTTCTCAAGAAATATTTCATATTACCCACTATAATATCATTGATATAGTGTGATAAATAACTATTGTTATTATTTTACATTATTTATATAAATCATTATGAATTAAGAGTAATTATATGTTCTTCATTTAAATGGCCTTTTGATTGAAAGGATATAATGATTGAAAGTGTTATCTTTTTTAATTTTCAATATCAAAAGTAAACATTGATTTTTTGAAATAGAATATATTTTATATTTTATATTAACTACACTATTTAATTCATGTATCAATAATATATTTCATATATTTTAATTTCTATCTCATTTAACCATCTTTTTCTACTTTTATTTTTAAATTTTCGTAACCGTAAGGGATTTTGTTTACTCAAATCTAGTTCATTGAGTTCTGATTGTTATTCAACAAATTATATCATATATGTAGGGTGAATTATACTCATTATTTATATTATATAGTACTTTATATTTTTTAGGGTTATTTAAATTCCCAGGAATTGCTTTTTAAATGTATATTTCTTCATGAGTTATGGTATCCGTAAGATATTTGGTGAACTCAAATTTCATTCTCTGGTTTAAAAATGTTATTATATGAGAATAATTCTTATAATTTATATATATTATTTTATTTACAATCCCATATGACATTTAATTTTTTATATTATTGAAAAATGAGGTCATAAACTCAAATATTCATTTGGGATGATTTTATTTCTAATAAAAGTACACTATTTTTAAGAAATATATTCTCATATAAGTTATATGCACTTCTAATCCATTTATAGGATAATTATTCATATAAATTTATCAATTTATTATTTATAAATTCAAATATTTTTTTAAACATGTGGAATTACTATTTTTCCATTAAATATTTCCAATTACAAGTTCTACTACCAATTTTAATAATGTGGGTGTTTAACCAAGGTACGTCAAAAATATTAACAGTGTTTTCAAACCTTTAAAAATTAAACCTTTTATCATTCACTCCTCATTAGACTTTAATATCCTATGAATATATAAAAATATCTATTATTTATGATTTTTTTTGAAATTCAAATTATTCATAATGTATTCACTTAAAACCATTAAAACCTTTGGGTCATTTCAATATTTATTTATTGAAGATACTTTATTAAACAATTATTAGTTTTAAAAAAATTAACTTCAGTTATTGATATATTCATATATTCAAAAAAAGATACAATGTTGGTATTTTATTAAAAAAATTATATGATTTTAAAAAAAATTACTACACCTATTCAAAAATAACTTTTTAATGGTGTTGTATATTTATATTTGATTCCAAAGAAAAATTATTTTTTGAAAATATTTTTATGATTTCGCTAAAATTTTCCCTTTATCACTAAATTCCCAAGTTCCATGGAAATTATTTTTGTTATTAACCATCTAAATACTCATAAAAAATATTCTTATAGGGTTATTGATTTTTTGTAAAACCTATTTATATTCACGAGACTAACTTTTGTGAAAGCATTAAAAAAATTATGAATCCCATTTTTCATTACATTGGTTCTTTAGGATATCATTAATGATTAATTTCAATTGGAAAAGATATGTATTGATGATTGAAGGTATTGTTCTTACATCTCCCTATAGGGCATTGGTTATATTTTAATATCAAAGGAGATAATTAATCATGTAAATACACAGATTTTTAACAGATAATTGTGTGTCCACTCATGGATTTTTTTTAAAAACATAAAGTGTGGACATAGTTGGATTTGTTCAATACATAAATTGTGGTATTGCATGAATTTTTTCACAAAAGAAAGCATTGGAATTATTATATTTTCACACAATATAAAGGTTTTATTTTATTTTATTTTTTTCACCATTATAAATGTTATAAATACATGGATTCATTCACTAAATACAGGGAGGACATTCTTGGATTTTTCTATGACATGTAGGGTGAGAATAATTGAGCTTTCTAAAAATATGATGTTTTCCTATTCATATGTTGTTTGGTTTTGTTATACTTCATGGTTAATTAAAATTATCTCTTGAATAGATATTCTTAGTAATTGGTATATTTTATTTCATTTTATTTTATTTTTCCTTCATTCATGTGTTATATGACACTATTATTGGCCCATATTATTTTTAATAATATATGTATCTCATGCTCATGTTTTCTCATATTCTTTTGATTTAACCATTGATGATGTATTAATGAGTTTTTCCATCACAAACCAATTAATCATACCGATTTATAATATTTCCATTCCCTAGGATATAATGATGATTATAACTTCAGAGAATTATGAAAGGAAGTCTAGTGTGGTTTGTTTATGGGGAAATAATATAAAATATCGACAAATAAGTTACTTATATATCCGATCCTAATGAAATGTTTCCTTATGATCTTTGTATTTTCAGATTATATGTGACATATAATGATGATCATATGGAAATTCTTCCAAATAAATATATTTTTGTCTCAGTTTATGTCAAACATACTATTTTAAGAAAGTGTTTTGAGCACCAAATTGGAGAGTAGGGCTCTAGGGAACCTCAGTTGGTATTAGAGCTCGGTTTGGTTATGTTTTGAATTATTTTTAATATTTTTTTTGGGATAATGATGATATAACTTTATTAGAAACCCTAGGGATAATTCCACATATATGATTACATACCAACGATTTATTTTTGGAGAGAGCACGCGTTTTTCCTTGCAATTACAACCCTATATTGAAAATGGGAAGTTTATATGGATATAGAATAGACTCACCTATGTGTAATCACCCTGAAAAAGAATATTTGAGTATCAAATCAATCATCAATCAGTGTATGATGATTGTGAGTAAGACAACACACATTTACTAACACTCCTAGGGGATATTATTTAGATGATCTTATTCCCCACAAGAACCATTATATAGGATTTGAGAACATTTTTTTAGAAACATTGGATATCCTAATACGAATATTACAATAGGTGACATAGGTTATATAGAAGGAGTAATAGGTTGATATCTATAAAATCCTCACAGGTTTTTTTACTATGATATTTTAGAGTAAATTAAATTTTCATTTCATCTAATGTTAAACACTGATACAAGACTATTAGATTAAAGCATTAAGTGGATAAGGGTATAGGTTTTAGTCGTAGTGAAGTGGGAAAAGGATTAAGTGTGTGGTGGAAGAAAAATAGCCATCGGCTGGCTAGTACATCCCACCAACCATTCAGTGGGTTCCAGTTGGTCTTATAATAAAAAAAGATTGCACTGAAAAGTTATTGGCTGAGGAAGAATGCACTGAATTCTATAAGTCCCACTGGTCTTATAGTGGTTTCACTGGCTCATAGATGAGTCCCACTGGCACATCAGTGTACCCAGTCTAGTAGTGCATTAAATTCACCCCGCATGAACTAATTTCACATGGTATGACACATTTTTTAACACTTATATCATGTTCCATTGAGCTATTAAAAATTTGAATGATCATACTTTATCCTAATACACTTCAGTACCACTCCCATTGTCTCTCGATACTTTAACAAGTCTAGGAAGAATTAATTGTGAGTTTTATCTCTAGATATATTCCATATCCTTATTCCTCCTTGAGTTTTTTGCATGGATCTATGTTGGATCTATGTTTTCCATAAGTATATTATGATTAATTATCAATTATTTATATATCGATTCTGGATATTGTGTGTTGTCAAAATTTACTCATCAAACTAAAAAATACATTTGATAATGGGTGTTAAGGAAGAAAGTGTTGATGAATCCATTTCCTATTCATCTTATTTATTACTGATTAGTGATAGAAACACAATGTTTTGATTAACTATTCATAGATTGGTGGTGATAACAACATTTCACTGGAAAACACATTCAACAGGAGAGAGAATTCTAAATAAAATTGACATATATGTGTATGTATTTATAGAAAATTCATCATGAGACACCATTTCATATTTTATCTCATTCCATTGATATATTATTGCTATATTGATTATCATTTAATATACCTAAGGCTTTATTCTACAATAAATGATGACTTCCTAGACTGTTATTTGATCAATAATGGATTCTAGTGAATTAGATCTTTCCCTTCATCATGCTTAAGAATTAATATGATTGATAGAATCTTTAAGTTATGGGATTATAAAACAACCTTATTGTCCGGAAATTGTATTTAGTATATATTATAAATGTATTTCATTGATGAATAGAAATTGTAATTTACATACTTACATGAGATAAATTTATTCATGGGGTGTGATGTGTTCAGTCATGTATTTTTGACGAACCTAATAGTTATTCATTGAAAACCCTTAAGAAGTTTGTTACCTTTTGGGGCTTCCATATACACTTATATCCATTATATGTATCTTTTTTCAAAATTGTTTATGACCTTTATTTATGGTGAATTCTTATGAGTGTGTATGTTATTTTGATACCCATGTACGATACTTAATTTTATGAGAAAGTTATAGAGTAACTCATTACCATGTTTTATTTTGATTCTCATTTTTATATGATACTAATAAATTACCCAGTATTCCATGTTATGCATGTTAATCATGGCCTAACTTTTTTTTGTAATATATTTCATGTTGATGTTGAGTATTATTACTTTTGATAGGTAGACCACCGTTGTATGATTACCCTTAGGGGTAGCATGCAAGTCATGTGAAGATGATGAAGATTGACCATCACAAAAGTTGGAGCATGAAATCATTATGGTCCAGATAGGACATATTACCATAAGGATACTATGTAATGTTTATAAACTAAATTCCGTATGAATTATTATTACAATATATATCATTATTTTCTGAGGATATAGATATATATGTTTCCAACTCTATCTAGTTTTTAATATTTTCTAAAGACCCTAGATAATCATTCTGGTGTAGTGGTAAAGCAGTTTTGGCTAGGGGTTTGTGGAAACTTGGTTTGTACAAGACTATTCATTATGCAATTTTATATTATTAAACCAGATTTTTTATTTTATTTATTATCATTGAAAACAATTTTTATACCCACATACAATTTTTAAGGACTCATTTATATTTTATTATATGGATTTATTATTAACACCGTGAATGGGAATCTATGTATACATGCAGACTTCATGTATAGGGATCTAAGTAAGGAAAAGTGGTCCATATTTGATGAGTAAGTATTGGATGATGAATCTATATGCTGTATCAAGATAGACTCTAGAGTATTACTATAGATTATTTTAGTTATTTATATATCTAAACATTTATTCAATTATGAATTTCCACTCTAAAATAATATTTATTTGTTTTTTGACTCGTATTACACCAATATGGTTTCCACATGTTTACTAAGATTATTATTTATTTCATTATATTTTGTTACATTATTATTTTTATAAGAAAATTATTGAGGGTGTTTTCTAACCACTTATTGACCTAGACCCTTTTTAATAGTTAACAACTACTTCTGTATAGATAATAACACATTATTTTCTGTATAACTCTTATTCTGACCTTGTGTTTTTGGTCGAGGTGTTAGAAAATGGTGTTATAACATCATTTTCTTCTTTTATTTTCAAAATAAATGATGACATGGAAGATATATGATTTCTATGTGGGACTTGGGTAGAGGATGTTCTATGCTCAAGGATAGCCCATGTCCAATGGACCTCCAAGTTATCATTTCTATATTCATGTTATGGTTTTTTTGATATTTTGGTTGGTTTCCTACATCAAAATTTTGACGGTATTATATCATGCCACAAATATACCTATTTTTGTTCAATATATTAATTCATTAATTTATTTCCCTTATTTTTATATCTATTCCATATATATTGATCTGATCAATTGAGTGATATATATGTTCACTTTGATTTTTTGATATATCTATTCTGGAATTACAATGTTAAACCCAAGAACATTGTTATGTATTATATATATATAACTATAATTATGACTAAAATAAAGGGATGAGGGAATGTTTAGTGATCTGAGTGATATCCCTTATCTCATGGGAAGAATCAATGGAGAGCCCTGTGTGATCCCTTAGACATATATGGGATTATCCTAATGATTTATAGTTTCATATATGCTTCCCTTTTATATTAATAAAGATTTCCCCTCATTGAAGAATTATGGGAAAACTGGTTGACATGGGTAGGGGCACTCCACTAGTGTGGATTCCCCTATTCCACTACCTGGCATGTATATGGTTGATGTAGATCATAATCTCATACCTGATCTAAAAGAATAGAATGTGGGACTAATCAAGATAAGATTCCTTCCATGTGTTCCTTCATAGATTGATGTTCTGTCAAGGTCCACGGTTGAATACACTATGGAATTACATATCTAACATCGACCATACATTGTTATAATAGGGGGGCATAATGTATGGAGGTCTGGATAAGAATCATCAAGGGTTTATTTAACGTCATTGTGAAACTTAAGGAAAATATGGTGAAGATATCTTCCCTATAACTTTAGGGACCATCTAGGAGGTGCATGGTTGTTAAAAAGAATGTATGAAGATAAGGACCTAAATATAATTCATTTAAGGAATATTTCATTGGGGATTTCATACATAGTATGCTAACTCAGAATCATTCTTGGTGGGGGATTACATATCATCAATGTATCATGATAAAGGATTGTACTTATTCATCCCAATTCACTGAGGTTTTTAGAAATTTTCTTATAACTTTAAAGGATCTAGAGTAGGAAAATGTTTCAAGTCATATTTTATCTTACAGTGAACTTCAATGTGATACATTTAGATATGGGAAGATAAAGGTTTAAGGTTTATGAAATATTAGTGGAAGATAACCTGATTATATTAGGGGTGTTTCCGTACCTTCTATGTAAAAAGGAGGTCCTCGTGTATTCAACTATGTATAGAGTGGGAATAGTCAAAAAATCAATTATGAAGCCTCTTTCCAAGTGTTTATGGTGTTGATTGGTGGGGAATTTCATAAAATTGTATTCTAGGGATTTATTATTTTGTAATGAAGTAGTATGTATTCACTTTACAACCATGGGATCAAGTTAGGGTCATCATTAGTAAGCATATATGACAAAGATAACATACAACGATCATGAATCTTCGGGAAAGGGTTGTATAACTATGATGGGTTATGTCTAAATTGTGTATAATTTTCAAGAAGATGTTGTTGTGTGAAAATATACCATTTTTTTAGTTTTTGTCTCATTAACTTAATCTACTTCCTAATTTGATACAACTAGTTATCATTCCATCAAATCAAAAAATGAAATTTTTGTAATTGAATTACTTGTAATGTTATCATATGAGTTACATTCCCTTGATACATCATTGGTATTGATAATGAAACATATTTAGGGATTACTAGAGTATCCTATAGTCATTTAAAGTAATGGAAATTTGTGGGAATTAATGATTCTGTATATGATGAACTTCGATGTTATTCTTGTTATAGACTAGATGATAATATTCCACGCTCACAATTATTATTATCATTTATGGGCATCATTTACATCACCAAAGGGAGATAGGTATTTGATGAAGACATAATGATAATTTAAATATGAATATTTTTTCTAGACTTGAGTCATATTGGTATGATCACAAGAATGATTGTGCCCATGGATTTTCTGTAGGATATGTGGTAGTCTCCTTTACTTTTTCTCTAGTTATATATCTCATTCAATACATATATTTTGATTAATTCATTGGAATCCCCAAAAATAGAGCGGTTGGCATTGAGATATATCTCATGTTGATTGCATAGTCTATTTCTATACCCCTTATCATATTGTGAAGGTAAAGCTAAAGGTTGTCAAGATTAATGTTAAGGACTTAGGGAAGAAGGTCTTCATTGGGATGTGAAATTTAGCTTGGGGTTTATATAATTTTTCCACCAAGAAGGGAGATTGTATTATTCTACTCCTTATTGATTATTGAAAGGTAAACCAAGTAATGATGAAGAAAAGTTTTTTTTTTTACTTGAGTTGATACTCTTTCCAGTTATCTATGAGGAGGTAAATGGTTCTCTATGATTAATCTTCAATTAGGTTATCACTATCTATGGGATTGAGATTAGGACATACTAAATTAGGAATTTCAGAGAAGGTTCGGGATATACGAGTACATGGTGATACTATTTGGATTGATGAATGTGTTGGAAGTGTTGATGGATCTCATTAAAATTATCTTCCAATTATATCTAGAGTCATTGATTATGGTGTCCATTGATGATATATCCTTCTACACACAGACACCAGTGAATCATCGTAGAAATATTTAGATAGTTTTAAGTACTATTTGAGCTCATCAGATTTATGACGGGCTATCAAATTGTATCTTTTGGATTCATGTGATGAAATGTGTCGTGAATGTGGTGTCTGAGAGAGGTATATCTATTGATATAGAGAAATTTTAGGAAGTGATACCCTAGACACATCCTTAAAACATGTTCAAGACCAATATCTTTCTAGGTTTATTTGGATACTAATATTATTTTATCCAAGACTTATCACATCAATGGTCACCCATTATTGCATTTATTATTCTAGTAGTGATGTTCTAGTTGTCTAACCAATGTGATGAAGCATTTATTGTGTTAAAGATGAGGATAAATACAAATCTAGTATTGAACCTACCATAGCCTCAGAAATTTCATTTTAAATAATTAGATACTTCATGCATTGGTTTTGGATAAGTACTATTATTGATAGAAAATGAATAAGCGTATGGGTTACATCAACTATAACCCCATGATAGAAACTATCATACTCACAACATGGTGTTAGAAATCGTGGTTTATAGTCTAATGTTTTGGAGAAAATATCCATGTATGGAGAAGTTCGTTATCCCCACTGAGCAGAATATCCATTGTTATATCTTCACATAGTGGAACGTCAATATAGGTAGATACACTGGCTATAATACCTAAATTTGTTCAACATTGAGATGTCTTATGCACTATGGATAATAAACATCATAGAATATTCTCTTAGACTTAAACGGTATATGGCTAAAAATAATAGTGAGTGGAATTTTGAGAAGTAGGGACACCTGATGATCTAGTTGGATGATTGTAGGATATATTTTTTTCAAAGACTAACTATTTATTACTTTTTCCACATTGATGCAAAAACTACTTGAGGTATGAGTTTAAAAACCCAATTATACCACCAAAAAATTTAATAGAAAATAAATGGTTTACAAATGAAAATACGTAGTGCATCATGCTTCCACCAACATAGAAAGTAATAAAAATACCTAAATCCCACATAATATAATAACAGGATAGAAAATCATATCAACTGTGATATATTCCACTCATAAAAAGTGTCATTTTTTTAATAGTTGTAGATAATCGAACTGGTCTCAACATATAATCTGAAATTACTTCCTAAAGTAATATCCATTTTGAGATTTTCATTTATATGATAATAAATACAATTAATAAACTGGAAAATCCTTTAAATGATAAAATATATATATTTTATGTTCATCCTAGATTAGTATCATCAACTACCAAAATTATCTCCAAACCGAGAGAAGGAATGTCAGGATTTTGACCCAATGTGTGTTGTGATGCATAGACATCTAGCTTGTGGTGACTGAATACCCATAAGGATGATCGAAGATGAAAATTTGATCATGGTTAATGGAAGAATAGAATACCTTAATTATATAATATAATATCTAATGATAGAAATGAAAACATCCTTGTGGGAGATTTATTTTGGAGAAATAAATATGTAAGTTGACTTTAGGAGGTAGTACTTCTATCTAAGAAGGTGGAGGAATATTGTGGGTTTTTATTTTATCTACCCTACCTACTGATGGGTAAATGTTGAGAATCAGAAAACTCATGGTTTAATCTATCCACTTTTCATTCCAATTTAAAAGTTGGATGATATGAAGATATAATTTTTATGGGGTTACTCACTACACCGAGGAATCGTGATATTGTTTTGGGTGAATGTAAATCTATTGAAAATTTTTTCCCACTTCTTACCAATCCATAATACTCGATAGATGATATGAAAAATTTATATTTCAATGAGATAGTATGCTTACATGGAGTTACCTTGAGAATTTTATATGATAGATAAACTTATATAATCTTGATCTTTTTCTAAGGATTATATAATTCTAAAGGGACATAGTTGAGATTTATCACATCATACCATCCTCATATAGATGAATAGTCCACAATGAAAATTATCATACTACATGATACACATTATTCTTCTTTCCTTGAATTCAGTGGATCTCGGTATGATAAACTACACTTGGTTGAGTTTTATTATAGAAATTGTTACCATGGTTTGATTCCTATGGAATATTATGATGATATTTATGGGATCCCATTCCATTCACCACTGTACTAGCATGATGTTGGTGTCGTAGTGGTTTTAGGGATCAGTATGGTATTGGAAACCAATGAGAGAGTCCAACTGAACCAAAATAGTTTGATTATATCTCATAGTAGGAAGAAGTATTATTCTATGCATAATAGAATAACATTGGAGTTTCTTTTTTGAAATAATTTTTCTTTTAGATCCACTCCATGGTTAGGCCATAGAAATTTTTGCAAGTAAGTAATACGAGTGTCACACAATGCTGGAGTCTTTGAGATTGTCAAGTGGGATATGATTGTCTCATTCCATCTAAATATTCCTTTTCACTACTAATTTATTAATAACATGTATCATTTTTCATGGAATAAGAGGTGCAAACCTTATTTATTGCAAGACATCGACTGAGAGTATGTTGAGTTGGATCATGAAACATGATATATTGAATGCCCTAAGTGGATTTTTTGATCCAATATGGAAGTTCCATTGAGGGAAGACAGTATCATTTTTCCAAAATTTATGTCATCATAGACAAGTTTAGGAGGTGACCGAGGAGGGGGAGGCAGATTTATGGTCCTAGATACTCGATTCATTTCAGTAGAACAATTGATTTTTATTTCAATGTATGATAAGTTATTAGTGGGGATAGTTATAACATCCTCACTTTTTTTTGTGTAACATTTTATTGTAAATAAAGAACACTTATCCTCTAATGTATTTCTCTAATATGGACGTGTTAGGGAAACATTGTGAATGGATATGATTTTGGTTTTTCGAGATAGTGGGGTTGAATAAGGCTCAATTGTATGGTGTATTTAAAATATCAACCTATTTTATAGTGGAATAAACCATCTATCTTGTTGTGTTTCTATAGGACTAATGGATAATCTAGACCCCTAGAGAGTTGTTGGTAGTGCCCACCTACTCGACAGTGTTCCCATTCAGGTAGTGTATTGAATTCACCTCATTGAATTTACTTTTATATTTAATTCCACCTCCATTAACACAAAAATATGAATTGTTTTTTCTATTACAAAATCAATCCCTTCCATTTAATCCATAGAATCTTTAATAACCATTTTATTTTCTCTATAACATTTTACACAACTGATAAGTAAGAATTATTGGTCTTCCCTCTAGATCTATGACTAATACTTCTTCCTCCTTGAGAGATGTCGATGGATATATTTTGTGTCAATGTTTTCTTTGATGATACAGTGATGGACTCCTCATTTATTTTTCAATCAATGGTAGATCATGGGTGTTGACATTAGTTCTAAATAAATCCAAGATCTATCTAAAACAATTGGATTTAAATTGGTAAGTGTTGATGATTCATCTATCTATACCTCATCATGATGGTGGATTGATTATATTAGAATAATATATTGATGAATTAATGATAAATTGTTTGTTTCATTGATATATAAATGATGACCTCTCTCAAATGAAAGAAAATTCTCAAGAATTTTTTCATTTCAAAATAAGACCCTTTTTTATTCTATCTCTTCATATTGATTGATAATAGATATATTGAGGATCATTGGCTATACCAAAAGCTATCTTTTAGAATCGATGGTAAATTTATAATATGTTATTTAATCAAAAATGGATTCCAATGAATTGGAATCCATTCATTAAATTTACCTAATAATTGAATAAGTAGAAATAATTTTTATCGTTTCTGATTATAAAACTACCTTCTTTATATTGTATTCTCTCAAGTATCTATTCTAAATCTGATTCTTTAATGAACTAAAATTGGGATAGAAATTACTGACATGTTAGATTTTTATCCAAGGGGTACGAAGTGCATGGTTATTGTTTCCTTGACAAACCATGTATTTTTTTTATAAAGAACTTTGAGGTATGATGTTCCTTAACATTTTTTTTCTCTCATATGCATTTGTTTCCACAATAATATTCTTCTATTGGAATGGATTTTTGTAACACCCTGATATTTTTATGAGATTTATTTTTTTTATTTTCTTTTCATTACTTATTTATGTTTTTTTAATTTCATAGATGTAATTGGTTAGATGAAACACTAAGATAATATTTCACTACACCAAACACCGGCTTAACTTGTGATGTACACAACACTATGATTAGCTTGTGTTACACACAATTTCAAGTTCTTTTGATATAATTCATTTCATAAAAGACTGAGTATAAGGTAACAACTAAATATTACTATGTTCCATTATAACATATTAATTATAAAATTGGGTATGTATAGTATTAACTAAATAATGAAAATATTATTTACACATGTATATATAATTAATTAGTTAGTGATAATTTAATTATAAATGAAGATAAAACCATTTATAAATAAAAGGAAATGTTTTAATGAAAAAAAAATTAAACGAAATTAAGTGAGTTTATTAAATAATTTAATCACTATTTAAGGAATTTATTATTGGAATATATATATAATATATTTTATATATTGTTTAAAATTCATATCATATGTTTTCTGGATAAGATACAATAACGAATTAATTTTTTCAGATAAAAGATTTATTTTAAAAAAATACTATTTTGATGCCTTTAAATAATACATCCATATTAAATTTATTATTGACACATTTATATATATTATTTTAAAAAATAAACTTCTACATTGTAATTGGGATATAAAATTTTAATTTGGATGATTTTTTGAAATTTTTCTGATAAGATTATTGTTTAGATATATTTTATAAATATAGTAAATTTTAATGAAAACACATTTCATCATTAAAATAATTTGTATTGATTAATTATATTTTCTAAATGTTTTGAATTATAAATATACTATATTATTAGTATTAAATAAAATATAGGTCTTTGGCATTAATTTTACATTGATTTTGTATGTAAAAACATTTCAATCTTTTGAAATGTTTTAACTATTAAAAACAAGTTTTCTCATTCAAAAAAATGATTAATTTTAAATTAATTACTGAATATTTTGTGGTTTTAATATTTAAAAATAAATTTCATATTTGGAATCGTTGGATCTAAATTTTTTAAACAGTTTTTTTTTATGTTTGGTCTTAATGAATAGAAACTTCAGTAATTTTTATTAATACTGTCAAAGAGAAAATCTGATAATTAAGGGTAAACATGACATTATAAAATTTCCCTAACACTTATCCGAATATAAGTGGATAATTTTTTCATAGCATAAATAATCCATGTGTGGAAATGTTATCCTTTAGAATCAAATTAGATTTGATTAAGACATTTATGATATTTAATTTAAACAAAAGTTAAATATTTCTCTCTCAAATTTTAATTAACTAAATTAATTTTATATAATTTTATACATAAGATAAATTCGATTATAAATACTCATTTGAAAGATAAAATACTTTTCTTTATCATGGAACATTATTTTTTATTTTAGGAAATAAATAATTACCTTAATGGTTTATATATTTATTATGAAAAATTTATTTAATTGCAAAAAAAAATAAACTAATTTTTATTAAAATGATAATAACCACTATAAGAAACAAACACTTGAAAATATATTTTTGGTTGATTATATATCCACCTTAATAATCCAAGGGTCTAGTTTTGGATAATTTGGATCCTTATATAATATATTATGACACTTATATTATTTTATTTAAAGTGCTGTTAAATTTGTCACAATCATGTTTTAATGAGTATAACGTCTTTAATGATGGACTATACAGAAAATATATTATACTAAAAGTATTATTCTATATTATAGTGTATTCATAATCATTTTAATATTTTATGTTTAATTTTTACCAACAAATAATTATATTAAATAATTATAGAAAACTAATTTAGTAATTATTTAATAAATAGAAATATAAAATTAATGTTATTAAAAATATTAAAATAAATATAATTTGGGATAATATATATATATAATGAATTTTAAAGAGTCCCATGGACCTTGGGGGATATAATAAAATATTTTTTTCTAGGATAACATCTTATCATAATATTTTTGAAAATCAATACATTGAATAATGCCAAATATTACACTATTGATCGTTTATCAAAATAATGCATTGTTAATTATTTAAAATTCATAATTTTTTTTAAAATATAGAATAACTAAAATGTGATATAAAATAATCTAATGTATTCATTTATAGTCTAATTAACATAAAATAAGTTAAAAAATACCCTTTTAATATTGAATAATTTGTTACCTTAGTTAAAATTTAACTATAATAAATAAGGATTAATTGAAATGATAAAGTTTAAATTGACAGAAAAACATGCCTATAATTTATTTTTTGATGATATTATAAAAATAAATAATATTATATTTGTAACTAAGACATTTTGGAGCTTTTTTATGGGTTTTTATTTAATTAGAAATTAATATTTTTAGAGATTCCAAAGGTGCCCCTCACCGCAATTATAAAATGGCACCCCTCCCTCATTACGTCACAACTCATTGAGCCGTCATGTTTGGATATCACCTGAAATTTTCCATTATAAACTATTCTATTAACATTCTAGAGATGTTATTAATCTATAAATAAAAACTCTTTTACATTAAGAGGATATTTAGAGGGAGAACATCGAAGAAGAGGAAATCTCCTCTACTGACTCATTCAAACATCTTTCTTCTTCTACTTCCTCTTCATGAGTTATTTCAGTATAAAGTAACAAATAAAGTAAAAATTATATATGTAGATGTAATTATGATTATTTATCAAATATATTCCACCTTTTATCCATCCTATTAAAAATGAAATCACCATACGTGTGTACGTTTGGCTTACCATCTCCACGTCTTGGAGTAATATATATTTCACCACCACCTCACATGTATGGGTATAATCATGTAAATAATAAGTATATATGAATGTTATAAAATGATATAAATTAGGAAATATTATACACCATCCAATTAAATAACAATAAAAAATTATGAGAATGATAACATTTCTCGTGCGTATGTACAACATACCGTCCCCACGTTGTGATGTGATTCATTCTACCTGATATTAATTAAAGAATAATTATATAAATGTATTGATTGAATAAATATGAGATATATTTTACAAATATAATTATATAAATGATATAACTATAACATAATAAGAGGAACAAGAACATATCCAACAAAACATGCATAAGAAAATTAATTAGTCAATACCGGAATAAAGAGTAATAATCAAATGTTTTTAACAAACAAAAGATAATATGATCATGTATGATATCTTAAAAATGACTATGATTCCTGAATAATTCAACGAAATTATTTAAATCATTATATATTATTATTCTAAAACTACAATGAAATCAGTCCTAAGGTAAGATATAATTATTTAATCTCATTATTATCCAATATTGTTTATACGTAAGTATTTACTCAGGGATATTTATCATCCACAACCATGTTTTCTAAATAAATATTCCTAAAAAAATTTATTGTTATATTATTTTTTAAAGTATATTTTACAAATCAGATAATTTTTATTAAAGGCTATGAAAGGAATATTATATTGTTTCAGGTATGTGGTACATTTTGACTTTCTGAAAAAATTATGAGAAGAATGGTTTTTAACTTATACGAAATAATGAAATTTTTAATTTTTCATAACACCTTATTTCCATGAAGAATCCTTTACGATATTTTACATGTATTTCCAATTAAATTATTTTTTGTAAAATTGAACTTTATTTTGAGAAAAATAAACTTTTCTCTATAAGAAAATATATTTTCCTCAAAAATAAATTTCAAGTGTTCTATCAAAATTATTTTTAATCTAATATTTAATTCCTTAATTGGTTTATGGTTAAAGTATAATATCAATATTATTCGTATGGTTTGACTATGTTTATGGTGGAATTCTATTTATGAAATCCATTTTTTTTAATGGATTATGTTATGATGGAATGATTCTTAAGAAACCCATTTTATTCCTTGGGTTATGCTATGGTGAATGATTAATGTTTTTTTGGAACATAGAAGAATTATATCATTATGAGATGGTTGGGACCTATATCTCCCTCTAATTAATTTGGTAATGATTTATATCTCATGAGATGGACATGATTGGAACAGTAAATGATCTTTGTTAAGTAATAAAAGGATGTAACGATGAGTAAACACAGTTCAGTAATGAAATTTATCTACTATGATGGTTTTGGAAATGTTATTTGATTAATATGAAATGATTATCAATGCATATGAGAATGACAAAAATTACAAATATTATTTCATGGATATATTCATTTATTCTTTATTAACTTTTATGAATTATCCTATGACATGATATCATGGTATTTTATATGATCTATAAGATTTTCAAATGTTATGTTATTTTGTCTTTGGATTATGATATTTTTGATATCTACATTATTTACCCTTACTGATCATGTGAGATCAAAAATTCATATGTTTATTTTCCCTAGTTCTTGAAGAAGAGTATTAGGTAAGATATTTCAAAACGGGGTCCAATTATGAAGGAATAAGAAGGATACAATTAAGATGCATTATAAACCAGATGTTTATGTTTCCAATTTTTTTAATATAAAATATGTATATGGTCTTATAATAGATTTTTTATATTTATTAATGGATATTAATATATTTTTAACTAATATATATGTTTTTAAAGAATGGTTCATTATAGTTGGTATAAGAGGAAAGGTATAGTTAACAATTGGTAACTAGGATGAGAAAACTTGAGTGAGATCACAAGAAATATTTCTAAGGATATGTCTAGAGATGTCCCTAAGGATAAGTAAATATATAGGTAATAATCAATTAATTTTGGAAGTGATCAGGGTTAACTGAGGATTAAACCTAACATTCCAGATATTTAAATTACTTCCCCTTGATTATGTTATTTTCTTAGTATGACTTTTTCCTCTCCCACTATTCTTTTTGGGTTTTATATAATCACTGGAAACCTAATTAACCACGTTAATGATGAATATAATGGAAAATGCAATGATTTTACTCCTGAATAGAGAAATGTTGTGGGATATAGGATGAAAAATATTATCGCAATACTAACACAAGCTATGAATCATTTGAGACATACAAATGAGCATAGAAGGGAACAACATGAAGTTGATTCCTTTATGTAGAAACGTCCACCTTCTTTCAGTTGGTCTTATGATCCACTAATTATTGAAAAATGAATTAGTATCACTGGAATGATATTTTGTATCCTTCACTATTTGGGAAATGAAAAATCCATTTCGATTGATTATCGTTTAGAAGGTGAATCAGACTAGTGGTGGACTCTAATCATGATTACAAGGAAGCAAGATGAAATTGAATCCATAGAATGGGGTGAGTTCATGAAAATATTTTTCAATAAGTAATTTCCTCTTATTATTCATATAAGTATAGAAAAGGAGTTCCTTGAGCTTAAGAAAAATTATGATGAATTCATTGGTATATATGAGGACAATTTTGCAAGACATGTGAGGTATATTTAGGAATTATCATCCAACCAAAACATAAAATCAATATATTCTTCAGTGGCTTAAAAAAAGTATTTTAATGGAAATATACATAAGGGACATTAGTAGCTATAAATATATTTTTCGTGGTTCTATCATGGTAGAAATAGAAGTTGGGGTTACATATCAATCTCATGGTTTTGACAAGCAATGGAAAATTGAGTTCAATGGAAAATTTAAAACAATGGTGAAAATAAGATAACTATTTTCTTATGCTCAACTTGTGGAATGAAACATGGTGGATATTTTCATAAAGGTAATAGTAAATGTTTTAACTTTATAAATGATCATTGGGTTATTGAGTATCGAAGTAATGAAAAAAAGATATCTAATTATGTGAATAGAGAAAAGGATATAGAGAATACACCACATGCACTTCAATGCTAAAAGTGAAAGGAAATGGGGAATTATGCTAACCATTCCCTATTCCAAGGGTAATTAATAATGATCAACTTAAAAAACCTATTAAGGATAACGATAATGGAAAATCACCTACAATCACAATTGGTGATGTTGAGTATGACAAGGAAACGATTGAACGATTGAATGTTTATGTAATAGGATTCCAGTATATTATTGTAAAATCTCTTTTATTGTATTTTTGAATAATGAAATATATATATATTTTCTACTATGGTGTTTCTATATGTATTTAAGAGTATATAATAATTTGTACCAGTAACCATGAAAATTAATTCAGATATTTTTTGAAAAATATTAAGGGAAGGTTAACCCTTAATATGTTTATAATGTTGGGATAAATAAATAAAGAGTTGTTTGATATTGTTAATGACCTCAAGACAAATATAATGAAAAAGTGATTTATGATATCATGGATGATGAATATATAATTTTTGGGTTATGTGGTATATAGAAAAGAGTTAATTTTTGAAATCATGTATGTCTTCATTATGGTTTTGTGGTAATTTAGGTCATTAAACTGACTCAAGAGAATACATGATGAAAGTGTTCACATATTTGGAATGTGACCAACACTATATACCTTATGATATATTAGGGATAATTTTTAATTTATGTCAGTGAACCTCTTTCTAAAGTTTTTTACATTCCATCTTTTATAAGGATTGTAAGGTTATCAATTTATGGAAATTTTATGTTAAAATTTGGAGGATGTTTGTTAGAATGAAGTAATATATCACCATAGATGGACTTACACATATTTGATAACTTTTTCTAACCATTTCCGAGATATATAGATTTACCTCTCATCCTAGTTATGGATTTCATGATCTTCTAATGCTTCTGGAATGAAAAATTCAACCTCATTTCTTGGAATAAGAGATGAAGTGGAAATTGATCAAGGAACAAAGAGAGGATGAGATTATAATTAATCAAGTGAGTATTTATTTTCATTATTCAACTCTATGGAAGTGATCATAAAACCAAAAATGTTACCCTAGTGCCTTCATTTATAATGAATCAAATAATTCCTTAAATCATCACATATTTATGTCTTTTTGTTTATTAACTTTCTTCTATCCTTATTCTATATCACTCTCTATCAGAACTAGATGGATATATTTCTCTTCCATATACATTTTTTCACTTTATATCTATGTTCTCCTTTGTGGAAGCCTAGTTATGAGTGACATTGAGTAACTATTATGTTTCCCACAATTCCTTTTTTTAAGTGATGTTTTATTCTCAATTTTTCCAATTTGGGTTTCTATAAAATAAATTTTAAATAATGAATAATTTTATAACCTAGATGAATTTTAAGGGAAAATAATTTTAAGGTGGTTTGAATGTAACACCATGATAATTTCATGAGATATATTTTGCTTATTATTTTTTATTATATATTTATTTATGTTTTTTAATTTATTCAATGTCTTGTGTAGTCAGCAATAATAAGATAATATTTCACTACACGTAACACCATCTTAGATTGTGATATACCCAAAACTATTCTTGTCTTGTGTTGCACACAATTTCAAGTTCTTTTGAAAAAATTCATTTCA
This sequence comes from Viscum album, assembly GCA_963277665.1. Lineage (NCBI taxonomy): Eukaryota > Viridiplantae > Streptophyta > Magnoliopsida > Santalales > Viscaceae > Viscum > Viscum album. The sequence continues at coordinate 925,506,858 of OY728130.1, forward strand.
TGCATGACCAAGTATAAGGGAAAAAGTAAATATTATTATGTTAAATTATAATCTAGTAATTAAAATGGAGGGTATGAAACATATTAACTAAATTATGAAAATATGCTTTAAATGTGTAAATATAATTAATTCTTTGGAGATAATGTAATTATAAATTAAAATAAAACCCTTTCTTAATTAAAATTAAATGTTTGTTTTTTCTGAAAAACTATTTAAATGAAAAGAATTTATTTTATTAAATCATAAAATATATCTTTGGGGATTTTATTAATGAAAAATATGTGTAATATATGAAAAATAAATTTTAAAATTCAAATAAAGTGTTTTCTAGAAATGATATAATAATAAATTAAAATTTTCATATAAAAGAAGTATTTTTTCAGAATAGGTAGTTTTGAATCATTTAGATAGTGCGTCCATTTTAAATATATTTTTTAACACATTTATTTATCCTATTTTACCAAATAAACTAATTATTTGGAATTATAATATAAAAATTTAATTTGGATGTATTTTTATATTTCCCTAATAAGTTTCATGATTTGATGAAGCATAAAAATATATTAAATTTTAATCGAAAACAACACTTTTCTTAGAAAAAAATTATATGGTTAAATTATATTATTTAATTTTTTTAAAGTATAAATATATTGTATTTTTATCATTTAATATAATATAATTCATTCGAATTAATTTTACGATGAATTTTGATGAAAAAACATTTCAATATTTTGCAATGTTTTAAATTTTAAAAACCCATTTTTTCATTCAGACAACGAGATTAATATTCAATTAGTTACCAAAAAATTTGTGTTTTGAATATTGAAACGTGTATATAATATTGGGAATTAGTGGGTTCAAGTAATTTAAATATATTTCTTTTATTTTTGGTCATAATGAATAGTATCATCATTAATATCTATTAATACGGTAAAAGGGTAAATTAGGTAATTAAGGGAAAACATAATATTATAAAATTAATGTAACATGTGTCATAATATCATTGAGTGATCGTTTTCACCTAAATCATCCTTCGGTCGAAATTTTATCCTTTGGAATCCACTTGGAAGAGAATAAAACATTTAATATATTTTATTTAGACGAATGATAAATACGTGGCACAGAAATTTTAATAACTAAATCATTTTAATTTAAGGGTATATAGAAGTTAAATATAATTATAAATAATAATTTTTAATATTTAATTTTTTTTATTTTTCTTCATGATTTATTATTAATTTTGAAAAAATAAATAAAAACCATAAATATTTATATACTGATGATGCAAAAATTATTTAATTGTTGAAAAATCAATGTATTAATTTTTATTTAAATCATACTAACCATTAAAAAAGACCAAAACTTGATCAAATTTTATTTTTTTAGTATATCATGACCATAATCATCCAAAGGATGAGTTATTGACCATTTGGGGCCTTATACAAGAGATTACGACACTTATATTTTTTTAGTTAAAGTCATGTTAAACTTGTCACATTCACGTTTTAATAAGTGTAATATTTTTAATGGAGAACTTTCTTGAAGATATATTTGACTGAGAGTATTATTTTTAAATATATTAGACATATCTTCATCTTAGTAATTGTATTTTTAATTTTTTTCCAAAAAATACGAATATTAAATAAATACAGAAAACTAATGTAGTAATTATTTTATTAATAGAAATTTCAAATTAAAGTTTTATAAATATTAAAATGAATATAATTTGGGATAATTAATATATAAAATTAATTTTATATATACAATTGACCTCAGAGGGATATAATAAAATAAATTTTTTTCTAGGTTAAAATCTTATCTTAATATTTTTTAAAATCAATAAATTGAATTGTATAAAAATTGAAACTATTGATTGTTTATCAAAATAATGTATTATTAAATTATTTGAAAATCATAATTTTTTTAAAAAATATATAATTATTATTATATGGACAAAAATGTTCTAAATTATTAATTTATATTCTACCTGATATAAAATAATAAAAAATTATACTATTTTAATATTGAATAATTTTTTACCTTAGTTAAAATTAAAATAGAATAACTAAGGGATAATTGAAATTATATGTTTTAAATTGATAGAAAAAAATATTCTAAAATTTATTGTTTTGTATGATTACAACCTTATATTATATGGTATTTGGAACTAAGAAATTTATGTTGTTCTTTATGGTGTTTATTAAAAATTAATATTAATGGAGATTCCAAAGGTGCTCCTCACTTAAATTATAAATTGTCACCTCCTTCCTCGTTATTTCACAAATAACTAAACTTTCATGATTGGATATCAGAAAACATTTCCATTATATAAATCCTTAGTAACATTATATAGGTTCTGGTATTATCCAAAGACCAACACTAGTACTTTAAGGGGAGATTTAAAGGGATCATGTTGAAGAAGAGGTAATTTCTTCTACCTATTCTTTCGAACATCATTGTTATTATAATTCCACTTCAAGAGTTGTTTCATTATAATTTAATAACTATCATTTACATTATCTAATAATATGTTGTTAAGAATTTGGAAAAACCATATTCTACCTTCTATCCACCCTATGAAAAATGAAATCACCAAGCATGCGTACGTACAACTTACTGTTTCCACACCGTGGTATAATATTTTTTCCACCACTAACATACATGTATTAGTATAATGATAGAACTAATAACTATTTCTGATTATTATAACTCTATATTTGATCTGGTATATTATAAATCATCCACTTAATTTCCGTTCAACAATTATTGGAATTATATTATTACTCGTGCATACGTACGACCAACCATCTCCATGATGCAATTTGATTCATTCTACAAGATATTTATTAAAGAATGATTATATAAAGGAATTTAATGAATAAATATTATATAAATTATAATAATATCACTCTGTAAATAATATTACTATAATCTAAGAAGAGGAACAAGAACATATCTGATAAAACATGCATAATAAAATGAAATAGTTAATACCAGAATAATGAGTAATAATGAAATGTCATTAACAAACTAATGATAATATTATCATGTATGATATCATAAAAATGTATATGATTCTGTAATAATTAATTTAAATTATTTAAATCACTATACATGAGGTTCATTGTAAAGGACCTGAAATTTCAAGGAAATTGTTTTTTCTTAATTACTTTTTAATTTTACGCGTCTATGGCTTCTGACGGCTCCTGATTCCTAGGCTCGGTGTACCCGGAATCAATTTTCGAAGTTTATCTCAAGTACATTTAGTAAAAAAACAAGCGAGATTTTTCTATCTTTTGAACCGGTGCTCAGAATTGAAATCTGAGGGCACCGGTGAACTCGCAGCGCCGGTAATTGCTTAAGAGGACTTTTACCGTAGACGCGTTTTCACGGGAGAAGAAGTTAAAATTTGTGGATTAAATGAGTAGTGAATAAAATTGTGGTACAATTTTATTTTTATATCTAAGGTGGGCTTATCCTACATGGGGGAGTTAGTGTGGGTCCCACAATAACCTAATTACCCATGTGAGGATAAATGTGTGGTGGGGGCCACACGAGCCCCAACCCTTCACATTCTCTAAAACTCCTTAAACCCCCCTCTTATTTTTTTAAACTCCTCATTACTTGTAAAACTTTTCACCTTCTCTCTCTCTAACACTTAACTCTTTTTAACACACTTTAAACAATTAATTGAACCACTTAAATTAATTAATTAAGTGTTTTGAAATTTAAATTTTTGAATGCATGGCATGATTAAATAAATTAAGGAGAAGCCTTATTTTATTTTTGGTTGGCTTATTGTGATGATATTTTGGGGGAGAGCTCTTGATTTTTGAAGAATGATTCATCTTCTTTGTTGAAGATTGCCAACACTAAGATGAAGAACATTGACTCGGTGACCCCTGATTCTCCATCCCCTTCTTCCTTCGTGATAAGGGAGGAGACACCGACACAGGATTTCGCCAACGACGTCTCACCTTATAATCTTCTATCCACGGAAAAAGGGGAGACACCGCTTCCTCCTCAGGTGCACACTGTCATCACTTACGGAACCTCACCCCATGACGTCGTCTTCCACGACGCCCGACGTTCGATATCTTTTGTTGAAGTAGGGGTTATTTCTATTCAATTCTTTATCATCATTCTTCGTTGCTTAAGGTTTGGCCGCATGATATCGTCGTAACTGTAGGAGATCAGACCACACAATAATGGCCGATTATCCTCCCCTCTACTTTGTTAATCTTCATTAATGTTGGTGGAAGAGGCGTGTTGTGCAGTTTCAACGTGCGGGGATCGGCAGTGAACCGCGGCCATGCAAGGCCGCGGCGAAGGGGGCATGGTGCCGTTTCACAATGCAAAGATGTAGAGGGCAGCGGCCGGAGTGGGATGCGGTGGTGGTGCATGGCGTCGTCGCGCCACACTAGAGAGACCGAGGAAGGCCATGGCAGGAGAGGGCCGCGGCGGACCAGCAAGGGCGGCCCGCCGAGCCAGCGTCTCCAGGAGGCGGGACCCCTTCTAGGTCTCGCGGCAGCTCACAAGCTGGTCGGCCTTAATGGCCAACCGTTATTCGGAAACTGGGGGGGTGTAACCCCCAGACTAGTTGCTTGGGTGGACCCCACACTACTATAAATCTAGGCTTCTATGCCTGCTAACATTAGCGACCAGTTTTTCCTGTCTCAAAAGGGGGTATTAGAGACCGGCAATGGTGGCTGCTAATTCCGTCAAATAATCTAGTGGAATTTTTTCTGCTTCTAGTCATCTTCTTCACGAGTTTCTTGTTACAGCATGCCGATGCCGCCCCCTACCACCTCCTCCATCACCCATGCCACCAAGTGTGACCTATAAACAACCCTTGAAGTCTGTTGTTGTACTTAATGGGTCTTGCATCGTTGTGGTAACATTACCCGACCTCCCCCATGACATCCGCCAAGGTACCTTCTTCCTTTTAACCACCGTGTATCTTCCATGGATGGTGGCCGATGGTTTCAAGGTCCCTCCCCATCACCCCCCATGTCTGCTTGTTTAATCGACAACAAGACACACACAAAGCAGTTCTTTTCATGCGAGAGTTTTAGCAGCCGCCATTGGCGGTCGCTGCTGAGCTTCACCGATGAAGCAACAACGCCCACCAAAAGCGGTCCTTGAGTGGCCGCTAATGGCCTTTAGCGGCCGATTTTGGCAGTTGCTAAAGTCTGTAATTCTAGTACTGCCACTGGGTCCGCCATTTCCAAAAACATGGGGTCGTGCCCCCTTTGTGTCCCGCTCAGCCAGCGGCCTAGGTGCGGCCTGCTTCGGAGCCGGGCAGCAGGTCGCACGGGCCATGCCAGCTGTAGGCCATGCGGGCCGGGCCGGCCACACCTAGCCGGGCCGGGCCGCTCCAGCCAGGCAGGGCCGTTCCCAACCGGACCGGACCCGGACCCGGTCGGGTCGACCCGGTTCGGGCCGACCCAGGGGGTGTTGGGCCAGGTCGGACCGGGCCCAGACCCCCTATTTTCAGAACTTTTCGGTTAAATAGATATATCTTGAGTTGCGGACCTCCGATCGATGCACCGTCAGTTGCATAGGATTCCATAGAACGATATGATCGTTTCAGTATATTAAACTGGAGGTTTTTATGAAGTTTGGGTAGTGGCGGGTGGGTTCGCACCCAAAACCAACCGGGCCCCTAGGACGGAAAAGCCAATAACTCTCAGACCGGGCGTCCGATTGACGCGCCGTATATCGCATTGAGTTACTTTTGACGAGACGGAACTTTGGGATACATCAAATCTGGACCTTGTGACAGTTGATGTATCGTCCCCCTTGGCTCATGGAATGGACCCTCCCGGAATCGAGCGTGCTGTGTGCAGGAACCCTAGAGCTGGTTGCGACTGCGAGGATGATGACGACTGTACATGGATCCTACGTGGGTTCAGAAGCAAGGACGACTGTACTTGGATCCTCTGTGGGTTCGGCTGCGATGATGACTTTACATGGATCATACGTGGGTTTGATAGCGATGGTTACTATACTTGGATCCAACGTGGGTTCGGCAGCGACGACTTCAGTACTTGGATCCTACGTGGGTTCGGTAGGGGAGATGATTCAGAGGCTACATCTATCATCTCCACCCCTCTGTGTGATTATTATACCCGTGTGAGCTGAGTCTTGAATTTCAGTCATTATCAGAGACATGATTTACTTTCTTTCCTGTGTGGACTGGGTTGTTCTTACCTGTGTGGACTGGGTTGAACTTGGGCTCGTGATTTTGAACTGAACTAGAATTGATCACTTAGGTATATGCATTGGTATATACCTATGTAGAGTTGGTTGATACTTTTTCTTTGTATCATTCCTTTATGGTTTATCCTTTGTGGATTCTGGGAGACGTTCGGGGGTCTCGGAGTCCCTACTGAGTATCGTATACTCACCCCTGCATGGGCGATGCCCGCACTATGTTGTTTTGGATTCAGACGATAGAAAACACTGATCGAGGTGGAGTCTTGTGGAACGGGATGGTACCTGGAGGTGGAGCACTTGGTGGGACGTACACGGAGCAGACTGCCGGACCCGATGAGTGGAGGAGATCATTTGTACCCACCCTTCAGGTGGGATATCCGGAGGATGACTCTGTGGTTGTTTGTTTACTTTACTACAGTTGTTCTTTCTTTTCGGTTGTACTGTACTTTTAGTTGGGTTTGTATTCTGGCCCATTTACTTCCAGCACTTACTTTTTTACAAATTTTACTTAGTGTTTACTACAACCCGCGTACTCTATTGTGTTTCTTTACTTATTTAAAGGCAATGCCTTCCATTTTATTTTGATCTAAGCTTTTGGTGCTAGTCTCCATCCCATGGCCTATGGAAGGCGGGCTAGGGGTATTTACGTCACGGGCCCCAAGGACGGGTCGTGAAAAATTAGTATCAGAGGAGTCGGTTCTACCGCAGAACTCAGGACTCTGATAATTTTATCCTGTGAAGCAATAGTGTTAAGGGTATTGAGTGAGGTTATCAGTCCAGGGAGTCTAGTGTTGGTGCGGCAGCCGACTTATCCATACACCAGGACCCTGACTTCTGATTTCTGACTCAGTGCACAAAAACATTGATTGTATGTGTGTTTCAAAGGTTTTCTTTTTTATTACTTTGTGTCAGATCACTAGATATACTGTACTAACCATGGCACACCTTTTACTTTTCAGGATAGCCCCACGAAGGCAGCCAGCTAGGGTTTGGAGCCACGTGCGAGATGGAAGCCCACCGAGAGACGAGGCCTCGGTGCAGCGCCCCATTACAGCAGAGGCACCAGCAGTATCTCTACACGATGGGCCACCGATGCTACCAGCCCCAGCATCAGAGAGTGCACGCCGCCTGAGTTCATTGAACGAGTTTCAGCACCAGAGGCTGCCCAGCTTCCGTGGAGAGACGAACCCTAACGCAGTAGAGGATTGGCTGGATCCTATCGTCTGAGCCATCATATTGGTAGGGACACCAGCTGGCCTTATGGTGATCCTTGTGGCCAGTCTTCTGCATACATCAGCAGGTAGATGGTGGAGCCCGATGCTCCAGGTACACGATGAGGCATATCTACTTTGGACGGACTTCGAGAGCCTCTTCTGCTCAGAGTTCGTTCCAGCCACCATCTATTCGGTGTGCATCCAGGAGTTACTACAGTTGCGGTAGGGCAGCATGATAGTAGCCCAGTACTCGGCGAGGTTTACTGACCTCTCAGGCTACTCCACGGACATGTTACATGACCCATTCTTCCGGGCCCGGCCCTTCGAGCAGGGACTGAGGCATGAGATCAGGGCTTCGATGATCTCCCTCAGCATTCTGATGCATGCAAGAGTACTGGAGCGATCCCTTCTTGTTGAGAGATTTTTTTCTGAGCCTACACCAGCAGCGAGGCCTATCACAGGGCGACACGTAGCAGATTCTTCTGTAGCCGGCAGTAGACAGATGTCACCGAGGTCCAAGAGGACCAGGCCATCAAGTGGGTGACATCAGGATACTGTTTTGGATGTGCGGGGCACACGCAGTAGAGCCAGTCATACGAGAGGCAGGTAGTGCTATGCATGCGATAGGAAGGGCTGCATGGCTCATGACTGCCTGAACCACCATGCAGAGGAGCAGCAGACGGTTGAGGCACCACCTAGGCAGATGCAGATGTTCGACCATGGTGGTCCGCAGGGAGCTGGCAGACGAGGCAGAGGAGTTTGTCGAGCAGTAGGTGGTGGACGACGCTTCGGGGCTCTACCACCACCACCACCAGGAGGACCACCCCGACCACAGGGAGCTGGCAGACAGGGGAAAGCTCAGCTCGAGCCATTCGGGGCCTACGATCACAACGCGCCTGAGATGATTCAAGGTATTATCTTTGTCTACTCCACCCTTGTTGCAGTTCTTATAGACACAGGATCGATTCATTATTTTACTGCCTCTGTCCTAGTTCGGAGCTTGGAGATTCCGATGGAGCCGTTGCCTTAGTCATTACGTCTAGAGACTCCTACGGGAGAAGACTCAATGATTACACACTAGTTCCGGCAGTGTGAGCTTACTCTAGGAGGCAAGAGCATCGGCTATGATCTTCTTGTAGTAGCATCAAGGCCTTACGACATCATCTTGGGAGTGGATTGGTTATCTACAGTTCATGCTCAGATCGACTGTATTAGGTGCAAAGTGTGGTGTGCCCGCACGGATGGAAGCAGGTTCAGCTTCACCGGTGAGAAGGGAGCCTTTGCAGTGCAGGATGTACTTATGTGGAGGAGAGGAAAACCAATCACACATCAGTTGGCTAGTCTTATCCTCAGAGCGGTTGATGTGTGAAGTCTGATTTTTCCTGCTGTGGTGGAACAATATGTGGACGTTTTCCATGATGACGTTCCAGGACTACCTCCTCGCATAGAGGTAGACTTTTACATTGACCTGTATCCCGGGGCAACACCGATATCTACTCCAGCATATCTGATAGCTCCCACCGAGCTTTGTGAGCTAGGGGTACAGTTGGAGGATTTTCAGGGAATTGGATTCATCCAACCTAGTGTTTCTCCCTGGGCTTCTCTGATTTTATTCTCCAAAAAGGAATATGGGAGCTTACGACTATGTGTAGACTATCTTCACCTGAATCAGGTGACTGTAAAGAACATGTATCCACTCCTGAGTATTGAAGACCTCTTTGATCAGCTCATGGAAGCACGATGGTTCTTGAAGATAGACCTCAGGTTAGGCAATCATCATCTCAGAGTTCAAGATGAGGATGTGCAGAAGACGGCTTTCAGGTGTCGGTATGGCCACTATGAGTTCTTGGGTATGCCTTTCGGCGTAACCAATGCTCCAGCAGTGTTCATGAGTCTAATGAATAGGATCTTCTATCCTTACCTCGATCGATTTGTTGTAGTCTTCATCGACGACATTTTGATTTACACGACTACTGAGGAAGAGCACGCCTACCACTTGCAGGTTGTGCTGGAAACACTCTGAGAGCACTAGTTTTATGGGAATCTCTCGAAGTGTGAGTTCTGGATTCGAGAGTTCCACTTCTTGGGGAATGTCATCTCTGAGGCGGGAGTTGCAGTGGATCCTATGAAGGTCGAGGCAGTAAATGCTTGGGATCCACCCAGGAGTGTAACGGAGGTGCGGAGTTTCCTAGGTCTGGCTGGGTACTATCAGAGATTTGTGCCAGACATTTCCAGAGTTGCAGCACCACTTTCACCATTGAAAAATAAGGGGAAACCCTTTGTGTGGTCAGATAGATATCAGCAGAGCTGAGAAAGAGCTGAGAAAGAGATTGACCAGTGCACCCATCTTGAGGCTACCAAAGGAGGGCATAGGGTACGTAGTTTACTGCGATGCATCAGGGACCAGACGTGAGTGTGTCCTGATGTAGGAGCAGGCAGTGATCGCTTATAGTACACGACAATTGCGGAAACTTGAGAAGAACTACGCTACCCATTACCTGGAGTTAGCAGTAGTGGCCTTCACCTTGATAATGTGGCGTCACTATCTGATGGGTGAGTTCTTTACAGTCTACTCTGACCACCAGAGTCTCAGGAACATCTTCTCGTAGAAGGACCTGAACCTGAGATTGTGGTGATGGCTTGAGTTCCTCCAAGACTATGACTTTGAGATAGTCTATACTCCTAGGAAGGGGAACGTAATAGATGGTGCTCTTAGCAGGATATCGGGCATTCAGCTACTTAGAGAGGCAACAGAGAAACTAGTCGCGTTGTAGATATACTTCATGGATAGAGATGGCGCTTCCTTTCTACAGTCACTCACAGTCACTCCTCCACTATTTCAGCAGGTCAGAGAGCCACAGTGTGGGGACGTTGACTGTGAGATGCGACGTGCACAGATATCCACAGGACATGCACCTGATGGATTTTCTGTAGGAGGGGAGCATGTCATCCTCTTCAGGGGACGTACCATGGTACCATTTTCATTACAGGAGGAGGTGCTGAGGGATTTTCACACTTCCCCTTTGGCGGTACTTCCAAGAGTAGTGAAGATGTACCAGGACCTCAGACGAAAGCACTGGTTGCCGGGTATGAAAAAGGCAGAGGCAGAGTTCGTTTCACGATGCATCACCTGCCAGCAGGTGAAGGCAGAGCACTGGGTTCTGGCAGGCTCGGTGTAGCCCTTAGAGGTCCCGGAGTGGAAGTGGGACAGGATATCTATGGATTTTGTGACGGGGCTTCCAGATACCTCCAAAGGACACGACTCCATTTGGGTGATCGTAAACTGACTCACCAAGTCAGCCCACTTCCTACATATCAGAGAGAAGGGCTCAGTGGAAAGCTTGGGATGCCTCTACGTTCAAGAGCTCATACGTCTTTATGGTGTTCCATCATCTATCGTCTCTGATAGAGATTCTCTCTTTTCTTCCTGGCTTTGTAAGGGGTTATATGAGGCATTTGGGACGCAGCTACACTTGAGCACTACCTTTCATCCTCAGAAGGATGGCCAGATGGAGAAGACCATTCAGACACTCAAGGACATGCTCCGTGCATGTGTCTTTGACTTTATTCGCAGCTGGGAGGATCACCTACCCTTGGTAGATTTTGCGTACAACAACAGTTACCACTCCACCATCGGGATGGCACCATACGAGGCATTGTATGACCGACCATGTAGATCAGCTCTGTGTTGGAATGACCCTGGGGAGCCAGCACTCGTAGGACCAGATATGGTTCAGGCTATGACAGAGAAGGTGCATATCATCCAGGAGCGGATGTGGACTGCATAGAGAAGACATAAGTCCTATGCTGATAAGAGGCGGATACCACTGGAGTTCAAGGATGGTGACCACGTTTTCTTACGAATCTCACCTCGATGCGGATTACGAAGATTTGTATGAGGTGGAAGGTTATCTCTGTGATTTTTCGGACCATTCTAGGTCCTTAGCATTGTAGGAGAGGTGGCTTACCGCCTATCCCTTCCACCTCAGTTGCACTAGGTGCATTACGTCTTTCACGTATCTCAGCTGAGGAGATACGTGCACGACCCGACACATATCATCGATCACGGGGAGTTGGACATCGATGACAAGGCTACATTCACAAATGTTCCGGTGGAGATCAAGGATCAACAGGAGCGGGTCCTATGTGGATGGTCGATTCCTCTGGTGCACATTTGTTGGAAACACGAGAACCTCCAGGAGATCACATGGGAGCGAGACGCTCAGATGCGTTCCCAGTACCCTCATTTGTTTCTCTAGTTTATTATATAGCTTTACGGGGACGTAAATCCCTGTGGTGGGAGTAATTTAAAGAGCCGAAAATTTCAATGAAATTTTTTTCTTAAATATTTTGTAATTTTTTGAGTCTATGGCTTCTGACAGCACTTGATTCCGAGGCCCGGTGTGCCCGGAATCAATATCCAAAGTTTATCTCAGGTATGTTCATTAAACGAACGAGCGGGATTTTTCTATCCTTTGAACCGGTGCTAGGAATTGAAATCTGAGGGCACTGGTGAACTCACAGCGCTAGTAATTGTTTAAGAGGATTTTTACCATAGATGCGTTTTCACGGGAGAAGAAGTTAAAATTTGTGGATAATCTGAGAATTGAATAAAATTGTGGTACAATTTTATTTTTAAATCGAAGGTGGTTTTATCCTACATGGGGGAGTTAGGTTGGGACCCACAAGCACCTAACTACCCATGTGAGGATAAATGTGTGGTGGGGCCCACACGATCCCCAACCCTTCACATTCTCTAAAACTCCTTAAACCCCCCTCTAAATTTTGTAAACTACTCATTACTTGTGAAACCTTTCCACCTTCTCACTCTCTCCCATATAACTCTTTCCAAGACACATTAAACAATTAATTGAACCACTTCAATTAATTAATTAAGTGTTTTGAAATTTAAATTTTTGAATGCATGGCATGATTAAATAAAATAAGGAGAAGCCTTATGTTATTTTTTGTCGGTTTGTTGTGTTGAGATTTTGGGGAGAGAGCTCTTGAGTTTCGAAGAACGCTTCATCTCCTTTGGTGAAGAACACCAACTCTCTGACGAAGAACATTGACTCGACGACCCCAGATTCTCCATCCCCTTCTTCCTCCGCGACAAGGAAGGAGACACCGACGCGGGATCTCACCAACGACCTATAGACTTATAATCTTCTCTCCGCGACAAAAGGGGATACACCACTTCCTCCTCGGGCGCACTCCCTCGTCGCTTACAGAACCTCACCTCGCAACGCCATCTTCCGTGATTCCCAACATTCGATATCTTTTGTTGTTGTAGGGGTTATTTTTGTTCAAGTCTCTATCATTGTTCTTCGTTGCTTAAGGATTGGCCGCATGATATCGTCGTAATGGAAGGAGATCGGACCGCACAAACATAGTCGATTCTCCTCCCCTCTACTTTGTTAATCTTCGTTACTATTGGAGGAAGAGGTGCGCGGTGTCGTTGCAGTGTGCGATGATCGGCAGGGAACCGCGGCCATGCAAGGCCACGGAGAAGGCGGCGCGATGCCATTGCACCGCGCAGAGACGTAGAGGGTCGCGACCGGAGTGGGCCGTAGCGGTGGTCCGCGACGTCGTTGCGCTATGCCAGAGAGACCGAGGAAGGCCAATGCCGGAGCGGGTCACGATGGAGGGGTGCGGATCCTTCGTGTCATGCCGGTGAGATGATCCATAGCCTAAGGCTGTGGCAGACCAGTAGGGGCGGCCGGCCGAGCCGGCCACCAGCGTCTCCAGGATGCAGGAACCCTTTTGGGTCCCGCACCAACTCAGAAGCCGGCCGACCTTAATGGCCAGACGTTACCCGCAAACTAAGGGGGTGTAACCCCCCAACAAACTTCTAGGGTGGACCACACTGGGTCCTCCGTTTCCAAAAAAAGGTGGTCGCGCCCCCTTTGCGTGCTGATCGGCCAGCGGCCGAGACGCGGCCGCCTTCTGAGCCAGGCCGCACGGGCCGGGCTAGCCGCAGGCCACGCGGGCCGGGCCGGGCCGCGCCAGCCAGGCCCAGATGTGCCCAAACGGGCCAGACCCGGACCCATGTCAGGTCCACCCAGTTCAGGCCCACCCAGGGGGTGTTGGGCCAGGTCGGACCAGGCCCAGACCGCCTATTTTCGGAACGTTTCGATTAGACGGATATATCTTGAGCTACAGACCTCAGATCGACACACCGTCAGTTACGTAGGATTTCATTGAATGAGGCAGTCATTTTGGTATATTACACTCATGGTTTCCGAAAATTTTGCGTACAATCGTGTTGGTTCGAACCCAAAACAATCTAGGCCCCTGGGACGGAAAATCCAATAACTCTCAGACCAGGCATCCAATTGACGCGTCATCTTTCACATTGAGTTCCTATTGAAGAGACGGAAATTTGGGGTACATAAACTCTAGACCTTGTGAAAGTTGATGTATCGACCCCCTTGGCTCGTGGAGCGTACCCTCCCGGAATCGATCGTGCTATGTGCGGGAACCCTAGAGCTGGCTACGACTGCAATGATGATGAAGACTGTACTTGGATCCTACGTGGGTTCGACAGCAAGGATGATTGTACATGTATCCTTCGTGGGTTCGGCAACGATGCCAACTGTACTTGGAGCCTACGTGGGTTCGACAGTGTTGTTTACTATAAATGGATCCTACGTGGGGTTGGCAGCGACGACTTCTGTACTTGGATCCTATGTGGGTTCGACAGGGGAGAGGATTCAAAGGCTACATCTATCATCTCCACCCTCTTCATGAGTAGTATATCTGTGTGAGTTGAGTCTTGACTTTCAGTCATTATCATCGATGTGATTGACTTTCTTTCCTGTGTGGACTGGGTTGTGCTTTCCTGTGTGGGCTGGGTTGAATTTGTGCTCGTGAGTTAGAGCCGAACCAGAATTGATGACTTAGGTATATGTATGGTCATATACCTAAGTAGAGTTGGTTGATACTTTGTGTTTGTATCTTTAATTTTTGGTTTATCCTTTGTGGTTTTTGGGAGACCTTCGGGGGGTCTCGGGATCCCTACTGAGTATCGTATACTCACCCCTACATGAGATATGCCCGAACTACGTTGTGTTGGATGCAAATGACCGACAACACTGATCGAGGTGGGGTCTTGTGGAGCGGGATGGTACCTATAGGTGGACCACTTGGCGGGACGTACACGGAATGGACGGCTGGACCTGAGGGGCTGAGGAGATCATTTCTACCCACCCTTCATGTGGGATATCCGGAGGACGACTCAGTGGTTGCTGGTTTACATTAATGTAGTTGTTCTTTCTTTTCTATTGTACTGTACTTTCAGTTGGGTTTTTATTCTAGCCCATTTACTTCTAGCACTTACTTTTGTACTCAGTTTGCTTAGTGTTTACTTCAGCAAGTGTACTATGTTGTGTTTCTTTACTTATATAAAGGCAATGCCTTCCCTTTTATCAAGATCTATGCCTTTGGAGCCAGTCGCCAGCCCCTGGCCTATGGAAGGTAGACTAGGGGTAGTTACAGCACGGGCCCCAAGGACGGGTCGTGACATTCATATACATACAATGGAAATCACACCTAAGGTAAGGGATAATTTTGTAATCTCATTTTTATCTATGATTGTTTATACGCAAGTATTTATAGGCGTATGTTTGTCATTCATGTCCATGATTTCTAAATATATATTACAAAATATTCTTTGTTAACTTATATATTTCTTTAAAGTTGAATTTACCCATTTTTTAATTTTTATAAAAGGTCATTATAGGAATCTTTTTTTTCATTTTTAGTATGAGGTACTTTTTGAATTTCAAAAAACAGTACGAGATGAATGTCTTCTTTTAACTTATATATAATGAATTGATAATTTAGATTTTAATAAAACCTTATTTACATGAAGATTAATTTTAAATATTTAATGTTTTTTCCAATTAATTTTATTTTATTTTAAATTGCATTACTTTCTTAGAAAATAAATCACTCTTGAAGATGAAAGGGTATTTTTCTCCAGAATAAAATTTGAGTGTTCTATAAAAATTATTTCCCATTAAAGATGGAATTATCTAATAGGTTCATGGTTCAGGTATACTATCCCTAATATTCCTATGGTTTGATTTTATTATATTGAAATTCTATTTTTTGAAATCTATTTGATTTATATGAATTATTTTTTGATGGAATAATGTTTCAGAAACTAATTTTATTCTTTTAGTTATGCTATGATGAGTGATTTTTTTTTGGAACATGTAAGAATGATTTAATTATGGAATGGTTGGGAACTATATCACCCTGAAATTAATTGGGTAAAAATTTATATCACATGAGATATAAATGGTTGTAATAAGAAGTGATCTTAGTTCAATAATATAGGGTCAGAATGTGGAGTGCAGTCGGTTTAGTAAAGGAATGTGTCTTCTATGACGGTCTTCACAATGATCCTTCACAAATATGAAATTATTTTATATGCTTTTGTGTTTTCCCAAACTTCCATATCTTAGGTTATAACTATGTTCATTGATTCTTTATGAAATTTTATGATTTATCATATGATATGATATCATGATCTTTTATATGTAGGATAATATTTTCAAATGTTATCTTATAATGTATTTTAATTTTTATATGATTAATACCCCCTTTTACCCTTACTATTCATCTCAGCTAACCCTTTATTATATTTATTTTCACCTGGTTGTAAACAAGAGTATTTAGTGAGATATTTCAAAAATGGGTCTAGTTATGAAGGAATAAGCAGGAGATAATGTTGATGTCTTGTGAACCCATTGTTTATGATTCCATGTTTCTAAAGACACTAAACCTATACGTTCCTATTGTGTATTTTTTTATATATTATCATGGAAATTATTCAATTTTGAAGTAATATATTTGGGTGAGAATCATGGTTCATTATATTTTTGTTCTTCACAGAGAGTGTCTTATTGTGGATGTTTGAATTATTATGATACCCATATTTGATCCATGCTTCCATGATAAATTTTTTTAGTAGATTATTATGGTATTCCATGTTGATTCACATATTTATTATACAATTATTTCATATTAATAATGTTGTCATGTAATTCTTATTTATCATGATCTAACTTTTTTTGAGATATATTACCTTTTTCGGTCTGATTTTGGGACTCTTTATGGGTGGAATATAATCTTATTATTACCATTAGAGGCATAGAACACCTGAGAGGTGATGATAATCACAATGAACTTATACATGGGTTAGAGAATGATAACATTATGGCCCAAATGATTCATGTTATCTTAAGGCTACTGAGTAACATTTCTAGAATCGATTATTTATAGATACTGAATATCATGTTCATATAAATGGATTAAGGATACGGGTAGGTATTTCATGACACATGTTCATAGTTCTTAATATTTTCTATAGACCTTTGATCACCATTATTTTATATATCCAAAGTAGGTATTATAATTCCTCATGATTTTGAAAATAAATTTATTATTGAATGCATGAAACACTGAGTCTGTAAAAAACACCACATTGTTATAACCTAGCTAGTAAACATAATTTTACCACGTTTTTTATTTGAATTTCAAAAAATAGATATAGACGGTTGCATTCTGTTGGATATTTAGAGTCTGATAAGACAAACATATTTTTTGGTGAATATTAATATACCCTTATGAATTTTAATATGAATAATAATATGAATAGTAATATGATCCTTATGAATAGTAAATCATATTATTAATTTATAATCTTAAGGTTGTAAGATAATGAGATGTTTTTTAAATTTTCAAAGTGATTTAAAACAGATTATAGTTTTAAAATTGTAATTTTTTAAATAAATTATGATTTTATCTAAAAATAAAATTAATAATATTTAGAAAAAAAATTAAATAATGGAGATCATTTTTGAAATGTAAATGCTGAATCATGGTCAGGGTGATTTTTTGGGATTTTTTTGAAATAATATAATTTTTTATGAATAGTAAAATACGGTAATTTACTGTATATATACATTATCTGTAAAATTCACTATTACTAGCATCATGGATGATGTTAACACGCATGGTTCAAACCCACATGAACTTATTACTATTATCACATGAATCAACAAAATTAGTGGTCTTGGGGGAAATAATAAATTAATGAATATGATATTCAAAAATCACCCTGCTCCTCCACTATAACCCCCAGCCCCTCCCCCTCAGTCCCTCTTCTATTCACTCTTCTAAAGCCTTGTTCCTTGTTTAAATTCTAGAAAAATATCCTCCCAAGATCCTCCCACACATATAGTAGCCCTCTGTCTCATAGAAAGTCCTAAACCTCTCCCCTAAGAGGCTCTCAATGCAGATTACTTTTAGAGGTAAATTCATCTTTTCATTCCTTTTATTTCAATTTCTATACATTTCTTTTTATTTCCTCACCTACCTTCATCGAAATATTGTGATTGATTTAGTACAATACATGTAATAAAATTTATTTGTGATAAAGGAATAATTATTCATTGTCTCTCCTTTCCCCTTCTTTTATACTAGAAATGAAAACACCATCTGAGATATGTTTATTTCTCACATTCAAGGATGACAGGTTTTGAATTTCTATTACCGTCTTCAAATAGTGTCATGAAACCATTCTTATGGTTGAAACAGAGTATAATATATGCATTATAACGTATTTAATGTTCTATAATCCTTTTTTACAAATGATATTAATTTATAAATAAAAATGAGTTTGTTTTGATCAAAAACCGCCAGTTAACCGAGACAATTGTCATTAATATTTTAAATAATGGATCATATTCACTCTCTATAATGAAACAAATTTTATAACCATGTAATATTCTGTTTGATCACTAATAACATACAAATTCTATTTTGGAAAACCATTTTCATTCAACATGTATATCTATACCTGAATGTAAGAAAACTCGTCATGAAAACTAAGGAAAAAACAATCCCAAATAATGAAATTAAATTTTATAACCCATAAAAATTCCATGAATGAAACTAATAAGGTTATAATAAATCAATGAAATGTAGGGAAGGTTCTTCAACAATTAATATATGAACCTAAATATGATTATTCAGGTTATTAGGGTCTAGTGAGGAACACCATCAGACTTTAGGTAAGAGTTTATCACCTGAACCACCATATTCATTTGAGTTAATTTTATTTCCTACTTACCCCAATGAAAGTATTATATATTATTATGTACTCTACATAAATTATTTTATAGTGTTTTATATATTCTTACCAATGATAATCTTTCTTTATTTTATTGGGATATACAATCGATTCAATTGAATGTCTCATATTCTTTCTAATTTTCAATGGCACTCTATAATCTATTTTTAGAAAATATTATAATTGTAAAATCAATAATTTTATTATGAAAATACTAACTAATTTAACTTCTGGTTTTATGAAATTACTTTTCCAAAAGAACTCTTCTTTTCAAAGTAAATGATATTTATC
The DNA here is from genome assembly GCA_963277665.1 of Viscum album. Lineage (NCBI taxonomy): Eukaryota > Viridiplantae > Streptophyta > Magnoliopsida > Santalales > Viscaceae > Viscum > Viscum album. The sequence continues at coordinate 925,525,725 of OY728130.1, forward strand.
TCGAAAAATTCTTTATTATTTTATAAGAGTATCTTCATCTGTTTCGACACTCCTATTGATTAATATATATTATTGGGATTAATATTTTATGATATCATCTACCATATTTAACTCAGTGGTTTATGATTATTTTGACCATGGATGTGCTATCTTAAAAACATTCACCAATTTACTTTGAAGGGATAGTGTTTATGCTTAATGTTTGGGGAAGGTTATTTACATTTCATATGTTACTTTCAATATAATTGTATATATTGTTTATGTTTATCACCATTCATATGAGGAATTAATTAGAATAATTAAGTATCAAGTGGGTCCCACTATATCCCTTCATAGCATCTTTAGGTCACCGGATACAAACTACGGTCTTCGCATAAGGCCTTGACAAAGTGGTTATTTATGGTCTTGGCCTGAGGCCATGATGGTATTTTTATGATGTTCCACATTATGAATTCTCTCATTATGAAACCAGAATTGATAGTTCATGTGGTTATTAGACTAGTAGAATACCAATTATTATGTTTTGTTATGTAATTATTTAGTCATCTCTTTCCTAAAATATTGTGTTCATGTTTTTTTAAAGACATGTATTTTTAGTGATTCACCATGCCTAGTATTTCTGTTAATGATATTTTCTACTGTATTTATTACCTTTACTCATCATTTGATATCATGTCTTTATTATGTTTCATTTTTCAAGGACATGTAGATTTTTATTATGAATGACCCGTAGGGATGAACTTAGTTTTTTGAATGTTCCAAACAAAACTTTTATGTTTTATTTCATTTCAAGTTGCAATGTTGAACGTATGTATCTATCTTATTTCCAAATCTACTAAACTACTCCTTCCATTGGGATTAATATTCCTTGTTTATATTCAAATGTAAAAAAATAAGGCACCATCTTCCAGAAACTAGGGTCAGGTCCTTATAGGTATGGTGTTGGGTTTGTATAAGATTGGTTTGTGCATGATTTCTCAGTACTTGATTTTATGTTATCATTCTTTATTTCCAATTATTCATTATCATGGAACACATATGTTATAATTATTAATGAAAATTGAAGGACTCATTGGTAGTGTACTAATGGGTTTAAATACACAAACCCACCATAGGCATCCTGATGTGTGTTAACAATCCATGTATAGGGATCTAGGTATGGTAAGGGGGAAAATGGATTATGTATAGACAGAGGAGTATGGAGCTAGGAGTAGTGAAGGGATAAACTCTAGATGATTTCTATAGTTTCTTTTATTTATTTACATTATATAACATTTATTATGGCATGGATTACCACTTTAGAATACCTTTTATTTTTATATAAATGGTTTTCCATCTATGTTGTTTCCATATGGTTACTCTAATTATTATTTATTTTCTTATAATATTTAATATTATTAATTGTGTAAGGACATGACACTGAGGGTATAATCTCCCCACCGATGGGAATAGACCGTCGCTACTAGACATATTTCTCTTGCGTATGGGGTGGTGTACATGAGGTTATGTAGAACTCCAATTCTAAACAGGTGTTTCAATATTGGGCATTTCAATCGAGATATGTAATATATTAAATGGACTTGTAAAAGATTATAATGAGGGTTTTATTGGATAATTCCTATTAGGTTTGAGTTTTCATATTCATATGATCATTTACTCTATTTTTATTTGATAATATCACAACTATGAGGATTTATAATTTTATTTTAAATAGGATAATGTAGATGAATATATCAAAATTATGTGATTGGAATGTATTATAATCGACTAAGGAAACATATTTTGGACAAATTGATGATATAATTAAAGATATCAATATATTTTTATTGTATGGGAAATGAATTGTCACTTAATATCTATGGTTTTGAGGTTTATATATCTATAAAAAAATTATCTTTGGTTTCTTATGGATCCCTAAGATTCATTAGTTATCAAATGATAATTAAAATTCTTAGGATGTAATATATTTATGGGGGATAATGTGACACCCTGAGAGTCTTGAATTTATATTTCTTGTCTCTCAAACGTAATACTAGGTTCATTTGATAAGATTATTTTCCATTGTCAATTTTATTTTCATTTAAAAAAGAAATTAAAATTTTCATAATTTTGATTTTTTTAAATGAACTTTATTTTTGAATTTAGCTTCTAAAAAATATCTTATAGACAATATTTATTATTTTTCCATAATAATTTATTTTTTAATCAATGGTGAAAAATAATTATTTTTATAATACCCCCACTTTTAAAACAATATTTAATAGTGGACTGGATTAAATTTTTTAAAAAACATATCTAAATATAATATATACTTATAATTTATAATAAATCATTTATAAATCCATGTTTAATTTTCTGAAATATATATAATATTTATCTTTAAAACCCATTTATATTTGATTATATTAAAATTTTCGTTTTATCTCTTGTAGAAATTATAATATTCCATTAAATTTTATAATTAATAACTATAATGTCTTATTATTTTTTTATTAAATAGATATTATTGAATTATATACATTATAAAAATATTTAAAAAATTAGTATAAAGGGAAAACATTACTTTTAATCAAATTGGGTTTTCATGCAATATTGGGTTTAATTTAACATATTTAATTAAAAATTATATAATTTTAAACAGAAAAAATAAACATGATTTTTTAATTCATTATGTAAAAAATACCATTGAAATAATTTTTGAAAATTTTCTAAAATGTTTGATTTGTCAGTGAATAATAAAAATACGAATATTTACTAAAAAAAGTATTTCATTTTCCGGACTTTACAAAGATACATTTAATTTTAACATGATTTCAATGTCAAATTAGTTAGTTTATATTATTATTAATCTAATTAATTTTATTTTAATCAATTGTATACATGATTTTTTATAAAAAATCACTACTTTAATCGAAATTTATATAAAAGAATCCATTATTCATCACATATTTAGGGTTTAATTTTTAAATAAATTATTAAAATTTTATGAATTTCATTTTAAAAAATGGATTACATAATTATAATAATAAAAATTAATATTAGGTAATAAGCTCAAATCATTTTAATGATAATGAATAGTAAAAATGGTAAAACTTTATTACAACAATTAAGGTTAAACCATGTTTATAGGGGGTTAAACTAAAGAGATAAAAATTTAAATCTCCATAAAATGGTATATATTCTATTATATGGACATATTTATTCTATATCTCATATCACATGTGTAAATTTTCTATTTGAAGACATTTTAATATTGTACGACATTAATATATTTTAATCATTTTAGAAATTCCATGTCTGTCCTCTCCCCCACTAATAAAAGGACACCTGCTCCCCTCTCCAATACACACATCAATAGCCTAATTATTCGTATAAAATATACTAAAATCCATTCCTAACGTCCCTTTACAAATAATATAGGCCATTTTTTATCAAAATACAATCATATGAAGGATTTAGATGTAAACGAGTACTGTTTTTTGGAGAAGTGGTATTGTTCTTAACCAGGATTTTTCTTTTTATTTCTTCTTCTACCTCCTTAAAATATTCATCAATAATAATGAAATAATAAAACAATTATATTACATATACATAGAATTGTTTATTTTATTGTAATAACCTATATGAATCTCCTCTTACATCAAATGGAAAAATGAAAAATTCATTTATGTATATGGCGAACTACTACCTCGTGAACTAAAGTAATTTGTTTTCCATCAATACCTATAAAAATGGATTTAATTACGTATTTAATGTGTATATATTTAATTAATTACATAATTATCATTTTGAAAATATAATATGTCATTTATTTTCTTAAATTTCCATCCATTGAAAAATGATAGCGTTGTTTGTGCTTGTGTGTGGATTACTGCCTCCACAAAGCAATGTGATTCATTTTTCATCACCTCGTCATGTGGATGGTATATATATGTGTATTAAAATGTATAATATAATATTTATGACATGATAAAGATTTTAGAAATTTAAATCAATAACTTTCTTCTTTCCATCATTCTATTTGAAAAATGAAATTGTTGCACATACGTATGTTCTGACTAAAGTCTCTATGATTGTAACATGTTTCATTTATCATAACCATATTTAATGTTTCATTTTGAAATTATAATTTCTGTATATAAATTATTATTATTTAAATAATTTTAATTTTTTATAAGATGTAGTATTTAACTATTCGATCATATTCAACCTAACAAATTCATTTTTGACACAGGAGTCAAATATTTTCAAAACTATTGGCATGGACTAAAATGACTATGTAATTGAAAATAAATTTAAAATAAATTAAGTAAATTAAATAATAATATTGATAATGTTTATATAAATATAAATAATTAACATTATCTTATTATTTAGGAAGATAGTGAACATATATGATTATTGAGACACGTGGTAAGGGAAATATTAACATAAAAATTTATTCATTTTTTAAATATTTATTTATTAAATCTTTTCATTGAATATAGTATTCCTAAAAAATTGGATGTATTAATATATATTTATAAAGTAATTATAAATGTAATTATATTTATCTTATTAATTTATTTAAGATGTTTTTAAAAGAAATATTTTATCTTTTCTCTTAGTGCTCACTTTTGACACATTGTACCAAAGTATAAAAGAATGATTTTCTTTACCAAAAACACTATGATTTGAATTTCCCAACACTTTTAATTTTCATTAATTGGAAGATAAAAATTAATTTTTATGTGGTTATTTCCAAAAAAAATACTTTACAAAATATTTTAGGAATTTTTTATTTTGAATTGTTTTTAAAAGAATTGGTAATTTTCCCATATTTTTATTTAAAAATGAAAAGTGATTTTTCTTATGTCTAGAAAAGATGTTTTCATGGCTTCTATGAACTAAAGGTGAAATATTATAATATTTTATTCATTATATGGTACTTCATTATTATATATGATAATGAGTGATCCAAATACAACTTATATGATGGGTGATCCCAATAGAGTTTGTAGGATGGGTTGGACTGATGTAACTTATTTGATTGGGGTTCCCTATATATATATTATATGATGAGTTTTCAAGATATATCTCTCAAATTCATTGGTTAATGTTACTTTTCATCAATTTTGACAATGAATTATTTATTTAAGGAGTATTTTCTTATATATTTAGTTGGGATCCTTTTATTTCTCACAATATTTTAATACAGTTTTCAAATATAATGTCAAATGATTCCTAAAAGATTTTATATTTTCATATTATGGTGTAAAATCTTTTTATTTAAAAAACATTTCATTTTATTATGATTTATTTCATACACTAAACGAATTTCTTGATAAAGGTAATCATTTTATGGGTTTTTTTGTTTTCAACTTTATTAAAATATTTCCTACATTTATGTACCTTAGTTAGATTTTTGTGATCATACCGTATACCAAAACATTTTTCCCTAGTTTTAAGAATGATTAATAACTAATAATAAATTATTTTTATGGTCATTATGATAGATAATTAAAATAAAACGTGTTTTATTTTATAATATTTATATTTTAAAAAAAAATTACTGAGTTAATGTGTCCACCTTTTAATGTATTGGTTTGATATGTATATTTAATGACTTAATTACATTACATTATAAGTATAAAATATTTTTGATAATTGAATAATGTAAATTATAGTTTAATGAGACAAATTTATATTATGTTTTGGTTCAGGTTATTATAGTTTGTATAGTGTAAAATAATTAGTTTACGTTAGAGGTTATATTAATGTTTATATAATACCCTTAATAGATTCAACACTGTGGTTATCATGAAATATCATTTTAAAAATACCTTATTTCATCCTCTAATCTAGGTTTTTTAATATTGGTTTTCTAGAGGGGAAGTATGGATGTTATTGTGGTATGGTAACAAGGGGATAATTCCATTTCAATCGATTATCCTCTAATGGTTGTAATTAGAACTAATAAATTTTATATATTAATGGATCAATTAACACACTCTTCAAATTATGGTGGAATCCATGTTAGATAGAAACCAAAATTACCATAATGGAATTAAATAGTTGAGAATTTCATTGAACAACACCCTCCAGATATTTTTTGAAATTTAGGAATAATTTATTTTGATTAATTGATCAATGATTTTAAAAATAAATTTGAAGTCATTGGATATTCATAAGGTCAAAAAGTAAAACATTCCATTTTTGTCTGGAATGTGAAGTAAAACAATGGAGTTAATTTTTAGGAATTCAAAATAGAGATAAGGTATTTATTCCTCAGAGTGGAAAACATTTAAGAATATTTTCTATGAAAACTATTTATTTCAGGTTGTATGATTGTTGATGGAGAGACAATTCTTGGAATTGAAGCAAGAAAAAGACTCAGTAGAGACATATGATGTAAATTTTAAAATACTGATTAGATATGCACTAAATTTTATTCTGGATCATGATAATAAAAATAATATATTTTACTACATATATAGAACTTATTTTTTGAAGAATAATGGAATTATGATAATTTAAATGTTTTGATAATGTTTTTCAGTGTGCTGATAAAGTTTAGATACTATTTTCTAACACTTATGTTCCTCAAAATAGAAAGAGGGGGAAGTAGACCTAGTGGTAATAAATGGTGTAGTATTCAACGTTTAAATATGGAGGTAATCACCCAACATGTTCTAAGTATAGAAAAAATAATATTTGGGGAACTTTTCTTGTATCTAAAACTATTTTCTGTGGGGTATGTTTATTCATAGGTCTTAGAAATATAAATAAATTAGTGTCGGATAATCTGAAAATGGGATAACAGATCACAATCCAATGATGAGAGGTTTTAATTTCAATGAGTTGGTAAATTATGTTACCATGTGTCCAATGTTAATTACATGGGGTGGAAAAGATCAATATAAACAAAATAAATTTGTTGGAAAATAATTTTCAACTAAAAAGGATGATGTGGATCTATATGATGAAGTAGTGAGAAGTATAGATCATTTTTATTAAAATTATGCTATCTCTTTATCTAAATCTGCATCATTACATTTCTTTATTTAAAAAACTTGTAAGAAAGATAGGAAGATCACCTCATACAAAGAAGATAGTAACTTTTCATGAAAACACATGTTGTAATTATAAAAGTGAATAATATTATTAATAATCATATTATTATTTTTTGTGGGATGGTTTTTTATAAAAATATTATTGAACAACCAACAATAGAGTTTGATACTACTTTGGTTATAGATTATACTTCTATTCACCATTATAATAGAGATTGAGAAGAAATGAAATTTATATTTAATGATATCATACCTTTTATAATTTATCAAGAATCTAATAATATGATTAGATATAGTAGTTTAATTTACCTATATAAATTTTTTGAAAACTGATAACATGTTTAGATTAATTATGTTCTTGTAATGAATTAATATATGGATTTATTTCTTGATGATTTTTAGGGTGTAATTCATCATTGAGAAATTAGGATTACTACTAACATCATTCCATATTCTATCTTAAAATACATCTTTAAACATATCATAGTATAGAGATTTTATATAGTATGTCCCAATTTTAACATCCCAAAGATCTTTATGGGCTATTGTTTTAGTAGATTAGAAAAAACTCTTATAATTTTAACCCATAAATTACAAGTTGACACTACTACTAGTATAAATTTTTTCATAAAAGAGTATTTAAAAGAAAGAAAATAAATATTTCAAGGTAAAACATTAAATTTTTCATATTGACCTCACCTATGTCTCTTATATTCCTTGATCCCTTTAAATTTTTTTGAAAAATGTTATAGGAACATGCAAATCTCAGTAAGGGACATAAAAAAGTATAAATCTATTATTTCAGTGATAAAAATGAAAACCCATGAAATATTTACCTTTATCTCAAGGTTTTTTTAGAAAGTGAAATAATTAATTTTTACAAGAAAAACTCACACTTTTAGCTCAAAAAGGATCATTAAAACCAATCATAAGAAAAATAAAACCCTTTTAGGAAACACTAAGAATCACATTCATAAAACCCTTTAAAAATACTTTTTAATTTGAATAACCATATGGATGACTTATAATATAATAATTACCTAATAAATTGGAATTCAATTTTGGTAAGCCCATTGTATAACCTGTAATCGGACCCCACAACACTATCTAGGCCACCCCATCTTAAAATTTTTAATGGTCTCACTCAGTTCTATATAGGCCATCCCATCATATAAGCACTAATAGGGTAATCAAACACTATCTTGGACACCCAAATCATATATGATGTAATGGGGTAACCTGAAACTATCAAGGACCACTGATTTTTCTTCTATAATCCTCATGTACCCTATTATAAATTCAATATTTTTATTCTTTAACTTTTTAATGATAAAATATGTTAAAAAAATCATATCAGTTTTGGATATTAAAATACTTTTCCTGAATTTCATATCATTGAAGTGAGGATTCAAAAAATGAATCCATTATGTGTATCATTTGTAATTCCAAATAAAATATGTGTGTATAAACCATAATAAAATCAAAATTAAATTCATACATAATTTTATCATGATATAAATAATGAATTATATTTTTACCCAAAGTAATGGTACTTGGGATAAGAAATTACATTACCATTTTTAATTAGTTGAATCGTATTCCTCATGAAATATAACTTTAAGTTTAATGATAAAAGAAAAATTAGTGAAATAATATGTCATAGGAGAATTATATACATATATTAAAAGAGTTCAATTCCATAAAATCAGAATACGTCTCAATGAACGTAAATTGAGATGACGTCCCTTACAATATTTTTACAGCATATCACTAGTACTTAATGATTCATAAATTCATTTAATGAGGCAAAAATGTGTCTCTTCAAATTTTAACTCTATAAGGACAGAAATAGAGATTTTCAAAAGTCTATATCATCAATAAGAACTGGTTATAAAATGTATTAAATAAATAAGGTGCCTTAAAATAAATTAAGATAGAGGATGTAGAGGGCTCCCTTAAATTGTTTTAAGAGATTTATGTAATTGAACATAATTTACAAGATAATAAAATTATTTTCATTAATTAATTAATTAAAAATAAATTCCAATTATGAATTATTTTTTATAATTGTATTATTTTTATTTATTATCATTTATAATAATTATAATGTTTAATCTTATCATTCTGGAGGCATTCATGTCACGGTTTCAGGGTTGGTTAACTTGTGTGTATTTATGGATGTTCTTATCAAATGTGAATAAAACTATAAAATTCTATCAAAATTGAAGTAATTTAGTAAAAAAAAGTAAAAATGGACCCCACAGATAACTTTTTTTTCTAAAATTAGGATGATTCATTAAATAAAATTTTAATAATAAATGTTAAGATTATTTTGGGGGGTTTTCCAACTTTCGTGAACTTGTTTCATTTTATTTAATATAATGTATATTTAAAAGATCCAAAACGAAATATCAGTTATATTATAACTAATAAAAATTAAAATAACTGTAATAATAGTTTATAGCCATCCATAGAGGTGGTAAAGAAAAATTAAAACTCATTCTCCATGGAGACAGTTATACACTATAATTTGGATAATGGTTTAATTTCTTGGAGTAAGATGGGATAAGAAAAGGGTTGGAAAAAAATATTCTATTAGTAAAATAAAAATAAAAAAAATATATATGGTATGATACTTATTATAATTTTTTTATGAATGATACAATTAGAATGAATAAGAATAAATAAAATTAAGATAAGTGATTTAAAAATAATTACAACTTGAATATCACATCTTTGAAGGGCCCCTTAAATAACTAAGAATTGCACTTGGGGTGATACCAAAAGAACATGGACTTATCGAGAGTGGGGTGGAGTGTTTTTGTCAAAGATTTTAATATATTAATGTATTTTTAGGATTAAGTTGTGGTTTTGAGGGATATTTACACTTGAGGTGGGGTGATTTAAAGTGATTAAATAATTATTATATTATATTTAAATATAAGACAATTTGGGTGGACTAAATTACAATGAATACGGATGAAAAATAATGTTTTAAATGATTTTTAATGTCAACAAAATCCTAAGCTACCCATTTAATGTTACCATTTTTTAGTAATTTAAGATTTTACCTTTCAAATTTACCTTTTTCTTAATTTAACCTATTCTAAAGTAAATATTTTTTTCATGACAAATTTTCATTCCGAAAATTGAAAATGTCTTTACTAACTAATTTTTAAATTTTAATTCCAAATATATAATATATTTGTCAAATTTAATTTCACATTATTTGAAAATTTAAATTTAATACAAACCTATATACATGATGAAAACAAGGGTTTTCAAGAATTGTATTTTTCATGCAGAAAGTTGATTTTATATTAACTATATACTGATTAATTAGAAATGTATGAAACAATATAAATTTTTAATGATATATAATTTAATAACATCATTTAAAAAATTCCCTATTTCGTATTACTTTAATTAATTAACAAAGAAAAACCATATGTACTTTAAAACAGTTTTCAGAAATTTCTAGTTTCTTAACCCAATATATATACTTATTCTAAAATACACTATAATATCGATAAAAATTAATTTATTTTGAATAAATATAAATAAATAATACTTATTTTAATTGAAATTATATTCAAAACCTAATAAGACTTTTAATTATCTTCATTTAATAAAAATTTTCATTTTTACAAAAAAAACTATATTTCTCATTATTCAATAAAAAATTCATTAGATCAGAAATTATCAAAAACTAATAATAATATACTTTTGAAAGGATTAATTAAAAAATTAAATTATTTATTAAAAATTTAAATTTGATAATTTTTAAAATAATATTTTAAATATAACCATATAAGCAATTTTCATAATAAAACTGTTTCCATTTTTATTTAAAAAATTATTTTATAATGAATTAAAGTATTTAAATAAAGAATCATAATAAATATGAAGAAAATTATTATATCATTACATGGGTTTAATTATAATTGGATATTTCATTCTCAAAATTTTATTCCATTATCAAACAAGTGGGGATATTTTTTCCTTAGTACATTTTCAGATACCTAGGGCGCTTCTTTAACCATACATTTTCTCCTAAAAAACATTTTACCTGGTGAATTAGTTTGTTCCACAATGCATTCTCTCTTTGATAAATAGTCTAAAAAAATTCCTTCAGAATAATTTTTCTCTTCCAAGTTGGCTAATTGTGGTCTTAGAACATGTTATGAATATGGAACATATATTCTTAACATCAAAATGTAAAAAAAAATTGTACTTGGGATAAAATCAGAGGAAAAGACCCCTGGTATGAAACTGGCTCAACATTCTCATAGATTTCATATAGTCTAATAAACCCTAATTTTAACATTTACTTTTTTAAAAATCTCTCAAAACTCTTCCATGGAGATATTTTAAGAAATACATGATCACTTACCTTGAATTGAAGGTCTTTCCTTATGTTATCTTCATAAGTATTCTTCTCGCACCTATCTAATCTCATATGTTACTAAATCATCTTCACCTTCTCAGAGGTTTCCTCTAATAATTCTTTTAACCAAAACATTATTTCACTTAATTCTTCCAAATATGACGGTGTTCGACACATATTTCCATATAATTCCTCCAAAGGCACCATCTGTATACTAGGATGAAAATTGTTATTATAAGAAAACTCAATGAAAAAAGGATCTTGATCCCAACATCCTAAGTAATCCATTGAACAAGAACATATCATGTATTTCCAGGGTGTTAATTTTTTATTCTGAAAATCCACATGAATAAGGATGAAAATCAATAAAAAATTTTATTTAATTCCTAAGGACTTATAAAGGACATTCAAAAAGTTAGAAGTGAATCTATGATCATGGTCAGATTAAAAGGAGAAATAAAATATAGGTAACCTAAATATTTTATTAATATATAGATGAGAATATTTATCTAAAAATAGATTATCTCGATCGATAAATAAATGCGATGATAGAGTTAGTCGATCAGTAAAATCCAAAATTGAATTGTTACCTTAGTAATTATATTAAAATCCCACCACAAAATCCATGGATATATTTCTCATTTCCCCTCAGGCACTAGAAAAGGAAAAATAATCCCCTCAATAAATTCTATTCTTCATCTAAAATATGGACAAGTTAAACATTTCATAGTAAATTTAGAAATATCTTTTTTCATTCCATAACACCAGTAATACTCTTGAAGGTATCTATACATCTAAGTGATACCAAGATGAATAAATAATTAGTAACTATGATCTAAATTTAACAACACCCACTTCAACTAATAATCAAAATTCACACATAATATCCTTACAAATATCAATACACATTCCTTATAAACATTAAATTCATGCAACAAACCATTTTTAACAAAATCTACCTTTTCATGTAACTCACAATATTTATTCTGAGATTTATTTATTATGTATGATAGAGCCAATTACATTGACACATGAAACAAAATTGAGGACATCCATGGATCCAAACATTCTAATCCGAAATTAATAAAATCATTAATAAAAATTTTATAATCCAAATGTTGGTTGGTTAATGATATATAATGTTTTTGACTCAAGGAATCATATATTTTTTTGTTTTTCTAAGATGGTAATTGATTATGTAATCATAATCCTTAATTGGTTCCAACCATCTTCGCTAAATAATGTTCAACTCTTTCTGAGTAAATATATACATTAAATTTTTATTACTAATCTTTATTTCACACTTTCCTACATTCAAATATTTCTTCCAATTCTTAAAACAAAAAACTAGATATGTTATTTGAAATCAAGTGTAGGATAATTTTTCTCATCTGGTTTCAGTTCTCGTGAATCATGAGAAATTATCTTATCATTTTTCCTTAGAACGCAAAAAAGTCCCTTTAATGATGCACCACTTTAGATAAATAACACAATTTCTCGAGGTTAGGGAAAAACTTTAGAATTTTATGATCATCTTTTTAGTTCCCAGAAAATCATCACATTCTTTTGTCTAAATGTATTTTACTCCCATCGGATTCTACATAGTATGTGGGTTAGAAAACTGAGAAATGTTTTCAAATAATTCATATATTAAGACTCCAAACCAAGAATAATATGAATCTCGAAAATATTTGTTTCTATTGTCTATTAATCAATGTTTTTTTGCTGGTATAATATAAATTCAATCTTTAGAAACAATGTTCACCAAGAAATAATTTTATTTTAACTAAAAATTCATATTTTCTAAATTTTCCATATAACTTATTTTACTAATGGGTTTAAATAACAATCCATATATGGTTTTCATGGTCCTTATATCCTTTTGAATATACCAAAATATCCTCAATAAAAAAACCACAAACATAACCAAAACATTTTGGAAAATTTTATCAATTAAATCAGTAAATACAACTGGGAAACTTGTCAATACAAATGGTATAACAACAGGCTCCTAATGTTCATAACTCATCCAAAATGCATTCATCAGAATATATTTATCCTTTAAATTCAAATTATGGTACCATGAATTTGGATTAATCTATGAATGGCACTATGCTCCCTTGACCTGATCATATAAAGCATCGATATGAGGTAAATTATACTTGATTATATCATTAATGTTATTCAATTATCAATAATAAATTGAATGCCTCATAGAACTATATTTATTAGTAACAAGGAAAAAATAACCATCCCATTTTTATGATCATGGATGAATAAATTATTTATTAAGCTACCATTGTAATTTATTTTTCAGATCCAAATGTTCTAGATAAGACATTTGAAAGTGGTTTTTGAAATAGGCATACCATTAGGGAATAATTTTACAATTAACCAAATATCCCAGTCTATAATAACACCATGAGAATGATCAATACAAAACATCCATAGATTCATTCATTAAAAAATAATCACTAATCTAAACAGTTCAATTTTTTTCAAAAAAAACTCTAGTAACCTGCACTGCCATTTCAAATCAATATCATTACTTTGTGGTATGTTATTAAACATATTAAATCATTAAACAAAACTTTCTTATCACTTAAACCTATCTTACCCTGATAAACTGAAGGCTAATCCATACCCAAAATAATGTCGAACTCAACTATCGTTTGTTCAACAATATTTACAGGAAATACCATTTCACTAATAACAATAGGAAGAGTCATATATTTATTAATTTCTTTAATAATACCATTAATTTATTTCACCAAAAGTTATATCATAATTTAATGTTATTAAATTCTGATTATTTTTGCACATTTCTTAGAAATAAAATAATGAAATGGCCCCAAATCAAATAGGGTATAGGTATAATTTGAATTCACACATAATAAAATTTTCACCAATTCATTTCATGGCCCTATATCCACCATAGTAGTAGCAAATCAATTGGATTCATATTTTGTATTCCAATGATGATGATTTAAATTATGTTAAAATAACTTTGGACCTATTCTATAATAATGACCAAAATCATTACAATTAAAACACTTCATAATTTTATTGTTTTTGGCTACCCAATACATTGGTTTTTCGAGACACATATTTATAATCATGAGACTTATTACTATACTAAAAATAATTATAACACTTCCTAAATCCTATCAAACATTCCTTGAAATTATTTTTTCCACACATGGATCTATTTAGAGGATTAACTCCAAGCTTCTTAGCTAATTGTTTCTCTATTTCCTATCACATTAAATTTTTCTTACTGTTTTTATTTTAACGAAAAAATGTGTTACAAAAATCCATATCAACATTATTAGGACAAATAACCATGGTTTCATAACTTTTGAATGCTATTAAAGCTAATGATATTTACAAACATTGTATATACACTTTGTAAATCATATTAATTTTTCAATTAGCGATCTGAATAAAATAAAATAAACATCTTGCGAATATTGTAAAATTGAATTCATGCAAAACTACAGATTCTTCATCCATTTTACTTATGTCTAGGAATCATTTTTCAATATAGAGATTAGAAGTCTTAAGGATATATTTTTTATGGAAAATATGCTTAAATGTTTCACATTACATGGAATCACGTTCATCTTTCTATCTTGTATTATTAACTAGATACCAAAATCAATTGAATTAACCTTAAAAATGATTAATAATTACGGTTACATTTTAAAATTTTGAACATCCCATGACCTCGAATATCTTTTTTCGAGTATTGATACATTCTTTGGCTGCCACTTAATCTAAGGTTACACTAAAATATATAGGATGTTTCATTATAAAATGATCCAGTAATAACATATTATTTTATAGTTGATGTTGTTTCCACTAAGAATGGATACCGCCACCTTTTAAATATTGTGTCTACTATGCTATCATTATGACAAACTGTTCATTTTATGATACTAACCATCTCAGTATGCTGGTTTGGTTTTATATTTTCCTCTTGATTCCTTTCAACCACCACTTATATGTTTCCTCTATAGAGAACCATTTTGAACATACATAGTTCAGATGAAGATACCGAGTAATTTTCAAATTATATATCATTTCATCTTAACTATAAAGTAAAAATTCATTTATTGGTATTCAATTAACATTATACTAACACATAATTTTTTTTAAATTATCCTATAAAACCAACTATAAAGAATAATCCTTAAAAAATCATATTCTATATATTTCAAACTGGAATTCACATTATTATAAACCTATAGATATTTTTTTATTTTCATTTTTTGGAATTAGGAAAATAACATACAATGTAAACCCATAAATTATAAGACGATACTACTACACAGTATCCATTTTTTAATACAAAAGTCATCACAATAAAAAAATTATTTTCATGATAAATAATTATAATCATCATATTGAACTCATCCTTTTCCAAAAACATCCTACAATCCTATGAAAATCATTTTCAAAACATGTTATCAGAACAAAAATCAACGTAAGGGACATAAAAATAGGAAATCTATTAGTCTAGAAAAAATAAGAAAGTACATAAAATATTTATCTTTATCTAAATGTTCTTTGAGTAAATTAAGTAATTCATTTGAAGTGAAATAAAAAAACATTGATATTAATGAAAATTATTAAACTCTAATTAAAGAAATAAAAAAACATTTTTTGAAACATAGAGCATCACATTTATAAAAACCTTTCAAAACCCTTTTAATTGGACTAACCATATGTCCAAATTATAATATAATCATTAACAAATGTATTGGAATTATATCTAGGCCTTCGAATCTAATAAATATATAATTAGATAACTATTTTTTATCTGAGACTCCAAATTATATAAACTATAATGGGCTCACTTAATGTTATGTGGGTCACCCATCATATAAGCAATAACAGGCTCACCCAGTGCAATCTAGGCCACCCAATTGTATTAGCATTAATGAGTTCACACAATTATATCTGGGCACACCCACTTCTCATGTATAATGCTCAATTAACATATTATTAATAAAATATTTTTTTATTCATTCAATTTTTTCATAAAATATTTGAAAATAACTCAAATCACTTTTAGATATCAAAATAACCATTAAAATATGATATCATTGAAATAATCATTAATAAAATGAATAAATAATTTTCATTATATGTAAATCCAAATAAAATATGTGTATATGAAAAATAATATGTCCACAATAATTCCCCACATAGTTTTACCATGGCATTAATAATGAGGTAGATGTTTATCCCCATGCATGGAAATTTAATTAATAATTTACTTTATCATTTTGTAATCAGTTGAATCATATGACTACTGAAATGAAAAATAAAATGCCATGATAAAATATAAATTAGGGATTTAATATTTAAAATGGTCTATAGTTATAAATCATAATATATGATAGGTGCATAACATCAAAATATGCATCAATTAAATGAATTGAGGCCAATTTCACTACTAAATTTAGGCAACATATGAGCATTAATTAACGATTCATAAACAAGTTTACTGGGAGAAAAACGTTTATCTTATAATTTAAACATTAAAATTACATTAAGATGGATTTCTAAATTAGTATACCATCAATAATAATTTTATGACAAATGTTTAAAATAAAGAAGATTTTTTGAAAGAAAATAAGAGAGAGGAGGTAGAGTGGTCCCTTACCTTTGTCTGAAAGTGTTTTTCACTTGATATTAATGTCACATAAAATAAAATTATATTCATTAATAATTTAATTAAGAACCAATTCCATATATTTTATACTAATTATTATTTTATTATGTTCATTTATAGCCATTTGAATGATTTATAATGTTTAATTTCATCATGTTGGATGTGTTCATTTCATGGTTTCATGGTCGGTTAACTTGTGTATATTTATGGAAGTTCATTTCAAATTGAAATAAAACAACATAAGTGGAATGAGATTTATTTAATTCACTTCGATAAGTGTAAATTTTCTTATATATCATTTTTTCTGATAAGATGATGACCCATTTGATAAAAGATTAAATATAAATGTTTACTTTATTATGGTAGTTTTTAGGACCATCTTGAACTAGGGACATTATATTTAATATATGTCTATATATTTATTCCATAAAATGATATAAATTTTCAAATTCTTACTAAAATAATATTAAACGATAATAATAGGTTTAGGAACATCCTAGAATGTGGTTTTGAAAAATTAAAACTCATTATCAACAGATATGCTTAACCTCCATAATTTAGATAATGGTTTTGTTTTATTGAATAATAAGGGATGAAAAAATGGATGTATAAAATATATTTAATTTGTAAAATTGAATTATTTTAGAAACATTATAATTTATTTATAATGATTTTATGGATGACTGAGGTGAGTAGAAGGTATAATAGGAAATGAAATTAAGAGAGGTGGTTTGAGAAAGTTACCTCTTGATTATATCCTCCTTTAAGGATCCATTCAATGACATGGAATTCTTAATGGGGTGATAACAATAGGACAATAAAATGTGGAGAGTTTGAAAGAGTAGTTTTAGTAGATATAGAAATAGATTCAAGCATTATAAGGTAAAATGGGGTGGTGGGGAGTTGTATTTACACTTGAGTAGGGGAGGATTAAGTAATTCAATAATGATTATTTTATAATTAAAGCCAACCACATTTATCTAGAATAATTTTTAAAAAATTGTTTTGATAATTAATCTTTTAAAAAAATTATATTCAAGAAATACATCAACGATCCATTTAATGTTTTAGTTTTTTTGTTTTTTAATATATTACATTTAACTTTAACCTACCTAATTAGTTTACTTATAGTGCGGTAAATATAATTTTTTCTAATGAAAAACTTGTATTCCTAAATATTAAAATGAACTTAAAACCTAAAAGGGAACTCATATTACAAATATTGAATCCATTTGACTGAATTAAATTATTATAATTAGAAAATATTTATTTAAAATAAAACCCATAGAGGGGAGGAAAAGTGGGTTTTCAAGAAGTGTATTTTCAAGAAAAGGATGATTTTATGTTACCTATATGACTATTAAATATAATTTTTTGAAAATAAATTTATATTTAAAAATATATTATCTATTAATTTAAAACATTCCCCAAGAGTTATTACATTAAATAATTATAAAGGAAAATTATTATGTTCCTTAAAAATCTGTCAAAAAATTATCTTTTTTAAACCCCAAAAATAAACTTAATCTAACATTTAATACATAGTATATTAAAAATAATTTATATCGGTGAAATGTAACTAGATAATACTTATTTTATGTGATAATATATTCAAAACAGAATGGTAACTATAAGTATCTTAATTTATTGTAAATAAATATCATTTTTACAAAATTTGTTTTTTGACTATTCTGTGAAAAAAAAAATTCTTCATAAAATTATAAAAAATTCATTATTAGATAATTTTTACACGATGAATTAAAAATTAAATTATTCCTTTTATATACAAATTCTTTAATTTTTAAAATTAATATTTCAAATATAACCATAGATTAAATTAATTTAATAAAGCTATTTCTCTTTTTATTTTATGATTTATTTTATAATAATTCAACTATATAATTAAAAAAATATACCAAATATAAAAAACATTACTAAATCTTTACATGAGTTTATACAGTATAATGAAATTTTCAAAATCCAAAACTTAATGGCTCATGTAGATAGTTTATAATTGAAAAATAAGTTCAAATGGTTACTATATAAAGGATTCATTTATTTGAGCACTACATTATGTGTTGAACCAATTTTATATTTCAAGAAGAAAGAAGGTTCAATGAGATAATGAATTAATTATGGTTCCTTGAACAACAAATCTATTAAGAACATGTACCATTTTCCTTATATCAATTATTTATCTGATCTACTCCTGGGAGCACATAATTTTTTGGAATATTGATTTCAGGTTAGGATACCTTTAGTATAAGGTAAAAGAAAAAAGGTAATCCAAAGAATTAAATTCAGACTATAGAATAGAGTTATGTGTTTTTGGTTGTTCCCTTTAGCTAACCTAATGCACTAGATTTATTAATTGATCTTTCAAATATTGTTCCATAAGACTATTTAGATAATTTTATGCATGTATTTATTGATGATATATCAATATATTATAAAACTCATGATATCCATAAATGAAACCTAAGGATTATTTTTAAAACCATAAAATAAATTAATTTATATTGAAATTTTAGTAACTATGTATTTTTTTTTGGAAATAAATTTCTTTCCTTGGGAATACTATTTTTAATGATTCCATAACTATTGATCATACTAAAACAAAGGTTTCTGAAAAGATGGAAAATAGAAAAAAATGGCATAGAGATTCTCAATGTTCATAGATTAGTGGGTTACTACAATCAGCTTATTGAAAACTTTTCATATTTATATATCTGACTGATTATATTAAATTAAAATGGATTTAAATTCATTTAGATGAAAAATTGTGCTGGTCATTTCCAATAATTAAAAATAAGATTGATGAATTCTCCATTTTTGGAACTGCCTAATTCAAATAGTCAATTTTACAATGGGAATAATACTCCACATAAGGGACATGGTTGTGTTCGGATGTAGATTGATCATTTTATTTCTTTTGATTCACATCAACTAAAATTTCACGAGTTAAATTATTCTAATCAATGTCTAGTATTAGATACTATAGTATTTTAATTAAAAATTTAGAGGAACCATTTATATTGAATAAAATGTGAAATATGTATTGATCCTAAATGTTTAGATTTATATATACACAAGGAACATATTCAACATGTTGTAGAGAAGACATGTTGAACTGATTATGGATTATGACTTCAAGATTTTTTCCTATCGTAAAAAAACAAATTAGACCATGATTTTATTTGGAAATATAATGCTACATTATCAATGTTATATTTGAAAAATAACCCTTTGGATAATGACTTGATCATATTTGGCCTCGAAATTATACATGAATGAACTACCTCTAATATTTTCTTGTTTTAGTACAATAATCATTATCAAAAGGAATTTAGCATGCTTAGATGGATGATCATGTTATACAAAAAAAGGTAAAATATATTAATAAATTTATTTCTTTATAGTTTAATATTTATAAATAAGTTTTTATCATATTTGGAAATATATAATTCGATCCTCATCATTCGCATTTGAAGAGCTCTTTTTTGTGTGATTCTCATAGTAGCCCATTTTCAATTCATCCAAGAATAACTAAGATTTATAAGGTCCCATGAGAGTATTATTTGTAGGATGGAATGAAAATAAATGTTGTTGACTTCACCCTAAAATGTTCACTTTCTAATAGGTGAATATAGAATAAAAAGTACCAAATGGGATGATTCATCATTTTCAAATTCCAATGTGGAAATTGAAATATATATATATATATATATAAACATCATTATGCGATTGGAAAATACATATAGAGATAATAATGTGGTTTGGGTTATTCTATATTGACTAATTAAATATGCACATTCACTTTACACTCGATATATTATGTGTATATATGATCATTATCAACTATATATCAAGAAGATAATGTAGTTACATATATATTCCTCTCTCCATTATATATGACCACGATATCATGTTCACATATAATATTTTGAAAGGCCATTAGAAGTCATTGGGAACTAAATTAAATTTCAATATAGGTTTTTGTCTTCAATCTGATGGTTAGTTACAGAGAATGATTTAGGCCTTGGAATACATGATTTATCAGGTTTCAATTAATAACTTTGGATTTGGGGATTTTCATATTTCATTAGTTTATTTTTCTTATAATAATCATTTTCATTCCAGTATATATATGGAACTATTCGAGGCATGATATGGAATGTTGTGTTAAACTCTAGCTTGTTTTCATGAAGTAGGTTAAGGGATATTATTGGTAATATATTTGTTAGAAGAAATGGTTGAGAAGGTGAGGAATATTTACAGATAAATGGGGATTCAATAGAGAAGGTAGGAAATTTATTTATTTAACTAGCAGAAATATTGTTTTTCTAAAGGTGGTGATCATGTTTTCTTTGAAGTATCACAACATAAAGAGTTATAAGTTTGGGTAAAAGGGGAAGTTGAGTCTTCATTATATATGAAAATATGAAATGAAATATAATTTAGGATTTTTTTTATAAATTGGTAATTCCCCTGTGTTTATCTCCGGTAAATGATGTATTTCATGATTTTTTGTTAGAAAAATAATTGTTGGATGCATCACCTTGTTTGATCTTATAAGTAGTTCAGTTAAATGAAATCCATTCTTATGTGGAAATAACAGTATAGATTATTGACCCTAGATAAAAAGTATTATGGAATAATTTAATTTCTCTGTTTAAATTTTTTTATAAAAACCATATGTTCTATGAAGAAACATGGAAATATAAAAATTTTACGAAGGAACAATATCCCCACTTATATAAGAATTGTAAAAAATTATGAGGAAAAAAATTTATAAATGGGTAGAAATATGTAATAAACAATATAATTTTAATAAAAATAATTTTCATGAATTAATGAAAATCATTAATTTCATTCCAATGGTTTATATTAATTATAATACTATTATGTTATTTTTCAATCAAATAGAAAAATGCTATATTTTTTACCAAATTGGGTTTCATTATATAATATGGTTTTTTGGAAAACTAATTTCCAAGATATATAATTTTAATTTTAAATACATAAAAAAAATTTCAATTCATAATTTAAAAATTATCTTATGTTTAACTGTTTATAATTTTAAAAAATGTTTTATTGTTCAATGAACAGTGAAAAATACGTACTTTTATTAAAAACAACCTTTTTGTTTAAAGAGTTTAAAAGATTAATTTTATATTAAAATTGTTTGTAAGTAAAATTAGTTAATTTATATAATGAATAATCCCATTATGTAAATTTTAATCAATATTATAATTAACTTTGGTATGAAAACCTATTTATAATTAAAAACATTTTTTTCTAAAAAATAGGTTTTTATTGTTTTTTGGGGATTTAATTTTAAAAAATATTAAGATATAGATATGGATTAAATTTGATAAATGGGATTAAAAATTAGTAATTAGAATGGTTGAAATTATATAATAAGTTCAACTAAAATTTTCATTATAATTAATAGTAAAATAAATATTGAAATTATTATAGTTTACCTTAAAACATGTTTACTGCATGTTAAAAAAAAGAAAAAAGGGTAAAATTTTTCTAAACACTTTTCAAAACTCTATAAGATAGACATATTTTGACCCTATATCATCTAATATTCATAAATTATCCATTTGGAACACTATTTCTTAAGTAATACATTAATATATTTTATTCTCTTTAAAAATTCCAAGTGTGCCCTCTACCCCACATATATAAGGGCAACCTCTCTCCTGTCCACCCCAAACATGAACATATTTTTTTTGGGAAATTCATACCGAAATAACATAATAAAAGTTTTCACCATTTCTTAAATGTTCTAGTTTTATTAGAAACCGAACCTAGTAATTCTTTTGGCGTAAACCCAAAGTGGTTTTCTAAGGAATTGTTATGGTTCTTAATCGAGATTTTTTATTTTATTTTTCCTAAAACTCATTCAAATATTATTAAAACATGATAAAACAAATTATGTTAAATATACTAATATTTTTTATGTTAATTTTATAACCTATATTCATATCCATTACCATGAAATCGGGAATGAAATCGTTATTCATTTGTACGTTGGACTACCTCTTCGTAAATTGGTGTAATTTAGTTTCAATCACTGACTCTGAAGAATGGTTGTAATTATTGATTTAATGTATATATATATATTTGATATTAATTACATAATTAATTTTTTTAAAAGATAATATTTTATCAATTTTAAAAGCATTATATCCATTTGAAAATGATAAAATTATTCCTGCGTATGCATGGATTACAACGTCCACAAAGTGATGTGATTTGTTTTTTATCAACGTATCACGTGGAGTTTATATATAAGTATATTTGAATATTTAATATAATACTTTTCATATAATAATAATTATATAATTATATAAGGATAGTTACCATCTATTAATCATGCTCTTTGAAAAATGAAAATGTTTCTCACGCGTACGTATAACCTACCATCACCATTACTATAATATAATTCATTTTCCATTACCAAATTTCATGATTTTTTTAAAGATGACTTTATTTATAAAAATAATAAATATATCATGATTATTTTTTAATATATGATTTAATAATGATCTCATTGACCAATTTCAACCTACTAATGTCATTTGGGACAAATGAGTCGAATATCGTAAAAACATCTAACATAGACTTAAATAATAAAATAATTAAATATAACATGGAAATAAATAAAATAAAAGTAGAAAAATATATTAAAAATTTTATTAATCAACTAAAAACTTTGGATAAATTTATTATTCAGAAAAATAAATAATTATTGTGACAAGATATTCTCGAGTTAAAGGACACTTTAAGTTAAAAACTCATTTTCACTGATTTAAACATTTATTTTCTAAATCATTTTCATCCATTTCCATATGATTAAATTATTTTATGGTTATAGTTTTATGGAAATAATATAATTTAATTTTAAATTATATATCCATTTTTCCTTTCTTTACGATGTTATAAAAATGATTCTTTTTAACATTTTCCACAAAAGTATCTTTTAACTCTTACCAATTTTTAAAAGAGTTTTTTCATTAAATTATATGGTATAAATGGAAATTTAAAAAATCCGGACTTCTCATTTATTTTAAGATTCCGTTATAGGTTTATATGCATATTTTAATATGATGTAATTTAAACAATATTTTTTGTAACATTTGATTTTAAATATTTTCCAAAAGATTGGTGTATTTCTACTTATTTTCATATAGAAATTGAATGTTCTTTTCATATGGGAACAAAAGAGTTTATAAATGTATTTATGGTTTAATTTTAAAAGTATAAAATACTTTACTCATAATATGGTTCTTAACCATTTTATAGGATTATTGCTGATCATGAAAAAAATTATAGTATCACTTATCCATATACTGCTTATATGAGGAGTGAGATCAATACCGCTTATATGATGTGTAAACCCTATATAGATTCCCAATTAATTTGTTAATATTACTTGTCATAAATTGAACGAATGATGGATTCATTCAGGGTGGTATAATTTTTTTATTTATCTAGTATCTAGATATTTCCGACTCATGTGTTACATGGGTGATGAATATAATGTTACTAGTTTCATAAAATGGTTTTTATTTTCCTGTTTGGAGTTTTAAAGGTTTCATTTGAGCCAAAAGTGCATGTTTTTCAATTTTTTGTGATTCATTTCTCATGCTGAAATAATTTTTAACATATGTAAAAATTTTATTGGTTTTAATTTGTTTTACTAGACTAATGGGTTTCATACTTTTATGTCCTTTACTATGCTCTTTGTATTCATCCCATGTTTTTAAATGTTTCTCATTGGACTTAAATATGAGTATGAATATACAAAGAAGTCAATTTTAATGTCATGCCTTTTCAAGACAATAATAATAAATTGTTTTAAATGTTTTATTTTTTATTGGAAAGTGGGTACTGGGTGGATTTTTCCACTTTGTAATTTATGGGGTTTTATGTAGGATTTATGACCTAATTCTCTACAACTTTAAACCTAACATATCTTTGGGAATGAAAGAAATTTAATTATACTCTAATGATTCTAGATTATGTGATATTTATGTCTAGGTCTAGATCGAAATGACATCTAAAAAACTATTATTACATATTTTATATCAACATTTTCATAAAAATAAATACATTAAATTTAATTTTCAGGAAAAAAGAATATTACCTTGTTTAACATTATTTATTATGATAATGACAAAAAATTTATATTCAATGAATTTTTTTATTAACATTATGTTTTTTTTAATACTAATTTAATATATTCTAGAAATTGAATTTACTTTGATTTGTATACCTATATATAAATATATTAACACTAATTAAATTATTAAAAAATACATAATAATATTAACAACAACTAACGGTGTAAAAAACATTTCTTTAGAAAATGTATATTTTATATATTAAATGTTTTAAATTAAAATTTAATTTTCTATTATTTATATATATAATTAGATGTCACAGTGATACAATTTAGGTTCCCAAAACATAATTTGGAAAATAGGGGTATCTTATATTTATATTAAACCATAAATTACTTAGTTAAAAACCATTTAACAATGTAAGAACAAACATGTAAAAACATTAATTTTAAATGAAACGCAACATGTTTTAAAATTCGTATTTCGGTATTAATAGACCCACACTAGCCCCCATTCTATTATTTCATAATTTTGGATCCTTTTACTATTGAATAATGACAGAACATTATTGAAATGTAATGGGTAATTCTAAAATTACCCGTTTTTATATTATAAAATGGGACCACATTCACCAATTCATGATGCACCTTTTACTTTTAATGTAATCCTAAAACTCCACCATTTATTTATCCTCAAAGAATCATCTATCTTGTTCATAAGCCTTTGATACCAATTCTTTTTCCTAAGGACTCCATTTATTAAGATATTTTTAAAATATATATAAGGCTCGATCCTTAAACATTAAATAATCTTGAGATAATTCTATAATTCACATAGAGGATATTTTCAGATTTATAGTTTTATAGAATTATGACATAGCTATTATATAGAAAGTGAAATTAATACAAATTTTATACAACTATAAAAGTTTCCATTTCTTCCACAATATAAAATATTTAGAATTAATCATGATTTATTTTTCTTGGAAAAAATCTTCTTTACTTTTTCCTTCGTCTTACCCATCCTTATACCTTTTGAAAACTTTTTAAAAACATGGAATGAGTAAAAAAATATTTGTAAGGGATATAAAATAAGGAAAGAAAATATTATTCTTTGATTACTTATATACCCATGAAGTCATAAATATCCTGAAAAAATTCATAGAAATCATACATCATAAATGTGACTTGAGTCATCCATATCATACTTACATCGTATCTTTCAAAACTATATAGGGAGTATCCTTCATGGTTACATTTGGAATACCCATAAGAATATATTCCCAAAATAACTTAGTAGAAAACTTATTGTTTAACTCTATCTCATTATCCAATTTATTAGAGATCTAACACAGGCTCACTCTCCCTCATTTTATCACGAAACCACCCCTATACATAAGAAATTACCAAAAACCATAACATAATCATAACTCATTAACATGAATAAAGTAAAAAATAACATTCAACTATTACAATCATAAGATATAATTTCAAGATATTTAAATAATCAATCCATTCTAAAAATAATTTTTAATACCAAAATAGCTAAAAAGGGAATATGGTAGTTACTTTTATTTTAAAACATTACAGGTTATAGAGGAAGCCAAATACCAAATAATGTTTGCGATAGTGGAATGTTCATTTTCACTGCATATGTTAAAAAATAAATCCTTTTTTCATTTAGTAAAAACAATCATATAAAAATATTCCTTTTTAAAACCATTTTATGAAATTAAAATTCAAAGGGTCTAAATATACACGTAATAATATAAGGTGGTGTATATTATCAAAATCTGACTCAATGAAAGAAGATTGAGTCAAATTCTATTACCGTGAGTTTGAATCATCACATAAAATCTTTTTATTCCTGAATAAGAAACATAGATTAAATTATACATTCTTGAAAAAAAAATCATGATATTTTATATCACTTATTACAATGTTATAAAAAATACATATTTACTTATGTTCATATCAGATGTTTTGTCGATATTCAGTACTTAATGAAAAAATGAACATGGTTTTGATGTCACTAGTCTATAGAGTCATAATTCAATTATCTCTAAAATAATATTAATTACTTTATTATCATATTTATAAATAAATTATACATTTAAATAAAACGATAAATTATGGTTATGAAAAATGATCAATGTTATAATCATAGAGACAGTGAATTGTATGTACACATGATTACTATTTTCCATTTTTCATTGACTGTTATTGAAATAATTTATGTATTAATTTATATTTATAGAATTAGAATAAAATCATTAGTAATATATTAATCATTTAAATATAGTAATATATATCATAAAAGTTATATGCTAAATAAAAACAAGTCACATCACTTCATGGAGGTCATATTTCAAACATATACACGAACAAAATTATCATTTTTATAGACGTGGAAAGTAAGATATTAATTGATATTTTAATATCATAGATTTATTAATATGTCATGAATATCACATATGAACATTAGTTCTATTATTATGACCTGTTTTCGTAGACATTTATGAAAAATGAATTAAATCGGTTTGTGGATGTGATAGTTTACATGTACGCATAAATGATTAATTCCATTCCCATTTGATGTATGTGCAGGTGGATTTAGATGATTATATTAACAAAAAAATATAATTATATTTATAATACTATTTTTTTCATATCATCGTGTTTCGAGGAGACTTGAATGAAGGGGAAGAAGAAATAAAATAAAAATACTTACTGAAAATGATACATTTTCTTCGATTGATCACCTTTGAAGAACACCTAAATAGAAATAATAAAGGTGTTATAACTAAAATAAAGCCTCAATAAAATGGTTATGGAGTTTGGGAAGATATTTGTGTAGATATTTTCATAACAAAATGGTTCTTTAAGTGTGAGTATTCGAGAATAGTGGGTACACTTTTATAGGAGAGGGGATGGGTAGCTTTGGAAACAATTAATATATTAAATTAATATAAACTAATTTTTTAATCTAAATAACTCCCCCATGTGATATGTCGAAGATAAAATTATTATAGTTATAAATACTCTTATACAATTATTTCTATTCATGTATTAATCTTATTTTAAACATTATCATTATGGTTTACCCTTACTTATCCTGGTTTACTTTTAATTGTAGCAACAATATTTGAAATATTATGAGGCTATAAGGTTTACTTATATAGAGTAAATTCCCCATAATTGGGAAATTAATGAAATTATATACCTTATCATATTCACATTATGATTTTAAAATATTTTTAGTATTTTTAAACTATTTAATAATTTATTATTTTTATAAATTATCTATTATGTCAATTTTTAAACTATTCATTTCATTGAATTTATATAAAATCCAATCAGAGAGATAACATAAAAAATCATTTAATAGATGAGAAACTTTTCATATACAAGTATAAAATTATTCTATGGCCTAAATTATGTAAATTAATATTTATTTTAATATTTATAATATCATTTATTGGATTCATTCGTTAATAAAGCAATCACTGCATCGTCATTGTGACGTAATTAAATTTAATTATTTGATGTCACAAAATTATAAATAAAATACCATGATGTATTTAATATTTTTATCTTTATTATTAATTTTTATAGTCTAATCTATAACTTATATAACCCCATATTAAAATTGCTTAATTAAAAACTGTTGTGTTTAGGATAATTTTAGCTTTTCCTTATACTAAAAGTTAACGATTTCATATTCACTCACTAGTGGCTTTCAAGAGCCAAATTTTAATCACAAGTGTTTTATTGGTCAGGAATATCTCATACAATTCAAGTAGGACAAGTGTTAGGATTGTTTTAGGTTATTATAATATTATTTTTACCCATATTTACCCTTTAACTGTGGTAAATTAAAATAATTACTAATATTACTATTCATAATTTCCGAAAATAAAAGAAACCTATTTAAATAATTTAGACCTTATGATTATAAATATTGAGTCCATTATTCCAAAACCAAAACCCATATTTGGCAGTAATTAATTAAAAATTAATATCATTGATGGAATAAGAAATCAGGTTTTTTACATAAATCCATCAATGGATTGACATGTTTTTATATCCAATTTAAATTTTAAATTACTTCCAATTAAAAAAATTATATTACATGATAAAAACATAATTTAGTTACACTTTAAAACCAATTTAAAGGATAACCTAACCACATCAATAAATTAGATGAAAAATTAGTTTTAAACTAAAATTCATTATTTCATTATTCATTAAAATTTTATTTTTATCCAAACAAATTAAAAAATTTCAACCAAAATAAATTTTTATGTCCCACATCCAAATAAGAAGTTAATTTTGTCAAAATAGAACATATAAAAGTTTCAACAACTATATTTAAAATTGGTTCCCCATCAAAGGTGGTAAAACTACATCTTAAAAATATTAGAGTATTTTATGCATAAAATTGGATTAATTATCATTATAAGACTCTAAAATTATTTAGAAAAAAATAAAAATAATAATAAACATGTGTAAACATAATATATTTAGTTCTTTTCATCCCTTCCAATATAACGGATAGGAAATAATTATCATTTAAAATAAAAATATGAATAATGTATTATTTTTTTGAATATCTTAATCTTGTGCACAACATACGATTTTAGAGAAAGCCATTTTGCATATCGAGTACGCTATTTTAAATATTATATCCTTTCAAGTAAAATTAAAATCAATTCTGACTGAAAGTTAACATTTTATTATAAAATCACCTATTAGGGAAAGTGAGAAACATGTCCAAGTTAATCTAGAAGTGAAGCCTCATAGGAGAAAGAAAATCCATCAATGCAAAGCCTTAGCCTATTAGTGCTTTACTCTTTAAAAATATTCCAATTAATAAGAAATACCTTAGTAGAAGGGTCGTTTCTAATATCATCTTCAAGACGACACACCATTTTTCCCAAGTTTGAACATAATCTTCTTTATTAATTTTCCCATCATTGAAGCAAATCATCTGGATCATATCTTATTTGTCGATCCAAATCTCCTGATTGTTGTTGACCGCCTCATGAATAGGTCTTCCCATCATCTCTGCCTCTTCCTATGGGATGTTGACATAAAGAAACTCCTCCACTATCTCCTCCTCAGAGTAGAGGATAGGTTTTGAAGAGTCCTTTTCCGTTATAGTAGAGTTTGACTTGTTTCTGTTTTCCTGAACTGTAACATGGGGCCTCTCATGCACAATAACCATGAGGGATGAAGACATATCCTTATCACATGTTTTTTATTTTTTACATGACTGTAATTCCATCGGTTTTGTTAAATGAGAGTAGTTCTTGTGCCCTTTCCCCTTCTTCTTCTTAGGGGTTTTCCCCTCTTCATGAGCCTTAGGATCCTCTTCAGACTCTATAACTTCTGTAATTCCTCCATCTGAGTCATAAAGGGTATCCAGAACAGTCTCATTGGTGTCCAACACTCAAAATAGTTTTGAGTCTGAACACCATTTTGAACGGAAGCCTTCCCTGCTGTTTGATTTTTGACCCCTGGAATAATCTACTTTATTTGAGGTTCCTTTTCTACCCCTTTCGTCCGCACCTCAATTTCCTTCCCAGCTAAACTCGTACCTTCATTTTGAGACGCCTTTGAAGGGTATTCATCAATCCGAACTAAAATACCCAGGTCATGGTCCCTCAAATCCTCCTTAATCCTATCAAAAATCCCCAACAAAAAGGGTTCCCCAACTTGTTTTTCAAAAGGTATCTTCTACACTGGCTTGCCCGCCAAGAGATTATTCTGTATAGCATCATTCTCCTTCCTCCCATGCACTTTAACCTTCATATGATGTCCATCCCATCTGCATACAACGGCCAAGTGACCCAATCTTCTGTAGTAAGAACAAAACTCCACCCAATGATCGAAGACCACTAGTTGTTTACATTGTACTTCATCTCTAGCTTCAATCCACATCGATTCAACCCACAGCTTTGACACATCGACCTCCACACACATGTGTGGGTTGATATTATGACATGGAGAACCAGTACGTGAGTCCACATAGAGACTTCGACCCACTAGATTTCCTAACATAGATAAAATCGAGGGATTCTAGAATGGTAGAGGAAGTCGAGGCATACTTACCCAAACTGAAACTGTAGGAGAATTGTGATTCATTTATAAGTTGTAGATCCACTGAAAATGATAGAATCCACATCCACCGCATTTCCTGGGTGCTCATGATAAATCATGAACAATTTCATCCAATGAAGAACATCTCCCTATCAAATTCCTTTTATCCTGTATACCAACAACCACTTGTTCTTTTAGACCCCAATGATTTAAGACAAACCAATCAAATTCATCCACCGAAGTCTATTTGTTTCTAAATCGGGAAACTAGTGTTAGAGGAAGTAAACTCTCCACCTCTGTAAACCCATGAGCTGACAATGGAATTAGGGGGTCACCTTCCCAAATATGAGGGACCTTCGGGTCAATGTTGATCGCCGAAAATTCCAGAAACGTAGCTGGATAAGTAAAGGGATAGAAGTCACGTCTCTGGCCATTATGAAGAAGTCGGGGATCCACCCCTCCCACCGACTAGCATCAGAGGGGGAAGTGATGTCGAGCCCATTATTGTTATGCCATCGCCGCATCAAGCACCGACCAACAGTCGCACCCTGGATAATTAATATCTAATTCTATAATATTGAAATATATACAAATATATAATTCTATAAGTAACTGGGATATTACATCCTTCCCCCCTTTTTGAAATTACATCCTCACAATTTTATTCACTAATCAAATAAGTGGGGGTATTTCTCCCTCATAGAATTTTTAGATTTATTTGTTAACTCTTCTATCATATGGTTTATCCATAAAACCTTAACCTAATGGATCACCATATTCCAAAACACATTCTCTTTGTGGTTGAAAATCTTGACTGGTTTTTCCTAATAAGAAATATTATCTTCCAAGTGAACTACTTCTGCACTTAAAACATGAGATGGATCTGAAAAACACTTTCTCAACATTGAATTATGAAAGAAATTTTCGACATGGGATAAAATCGGATTTAAATCCTATCTATAGGCAACTGATCCAACATTCTCTTGGATTTCATAGGGAATAATGAACCGAAGACTCACATTTCACATCATACCAAAACATATCCCACTTTTACATGGTGAAAATTTTGGAATGCCATGATCGCCTACCCTAAAATAATGATCCTACCTCCAGTTATCCACATTACCTTTCTACATACTATGAGCTGTACTCTTGTTTTTCTAAATTAATAGAACATTTTCAACAATCTCATCAATTAATTCTTATCCAATAAACTTATTTTCACCTACTTCATCCCAAAAAATTGGAGTTCAACAACGCTTTCCATATAATGCCTCAAATGGTTCCATCTGTATACTGGAATGAAAACTATAATTATAAGAAAACTCAACCAAATAATTATATTGATCTCAATATCCTAGCTAATCCATTAAATAACACATAGAGTATCCTCCATGTTTGGATTTGTTCATTCTGAGTGTCTATCTAGTTGAGAATGATAATCTGTTCAGAAATTTAATTTATTTCCCAATGACTTTTGAAGGCCTTTCCCAAAGTTTTATGTGAACCTGGGATCATGATAAGATACAATATAGAGGGGAACCCGATGTCACCTAACTATATATTTAACATACAACCAAGAAAGTTGTTCTATAGATAATGTATCTCGAATATGATGAAAATGAGAAGATTTAGTCAATCTATCAACAATAACCAAAATTTTATTGTTACCTTGAGAAGTGTTTAGTAATACAACTATGAAATCCATGGATATATTTTCAAATTTACACTATAGTACGTGAAAAGACGTAAGAATCCCTTTTAGTAACAAATACTCTACTTTAAACTATTGACAATTCAAACACTTAACAATAAAGTCTACAATATCTATTTTCATTCCATCCCACCATCAATACTCTTGATGTTATTTATACATCTTAGTACTGCCAGAACGATCTGAAAATGGAGAACTATGTTCTTCACAAAACATATCTCTCTTCAACTTTGAATCACAAGGTACACATATTCTTTTCCCAAATAAAAAACCACAATATTTATCAATGTCAAATTTAGTCAAATTACCATTATTAACCAATTCTACCTATTTTTTAATTCATTGTCTTCCTTTTGTGCTTTCGTAATTCTGTTTGATAAGGATGATTTCTCTAAATCCTAAAACAAAATAGATGAATTTCATCCACCAACAACTTCCATGCTAATGTTCATCAAATCATTAATCAAAGGGTCATGTTTCTAAACATGCCATTGTTAATGTAGAATTAATTTTCTAACTAAAATCATCAGCCACATTGTTTTATTTTAATGGATGGTAATGAATCATGCAATTATAATCCTTGATTAGATCCAACCATATTCTTTATGTCATGTTAAATTCTTTCTGAGGTAATATATACTTCAAAATTTTATAGTCAACATATAATTCAAATTTTACTCCATACACATGATGCCTCCAAATTGTTTGAGAAAAAACAACTATAGAGAAATCCAAATCATGTGTAGGGTAATTTAACAAATGATTTTTTAACTGACGTGAAGTATAAGAAAATAACTTATCGTTCTTATTTAGGACACATCCACGTCCTTTCAACGAAGCACCACTTTAAATAAAAGATTCATTATTTTTGGAAGACAATTCAAAAACTAGAGAATTCCCCAATCTTATTTTTAATTCTTGAAAACTGTCATCATGTTATTTTCTCCAGATGAACATAACACCCTTTCTAGTTAACATAGTTAGTAGGATAAATAACCACACAAAAGTTTCAATAAACCTCTAGTAATAACCTACTAAACCATAAAAACTATGAATCCCTCTTATATTTGTGGTTCTTTCCCATTATTCGATGATTTTTCATTCAAAAGTATCAATAGTTATACCATCATTTGAAATAGTGTGACCATGGATTGAAATTTCTTATAACCAAAAATCACCCTTGTTGTATTTCTAATAAATTTTCTTTTCTTATAAGGTTTGAAAGACATCCCTTAAATGAATCTCAAGATCCTTTTTACTCTTAGAATATACCAAATTGTCACTAATAAACACAACCACAAACCTATCCATGAACTCGTTGAATATTATATTCATAAGATCCATCAATACAATAGGTGTATTAGTTAACCCAAATGAAATTTATAGAAATTTATAATGGTCATATCTAGTATGAAACGCGGTTTTCGAAATGTCTAATTCGATTACATTCAACATATAGTACCCTAACCTTAATTCATCCTTGGAAAAATATAGTGCTCCCTAGAGGTGATCAAAAAAATCATCGATATCGGGAAAAGGATAATTGTTCTTAATCGTGATGTGATTAAAGGCTCTATAATCAATGCAATGTCTCACTGAACCATCTTTCTTTTTAACAAACAAGACAGGATCATCCCATGGTGATGTTCTAGGTCGAGTCAAACCTTTATCTAATAACTCCTGTAATTTCTACATTACCTCTAAAAGTTAAATTCGTACCATTCGATATACGGGTTTTGAAATTAGCTTAGCCTCATGAACTAATTCAATAGTAAACTGAACTTCGTGATTACGTATACTACTAGTCAGCTTATTTGGAAAACATCCAGATACTCATTTACCTTTTGAACATCATTAATATGAACAATTCCTTTGTTTTTAAAAATATGTGGAATGTAACATTCATATCCATATTTTAATAGTTGTTTAGCTTCTTGATATGTTATCATTGGTAAGGGTTCATTCTATATAAAAACTGAATAACTTTCTAAAAATAAAATTATGTATCTCTACAGTAAATCATATCATGGTAAATAGAAATACAATCTATATCCAGAACAACATAAAACTCTACTAGAGTAAAAAAATAGTGTTTTTAGGTAGATTCATTCTACAAACACGTAAAGGATGATTATTATAAGTTCTTTTTTACTCAAAATTTCCCTGTGTTTTTTTACCATAAGTTTAGGATTCATTTCATGATGTGGAATTTCAAAATTACCAAAACATTTCTCAGAAATGAAAGAATTTATTGAACCTAAATCAAATAATAAATTTTAATAATCTCAATAAACAAAAAATGTACTCAATACCACTCCATTTTATGGACCAACATCCGGTGAAGTAGTTCCAAAGGATTTAACCACACCTACATACTTATAGTTTGGATGATTCCCATCATTCAAATTCTTCATCAGACACTCATTTTCATAATGACCCATCTTGTTACATTTTAAACATTTCACTAAATGTATATCATATATTCTCTTACTATTATCTTTTTCAATATATTTATGATCATTATGCCCCATTTTACCTCATCAGAACCACTTACCAAATTTTAAAACGAATTCCCTAGTTTTATTTTTACCACAATTATCCCAAACATTAAAAATCATTTTATTACCGTCATACTTAATTGAATAATTTTTTCCTTTTCTCTACCATATCGACCTGTTATTTTTCATGTTTTCAAAGAACACATGATCATTGGAAAACTCCATTTCCACCTTTTCCACACATCAAACAAGTTCTTCTTAACTTTTTAACTCTTTTGAATCTAATTCCCTTTGATACATTAGGTTTAATCTGGATTAAAGATGATCTATTTTACTATCAAGACCCCAGATGAAATTTGGATCATAACTTTCTAGTCAAGTGAATTCTAATTAGTAAGTAGCCCTTGAGTCATCCCCGTAACTCAAGTCCAAGAATTTTTTTCCCATCCGTTTTAGAACTACCTTAGTAAAATATCTCTCAATAAACATTACTTTGAATTCATCGTAATCAAGAGAATCATTCTGTCCACTTCCTTTGATATTATTCACCATCGACCACCAATGATAACATTCACCTTAAAAATAGTAAAAAACAAGACTAACCTTTTGATTGTCTAATAGAACCATGATATCGAAAATAATTTCTAGGGATATATTCCACTCTTTAGTTAGAATAGTGTTAGATGATTCTCTGAATGATGGAGGATGTTGCCTCATGAAATGCTCTCCTACTAAAATGTTCCTATTTGATTGATCTAGATGATTGAACTAAATTGTCGTTGAAGCCTATCAATGTTTAAAATTTATAATCCAACTAACTATAGTATATGTGGCAAGCAGGGTCGAACCCACATATAAGGAAATTTTGACCACTATTCTTCTAAAAAAACTAACTAAAAGACCCCACGGTTGTCAGTAGTGGGATTGAGTTTCTATTTTTCTATTTTTTTAATTTTGTTATTTATAAGGAACAAATGAAACATCACAATTTTTTTTGAGTTTTTGTTCTAAACTATATTGAAAAGAACAGGTTAATAATAATAAGTAATAAATAAATAGTTTGCTGATAGGTGATTAATCTAGAGAGATACGTCCAGAGAAAATCTCAATTCTATTGGTTTTGTAAACATTCATTCTCACAATAGTGACTAAAACTAATACCACCGAAAATGAGTGATTTATTTTCCTTTATAGGAGATAAATCACCCAAGCTGATCAATGTTATAGTTCTCCACTCCTAGATTAATCAACATAGGCATTTAGGTTCGAAAAAGATGACAGAACAAACTCGTTGTATATTCTCTTTTTTTAATTTCAATTCAAATGATTAAAGAAATTATTCCACAAGATAACTCACCGAATGAATGTGGAATTCCAAGAATATGTGTTGGTGATATGTAGAAGTTGAACTCAGTAAGAACTGATCTCTCCAATCAATGCCGATCACATTTAAAATGATAAATAGAAGGAAGAAGAAAGATTAACCAGTAGATTTGATTTTAATCCTAAACTGGCGTATTTAGCCTAAAATTCTCTCAATTACATATACTAAAATCGTTATATTACATAGGAAGATAGTCGAAATAAAACATAGGGAGAAAACTATAAGGCCCCAGCCTTAAACCTTACTTAATCTTGAGTTATTTCAAGATTACACATTGAGGATCTTTTCGGGTTTAGAGTTTTAGAGAATTAGATCATAAAACTTGCATTACATTCCACATATAAACAAAGTGGTTACATAAAGATAGTATTCTTCATTCCCATCAATGGAAACATATTTAAAATAAATCATGGATTATTTGTTAACACTTCCTTGACACTATCATCATATCATGTACCTTTCCCTTGACCTGTGAAAAACATCTCAAAAAAACTTGGGATGAGCATAAAAAGCTCAGTAAGGGATATAAAAATATGGAAAGGAAACATGGGTACATATATACATAAGAATGAAATCATACTTTACCATAAAACATAATCACTTTAACATACCTCCTCAAATCATGAATAAATCATAGAAATCATAAGACATATAGGTAACTTGAGGCATTCATAACATCCTTACGTAGGGAGTAACCCTCTTGGTTACGTTTGGAATACCCATCACAGTATATTCTCTAAATCTCTTTGGAGAAACCTTAATGTTTCACTCCTTCACGTTACCCAATGCATTGGAGAGGTATATCGGGCTCACCCGACCTTTGTTTATCACGGAACCACCCATCTTCATAATAATTCCCAAGAACCTCAACATAATCGTATCACATAAAACATGCATAAAGGAAACATAACATTTCCATCTTTCAATCACAAGATATCAATACAACACAATGATATAAAAACATTATGAAAACCATTTTCAATACCAAAATAAATGAAAATTAAAACATGGTATTTATTTTTCTTTTAAAAAGAAGGTATGGCTTGTAGAGGAAGCCGAAACTCAAATAACGGTCACGGCGGTGGAGAAGTCGTTGTCGCCGCATACGTACGACAAAAACATTCCCTTTTGTCGTTTAGTAAAATGCTTCGTATAAAAAATATTCCTTTTGGATAAATGTAAAAGTAAAAGGGGTTTATACACCGTATAAAAGAAGGTTGTGTATAAAACAAAATATGCCTCAATGAAAGGAGATTGAGACGAAGTCCCATACCTCAGGTTCGACTTGACTCGATCGTTCTTTAATGTCCTGAATAATAAACTTGAGTTAATTTCTACTTCTTTAAGACCTTTTTCATGTTCATTATTCCTTTTATATCACTTATTGTCATTTCATGAACACTATGTAATTATTTAAGTTAATAACGGTCATTTTAACGATCATTGGTACTTGAGTCAAAAATAAACCCTTTATAATTACATGTTATTCATGTATCCATTATATCCATAATTATAATCATTATTTATATATCATATATATCCAGTATATACATGAATTTATAATATTACATAATCATTTAGAGGTATGAAATGAAATGCACCGTTCATGGAGACGGTAAGCCGTACGTACGCATGAATGCTACTTTCATTTCTATTTCGTATTTTATAGAATGGAATCATAATGATATAAAGGTATATTATAATTCTAGTATAATATCATATATAATATCATAGTTACATCCTTTATACGTACCACATATGGTATTTAACGAATCAAATCACTTTGAGGGGGCGGTAGTCCGCACTTCCTTAAATGAAGATATCGTGTTTACCCATAATGGAAACCATAAAGGTATGACCAAAAATCAAAAAACATAATCTTAAGTAAAACATAAACATATTATATATCATATATAAATATACTGACATCTTAATGGCCACCTTTGAAGGTGTTAAAATAATGTTGAACAATCATCGTTTCGGGAGGCATAAATTCACCATCCACGGAAACAGTATGTTCGTTAACAATTAGATGTAGGTGTGTGTAAGTGTAGATCAAATACAGATTATAAAAACATCCTAGTATATTGAGGATACTGGAGTTGTTACAAAAGAAAAGAATAAAAAGAGTTTAGGGGTTGGAGAAGCAAAATAAAACCAAAGGACTCAAAGGAAGACATTACCTTAAAATCGGGTAACTCCCTTTGGTTTGAGCTCAAAGGCTTCCTTGGGAAGCCTTCTACCCAAAGGGAGGCTTCAAGGAGTAATATAGGGAAGTGTAGAGACAATATGGGAATGGGATGGCCGAGCCAAAGTCTTTGGGAGTGTGGGTAAGGAGGTAGAGGTGGGGGCCTTTTATAAGAGGAGAGGAGGGGCACTCTTGGAAAGTAAAGATAAGTTACATTATTTTAAAAAGGGTTTCGGATTCAAAAGGTCCAACATTGATATAATTCGAGGATAAGGTGATAAGGGTTCGATATCCATTCATACAATTGGTTTTGGCCATGTGTAGGTCTTAGAGTTTACATTATCTTTCCATTTTATTTAAATCGTTAAATAATGAGGTCATCACTGCATCATCATGATGTCATAAATAATTTAATTTATTTAATGACTAAAAATTATAAAAAAAATAATATTATGTAGGAAATCTTTTTAGATTTCTAATAAATATTTATAGTCAAAAATCTGACTTGTAGAACCCCATGTAAAAATTGTTTTAGTAAAATAACTCATGTTTGTGCCATTTTTACTTTAACATTAAATAAAAAGTTATTTATCTCATTTCCCAACCAAAGTGGCTTCATGGGGTCCCCAAGATGACCCATGGCTTTTCTTGGTCGGCCATGACACATCCAATAAGGGTAGGACATGTGTCAAGCTCATCTCATACTATTAAAACATTATTTTTACCTTAAACTACACTAATTACCACTAATCGTGATTAAGAACTTAATAAGTTACTATTCACCAAAAAATTATTTTAATCCCATTGAACCACATTTTACTTCTTAATGACAACCATGTATGTCGGATTTTTCGAATTCAAAACTCAATTATGGACAAATATCATTTAAACGGAAAAATCAGTTTTTATAAGTACCAATTAGTGGTTTCACTATTCATCAAAAATTGAAGTTTTTCAGAAAATTATCAAAAATTCACCCTAAGATATATTTGATTTTACGAATTCAAAAATGAATTGTATTTTATAAAATTAAAAACATATAAGTCGCATTAATTAATTTAATAATCAATTCCCGTTGTCATGACAAATAGCGGGTTTTTTTGAAACAATATCTATGAAAAGTTTAGCATTAGTTTATGACTAATTCCAAAGTGAAATTAATCATAATGACCACCATTGGATTAAATGGTAAAATTATATTCAAATTACACTTTAAGACCAATTAAAAATATAATCTAACCATATAATTAAATTAAATGAAAAAGCAGTTTTGATGTAAAATGCAGTATTTTTCACTATTCATTAAAAAATGAACATTGTCAGAAAAATACCAAAAATTTATCCAATGTAAAATTCAACGTCCCAATCATAATGAATATGTTCATTTTGACAAATATAGATTATAAAATTGTCAAAATATTTATTTAAAAAGGGTTTTCCATCAAAAGGCAGCAAAACAATCTTTTAAAAATATTAGTGTATTCCATGCTTAAGATTGGATTTATTTTCATTTTAAGCCTATAAAACACTATCTAATTCATTAATAGACATAGATAAAAATATCTATTATTCATTACTTACTTGGGATGTTACATCCTTCCCCCCTTTAGAAAATTGCGTCTCCGCAATTTATTTACTTATCAAATAAATGGGGGTACTTATCCCTCATTGCATTTTCAGATTCCCATGTTGCCTCTTCCATCATGTGGTTTTTACACAAAATCTTTACCTGCTTAATCACCTTATTCCGTAACACTTGCTCCCTGTGGTCAAGAATATGGACCGGTTATTCCTCAAAAGATAGGTTCTCTTCAATCTGAACTACATCTGGACTCAAAACATGAGATGGATCTGGCATATACTTTATCAACATCGAAAAGTGAAAAACATTGTGTACTTGAGATAAACTCGGAGGTAAAGCCACCCGGTATGCAACTGATCCAAATATCTCCAATATTTTATATGATCCAATAAACCTTGGACTCAGGTTTCATTTCTTACCATATCTCATCACACATTTCCAAGGAGAAACCTTGAGAAAAACATGATCACCTACCTCGAAAGATAGATCCTTACTCCGGTTATCTGCATAACTCTTCGGCCTGCTCTGAGCTGTTCTCATGTGCTTCTGAATCAGCTGAACTTTTTCTGCCATCTCTTCTATCAATTCTGGTCCCATCAACTTCCTTTCACCCACTTCATCCCAGAAAGCTGGAGTTCGACACCGCTTCCCATATAATGCCTGAAATGGTGCCATGTGTATACTAGAATGAAAACTGTTATTATATGAAAATTCAACCAAAGAAATATGTTGGTCCCAACTTCCCTGATAATCCATAGAGCAAGAACGTAGCATATCCTCCAAGGTATGAATTGTTCGTTCTGACTGCCCATCTGATTGAGGATGAAAAGCTGTACTAAAATTTAATTCAGTACCCAACGACTTCTGAAGGCCTTTCCAAAAGTTAGAAGTGAACCTAGGATCACGATCAGATATAATGGAGAGAGGAACTCCATGTAACCTGACTATATCTTTAAGATACAAACGGGAATGTTGATCTAGGGAAAAAGTATCTTGTATAGCAAGGAAATGAGCATATTTGGTCATGAAATCAACAATAACCCAGATTGCATTATTACCTCAAGATGTCTTCGGTAATCCCACAAAAAAGTCCATGGATATATTATCCCATTTCCACTCTGGCACTGGTAAAGGCCGAAGCATCCCTTTCGATAACTGCCACTCTGCTTTAATCTGTTGACATGTCAAACACTTTACAGTAAAATCAGCAATATCTCTTTTCATTCCATCCCACCAGTAATACTCCTGCAGATCTATATACATCTTAGTACTGCCAGGATGAACTAAAAACGGAGAACTATGAGCTTCACATAACAACTCTCTCTTCAACTGTGAATCACAAGGCACACACAATCTCTTCCCAAATTTCAAAACTCAATCATTATCAATGTTGAATTCAGGTAACTTACCTTTCTAAACCAGCTCTACCTTTTTCTGCAACTCACTGTCTTGCTTCTGTGCTTTCTTGATTCCATCTGATAGAGATGATCTCACTTATACCTGAAACAAAACAGAAGAACTTCCTGCACCAACAACTTCTATGCCAAAGTTCATCAAATCCTTAACCAAAGGATTACGTTCCAAACACAACATTGCTAATGAAGCATTATTTTTTCGACTCAAAGCATCAGCCACTTTATTTGATTTTCCCGGATGGTAATGAATTATACAATCATAATCCTTGATTTATTATAGCCATCTCCTTTGTCTCATGTTCAATTCTTTCTCAGTGAATATATACTTTAAACTTTTGTGATCGGTATATATTTCACACTTTACTCCATACAAATGATGCCTCCAAATTTTTAAAGCAAAAATAACAGCAGCTAATTCCAAATCATGTGTAGGGTAATTTACCTCATGAGTTTTCAACTGTCGTGAATGATAAGCAATTACCTGATCATTCTGCATTAGGACGTAACCAATTCCTTTCAATGAAGCATCAATGTAGATAACAAACTCACCATTCCTGGAAGGTAGTTCCAAAACTGGAGCATTCACCAATCTTCTTTTCAATTCCTGAAAACAATCATCACATTCTTTTGTCCAGATAAACTTAACACACTTCCGAGTTATCTTAGTCATTGGACTAGATAACCATGAAAAATTTCTATCAAACCTTCGGTAATAGCCTGCCAAACCAAAGAAGCTACGAATCTCAGTTACATTTGTGGGTCTTGGCCAGTCTTCCACAACTTTTGTTTTTGCAGGATCAACAGTTATCCCATCTTTAGAAACAATGTGACAAAGGAAAGAAATTTGTTGCAACCAAAACTCACACTTGCTGAATTTCCCATACAATTTCTTTTCTTTTAAGGTTTGAAATATAACCCTTAAATGTCTTTCATGCTCTTCTTTTCTTTTAGAAAACACCAAAATATCATCAATAAAAACCACCACAAACTTATCCAAGAACTCATGGAAAATTCTAGTCATTAAGTCCATGAATACAGAAGGTGCATTGGTTAGCCCAAAAGGCATTACTACAAATTCATAATGGCCATATCTTGTACGGAACGCGGTCTTCGGAATATCTGCCTCCTTTACCTTCAGCTGATGGTACCCCGATCTCAGGTCAATCTTTGAAACAAACTGAGCTCCCTGGAGCTGATCAAACAAATCGTCGATATGAGGCAAAGGATATTTGTTCTTAACATTGATATTATTCAAGGCTCTATAATCAATGCAAAGTCTCATTAAACCATCTTTCTTTTTAAAAAACAAGACAGGAGCACCCCATGGTGATGTGCTAGGTCAAATGAAACCTTTCTCTAATAAATCTTGCAATTGCTCGTTCAACTCTAAAAGTTCAATTTGAGACATTCGATAAGGGGGTTTTGAAATTGGCTTAGCATCAGGAACTAAGTCAATAGTAAATTCAACTTCCCAATCTGGTATTATTCCAGGAAACTCATCAGGAAAAACATCAGGATACTCATTTACCACTGGCACATCATTAATCTGAACAATTCCTTTATTTTCAACGATGTGTGCAAGGTAACATTCATTTCCATCTTTTACAATTTTCTCAGCCTCTTGATAAGTTATCAACAGTAAGGGTTCATTCTTGTA
This sequence comes from Viscum album, assembly GCA_963277665.1. Lineage (NCBI taxonomy): Eukaryota > Viridiplantae > Streptophyta > Magnoliopsida > Santalales > Viscaceae > Viscum > Viscum album. Next base: position 925,569,521 of record OY728130.1, read on the forward strand.
CACAAACTGAAAGTCTTTCTCAAAAGAAACTTCTTTAGCTCTACAGTCAATCTTAGCATGGTAAATAGAGAGCCAATCCATACCCAAGATAACATCAAACTCTACTAGAGGTAGAACAATAAGGTTTGCAAGTAGGTTCTTTCCACAGATAAGGATAGGAATATTCATATAAATTCTTTTTGCCGCAACATTCCCCCCAGGTGTTTTAACCAAAAGTTCAGGAGTCATTTCTTGAGATGGTATTCCCATTTTACTAGAAAAGTTTTCTGAGATTAAAGAATGTGTAGACCCCGAATCAAACAACACACTGGCATAATCGGAAAAAACAAACAAAGTACCTGATACAACTTCATTTGAGGGCCCGACATCTGCTGAAGTAGTTGCAAAGGATTTCACCACCCCTTTCTGCTTGTAGTATAACTGCTTCCCATCACTCAAGCTCTTTGTCGGACACTCGTTTGCATAGTGACCCATCTCATTACACTTATAACATTTCACTAACTGTAAATCAAATTTGGTCTTACCTTCACCTTGATCCTTTTCAGTGCAATCACATGCCTTATGTCCCATCTTACCACATCGGTATCACTTTCAAGAATTCAGAAGACATTCCCCAGCATGCCTTTTTCCACATTTATCACAAACTGGAAACTTAGTTTTCTTACCATCAGACTTTTTTGAAGAATTATTACCTTTCTCCTGTCACCTCGGTCTCTTCTTCTGTTGGTTGTTATAGAACACTTGATCATCGGCAAACTCCATTTCCACCTTCTCAGCACATCGAACAAGCTTTCCATAACTTTTAAACTCACGAGAAGCTAATGCTCTTCGATATTTTGGCTTTAATCCTGAGTAAAAATGATTGATTTTACTATCAAGGTCTTGGATAAAATTTGGAGCATACCTTGCCAATCGAGTGAACCTTTCTTCATAGGTAGCCACTGAGTCTTCCTCTTGCCTCAATTCCAAGAATTGATTTTCCATCCTAAGTCGAAAAGCCTTAGGAAAATTCTTCTCAAGAAACATAACTTTGAATTCATCCCATCCGAGAGCATCAATCTCATCAGCATCCCTGAGATTTTTAACCATCGATCACCACTGATCTTCTTCACCCTCCAAACGGTAAATAGCAAGACTAACATTTTGATTGAATGAACACCCCATGACATCGAAAATCTTCTCGAGTGCTTTAATCCAACCTTCAGCTAGCACAGGGTCAGATGATCCTCTGAATGATGGGGGATGTTGTCTCATGAAATGTTCCACCACTGATATGTTCCTCTGCGGTTGATCTGGCTGATCTCATGTATGGACACCACCACCATTTATCGCTTGAGTCAACTACGCCATTACTGCAACAAACTATTCAGTTCCAATTCCGACCATCTTAGGATGCTGATTCGGAAGGTTATTTCCTTATGTATTCCTTCCTATCACTGCTTCCCTATTTCCTCTGCGGAAAACCATTCTGAACAAACATGTCTTAGATGAAGCAACATGGTAATCTTCAAATGCTATATCATTTCAAAAAAAATATATTTTTGGATAATCATTTAATAGAATTCTAACTCCTATAGTTATCTAAACCGACCTCTGATACCAACTATAAGGCCCCTGCCTTAAACCTTACTTAATCTTGAGTTACTACAAGATTACACATTGAGGATCTTTTCGAGTTTAGAGTTTTAGAGAATTAGATCATAAAACTTTCATTACATTCCACATATAAACAAAGTGGTTACATAAAGATAGAATTATTCATTCCCATCAATGGAAACATATTTAAAATAAAACATGGATTCTTTCTTGACACTTCCTTGACACTATCATCATATCATGTACCTTTCCCTTGACATGTGAAAAACATTTCAAAAAAACATGGGATGAGCATAAAAAGCAAAGTAAGGGATATAAAAATATGGAAAGGAAACATGGGTACATATATACATAAGAATGAAATCATACTTTACCATAAAACATAATCACTTTAACATACCTCATCAAATCATGAATAAACCATAGAAATCATAAGACATAAAGGTAACTTGAGGCATTCATAGCATCCTTACGTAGGGAGTAACCCTCTTGGTTACGTTTGGAATACCCATCACAGTATATTCCCTAAATCTATTCAAGAAAAAGCTTAACGTTTCACTCCTTCGCGTTACCCAATGCATTGGAGAGCTATATCAGGCTCACCCGCCCTTAGTGTTTCACGGAACCACCCATCTTCATAATAATGCCCAAGAACCTCAACATAATCGTATCACATAAAACATGCATAAAGGAAACATAACATTTCTATCTTTCAATCACAAGATATCAATACAACACATTGATATAAAAACATTATGAAAACCATTTTCAATACCAAAATAAAAGAAAATTAAAACATGGTATTTATTTTTCTTTCAAAAATTAGGTATGGCTTGTAGAGGAAGTCGAAACTCGAATAACGGTCACGGCGGCGGAGAAGTCGTTGTCGCCGCATACGTACGACAAAAACATTCCCTTTTGTCATTTAGTAAAATGCTTCGTATAAAAAATATTCCTTTTGGATAAACGTAAAAGTCAAAGGGGTTTATACACAGTATAAAAGAAGGTTGTGAATATGCCTCAATGAAAGGAGATTGAGACGAAGTCCCATACCTCGGGTCCGACTTGACTCGATCGTTATGTAATGTCCTGAATAATAAACTTGAGTTAATTTCTACTTCTTTAAGAACCCTTTTCAAGTTCATTATTCCTTTTATATCACTTATTTCCATTTCATGAACACTATGTAATTATTTAAGTTAATAATGGTCGTTTTAACAATCATTGGTACTTGAGTCAAAAATAAACCCTTTATAATTACATGTTGTTCATGTATCCATTATATCCAGAATTATAATCATTATGTATATATCATATATATCCAGTATATACATGCATTTATAATATTACATAATCATTTAGAGGTAAGAAATGAAATACACCGTTAATGGAGACGGTAAGTCGTACGTACGCATGAACGCTACTTTCATTTCTATTTCATATTTTATAGAATGGAATCATAATGATATAAAGGTATATTATAATTCCAGTATAATATCATAGTTCCATCTTTTATACGTCCCATATATGGTATTTAACGAATCAAATCACTTTGAGGGGGCGGTAGTCCGCACTTCCTTAAATGAAGATATCGCGTTTACCCATAATGGAAACCATAAAAGTATGACCAAAAAGAAAAAAACAGAAGCATAAGGAAAACATAAACATATTATATATCTTATATTAATATAGTGACATCTTAATGGCCACCTTTTAAGGTGTTAAAATAATGTTGAACAATCATCATTTCGGGAGGCATAAATTCACCATCCACAGAAACAGTATGTTCGTTAACCATTAGATGCAGGTGTGTGTAAGTGTAGCTCGAATCCATATTATAACAACATCCTAGTATATTTAAGATATTGTATTTGTTAAAAAAGAAAAGAAAAAAAAGATTTTAGGGGGTTGGAGAAGCAAAATAAAACAAAAGGACTCAAAAGAAGACATTACCTTAAAATCGGGTAACTCCCTTTGGTTTGAGCTCAATGGCTTCCTTGGGAAGACTTCTGCCCAACGTGAGGCTTCAAGGAGTAAGATAGGGAAGTGGAGAGACAAAATGGGCAGAGTTTGGCCTAGCCAAAAGCTTTGGGAGTGTGGGTAAGGAGGTAGAGGTGGGGGCCTTTTATAAGAGGAGAGGAGGGGCACTCTTGGAAAGTAAAGATAAGTTACTTTATTTTAAAACGAGTTTCTGATTCAAAAGGTCCCACATTGATATAATTAGAGGATAAGGTGATAAGGGTTCGAAATTCACTCATCCAATTTGTTTTGGCCATGTGTAGGTCTTAGAGTTTACATTATCCTTCCATTTTATTTAAATCGTTAAATAATGAGGTCATCGCTGCATCATCATGATGTCATAAATAATTTAATTTATTTATTGTCTAAAAATTATATAAAAAAATACTATGATGTAGGAAATATTTTTATATTTCTAATGAATATTTATAGTCAAAAATCTGACTTGTATAACCCCATGTAACAATTGTTTTAGTAAAATAACTCATGTTTGTCTCATTTTTACTTTAACATTAAATAAAAAGTTATTTATGTCATTTCCCAACCAAAGTGGCTCCATGGGGTCCCCAAGTTGACCCATGGCTTGTCTTGGTCGGACATGACACATCCAATAAGGGTAGGACATGTGTCAAGCTCATCTCATACTATTAAAATATTATTTTTACCTTAAACTACACTAATTACCACTAATCGCGATTACGAACTTAATAAGTTACTATTCACCAAAAAATTATTTTAATCTCATTGAACCACATTTTACTTCTTAATGACAACCATGTATGTCCGATTTTTGAAATTCAAAACACAATGATGGAAAATTTTCATTTAAACGGAAAAATAAGTTTTTATAAGTACCACTTAGTGGTTTCAATATTCATCAAAAATTGAAGTTTTTCAGAAAATTACCAAAAATTCACCCTAAGCTATATTTGATATTACGAATTCAAAAATGAAGTCTATTTTACAAAATTCAAAACATATAAGTCACATTAATTAATTTAATAATCAATTCCCGCTGTCATGACAAATAGCGGGTTTTTTTGAAACAATATCTATGAAAAGTTTGGCATTAGTTTATGACCAATTCCAAAGTGAAATTAATCCTAATGACCACCATTGGATTAAATGGTAAAATTATATTCAAATTACACTTTAAGACCAATTAAAAATATAATCTAACCATATAATTAAATTAAATGAAAAAGCAGTTTTGATGTAAAATGCAGTATTTTTCACTATTCATTAAAAAATGAACATTGTCAGAAAAATACCAAAAATTTATCCAATGTAAAATTCAATATCCCAATCATAATGAATATGTCTATTTTGACAAATATAGATTATAAAATTGTCAAAAGATTTATTTAAAAAGGGTTTTCCATCAAAAGGCTGTAAAACAATCTTTTAAAAATATTAGTGTATTCCATGCTTAAGATTGGATTTATTTTCATTTTAAGCCTCTAAAACACTATCTAATTCATTAATAGACATAGATAAAAATATCTATTATTCATTACTTACTTGTGATGTTACAAAAACTCCCTCTACTAGCATGAATTCCTGCTTCTCCTTGCCTCGGGTCTCCAAGAAGTGGTTGTCCAAGAGCTGCTTCAGGATTCCCCCCAAGGTTCTTGCTCTGCTCCCGAGTGGAAAATATGATCGAATGAATTCCTCCTCGCCTCCTAATTCAACTGCAACTATTTTTTATATCTTATTTTCATATGATTCACATCAGCTCTCTATTTCCACTGACTCCAAAAAGTTCTTTACTTAAGCATCGTACAGGTGCTTTTTTTCATGACAGGCACGTCACACTAATTTTCCTCACATAACTAAATCCTGCTGAGTTAGTTGTGCAAATCTGAACGTATACTTGTCTCTTCAATAAACATTCAAGAAAAAATAAATAAATAAAAACACAATGTAAGTAAAATAATTATTTTTTTGTTTAATGTTATAATACTTGATAAAAAGAGTAATTAAAGTTAATTAATATATAATTAAATGATAATAATTAATTATTAGTATTATAGTTATCAATTTTTTATTCATTAATTAATTAAATGAAGTTATTATGTTTTTTAATTTATTATTATTCATTAATTTATTTAATTAATAAAAGTATCATTAATTATTAGTTAACATAACTTAATTAAATTCTTAAATTTGAATAAAATAAATTTATTTATTTTTTAAAAACTTAATTTAAGTAAATAATTTAATTAGTTAAATATTTTAGTTAATTAGTTATTAATTATTAATTTATTTTAACCATAATTATTATTATATTATTTATTTGTTAATTTGTTTGTTATTTTATTATTATTATTTTAATTAAACTTATCTAAACCCTAATTCCAGGGATGTGCAATGGAGGTCACTAAGTTCCTTCTCCAAGAAGGATGATCTATGGCGGTCGACTCCACTCGAAGAACATGGACTGGCCAGCAGCTTGACCTCTCTGTAGTGGCGGACAAATCTTCTTATCAGTAGCGACTTCACTCCAGAACTGGTAACATAGCTACAACCTGGTCTTCTTCATGCAACACGGTATCTCTGAAGGAATCCTCTGCTCGTGACGGGACATGAGTCTTCAAACCAGACTCATGCAGTCTTCATCGACAAGCTCATGCGAGGGTATCCTCCTACAGTTCTCCAAGACCCATGCTCCTCATCCTAGTGACGCTAACACAACTACCCTCACTCGCAGCTCATTCCCTCTGCTCAGACTCAACTCTAATAGGTAGCGGCTAATCTTTCCTCGGTGACCTTCAACCACAGACGACAGTGGCTCTGGCCTTGGCTCAAACTGATGGTGGATTCTTCCTTCAGCTCACATCATCTCATGGAGAGTGAGACTTCTTCGGGTCTCAAGAGTGATGGGTTCTTCAGTGGCTATGCGAGTTCGATGGTCCACATGTCTCCACTTCCAGCGAAACAATGGTTACAAATCTCAACAGGAGAAACATCTGAATTCAGCGGTGGCAAGATATTTTTTATAAGATCTGGAAATAAGACCAGTTGAAGTGATGAGAGGACGGGTTTTACTATGGTATTTGGGTTTAATGGCGGTGATTTTCAGTTGAAAAATTGTTGTACAGTGGTACCAAACTGTGTCACCAGTTTGGTGAAACTGTGAGGAGTTATAGTAGGTCACGATGTCTGTGAAGGATGAACTCGTGTCACCATTTTGTAGGGAAACGGTGTGAGGAATAGAAAATGATGCCTAATGCTTAATGGTGACAGAGGTGAAAAATAGGAAACTGTGCCAAAAAAAATGAAACCGGAAATGGTGACACCACAAGTTGGTTTACGGTGACACGAGTTAGAACCTATTTAAGGAAATGCGGATCAAAGTGGAAAAAATGAGACACCATAACAGAAAATTGAGACAGTAAAAAGGTTTCACGGTGGCACTGTAAATGAAAGAAATGGTTTCTTAGATTATTGTGAGACAATAAAGGAAAAACTGACAGGGTAAGATAGTAAACCTGCAAAATAAACAGAGCAAAATAAATTGGAGCTTAAATAAAAATAGAATGAAATAATTAATAACAACTAAAAATTAATTAACACACATGAAAATAAAGATACTAAATAATTTAAATAAACCTTTTAAACTAGATAATATAAGTTAAATTATTATTAATTTATATTAATTAAAACTTATATTAGAATTAAACTAAAACATAGAATTAAAAGGAAAATAAATCATAAAATAATAACTAGATTTAAGTTATATAACATTGTTAATTTATTTAAAATAGTTACTTAAACATATTGAATTAAATAAGGTAAACAGTTAATTATTCTGTTAATGTAAAATTATGTAACTTTATGAAATAAAATTAACAAGTGCAGTGAGTTAACAAAATTAAATTTATAAATGTTAGATTGTTAAAAGAAAGCTAAAAAAATTTGATTATGCTACTTTAAGTTAATTAATATTTATTACATGCAATGTTAGATTAACACTATATTAGTTTTGGGAAAAAGAAGACTTATTTAATTAATTAATGTTATATTATTAAAATTATTGACAAAAACTACAAACTAAATTTAAAATAAATTGCACTATAAAATAAAGTAAAACATAAATTTAATAATTTAAATCTTGAAATACACGATTGATTATAAAAAAATTGATTAATTATTAAATTTATTAATAAATATACAAAAGTATTAATATTTAATTACAAGTACAAAAAATAACCATTAAAATCATTTAAAATTAATGAAAAAGATGCGGCGAAACATGTGTTTTAAGGCCACATCAAATTCCCCCACACATAAGCATTGTTTTTTTATCAAACAGTCCCATGTTTTATTATCATTGAGAAAATGAAAAATGTTATCATTAAATTGCTCAAAATATAGCATGTGCAGAACTTCTAGCAGAGGACATCAAAAACAAGTCAATGGGATTTAAGAAAAATTGCTCATATGAATCTTGCATTGAACAAATTATCATTGGTAGTCTTGAAAACAATGAATCCTCAATAAATGATGATTCGATGCCTCTTCTATGATACTTCTTAGTGACTAAAATCAATCCAGACTTTAGTTCAAAGCCCGTGGGTGAAAAGTGATAAAATTTATGTGGAATTAATAACATAAAAGTATGAACATTATACATTGAATTTTTCTCCTAGGTTCCAAAAATAAATATTTTTTTGAATCACCTCAATGATACAACCTAAATGACTCCCATATAAACCAATTGACCCCTTCTTCCTTTGGGGTTCATCATTCCCCTCACCTTAATGAACTCATTTTTGACCCAAGACACTTTATTTAATTTTTCCCAAGCAATGCATCATGTGCTAATCACTATGAAACGCACTTAGTCAAGGTGTAAAGAGGGCTTATAGTAAACAGAAATGCACCCATCATCTCGGGTCTGAGAGACTCACCGTGGGATCCCAGATGCCCAAACTACTCCAGTTCCATTTTTTTTATAAAAAATTATTTACACTATCTCATTAAGAGTATTACTTTTTTAAATAATAAAAATATCTGTCCCCTAGTATGAAGATCGTAATTCTATTTCCAAGGGTAATTATCATAATTTCATTAAAAGGATACCCATATTACTCTCAAAAGTAGTTCCTAAACCCCAATTTCTATTAAATAACTAAATATATTCACTCACCAATCATCCATTATCAATAATTTCAAACTAATTTCTCAACTTAACTACCAACAATGCACTATCCTTAGGTAAGACTAATTTAATAATAGAGTAAAGCCTAAAATAATGAATGATTTTTTAAAAAAACTAACCATTTTATGACAAATTTTATTAATGTTGTAGTGGTAATTGATGAGCATTAAATTAATCATAGTTTAGCATAGTCAAGAATAGACCCCCTCCCCCACACATAAAACCCAACTTTGTCCCCAAAGTTGACTTCTAAACATAGAGAAGACAATTTAATAGTTAAAGTTCTAAAAGGATTTTGTATTTTAGTATATTAATGACATGTATAAAGGGTATCATTGAAGTTCAAAAATATTTTTTCCATAATGAATAACTTATCTGCACGTTCATTAGAAAATATATGCATTAACATTTATGATGAATGACTAAGATTTTCCTTTAAAGTGAAAACATGGCTTGCAACTTGGAAGTTTACGGTAAATAGGGTGTAAGGAAATTCAGAAAATATGATTCTGTTGACCTCACCTGTTTTGATAATCTCAATCATGTATTCATATGTGTTGAAAATCCCAATTATGTTTTCATTCTATATGATATTGTTAAGTATCATTGATCTATACATTAATTCTTTCAAATCTATGATCAAACCAATAATAATTTTTAAAATAGTCTTTGAAATATGTTAATCCTCATTTATCCATGTTCATACAAGTTATAAATTGATTCTAACCCAATCGGATGTGTTCTGCATAAAACAGATAAGTAATCTGCCTATAGCTACTGATAATGAGCTACCGGTAACCAGTCTACCGATAGACTTAGTCTACCGACAGACAGCTACTGATAGACTTAACACAGAGCTACCGATAGACTTAACACAGAGCTACCGATGTGCTTATAAATGTAAGCTACTGACAGACTCACAGCTACCGATACCAACGCAGAGAGCTACCGATGCATGTACCTACCGATGTTCAAGCTACCGATGTTCAAGCTACCGATGTTCAAGCTACCGATGTCCAAGCTACCGATGCTGATCACCTACCGATCACTCGACGCATTGTTTGAATTTCTTTATTTCCTATATTTAATCTATCCAACGGTCATATCATGTACATTTTAATGATTTGTCAAATATCTGATAAAGGTTGTCGGATGTCAGGAACCCGTACCTCGTACCTGCAGAAAGGAAATATTTTCGGTCTCCTGTTGCACGTGACATAAATACAAGAAGAATCTGCTGAAGAGATAAGCGAGACAACACACACAGAGACAAGGAAGACATACGACATACTCAAGAAAAAGCTCTGTGCATACAAGAAGAACCAAGCAAGACAGAATCACATATACAATCAAGCATACTCGAGAAGAGTTCTGTGCATTCAAAAGAATATCAAAGAGCTTCATCGACTACATCTCACTACCTACGAACCTGGAGCATACGACACTCTGTTTCTCAAACAGAAACGAGAAGAGGACTCAAACTCACTTCTGATCGAATCCAAAGAAGTCCAGAGCTACACTGAAATCACCAGAACCACTTCTAAACTCTACAACTCTTATTCTGTGATTTATTATTGCTCTTTTTGAGCAGTGTGTGTTATCTGCTGTATCTAACACATACACTGTCTCCTGTACTCAAACTGAAGGATTTGTAAATCCTTACCAAACTCTTTCATTCTTTCTTTCCCACGAATAACAGTGGTAGAGGTCGTGTGTGACCTGGACAGCTGGTTGCTGTTGTACTGTTTCCCACGAAGAACAGTGGTAGAGGTCTTGGACCTAGACAGTTGTAAACTGTTGAACCCCGGTCCAGGGTGTGGATCATTTTTATATAAACTTTTGAGAGGACTAAGTCTCGGCTTGAGACTGAACCTCTTGGTTACATTGTTGTGCCATCTCTTTCAAAGTTTTACTCCGCTGCTAATCACTTTAAAACCAATACTGTTTTTAAAGTTACTTTGATAATTAAATTAGCAAGTGTTTATGTTAAGTGTAGATTAGTAAGTTAGTTTCAAAAGATAATCACACACTCCTGTGTTGATTAACAGGGAATTAATCAATCCCTTGAGAATCTGACAGAACCTCTACTTTAATATAAATTCACTATAGTTTAATTTATTATTTTATTTGGGGGTCTTTAAGACACTGTTTTTTTTAAATACAGAAATATTAATTGGTACTCAATTCACCCCCCTCTTGAGTAAACCACTCCGACCAACACTTGGTATCAGAGGTTGAAAATACTTTCTAAAAGTACTCTTCTTTTGAACTGTGATTTTAGTTGTATTTTAAAGTTCTTAAAATTTCTGTTATATCTAAATTTTTATCTCTTTAAAATTTTCTCATCATGGACAATAGACTTGAGGGTGCTGCTACTAACCGGCCACCTTTCTTCAATGGAACTAATTATGCTCAGTGGAAACTGAAAATGAAAATTCATCTAGAAAGCATAGGTTTTGATATTTGGACTGCTATTGAATCAGAATACAAAATTCCCACTACTGCTAGATCTACTTGGGATGAACCTACAAAGACTGCTTACAATAACAATTTTAAAGCTATGAATGCCTTGTACTGTGCTCTAGGAGATGAAGAATTTAATAGAATTTCTTCTTGTAAAACTTCTTATGAAATTTGGGATACCTTAGCTGTTTCTCATGAAGGAACAACTAATGTTAAAGAAATGAGATTGAATACTTATACTATCAAGTATGATAATTTTAAAATGAAGCCTGACGAACCCATTTCTGACATGTATCTCAGGTTCAATGAAATTGTCAATACAATGATCTCGCTGGGAAAGGATGTCTCATCGAAGGAACAAATTATGAGAATTTTGAGGTGTCTACCTGATAGATGGAGAGGCACATCTGTATCAATCAGAGAATCATGTGACATTGCTGCTCTACCTGTCAAGGAACTAATTGGAAATCTGATGATGTATGAAGAAGAGCTTAAAGTGAAGAAAGAGGAAGAAAATGAACCTGCAAGAAAGTCTGTCGCTTTCAAATCCTCAACTTCAAAGAATAAGGACAAAGAAAAGCTTCAAGCTGTAGTTGAAAGTTCAAGTTGTGAAGAAAGTGGAAGTGATTCTGACAGTGATGCTGAGATGGCTCACATTGCTAGAAGATTTAAGAAATTTTATAGGAAAAAGAAGTTCTTCAGAAAAACAAATTATAAGGGTATGTATGATAACCAAGGAAAATGGAAAAAGGATTGGAAGAAGAATGACAAATCAGATGATGTTGTCTGCTATGAGTGCAAGAGAAAAGGACACATTAAAGCCGACTGTCCAAAGCTGAAGTATAAAAAGAAATATGAATATAAGGACAATAAGTTTAAGAAAGCCATGAAGGCTACTTGGAGTGCTTCATAAGACAGCACAAGTGAAGCTGAATCTTCAGACTCTGAGAGGAATCGAGCCAACATGTGCTTTATGACAAACACTTCTCAGGTAACTGCTGAAACTCCTGCTTCAAATTCATATTATTCTGGAGATGATTCTGAAGGTGATAACATGTCTAAATCTGAACTATTTGAATACTGTGATATGCTGGAAGAGACATTTAATGAACTTAAGGATAAATACAAGTCATTAAAGAAACAACATGCTCTCACCACTACAGTTAAAACCGAACTCACTATTGAAAAAGAGAAAAATGCTCAACTGTTAAAGGAGAACACTGAACTGAAACTATCTAATGAACAACTCAGAAAAGACTTAGAGAAGTTCACAAATGGAAAGAATAATCTAACACAGATGCTAGGAAAGCAAATAGAACCTAAATATACTACTGGTATAGGATACCAACCTGGACAAAGGAAAATTTCCAAAACTAGATTCATTTCTAAATCTGGACAGAATGAAGGTAATTCTGGAACTTCATATGCTTCAACCAGTTATATACATAGCTATGGATCTAATAAAGTTTATCTTTCAAAGCATGTCAATTCTACAAATTATATGAGACCCATTAGACAAATATGGGTACCTAAAGTGTTATTGGCTAACCTGTCTGGACCCAAGAAAATCTGGGTACCAAAATCATCTCCCATCTGAATCTGTTTTGTAGGGAACTTGCTTGAAGAGCTCCTGTAAAGAGACCTGGTATTTGGACAGTGGATGTTCAAGACATATGTCAGGAGACTTCTCTTGTTTCAAGAGTTTAATAAAAGTTGATGGAGGCTTTGTCACCTTTGGTGACAACTCTAAAGGAAAAATCATCGGCCTAGGCCAGATTGGTAACACTGATTCAATTTTGATCTCTAAAGTTTTATTTTTTGATGGACTTAAATACAATTTATTAAGTATTTCTCAGTTATGTGATGATGGTTTTCATGTTAAATTTGAAAATGATTCTTGCAAAGTTTTTAATTCTAAGAATGTTTTGGTATTTTCTGCCTTAAGAAATGAGAATGTTTATGTTGTTAATCTGAATTCTTTAGCTAAGCAGAATATTACTTGTTTGAATGCTTTTCATAAAGAATCTTGGCTATGGAACAGAAGATTAAGACATTGCAACATTCACTCACTTAGAAAAATTTCTAGGAAAAACCTAGTTAGAGACCTACCTAAATTAGAATTCCCAAATGATAGAGTGTGTAACCCCTGTCAAAAGGGAAAACAACACAAAGTTTCTTTTAAATCAAAGAAATAAGTTTCGACTTCTCAACCACTTGAATTGGTTCACATGGACTTGTTTGGACCATGAAGAGTTTCTAGTTTAAATGGGAAGCACTATGTTTATGTTCTTGTAGATGACTTTTCTAGATATACTTGGGTATATTTTCTAGCTCACAAAAGTGAAGCTTGTTCTTACTTTTTCAAATACTCCAAGTCTGTAGAGAACCTTAGTGGACTTAAGATTAAAACTTTGAGGAGTGATCATGGTCGTGAGTTTGAAAATCAAGATTTTGAATCTTATTGCTCACACAATGGCTATACTCATAACTTTTCTGCTCCTAGAACACCCCAACAGAATAGTGTAGTAGAAAGAAGAAACAGAACCCTGCAAGAAATTGCTAGAACCATGCTCAATGAATATGACCTACCTATTTATTTTTGGGCTGAAGCTGTAAATACAGCTTGTTATGTCATTAATAGAGTCTTAATCAGACCTGTTCTTAAGAAAACCCCTTATGAATTGTGGAAAAATAGAAAGCCTAAGGTTAATTACTTTAAAGTTTTTGGTTGCAAAGTATTTATTCTGAATACTAAAGATAATCTGGATAAGTTTGCTTCCAAAAGTGATGAAGGAATTTTTCTGGGTTATTCTATCTCTAGTAAATCCTATAGAGTATTCAATAAGAAAACCAAATGTGTGGAAGAATCTGTTCACATCAAGTTTGATGAAACTGATCCACATGAGCCTAAAACCTCTCTTGAGAATCTTGAAGAAGATTTGTCTATTCTGGACCTTAATGATAAATCTAAAGAACCTGTTATAAAAGTATCCAGTTCTGGACTTTCTCCAGAATCTGCTTCTGTTGAACCCGAACCTATAGATGAACCTGAAATTTCTAGTCCAACCTTTACCAGATCAACGAGGATTCTAAAGAATCATCCTTTAGAAGCTGTTGTTGGTAATCTTGATAGAGGAACACAAACTAGAGCTTCTCTAAGAAACCAGGTTGAACATCAAGCTTTTCTTTCACAGCTAGAACCCAAAAATATCAACGATGCTATCAGTGATGAATTCTGGGTAATAGCTATGCAGGAAAAATTAAATCAGTTTGAAAGAAACAAAGTCTGGGAATTAGTTGACAGACCCAAGGACACTTTGACAATAGGCACAAAATGGGTTTTTAGAAATAAAGTAAATGAATCCGGGAATATAGTTAGAAACAAAGCTAGACTAGTTGCACAAGGATATAGTCAAGAAGAAGGTATAGACTATGAGGAAACTTTTGCACCTGTAGCTAGACTAGAAGCCATTAGGATCTTACTTGCATATGCTGCACATCTGGATTTCAAGTTATATCAAATGGATGTGAAAAGTGCATTTCTAAATGGTTTTATAATTGAAGATGTTTTTGTAGAACAACCACTTGGATTTACTAACCCCCATTTTCCAAATCAAGTTTTTAAACTTTCTAAAGCTTTTTATGGTTTGAAACAAGCTCCAAGAGCTTGGTATGATAGACTTAGCAATTTCCTTATTTCAAAAGGTTTTTCTAAAGGGATTGCTGATCCAACTCTTTTCATTAAAAGAATTTCTAAAGATGTTTTAGTTGTACAAATATATGTTGATGATATTATTTTTGGATCTTCTAAACACTCTTTATGTACTGATTTTTCAAAAAGTATGCAAAATGAATTTGAAATGAGCTTAATGGGAGAGCTTAAGTACTTTCTTGGATTTCAAGTATTTCAAAATGAAAATGGTATTATTTTGAATCAAAGTAAATATACAAAGGATCTTTTAAAACGTTTTGGTCTGGATAGTATCAAGGGAAGTGAAACTCCTATGAGTACTACCTATAAATTTGATGCAGATGAAACTGGGAAACCAGTTGATCAAACAAATTACAGAGGTATGATTGGTAGTTTACTTTATCTTACTGCTAGTCGACCTGATATTATGTTTAGTGTGTGTATGTGTGCCAGATTTCAAGCTAATCCAAAAGAATCTCATTTGCCTGCTGTTAAAAGAATTTTTAAATATATCAAACACACGGTTATCTTAGGTTTGTTTTACCCAAAAGGACAATCCTTTGAGTTAATGAGTTATTCAGATGCTGACTTTGCTGGTTGTAAGTTAGATAGAAAAAGCACATCAGGAACATGTCATTTTCTTGGAAAATCCTTAGTTTCTTGGTGTAGTAAGAAACAGAACTCAGTTGCATTATCTACCGTCGAAGCAGAATATATAGCTGCTGGTAGTTTCTGTGCACAAATTCTGTGGATGAAACACACTCTTTTGGACTATGGATATGTTTTTAAACATGTTTCAATCAACTGTGATAACACCAGTGCAATAAACATCTCTAAGAATCCTGTATCTCACTCTAGAACCAAACACATAGATGTAAGACACCATTTCCTAAGAGATCACTATCAAAAAGGTGACATTTCTCTTGAATTTATTGGCACTGAACATCAATTGGCTGATATTTTCACTAAACCTCTAAGTTCGGATAGGCTAAGTTACATAAGACATGAATTGGGAATGTTTAATTACAACCGGTGTGAAAATCCTCACTGATGTGAAAATCCTCACTGATGTGAAAATCCTCACTGATGTGAAAATTCTCACCGATGTGAATCTTCTCACCGATGTGAAAATTCTCACCGATGTGAAAATTCTCACCGACGTGAAAATTCTCACCGATGTGAAAATTCTTACCGATGTACAATTCTCACCGATTTGTTTTTCTCACCGATGATTAACTCACACCGATGCAATGTTTTTAAAACATCTGTCTGCCGCCAAGAATACGAATCGTTTTATATTATTTTTATTACTCTATTTTAGTCATTTATTTGTAATTCCTAAATGATAAAACTAAGTCTAAGCCACTTCTTACCTCACCGAGCTCAAAATCCCTCACCTTCGAACCTTAGCTCCCAAATCGACCAAGAACCCTAAACCCGCGATGGAAAAAACCAAGCTTCCTATCGTCAGAGATGAAAGAGTAGAACAAAACGCTAAGAAGCAGAAGACACAGCATAAAGCCAGTGTTAGTGAAGTCAGAACTAGATCGGGAAGGCGACCAGTGAATCCTCACTTGCAGAATAGAGACATAGTGATCGAGAAGGAACTGTGCGTGGAATGGCTACTGCCTAGCAAATCATTAGTACTCAAGATTCTGGAGGACCAGAAATGGGTGGATTGTTTCTCGAATAACAATGGCCCATACTACCCGAAGTTGGTAAAACAGTTCTATGAGTTTGTAACCTTTGAGAAGTCTGAGAATGAGAATCGAGTAAGCTCTTTTGTAAATGGAAAAGAGATGTTTTTTTCTTCAGTAGAGTGGGCTGAGAGTTTGAAAGTACCACATTAAGGTGTCTCTGGGTATGTATCAAGAGCAATTCCACCTAGCAGTGACATCTTTGATTATGAAACCACCTTAAAAGAGCTGACTGGTAATGGAAATCAAAGGCAAGTGGTTGCTGCTGAAATGGATGGAGAAAATCGACTGCTTTTCAAGTTTGTTCAACATGTGTTGATACCAAGGCGAGGAGATTTTGCAAATCTGAGATATAAAGATATCTATCTTCTTCATTTTCTAAGACATGGTGTGAAGATCAATCTATGCAGATTGCTAATGCTTCAAATGGAAGACATGATTAGACCAAAGTCAAAGACTAATGCTTTGTTCTTTGCCAAGCTGATTTCAGTGATGATAAAAGTGAAAGGAATAGCTGAGTCTCAGGATGAGACAGTTGTAGTCAAGAACAATTTCTGCATCACCTCGACTATTTTCAAGTACATGAAAATTAACTGGAACCCATGGAAGGGTGAATGGGTCAGTGATGATCAGAAGATTTATGATAGGTTTAATCCTGTGGATCATCCCTCAAGACCAAAGGATGAGAGAGATCCGAGTCTGAGACCTGATGAAGAGGAACCTGTTTATAGTGATGAAACAGAAGAAGAAGAAGAAGAAACTCCTATGGATGTTGGAGGAGATCCAGACTTTCCCCCAAGTCCTGTTGCAGAATTGGTCTATTCTAGGAAAGGAAAGGTAGAGGAAATTGTATCTACTCATGAGGAAGACCAGTCTGTACCTCACCAAGAAGAAGAGGAAAAGGAAAATGTATCTGAATTTTCTGCTTCCGGTAGTTTAAGTATGAGCCCTTTGATTGGGAACTCAGCTATGCCTGCTGATGAAGTAGAAAGAGTTACAGAAGAAGTTGTACCTGTATCAGAAAATCTTCAAGATGCTGCACCTGTGGAACTTGTAGTAGAAGATTCTGATGAAGAGAATCCAGCACTGAATGCTGTTGTAATACATGAGAATGCACCCATTGAGGGGGAGCATCAATCTGTTCTTGGAAATGTTACTGTAGCTGTTGAGCTTGGAGACTGGGTAGAAGACCCAGGGTTTATAGTCTGTGGATTGGATTATCCAGATTCAGATAATGAGATGTTTGTGAATAGACCGAAGACCAATTATGATCTTGCTTCTGAGATGTTTCCAGATGATGTGGTCAGATTTCATGATTTGAATAAGCTGAAAGAGGACCTCAAAACCAGTTTTGTTGAAGAAGTGAAGTTAATGGAAACCTCTCTTGCTTCCTCAATTAATTCAATAATAACTGCTTCTGTAGTTAGTTTGACCTCAGCAAGGGGATCTGCTGCAGTTGTCTCAAATGATTTTGTCTCTAAATCTGATCTTGAATCCATGAAGAATGAGCTGAAAGAATCATTCAGTGTATCAGTTGCTGAGATGAAGCAAAGCTTTTATGAATAAATGAAAATGTTAGAGAGATCTTTCGAGCTATCTCTGGCTTGTAATTTATCTTATTTTATGTCTGAGCTTATGGAAGAAGTGAAAGAGTTCCAGACTCAGTCTTCAAGAATCGAATCAGATCTGGAAGCTCTCAAGACATCAGTTGCTGCTTTGGATTCTTATATGAGCTCCAAGTCTCAAGCTGACAAGGACCTAGCTTATGTGAAGAGTGTAGTAAGCCAGTTTGTCTCGGTGTTTGAAAGTTTCAAAACCTCAGTGAAGGATCATGTTCAATTACAAGACTCTCAAGTTCAAAGCCTAATTAGTGGTTTGTCTAAGAGTTTTAAAGAAACTGTTTCCTTCTCTCTTGGCCCTCTCACATCCAAACTATCAGTTGACCTGAATCAAGTTCGAGCAATGTTGAAGGAGGATATTAGTTCTATTTCAACTAGTGGCTCTATGGACTCATCAGAGTTGAGCCGAGTGGTGCTTTCTACAAGAGATTCTGCCAGAGAAATAATGAAGATTGTTCAAGATTATATGAGAGAAGCCTCTGCCTCTCAAGAAGCCATAAAGAGAAAAGTGGACTACTACTTCACCAAAATTTTCACCAAGCATCAACTCGAACACCACTTCAAGCTGATGTTGGAAAACATGAAGCTACCTCCAGTCACTCAAGCTTTTCAGAGAACAAGTGAGCAAGCTAAGAGAACTGACTCCTGCCTTAGATAAATTCATGGAGAACAAAGATGATTTCATCTCTGCTATGGAAAGAGGAGGAGGAATTATTATGGATTTTAGAAATCTGCTGCTGCCCTTCTTGCATGTTGATGCCAGACCATTCATCATACCTCCTGCTTTGCCTGCTTCTGCCTCAGCTGCTTCCACAGTCCAGCTGACTCCTGCTCAAGCTATTCGCAGCCTCACACCGATGATCACCCAAAGATCTTCAACCTACAGGCCTGACACTGTGTCAGTGGCCCAGCCTCCTTTGATCTTTTCTGGGATTCCAAAACCTTCACCTACATCCTCACCACCCGAACCTTCTTCTGATCCCAAAGGAAAATATCACGTGGAAGAGGTGGAATGATCCAGTGGCTAGGATTTTTTATAGGAATTCCTTTGTATTCTGTTTTTGTACTTTTTGACTACTCTAATACAAAACTCCTTTTACTTCTCATGTTTTATTTGTCTCCTATATATATGCTTTCCCACTTTTTGATTATCACAAAGGGGGAGAATAATAAGGAGAATAAGGGGGAGAACAAAATGAGAGAATAAGGGGGAGAACAAAGAGAATGAAAAATATTTTCAATGGAGAAACATAAGGAATAAGGGGAGAAACTTTACCCTTCTTTTCATTTTTCCCTCTGATACTTTATGTCTATTTAGTACCTTATGATTGTTACCTCTGATAACTTATGTCTATATCATACTATTTCTATTATCTCTGATGCTATTTTCAATAAGAAAATTGAATTCAATATTATACTCTTTACCATTATATTTTCACTATGTTAAATGCCCATATCATAAATTGTGATTATCAAAAAGGGGGAGATTGTTGACCTCACCTGTTTTGATAATCTCAATCATGTATTCATATGTGTTGAAAATCCCAATTATGTTATCATTCTATATGATATTGTTAAGTATCATTGATCTATACTTTAATTCTTTCAAATCTATGATCAAACCAATAATAATTTTTAAAATAGTCTTTGAAATATGTTAATCCTCATTTATCCATGTTCATACAAGTTATAAATTGATTCTAACCCAATCGGATGTGTTCTGCATAAAACAGATAAGTAATCTGCCTATAGCTACTGATAATGAGCTACCGGTAACCAGTCTACCGATAAACTTAGTCTACCGACAGACAGCTACCGATAGACTTAACACAGAGCTACCGATAGACTTAACACAGAGCTACCGATGTGCTTATAAATGTAAGCTACTGACAGACTCACAGCTACCGATACCAACGCATGGAGCTACCGATGCATGTACCTACCGATGTTCAAGCTACCGATGTTCAAGCTACCTATGTTCAAGCTACCGATGTCCAAGCTACCGATGCTGATCACCTACCGATCACTCGACGCACTGTTTGAATTTCTTTATTTCCTATATTTAATTTATCCAACGGTCATATCATGTACATTTTAATGATTTTTCAAATATCTGATAAAGGTTGTCGGATGTCAGGAACCCGTACCTCGTACCTGCAGAAAGGAAATCTTTTCTGTCTCCTGTTGCACGTGACATAAATACAAGAAGACTCTGCTGAAGAGATAAGCGAGACAACACACACAGAGACAAGGAAGACATACGACATACTCAAGAAAAAGCTCTGTGCATACAAGAAGAACCAAGGAAGACAGAATCACATATACAATCAAGCATACTCGAGAAGAGTTCTGTGCATTCAAAAGAATATCAAAGAGCTTAATCGACTACATCTCACTACCTACGAACCTGGAGCATACGACACTCTGTTTCTCAAACAGAAACGAGAAGAGGACTCAAACTCACTTCTGATCGAATCCAAAGAAGTCCAGAGCTACACTGAAATCACCAGAACCACTTCTAAACTCTACAACTCTTGTTCTGTGATTTATTATTACTCTTTTCGAGCAGTGTGTGTTATCTGTTGTATCTAACACATACACTGTCTCCTGTACTCAAACTGAAGGATTTGTAAATCCTTACCAAACTCTTTCATTCTTTCTTTCCCACGAATAACAGTGGTAGAGGTCGTGTGTGACCTGGACAGCTGGTTGCTGTTGTACTGTTTCCCATGAAGAACAGTGGTAGAGGTCTTGGACCTGGACAGTTGTAAACTGTTGAACCCCGATCCAGGGTGTGGATCATTTTTATATAAACTTTTGAGAGGACTAGGTCTCGGCTTGAGACTGAACCTCTTGGTTACATTGTTGTGCCATCTCTTTCAAAGTTTTACTCTGCTGCTAATCACTTTAAAACCAATACTGTTTTTAAAGTTTCTTTGATAATTAAATTAGCAAGTGTTTATGTTATGTGTAGATTAGTAAGTTAGTTTCAAAAGATAATCACACACTCCTGTGTTGATTAGCTGGGAATTAATCAATCCCTTGAGAATCTGACAGAACCTCTACTTTAATATAAATTCACTACAGTTTAATTTATTATTTTATTTGGGGGTCTTTAAGACACTGTTTTTTTTAATACAGAAATTTTAATTGGTACTCAATTCACCCCCCTCTTGAGTAAACCACTCCGACCAACAGATTCAATTAGATGTTCAATGACACATAAATAAGGCATTCTTAACACCCCATAAAAAATCACTTTCAACAAAAATCACTACAGCCAGCAAGCATGTACCCCCCCACACTTAGATTCAAGCAGTTAAAAAAATGTAATAGAAATAATATTCCGTTTTCAGCAGTGATGTACATACAAAATTTTTATTTACACATTGACATACAGTAAAATTTTCAGTAAGAAATTTTTTTTAAAGAAGAACTTTTTCATGAAAAACATGCAACATATTTTCATAGAGTAATAAAGAGCAGATTATAAAATAGAAATTTAACAATAAGATACTTCCCTGAATAGTTTTTCATTAGTCATTCGACATGGGAATTCCACTCTATTATATGAAAAAGAAACAGCTTCTTGATAACTCTGAAACAAAACAACTAAACCAAGAATGAGCAGTTACAAGAATTTCACGAAATCAGAACACAGAAGAAGCACTTTATTTCATGTTAAACAGAAATAATGTCAAGAAAAAAACAACCATGGGTTTCCTCCCACGCAGCGCTATGTTTTAAATACTTCATCTATAATTTATTCAAGATCATATATCAAGAATAGTGAAGGCAGTCAAGCCCTTTGGTTGTCCCTAAAAAAAAGTTTCACTCTCTTCCCATTAACTAAAATGGGTTTGTTGTCTTCACCCACTATTTCAAAAGCTCCATTCTTCAGAACACTTACAATAGTAAAAGGTATAGACCAATTGGACCTCACCTTTTCTGGAAAGAGTTTAAGTATATAGTTAAAGATGAGGACCTTCTGTCCATGTTTGAAATATTTAGTTTGAATAATTGATTCAGGAAAAATTTTAGTCATATCTTTATAAATCCTTGAGTTATCATATCTCTCTCTCCTAATCTCATCATGTTCACACAGATCAAGTAATCTCCTCTCACCAGTACTCTTAAAATCAATATTTATATCCTTAACTACCCAATATGACTTGTGTTGAAACTCCACCGGTAAATAACAACATTTTACAATCAAGAACTGATAAGGATACATACCTAATGGGGACTTGAAAGTATTTCTATATTCCCATAAATCTTAATCCTATTTAAGAGACCAATATTTCCTAGAGTTTGAAATAGTTTTCTCAAGTTTTTGTTTGAGTTAACTGTTTGAAATTTCCATTTTTCCACTAAATAGGGGATGATAAGGAGTACCAGTTTTATGAACATAGCCATATTTCTCCATCTAAGCATTAAATATATAGTTCTTAATGTTTGTCCCATTATCAGTGATAAAGTCTTTTGGAACTCCAAATCTTGTAAATATGTTCCTTTTCACAAATTTAATTACAGAATTGGCTTGATTGTTGGGTTGTGCCACTACCTCAACCCATTTCGAAACATAGTCTACAATAACAAGAATTAACTCATTCGCATGAGATGATAGAAATGGACCCATGAAATCTAAACCACATACATCAAAAATACCTACCTCCCGAATTCCTTTTTGGGGTAATTCCCGCTTCCTACCCATATACCTGACATCTGGAACCTACCACAACCAACCACAAAGCACCTATCATCCTTAAAAAAGAGTACGCCAATAGAAACTAAATTTCAAGGATTTCTGAGTAGTTATTTCACCACCACGGTGACCTCCCCAAGGTGAAGAGTGACAAATTTCTAAGATAGACAACATATATTCCTTTGGTATAAATTTTCTAACAATACCATAAGAAAATATCTTAAAAAAATAGAGGATCATCCCAAAGATAGTACCTATGCTCAGAAATAAATTTCTTTCTTTGGTTATTTGATAGATTTTTGGGAAAGGCACCTACTTCCATGATGTTGGAAAAATCTACAAACCAAGAAGATTGTCTTATTGACACAGTGAGAAGCATTTCATCAAGAAAGGAAGAGTTTATTACTTTATGATCTTCAGATTCAGAAAGTGTAAGAGGAAGCCTAGATAAGTGATCCGAGACTATATTTTCATCTCCCTACTTATCCCTAATCTCTAGATCAAACTCTTCTAGAAAAAAAATCTATTTAATCTGTCTAGGTTAAGTTTCCTTCTTAAACAACATGTATTTTAAAGCTGAATGATCAGTGAAAACAATGACTTTTAATGAATAATGTCTAAACTTCTCTAGAGAAAACACAATAGCTTACAATTCTTTTTCAGTAGTGGTATAATTATTCTGTGCATCATCTAGAAATCTTCTAACATAATACACCCCATGTAACTTCTTATCTCTCTTCTGTCCAATGACAGCACATTCAGCCATATCATTTGCATCACACATAAGCTCAAAAGGTAGTTTACAATCAGGTGAAGTGGTAATAGGTGATGTAGTGAGTTTTTCTTTAAGAAGATTAAATGATTTCAACCAGTTTTCATCAAAATTGAAAGGTGCATCCTTGACCATCAAAGAATAGCAGGGCTTAGTTATTTTGGAGAAGTCATTTATGAATCTCCGGTAGAAACCACCATTCCCTAGGAAACATCTAACACCTTTAAAATTTATAAGAGGTGGATGTTTTTGAATAACATCAATCTTAGTAGTATCAACTTCTAAACTACTTTTGGACACCTTAGGACAAAGAACTATACCTTATGTAACCATGAATTGGCACTTCCCCCAATTAAGAACAAGGTTGGATTCAATGAATCTCTCTAAGGCTAACTCAAGATTTCCAAGACAAGTATCAAAAGTACTACCCACTATAGAGAATTAATACATGAAAATTTAAATAATTATCTCAAACATATCTGAAAATATTTCCATCACACACCTTTGAAAGGTGGCTAGAGCTCCACACAACCCAAACGGAATCTGCCTATAAGAAAATGTTCCAAAGGTACATGTGAAAGTGGTCTTTTCCTAATTATCTAGAGCAACGAGAATCTGGTTGTAACCAGGATACCAATCCAAAAAATAGAAAAACTCATTTCTAGCAAGCCTGTCAAGCATTTCATCCAATAAGGGCATTGGAAAATGGTCTTCCTGAGTGGATTAATTAAGCTTCCTATAATCTATACAGACTCTCCATTTTGTGGCTTCCCTAACTTGGACTTCTTCATTTTTTTTATTTTAAACTACAATTAAACTTCCCTTCTTGGGGAAAACATGGACAGGGATGACCCATTAACTATCAATAATGGGATATATCATTCCAGTGTGCAACTGTTGGATCACTTCTTCTCTCACTACATCATTCATGTTTGGATTCAATCTTCTCTGAAACTCTACCCTAGGCTTATGGTCAGGCTCTATAGGTATTTTATGAATAAAAAATGAAAGACTAATACCCTTGATGCCATCTATTTTCCAGCCTATGTTAGATTTAAACTTCTTCAAAACATTCAACTATCTTTCCTCATGGTTTTCATTTAGTTTAGTAGACATTATTATAGGCAAAGTGGAGTTCTCCCCAATAAATGAATATTTAAGATGATCATGAATTGGTTTTAGTTCAAGAGTGGGTGGTTCTACACTTGAAAGAAGACTATTAGGAATAGGAGGACCATTATATTCAACATATCTATTTTAAGGAGTTTTAAAAGATGATAGATTTTCAATTTCATGCTTAGTTCTGGAATTTACAGTGCTACTGTTCAAAGTGGGCAGTACACTGTCCAGATTTTCTATATCAGAATTCAACAAGTTTATCAAAGAAGAATAATCTATTTGTTTTAAAGGTTCTCCATAAATATCATAAAGTGTTTATAAAGGTAGGTGTTAACCAAAACACCCTCATATTCAATCAAAAATCTCTTAAGTTCAGAAACAGTGGACTCTTCTATAGCAGAAACTGGACAGTTTTGCAGTTCTATAAGATTTTCCCGATTTGGTGTTTTAGCAAAATTTTCAACATCTAGAACAGATTCAAAAGGATTTTCAACTTCACAATTATTTTCTTCAGCAGAGAACTGATTTTCTTATTTTTCATATTTTCCAATTTAGTTATCATATTCTGAGGACTCCACCATTGAACAGTTTTTAGAAAAAGCTGGTCATTTAACATTTTTAAACACATTTAACTCTTCTTGTTGTTCTCCAATTTTAACAATAAGTTGACCCTTAGAAACATATATAACAGCACCACATGTAGCCAAGAATTTCCTACACAATATGATGGGAACCTCTTTATCACATTCCATATCCAAGACCAAAAAGTTAGTAGGTAGAAACAGCTTCCCAACCCCAACTAGAAAATCATCTACCCTACCCACAAGATGAGTGAATGATATATCAGCTAACTATAGTATGGATTTGGTGGGTTGAAGGTCACCCAACCTCTACTGTTGAAACAGTGACTATGGGAGGACATTAATACTAGAACCTAAATCACACAAACAGTTCAGCTAATCAGAGTTTCCTAAGGTACATGGAATGAAAAAACTACCTGGGTCTTTCAGTTTAGGTTGGATTTTCTTTTGGAGTACAGCATTGCACTCTTCAGTGAGGCTGTAAGTTGAAAATTCTTCTAGAGTCTATTTGTTTGAAACAATTTTTTTTATAACATTTCAAATAAGATGGGATTTGAATTAATTCTTGAATGAAAGGAATGTTTACTTGAAGTTTGTAAAGGAGACCCAGGAACTGGAGAAGTTCAGCCCTGGTGTTACTTTGAGGTTTCAGCTTCTCCGGGAAAGGGATGGATGGGGAATTTTTTTAAGTAAAATAGTTATATCCCTCACCTATTCTTCAACCTTCTTTTTTTTATTGTTTTGATTTTTAGATGAATTTTTAGCCTGATTTTCAAATGAAAAATTCATATTCTGATCATTTTTATGGATTTTCTGTGAATTATAGCATGTTTGCAAAGCATATTTTTATTTCACGATTGAAGAATATTTTCATTTTGGGTATTTTTATGGTCTTTTTCAGCAACAATTTGATTATTAAGACCACTTATAGTGACTATAGCTATAAAATTATCTCTAGGGATAAGCTCAGTGGTACTGGTAAGTCTACCATTTTCCCTAAATAAAAAATCTCCAGCAAGTTAACCATGTTGTGTTTCCATGTTTTTCATTCTAACATCAGTTTTCATTTTATCAAACTCATTTTGATTTTGATGTTTCGTTAGGTAAGTTATGTATATTTCATCTTGAGAGTTAATTTTATTCAAGATTATAGCAGGCTTATAAGACTTGTGATTATCATTACTTCATTTTATATTTGAAGACTCACCCATTTTTTGATTTTGAAAATTTGGTCTTGGTTGATTAGAGTAATTAGGGGCAGTGGATTGTTTGATTAAGCCATGATATTTCCAGGACAACTTTGGATGGTTTCTATAGCCTTGATTATCATTGTTTGAAAATGGATCTTCTATAGGTGGAATTGTAGGTCCATAGTTAACAAAGTTTTAGTTTTCTTTTTGTTGGGCAGGCATATCAAAATTAGGACAAAAGTTCTCAGTATTCCCAAACACACCACACTGGACACTGTGTTCCATTATAGATTGGTTGGTATTTTGAAATCCTAGTTGGTTAACAGTATGTTTAGTATTCTAGTTCATTAAAGATTGAAGTTGGTTGGTTATTTCAACCAGTTGAGCTTGAGTTTCATTTATTGAAACAATACTCGAATTAACATTTCTATTGAATATTTTTGTTCATGAATTTTTATGTTTTGAATTTAGAGCGATATTATTAAAAAAATTAAGTTATTCATCTGTTTTATCATTGTAATTACCCCCAGCAGCTTGATCAACTAAATTCTGTCCAGAGGATGACATCCCTTTAATGAAAGTATCCATGAGAAGGTGTGATGGGAGTTGATAATGGGGATACTGCCTAAGAAGACCACTAAATCTATCCCAAGAATCATGAAAAGCTTCCCCATCCTCTTGATAAAAACTAGTGATTTTTGTTCCGAGTTCTCCTTTTATTCTTTGGGGATAAAATTTCATAATAAAAAAGTTGTACAGATGATCAGAGTTTTTCAAAATGATCTCATCTAGATTCAAAAACCAATTCCTCGCATTACCTTTAAGGAAAAATGGAAATAATCTCATTCTAATTTCATTTTATGTGAGTCCTAGAAGAGGTAATTGCTGCATAGTATTATAGAAGTCTCTAATGAAAGAAAGGGAGTCCTCATTAGAGAGTCCATTAAAAGTAGGAAATAGAGAAATGAGTGACTATTTCAATTCATAATTCCTTGATCTAGGAGATAACCTAATAGAAGAAGGATTGCCTGAAACTTAAGAAAGATAGAACTCCCTCACCCTAGGACATTCATTTTCATCTAAGAGTTCTGGTTGACTATAATAGTTGATAGGTGCAGGAACTATATTATCTAAGTTTTCCATTTCAGTTTTGTTCTTCTTTCTTAGATTAGTGAGATTTTTGTCTATTTCTATGTTCAGTGTCTCTAGAATAACAGTAGAGAGTCTTGTGTTCATAAAAACACCAACATATATTACTCAGTAGTAACAATTCAGCAAGAAGTGAAACAGATTTTTTTTTACAATTTTCAAATTTTTCAATTTTTTTAAGAATTTTTTTATCTGTGTTTCATTAGTTTTTTAGAGTAATGGATCGTGTCTTCCCCGACAATGGTGCCAAAAACTTGACCAAAACTATTGTTGAAACCGGTCATAGTTTAAAATTTATAATCATACTAACTACAGTATATGTGGCAATCAGGGTCGAACCCATAGAGAAGGAAATTTTTACCACTATTCTTCTAAAAAACTAACTAAAAGACCCCACTATTGTTAGCAGTGGGATTGAGTTTCTAATTTTCAATTTTTTTTTATTTTTTTATTTATAAGGTACAAATGAAACATAAATTCGTTTTTGATTTTTTGTTCTAAACTATATTGAACAAGGAACAGGCTAATAACAGTATGTAAAAGAGAAATAGTATGCTGATAGGTGAAAAATCTAGAGAGATACATCTGGAGAAAATCTCAATTCTATAGGTTTTGTAAACATTCCTTATCACGATAGTGATTACAACCAATACCACCGAAAAGGAGTGATTTATTTCCCTCACCAAAAGATAAATCATAGAAGCCGATCAATTTTACAGTTCTCCACTCCCAGATTAATAAACATGAGCATTCAGGTTTGAAAAAGATGACAGAACAAACTCGCCGTATGTTCTGTAGTTTTAATTTCAATTCAAATGATTAATGAAATTATTCCACAATCGGACTCACTTAATAAATGTGGAATTCCCAGATTAAGTGTTGGTGATATTTTTCAATTGAATGTAATCCAAACTGAACTCTCCAATCAATACCGATCACATTTAAAATTATAAAGAGAAAGAAGAAGAATGATTAACCAGTAGATTCGATTTTAACCCCGAACTAGAGTATTTAGCCTAACATTGTCTCATTTATGTAAACTAAAATCATTAAATTTCAAAGTAAAATAGTCGAAATAAAACAAAGGAAGAAAACTCCCTCTACTAGCATGAATTGCGGCTGCTCCTAGTCCTCGGGTCTCTAAGAAGTTGTTCTCCGAGAGATGCTCTAGGATTCGCCCCAAGGTTCTTGCTCTGCTCCTGATTGAAAAAAATGATCAAACGAATTCATCATCCCCTACTAATTTTTTTGTACCTCTGTTTTTATATCCTACTATCATCTGCTGCCCATCGCTGCTCAGTTTCCACCGACTCCAAAAAGTCATTTACTTAAGCACCGAACACGTGCATTTTTTGGCGACAGGCACGTCACACTAATTTTTCTCACATAACTAACTCCCGCTGAGTTAGTTGTGAGAATTTTAATGTATACACATCTCTTGAATGAACCTGCAAGAAAAAATAAATAAATAAAAACACAAAGTAATTAAAATGATTATTATTTAGTTTAATGTTATATTACTTGATAAAAAGATTAATTAAAGTTAATTAATAAATAATAAAATGATAATCATTATTACATTTTAATTAATTATTGGTATTGTAGTTATTAATTTATTATTTATTCTTTAATTAAATGAAGTTATTATGTTTTTTAAATTATTATTATTCATTAATTTATTTTATTAATATAAGTATCAATAATAATTAATTAACACAACTTAATTAAGTTCGTTAATTAGACTAAAATCAATTACTTTATTTTATAACAACTTAATTTAATTAATTAATTTAATTAGTGAAATATTTCTGTTAATTAGTTATTAATTATTAATTTATTATAACCATTTTTATTAATATATTTTTTATTTGTTAATTTGTTGTTTTAATTTATTATTATTATTTTAATTAACTTATCGCTCCCCTAATATCAGTGTTACGCAATGGTGGTTTCTGAAGTTCCTTCTCCAAGAAGGCAGATCTGCAGTGGTCGACTCCTCTTA
This sequence comes from Viscum album, assembly GCA_963277665.1. NCBI lineage: Eukaryota > Viridiplantae > Streptophyta > Magnoliopsida > Santalales > Viscaceae > Viscum > Viscum album. The sequence goes on from OY728130.1 coordinate 925,599,288, forward strand.
AATAATATGCACAGGCTAGCAGCTTAACCTCTCTCTAGCATCTGCCAACTCTTCTTATTAGCGGTGACTTCACTCCAGAACTGGTAACACTGCTGCAGCCTGATCTTCCTCACGCAACACGGAATCTCGGAAGGAATCCTCTGCTCGTAACGGCACATGAGTCTTTCAAAAGGACTCTTCCAGTGATCATCGGCAAGCTCAGGCGACGGTCTCCTCCTACAGTCTGGAGATACCCACACTCCTCATCCTAGTGACGTAGGCACAAATACCCTCACTCACAGATCATTCCCTCTCCTCGAGCTCGAATCCTACATGTAGCGGCTAATCATTCTTCAGTGACCTTCAACCACAAGAGACAGTGGATCTAGCCTTGGCTCAAACTGAAGGCGGATCCTTCCTTCAGCTCGCATGATCGCATAGAGAGTAATACATCTTTGGTTATCAAGAGTGATGGATTCTTCAGTGTCTGTGTGAGTTCGATGGTCCATAGGTCTCGACTTCCAGCAAAACAATAGTTCCAAATCTAAACCAGTGAAACATCCGACTTCAGCGGCAGCAAGAGGTTTTTTTTATGATATGGAAATAAGACCAGTGGACATGATTAGAGGATGGGTTTTACTATGGGGTTTGAGTTGAATAGTGGTTATTTGCAGTTGAAAAATTGTTGTGAAGTGGTACCAAACAGTGGTACCAGTTTGGTGAAACCGTGTGGGGTTACATTAGATCACAGTGGTTGTGAAGGATGAACTGGTGTCACCATTTCATAGGGGAATAGTGTGAGGAAATCAAAATGGTTCCTGAGGCTTAACGGTGGCAGGGGAGAAAAAATTGGAAAGGGTGCCAAAAAAATGAAACTGGAAACAATGATAGTGCAACATGGGTTATGGTGACACGAGTTAGAACTGATGTGAGGAAATAGTGAACAAAGTGGAAAAACTGAGACACCGTAACCGAATGGTGATATAGTAAAAAGGTTTCATGATGGAAGCGTAAATGAAAGAAATGGTGTCTGAGATTACAGTGAGTCAGTAATGGAAAAAGCGACATGGTGAGATAGTAAACCTACAAAATATACAGAGTAAAATAAATTGGAGATTAAATAAAAACTAAATGAAATAATTAATAACAACTAAAAATTAATTAACACATATGAAAATAAAGATACTCATAAATTTAAATAAACAATTAAAACTATAAAAGCTTAAGATAAATTATTATTAATTTCAATTAATTAAAACTTATATTAGAATTAAACTAAAACATAGGTTTAAAAAGAAACTAAACAATAAAATAATAACTAGATTTAAGTTATATTATAAAGTTAATTTATTTAAAATAGTTACTTAAACAAATTTAATTAAATAAGGAAAATAGTTAATTATTATGTTAATGTAAAATTATGTTAATTAATGAAATAAAATTAACAAGAGTAGTGAGTTAGTAAAATTAAATTTATAAATGTTATTTTGTTAAAGGAAAGGTAAAAAATTTAATTATGCTAATTTTAGTTAATTAATATTTATTACATGAAATGTTTGATTAAGAATACATTAATTATGTGCAATAAAAGACTTAATTAATTAATTAATGTTAGATTATTAAAATTGCAGACAAAAACTGCAAACTAAATTTAAAAAAAATAGACTATACAATAATGTACAACATAAATAAATTAATTTAAATATTGAAATACACGATTAATTATAAAAAATTGATTAATTATTAAATTTATTAATAAATATACAAAAGTGCTAATATTTAATAAAAAGTACAAAAAATAACCAATTAAATCACTAAAAATTAATGAAAAAGATGTGGGGAAACATGTGTTTTTAAGGCCACATCACTAATCTTTTGTATGGATAACATCACCATTTATAAACTGATTCAACTATGCAATCTATGAATGAAACTATTTAGTTCTAATTCGAACCATTTGAGTTTGCTGATTTCGAAGGTTTTTTCCCTATGGTTATCATCCCAACATAGTTTCTGTGTTTCCTCTATGGAAAATCATAATGAATAGAAAAATCTTAGACGAAGAAAAATGGCGATATTGAAGTGATATATCATTTATATTTAACTATAAATTATAATTCATATATGGATATTTTATTAACAATATCAGAACTATTATAGTCATATAAACTACCCTCTGACACCAACTATAAGCCCTTATCCCAAAATATTACTTAATATTGAGTTTTGTTAATAATTAAAATTGATGATCTATTCAGGTTAAGAGTTTTAGAGAATAATAACATAACTATTACATAAACACTCAAATTTATACAAAGTAGATATAGAAAAAACAAAATCCATTTCTTTCAGAATATAAAACATTTAAAAATAAACATGATTTCTTTTTATTGAGAAAAATATTCTTGATTTCTTCCTTTCTATTACCCATCCTTATACCTTTTGAAAACATTTTAAAAATATTGGTTGATCACATAAACCTGAATAAGTGATATTAAATTAAATAAGGAAAGAAAATATTAGTCCATGAATAGGTATAAAGCCATCAAATCATAATAATCCTAGAAAACATCATAGAAATCATAAATCATAATGGTAAATTCTGGCATCTATATTATACTTGCATTGTATCTTTCATAGCTACATAAGAAGTAACCTTCATTGTTACATTTGGAATACCCATCAACGTATATTACCTTAATCTCTTATGAGGAAAATTATCTTTTAATTTAGTCTAATTATCAAATGCATTGGAGTGCTGTCATGGGATCACCTTCTCTTAGTTTATCATAGAACCACCTATATACATAAGCAATTCCCAAAATCCCTAACATAATCATAACACATTAACAAGAATAAAGGAAAAAATACATTTCCACAATGTAATGATAAGATATCATATCAAGATATTGATATAATCAATCCATTCTCAAAACCATTTTCAATACCAAAATACCTAAAAAGGGAATGTGGTATTTATAATTCTTTTAAAAACATTATTACTTGTAGAGGAATCCAATACCAAATAATGATCATGGTGGTATAAAGGAAATTGTTGTCACGTATATTAAAAAACATTCCTTTTTTAATTTAGTAATGCACTTTGTATAGAAAAATTCCTTTTGAAAACTGTTTAATTAAATTAAAAGTTAAAGATGTTTAATATAATCTGTATAAAAGAAAGTTGTGTATATTATCAAAATATCCCTCAATGAAATAAGATTGAGATAAAGTCCCTTGTTGTGAGTCTGACTCGTCAAATATGATATTTATATTTCTGAATAATAAACACATATTAATTTATACTTTCTTGATTACCTTTTTCAATTTTTTATATCTTTCATATCACTTATTAAAATGTAAAAAAAATTACATGTTTATTTAAATTCAAATTGGATGTCTTATCGATATTTGGTACTTGAGTCAAAGATGAACATGGTTTTGATGCGATGAGTCCATGTGGTCATAAGCCCATCATCTCCAAAATAATATTCATGACATTATTATAAAATTTATACATAAATTATACCTTTAAATCAAACCATGATGTGTGGTTATGAAAAATTCACAATTTTATAATCCTGGAGATGGTATGTCATGCGTACACATGAGTAAGGTTTTTTAGTTTCCATTGATAATTATGGAAAGAATTTAAGTATTATTATATATTTATAGAAAGATCATAACATAATTAATATCATATCTATAATTTAAATATACATATATATATCATAAAAGTTATATGACAGATAAAAATAAGTCACATCACTACGTGGAGATGATAGTTCAATCGTACACACGAATGACATCATACGTTTAATTCACACAAAAAGTAAGAAATTAATTGATATATTATTATCATAGAATTATTAATATTTCATGAATATCACATATGAACATTAATTATATTTTTATAACCAGTCTTAAGAGATGGTTAAAAAAGGAATTATATCGGTTCGTAGAGGTGATAGTTTACTCGTAGACATGAATGACTAATTCCATTCCCATTTGATGGAATGAGAGATGTATTTAGGTGATGTTATTGACAAAATAACATCTCAGTATAATTAGGATAAAAGAGTTATTATCTCATCATGGTTTGAGGATACTTGAAAGAAGTGTAAGAAGAAAGAAAATAAAAATACATAAATAAGATGATACCTTTTCCTCTATTGATCACCATGGAAGAATACCATAACACCATTAAGAAGGGTGTTATGCATAAATAATTCCCCAAGAAAATGGGTATTGATTTTAGTAATGTTTGTGGGTCTATATTGGATGAAAAAATGGGTTTTTAAGTGTGATTAATAGAGAAGAGTGGGTACCTTTTTATAGGAGAGGGGAGGGTCACCCTACGAAAATCTTATAATATTAAATTGATATAAATTATATTTTACATACAAATGACTCCAACATGATATAGGTAAAATATAATATGTTTATTTTTCTAAAACCTTTCATACAATAATTTTTAATCATGTATTGATTTTATTTTAAACCTTATCATTTTTTAATGATAATTATTCTCTTTTAATTTTAATTGTGGTAACAAAATTTTAAAGAGTATGAGGCTATAAATTTAACATATATGGGGCAATTTTCACACAATTGGACACATAATAAACTTTTAAAAATTAACATAGTAAAATTGTGATTTTAACAGATTTTTTTAAATAATTTAATAATTTATTATTTTTAAAAAATATCAATAATGCCAATTTTTACACTATTCATTTCATTGAATTTAAATAAAATACTAACATTGAGATAACTTCGAAAAAATAAATTTACTAGACGTATAACATGGAATATTAACGTATAAAACTTTTGTATGGAATAATTATGTAATCTACTATTTATTTGAATACTTATAATATCCATTATTTAATTCTTCCATTAATAAAGTAATTATTGCATCATCATTGTGTCATAATGCCGAAATGGTTTGAAGGCCTGCCTTTTTATTGATTTTTTATGACCCCCTTTAATGGTATGATGGTAACCCTTAAAAGGCCTGTAGTATTAGAGATTACATGACACTTAGGTCTTGGAGGAAATATCCAAACTATAACTACATGGAACTGCTCATCCCCAGCATCTGCATAATGATATCAACTCTCCACCATTGCATGGCTATTTGGCTCAGATTCTAGTACTTGAACAGGAAGGTCTGAATGGATATGTCATACCCTCTTGTTCTTCCACATCCATTAGCTTCTCCTCTGGTGAGTATGCCTGCTCCGAATCGTCATCTGGAGTCTGCTCCTTATAGTGTCTGCCTGGTCCATTAAGCACAATTTCTGGTGGCATGAAATACTTGTGTTGTCACGAAGGGCTTAAGGTGCCACATGGAATTTAGTTTCCCAAAATCCTCACTATCCTGAAGGACTTGGGTGGCCCAAAGGCTTTGATGGACCCGAGGACCCAATTGGTGGCTCGGAAACCCAAATGAATAAAAAGTTCTGTATGCTACAATACGGAATAGTACCTTCTACACTACAGAATAGTGTATTCTACAATAATTTATACATTAATAGTTTGTTTTATGATAAATTTTCCTTTACATTAAATTAAAATTTATAATTGTCATAATCACACTCAGTGGCTCCCAAATGCCATATTTTCATCCCATATGTTTTATTAGTCGGTGATATCTCACAAACCGGGTGTCTGATTTGATATCTGTCAATGGTGACATGACCCTCACATCGAGGAAGACCCGTTGAGTCTATTTCTAGAATTTATATAATTAGTTTTTTGTCTCAGGGCCACGAAACATTGAAATAATAATAATATTTTATTTTTATTCAACTTCGGCTCGTCATAAATTCTATTCGGAGCATCCAATTGATGCACCATCAGTGGTGTTGTAACCCTGATGTTACAGTTGATTTTTATAGATATATTTTGGGTTCTTAATCCAAAATCATGGCATGGGCCCCACTTTTCCCATTTGGGCTATTTGCGGCGAAATGTGCTTTCTTCACAGGGTGTCCATTTTGGACTAATAAGTTGTCGATCATGTGTAGTTTTCTATGATAATCCCCATGGTGAGATCCATTCGATGATTCCCATGATTGAGGTGTGGGCCCCACATAACCCGTTTAGGCTTACTATGTTGAATAGTTCCCTATTCATTGGTTGAATGTTTCAGGAAAGTAAATAGCATATCATGAATGTTGTTCCATGTTAAAAGTGATGGTTGCCTTTGTTTGGGCCTAAGAGGTTTGAAATGTGGCGATGTTACAGTTCTCTTGGGTTAGAGACATTTGGACCAGCAGCGGTTGAGTGAACTCCATTTGTTTACTTCCTATAAGGGTTTGTGTGGCATTACAACCCTAGTATAGGTTTTTGATCCCCTTAAGAGGATGAGTTTTGATATTGTTGTGGTATCCCTATGAAGTAGTTGGGGTATGATTATCTATCATGTCATTTACCCTATATCATTTTCTCATAATCACCATGACCACGACTACATGGGAAGCGATCCCCTCTCTAGTAGGATAGCCCTATAGGGCTTGTGTTATCATTGGGTCTACGATCCCCTATGCAGCAGGTAGTTTCAGTTGGGTTGCGGCATCACCAGGTATATGATCCCCAACTCAACAGATGTTTCATATAGGTTTTATGGTATCATTGAGTGTACAATCCCATACTATATGAGTAATACTTGATGCATTTTATGGTTTCGTTGTCACGAACATTACACGAGCGATGATCCTCTATCGAAGTATTGTGATATCTGGTATGTTAGATTAGGTTGTAGTATCCCCTAGTGGATCCTAGGTGTGATACTCTCTCTCTCAGTGATTATGGGATTCCAGTTAGGGTCATGGTATCACCTAGAGAATCTTAGGAGTAACCCCCTATATGAGTAGTTGTGGTTTAACGTTTTCCGAATGGGTTCATAGTATCCCCAAGTGGATCATGGGAGGGATCCCCTATCCAAGGATCAAGATTCATTGAGTTTTAGTGTGTCATGATTTGTGGAAATATCTTAATAGAATGTTATACTAGTTCTGTGTTTCATTAGAGCCTTGAGTTGAATCTATTATGGTTTATGAGGTCAGTCTCTCATGAGGATTGGTGCCTAATAATCTTATATCTTGTGTATTTTATAGAATTCCCTTGTGTGGTTCTCCCATTTTCGATTAGATGACATGTGGTTTGAGCTGAATTGTTGATATTATCTGAGGATGGTCTCGAGATGTAGTTTCTCTCTCATTTGGGTTCCCTGTGTTTGGGAAGGGAAAACTGATTCTTTTCAATTTCTCCCTTTCCTTTTGGGGAGTTATTGGGTGTCGTGTGAGTATATTTATACTCACCCATGCATGTGATTTTCTTTCACAAGTATTGTGCGTTGTGCAGACCACATGCCTTTTGACAATTTCCCAGGAGGACCTAGACATGGAATAGCATAGTGATATGGATAGATCAGGGTGTTTATCGGAGTTGGGGTGAGGAGCTTACCCGTGGGAGATTTAAAAAAATCCCCTCCTTCTAGTAGGTTGGATGGTATTGTAGTTTTCTACTCATGGGCCTTGTATTTTCTCTTTTTGTATTGTTGTTGTACTCTAGTTGTAGGATAGATGTATGCATGCATTTATTTCCAGTTTTTATATATTTCTTCACTGAATCAAAGAGGTGTATGTGGGTTAATGTGTACAATTATCTTAGGCTAAGGCCTCCCTTGTGTGTGATATCCTACTCAGTACTAGTCTCTAACCCCTGGAATATTTGAGTCAGGATTGGGGAGTCATGGCATGAGCCCCATTGGGTCGGTTAGTCACAATGTGTCTGTATACCATTCAAGATCATGAATAGTTACATGGTCACACACTATGAGCTCTATAACTCCAACCCAAAACCCTAGCCGTGGAAAAGGAGTCCCCACATGGCATGTAGATCTAAATTACATGTAGTCTTTCATGGGATTCTTTAGAAACATAGATCTGGATCCTCATATCCTGGTCATTTCTCTAGACTTCAATCTACTGATTGATTCACCAAAAAAATGTAGGTTGAGCCTCATCGAGTCATTCCATCACTAAATCAATGAGATTTTTTCCATCAATCTTCTTGAAAGTGGTATTGTCGTCAATATTTATTATATACCGAATAATAAAAAAATTTGATAACTAATTTGTTTGATTCACAATCGTCTCAATTGTATGAAAACTATCATGTTGTTCCAATCCCAGATCAATGATTATGGATCATTTCAGCATGAAATGGGTGCACAATGATCTATTTATTGGGATATGTTGAACCCCATGGCAAATGAAGAATGTACACAATGAGAGAAGAAGTAGGGGAGAAAATAAAAAGAAAAAATAAGAGGAATGGATCATGATCAATGTTTATGTTAATTTTGATTCATTATAGTGAGAATAGTAATGATGAAATCAATAATTACAAAGTAATTCTAACAAAAACTGATTAATCTAACATATCCTATAAGACAATCATACCATTGATCAATCTGTTAATTTATTGATTTAATTTTGTTATAGAAATAAAGAGTGGGGGATAAATCCTATTTAAAAAATTGTCCTACAAAAAAAATTGTATCAATTGATAACAAATAACAATGATGTGTTGTAGTTTTTGGCATGATCCTTTGATTTATTCATGTTCCCTTCATCGATCCCCAATCTAGTTCTCATCCGCCAATAGAATCTCATTCCACACACTCCAATTACTCTCCAATGATATTCAGTATTTTGTGGATAACCTTGAAAAATTACTATATTCTTTTAATTAAATAATTAGAATTAGGACCCTTTGTAAACAAACAAATAAAATAATTTAGTTCATTATTTTATTTATTTTATGCCTGTGAGTACTTTCCCAAAAAACCCATGTACACCATGGTTATGTCATTCCTATATTAAAACTCACATTCTAAACTCAACGGTGACATTATATTTATGATTCGAGAAACCATTTATTAGTTTTTCAATTTTTTTGTGAAAAAAGTATTTGCATGTAATTTAATATATTTAATACATTTTAAAACATTATTCTAGGAACATCGGGCCTCGTAATCACATTTCTTCTAAGTGTATGATCTCAAAAATAATTTTTACAACATCCAAAAATATTATATAAAAAATATTAGTCATTAAATTCATTCCACAATGAGGATTTACATCCCAAATATCTAGAACAAGATCTACACAATGAGATATGGGTACTAAGTATGAATCTGAGCCTCCCAATATCAAGTGACCTCCAAAAGATTATAAGGCTTCCACTAGACACACAATAAAGGAATCTATTTCCTTTTAAGGATCATATCTTTCTGATCCACAATCTTTACCAGTTACTCAAAAAAGTTATCTCTATCCTTGATGTACAGCTCTTGCCCATTGTAAGTGTGTGATGGGTCATACACATATGTCTTCAGTTATGACACGTGGAGGACATCTTGTATGTGGTCGAAGTGAAGAGGTAGAGTTAAGTGTCACTCAACCTCACCAAACTCAATACAGAATCTGGAAGGTGTTAATGAACTGTTTCAAAAACATTCCACCTTAGACGAATCTCTATAATCCTCATAAAATTGAAACCTATAGGAACACATAGTCTCCATTATAAAACATATAAAGACTACACCATTTTTCATGATAATAACTCTGATGCATCATTGCAGACATCATCTCCTCCTGGATGATCTACACCTTCTCCATTGTAACTCATACCAACTCTGGGCCCATGAGTGCCGAATCTCCTTGGTCAGTCCAGAAAAGTTGTGAACTATAGGTTCACCCGTACAAAGCCTTGAACCGTGACATATCAATGGTGTAATGGTAGCTTCTATTTTATGAATGCTCAACTAGAGGTAGGTGATCCTCCCATCTATAGACAAAGTCCAATATGCAAGATTGCAACTTATTCTACATAACTTGAATGGTCAGCTCAGTCTACAATAAATTTGTGGGTGAAACATTGTGGCAAAGATTAACTGACTTCCAAATGCCTCATGTAATCCCTTCCACAATTGGGATGTTAAACAAGAACCAAGCTTGAAACAATCGTCTTTGGAAATCCATGGAGTCAGATTATCGCTTACACATATAGGTGTCCCAATATCTCTACAAAACACTGCTATCGAATAGCTAAGAAGTGGTCCGACCTAGTGAGTTTTTATATGATCAACTAGAAGAAATAATGTCCCCAAGATATACATGGTATTCCCTTCATGAGGTCCATGGATATCTCATCCCACTTCATTGTTGAAACATCAATGGGTTTAGCAAAACCCACTAGAACGTGGTGTTCATCCATCACTTACTGACAAGTAAGGAATCGAGAGACAAACATTGAAAATACTTTCTCAATCCATAAAATCAAAACATAACATCAATGGTATTGGTACATCATTTACACACCTGAATTTACCACCAAAAATGATGTATGAAACTCTCTCAAAACCTCCTCCCAAAAAATTATTAAAACCATTATGTTCCCTCTGAAAAAATTCCATGCTCCCCACTATTAAAAAATCCATCATGAGTGTGTGAGTTTGATACATGAGTACATTGGGTCTCATAATCAGTTTCCCCATTATATTCCTTCCTAACTCGCAGCAAGAGATGAGGAGTGACAACCATCAACTAAAGGTAAGCTACTCCATATCCATCCAAAAAGGATAACTGCAATGAGGACAACTGCTCTGATTCCTAATTCAGAAACTAGGAAGAAAAAATCCCACCGAGAGAATATACATCTATGTTCCCCTTCCCAGAAGTGTAGAAAATTTTGAATTCATAATCCTAGAGTACCTCTATCCACATTCTGTTCCCCATGTTAAGATCCTTTAGATATGATATATACTTGATAATTTTACAATCAAAATATAAGATCAATTTCTCCCCCATTAGGTAGTGTCACCACATATTTACTGTGGGGATTACAGTTTCTAACTCAAGATTGTGGGTCATGTAGTTCTGATCATGTGTTCTTAACTAACTTGGACAATAGGAAATCAATTATTTCTTCCTCATTAGAAAAAACAAAATTTGGTTCATGTTGCATCACAAAGCACTACATACTAAACACCCTACTTAGATAAAATCAATATCGGAGTCTTCTTAAAATTCTACCTCAACTACGGAAAATAATGCTGGAACTTCTCCATCTATATGAAGGGAAATCACTTTCATTTCAAAGATAACATCTATGCGGATATGCTGGAGAAATCACTTATGTATCTATAACAATATCGTTCCAACCTAAGGATTCTCTGTAATTCTATCACACTCTTGAGTGGATCCCAAGAAATAACTATCTCGACCATGGATGGGTCCAGTACCATGCCAAATAATGAGATAATATGTCCCATAAACTGGACTAACTAAACATAGAACTATCACCTTGAGATCTTTTTGTAAAGATGATTCTCTCATAGTCCTTTCAGAACTATCCTCAAGTGTATTTCTAGCTCCTCATCGGATGCCGAGTACACAAGGATATCTTTGATGAAGACTACCATAAGCTGGACTAAAAAGGAAAAAATTATCTGTTTAATGGGCCCTATGAAAATTTATGGTGAGTTCTTCATACCAAAGGGAATAACCAAATACTCATATTGACTGTAACAACATCTTAATGTCATATTTGGTATATCCTTATCCCATATTCCCAACTAGTGATAGCCTGTCCTAATTTCAACCATTGAGAACCATTATTCCCCTCTAAACTAAACAATTATAACATAGATCATCTGCAGTGGATAATTTTTCTTCATGACCACATGGTTAAAGCATTGTAAACATCCTCAATCTCCCATATTATTTCTTTGAAAACAAAAATGGGGATTCCTAGGGTGATACACTAGGTCAAACAAATCCCTTAATCTGTAAATATTCCAAATTTACCCTCATCTATTGAAGCTCTATAAGATCCATTCAATATGGTATCATAGATATCTGTTTCTTCCCATGGATGTAGATCAATACAGAAGTCAATCTATCAGTGGGGAGTTAATCCTATAAGTTTCTTATGGAATACACCATTGTACTCTCCCACCAATGTAATACACTAAGAACACAAAAAATACATTGTACCATATTGTTATGATAGAAAACTAATGAGTAATTGGACTTAGCCTCCTATGCATGAGTCCATCCCATGCTACCTGGGTTTCCATTTCATCGATAATGGAAAACCCTATTCTGTCAGTACAGAAAGACCACATATTCTTCATGAAATAGTAAATCTAGGGATTAACCATGGATAAACATTCCATACAAAGATGGGATTCCATGGCCTCATCACTACTACAATGAGAATCCAATAGAACCTCGCACCTCCACGTGTCAGTTCACATCGTTAGAAAAAATATCTGATCTTTAAGACTTCTCTAGTTGGAGTCTTCATGGTAAAGGGTGAAGCCAAGTGCTTAGTCAAAATCCCAAAGTCCAGTAAAATGTATATGGAAGAAATGACATAAATTGAACTAGTGACTTTAAGAATTGAGGATATGGTATAAATGATACATATCATACCTTGAATCATTCATTGAGCCTCTGGGACAATATCCTTGGCTAACTGTAGTTGTCCCCACCCCGATCTTCTAGCTCCTTGTGCCTCGAATAGACCACCTTGGGGTGGTGGTGGTAATAATTCAAAGCATCGACCACCACTTACTACTCTCCCATAACATCTGAAATGTATTCCTCCCTAAAAAACTATATACCATTGTTGTTTCCTCTACCTCAGTGGCCCATCTACAGTCTCTCTGTCAGCTATATAGAGGGTCAGACAATCTCAGGAAAGATGTACCCTTCAATCACATGAGTATCACGACCTCTCCCTTGGCTGACTAGACCCACCCTGTGTCCCCTAAACTACAAATCCTCTATCTTAGGACCTCCTCATAAAATTTCTTACATGTCTAGGTCCCTGAGACTGATGTTGGATCCATGAAACCGATGTCTATGCTCTTTATTACCAAATGTGGGCAACCGATGGATGTATCTACTCAATAAATAAACTATAAAATATAAATTATCTCTCTAGTTCCCCAAAATTAGTAGAAATTAAAAATGGGATAACACTAGCTCATATGTATCTATACAAACCTTTATCAAAATTAAAAACCCAAAATAACATATAATGAACCATATCAATCGAGTGCATAGAAAGGTTTTGTAAACCTCAATGAATAATCATCAACATTCATGCTATCATGATAATGTTTTTTAAGCTCTTAGATATGTGTATCCCTAATTGTAGGTGGCGAGAAATAATCTATGAAATGGTGCTCAATCACTGTATTTGAATGATTTTACTCATCACAAGACTCAGTCACTAACCCCAACCATTTCCCTATTTAGTGATGGAGAATGAATGTTGTGAGGGCCATCATCCGATATTTTTTTATCCTGAGTAGGTGGAAACCTCAAGTTACTTCATCAATATAGTCTTAATATTTCTATGGGTAGGGATCTCCTTGGAAACTAAGGGGTATCTACCATAGAAACTCTTGAAGAACATTCATCTTATTCACTTCATATGCAAGTATTTTGAGTACCATGTCCTGCTCATCAGGTGGTGATATAGCTGGTTCACCCAAAAGATGTAACATCTCAGGAACCAGTCCATGTACAAATGCCTCATCACTGAGTGGATCACCCTTATGATCTTGATGTGGAATACTAGATAGAATACATCCGAAATGAATCCTAAAATAAACTAGATATTTTATGGTCAATGAGTATATCTAAAGAGAAGAATCAAGAAGGACATGGAAATCACAACTCATTCCTCTAGGATTCATGTACCATTTTTTCCCAGTGACCAATGTTCTAATTTATGGAGTAAAAAGGGTCATTAGAGTCCTCATATATGGATATATCCACTTATTCACCAACACCGGATTCCCTGACCTTAAATCCAAATACAAAACACTTAAAATTGTCACCCCAAACCAATCTCAGGGACTCTAGTCCTAATGTATAACCAACCACTCTGATGAAACTATCTCAGGGCCCATTCTAAATGGGGAAATTCTGTGACTCCCCAATCCCACCACCAGTAGTCTAGGGGGTAGCGACTAGCATCGAGTAGTCATATCACTAACATGGGAGGCTTTAGCCTATGTACATGTTTGAAAACACACATCACTAAGTCTATACAATTATGAAATATAAAAACAACTATACAATCATGCATTTATACATCTAAACCCCCAACCAGAGTACGCCTTGATGAGAAAGAAAGAAAAATGGGAAAAAAACCCCCACCATAATGAGTTTAAAACCCATGTCCAACATGAAATTATACATAGGGACTACAGTAAAAAAGAACCAAGAACACACATTGGTCTGTAAGGTCTCACTAAGAACCGTCTGGTCGTAGTCCTTCATGGAAACTATTAAAAGGTCGATCTTCAGCACAATACATGACTTGTGTGGGAAAATCTCATGTAAGGTGATTATTGAAGTGTCCAAAGGATCATGCAATCACAGTGATAGGATAGAATCTGTTGTGACTTGATTTATTGAATTATTTTCTTCTCCTTAACCATGTTTTAACCTATATCACCCATTAAGACGATGGATTTGATATGAAATGCTGTATGAAAATGAAAACACAACACCCCATATTTTTATAAGGTTTGGTACCAAGACGTATGTCCTTGCAGTAACTTGTTAAACCCATCAGTTACATATTCCTCACAATATGTGTATGATTACGACATAGAATGTCATATTCCATTCAACATTATGTCACACATTATTTTGACCTATAATACCTCTATAGATAACATGTTCCCACCTACACATGTGACTATTATGTCCCATAGGACAATCATTATGCTGCATCCAACAGGGTTACTAGTATCCCACATGCCTACTCTAGAGTCCCATTAATGACTTCCATTTCTTTATAGTCCCACTATTAGATTCACAATTTGGTGTCACACAATATTTTTTCCATTGATAGTATGATCTTATAACATTCATCCCCGAGAATGTTGGATCAATCTATCCCATTTTCAATTTAAGAACTTTTTCACTAACACTTTTCTTTATCAAATAATGTATGATTACATATAAATTACCAGCTATCACAGTGAAACATTACTCGAGAAGTTATTTTTTCTTCTATTGAAGACATATCCTCAACGATCACTAAAAATTCAGATATGGATTTATTCAAAATCACTGATAGAAATAATATCCCATATTCAATATCAAATTAATTTTCATTGATCAAGAAATATATATTTATTTTGAATCTATTACAAACATCATGCATTTATAAAAAAATCATAGTCTTCGTAACATATGTAATATTTAATTTATTTACATGTAAATTCCCTTATATAAATGAAATTTCATGTTCATGTAAACATTTATTTCATGCACACCCTAACACACACAATTTCCACCTTGGTTTTGATTTTCACACACACAATCCAACTTTGTTTTTATTTATGCACATAGTGTCTCATTCCTCTTCACACATGCATGAACATTCACACTATTTACCTCACTCTTAAAACATAGTTTGACAAGGGTATCTAATCCATATTTTTCTCTCATTGAAATCACTTCCTCTAATAATATTCAATTAGTTTATAAAAAATACACTCTCATATTTCTCCTCTGATTCTTGTGTGCAAACTGGTGTGTTTGAAAGCTAATAATACATGGAACTAAACTCAAAATTGTCACAGGATTGTATTCCTATGATATTTATTATAACTAAAGAGCATAAGTATTTTCATGTTTCATCCTAAAATTCTTGTAAGTGGTGTATCCTTTGTGTAACCCTTCATACTGGTTAAAACATTATGATATTGGTACATCATGAAAACTAGAAGAATATAAGAGAAATTTATTGAACTTCCCCAATGGATTCACAAAAATCATATCTTTACATGGATGATTCAAGAGTTTTAAACACTTTCCTAATTATTGTGGTTTCCTCTTATAATTTATGTAGTATTATCGTGAGAGAAGGCTTCTTCTTCATGAACTAGAGAGTCATGATGTCTCTTTTTTCTTCAAAAAATGAGAGAACATGTTAGTTGGTCAGCTAAAAAATAATCAAGTATTCTTTAGAGTATTTATTCGAAACACTACACTATATTGAGCACCATCTATCCTCAAGTTTTGTGACCAAATGAACCGCCATTTATAAAATATCATTTTCACACATTGCATATTATCTATTTGATATTTTTTCACATGAAAATATAGTTTCATGAGATATCAATCTCATTGGGATCGTTATAATGAATAAATGATCATCAGATGTCTTGAACCATGATTATGTCGATGTACCGTAGAAATAACAACACACAATGAATACCATATGGGATTGAGGTAGAAAATAATCTCAGCTGAGATGATCTGATGGATAGGATTCAACAAATCGATGGATATGATAGTTACTATTCATTTGCATCTATATAAGTAGATGCAACATCGAGATGGAAACTAGTTTCCTTATCTCCTATAATACAATTTTCATCCAATGAAAATCTTAAATTAGTTACAGAGTTATATCCTCACTCACTAGAACATCATCATGGTAGTGTCAGCCACTATTTTTGCGCTACCATACACTATAGCTCATTGCCGGTTTTGTATTGAAATTCTGAAAACCACTATATTGTCTAGTGGCTATGGTTGATCTTAGTCCCTACATATGAAATGGTGAACCTAGATCCCATGGCTGGTTGGCTAGCATGGGCTTATTTTTTCTAAAATGCCAACAAAAATTATTATGCTCAAAAACATACAGCACAAATATATATTAAGAATCTCACTAAAAAAATCCTTTCTTTTCCTAGGGAATTGAATCAAAAAAATTAAATATCGAAATCTTCTCAATGTTGTAAAAAATGTCAATTTGAAGTAACCCCTAAAACTATTTTTTTCTAAACTACAAACCTTCTGCAAAATTGTTATATTTAAAAACACATTGACTTTTCATCACATTGACTTTTCATCTTCTTAGGCAATTGAATACAATTTAAAAATTCTAAAAACACATGGACTCTTCAATATCACACTATGGATTTCATGTTAATTCTTAGTTCGTCTTAATAATAAAGGATATATTCTCCCCATTATTGTCAACAAAGCCAAAGATATATACATGGGAAGGAATTATCATTTCCAAAATTAAAATTCATAGAACATACACTTCTCTTCTAAAAATTATTGTCTATTTTTTTTTGAAAAGGATGAAAACACTATTGTCATAAAAAACAGAAAAAAATTAATAAACTCTATCTCTATGTGAGACATTCTATTTGTATAAAATGAGAGTGATAAAATTTAACATCAATAATGTAAATAAAACTTCATCATATGATATCAATTAGAAAAAAATTAGGATTTTCTCAAAAAAAATTCAACTAATTCCATCCATATATCTCTTCAAACATATTATAATCATTCATGTGAAAAAATGAATTTCCCCTATACATATTTCATTTTCATTATTAAATAAATATATACCTTTTGAAATTGATAAAAAAATTATCAATAAGATAATCATATGTAACCACCATACCTCAATGATGAAAAGATTCAATTTCATGACATTTAGCATTTAGAATTATTAGATGCATACTTCAATAGAACCTCTAAATTTCTTAATATATCAACTAAAATAGATATATCTGGTTGTTTATTTTTTTCTCCCCCTCAAGAGATGTACTCAAACCTTTCTTTATCGTGCCTTACAATCAGAAAAATTAACTTCAATTATCTTCTTATATTATTTTATATTTTGAAGAGAGATATCATAAATAATATAGTATTCCTTAATAGACAACTTTCTAACTATAATATATTGACAGGTTTTTTTAATTGAAGTTTCCCCCATAAATATATGATTCACCTTCAATTCTGTTCATAAAAAAACAAAATATTTATTTAAATTTGGTGGTTCATAAATGCTCCATTGTTACAGAAACAAGGCTGAGAGTTTCTTTTGAACTCAAAAAGCTTCTTAGATGAAAAAGGAATCATCGCACTTTAGAACGAAGTAGTTTCATTTTTCTCTAAATCTTATTATTTTCATGCATCTTAAAACTATTCTAGAAATATGATCAAACACTCTTTTGGAACATGATTAGTCTTCACTTTGTCTGTAGAATTATTTTTTACCAACACTAGAAGTCACAGATGAATTCATTTTATTCTTCCAAAATTCTTCCTGACCAGGTTACCATGTTATAAACATTTTACTTGAATTTATTGACATATTTATCATTTCACACACAAAATTTGAATTCAACAAGTTATATCTTTTAGGAAAATTTTAATATTCTTTATTATAGATAACTTTCACCAATTCAATCTAATTTTTTTTTCTTTTGCAATATTTCCCTCCTTGATTCCATCTTTCTTCTTTTAGTATGAATTTTCATTGACTATTTAAAATTATCTATGATCATATCAATCTTAACACCATAAAAAAAAGTTTATTTGGCGTGAAAGTCTTCACATCATTTTTCACAATCTTCATGGAAGTTTTTTGTTTAAATATCATCCTATTTTATTCATAAAACAAGGCAGACCCATCATATTAATTTCTTAAGTGGTTCACTTTTTTGGGGTCATCAATTTGCATCATCAAACAATTTATTCATTATTGGTACATACCAGTACTCATCATAATAATTAAAACGTCTATTTATATAACCACATAAATTTTGGATGAAATCAAATATATACTTGATAAACTAATTCTCTTTATGTGAGATCTTCTTCAATTGTGTAGGATTCAGTTTCACTTCATATTTTCTCCCTCTAAATAAAGGCATTTGGTAATTTTTATTAAATTAAATATTATACAAATAATTAATTTCTTTGTTCCTAAACATCTAATAGTAATAATAGTAGCCAGAAGATATTTTCTTCTTTTACTATGATAAATTGTGAATATCTTTGATATTTTCCTACTTATGTGTTTTCACATTTCTTTTTTTATTCTTTCTTTGACGAACAATAATTTCCAAATTTCTTCACATACATCTGTGTAGATGTTGTGGATTCATGATTATTTTTCATCACCCATGTTTTTTTAGATTTAAATATTGAATCTACACTACTCATCATAATAAAATTAGTATAAATTGATTTATAAGGAAAAGGTTACCTTCTTCAATGGGCCAACAGTAGATTTATCTTTAGATAATCTCCATCACTTCTTACAACTATATTGGTTATGTTTAGAAATATGACACTTATCAGATGAATTCTAGAGGAAAGAAATTCTCATCATCGTGGTAAGTCATAGCACGTTTATCTTCAAAACTACCTAGTTTTAATTGTAGTTCAATACATTTTATGTTGTCATAAATCATTTCATATTTAACTCATTCTATGATTTCTTCCAACTGAATATTCATCTTCTGAATCTCATCTTCATACACATTATTTTTTATTTATTATAAAAATTTCATGCTCCATGATTATCTCTAATTTATCTTTCAGCTAAGAATTCTTGATATTCATATATGGGTTATGCATCTTTCAAAGTGCATAGATAACTTCTATAAAACAATTCCAACACATCTTTCTCAAAAAATTTACATTATAATTATTTAATAGTATTTTCATATCATTCTTTGCAAAGAGATAGTTTTTATTCATTATATATCAAATTTTTATTGATATATTTGGATATTCCATACTTTTGAGTCAATGGTTAATACATAGCATTGGCCTCTCCTTCTAGCTATAATTTTTCATCTAGAAGTTCTTTGAAACACTGGTCAGACATGTGACCAATTTTTTAGGAACATCCTTCAAATGATCTCTAATTACTAAATTGATAATATTATAATGTCTTGAACTAGATTCATTATGATTATAATCAATTGATTGCACTGAAAAATTTCCACTCTGAATTCTTTCTTCTAGTACTTGATCTTCAATTATCATTATATTCTTATTCAGCTTCATTTCCATAATTTTCTTCCTTTTTTTATAATTCTTGACCGGCCCAATCATTGGTAGTGGGGTGCTAAGGGTTTTGGTGGGGTGAGGGGCAGGATGCGGGGTTGAGTCCCTGGGCAGCGATTAACTGCAGTTTTCTTCCTTGCATTGTTATCCACAGTGGTGGATGTAACCGACCTAGTATACTTCATGAATGAAACATCAACATGTCTAAAATTATGAGTAAAGATAAGATTTTCTATATGATTCTCTTGTAGATTATATTTAAACTAAAATATTCCCTTTGTATGATTCTAATATGAATAAATGGGAAAGTAATGTAGATCCTATGAAATATGGCCTTACTATGATACCAATTGACGTATCCAAAGGATCATACAGTCACATTGAGAGTGGGGTAGATGAAGTGTGACATGATTTACTAAATTATTATTTTTTCTTTAACCCCATTTTATACTATATCACCTGTTAGGATGATAGATCCAATGTTCAATGAAAAAATAAAATAAAAACACATCACATAATATTTTTATAAGGTTTGGTATTAATACATGCCTCCTTGCTACAATCGATTATAATCCCCTGTTAAATATTATTCACTATATATATATATTTGTGTGTGTGTTTACAATTGGGAAAGTCCCATTCCCTTCATCACTAAGTCCCACCATGTTTTGAGAAAGAATCCCACTAGAGATCACAAGTTCCCACATATAAAAGTGACTCATATGTCCCACAATGGGATCTTTATACTGCATCCTATAGTGTTACCAGTATCCTAAAACCTACTCTAGAGTCCCACTATAGACTTAGACTTCTTCACAATTGTACTGAAGACTTCAAAATCTAGATTCAAACACGATTTGATTGACTAATAGAATAATCTTATAATCTTCCTCCATGATCTTGTTGGATCAATCTAGCCCATGTACAATTCCAGAACCTTTGAAATAATACCGGTCCTTAAAAAATCACTAATCACCAATCAATTGTTAGATTTATATTACAACACTACTTAGGAAAATATTCTTTCATCTGTTAGAGTATGGCCTTAACGATCAATAAATAATCATATATGTATTTCATCTAGATCACTATGTAAAATAATTTCCCAACTTATATCTCAAATTAATATTCATTGATTAAGAAATATATATTTCTTATGCATTTATGTCAAACTTAATCAATGCTATTCAAAAAAAATTTATATTTTAATCCATATGAATTAAAATTACCTTATGTAAATTACATTGCATGTGCATTTAAATAATTATTTCTTGCACACAGAAACCCAAAAAAATGCCCACCTTTTCTTTTCATTCCACACACATTTTCCACCTTTGTTTTTTATACACACATTGTCTATATCCTATTCACACATGCATAGAAATGAACATTGTACGCTTTAATATTCATACACACTCAAAAAAGTGTGAGTAATCCATACTATTTTTGGAATGATAGAACTACCTAAATTACTCCACTACTATTTCATGAAAATAGAATGTCTCTTATTTCTCCTCAGATTCTTGAGTGCAAAATGTTATCAATGAAATCTAATAATATGTGAAACACAATTCAAAATATTCACAAAATAGTATTCATGAGATAATCCTATTATATTAATAACATATATATTTTCATGTTTCTTTATGCTATTCAGGTAAGAAATTTCTCCTTCATATAACCCTTTACACAGGTAAAAACCTTAGGTTCTTGGTACTTCATGAAAACTAGTAAAATGAAAAAGAAATGTATCAAACTGTCTTGATGGAATCATGAAACTAATATCCTAACATGGGATTCTTTGATAGAGTTAAATACCTATCAAAGGCCATTGGATCCCTCTTCTCCTTCACATAAGATTATTGTGAGAGAGGGATTCTCTTTCATTAACTATAGAGTTATGATGTCTCTATTTTATTCATAAAATGAGATAATTTTTTATTTCATCGGTTAAATAAAATATGCACACCTTCAGGTATATATATGAAACACTCCACTGACATGTGCACCATCCATCTTCATGTCTCATGATAACTTGACTCGCCATCTTTAGGCAACATAATTTACTACACAATTTATATCATCTGATAGATATTTAAATTCACATTAAAATTTTTTTGCATGAGATTTAGATCTCATTTGGGTCATTTTCATGCTAAAAAACTAATTGGATATCTCAGATCATGCTTCTGTGGATGTAGAATGGAAATATAAATACAAAGAGAATCTCAATTGAGCTTGAGATAGAATTCATTCTCTATTGAGTTGATCAGAAATCTAAGATGAAATTGATCTATAGATCAGATGGTTATGATTTAAATGGTGTTGTAATAGTGGATCACACATCAAAATAGTAGCTATTTTCTTACTCCCTTATATTACAACTCATATCCCATGGCTATCTAAAATTAGTTACCAAGAACTCTCCTCACTCTCAGACACCACCCCGTACCTGTATATTCCCCTCTCTCTCTCTCTCTGTACCGCCCTATACGGTGTATTTCCTCCGCTTTCATCCAAACATTTGGACACAACTATGTCGGGTAGTAGGTGTTGTTGATCTTATCTACCACCTAATCAGTGGTTCACCTAGATCCCACAACTGGGTCTCTATTTTGGCCATATTTGTTTGTAAAATTCCAACAAAAAATGTAATTCCGAAAAACATGCCACACCATTCCATATTATGAATCTCACCTAAATACTCAATTATTTTTTCTTGGAATTAAATTACCAATTCCAAATCTCTAAATCTTATCAATTTTAAAAACATTTGTGTCAAACTAAAATAAAAAATGACATATGTTTTCTCTGAATTACAAACCATTTCTATAATATTCACAATTAAAAACTCACTAACATTTCTTCACATAGACTTTTTATCTTCTTAAGTAATTAACAACAATTTCAACATCAAAAACCCTCTTGGCCTCTTCAATTATAACAATACTCACTAGGAATCCCTGAAGCAACATATCATACACTAAATTAAATAAATGCATCTATATATATATATATGTCTACAACAGATATAACAATTATATTCAGATATACTCAATAAAGACACAAAATCTATGGGTAATCCATAACCATAGTATATCAGCCTAGGAATCCAGCTTGAAGACTCCAAAAATCAATTATCTTAGATAGCATAATCCTGAGTCTAATAGCACTGACAGAATCAATCTAATAAGTAGTACTCATCGAGTCTCACAATTAAATGTATACATTAATAGTATGAGAGATACAGTACATTGTGGGGGATCACTTCTAAGTCCATGGGGTTATACCAATAACTCAATATGGGTTAACCCAGTAATTAGTGGATTAGATATCACATAGTTTCAGTCATGACGATACCAAGAATTCCCCTTGGGTTGTGAAGATAACATAGGATCTCACTCTGGGCCACTCAGAGGGACTCCAAAATCACTATCCAGAAAGTCCTACTGATTGGATCATAGACCAAGAAGTATGAGACAATTTCATAATAGCCCTCTGGGAATGTATAAGGAGAACACATCATAAAAATATTTTCTAATATGTGGAGGAAAATGGACCCAATACTTGTATAAAGAGTATGTGATGTGCATTAAGGTTCACACAATGTGTCCCTTGAACTCGAGTGCAGTCCTTGTAAATGGCTCATGTATCTTTCCCATGTCCGTGTAGAAGTAAATGACATGTAATATACCTGTGTAGTCTAAATATTTTCTAGGACATGGATTTATCCTGTGTGTGTATCCATGTGTTCTATTTCAAAGTTTACACCATGTACATGGTTGTAGTCATGTCTGTGTGGAAGAGTAGACAGGATGGATTGCACATGTAGGAAAACAGGATTATTGTCAATCTGCACATAAAATAGGATTTTCATCATTCTTAATTTTGCACTAAAGAACATGAAAATCGGGTATCTAAATCATCTGAGTCACTAAAATATCCATCATCATACCATCTTCTTTTCATTCTGATCCCAGAGCTATTATTTCATATCACTTTGCCAAGAAATAATTTTAAAATGATCGATTGATTATGACTTTTCAAAACTTGGTAAAAACAAATAATTCCCATGGTGAATAAAGAATATGGGGAGAAAACCACAAGAAAAAATCAGGGGAAAATACTTTGATCGATTTTTATATTGATTTCAATTCATTTCCTTGAGAATAACTATGAATAAATAATTAATAACTAATCTGGTCTTCCAAACCCCAATTAATCTAAAAAATCCCACAAGACGATGAAAACACAAATAAATAAATTCATTGATTTATTCTTATTAATCATAGAAATAAATATTGGAGAAAAAATAAAATAAAAACATATTTCCCATCAGGATTTTGATAAATCACTGATAAAGAATGATGTCATTTCATAGTCATTAGTGAGATCCTTCAATTTCTGCCTATTTGGGTTGCTGATCCTTGATTTGATCATCATCTGCCAATGAAATCTCATTCCATGACATCAAATGGATCTCTATAAATTTTTATGTGTTATAGGGAAAAACCTAAAAAAATCCTATATTCATGCATTTATATTAAGGTATTTAGAATGCACATTAACAAGAAAGTAAAATATTTTATTTAATTATTTTATCCATTTTATGCATGTGATGACTTTTCCAAAAATTACCCATGCCGACTGTCACGAACCGAATCTGGTCACCGCCAAAACCGGCAACAAACCCATCCCGGGACATGACCCGAAGGGCGTTCCCTATCCCCACGGGCTGGCACAAGTTCCCGGGTATCATTAATTTAGGTTTGGGAATGATTTACCCGTGTATGAAATCATAAAACATTAAAAACAATCCATAATATAAATCTGAAATTTTTGAGCCAAACAAGACTTAAGTAAACACCAGAACTGAGTAAATTGGTTTAAAGATAATACAAGTTGTCCAAATAAAATTAATTATAGAATCAAGACAGCCCCAAGGACTCCACACGACTAGGGGTCATCGCCCCCAAGCTATCTCCACAACTCCGCAACAAGGATGGGAACTAACACCCTGAATCGCCATCACCCTTAGCCTTTCCTTTACCTGAATCAAACAAAACGAAGTCTACTTACACTCAAGGGGTGTAAGTAGTGTGTGATCCTAAGCCCAGTAGTATACCACCCAATGATTCCAAAGAGTAAGAATTACAATGTGAAAAAGCAAGGAGTTTTCAAATGCAAGGAGTAGTAGTGTTAAAATTTCAAGAAATGAAACCTCTATTTGAAAATAGTTTTCAATCCAAAATTTAGATAATATTAACACATTAAAATAGAAATGCTAGTTACTGTAATTTACTTCCAAACACACCATAATACATGTGTAAATACTACAAATCCAATGAGCAACAACATTGGGAACACCCCTAGGCACTAGGTTGTCTTGGGCCCTATGTACCTCGTACCTCGGTGTAAAGTAACCATAGAAAAATCCTTTCTCGTGCACGATACACTAGTAGGGAACATACCCATAACCTATTTGTCCCCAATAATTATCCACATAGTTTAGTTAGAGTTGTAGTTATCCAAATGCTAAGTGAAACAGGGACAAAACCCATCCGGTCCACTAGTCGTACTAGTACAAATCCGCCCCACCTAGGTACCCAGGCATCCCCTTTTGTGCTCAATCAATTTCAGCATGAAACATAAATAAATTATTATAGAAAACACCATTACTGTTCAAACACAACCAATACAGTAGCTATCACATTTTATACCACTTAAAACACGCAACAAAACACTTAGATTTTTCATAAAACAATTCCTCAAAATCTCGTAGTGTTTCGGACACAAAACTCCTTATAAACCTCACTTTCATAAAATGTGCACATATTTAAGTTTCCAAAACATAAATGGAATCCTACTACATTTCATTGAAAACAAAAAATCATTTTTTAGGGCAACCCCATATGGTTCAAGAAACGACATCATTGCAAAGTCTCCATTTTTACACAACACAAGTCTTATAATTTGATGTGGTTCACAAACACCATTAAAACCAGATTTTTCAGCAAAAAACACAAGGGACAATCCTTAAAAACAGTATTTTAATCCCTATTATAGTTCAATAAAATCAACTAGTTACTTATAGGGTATCCCTAATTAAACTAATAAAACATTTCTATGAAAAACCCCCAATTTCACATGAAATTGGCATTTAGGATTCATTTTAAATACAAACACCACTAGAACTATATTTTTCAGAAATAATAAAATTGAATAAGCATGAAAATATCATAAAAACAGTATCCAATTCACAATGATTTCATACACAATGGAATAACCTACCAAAACAAAGGAAACCCTTGAATCCTTTGTGCGAAAACTCAAACGCACCACCGCCGCACCTCAAGGAAGGTAAACCCAACCTAAAACCAGAATTTCAGACCATGAAACACAAGATAAAACCCTAATTTTTAAACCCTACATCCTTTATATTAGGAACCTCAATGATAATGGAAGAAACCCTAAGTAAATTGTATGTAAACCTAAACAAATTGAAAGACCAAAGGGGGAGAACAACTTACTTAAAATATCTTGTAGAAATCGCCCCAAACAATACCAGTACCTGATTTTAAAAATATTCAAACCTTCAAGGGAGGTTCTAAAAAAGATATGTAGATCATTTAGGAATTTGAATGGGGTAAAAATAATAAGAATCGAAGGAGTTATGAAGGAAACAAATTACCTTTATAAATCTGCCCTAAATTTGAGTTCTTCAGAAGATTCGACCTAAACCGCGATGCAAATGAGCTGAAAAGAGTGTTGGAGGATATTGGACGCGCGGCTGGGTTCACGGGGCGTGTTTGGGGCTTGGAATCACCGAAAAAACCTTAAAAATGAATAAGTTATTAATTAATCAAATTTTATTTTTAAAACTGGAATTGGGCTTTCGGGCAGGCCCAATCCCTTAAATACAAACCCATATACACCTTGGTTATGGATTTTCAAAGGCTCCAAATTTTAATTGTGGTGTTAATATATCAGGGGAGGACATTTAGGAGTTGGAATGTGTGAAAAATTTTAAAAAATGAATATGTTATAAAAGAAACAAAATTTATTTTTAAATCTGGAATTGGGCTCACGGTTTGGCCCAATTCATGAAAACTCAACTATTCTCCATAAAAACATTGGAAACCCCCCAAAACAAAGCATTAATGGAAATTAAAATAAAAATACATTTAAAATAAGCTATGTATGTGAAACTTACCATGGTTATGTCACACCTATGGTAATACTTTCATTCTAAATTCAATGGTTCCCTCATATTTCTAATCTAATAAACAATTTAGATGTTATTACGATTTTTCAGAAAAAAAATTTGGGCTTTCTAGAAAATATATTTAATATATTTAAAACATTTATCTTGAACATTCTAGGCCTCAAAATCACACACTGTCTCACTGTCTGGTCTCCAATATAATCCACACAATATCCCATAACAATATATCGAAAATCCACATCTTTAATAAAATTATATATAGAAGAAATATTTGTGTACAAATATTTGTGGGAGATGTTGAAGCAATAATATTTAATAAGATGTTTATGTAGGTAATATCCTAATAGATTAATAACTTCAATTTTGATATTATGAGATTATTTTCTAAACAAAATATTTTAAATATAATAGTGATTTAAAATATGTTCATGCTGAGTTTTGGTCACCTTATTGGGAATTAGAGAGCGAATTAGTTATTTTGGGGGATAATGTTATGATGTATATAATAACCCAACATAAAATAACATCGGTTGAACCAAAAGTTATATAGGTTGAACCAAATGTGAATTGATTGTATCCTAGTCTAGGATTAAGGTTTATTTGAGTAAGATAGTCATTAAATTCACCATTAAAATTTATTTATTTTTCACTCCAATTCTCTTAAGATAATTTTTTTATTAAAACTAACATTTTTTAGTTATATTAAATTAGTGAAACCAAGAAGAACTGAGTTATCAATTGGTGAGAAGGATAATATAGCGATTTTCCAGTAATAGACCAAATGTGTGGGAATTTGAGTAAAAAATATTTTCAGAATTATCACTCATTAATCTCAATAAATGAACAACAATATGACCATGTTGATCTCGATAACATAAAATGGTAGGAGAAACATTTTATAGTCTCTTTCATGCAATAACATCTACATTGTTTTAGTAGGACATTCATATACATAATTTATGAGAATTTAAATAATGAAATATATATAAAAGTTTTCATTTCCTAAGGATAGGACACGTAAATGGTTTTTTTAATTTGAGCTATTGGAAGGTGGGGTTTAAAAATAATGGAAAATCATTAATAATACAATGAAAATAAAGAAATTTGACTCTATGGAATGGGAGAGTGTTAAAAAAAATATTCTTCTAAAAATAATTTCACAATATTAATTTTAAAAATAATGAGAAATAATTAAAATATATGAAACTATATGATGAATAATACATTGTTAATTTTGAAGAAAACATCATTATACTCTCAAGGTATGACTCAAGTTATATTATTTATAATGAATGTAATATAGATTAATTCATTACTATCTTAAAAACAATATATTGAAAGGAATTAGTTATAAGATAATTCATAAGTCTTGAAAAAAATCTATGTGATCTTAAAGTGAAAATCGAAAATTTACAATCTTATTATTCCAATGAATTTAGAGGTAAGAAAAGGACAATGGAGTTTCAAGGAATGAAAATAATAAATTACATAGGGTAAAAAATTAAAATCAACTACTAGACAAAAATGTGGGACCAATAATCAAGAAACATACTAAATTTGAATAATAGTATGTTTTATGTGTGGAAGGATTCGTCGTCAATATCATCACTATCTAATTTAGATGAATAAAATATTCAATGTAATGGAGGAGAATAATGCTCCAAATAATGCACCACCCACACCTCAATACATCAAATGAAATAATTTTGTGATGTATAAAAATTAATCCTACAATCTAATTGTTAATAAGGAAGTTATAAATAAACAACCAATATGTAATCAGACAAGGTAGATAATTTTCAATCACTGCATGTAAGAGAATTTGAAATCCCTTCTCATGAAGTACACCAAGATAATAATGTGGTGAATGTTACACTAAATCTACCCTATAATCATGTTAATGTCTTATTCTATTATTTTTCTACTCATTATATCATATCAAACAAATTTTATAATAATATTCATTCATTCCCATAATAACTAGATATTGAATAATTTGTAAAAAAATAATTTTCTATATTGATTTCATCTAGTGAATAAAAATATTATATGATCGAGATTTTTTGGAAGATACTTCCCACAAATCTACCACATCTACTCATAGACGAATTTAATTTTTTGTTCTAATTAGATTGGATCTCCTTATATAGAGATCATCTTAATTTTTTTAATGGAATCCTCATTCTATATTCTAAATCATTCCTTTTTCATAAATCAATACAGGATGATTATGAAATCCCATTAGAAATAAATTCTAAAATATGTATCATCATACCCAATTTAAAGGGAACATTGGATTCAATATTTAATAATGATCTCAACATCTAATACATGTCTATTATATTGGAGTATATTTATATATTCCTCATGGAAAAAAAATATTTTCCACGAAATGTGAGGTTGATTTTTCAATTAAACTCATATGTGGCTCTAACCCAGTAATAAACCCCATATATAATGAGTCCTATTGAATCATAATTATTATATAATAAACTTTAGTACAATATTTACAAGTGATTTATATGACATAATAATTCACCATGCAGTAAAATATTCCTCTTTATCGGGAAGAATGATATATCAATGCAACAATTCATTTATTTTCATTAACATGACAAGACCAGTATCAAGAATAATAGTCATATACCTCATGTTGATGATGTAATTTACCAACTTAGTTTACCTGAACACTTCCCAATGACTAGCATTCAATCTATATATCATTAATTATGTTTTTAATGAGAGTATATACTAAATATATACTTCTATATGAAGAACAAACACTATGAATTTATAGTGAATCCTTTCAAACATACAAATAAACCTTAGATAATCATTAATATATTGAATATATTCATTTGTTTTTACCTTTGATAGGTTTTTAGTGGTCATTATAGCTGATATTAATATATATTCCAATAGCAAGGAAAAACATAAGGATCAATTGAGGACTGTATTAAAGACATTTAAAATTTAAAACACATTTCAAAATTCAAAAAGTGAGAATTATAGTTGAAAATATATTAATCCTAAGCCATTTAATCACCAGAGAGAAATTATTTTTTGTTCCTTAAATGATATATGTTATTGAATGATTGCATGGACATACAATTGTGACCAAGATCCACAATTTTCATGGGTTGGTCAGACACTATTGATGTTTTGTGATAAAATTCTCATGGATATAAAATAAAATATCCACATAATAAGGAATATAGAATAATTAAATAGAATATAACTATGTGATAAAATATTCAAGGAACATAAGAAGGGGATGGTTATAGAAAATGTACCTACATTACCAAATAGATTCAATGGATTTTTAATATATAGTGATGATTTGATGAAAGGATCATGATATTAAAGCATTAAAAATGTTAAGTTAATATGTAATTCATCATGTCAATTAAAATCCCATTAGAAATTTTACATGATTCTTGATATGGATCTAGAAGAAGTTATCTTCATATAAAATATTTGGTGTAATTTTCTCTATATTTAAGGGCATGAAATATATACTAATCATAGAATATTAATGTATATATTCATATAGAGTGATTTTAGTGAGAATATAATAAAAATGGTTTAAAAAGATCAAAATTATGATTCATTAATAAATTTCAATCAAGGGAAAGAAATCTAGCTGGGGTATTCTATAGTAAAAAGGTGTTTTACTACATTATCCCTGATATGGAATGAATTGAATCAAATTTTTAACCATATTTTAAGTATATATATATAAATCATATAGAATTGGATTATATACAACCATTCCCATGTGAGATATCAATCATACATTAACAAAAATATTCTAAAATCCTAGATTGGGGGAACTACACTCTAGAATATGGTAGAAAATATTCCTAAGTTAAACATTAATTTGAATGGAATTGTATTTTTTGTAAACTTGATATGTTTCCCATAAAAACAATAACTAAATATGGAAATTTAGGATGATTCACATAACTCATCCATCTCTATTCAATAATGGATAACGAAGATGTATAAAAATATCAAGAAACACTTCTAGTGGGAAACATGAAGAGGGGAAATAAAGATAATGTGTCTTGTTATATGTTATTTCATTAAGTTCCCCTATAATAAAATTTACACGCAATCATCAAATGAAACAATATAATAATATTTATGAGAAGAGATGTAGAACTCTAATATACTAAGAAGATTTTAGATATAGGAATATATTATTACTTGATATTGTCTATTAAATGATGTATAAGGTTAAAAATATTTATTATCATAGTAAAGGATTACAAATTTTATTGATGAGTTGTGTGGTTAATTATTTGGAATATCTTGAATTAAATGTTTTTGAAAAGGTATTTCATTGAATACTACTATGGAAAAATTTATGATATTTTGGAGTAAGGGGAAGTTATTCCCATGGTATACCTATCCCAATGAGATTATTGATCATGTTAGGGTTATATTTTATTTAATATTAATCCAAAAACCTCTCTGTTAGGAAAAAAATGTTTCTATGTATCTTTTTAGAGGAAGTACATATAGAATTTGTCACATGTACTGAACTCAAGAGTTGAGAAACTAGAACATGATCTATATTTTAAGGAAAAATCAATGAAGATATTAGATTAGAGAGTAAATGTATTTTCAAACAAGTCTACCCACATAGATAAGGTTTTTAGGTGGAATCATTAGTATGATAAATTTACAGGGGAAATTGAAAATGTAATGGGACAAATTTGAGGCTACTTTTTTATCTAAGTGATGGAATATAGTGCATAAAATTATTTTCAATGGTGATTTAATATTATAACACCTAATTATTGTATATATATTTTTATTAAATAAATATTTTTGAATATATAGTATTAGACATAAAATTGCACTAAAACACTTATGTGATACATTTTTTAAGAGTTAAATATGAATTTTATAATATCATTATTGAATTAGTATGTATAAATTTAAGTAAACACATTATGAAACCTATTGCAATGGCCTTATGTAGTTGATGTACTCTTTATCTGGCTTGTTTTTTATGCTCGAAAAGGAAGTAGTTTTACTATGTTTTTCCCCAAATTAATACCCAAGTAAAACGTCATCAACATCGAATTGATAGAAATCACCTATAAAAGAAATTCATGTCTGTGTAAATCACTACGAGATCCATGCTTGCTGAACCACCACTCATGATTTAAATCATGGAATATATTAACAAATGATACTATGTAGCGGTAAGGAGACTTTTTTATTCAGATGTCTATGTAATACAAATGTATAATTAATAAATTTTACTGATAAAATTAATTTTATGATTAAAAAATTATTCTATAAAAAATTATTTTCAAAAATATTTTTTATTTTATAAAAAGAAATTTTTTTCAATTTTAGAATTTGAATTTGTTATAATGAAAATATTTTTTGTATTCATCATTCAAAAATTATCTTAGGATGAATTTTTTATATTTTTCTAAAAAAATAGAGTTTTTATTTAATACTAAAACTACAAATTTAAAAAATACTATAACTTTTATGACATCATTATGATATAAGAATGAATTAAAATATTTATGAAGTTGTTTATTTGACCAAATAAGTTTTTAAGGTGTAAAATAAAGAATTTGAAAATATTAATTTGAATTTAGAAAAAGACAAATGAATTTTGGAAACTTATGTATATTTTAATTTAATAAAATGTATGGTTAATTTTCTTTAATTAATAACTCACAATGATACATTTATTTTCGTATTTCATTAGAAGTCATAAAACTCTTTTATTTTTTGTTATAATATAATAAAAAAATGTTATTCAATGTTTTACATGGTTTTGTTCTAAAAATATTTAAATTATAATGATTATTACAAAAACATTTTTCATTGTGTTAGGCATACATCCATTATGAATAGTTTTTACCACCTATATAAATTGAAACATATATAATTTATTTTAAAACATTGAACCATTATATTCTAATTGGGAATTAATTTCCATTTAATTTTAGTCAGAAAAATAAATTACCATGGTAAATGTTGGTAACCTAGATAATGGATTAAATGGTCAATAATGGGTTACATTAGTAGATAAGGGAATAAATATCACAAAATCATATCTAAAATTCATTTTATGAGTGGTTTATAAACCTACTACATTATATAGTATAAATGTGTCCATTTTGAAGAAACATTTCTAGATTGTTGCTTTAATGTTTTTCACAAATGTGTATTTCTAGTAGTTCCACTATGATCATCTATTAAAGGACCACTACATTAACCCACATCTACTCAGAAATATACTTTCCAACCATGATCAAATTATACAATAACTTCTCCAAAATATTATTTCCTATTTCCTAGAGGTTTTTTTCTCACAAAAATATTAATTTAATTAGGCTTGTGGATAGACCCAACGATATACATTCAAGGAAGAGGTAGTTGTTTTAAATAGTTCATTGAAGTTTATATAAACTTATAAATTCTCTAAATAATATATGACCATCCATGTATAATTAAATAAGTAACATAAGTGTACTAAAATTTTACTATTCTGTTCGATTAACCATTATCTAAGTTCCTCAAATTACTTATAAAATTGAAAATGAAATTTGTGTTATGTTTTTTCAGTCACCTCCATGTAAAAATATATATAATTTATCATCACTATGTTAGATGTATGGTTATATAAAATATAAAAAATAATAACAGTATTTATAAAATCATTATGATACTATAAATAATTTATTTTCATTCTATGAAACATTTTATCAATAAATTATCATTATAAATCTAATCACCAAAAGAAGCATTCAGATATACATATCTTAATATTAATCCATTATAAAAAACAAATATAGATGTAACAAAATTTTATATCTATCATAATAATGAAAATAATTCAATACTTCCCCAAGAAGATTAAACTATTCAATAACACCTTTAACTGTGTTTTTTGTAATAATATATATTCAGATGAATTGTCCAAACAACCCTAATTATTCGATGAGCGAAAATATAATAAAATAAATTAATGGGATATGACAGTAAATGAACATAAAGAAATTAAATATACCTAAAAAAGTTTATGAATAAAATAATTTACTCAAATTCATTTTATTATTATAGAGGTTATACACTCAGAAAAAGTGATTTTGGACTCAAGGTAAGGGTTTCTCATCTCAAATTTCCTTCTTTGAGACATGTTTCGGATAATGAAACACTATTCGTTTCTATATTTTATACACTCCCTCATTGAAATGTTATTTAAATAATTTTTTTATACTCCTAGAAGTTTGTGCATGTTCTTGTGTGATTTCTTTAATGGTAGTTTTGATTTTAAAAGTCAAAAGGAGTTATATTTTAAATAATTATTATAATAGGTTGAAATAAAATACCAAATATTTTATTTCCATAAATGTATTGTTAACATTGATTAAAAAATTTATTATTCATACTTAAATGGTTTTTTAATTTCATTTTCATGTATCTTTAACTTTATTTCAAAATTATTTAAATGAAATCTTTTCAGCATTTTCATTGAAAAACATTTTTTACTTTTTTATAATGTTGAGTATGAAATGTTTTATAAAAATTTACTAAATGAAAACATTTTTACTTTATATTTTATATTCAATAGTATTAATATTCTTTTTAAAGTTTCCACGGATTTTAAAATAAAATCATAATCTGACTATGTTAGCAATTTTTTTTTGTTTTTAACTAAAAATTATATTATTTATTGTTTTTAAAAGATTATTTATAATTATTTTATAAAATTATTTATTATATATGTTAATATACATTAAGGATTTTTATGATTATATGAGGATATATATTTATGATACCTTCTAACTGCTTTATTTGGATTGTTTATGATGGTGTATTATAGAAAAATTTAAGATACTTTCTATTTTATAGAGGTTAATGTAGCTATCAAGGAATGATTAATTCTCTTATATTCATATAAAATACATACCTATGGTTTATCAGTATGTGAAATTTTCATCCTTATATAGCCATAAAATTCATTTTGTAATGTATTATACATCATGAGTTATATAATGTGTGTGTGCAAGTTATTGCTTTTAGATTTTTTTTCAACATTGTGCATCTACAAAGTTTCCATTTATCTATGTTCAATACCTCCTCCAGATACAAGATTTAACATCAGTAATGATGAAATCAGTTTTTGGGAATTATTGGTTTTATATTTTTATATAATTTAATTATTTCTTACCAATATTTTTATTCCATTCTCTACCGTTATGTTTCCCAAAACTGTATATGCTTTATGCATCCATGACAATCATTTTATGATCTTATGATCTCATTCAATGATAATCATCTCTTATTGTTCAATGATCATTTTAATTATATATTTATCCCATTAACATTTTATATCATATTCTTATGGAATAACCCCTTATGGATCATTGTTATTTTTTCCCTTACTAATCATTTGAGGCCACCCATTCATTTATTTTCTACTTCCCTTGGAAAGTTTATGTAGAATACAACATTATGTAGAAATGTCTATAATATATATTAAAATAATATTGTGTAATAAAATGATAATTTACCTCATATCCATTGTCTCTAAACCTTACCATTATGGTATTCTGAGATTATTTATGATATTCAATTTTTGAAACATGTAAATAATGTAAAATGTATGCATGTCTAGTTTTGGACACCCCCAAATTCATATGTGTTTCCCTTTGAATAGTGGGGAGATTAATTATATCATAGTAAATAACTATTCTTAAAACAAATATCTAATTGATAGTTATATTTCATGGATATTCATTATGTTGGTTCTAATGAGAACCTTATATTGGGGGAAAGGATTTGGATGAAAACCCTTGTCTTGATTTACAGAAGGCGAGTTGAGATTGCATAAGAATATTATCCAAGGATATGTGGGAATATTTTGAATTTTTGTAGGAATAAGAATATAATATATGAAAACCCTAATCTATTTACTAGAAATATGATACATTCTTGTGTGGGTAGGGTTTTGGGTCCTAATAGATTTTTGTACCTTTTGAATGTAGTGCAACTCATGCAAGGGTGTGTCATCTTCACGTAGAAATATGATTTATGGTAATGTTAATAATATGAACTGGAAATTTTATTTTTCAGGATGAATATAATTATATGTAAGGAGGATATACGGATATGAGTTTTCTAATAAATATTACTTTTCTCATTTTTCTGTTTCATAGCCTTAAACCTTTAAAAGGGGTAACATAGTAAATATCCCTAGTAAATTACATTGAAAATATTTTCTATTGACTTTGTAATTATTTTTATTTGATATTTACCATTGAGATATAATTTGGAATGTTTTCATACCGATTGAATTATTAGTATATTAAATCTCTATTAAATTTATATAATTACAATAATATGCATATGAATATTAATATTGCTAAATTGTAAACTTAGAAAATATTTCATTTAGGTAGGTTCCAGAATGATCGATACATAGTTATGGTATAAAATTATTCCTGGTTCTTGGTCTAGGGTAAAGTTATTCTAATTCCATTATCTATTTATTTCTATATTAATTTTCCTCTACTTTCCCCTATCCTCACATTGATAAGGGGGGCCACCCCCATCATTGAAAATGGAGATATTTAAATATGAGGTAAATAATAATTGATTCATCCATATATAGAGAAAATATACTTATAATTATGTAGTAATGATGGCGTGAATATCAAAACCTTGAAGCTTCAGTGATTCACCAAGTGTTAGGGGTTGTTATTTTTATTTGATGACATTTTTATTCGCTAAAATGTTTTACTAATATTTTGGGAATTTTAATATTACTTTAAGATGGATAACTATCAAATAAGGTCAAAATTTATATGGAATGGATGGATGGAGCTGCTTCATAGGATTTCTATTTCTAGGATTTCTGATGACATAGTATGTTATACTAATAAAACACACCATATAGTTTTTTGACTTGATTAGGGTAGGACACTAGTATCACACAACATGTATTTCATAATAATACATTATGTTCATGTGTTGAGTATTGGAATCATATTCATTTCTCATTTTGAAAATCAAAATGAAACTCATGTAAGTTGAATTAATCATGATGATTTTGGTTTAAGTGTTTTTAACAAACTAATAAAAATCCAATAATCATATTTCCTGAAGATTTTACCCTGAAAATAAAAATGTGTTTTAAATTTAAATTTTATTCAATGTATATAAATGAATTGTAATGGTTCATAACAAAAATATTTTTATGATGGTGAGCTAAGATGAGTTCATCAAAATATAGTGAAGCCAATTCTAACACAGTTACAACTCATCTCAAACAATTTGGAATACAACCACTGAATTCCTACCGATAAAGGGTCTAAAACATCAATGATCAAAATACATTATGACATAACGATAAGAAATTAATTATAAAAAAGTTCTTGAGTTTATTTTTTTATAATATTTCTTATTGTTGATTTCATTTAAATAATGTATTATTTCTCTATAACTATATTATTAAGATATTCATTGAATGTATTTCATTATAAATATCATATCATTTTGTTTTTGTTTTCATTATATTTCGGATCCATTATGGGTCATAGATTTTGTGAGGAATAAACATATTCTAATATATTGAGGCTTACTATTACATATAAGTTTAAATGAGGTCTTTCGGGGAGGAATAATGAGTGTACATGTTTAGAACATGGATACCTTTTTATGGGTTCACATCATTTGATTCCAATGGATAGGAATGCAAAACATTTTTAAAGTTAATGTTTTGAATACCTTGAATATGGTTTCAATATTCTCCTTACACTCCTAGTAAAAGTGTTGTGTTATAATATAATTAATGGGGTAATTCATTCATTAGATAATACATAATGTTTTGATTATTTTTTCTATTTTTATATTTATCTACATTTTTTTCAATTCTATATTTACCTTTTTCAAATTTATATTCAATTTTTGCAGACTTTCTTTATTATACACATATTCTATTTTCTTTGAAAAATTTTGGGTTTATTGAAACTTTATATTCGTGGGGTTTTTACTCTTATGGTGGATGAAAATTTTTTATTGTGTTTTAAACAGCAATTCACCATCCTTTTATAGTTTCCTTACCATGTATACCAATGATAAATTTTGGAATTTGTCTGGGTCTCTGTATTCACTAATGATCCTCATCTTATTATTTTTTCCATTATACTATTAGAATTGGATTCTCAGTTTCTATACACATACTATATATTATTGGAAATTAATTTTTCTAATCAAAGGTATAGATTTGTTTATAGAGAATTTGACTCCCAACTGACCTCTATTTTTGATGGTCATTATTTTAGTATTTCTAATATTGAATGGAATTTTTTTCCAATTATATATTATATAGTTTTATTATGTGCACCAGCAAATATAATATTCTAGATAAATAAGTTTTACTGATTTTCTAAAACAATGATACATATTTTACTTAATATTTGGAGTTTAGATTACTTTTTTTGAGTGAAATTTTAAGGAATATACATAATCACATTTCATCTTACTGAACTGATTGTGGAATCTAGAAGAAATACTAATAAGACATTTCAAAATATATATGTTTAATGAAACTAAGTGGTCTTTTTCCTAAATAGTATTCTATATTTTTTAATTTTTTTTTAGAGATATTGTTTCTCAAATACATAAAAGGCTCATAAAAATCTTGAAAAAATTATAATCCATTGGGGAAATATAATTATTGGATAATAAAATTGTAAGAAAATTTATAAATATACTTTTGATGGAGTGGATGTTGAAAAGTATGACTATAAAGGATAAAAATTAAATAACCAAGCATATAATTGATGATATCATTGGAAATATAATGTGTATTAGAGTTATTTCAAAATAAATTTTCATAAGGAAAATAATAAAATTTCAATTGATTTCATGTCTACCAAAATTTTAATGTCTACAGTATGAAAAGATAACTAATGTACATAAAGAGGTAATAATTTTTTTCAGCAGATTGAAGGGGAAATTTGAAAATATTCTATATTGATAAACTAGTGTATAGGAAATATGAATTAATGGATTTATAGTTATATGAGAATAAATGAAAATTATGATAATAAATATTTTCATGATCCTATCTTCTATGAATGTTCAAATCCTTGTCATATATTTCAAGGCATCCAGATTCGAAAAGAAGGGATAGAAAGCCTCTAGAGAACTATTATAAAATAAAAGAAGAC
Source organism: Viscum album (assembly GCA_963277665.1). NCBI lineage: Eukaryota > Viridiplantae > Streptophyta > Magnoliopsida > Santalales > Viscaceae > Viscum > Viscum album. Next base: position 925,638,656 of record OY728130.1, read on the forward strand.
AAAATATTTAAAATACTATAAAATTGGAGTGATAGTGGTCAATATAATATATTTTATAATTCATTATAAAATGGTGATGATTGTGGAAAATTCAATTGATTTTATGTTAACATTTAAAATATTGAAAATTACTTCATAGGAAAGATGACTACTAAGGAATTCCAAAATTTTACACTTGATAAAAAACATTTCATATAAATTGGAAGATGAAATTAAAAGTTATAATTATTTATATTCCCTAACTCTTAAATTGATATCCTAATATTTTACATGTATTTGTAAGAGGGATAATAGAATAAGTTTGGGATTTTATCTTTTTTTTAATTCTGATTTTTGAATCTTACGTGATGTGATTTCTGTGTTTCTGTGTGGAAGTTTGAATTTTGGTTTGGTAGAGGCTTGTTTTGTTTGAAATATATTTTTTCGGTTCCCACTAACCCAAAAAGTGGTATATTTTAAAAATGAAAAAAAAGTATTAAGAGTTTTTGGATAAAATAATAAAATAAGGTTGTGAGAGGAACAAGATAGATGTTTAAAAAATCAATAAGAATTACAGAGATCAGAATAGTGAATCAATGGAATGTGGGAAAGAGTTAAATTAATACATATTTTAGTTATAAAAATTTATGAATGATAAAAAAAGTCTATTTTAGAGTTGAATATCTCTAGAGAAAATATTTCGATGTTAACCTTTGAGATGAAAAGATAATTTTTTGTCAAGACATTGGAGGATCAAGCTATGTTAGTTGATAAGAAGATGAAAAACTCTAAGAAGTGAGCTTAGTTTAATGATTATAATAATGAAATTATAAATAATAATTCAATGTTAATGATTTTTACTTCCAAACTAGGAATCCACTAAAATGGTGCACTAATCCGACTTTCGATGAGGCCTCAAACGTGCCTCTACATATGTAGGAGGCTTCCGAATAGAAGTGAAGGTCTTAGGGTGGTATAGTGGGGAGACTATAACCTATAGATCATTAATAAACTTAATATAAATATCAATAAATTAAATATAAGGGAATATGATAATATTAAACAAGTTATATTAAATAGTAATCCTAAGAATTCAAGTAAACCAACCATGCATGAACATTCTATGGCGTAATACAAGGGGTCAATTCAAAGTAATTTCACACAATATGACTAGACATGAAATGTAGATAAATTAACAGAAGAAACAAAATTTATGTATCCTGAGAGTATACTTGTCCACCATTTCAATGTTAATTCCATATATATAAAGAGTAACATGAGGCATAAATAATACAAGATCCAATTACGAAATCATGATATCATTCTGGGTTCCAAACCATGGCCCAAATATGGAGTGAGTAAGAATCATTTAACAACCACCAATGATGACTAATTCATATATAGTTTGTGGGTAAAAAAAATTATTATTTTAAGGTATAATAATTTAGGTAGTTAAATTAATGGATATTGTCAGACTCATTCACTAAAAATATACCCTTCCAACACCACCTGCTTCAACCTAATCCAGAACATCTATGAACACGTACATTTATATAACTAGGCTTCAAAACCATGTTAGTCATACATGAATTCTTTGTAAAATGTAATATATAATTTGTTTCACATCTAAAATAGGTACATCAATCCAAAACATCTAAGATTATGGATTTTGGAAGTCATGTCTGCCAATTTCCAATAATTAATAAGGGAAAACATGCGCAACCATTTAACTGGAAATAATAATTATAAGGATATTCATTTCTTACATGTTTTACTATAATTAATGTTAAGGTAACCACACTAAAAAATTCTTTAATTAATGATCTGGATCATCAAGAAAAAAATTCAATAACTATTCATATAATGTTTATTCCCAATAACTATAATTCTAATTATAAGGAATGCTGTGTGTAACAACACAAACTTTTGTTAATGAAAATTCCTATTGATCTAATTAAATGAATTATTATGTAAAATGGTTATGCACTTCCTTGGTTTTATTTTGGATTCCAATATACCATTAAGAATTTTTACCATTTCTAATATAGTTGAAAAACAGTGATCACATGATTATTATAAAATAGGGATTTAAAAATACTATTTACTCAGAAAAAGGAATTGATGGCCTCATCTAGTATAATTTCTCTATACAAATCCTATTTGTTGGATCTTGTAAAGTAGGGTGTGTCACTGGGCTTCACTCTTGACCAATACCAGGCCGAGATTTAACACGTTAAGCTCTAATGGAACTGCATACGGGTTAAGTGGATGTTGATAGAGATTACCACCCGAGAAATGTTATCAGATCCACCCCAAGAGTCTGTCACCATCGCACACCTTAACCATAGGTCATATACGGGTGTTATAAGGGGTTATTTAACAAAACCCTAACAATATTATTATGTACATAATTTTTGTATAGAAAATATACATTTATTTTATTATTTTTACTTCATAAATAGTTTTAAAAGCACAAATAGGTTTTCAGTTAATATTCAATTAAGAAATCTATTTTGATGAATTATTGTATTTTTGAAATAAATAATATTTTAATAAAATATTATTACAAAACTAGTTTTTTTAAATACAATTGAGCATGTAATTTTTATGAATAAAATTATAATTTTTATTAATGTTTGAAAGTTTTTTTTATCAAAACCCATGAATTTTCTATAAATGACAGTTTTTATTTTAAAAGTAAAAATTCACATATTTAGAAAATTATTCAGATAAAATAGATATATTTTTTGGAATCAGGACTGCAAAATTATCCAACTATGAGTTTTTCATTATTTTTTGAGAGAGTCGAATTTTTGGGTAAAAATTAAATATTGTTTAATTATATAGTGTGTTTTATGACATCATAATGACCCAATTGTGATGTAATAAAATACAATAAATTGTATGTTCGGAAAATATATGTTTTAACATTAAAATAATGTGATTTTAGGTTTATTTTATTTATTTTACAAAGCCTTAGTGGACCCTATAAGACTTATAAAACATTTTATCTTTTCAAAATGATTACCTTGAGAGTGTGAATAACTTCAACATAAGGAAGCCTAATATATTAAGAAATTCGTCCATTGGACTTATCAAATATTTTTTCCCACTACACTTTTCCAAAAACCAAGGGCAAAAACCATGGTATGGTTTTTGGTTTTTATTATTTTACTGTGTAGGGTCCAAAACCAAAATAAAAAAGAATTCCCCCTCTTTTCCTATATAAACACACCCATGATCACACTTTATCTTCACTAAAATCCTTTGGAGCTCAACAAACCTCTAAAATATTCTCTCTATAATCCTACCAATGTTCCTCAATCTCTTTAGAAGCCTCTCTCAAGCCTCTCCCAAGCCTTTGAGATCACACTTCTAAGGGATTTCTTCCTTTCTCATTTTTTTCTAAATTTCATTATGTTGTTTGGAAATTTTTTTCAATTAAAAATGTTGGGGTTTGATTTAGAACCTCCCCCATACTGTACTAATTATATTTTAATGATTTAAGACCTATTTATCTCTCATTATTTCCTCCCATGTACATATGATGATACACCCCTTTCTCTATCATCAACAATTTTTATGAATTCTAATGTCATGCTTTATGCTACCGAAATTGCACCTCGATTTTACAAGACCACGTCATTGTTTAGTGAATACCATGACCATTTCTCAATCAAGGGTATTCACCTTTATGAATATTTATTTATTGATTATAGAGTTTCATTTATGAATTCCACATTCCATTATCGTGGAATAAATGATGGGTTTTAATGAATCTATGTTATATGATTCATGTGCTATACTTATGCATGAAATGAAATGATTAAGAAGGGTGCTCCCTCATAGCACTCCATTGCATTTATTAAATATTGGTATCATGATATTCCAACTGAAATTAGGTTTTACTAATAATAATTCAATTTCAATGAGATTTTACTCATTCCCCATGTGCAATGGACCTTTTCTCATTTTAATGTCATGTTAAATGTTGTTGCCACATTTCTATGTTACGATACTCATGATATGTCATGCCTATATGTTCATGCTTCTCTTGAACTCCATTGATATTCATATTACTTAACATGTACTATATTCTTCATGTTATTCATTTTTTAATCCATTACTGCACTTTATAGCTCTCCCTTTTATTATTCATGTCCTCAGGTTATCCCATGCAATGCTAAGTACGAAGGAATGATGTGGTTATGTAAAAGAAGTTATCAATAAGATGATTCATTTTATGTTTTATATTGTTATGTATTGTTTCTAAGCCCTAATGACACTAGACTTATCTATATTTTATGTTGTATCATGTGAATATTTTATGTTATAAATCATGATTAAGTGTGTAATAAAGATCAGGGTTGTTATAATTGGTATCAAAGAATAGGTTAATTATTTTTGAGATTAGGATATGAAAACCCTAGTGAAATCCATAGGGATAATAGTAAGTATAATAAAAACATCCCTAAATTTAGGTATTTATTGAGATAGTGGTTTATCAAAAAAATACATCCATGTTTGGAGACGAGCAGTTAGAGGAGGCTTTGGCATAGAAATATCTAGGAGTATAACCTGAAAACACCTCTTTGAGCAAGACTCAAATGTGAACTGGTGCACGAAAATGAGCCTGGCTACACTCTTGGTTAAAACACTCTCAGGGAATATGAATTGGTCAATTCATAATCGTAGTATGAACCATTATTATGGGAATTAAAAAATATCCCCATAGAATATATGTTGGGAATTAGATCATGGATAACATAGACCAAAGCCTATAAATTTATATGTTAAGGAAATAAATGTAATTTATAAGTATTCTATTTTTTCTTTAGATTACCCTTTATGTGTTACCCATAACTTCCCTTTTATTCCATCCAATGTCCAGTAATAGGATGACTCCGGCTAACAACGGATGAAAATTTCAACGTGATGACTATTTTAATGAGATACCCAATCTGATGGAAGCGGGAATAAAAAACGTTTTCACGATTCTTTATCAGTAAACCCAGGTTTTGAATAGAAACACGGGTCCATATGAATATTCAACCCCCCCACCCCAAATTTGTAATCAAGAGCTTTATATATCCTTCAATGTTCCAAATAAGAGAATGTTATTCTAGTGTCTTATCATATAGAGGATTATGATGATAATTTGGGGACTTTGATAAAAATAAAAAATCCTGAGGAGGAGATCAAGGCATTTTATTTGAAGGATTTCAGGATGATGATTTCCGATAAACATTTTCCGTTCACCCTCCAACTTAATATGGAATGGGACTTCCTTAACTTCAAGAAAAAAGATGGAGAATTCGACAGGTCATTTTAGGAAAACTTCATAAGGATTTCACAATATGCCTCTGGATTTGTCGTTACCCCTGAATACAAGGATGACGACTTCTTTGTTGGCCTAGAACCAAGCCTACATAAATCCCCAGTGATCCATGACTTCGAGAGCTATGAATAATTAGTTAGATGTGCCCTCAAAGTTGAAATGGAGATTGTCGAATCTCATGGGTTTCTTGTGGATAATAACCATATGGTAGAATTTAATTCTGGCAGTCTGATGGATAATCCAATGCTGCTAATAAAATCCAACACCCCACATTCGAAACGTGCCAAAAGAAGCACCCCAGTAATTGCTTGAAGGGGGAAAGGGAATTCTTTAGGTGTGGAAGAGAAGGGAACATTGCTATTAACTACCAAAAAGAGAAACCCATGGCTATGAAAAAGGAGAGTAATACTTCGTTCTACCCTCAATGCATTGTTCGTTGATTCAACTAAAAAGAACAAGGGCACTTTTCAAACTAGTTCCCAAATCCAATGGTCTTCAGAGGAATCCAAAAACCTCCAATGCAAAGAGAGAGAATTTTCCCACCACTACCATAGCAGTGAACCCCGAAAATGAAGTGGTTATATATACATTAGTTATTAATTCAAGAATAGAGAATTTACTTTTTGATTCTGGTTCACTGCATTATTTTATATCCCTAAAGTTTAGTAGACCAATCATAACACCACCACAAATCATGGAAGTAAAGATGTTAGTGAGTATGAAAAATGGGGAAATCATTGCAACCCATGAATATAACTCCTCCAATGTCATAATTTGTGGATAGAACTTCCCCTCAAACCACCTCATACTTCCTCTTCTGTAATTTTATGAAATTTTTGGCATGGATTGTCTTTCCTTATATAGATCCAACATAAATTGCCGTTAGAGGGAAATCACTCTCTATATGGCAAATCGACCCCCCGATTCTGTACATGTGCATGGTGGAGTATGAATATTATATAGCACAATCATCTTAAGAATGGATTTTACTTCACTATTTGAATTTGTATCTTGCTCACATGATAGATCCAAAGGAAGAAACCATCCTTAAATACATGCCAACTGTGTGGGAATTCAGTGATGTGTTTCCCAAGGAATTTCATGGTGTTCCTCCTATAAGATATGATGAATTATCAATTTATATTATACCTGGGGCATTTCCAATATCCAAGACTCCATATATATTGAATTTTGTGGATCTTGAGGAGAAAAAGAAATAACTTCAGGAGAATATGGATAAAGGGTTTATACACCCATGTTCTTCATCATGGGGTTCACCAATCTTCCTCATCAAGAAGAAGGAAGGGTCAATGATCCTTTTCATTGATTATTGTGAGGTCAAAAAAATCATGATAAAGAACAAGTATCATTTTACATGTATTGATGAATTCTTCGATCAGCTACATGGAGCACAATACTTCTCGAAGGTGGATTTCTGGTAGGGATATAACCAATTAAGGGTGAAGAAGGAGGATATCCCCAAGACAACTTTTTGTAGAGGGTACGGGCTCTATGAATTCATAGTAATTCCTTTTGGACTCACTAATTCTCTATAAATGATCATATACTTGATGAATAGAGTCTTTAGAGATTACCATGACAAATTTTTGGTAAAATTTATAGAGGATATTCTAATGTACTCCAAAATCAAGGAGAAGAATGAGGAGAATCTATGAGCTGTATTAGAGAACTTTTGAAAGGATAAGCTCTATCAAAAGTATTGAAAGTCTCAGTTCTAGTTGAATGAGGTCTCATTATTCGGTTATATAATCACAAGAAATGGGATTTCCATGGATCCCTGGAAGATAGATACAATAGAGGGATGGTCGAGGCCAACATCGGTCATAGATATACATAGATTCTCGGGGCTAGCAGGATATTATCACTGATTTGTGAGAAATTTCTCATGATTGTCAAACCCTTTTAACAAGATAACTCGGAAGGGAGTCATGTTTTCTTGGTGTGATGAATGAGAATAATGGTTTGTGGAGTTGAAAATGTGTCTTATCATTGTGCTTGGTCTCACATTACCCACAAGTGGAGAACTTTTGGTGGTATTTAGTGATTCTTCAAAGAAGGTCATGAGCAATGTGTTGATGAAAAATGAAAAATTCATTGCCTATAATTCAAGGAAATTGAATGTTCAGGAGAATAACTATCCAACACATGATCTACCGTGGGCTGTGGAGATCTTTTCATTAAAAATATGATGGAATTACCTATTTGGGGAGATGTGTGAAATATATAAGGACCACAAAAGCCTCAAGTATATATTCACACAAAAAAAGAGTTGACTATGCTCCAACGAATATGGTTAGAGCCGATAAAAGACTATGACTGCTCAGTCCATTACTACACTGGGAAAGAGAACATGGTCGCAGATTCTCTAAGTATAAAAGACCCAACAATTCTGTCATTTTTCAGAATTGAATAGGATCAATTCTTCTTAGATTTGATGAATATGGACATGGTAATCATAAAGAAGGGAACCTAATCAGTCCATTCACAAATAATTTCTCAACCATCTATTTTGGAAAGGATAAAGGATGCTCAAAAGGATGATGTGGGAATTCAGAAGAAAGTGGAAACTATGAGAAAAGGGAAATCCTTGGAGTTCAATGTTAATGAAGAAAATATTGTGAGATTTGGGTTAAGACTATGTGTTCCATAAAATCCAGAGTTAAGGAAAGAACTTTTGGGTGATTCAAATTGTTAGACCTTTTCCATTCACCCATGAAACACAATGATGTATTAAGATCTCCTAGAGAATTATTGGTGGGATAACATGGAGAAGGAGATCCCTGAATATACATCCAAGTGTCTGGTATGTCAGCAAGTGAAGGATAAGAGGTAGAAGCTTAAATGGATGATGAAACCATTACCCATACCAACATGGAAATGGGAGAACATAAACATGGACTTTGTCCCCAGACTTCTGAAGATATCCAAAGGAGGAAATTTTTAATGGGTTGTTGTGGATCATCTTACATATAATACACACTTCATTGAAATTCAAAAGAATTTCTCACTTGATCAACTAGAAAAGATAAATATCAGAGACGTGGTAAGGCTGCATGGAGTACCACTATCTATTTTATTCGATCCAGATCCAAGTTTTACCTTTACATTCTGGAAGAGTCTTCAAAATTCTATGAATACTAATCTGATCTTCATTATGAATTATCAACCTCAAACCAATGTTTAATTAGAGCAGACTATCCAAACACTTGAGGACATGTTGAGAGCATGCTCAACGGACATCAATGGAGGATATGATCAGCATCTTCTCTAGTTGATTTCTCTTACAATAACAGTTTCCAATCAAGCATCCAAATGGCTCCTTATGATTCCATCTATAGTAAAAGGTGCAGAACACCGACATGTTGGGGTGAAGATTGGGAGAGAAAACTCCTAGGTCCAGAAATGGTCAATTAAATGGTGGAGAAGGTTAAGACCATCCAACACCACGTTAATGCTGCTCAGAGTCGACAAATGTTCTTTAAAAATAATCTTCGACGAGACCTATAATTTGTTTTTGTAGACATGGTATTCCTCTCTATATCATCTTGGAAAAGAGTTATGCGATTTGGGAAGAAGGGAAAGCTTAGTCCAAGGTACATCTGCCCTTTTGAGACCATTGATCGCATTGGAGAAGTGGCCTATCAACCAGAAATCCCACCGAACCTATCTCAACTGCATGATGTATTCCATGTATCAATCTTGAGGAATTACATCCCCGAACCATCGCATGTACTCAGTAGCATGGTGGTACCATTGGAGAATTACCACTCTTATTAAGAGAAGCCAGTTAAGAACATTGATCATAGGAAAAAAGTTCTACGAAATAAGACAATAACCTTGTCATGGTGTTGTGGCGCGACCACAAGTTTAAATAAGAAATGTGTGAATCAGAGGAAGTAGTGAAGAAGAGTTACCCTCATCTATTTTAGTGTGGAAAACGAAATTTTGATGGAGAAATTTCTTAAGGGGCGAAGAATGTAATGACCCAAACATGGGATAATGAAAATTTCTCTTGCTCTAATTAAATGTGTTATTATGTAAAATGATTATGCACTTCCTTGGTTTTATGTTGGATTACAGAATACCATTATGAATTATTATCATTTCTAATATAGACATTGAATAGTGATCACATGATTAGTATAAATATAGGTCTTTAACAAATCCAATTTACTCAGAAAAAGGAAGTGATGGCCTCATCAAGTATAATTTCTCCATATAAAGACCATCCTTCAGGGCTTGGAAGAGGAGGTGATTTCACTAGGATTCTCTCTTGACCAATCCCAACCTGATATTCAACACGTTAATCTCGAACATAACTTCATATGAGAGAAGTGGAATTTGATAGAGATTACCACCCGATAAATGTTATCTAAGCCACTCCAAGAGTTTTTCACCATCTCAGACATTATCCTAATGTTATATGTGGGTGTTATAAGGGGGTGTGTAACAATACCCTAGTACTATGATAATTCACATTATTTTTGAATAGAAAATATACATTCATTTTATTATTGTTACTTCGTAAATAGTTTTTAAATCACAAATAGTATTTAATTACTATTCATTTAAGAAATTTATTTTGAATAATTAATGGATTTTTGAAATAAATAAAATTTTTAAAAAATATTATTAGAAAATTACTTTTTATTATATATAAATTATCATGTAATTTTTATTAAGTTTTGAAAGCAGTTTTTATCAAAACCCATGAATTTTAGATAAATGTCATTTTTTATTTTAAAAGATAAAATTAAAATATTAAGAAAATTATTTAGATAAAATGAATATTATTTTTGGAATCATCATATTGAAATTATCCAATGGTAAAATTTTCATTATTTTCTATGATTGTAGAATTTTGGGGTAAAACTTAAATACTGTATAATTATATAGTGTGTTTTATGACATCAAAATGACCCAATAGTGATGTAATAAAATACTATAAATGGTATTTTAGGACAATATATGTCTTTACATTAAAATAATTTTATTTTAGGTTTATTGGATTTATTTTACAAAGCTTTAGTGGACCCTCCCAGACTTATAAAACATTTTATCTTTTTAAAATGAATTCTTTGAAAGTACTACTCAACTCCACGTAAGAAAGACTAAGATTTTTTTAATTTTATCCATTGGACTTGTAAAATATTTTATCCCACACCTCTTTGAAAAAAAAACATCATCAAAAATCATGTTATGGTTTGTGGTTTTGATTAGTTTAATGTGAAGGTTCAAAATCCTAAATAATAAATAATTCTCTATATTTTCTTATATAAACCCACCCATGCTCCCACTTCCTTTTCACTAAAATCCTTTGGAGCATGACCAGAATATGAACTCATCTCTCTAGAATCCTATATTGTTTTCCCAAACTCCCAAGATGCCTCTCTCAAGACACTCCCAAGTCTTTGGTATCACACATCAAAGTAATGGATTTCTTCCTTACTCATTTTTGTCCAAATTTCATTATGTTTTAATGCCATTTTTTTCAACTACATGTGTTGGGGTGTGATTTATAAACTCCTCCATACTTCCCTCTATATGTTTTAATGATGATATACCTCTTTCTATCTCATTAATTCTTCCCATGTACACCTTCTACCTTGCCGAAATTTGGTAAGGAATTTATCTCTTCGCATTTGCGTTCAAGTAATTATTTTCTATTATGAATCTAAATTCACTTACATATATTGGTTCATGTATTTATATGAACAACTTACATTAAATTTAATGTACATATAATGATAAACCACTTTCTCTCTCTCATCAACCATTTTTATGAATTCTTATGTCACGTCATTATGCTACCGAAATTGCACTGCGATTTTTGAAACCAAAGTTATTGTGTAGTGAATATCTTACCCATTTCTCTATCAAGGGTATTCACCTATATGAAAATTTATTTATTTATTATATAATTTAATTCATGAATTCAACATTACTTTTTCATTTAATAAATTATGATGATTAATGAGTCTATGTTATATGATCCATGTGGCACACTTATGAATGAAATGAAATGATTAAGAAGGGAGTGCCATGATAGCGCTCCAATGCATTGGGTACAGATTAGTATCATGATACATCTAGTGAAATGAGTAATTAATCATGATAATTCAATTGAAATGAGTTTTTACTCATGATCCATGTTTAATGGGCCTTGGATCATTCTAATATCTTGTTAAATGTCGTTGCCACATTTACATGTTATGATACCCATGCTATATCATGTATTAATGTTCATGTTTCTCTTGCAGTCCATTGATATGCCTATTTCCTAACATTTACTACATTATTCATGTTATTACTAGTTTATTAAATTAGTTCACTTTATATCTAAACCTTTTATTATGTATGTCCTCAGGTTATCCCAAGCAATGTTAAGTACGGAGGAACAATGTTGTCATGTAAAAGATGTTTTCAATAAGATGATGTGTTTTGTGATTTGTGTTGTTATATAATGTTCCTAATCCCCAATAACAATATACCTATCAATATTTTATGTCGTATTATGTGAATATTTTATGTAATAAATCATGTTTAAGTGTGTAACAATGATTAGGGTTGTTATATCATTTATAGAGAGAACTAACCATAAAAATCAGAAACATCATGTCTAGTAATTTCAAATATTAAAGAGGATCATCATATACACAAAATTAAAACTTAATAGTGATGAGTACTATGTCCAACACTACTTAAAATTTTATCATTAATTCAGTTTAAAGTTCCTTACAATCCCATCATGCCACCACAAAGACTTAATGCCACATAAAGGATATTAGTCCACATGATGTACAAACGCAAACCAGATAGATTCTAAAAAGGAACAAACTTTAGAGGAGGATTCGGAGAAGGAACATTCACAAGATTAGTGCTGTCAGATTTCGAAGAATGTGTGGGAATATAAATGGTCATAGGTAATAGGCATCTGAATCACTTTATAGGATAGCTTGTTAAAAATACATACAAAGGTGGAGATTTTTTCAAAATACAGTCAATAGGGAGGGTTAGATCCAATTAGTCATAGTCTAGGATTAATTCCTATAAATCCTTCAGATCATATAATGTCACGAAGGATAGGATCCTTGTTAGGGTTCCCCTTAAACCAATAAAATGGGTATTATAAAAAATGAATAAAAATAGTAGGCTTGAGGCCATTCATGCCTTACATGTTCTTCTATGGAATTATTTATCATAATAGAATTGATTCTTTAGGAAATAAATAGAAAGAAAATTTCATTTATTGACAAACCACTGTTTTTGTTAATTACCCACTCTAATTAAACAATAAAAAAATATCACTAAACATTTGGTTGAATGTTCTAAAAAAGGCCAAGTGACCTGGTCAAGACACTCATATTCCATCTAATCCATTAACCATTTCATTTAGTTGAATCATTTTACTTTAATTTGAAAATGAAATGGGGGAAATATTATATATAGTATTTTTTATGTCATGAGTGTACATTATAATTTAAAATGGAAATGTATGATTCCATAAATATATCTATAACTCTTTATGAATAATTTAAATAAAGGATGACCATCCCAATTCAATTTAGGATACTAACTAATTCTCATATAAGAGGACATTAGGGTTAAATTAATGGTATTTAACCATTCTAAAGTCCCCTAGTTCGGTGGAATATCAACACGCCTCAAAGGGTGGTTTAATTTCATAAGATTAGAATAGGGACCACTGTTATTTATAATAAGACACAAAAATGGGTGGTTCGTTTGGAGGTACACAACCTCCAATAGTTGAATTGGGTATTGATGACAACCAATTCAATGTTACAAAAATTATTTAAAATTATTTAAATTTTAGTAGGAGATGCATAGAGAATCCAGCATGTGGCATAATGACATGTTTTATAGACATCGCAACATAAAGGGAAAAGAATATATACCACCATCCTTATAACAAGAAATATTTACTAATCAATTATCGGGATTTTATTTCAAAAAAAATTAGAGAAATCAATGATATAAACAAATCGTGGAAAATAGGACATATGACCTCTCACAAAGAAAATTCCATAGATGGATATATTTACCGAGAGAAGTAGGTAGAGGATTGATAGGCTAATCGAGATTCATCCATGTTTTCAAAAGGAACTCAATTTGGAAGCATATGAGATATAATGAACATCAAGATGATGTATAAGGAGTGCATGGAGTAGTTATTTTGAAAATGGATGTGTAAATTGGTATGATTCTTTTTAAATGAACTAAACGAAAAAATGTAATTTATTTTATTTTTGAAGGGTGCAAGGTTTCACCAAACATTACTCAAAACTATTCTCCAATGATATGGTGTCCTCTATATGTTATCCCACATAATTCATGGCCAAGATACATGGTTTGAAAACTCTCACACAAGACTTTCATGCCTACTATCCATAAGAAACACATCTCACACAACTAAGCACATGGTTAGACAAACCATGCCCAACTTGTGTGCTCATCTTGGCAATTTTCTACACACTCCCTTCATGGTCATACAATTTATTGTGCATGGTTTAAAAAACTATGATACACCCTTATAAAGATAAACAGATGAATGGAAAGGTTAACATTATCCTTACGCTAACCGTATACCTCCCCTTTCTTTCCAAAAACTGGGATTTCTAAGCCATATGCTCTCAAAACTCATCCAGGTTTACTAAAAATGATTATGTCATATATCTCAACCCAAAAAAAATTTTAATGAGTCCCAACTCTTGGGATTAAATTATAGATATTGGTTTATGATTTGGGCCATTCAAAAAATGAACATTTAAACTCCATTTAATTCTAAAAAATTTCTAAACATGGGATATTATAACCTCCCCACCATTGATCTTATTGTCCGAGAGATGCTTTGGCGAACAATGAAAACATCAGCTAACATACCAATATCTAAATTATAGATTAAATGGTCATTTTTCTTATACAAATACTCAAAACCTCTAAGAATCCCTTTGAACACATAGTTGATAATCCATTAAAACTTGATCAAATGCTAATAACTACCCATGAGACATTGAGACATTTATAACACAATCCTATATTATTTAAAAGAAATAATTCATCAAATCCTTCATTAATAATCCTATAATGATACCCCACAAATTCTTTTAGCTTCAAATGGCCAATCTCAAGCCACGGTGCTCCAACAATATAAATTTCTAATTTAATAACACTGTTTGTTTCCTGGAAATATTATTTAGGATTATTACCTAAAATTGAAATGGTCAATTTAAAAACAACCATAGTTAGCTCGATCGCATCATCTTTCCCATCAAAACATCTATTCTACCATTACTATGGAGACATCTCACCAAATGTTGAGCACGAAATAGGTCCACAACAGTGACATTCAATCAAATAACTTAACACATGTACAAATTTTTTTGGACAATTTTGTTAAAAAAAGATAAATTCTAATTTCTAATGCACCAAAATACTGATATAGAAACCATAATTTCAAAGAACCCAATAATCACTTTGAGCATTATCACTAAATCCTATAATGACCTATTATGGAATATCTAGAAAAAACCTTTTTCCCATCAACATTCAACATCAAAATCCATAAATATTATTAATCTAAACCCCTTATATCATCACACTCAATCTATGAACCAAAATTGTCTTAAAATTTGAGGTAACATGGGAATCTAAGCACCAGAGTCTAAGGAGACCATCCAAGGAATTCTAGACATTAGATTTTAGAAGTGAAAAGTCATTTTATAGTCAAGATATCCACCCATCATAATCTCTATCTGATCCTAAAGGTAGTATATCACAGGGTTTCTAATTCATAGAATCATATGATGTCTGTGAGTCTTCCCAAGGAATTCCTACTCAGGAATCCAAGTTTCACCTAGGACAATGAAAAAATATTTAAAGATTTAAGTACAATACCATGGTCAATTATAAAAAAAAAAATATTACCTAGAATCCCTTGATCCCATAACTAGAATTTATTGGGAAATATAATAGTATTTAGTTCCTTTTATCGATAAATATACAAGATCCAAAATGACCATTAGACAATTGGTGTTAGGGTCCCATGACCCTTCACACAAGAGGGTCACCTACCATTGACTGACATCCCTCTCCCAACCATAGGATCTTACATGTCATAATTATAATGAAAAGAGTTCTGATTTCCATTTATTATGATCCATTAGTCCTCAAAGATAACAAATGGATTGGTTATAAGCCCACTCATCCTTCAGTGTTAAAGAAAACATCACCCAACAATCATTCCAACTTCACAGAAATTGTTTCCATGAAATTCATAGAGTTTCAATTCATAGTGATGGTTAACACCCTCAAATAGAAAATTGTGTACTCCCCGTTATATTTCTTACCTTAAAACACTCATCAAGATAAAATCTCTATGAGTTCATCCAAAAAACCAAACATGATATCTTGGTAGTTCCACGTATAGCTATCACTCTCCCAACTTACTCAGGACAATGAAAATATATGTGGAATCGTCACCTATTAACTTGGAATATTATAAGATATCGTAAATAGGTGTTAATTTATCCCATAATACATACTCACATTGTAGAGTCCATTCTATCATTAAACAACCACTAGAACCACATATCTTTATAATGCATGTCATGGTACACCTAAGGGTAAAAAATCTCGTGGCCCCCGATTTATTTCTAGGATAGAACATATCATGGGAACATTAATTTTTCCAATTATATGGGTCTCCATGAAAAAAGTTTTGATTATTTAACAAATCGATAATTGTCCCAAACTCAGCCAATCAATGGTGTTCCATTCAAATAGTTCCCACATGCATTTGATGACCATTAACTTTTATAGATGCAATGAGTGTACATATTTTACCACCCAAATTGAGACCTAAATCACACTCCCATGATTCATCCATTTATAGGTACAATTTGACCATGCTACTTGGATCTTTAGTTTTATCATTCTATAAGTTCCTAGGAACTCCTATTCACAAATACACACTTCACCTATGCAAGTATTTACTGAATGACCACCTGGCTCCTAGAGTTGTTTTCAAAATTTAGGAATGAAATAAAAACCACCAGTAAACTAATCCAAGGACAACAATATATTGAAAAATATATGTGAATATTGATTCATAATTAACCTATTTCATTTTCAGAAAACCAAAGGAATAACTATTCAAATAACCCAAAACCCAACCATATTCTATGCATTGCTTTCAAAATGAGTATAAAAAATCTAATTTTCTCAGTGGAATTTTTAAACCATATAAAACCTTTCTCACAAGTGTCCCTCGATCAAAAAAATATGGATGACCCACTAGGATATATTTCATAACAAAGGATCCCTAGGTCTCCCACCTATCCATATTGATCAAAACTCAAAATAGGGCCCAAAGGTCTATCCATGCTGATCTAGTATCTATTGCATGAGAACCGTATCCAACATAATGTATTTTATTATAGGACATATAACGTTATTGTAAACAACTACTCACTCTCTAAAGTGGAAAAACTAAAAGTCAGTAAAGAGATCATCGGCTTACAAGGGTAAAAATGGTCAATATGGTGTCAGATCTAGGTGCGGCAGAATAATAAAGTGGTGAAAGATATATTAAAATTTCTTTTTATAATCATTTATCAAAATCATGAGTTCAGATACTTTATGAGAAATTTAAAATTAATTTATTTTATATCAAATTAAATATATACACAGGATTAGTAAAATTATTCATTGATGATTGTTTTTCTTCTAAAAAGACCCTTTCAGATTGAATTCATTGCACTATAAGGATTCAAGAACAGAGTCCATCTAGGAGTGATCCATACATGCTCCAATGATCATTGAGAAACACCACTAGATATTTGGGTACTAGGGTGGAAAATTGAATGTCTTCTGATTTTTTATCGCTCATTCATTCTTCAGTATTAAAGACATATCTCTAGAGTTTTTTATTCATGAGATGGAGAGACAATGATGATTCGAGAGAGAATTAATTGTGTGTAACAGTTCTCGATTCTAAATTTTTTGATACAATAAAGAATAGATATACCAATCTATTTATAAGGAATGGATTTATGGAAAATATTATTTAATTTTTTTTCTTATATTAAATAAAATTTTGAAACCTTTAATAAACCCCATGCAACATTATAATAAAAAATTATTATTTTTTTGGGTGAACCAACTTCTAAAAATTTAAAAATGATATTTACTGGCTTGTTAGTAATTATTTTATCACTAGAAATAGACTTCATCTGTTTGAAATCATCAGTGATTATTAAATGCCAAAATAAATATTATATTCATAAATAAATATTTCTCCCAAATATTGGTGAATAAATATTTTTTAAATATTCAATAACGTAAGAAAATATATTTTTATTCACATTTGTGTGAATAAATATTTATTTAATTTATGCGATCAATATAACATAATTCAAATTATTCCTCCATATTGAGTATAATATTTATTCCATTAATTAAATTAAAAACTTATTTAATCTATATCAACAAAAACACTTTGTGTGTGACCATATCAGATTATTTCTCATTGGTATTAGGTAATGTTTCCTAAAGTCCAATATTATTATCAAGCAATGGGTCAATAAACCCAAGAAAAATAATGTGATTTCAAAATGAAAAAAACCATATATGAATCATCACTATATAATATAATCTCTTGACCATAATATCTTCAAAATTAGGTTTCAAATATATGTAACCAACCAATATGCTTGATACGTATTTCTTTTAAAACCTAAAATAAACACATAATTACACCATGACCATGGAATTTTGGGTGATGGCTATATTCAAATTAAATGGATGAGAAATCAGATTATATAACTATGGAAGGGAAAAATATTTCTTTGACTTCTATATTAAAGTAATTTTAATCATGATGCACCCAACATACCATACATCCAGAAAACATATGGAATTATGGTTTTCAACAGTATATATAAGTATAAGAATCATGACATGAATTAATGATAATCATAAATTCTATATACTATTACATGAACTCATTGATTGGAATATATGATGACACAAATACGTTCAGAATTCACACAGGTGGGTCCCCTCTCATAATCTATCATATTAGGGAATACAATGTGAGAACTTCACGGGAAGAAGCCTCATTTCAGTATTTGAACTCGCAATTGATGATCTAAAAACTATATATTCCGTTATAGTATTTTATCCAACCAAAAAACTATATTAAGAATATTGGAATAGCACTTCATGGTTCTCTTCATAGTGGGGAATTTATATGACCATATCAATTTGAAAAATACTGAAGGAAATTATTACCTTAAATTCTAGTAGAAAAATATACAATATGTAATAATATATTTAATCAAAATTCATTAAATTTAATATACATGTAATTAAAGTGATTTTTTTTTGCTTTAGGACTCAAACTATAAAAACTACCACTTTTACTAGATCTAACTCCCTACATCTTTGGATCCTCTAGGCCTCACTTGATAATAATGATTCTTCTAAGTCAGGGTTTTTTACAAGGGATTTGAAACATTTTTGCATAAAAATTCGTCTCATTGAAACCTCACCTCTCTGATAAAAATCCCTCAAGAGATGAAATAACTGAAGTATGTGATTTATTAGCTGATGTGACATTTTCTCTTTTGTGAGATCCACTATTGCAGTACTATCACATTAGAGTGTGATAGGATATTTCCTTATATGTACAACATAATGTTTTGGGAAACTATTTTCATCCATATTGCTTCCTTATCTACCTCAGAAGTGAGAATATACATATAATATTCTATATTTTTTTGAATTGAGCCGTTTTTGTTCTCTTCCAGCTCACATAACCTCTATTCCAAGTAATGATGTTTCCCCTTTATGACATCACATCATCTTGATCAGTTCAGAAATTGTCATACTCATATACTTTGACTACCAGTACCTCATCTCCTCCATTGATCAACAACATATCCATAGTAAACCTTAGATACTTATGGATAGTCTTGAATTCCATCTTAAAAAGGTAAACCAAATCATCTTGATATCTATCTACTATACTCAATGTATAGGAAAATTATAGCCAAGTACATACCATATTATGCATGGTTGAACTAGTTACAGACGTGTATGGAATTCTTTCCAATATGTTTTTTCCTATGAATACCATGTGATGATAGAATCATTCCTCTCTTATCTTGTTTCATGTTAAATCTATTTAGTATCTTTTCATTTCATTAACCCTGAATTAGGGAAATCAGTCTCTAGGATCTATCATGATGGATAATGATATGAATAATATATAATTCCCCACATATGTCCTTAATGATGAAGAATTTATTCAACCACATCTCAATATATTTTAAGAAAGGTATTTCATTTCTAATTAGTAATATGTAAAAAATAAATACAATTTAAAAATAAATTTCACTCCCATTATATTATTTAAAGACACATGGGTCACACTCATTCTATATGAAACCATATACCATTATGTATTCATAAAAATGAATGTTCAATGAATGATATTATTCAATTAATCTAGAAATGGACTTTTTTTAAATTTATATATCATATTAGAATCCTTTAGGCTCTCAAACCCTTTTAGTTATGTCATATAGACAGCTTCTTAAATGTTCCTATTAAGGATGGTTATTTTGACCTCCATTTTCCAAATATAAAATTCATGGAAAACTACTATGAAAATTAGAATTCAAATGGATTTCAACATTTTAACTGGTGAAAAGATGTCATCATAGTCAATGACTTGATGAAATATAAACCTTTTGGAAACTAGTTGTACCTTATAGGTTATAATTTTTTCATCTATTTCTAGTTTCTTCTTTAACACCCATTTGAATCCAAAGAGCTTTACATCTACTAGACGGTCTACCAACATAAGGACATGGTTCGGAACATGAAATCCATTTCATAATTCATTGATTCTTCCAACATGGAAACCATTGTTCAACATGGTACTTTTTTATAAGTTAGAGGATCATAAAAAATAACTATTAATTAGTAACCATTCTCAGTGACTAGAAAACCATAACAACTTAGTCATCTAACATATCTTGTACTCATATATTGTAATTGCACCTTTGGAACTATTTCTTCTTCGACATATATTTTTTGGAATATGTTTCTATACAAACTCTTGTATTCTTTGATCCTCAACTTCACCTAAGTCAATCACTCTCCCTCTATCTATTTATGATATGTTCTCCCCCTCAAGGAATATGACATGTTTTTACACTATATCCTTTTTATGAGGGTTGGTATAGGTAATATTATTATTTTCCAATGGGTATCCTATAAATGATAACTTTTTCCCTTGGGGTGCATGTTTTTTTACCTAAAGAATCATTAATAAAACCTTCGCTTCCTCATACATGTACATTTGATAACCTGGGTTTTCCTCTCAAAAATTCATATTGAATACCATTTATTAGTTTTTTTGGTATATGGTTTGGTTGATTTGGTTATGTTTGTAATTTTTATACTCAAAATTATAATTTATGTCTCACATTAATCATCATTGATCTCACCATTTCCAACATGGTGTTGTTAAGACATTATCTTACACAGTTCAACTGGGTTGTGTGAGGAAGAGTGAATTGGGATAGGATCTCAAACTCTCATTAGTAATATATGATATTTTGATTAAGATATATCTACCATGATGTGATAGGAGTTTTGTAATCATCATAGCAAGTTGGTTATAAAATTCATTCTTGTATTACATGAATTTATCAATAGAACATTATTTATACCTCATTAAGTTTGCATATCCATTTCGACTAAAATCAGAAGAAAATGTTCAGATGTATGTGTACTCACCTATATCTTTGATAGTAATTGGTCCACCCACATCTATTTAAATTAATTCAATAAGCTATTTATCCCTTTAACCTTTAACAATAAATTTGGATTTGGCCATTTTTTCATATAAACATGTGTGGCATAGACCAAGTGGTTTTTGTTCCAATGAATCTAAATATCAATATTTATGTGATTTAGTCAAGTGATTCTAATTTACATGACCAATCCAATTATGAATATTTTAGGTGTCGTATGAGTCATTTGATTTAACTTCATTATCAGTTTTCATTTCCTGGTTCAGGTAATCCAACAAATAAAGGCCACTTTTTAAATGTGTCTTACCATAAAGAACTCTATATTTATAAATGAAGAAATAATTATTCCCAAATTTGAAAGTAAATCCATAAATATCATGTTTTGATACAGAAATAATGTTTCCCATAATAAATAGAACATAATAAAAACCTTTAAAATCAATGATTATTCTAGTCAGCAATGTAAGGTTTTAGTCCCAGATAGCTACAACATCAAGTTTTTTTCTACTAACTGCTGTTGTATATTCCTCCCATTAGTAAGTATTTTATGAATCTACATGGTTAAAATATTTGAGTATATAAGTGAGCACAAAAAAATATATCCAATACCCAATTTTTAGAATAATTGATTAATTACATGGGAAGACAAACGTACCTAAATAATACCCTTGATTTTTTTTGCAGGGTGTAGTTTTTTCTTCCAGTGGACACTCCTGCAACAAGAAAAATAAATTTAATCTTGTTCCCTTGACTTCCCCTTGTTCTTACACTTCATATAAGGACATGAAAAGTCTTTCAGTTTCAACCATTTTTCTTTTCCTTCCCATTTGTTGACAATTGGGTTGAAAGGATTTTCAAACATTGTATCCTTACCTACTTGGAGAAGAAGAGTTAGAAGATATTCCTGATATTTCTAAATGATTTTCATATTAAAATTCCAAAAAAAGATGAAGAAGATCTAATGGAGTGATGCCTGGTTGAGATCGGTGCCCAGCCTATTGTGAGTTCAAACCTGATAACCATTATGTTCGGAATTTATCCAAACATCTTTAATATATGATTCCCCACTAGGGAAAACCCTCCATGATTTCTTTGAAATAAATCCATTGAAATCTCCAAACTTTTTAGTCTAGATCAATCATAGTAAATGCAACATATGTTCTCAAGAAAGCTATACTCACCCAGGTTTTCATCAGATTTCATGAGTTCACTATACATTGATGAAAGAATAAAATATTGAACATAAACTACATCACTCATGTTTATTATAGAGAGGGAACTCTTCATGACTTAAATCCTCAGTAGGCAGGTTAGGCATTAAGGATTATAGAACATAAGATTTCTACTTTTTGTGTATAACATCCCTAAGGTGTCTAAACCAATCTATGATGTAACTTCCAATTCAAGGGATTAATTTCACTAATATTGATCATTAGGATAATGTGTATGATGTGATTTCCATTTTATTTTACAATTAAAAGAGAATATTATTAGTACTTTTTCTTGATTTCAAATTATGTGATAAACAATACATTAATTAATTTTATTAAATCCCACAATAATTTATCAAATCTTAATAACCCTTAGCATTGAACTCGGAATGTCTATTTTCTTTAACATTCTAGTAGAAAGGATCCATTTTCCCCTTTGTATAACCCCAAAAAGTATAGGTCAAGCTACATAAAGGTATTTATGTTAGAAGGTCTTTTCTAACTATAGGTATGTAGCCCCTTCATATGTTTAGTGGATTCCCCAATCTTAAAATCCTAACTTGAATTTCTCCAAAAAATTCCTCCAAATTACCCCATGTCTAACAAGGGATACTCCACTTGATATAAAATATTTAGTCAACCCAAAACCATTAAACGATATCCAATTGTGAAATTATGTTTCCAAAAAATGGTTGGTCAATCACTTAATTCTATTTAGTTTTATAAAAAATAAAGTAATTAAAGACTAGGTCTTAATTCATATTAGGTTGAGGGATTTTATTTAATTATACATAAATATTATCTTTTTTCTTCCTTTACATGTCTTTTTAAAATCAAGTAGTTGTTACTTAATTAATTAACCATGTTGGATAACACATTTATGCGTAATTAATTTATTTAATTTAGTATGCATATTTGTTTTTTTATCCTTTACATATATTATTAATATTAATTGGATTATACATAATTAATTAAACATTCTGGATAAAACTTTTACATATAATAAATTTTTTTAAATTACATCATTTCACATAAATTTATTTATTTATTTGACTGCAACCATTCAACCATAAAATAAATAATTTCATAAAAACGAATAAATAAATAATAAAATGACACATTCATGAGCATTATCTTACAGTTTATTTAATGAGTGAACATTAAATAAGCCTATGACCTAGAATAAGTAAATCTATTTTTCTATGTTTTCATGGGATACATAATTATATCTTTACACCTTTGTATCACCTGATTTAGCATCATTATGGTTCAATCGTGAACTATTTCCACACACCATGGGATATACAAATAATTACACATATCTAGGACTCACGTGTAGGTGAGGGGAACCAAAGGAATCGATAAAAGGGTATTACATGAAAATAATTAAACACACATTTCCTACAAAATAATGGAGGGAGAGATAAATGACATTACATCATATTAAATTTATTATAAATAACTGAGAACCCATTAAATAAATTTTATTAATGAATCCAATTCATACACAGGTCTTCGTGAGGCTCATGAATGTTCATACATGAAACGAATATGAAAAAGTTACAATCCTTCATTCATTTTTTAATTCTTATTTTATTTTTCAAATAAAATCACTAGCATTGATTAATTAGTTAGTTAAATAATTAATTCTATTTCATCGTAAACAACATTCAAACTAAATTAGAGATAAATATCATTTATGTAATTCATGGAAAATAAAAAAGAAAACCAATAATGATATATTTATTAAAATAAATTAATTGATATTTTAAGAAACATTAAAACTATTATTAAATTTTAAAACACACAATATGTGTTAATCAATAAATTAAGGTTCTAATCCATCCATTTCTAATTTAATGTAAGTAAATTCTTTCTTTAATTGGGAGACTACAAGACATGTAGAATCCAGCTACACTTCATGTACGTCAGTTGATGTGAATACCAGTCCAATGCCTGGGGCATTAGTGTGTTGACCCAGCTGGATTACACAACATGTACATACCAGCTACACGTCTAGTATCCTCTTTTCATGTGTCAGATTGGCTCAGTTAACATATAGTGTGTAATAAATCCACATTGTGTAATTAACTGCTTAGTGCATCCAAATATAATGTGCCTGGGTAAACATCTTATTCTCTGGCTACACATCATGTAGACAAATTTTACTAGCAAAATATTTGGCACTTCCCAATTGTATCTCTACTAATTATTAATTTATACTTAAACCATTATGAAAATGAAATTATGTACAAACATTATTAATATGTAAATAAAATTTTAATTCAAAATTGTTTAATGAACACAAAAAACTAAATCAAAATTAAACTAGCATATTTCATATATCAACCATCTAATAAATTTTAATAAATTTTAATGTGACCTCTCTAATGTCACTTTTTGGTTATGAGTGTAGCGGAACCATATAGTGGTGGGAGGTGTACTAAAATTTATTTTATTAGTCATTTCATTAAACCATGTGTCGGGATCTTAAGTTTCAAATTTTCAATAAATATATTTAATATATAATTAGTCTTGGGACATTTTTCATTGATGAATGTTGATCATCCAAAAAAGAACCTTTATGTTTTCCTAAATTGTGATGTGAGGATTCAAGGATAAAATCCCTCTAGTGGTTATCCAAAAATTCTCTAATGATCTATGAAAATTTTCTCTCAATATTTTGGTGTTATCACGATGAATTGAATGTCTTGTGTGGTTCATTCTTGATTGATAGTTATTCAGTCTTGAATAATTCTCTATGTCACTTCTCAATCTTGAGAGGGAGATAAAAGGAAAGGTTGGGAGTGAATTCACTATGTAAAACAATTCATTATTCTCATTTTTTAATAAAATACAAAATAGGCATATATATATAGACCAAGGGTTTATGATAAAATATTATTTAATTTCATTTTGTAAATAAAATTATATTTAACAACATTAATAAACACCATGCCATATTATAAAAAATATCTTTGTTATTTTCATACTTCACTAAATTGAACACATTCATAAATAATATTTACCATCTTGTAAATAATTATTATATCACTAGACACAGTCTTGTTACACTTGAACACCACAATATTTATTGAATAAACAAATAAATATTTTATTCATAAATAAATAATTCATTCACATACCGATGAATAAATATTTATTAAAAATTAAATAAAAAATATATATTTTTATTCACATGCGAGAGAATAAATATTTATTTAATTCATGTGATCAATATCCCAAGAATATAATAATTCCTTGATCTTCAGAATAATTTTTATTTCATTAATTATGTTCCAGTTTTTTTCTTATCAAGATAAATATAGTTACTTTGTGTTTGACCCTCTAGGATTTTATCAAATTGGAATTAATCGAGCATGCCTAAAGGCCAAGATTACTATCTAGCAATGGGTAAAGGCACCCAATAGACATATCTTAATTTCAAGACAATGAAATACAAATACAAATGCATTCTAGGTAATATAATCCTTTTATGAAAATATCTCATAAATAAGGTTTCACATCTATGTCCCCCAAATATATGCTTCATACGTCTTTATTTGACTATTATAAATTAACACATCATTACAAAATGACCATGGAATTTAGAGTGACTATTAGATTCCAGTCAAAAAAACAAGATATCCTCTTCCATAATGACTTGAGGTAAAAATCCATCCTAGAATTATCTAATGATGACATTTCAATCATGATGCCGCAAACATACCCTTCGTCCCACCAACATATGGTGTGATGTCTTTGTTAGTAAATATATGTGTTCGATTCATAACATGCATTAAGGATAATATGAAATTAAAAGGACAATTACATGGCTCGTAGATAGGAATATTTAATGACACAATAACATGTGGAATTCTTACTAGTAGTTATGTTATCATATTATCCATCACAGAGATTACCAAGTGTGAAATTTTTGAGAAGAAGCCTCATATTCTTACGAGTATTCACACCTAGTGTTATATATACTATGTATCATATCATAGTTTGTTTTCAAACCACATTACTATATTATGAATATTTTCATAGGATTTTGATATTCTTATCATAGTGAGAATCTTCTATAACCTTGTCAATGTGAAAATTACTCTAGGATGTTATTCCATATCATCATTCAAAAAATGTCTTAATGTGTAATAAGATGTTTAATACATATTAATTACATCAAATAGACATGTTGGAAAAGTACAACTAGTTGGTCTTAAGACACTAACTCTAACATATATGTCTAATGGAATCAACTAAAATGCTTCAGAAAAATAGGTCTTATTCTTCTCTGCGCATCCTAATAAAGGACTACCCTATAGAGTGTCACAATTCCCTAAAATGATAAATATCAAACACTCACTGGTTATCTATATACGGTGACACTCCCTCAAGTTTCTACTTACTATAAAACCACCCATATAATCATGGGTATCGAATATTCATAAAAGATTCCAACCAACCTCAAACGATCATGAAACAACACTTATTATACCTAGGAAATCATCTCAAATATCTAATGGTTTCAAAAATCCAAGGGTATTACCAATACAGAGCTATAGTTAAACACTAATTTAAGGAATTGACATTAAAAATAAATTCATTAAAAAAAGGAAATTGGGATATTGTACCTAATATCTATGTTCAATAAATAGTAGAATGAATCCAACAAATACTCTCAGGAAAAATCCATTCTTCTATCCAAGAAATGTCTCAAGAGGAGATCTAAATCTACCCCTTAGAAAAGGGTTCTTCCTTATCAACATATCTAGAATATTTTAATTAATACGTTTAATTAATTCACATTTATTATAACATAAAATAGGCTTAGAAAAATGAAATATCCAGTTGTAGATATAGAGGAAAACATTTTACAACTGTAATTTGAAATTTATTTAGTTGACACAAAGTATAAATATAAGAAGATTATTTCATATTTTCCTTTTAAACCATTTAATTTATCAATAATTTATCACAAGTGGAATTGATATATAAAATATATCTCATATTATATAGATGAATATACATTTTTGGTTGCTACTAATTAACTAAAACCTCATATCAATAAAGCTAAAAAATAGACATAATTATTTAATCATATCTAGGAAAATTTGTAAAGTAGGAAACCACCATAAATTTATAAAAAAACATTGTATAAGTTACTATTAACACCTTAAATAACCATCCCCATGTATCATAGACATACCCCCTAAAGATTATGTACGAAATAATGTATTGATATGTATGGAATATGAGTGTCCCATCAAATTATACTAGGTGAAATTATACATTCACCCATTCCCAATTTATGGATTCTTCACTCGGTTAATTAAAATTCAAATCCCAGTTAAGTAAAACACATTAATAGTAACTTCATCCTGTTTTTTTCACACCCCTATTAGGTTTATCTAAATGGAATAAGATCCTAAAATACCTATTCTAGGGTCATGTAGTGTAACACCCTAGGTAAATAAGGAATATGAAATTTTCATAATTATCCATATTTTTGAATAAAATATTAATATGACTTTAAAGGGGACGCTATGCTCGATGGCATACCCAACCTGCAACAACGAGTTTCTTGGGAATCTTATGTTGCACTCTAATAATAAAATAATATTATTTTAAATGGTAGTTAACATGTAGCCATTGTATTGGTGAGAATGGATAGAAATAACTAAAATATGATTATATATGTTTTTAAATGTTTTTACATTTATCCAATAAAAGATAAAGGCTTAAAATACAGAAAGAATTCGATTTTAGGCGTATATGCCCTAGTTTTCACTAAAGGTTCACTTATCACCTTTTGATGGAGAACCATCCTTAAATATAGTTTTGGTCACTCTTATACATTATTTTGGACCAAATAAAATCCTTCTTTATAATTGGGACATCAAAATTTACTTTTTGTATGTTTTTGTTATTCTTCTGATAAAGTTCATTTTTTTATGAATAAGTGAAAAATGTTGTATTTTAATTCAAAACCTCTTTTAATATAATTTATTTATATGATTAGATTATCTTTTGAATTGGTTTTAAAGTGAAACCATAAAATATTTTTACCATTTTATTCAATGGTGGACTTTGGAATTAATTTCACTTTGAAATTCGACATAAACAAATATCCATCTTCTGAAATATATTGTTTCTTAAAAATACACTATTTGTTTTGACATCGGGAGTTAATTATTAAATTAATTAATTATACTTATATTATTTTAATTAGGTAATATAAACATCATTTTTGAATTTGGAATATCGAATATAGATTAGAGTGAATTTTTGGTAATTTTCTGAAAAACTCCAATTTTTGATCAATAGTGAAACCACTAAGTGGTAATCAAGCAAACTGATTTCTCAGTTAAATGAAAGTTTACCACTAATGTGTATTGAATTTTGAAAATCCGACATACATGGTTGTCATTAGTATGTAAAATGTGGTTCAATGGGATGAAAATAATTTTTTGGTGAATACTAACTTTTTTTCATTAATCGCGATTAGAGGTAATTAGTGTAATTTAAGGTAAAAATGATATTATAAAAATATGTAAACACCATGACACTTGTCCTACCCCTATTTTATGAGTCATGTCCGACCACGAAAACACATGGGTCGATTTAGGGGACCCTATGGAGCCTCTTGGGTGAGATAATGACTTTAATGCCTTTTTTTAAATAATTGTGAAAATGACACTAACATAAATTGTTTTACTAAAACAATTTTTAGAAGGGGTTATATTAATCATATTTTTGTCTATAAATACTCTTTGTAAATATAATAAGATTTCCTACATCAGGATATTTTTGTTATAATTTTTAGACATTAAATAAATTAATTTAATTATGATATCATGATGATGCAACGATGACCTCATTAATGAACAGTTTAAATAAAATGAAACGATAATATAAAATATAAGACCTACACTTGTCCAAAAACTATTGGATGGGAATATTTCAAAGCCTTATCATATTATATTAGAAATATATCTATGCGGGACCTTAGAAATTCGAAACACGTTTGAAAATAAAATAATAGTTTCATGATTTCCAAAAGTGCCCCTCCTCTCCTCTTATAAAGGCCCCCACCTCTACCTCATTTCACACACTCCTCAAGCCTTTGGCTCGTCCATCCCCTACCCGTTTACTCTCTCCACATCCCTCTACTCATCCTAGAGGATTCCCTTTGGGAATAATCCTTTAAAAGGAAGCCTTTAGGCTCAAATCAAAAGGAGTTACACTTTTAAAGGCAATTCATTCTCTCATGTTCATTTGTTTTATTTTGCTTCTCCAACTCCCTAAACTCTTTTTATTTACATCTTTTGTAACAACACAAGTATCTAAAATATACTAGAATGTTGTTATAAGATTTATTCGAGCTACACTCTCACACACCTACATAAAATGGTTACAGAACATATGGTTTTCCGTGGATGGTGAAATTCTGCCTCCCGGAACGATAATTGTTCAATACTCATTTAACACCTTCAAAGGTGGTCATTATGATGTCACTATTTTTATATATGATATATAATATGTTTATTCTTTCCTTAATATTCTTTATTTTTCATTTATGGCATACCATTATTGTTTCCATTATGGGTATACACGATATCTTCATTTTAGGAAGTGCGGACTACCGCCCCCTCAAAGTGATGTGATTCGTTAATGCCATACGTGGGACGTATAAAGGATGGATTTAATGTTATAATATATGATGTTATACTGGAATTATAATATACCTATATATCATTATTATTTATTTACATTAAAGTATGAGATATAAATGAAAGTAGCGTTCATGCGTACGTACGGCTTACCGTCTCCATGAATGGTGCATTTCATTTCTTATCCCCAAATGTAATGTACTATTATAAGTACATGTATATAATGGATATATATGATGAATGATACATATAAATGATGAATATAATTCTGGAATTAAAATATACATACCTCTCATTTAGTTTTAATTCCATTAATATGACAAAGAAATGAAAGTAGCATTCATGCGTACGTACGGCTTACCATCTCCATGAACGGTGCATTTCATTTCTTACCTCTAAATGATTATGTAATATTATAAATACATGTATATGCTGGATATATATGATATATATGCTATCCAAATCAGGAATGTAATTCTGGATATAAATAACCTTTTACCACATGAACAACATGTAATTGTAAGAAGTCCACTTTCGACTTAAGAACCAAATATCGACAAAACAAACATTATTAACTTAAATTATTACATAATGTTTATAACATGACAATAAGTGATATAAAAGGAATAATGAACTAGAAAAAGGTTCTTAATAAAGTGGAAATTAACTCAAGTTTATTATTCAAGACTTTAAAGAATGATCGAGTCAAGTCGGACCCAAGGTAAGGGATCCTACACCTCTCCTTCTTTTTAAGTACACTCTTTTATGTCATTCCTTTTAAGCTCATATTTCTTATGATTGTGATGTTATTTTATATTAATCCTAATGTAATTATTATGTTCATATGATGAGAGACCCTATTTTCCTCTCATCAATCCATTTTGGAAGTTTTGAGTGGCGCCGTTAGGCTGCCGAATTTTCGTAAGAGATCTAACATCTCTCTTTCTCTTTAAGTACTCTCCTTTATGTCACTTCTTATAAGATCCTCTTTGTTATGTTGGGGGATGTTCTTTTATATTACTATTTCTGTAAATTTTATGTTGATATGATGAGAGACCCTATTTCCTCTCATCAATCCATTTTGGAAGTTTTAAGTCGCGTCGTTAGGCTGCCGAGTTTTCGTAAGAGATTTTTCATCTCACTTTTATTTCCGTGAGATTTATGCTACATTTGCCACAATTTCCTTTTAGTGGTGTATGTAATGACCATTATGTTACTCATTGTGTACTCTTATTTCATTTATGATTATTTACATCAATGTTATATTGTTCTTCTTTCACGGGGCGTATGTTTCGAAAGATACCCATGTCGGTAAGGGAACCTTTCACCCTCCTCTTTTTAAAAGACTTATTTTGTTGGGTATTTTATTTTACATATTGTTATGTTGAGATATGTTATCAAATATCCTTATTGATTTAAATTTTATGTCCAGGTGATGAGGTATCCTTTTTTTTATCTCTCATCAACTCATTTTGATGTGACGCCGTTAGGCTGTCAAGGGAACTTCTTAACCCAATTTCGATTTCTTTGGGTTCAACATGTAGTTATTGAATATGTCATCCTTTGAATATGTGTGAATGACCTTTGATTATTTTACACTTAATATCCACTTATATTTGGTGTATTCGTTTGTCACACATAATTATGTAATTGATTTATCCTTAAACCAAGGATACCGTCTTTGTATGGGACTTCGTCTCAATATCCTTTCATTGAGGCATATTTTGTTTTATACACAACATTTTTTTATATGGTGTATAAACACCTTTGAATTTTACGATTATTCAAAAGGAATCTTTTTTATAAGAAGCATTTTAAAAAATGACAAAAGGGAATGTTTTTTTTTTGTCGTACGTATGCGGTGACAACGACTTCTCCGCCGCTGTGACCATTATTGGAGTTTCGGCTTCCTCTACAAGCCATACCATTTTTTTTAAATGAAAAATAAATACCATGTTTTACTTTGGTATTGAAAATGGTTTTCCTAATGTTTTTATTATATCAATGTGTTGTATTGATATCTTGTGATTGAAATGTGGAAATGTTATGTTTCCTTTATGCATGTTTTATGTGATATGATTATGTTATGGTTCTTGGGAATTATTATGAAGACGGGTGATTCCGTGATAAACTAAGGGCGGGTGAGCCTGATATAGCTCTCCAATGCATTGGGTAACGCGAAGGAGTAAAACGTTAAGGTTTCTCTGAAGAGATTTAGGGAATATACTTTAATGGGTATTCCAAAACGTAACCAAGAGGGTTACTCCCTAAGTAAGAATGTTATGAATGCCTCAAGTTACCTTTATGTCTTATGATTTCTTTGATTTATTTATGGTTTGATGAGGTATGTTAAAGTGACTATGTTTTATGGGTAAAGTATGATTTAATTCTTATGTATATATGAACTCATGTTTCCTTTCCATATTTTTATAACCCTTACTGAGCTTTTTATGCTCATCCCAAGTTTTTGAAATGTTTTTCAGAGGTCAAGGGAAAGGTACATGATGTGATGATAGTGTCAAGGATGTGTCAAGAAAGAATCCATGTTTTATTTTCAATATGTTTCCGTTGATGGGAAAAATGAATACTATCTTTTATGTAACCACTTTGTTTAAATGTGGAATGTAATGCAAGTTTCATGATCTAATTCTCTAAAACTCTAAACCTGAAAAGATCCTCAATGTTTAATCTTGTAATAACTCAAGATTAAGTAAGGTTTAAGGCTGGGGCCTTATAGTTGGTATCAAAGGTCAGTTTAGATAACTTTAGAGGTTTGGGTATTCTCTATGCATAAGTGACATTACCATAATGGTTAGGATTTCAGAAAGAGTCCTAGTTTTAGATAAAGTGAATGAGTAAGTATATCTTAGTGTTTACCTTCATCATTAGTACATGATGGTTTTGTTGATAGACTCACACTGACATTTCTGTTTTTAGTGAATGGCTGGATCTCGCAGGCACCAAAGTGACAATTGGTTTGAAGGAAACTGTGGTGGTTCTCTGATTAAGAGACTCGATGAAATGGGGTATTCAATGAGGAAACTCGTGGTTGTTCTAAACCAACTATCAAGGATTCATGAT
Organism: Viscum album; assembly: GCA_963277665.1. Classification (NCBI taxonomy): domain Eukaryota; kingdom Viridiplantae; phylum Streptophyta; class Magnoliopsida; order Santalales; family Viscaceae; genus Viscum; species Viscum album. The sequence continues at coordinate 925,671,807 of OY728130.1, forward strand.
CAACCACGTGAACCTTGGTATGTTCTATAATGTATCATGTACGAGATGGCCAATCGATGTGGAAGTTCATGTAATAATTAAAAAGGTAACCATTAGGGTTTATATGATCCTTACATTTGAGGTAATTATGGGTTATTATATGTTATGATGGAAAATGAAAGGCATGAAATAAACTTGAAGTTAAAATATGTTATGTTTATTTTTGAAGATTTTATCTCATTTTGGGAAATGTTTTGAGAATTATATAGTTTTGGAAAAGGGACAACACGCAGACCGTGTGACAACCCGTCGCGTCGGACAATGATGCGGGAATCGAACCCACAACCAAAGTGCGACTGGTATTTATCGCCTACCACTGGACTACGTGAAGTCCCTGGTTAGTTTGAATGATTCTTTCTAGTTATATGATTTTATGAATTATGATTAAGTTTATTTTGGGTTATTTATGAAAATTATTAACCTATCATGGAGGATATGTGATTAGGTTAATTACTTTTCAATACGAGACTTTAGGAGCAACTGATGTTGTTTGGAGATAAATGTTACGATTTAACTTGGACGAATATGTGACTAAATACTTCAAATATTTGGGTTTCAATCTTAGATTGGTTTACTTTGAATAATTTTATGGACAAATTGTTTATCTAATTTTCCTCGTTGAACTTTGGGTTTTGTTGGACAAATTTTGGATGTTAAGAATAAATTTTCTTTTTATAAAGGGTTATCCTTTTTTGGATTATCTGGTATTGTACTAGAATTTTTGGTTTTGGTTTTTGTTAAAGTCTAAAGACATGGGAAGTATATAGTTCTATTTTGTGGATTAGGTGATTCTCTAAAAGTTGATTATAGTACTCTTAATGTGAACAAGTCTTCTTAAATACTCGCCTTTTGGAGAAAATATGAGTTTGTGTAAGGAATATAATAAAAGTTGAAAGTCAACATGATAAGTGATTATGTTTCCTTATGAATAAATTCCCCAACAAAAAGTATCTTAAAACAAAAATGTTGTCTATTAACTTTTCCTACTGGGGAATCGAATACCGTTTAACCCATCACAAATTTGTGATTTTCTCATGGTTAACTTTCTCCTAAACATGTTTTCTATCACTCTTCATCAGAACATAACCCTATGTTTTCTCCTCCATGTCCATGTTTTCATACTTGGAATCCTAGTATGGGTTAACTCGGGTGACCTTTGTACTTATCTTTCTTTATTTTAAAGTGATTGTTTTACCGACTCTTCTTCCGATGTGGGACTTTCAAGGATGTTTCCAAGCCCAATTTTAAAATTGCGAGGACGCAATTCCCAAAAGGGGGGAAGGATGTAACACCCCAGGTAAATAAAGAATATGAAATTTTCATATTTATCCATATTTTTGAATAAAATATTAATATGACTTCAAAGGGGACGCTATGCTCGATGGCGTACCCAACACGCAACAACGAGTTTCTTGGGAATCTTACATTGCACTCTAATAATAAAATAATATTATTTTAAATGGCAGTTAACATGTAGCCGTTGTATTGGTGATAATGGATAGAAATAACTAAAATATGATTATATATGTTTTTAAATGTTTTTACATTTATCCAATAAAAGATAAAGTCTTAAAATACGGAAAGAATTCAATTTTAGGCGTATATGCCCTAGTTTTCACTAAAGGTTCACTTATCACCTTTTGATGGAGAACCCTCTTTAAATATAGTTTTTTTCACTCTTATACATTCTTTTTGACCAAATAAAATCATTCTTTATAATTGGGACATCAAAATTTACTTTGTGTATGTTTTTTGTTATTCTTCCGATAAAGTTCATTTTTTTATGAATAAGTGAAAAATGTTGTATTTTAATTCAAAACCTCTTTTAATCTAATTTATTTATATGATTAGATTATCTTTTGAATTGGTTTTAAAGTGAAACCATAAAATATTTTTACCATTTTATTCAATGGTGGACTTTGAAATTAATTTCACTTTGAAATTCGACATAAACAAATATCAATCGTTTGATATATAATGTTTCTTAAAAACACGCTATTTGTTTTGAGAGCAAGAGTTAATTATTAAATTAATTAATTCTACTTATATTCTTTGAATTAGTTAATATAAACATCATTTTTGAATTCGGAATATCAAATATAGCTTAGAGTGGATTTTTGGTAATTTTCTGAAAAACTCCAATTTTGATGAATAGTGAAACCACTAAGTGGTAATCAAGCAAACTGATTTTTCTGTTAAATGAAAGTTTACCACTAATGTGTATTGTATTTTGAAAATCCGAAATACATGGTTGTAATTAGTATGTAAAATGTGGTTCAATGGGATGAAAATAATTTTTTGGTGAATAGTAACTTTTTTTCATTAATCGCGATTAGAGGTAATTAGTGTCATTTAAGGTAAAAATGATATTATAAAAATATGAAAACACCATGACACTTATCCTACCCCTATTTTATGAGTCATGTCCGACCCATAAAACCCATGAGTCGATTTAGGGGACCCTATGGAGCCTCTTGGGTGAGATAATGACTTTAATGCCTTTTTTTAAATAAAGGTGAAAATGACACTAACATAAATTGTTCTACTAAAACAATTTTTAGAAACGGTTATACTAATCATATTTTTGACTATAAATACTCTTTGGAAATATAATAAGATTTCATACATCAGGATATTTTTTTTATAATTTTTAGACATTAAATAAATTAATTTAATTATGACATCATTATGATGCAACGATGACCTCATTAATGAACAATTTAAATAAAACGAAACGATAATATAAAATCTAAGACCTAAACTTGGCCAAAAACTATTGGATGGGAATATTTATAATCCTTATCATCTTATCTTCGAAATATATCAATGTTGGACCTTATAAATTCGAAACACTTTTGAAAATAAAATAATAGTTTCATGATTTCCAAAAGTGCCCCTCCTCTCCTCTTATAAATGGCCCCCACCTCTACATCATTTCACACACTCCTCAAGCCTTTGGATCGGCCATACCCTGTCCATTTACTGTCTCCACATCCCTCTCCTCATCCTAGAGGATTACCTTTGGGCATAATCCTTTCAAATGAAGCCTTTAGGCTCAAATCAAAAGGAGTTACACTTTTAAAGGTAATTCATTCTCTCATGTTCATTTGTTTTATTTTGCTTCTCCAACCCCCTAAACTCTTTTTATTTACTTATTTTGTAAAAACACCTTTATATTCAATATACTAGGATGTTTTTATAAGATTTATTCAAGCTACAATCTTACACAACTACATCAAATGGTTAAAGAACATACGGTTTCCGTGGATGGAGAAATTCTGCCTCTCGAAACGATGATTGTTCAATACTCATTTAACACCTTCAAAGGTGGTCATTATGATGTCACTATTTTTATATATGATATATAATATTTTTATTCTTTCCTTAAGCTTCTGTATTTTTCATTTATGTCATACCATTATTGTTTCCATTATGGCTATACACGATATCTTTATTTTAGGAAGTGCGGACTACCGCCCCCTCAAAGTGATGTGATTCGTTAATGCCATACGTGGGACGTATAAAGGATGGATTTAATGTTATTATATATGATGTTATACTGGAGTTATAATATACCTATATATCATTATTATTTCTTTCCATTAAATTATGAGATAGAAATGAATGTAGCGTTCATGCGTACGTACGGCTTACCGTCTCCATGAACGGTGCATTTCATTTCTTATCCCCAAATGTAATGTACTATTATAAGTACATGTATATAAAGGATATATATGATAAATGATAAATCTAAATTATGAATATAATTCTTGAATTAAAATATACATACCTCTCATTTATTTTTAATTCCATTAATATGACAAAGAAATGAAAGTAGCGTTCATGCGTACGTACGGCTTACCGTCTCCATGAACGGTGCATTTCATTTCTTACCTCTAAATGATTATGTAATATTATTAATACATGTATATGCTGGATATATATGATATATATTCTATCCAAATCAGGAATTTCATTCTGGATATAAAGAACCTTTGACCACACAAACAACATGTAATTGTAAGAAGTCCACTTTCGACTTAAGAACCAAATATCGACAAAACAAACATTATTAACTTAAATGATTACATAATGTTTATAACATGACAATAAGTGATATAAAAGGAATAATGAACTATAAAAAGGTGCTTAATAATGTTTAAATTAACTCAAGTTTATTATTTAGGACATTAAAGAATGATCGAGTCAAGTCGGACCCGAGGTAAGGGATCCTACACCTCTCTTTCTTTTTAAGTACACTCTTTTATGTCATTCCTTTTAAGCTCATATTTCTTATGATTGGGATGTTATTTTATATTACTCCTACTGTAATTATTATGTTCATATGATGAGAGACCCTATTTTTCTCTCATCAATCCATTTTGAAAGTTTTGAGTGGCGCCGTTAGGCTGCCGAATTTTCGTAAGAGATCTAACCTCTCTCTTTCTCTTTAAGTACTCTCCTTTATGTCACTTCTTTTAATCTCCTCTTTGTTATGTTAGGGGATGTTATTTTATATTCCTATATCTATAAATGTTATCTTGATATGACGAGAGACCCTATTTCCTCTCATCAATCTATTTTGGATGTTTTAAGTGGCGTCGTTAGGCTGCCGAGTTTTCGTAAGAGATTTTTCATCTCACTTTTATTTCCGTGAGATTTATGCTACATTTGCCACAATTTCCTTTGATTGGTGTATGTAATGAAAATTATTTTACTCATTTTGTAATATTATTTCATTTATGAGTATTTACATCAATGTTTTATTGTTCTTCTTTCACGGGGCGTATGTTTCGAAAGATACCCATGTCGGTAAGGGAACCTTTCACCCTCCTCTTTTTAAAAGACTTCTTTTGTTGGGTCTTTTATTTTACATATTGTTATGTTGGGATATGTTCTCATATATCTTTATTGATGTAAATTTTATGTCCAGGTGATGAGATATCCTTTTTTTATCTCTCATCAACTCATTTTGATGTGACGCCGTTAGGCTGTAAAGGGAACTTCTTAACCCAATTTCGATTTCTTTGGGTTCAACATGTAGTTATTGAATATGTCATCCTTTGAATATGTGTTAATGTCATTTGATTATTTTAAACTTAATATCCACTTATATTTTGTGTATTCGTTTGTCACACATAATTATGTAATTGATTTATCCTTAAACCAAGGATACCGTCTTTGTATGGGACTGCGTCTCAATCTCCTTTCATTGAGGCATATTTTGTTTTATACACAACCTTTTATTATATGGTGTATAAAACCCCTTTACTTTCATTCTTATTCATAAGGAATCTTTTTTATACGAAGCATTTTACAAAACGAAAAAAGGGAATGTTTTTCTTGTCGTACGTATGCGGCAACAACGACTTCTCCACCGCAATGACCATTATTGGAGTTTCGGCTTCCTCTACAAGCCATACCCTTTTTTTAAAATGAAAAATACATAACATGTTTTACTTTGGTATTGAAAATGTTTTTCATAATTTTTTTATTATATCAATGTGTCGTATTGATATCTTGTGATTGAAATGTGGAAATGTTATGTTTCCTTTATGCATGTTTTATGTGATATGATTATGTTATGGTTCTTGGGCATTATTAAGAAGACGGGTGGTTCCGTGATAAACTAAGGTCGGGTGAGCCCGATATAGCTCTCCAATGCATTGGGTAACGCGAAGGAGTGAAACGTTAAGGTTTCTCCGATGAGATTTAGGGAATATACTGTGATGGGTATTCCAAAACTTAACCAAGAGGGTTACTCCCTATGTAAGAATGTTATGAATGTGTCAAGTTACCTTTATGTCTTATTATTTCTTTGATTTATTCATGGTTTGATGAGGTATGTTAAAGTGCTTATGTTTTATGGGTAATGTATGATTTCATTCTTATGTATATATGAACTCATGTTTCCTTTCCATATTTTTATAACCCTTACTGAGCTTTTTATGCTCATCCCAAGTTTTTGAAATGTTTTTCACAGGTCAAGGGAAAGGTACATGATGTGATGAAAGTGTCAAGGATGTGTCAAGAAAGAATCCGTGTTTTATTTTAAATATGTTTCCGTTGATGGGAAGAATGAATATTGTCTTTTATGTAACCACTTTGTTTAAATATGGAATGTAATGCAAGTTTCATGATCTAATTCTCTAAAACTCTAAACCTGAAATGATCCTCAATTTTTAATCTTGTAATAACTCAAGATTAAGTAAGGTTTAAGGCTGGGGCCTTATATGTAGATAATATATATATTCAGTTATATGGTCATTGTATTCATGTTAACAAGGTACATAACCTTTAAAAGGTATAATCAAAACACCATTTAAATAAAATCATAATTAATAACATGAATTTATTAAAAAATATCCATTTTCTTTGATTTAAAAAAATTACTTTTAGAACCATTTTACTTAATAAATTTCAGGTAAATTGTGTAGAATTCCATCATCAAGATATGTGGTGAAACCCCATATAGCTTTATAGAAAAAAATTATTTAGAAAACATCAAATCATATCAATAAAAATAAAGATATCACATGAGAAAGAAAAATAAATAGACATGAAAATAATCACATGGTATATAGTAATCATGTATAATAATCACACAAGCTACTGATAAGAATTGAACAGAATCACACAAGCTTGGTATTCATATAAGCATTAAAATGACATGTGAATGTTATTATCCCGAAATGATGCAAGAGTACACACCTTCACTTTCCTTATCAAGACAATATGTAAATCTCATAAATCTACAACCATCATAAAATTAAATCAATGTGTCTTAGTGAAATGATAATAAATTTTTGTAGAAAATAACATAAATAGTAGTCTCATCCCTAGAAACATTATATTTCCCTCATTTATGGGTTTTCCGTTCCAAGACACAACACATTAACCAAGTCTTGAAACCATCCACATTTCCAGACTTCTAGGCCAAAATAATATAAATTTGAAAAAGAATATATGCTACCACTTTTCAACGTCCCAACCTAGGAGCCACAAAAATAGTTCCCTGACATGATTAGTGAAAAGTACTTAGGGAATCCCTTATGTTTTCCAAAGGCTATCCACTAGAAGAGAGGAACTCAAGGTGGTATATAGAAGATACTATAGCATATGGATCAACAATAAACATTATATAAAAATAAATAAATGAAATATAGTGGAAGATAATAATATATGATAATTAATAATAAACACCAAACCTAGAAAGTCAATTAAATCGACCATGGATTAACATGTTAACACATAATATTGGTAGTCAAAAAACTGAAGGTATAAAAAAGAAGACTATACAAAAAAGTAAAATAAATAACCAAAATACCTAAATCTTATAGTTATAGAGTGTATGTGCACATCCTATAATTCTATGCCAAGTCTACCCTATAAAGAGTAACAACATGAAGACAAAATATAAGATAATATCCTGAAACGAAGATAGGTTTCTGAGTACCAAATCAGGGGCCTGAACATGGGTTAGTAAAACTCAGTAAGCCACCACCAATTTCATCTAATTCATATCCATCCTTTGAGTATAAAAATTTATATTGTGGAGTTATAATAATAAAGGATTTATAATAAATTGATCATGTCATTCTTGGTTCTTCACAAGATACCTATCTCACACCACCTTTATCAGCCTTATCTAGAATGTCTCTAAACCTCTAAATTTTTAAATGATGTCTTAGGACCCATGGTAGATAACTAGGGATTTATTGTACAATGTTAAAAAAAATGTATTACATTTCTAAAATAGGGGTATCAATCAAAAACATACTAACAAAGGGAGGGTGGGAGTCTTGTCTAATAATTCCCTCAAATTGATAATGGTAACCATGATAAAACATTTAAATAATAATAATAATAATATATAAAATTTCAGAAAAGTTCATTTAAAATAATTTGAAAGGGCACAATGCCTAAAAATTCAATAAGTTAGGATATGGGCCACCATGCCCAACAATTCAATATGTAATAATATTTGTTGTTGTTATCAACAACCACAATTGTGATTATAAGAATAATCATGTTCAATGAGCTATAATCATAACTATATTCAACATTATGTCCAATAAATTCAAATAATAAACGGTAACATAGTTTCCAACAATAAAAACTAAATAGTGATGAGTTCTATGTCCAACACCACTTAAACAACTATAATTTATTCATATTATATTTCCTTATGAGACCACTAATGGAATTCAATATAAGAATCCATGTGAATATCAATGCAATAAATAGATAGTCACGTTTCCATTAAATAACTAAACGTAGTCCATGGGAATTATTAAAACATTTTAAAAAATTTGAAATATCATTAATCATTTCATATTCTAGTTCTAAAATGGCCATGAGGTATGGTCCTGTCATTCATATTATATTTAATCAAATATAATTTTTATTAGTAGAACAATTTCCCTTTAATTTCAAAGTGAAAATGTGCCCAAAGTATTTATGACATTATTTTGGTCATTAGAAAATGTTATAATTAATAAGGGTTAAGTAGGACTTGATTCCAATAAATAGAGCATTAAATGATTCATTTAATTAAAATATTTTCCTCTCAATTAAATTAATATTTGAGGGAACCAATAATTGTATCATCTAAAAAAGGATTGTACTCTGTGTCTATTTTCAATCAATATTGGGTTGATGAAGGAGTTCTAAAACCAAATAATCTAATGGTGCAGGTGGTTTAATTACTGATGGTGGTGTAGTATCCTAGTGCTTATTGAGGTTTTGGGGACAATAATTTAGAGGATAGAAAAAATTATTGTTGTTGAAAGAGATATTTTCATGTAAATATTTTTTTTAATAAATGGTAATGAAGAATTCGAGAGTTGCATGCAAGTGAAGATTCTGGGCCATGGAATCAAAATATGGAAGTTAAAAATGTTTCATCCATGTTCAAAATCATCATGAAAGTCATAGTTCCATGAAATAGGAAGTCTATCACGTAGCCACAAAATAGTGTTGAAGTTACACACTAAAAGATACAACAAATTGTTAATGTTCAGCACCAATGGAAGGTTTCACACAATATCTAATCATGAATTGATGTTACATGGAAGGTTATGTACATCTATAAACAGGTGACTACATTCTTCATTTGGGGTAACCCTATAAATGATTATCTAGGGCCTCATCATTATGAAATATTCTAATGAAGTATATTTTCATGAAAAAATTATATTTTTCAGGAAACATAGGTTTTTCATTAATTTAAAAATTTTTATGGACAAATCTAAAAGTTCTGAGAAAACAGAGTGTTTCATGAAAGTAAAAATGTTTTAAAAATGTGGAGTAGTTGTGTGGAAATCATGTTTTGATCATATTTTTGAGTGAATAGTGCATTAAATGGAATTAATTTAGGAAAATGGGTTAAGTAGATTATCATGATATTCTTTGAAAAAAAATATTTTCCAAATCTATTGATGAAAACATAAAATTGAGAAACTGAGAAAGACATATCCAAAAGTAGTGTGAAAAGGAGAGTCAAAGGAAGTTATCTGAGGGAGGTTGTTTATTATCCCAAAAATTCATTTTAAAGGAAGTGTACCTGGAATGGAATGACAGTGTTTGAATAAGTATAATCCACAATATCTAGTAAAGATTATTATATCTTGGAATGAACAAAAAACTATGAGTGTGTAATTCCTGGACTAGACCTTAGAGGTAATACAGGTAAAATTCTTTTAATGTGATTCTATTTCAACATATGGTTGTTTGATAATTTCATAATTTCATCAGAAATGTTTAATAAGTTCCTAACAATTTGGAGACAAGATTTTTCTTATTGAAAGAAAACTTTGACACCAAAATTCATCCCACCACTCTTAGGGTATTCCTAGTTGTTACAATTGGCATCAGAGCCATGTTATTGTTGTTAAATCAAACCTCTATTTTATTTTTCTATATAATTCAGTGAATGTTAAGGGAGTTACACTTTTTTATGGAAGAAAATTCTATATTTTTAAGAATATAATGATGTCTTGTCTATGAAATATTAGGATATAAGTTCTCTATGAATCATTTCAATGGATTCAGGTTTGTGATGTGAAATTTCCTTCAATGACTAGAATAGATATGAAATTTTATGAGGAAGATTTGAAACCTCAAAATGTTCTTACTACAGCACTATTTTATGAAATATATTTGAAGGTGAAGGGTTTTTGTATATCCAAATCTATGTATGAGAAATGATAGAATCTATACGACAATGGAAGAAATGTAAAGGATGTCAAACATCACATTATTTAAAATCAGTTTGATTATCTCATAATACATCCAGATGAATATATAAGAATATTATTTAATTGCATTATGGAAGTTTTTGGGCCAATTCAATGACTTAGGGAAGAAATTAAGGGTATCAAAATTTTGATGAAAAGACTAAGAGGGAGTCCACCTTTTTATAATCCCAAAGTGTTATCTCTGGAGGAAAAAGTTTTTTCCTAGATTTCTCTTGATGATATGACAAGATTTCAAGTGGATTATGAAATAATATCTATACAATATGAAACTATAATTCGAATAATTAAGAAATTTATTCAAATCCATGAAAAACCATGGCCTATAGAAAGTTTTGGTTGATGCATACGATGTCAAGAATGAAATTCTTTCACTTTTTTCTAGGATGTTCATGAGAAGAAAAGGGGTATTTGAAGTAATTTTTTTTAAAGGTTGGGGACAAAGCCTCATTTATTATTAAATCAAAGCAAAGTCCTCTTTAACTGGGTAGAGGGAGACCCATTACATACCTCGAAGTCCTAGAGGGCATTTTTCCCATTACGTGGCCCGTATGCCCGTTTTTTTCCCCCAAAGCCCATTCTATGAATAGTATTTCTACTGTAAATGTGCTGCTATAGTATTGTCCCACCGCTACAGTTCATGACGCTGCTACAAGGTCGCCACTGCTACAGTACGCTACAGTACCTGCACTGAATGGGTTTTAAACCCCCATCTATCATGTAGAATTAAGGGGTGCTTACCACCAAGCCAAACCCCAACTAATTTGATGGAAAATTTACTTTAGATGATTTTAGCTTTGGAAAAATAAGGAACGTTAAAGATATGTGCTAAAGGAAATTCGTGGATAAGGAAAGTGAATTAGAAATCATGTAGAGGCCTCAAAAGAGGTTCCTAAAAATGAGGAATTTATGTTAGGAATGAAATTACAGAGTAATATTTTCTTTTTCAAATATAACAATGATAAAAATTTATTTCTAGAGGATATATAGAAAGAGTTCAAAAACAATGTTGAAGAATCCATGATCGTTATGGTTCAAAAGATCTAACATATGATGTTATAAGAAATTCAATCAAATTTTATTGTTGATATGAAGGTGTAAATTGATGGTTATCAATATGAGATTGACATTCACAAAAAACATGTAAATATGAGATATTTTTTTTGAAATATTAAACAGAGTGTGTTCATCATACGAAATAAGATATTGATCGACTATATCGAGGGGAAAATGAACATTTGAAAACTCTTAACATCTCTGAGGATGCCTGTAGATTAAGCTAAGGATTTAAGAGAATGAAAAAATTATCCATGAACTTACATCGATATTAGAGGAAAAGGATAATATAGTTTAGTTCCTTGAACAATAATTCACCTCTTTAAGGAGTAAACTACAAACTGAATCAAATTAATTGAAAAATATTAAGAAATTATATAATGGAAGGTTTTTAGATGAAGAGACTTTGGAAATCGTAAAACATGGTTATGAAAGAGTAGAGAAATATTTGAATGATCAAATATCTAAATTTATGGGAAGAAGTGGAATTTGATATGATACAGAAACATCAATGGTTGGAAATGTGATCAGCCAAAACAATGTGATGTAGAAAAAAGAACATATCACAATTGTATCTAGTCTCCTATTAGATAAATCAACTAACTGAATAGATAAGATAGATGAAAATAATACTCAACTATCCATAGAATATCATTGATCAAATACCTATTCAAAAGAAGGATACATGTAGAGTAATTTAAGCAAAATTAAATTTCCTCTTATAAAATATAAATTTTGTATATTTTTAGGCTACACCATTTGTAACTGTGAAGAACCAATGAGATATCTAAATGGTGAAGAACCTAGTCGTAAACAACAGAGACTAATACAAAATACATCATCATTTATAATAAATACTTTTTGTGGATATTGTTTTCATTATTATAACATTGTTCATAAGTTCATTCATTTTGGGAAGATGAAATCTTAAATCCATAACAACAGAACTCTAATACAATTCAATACTAGTTAACTAAGTAGAATTAACCTAGCAAAAAAATTATTCTCAATTAGAATAAAATATGTGTATGATTCAGCCATATATGATGAAAAGAGACCATATTATGATGTCACACAATTAGGCATCCCAAATGAGAAAAAGAAAATGATTGAGAAAGAAAACTGGTAGAAACTGATCTAAAATCTACATAGAATAGTTTGACAAGTTTTCTTGAAAGTGTATTCTCATCCCACAAGAATGGAAATTAATGTTCTAAAAAATCAAGTATAGGTTTTATGGAACTATGATTTGGAAACAACAGTGAATTTAATATCCAAAGAAATTGAAATAAAGAAATATAAAATGACGATCTAATGAAAACCAAAGTACTCTACATGGACGTTATATGTAACAATCTCCTATGTTTTAGACAACTCTATGACTCAGAACTGGTAGTGATATTTAATCATAAGAGGTGAATCTTATATAATATGATATATAATTTTCTAATGAAAGGATGTATGATAAAAGGTAATTTATACTAGGTATATATTAAAGAAAACCCATTATTTTAACAAATTAATATGAAAACAAATTTTTCTTGTAGAGGTAGGTCACATTAATCATTAGATGATGGAAAACATATCGAGGCTAAAGGATCCTTTTGAAAATTTCAATCTAATGTGTGATCAAGAAAATAAATTTAATGATTGTGTTTGAAAAAGGATGTTCTAAAATTCTTATCATCTGAAGAACAAAGGGGAATCAAATCATTTTGATCTAGTCCAAAAAGATGTGAATGGCACATTAAATGTAGCTAGAGCGTATGGAGAGTGTTAGTTCAATAATTTTATTTATGATTATAGTATAATGTCATGTGTGATGTTTCACAACATAAATGATAAGTTCTTTTCCACATGAAGATATATCTTCAAATATTTGATAATTAAACTTGTTGAAAAATTAGTATATTATGATCTGAAAATTGAAAAAAATAAAAATCCATTCAATTTTAAAACTACTTGAAAAAATATGGGATCAAGCATGAGGTTTCATCAGTGATAATACATCGAAAAAATGAGGCCACTCAACATAGATATTGATAGGTGAAGAATATGGAAAAAAATAATGTCGACTGATATTTTATTTTCTTATCGTTACAAGAAAGAGGATCTTAAATTTATGGAGTACACTAAAAATCAAAAAAGGGTGTTTCACAGAGAGTACATGAGAGAATATGGGATATGGAATGGAATAAATCCCCCACTAAACTATTTTCATGTTTTTTTAAATATTTTATCTAATGAAAATAATGAAATCAAGGAATGTATATTGATGTTGTAATTGAATGAATATTCCTCTAATATTCAATAAAGAGTAAAGCCTTTCTATTATAAGATAATAAAATTAGAAAGATGTATGAAAGTAAATAATTTCTAAATCCTTGAGGCTAAAACAATGAATAACACAATGACCTCATATGCTGATATAATTAAGGACGATGAAGAATGTGGAAAAGGTATGTTTTCAAATATTAAAATTGTGGAAGACTTTCCCAAAATTTAGGGCCACAAAAACAATAATAATTCAGATTTACAATTAGAACATGAACCTATTTTTAAATAAACTCTCTATGAACCTAGTATGATAAATATATAATCATAATTATACCACTACAACATTATTGGAGAGTAGACCATAACTAAAAAAAATAGAGCATGGGGAAATAAGAACATTCATCCCTATTATCAATTATGGAACCAACCTTATTCAATAAAGTGGAAAATAATTAATCATGGTTTTATGCCCTGAATGAATAACTATAAAATATTGAGAAAAAATAAAAATTGGGATCTTGTTAAGAGACCATAAAATTATATTGTGATTGGAACAATGTGAATCATTGGAAATAGATTCGATGGACTATGAAATGTGATCAAAAATGAAGTATGCTTGGTGGGTATTGTAAAATCACATATTGAATGTATTTATGTTGAATAAATGTTTTATCAAGTATCTAGACTTCAATCTTTTGGGCTCTTCCTTGAAATATAGACTGAAAAAGTATACACTCCTTATGGGATGGATGTCAAAACATCATTCTTAAATTTTGTTCTTTAATTAGTAGACCACATTGAACAAAGAGTAGGTTTTCTAATTGGAAATGATGAATAAGTTTTTTAGATTAAATAATGATTTAATGGTATAAAAATAGAACCATGATCATGGTATTCATGACTAGATACTTACCTATAGATGCTACAATTTAAAAGTGGAGGTGTCAACAGTAATTTCAATGTAAATAATTCTATTGTTAAATATGTGGTACTTGTGGTGGTTGATAATATTATATTTGGTGTTATAGGACATAGATCAGAGGAATAATTTCATAAATACATGAATTTATAATTTAAGAATACCATAATTGGTGAACTCACATACATTTTTGGTCAATATTTTATTTAATGAAGTTAAACAGCTTAATTTCTACAGAAAATAATGAAAGGGGGCCTCTAAAGAAATTAAAAATTCATGACTCTAAACCAATGTTGAATCTGATTGTGGTTGGCATGAGACTTGGAAAGCACAAGGATGGGAAATTAGTGTACCCCACCTTATACCAGGGGAATATTTGGGGCCTACTGTATTTTGTTGTAATAAGGACAAATAGTTCCTTTTCAACCTATTTAGTAGCTCGATTCCAAATTAATCTGAAGGAATAACATTTTTCATCAATAAAAATGATCATGAGTAATATCAAGGTACTATAATCATTGGATTAAATTTTTTAGTAGGAAGGTATAATAAATTATCATCATTTTATGATAATGACTGGATTGGATATGTGTGGGATCAAAATCAACAAGTGGGGGTTCAATCGTTATTATCAGTAAATGTGTCGGATGGTTGAAAAAACTAGAAATAACCTCACTAATTACTGATGAATAAGAGTAGATCCCTATGAGAAAATAATGCAATCTGCTATTTTAGATGAAGAATCAACTTACTAATATTGGTGCTGAGGTGAAACAGCCAATGGTGATATACTATTATAATATAAGTGTGATCGAGATCATAAAAAATATGGTTCAATAGTATCTTCCAAAACATATTGAGATTAGATATCACTTTATTAGCCAAAAGTTGAACAAGGTGGGACTAAAATGGATAATTATGAAACTAATGATCATGTGGATGTCATGATGAATATTTATTTGTAAAAACAATGTTGGAGATACATCGGTTGATCCTTAGTGTTGATCCACCTCCCATTGTGTTACATTTTTAAATCTGTTTATGAAAGTGGTGTAGTTTTAATGGGTAGATAATATTGGGGATGTTTTGGTAGCTAAAGGGAACAATGTGGATTCTCTAGGTTTATTGTGAAATGGGGTCTGGAGAAATTCAATTTAATAGAGTTTTGATGGACATGGGGTCACTCGAGTCATAGAATTATATCATGATGGAATTCTCTCTTAAACTATTTTTTTCTGTATAGACCATTACTCAGGTATACTCTGAGAAATGGATAATATATTTCACTCTTTTCTATTTTTGTTTCATGATTGTGAATTATTAATTTTTTTTACGGATTAACAACATTCGAAAAGGGTAATATTATTATAACAAGGGTCTTAACTACTATTAACAGATTTTCTTCTGTCTTTGTTGTCAATCCACACTAGAGTTGCTCCTTAGGGATTATTTGGGAGATCTTATAGAAATACAGCATAGGCCAGTGTTTCTCACAAGCATTGAAACTTCATGAAATAAATTGTTGTGTGAAAAATTATGTGTTGTGTGCACCCTCAAAATAGATGTGAAATAAATTCTAAAGGTGATGTCAAATCATTAATGCTCATAATCCCAGGAAAGTGGTGCATATAGTCTAAGTCTCCCAAAAATGTTATCTGAAGGTTAAAATATGTAAATAAACAGGTGGATAACTCCTTTATTTGGGGTAACCCTCTCAACAAGACTTAGGTCATCTACTTCATCAAAGTGTTGTGTGAATAATAGTTTCAAAACAAAATGAAATTTTTTGCAAGACCTCAAGTTTTGTACAAAAAAAAATTCACCACAAGTCTAAAAGTTATAGGAAATCTTATTATTACATGAAAATAGAAAATGTTACAAGAGTTTGGAAGTATTTCGTGAAAGAAAAAATGAGATTATCTATTTTGAGTGAACAATGATTTCAAGGGTATCAATTAAATAAAATGGTGCGAGAAAATATCATTCTAATCAAGGAAAATAATATATGATCCCAATATAATGATGCTAATTTAATTTCAATAAAGTGAGAAAGACTCATTCCAAATTAGTGACAAAGGGTGATTTGATGGAATTGATCTAAGGGAGGTAGTGTGAAATCTATAAAAATCATGTAAAGTTAGTGTTTTTAGAATAGAGTGATTGTGTACGAACAATTATTATGAACAATATCTAGTAAATCATAGTGGATTTTGGTACGACCTACACACTATTGTATTTTTCTTTCTGGACTATGACCTTATTGGGGAACCAAGTAAAACTGTTATATTGTTTTTCTATTTTTAGATTTGGGTGTTTGATAATTTCATGACTCCATCATATTGATTTAACAAGTTCCTACCAACATAGAAACAATATCTATATCATTAAAAGGAAAATTTGAGACCATGATTTACCCCACCCTCTCAAATTTTTATTAGGTTTTACAAGGATAATATCCAATTCTCATCTACGTAGATCTTAGGGATAAATTTATATTATTAATCCATTTATTAGTTTATTTAAATCAATTAAAATTAAAAATAATTGGATGGAAACTCAATAAGTCTTAATAGAAGTATAATTACATAAGCTCAGTATAGGGTTCATGGGTATTTTTTATAAAAAATCCAGAATGGTTGTTTGTGTTAAGGTAGAAAACCTCCAATTTTTGAATTCGGTCTCAAGGAAAACCAATTAAAGGTGAAAAAATATTTAAATAAATTTATCATTTAGATTGTGATTCATGGAGAATCCAACATGCATCACAATGATACATTTTATAAAGGATAAAAATTAAATGGAAGGGAATACTGACCACAAAATTCATAACAATGAAAATTCACGCAACCATTAAAAATCTGTAAATTGATCCCGAATGAGAAATATTAATGAAATAGAACAACTCCATAAAAATAGGGCATAAGATATCACACACATATAACACTATAGTTAGAGATATCATCTGAGAAAAGAATGAAAATTCATTGATATATTTACTAAGAGGCTTCGAACTTGAAAAACGGTTCTTGATTTGATAAATTAATAGAGAAGATCCAAATAATCATAATGGTGAGAAATATAGAGATCATTGAGAGGAAGTTAAATTAATGGAGGAGGAGAATGGGGTGCTTTTTTGTTAAATGAACCAATGTAAAGTTGTGATTTTCCCATTTTTTAAAGGGGTTTATTTTTTTGTAATCGTACACCAACAATGTTATATATTCTATATGGTAGACCATAGCTAAAATAGATAAGATTCTAGGTTTGTAAAATAGTGTATGGGTAATTAATGACTACTATCAAGAGGAAACCCATCTCATATTGTAAGGTGAATGGTTAGAAAAACTGTGTACAACCCATGTGCTCACTATTGAAATTTTTTGTATACCCCTCATAATTCAATGTAAACAAATTTGGATATTTTTAAATAACATGATACATCATAATATGGTCTCACATTTAAGACACTTGGTTAATACTAAACATGAGACTCCCTTTACATTCCAAAACCTGGTATTTCAAAGCCAAAACTCTTGAAACACATTTAGGCTTTCGATAAAATTATTGATCTATAAGACCTATACTAAAATAGAATTTTAGTGATTCTCAATTATTAGTATTTCATCGCAAATATTAGTTTAATATCTGGCCAAACAATTAATTGGAAATTAAAATTTTATTATAATTCTCAAATTGTTCAGTACACAAAATTCTATAGTTAGTTTAAATAATCTACTAAATAACTATGCTAATTGCTGAATTTATTATGAAAATAAATATAGACTATTGATAGTTGATTCATCTACTTCCGTACATAGGAATAAAAAACAAAAAGGTCAATATATCAATCAAATTATTCTATTCCAAATCGATCATTGTTTTGAAGAATGGTTCAATGAGGAAAAAAAGGAAGAAATTATTTCTAATTACGACCCACTCATTAAATAGAACTCAAGCCATCATCTCAATATAAATATATACTTATGAGAATAAATGACCCAAACATATTTTATTCCTAAAGTACTTTCTATAAATTCATCTGGTCTTAAGAATATTATATTCCCTCTAATGTAATTTATAAAAATTAGAATTCAATTCATACCAAATTCTATATACTTATCACTCATACCTATTAAATATGAATTTATACTTACCACAACATACTTATTTTGATAATTAATTTCTTTTAATTTAAAAAGTTGTTATTTTTTGCATAATATTTAGCATCAATTAGTTCTATTTTTGAGGAGTTATTATTTATGTTTTTAGTTATTTTCCAAATAGTAAACATTTATTTTTTGGATATTTAATATGTTTAGATAAATTTAATATGAACCCCATTCAAAATAATAAGATCATACCATTACATAAGAAGATAACTTTAAACATACATGGTCCTAATTGTTTTTAAATATAAAGTTTTTTAGAAGATTTTTTATTTTTTAAGGATGATTGTATCTTTTTCTATTGTACATTTATTGATGAGCTAGTAGTGTGCATTATTTTTCATAAACATTATCCCGCTAAAACCCCATTTTCACCACATATTTATTTTTTATGGATTGCAATAAAGTGCATTATTGGTGGATAGTAGAGAGGACATTATCCCGCTCAAACCCCATTATTTCTTTTTAGTGTGTGTTTATTTTTTTTATTGATGAGCTAGTAGTGTGCATTATTTTTTTATAGGGGAGAACATATATTCGGAGAACTAGAAAAAAATTTAGTAATACATGACATGTACTTTATAAACACACATCATGTACCACTGCAAGATGCATAACTCATCTAGCCTGAGTACATACCCATGTTTCCAACCATAAATCATACATCGTGTAGAAATTCTACACACTATTTAAATCCTTCTAGAATTAATTGGTGGATAGTAGAGAGGACACATATCATGTATTATGGTGCTACATTCCATGTACTTCAACTAACATACCATCAGTGCTTCAAAGTCAATGGATGTTGTGGTAGACCACCTACTGAAAGTGAAAACGAAGAAAAATGTTTGACCCAAGTAAATTTTATGTAAATACATGTACATTTTATGTACATTAATTTTCTATAAATATAGAGGCATCCATATGAATTATATGGGTTGGAAATTTGAGAAAGAAGTGATTCTTCTCTACCGATGTGATCTTCCCATGATGCTAGTAAATACGATTCTTCATTTCCTTTTTATTTTTGTGTGTTTTTCTTGTTCCCCATGCTTCCCTATCATATACATGGTAAGGAATGAGTTCCCAATCAATCCACACACCTTAAATGTTGTCATAAAATGGTGAGTTTCACTATGTTTGGTTTTTAATAAGATTATGGGTGTACTATAATAGGAAATCTGATGTGAATTCTATTAGTGTGATTTTACAAAATAATTCATTTAAAGATAAAATTACCAATAAAACTAATTGTTTTATATCTTGATAAAACTGAAAAAACTAGATAAAACTAAAATAGTTTTAATAAGTGAATCTATGAAC
Organism: Viscum album; assembly: GCA_963277665.1. Classification (NCBI taxonomy): domain Eukaryota; kingdom Viridiplantae; phylum Streptophyta; class Magnoliopsida; order Santalales; family Viscaceae; genus Viscum; species Viscum album. The sequence continues at coordinate 925,691,843 of OY728130.1, forward strand.
ATTGGGTGACCCTATTGCCACTATTTTAGGGGTTTTGTTTCAATATGTATTTGAACATCCAATCTCCAGACCAAGGGATTTGTTTTCATATACCCAATTACCTATTATCTAACAATGATGTTGTGAAATATTTGAATCCCCATGGAAAAACCATTTCATATATAATGTTAATACAAGATAATATCTTTTTCAATTAACTTTAATCAAATTATAACCAAGAAACACCTATTTCTCGGTCATTCTTTTCCTTCTATTATTTCAACTAAATTTTCTGTAAATAATTTCACAATTTCATCCATTTTCAATTTCTGATTCATTTAGCTTGATAATAAGTTAAACCACAAAGACTAAAATTTTCCATTTATTTTTTACTCCTTCCATGTGGGATCAACCCTAACTGCCACTAGATACTAAATTAGTCATTTTTGAAGGGACTCCAAATTTTTCATGCCTCGTGACAGCTGCAATAAAATTATGGTGATATTTTTGGGTAACAATCAGAAAAAAAGCAGTGTGAGTATGATTCTAGGCTGGTTTACCCATTATTTTCTCTTTAATTTCTTCATTATATCCTTGGGAGCCTTGACCTAAATTCCCTATGGATAATTATTCAAATGGAGGTCAGTATACTTTTCCTATAGATGATTTATACCCATATAATCTTCTGATCTCAAACACTTAACTGAATGAATATTATCTGAACATGGATGATGGTTTTTAGTGTGAGGAAAACCCACATACATCCTTCAACCTGCCCAATTCTTCTCTTCTATAAATATTTTTAAATAAAACTGAAAAAAATTTCTTGATGATGGAATCCTTTACCACATTCCATTTGGAAAAAACTGAAGGGTTATGAATACTTGGCAATACGGTAGAGTAGCATTCTGATTTAATTTTTGATATTGATAATTTAGTTGAGTATAAAGTTGGGTGATCTTATTCTAATTTAATTAAGGATGAATATCATGATGTTGGACTCACTTATTATTCTGTTAAAATCTCTAAAAATAACTTTCCAAACACTCAATTTGAATATGGAAACATTTCATGTCATGTTCATTATTAGTTTGATCATTTCATTGATTTTGAACCCAAAATTTATTTATTATCTACTCAGAGGATATCTATGATCATTTTCAGATTTTTAGTATATAAAATTAGAAACTTATTTTGCTGGAGGACATTAATAATCTCATCTAGGAACTAGTTTTGCTTTGGAATTTTCTATCTATATAGAAATTGTAATATAAGCCACCACCCAGACCACCTTAATGCCAATAAAAATTGATTAAAGGGAATGACACAGAGAATATGTGGTTATTCACATAGTCTAAGTCACATACTACTTCAAATTTATAATAAGTAACTCTAACTAAGGTCGATCCAAGTACCTAAAAAAGGAAATTTCTAGGAGGGAACCCAAAAAACTCTAACTCTATCTATTTTTATTAAGTTTTTAATAAAGACAGAGTGTTTATTTCTCATTAACATATCGTGTAACATCCTATTTATTGTTTCATAGGAAACACGATTGATATGTGAAAAAACTGAGTTTGAGTAGTGTGTTACATTATTTTTTTTGTATATAATAATTATAATTTTGGGTATAAATACAATTTTATTTAGTCAATAAAAGGGAATAAATCATGTGCTAGTGGAAAGGTCATTGGAAGGTATATGATTTGTCACCAGTTTGAGTTCATTGGCACCCACCATTCGAATATGATTCATTATTTTTTTCCAAATGCATTATTAAAGAGTGTTTTTGTTATTTTCATTAATGGTAAAAACTTTTTAAAATAAAAGAGAACTGATGGAGGGTTTGAATTAACCTGCAGGGTCATAGCCAACTATTTAAAAACCTGGGTTCAAGTCAATATATTCGACTCAGTTTAATAAATTTTCACTAAATAAAACCACAATTCATATATTTAAACATATTTCATGTGTTATATATATTATTTTCATTAATAGTTTAAAACTATATTAAAAATAATAAATAACCCAAGAGTGATGTTTGTTGATTTGAAGAGTAGTTATACCACGAAGTAAAAGACTCGAGTTCTGATTCAGCTAATCTCTATACATCATACCAGTATTTAAAAAATAAAATTACATTATATTAATATATCATTAATCTTTTGTTTCATTAAGCTATTAATAAAATAAAAATGTATAATAATATAATTATTTATAAAGAAATCTCCCCAGTGGTTAAGGGCATGCACTCGAATAGAATTAGTCACTCAATCAAATAATTCATTTTCTACCATTCCATCTACAACATAATTCATAGACCCACCTCTCAATATTCCTTCAGTTAACCTTTTAATGTCTTCCCACATTGAAATCATGGAATGTCACCTCAATTCCATCAAAACACGACTTGATCAGATGTTGGTCAATTTGGGAATTATTTTCCATCACCTGGTGCATCCATTTGGAACATCCCATACTCATCAACCACATCCTCAATAATCAGAATGATAGTCCATGTTCGTATCACTTTCTCCCAAACAAGACTAGAGCCCCACACCAGCATCTTCCATCACAGTTCCCCCCCCATACAGTACCCCCAGATTCTGATATAACCTCTCCCAAGGCCACCTAGTGACTACTATTACACACTATATTTCCATGATATATATATATATATATATATATATATATCAATGTTGGGTTTTCAAATTCAAAAATTTTATGTATGTAGAAAAACTTTTCCCTTTCATCGATAGTCATAGGTACTCTAGCAGGTCATGTTCAACTAGTTTCTCTATCTCTTTAATTTTCAATCTCCCCATTAGGGGACTTTTATTTACACATTGACTTTCATTCACATTATTTGGATTACTTATTCTACTAGTATCCCATGACCTATTTCAATTTTTTGATTATACATAATTAAGTACATAAAATATTTTAAAATGTGTAAAATTAATGATTAATTAGAACAATAAATAATAAATATATATGTGGTCATTTTAAAAGTTAAATGAAAATTTTAAGGTATTGAAAAACATAGCTGATATAACATGATTTTATATATTATTTCTATTCAATTTTAATTTATTATACATTTCATTTATATTTATGTCATGACCTAATTGACCCATTTTTCATCCCCATTCCAGAGTGGTATTCCAAACCCTTTATCATATTCATCCTCACACCCACCTTTTAAAGAGATTCTTAGTATATGCATAACTACTAGAAATTTTCTTTATTTTCAAAACATGAATATTTTGCATCACATTAAAATGAATTAAGAATTTGATTGATATTTTAATCCCCTTGTAACTTTGGGACATTAATTACAATTTTTATTTGTGGAACCCCTTGTAACCATGAACTTCATTTAATGGAAGCCACATTATAAACCTATTTATCCCTCTTATACTATTTTTTTATAATATTTCATGATTATTCATTTGATCATTAAAGATGAAGTTTAGAGATTCATAGTATAATTTGGTTAGAGGAAATGACATTATGTGTGGGGGAGAGTGCCTCTCAATAATTTGTGGAAAAGGGTTAAAAACCCACCATTACTTGTATTCATAAGTTGTCCTAAAAGAAGTGATAAATTTAAAAAAGGACTAAATTCATACATTAAACACTTATATGGTTAAAAACTGTGTTGTAGATGGATGATAATGGTGTTCTTGACCAATTGGATACTTTTATTGGGATAAATATTCATTAATATTTTTTATTTCATATCATGGTATATTCTTCAGAACTGTACTGAAAGACCTCATGGTTTTTTATCATTTAATTTATAAGTGGTGAATTAGAGTACATACAAGATTATAGGTAGACTAAATATAATTGAGTTTGATTATATCTCTAATTACAAAATCTTGCTTGGTAAATGTATAATTTTCCTAGAGAAGAACATCATTAAGTGGAATGAATATATAGGAAATGTTGACAAATGTGCCTTATGGATGATTAAAGAATTAAATTATATTATATATGAGGTTCTACTAGAATATATTTGAAATAAAAAAAAATTATTCCTTTTAAAATCATCTATAATGACTATAATACTTATAAGTGTAATTAATATAATTATTCACTTTTTTTACTGTAGAATCCTTTAATTCTATGTTGATATTTTTATTCAAGGTAATAAAATGACTTGGTGTGGGGAGTTTGATGTACCCATTGTATGAATACATTTTCATACACTTTATTGTGTTCACACCCCATTTCCATGTGATATTTATTATTTTATGGATAAAGTGCATTATTTTTTTACTCATTGTGATTTTTCAAGAGTTTCTAGTGGAAATAACATATCAGGACAAACCAAAAAACTCTATAATACGGGTCCTGTAATTGTTAATCACACGTTGTGTACCATTTCATGATGCATAACTATTCTATCCTAACTACATTCCCATGTTATCTTATAGAAACCACCTGACATGGAATAATTATAAAAACTATATACAACCTTCCAAATGAGTTTAGTGTATGATAAAAAGGTTAAATTCCATGTTTGATGGATCTATACACCATGTACATCCAACAACCAACTACAAATTCCTAAAATTAAATACATGATGTAGAAGTCCAGCTAATGATGAACAAAACAATGCCAAAAATAGATGACCTAGGTACATTTCAGGTACTTCATTGTACACACCGTGTAAATAAATTTTCTAAAAAAGTGGAATTCTTATGGATCTTAGTAGTTGTTCATTCTCGGGGGAGGTGATGCTTCCCTTCTTATGTGAACTTCACCTAATGTCAGTAGGGTTCCTTATTAGTTTCTTTTTTTTAATGTGTTTTTATTATTTTTCTTACTTACATATCATAACCATTGAGGGGATTTATTTTCCACTGAATCTATACACTATTTACATGTTAATAAGATTCTTATTTTCTCTATGTTGGGATTATAAAAGCACTATTCTTGTATTTCAATAGATCTTATGATGCTTTTTCTGTTTTTTAAATTTTTCTTTATAATTCAATTAATGATAAAATTCATAATTGTACCAATTGTATCATGTAAAACCAAGAATGGAAACCCTGGGAAATAGGTAAATTCATGCCCCTATGGGGATCTTATTTCCACTATTTTAGGGGTATTGATTTTAATATATATTTGGACTTCCAATATACGAACTAGTGGATTGGTGTTTAAATACATAGTTAACTGTTATAAAATAAATAAAAAGTGATATATTTTAATTCCCATAGATAAAATATTTCATAAATAATTTCAATTAAAAATAATATATTTTATAATTAACCCTAATCAAACTATTACCCCAATGTGTCTATTTCTATGTCATTATTTCCATTCAACTATTTCATCTTATTTTTCAAAAATCATTTCAAAATTTCACCCCTTTTCCATTTTCAGTTCAATTTTATAGATAATAATTTAAACCTCACAAACTTGTGTCTCCTATTTCTTTTCCACTCCTTCCCTATGGATCAACCCCAACTGGTACTAGCTACATAGATAGTCAGTTTATAAGGGAGTCTAATTTTTTTGGCCTCATGATGGTAAATTATTTTATTATTTTAACAGATTAAAATAATTATCATTTTATAGTCCAAACTTTATAAAATTAAAAATGTAATAATTTTGAAATTTATTCTATATCAATTTAATTACTCATATCTTTTCATTGAACGATATATGGACCATTGAAGTGGGTAAAGGGATGATAGTCATGAGTTATTTATGACAACTCTACAGTGGGGTAAAGGTTGATTTTGTTGGATAAATTAATTATCAGGATTTATCTAGATATTTTTGTTAATATTTTAATCACTTTTCATTTTTTATTTGTGTTATATAATCATCCACTAATATTTGACAAAGGAATATCATATGTGAATGGTTGGTTGAAAAATATTTATTTCTAATGAATGAGTTATCATTGAAATAGTTAATAAAAATTCAATGATTTGAATTTTAGGGTGAAGTGATCGAATATTATGAGATATTTTATATCTATAATTTATGTTTTCTATGAAGAAGAATATTTTGTTGAATATGGAGATGAAAAGCGTTTTTATTAACCATGTTCCCATAACTGTTGAACTCAAAAATTCAAATTATTATAAAGATATTGGAAATTCCATTGGATGGTTATTCTTTTTTTATCATTATATTCCCAATGTGTGTAGATATTTTTGAAGATATAATTTGTTTAAATTTAGTTTCATGTTTCATAGGAGGATCAGAATACAAAGAATATAAAATTAGAAGATTGAATCTTTTTTTCCCTTTGATTTTTTGTTAAGTAAGTGTGACAAGGAAATATTAAATATATAATACATATAATTTATATATTTTATTATAAATACGTGGAAGATAAATCATTCAATGTTAATCTATAATTTCATTGAAGAAATTTGAATGAGAAAGGGCTACCTGCTGATTTTCAATTTTCATGAATACTGAATATTGGTTTGGTGAAGTTGTTATGAGGTAAAGTTTTTAAAAATGGTTCTCAAATTGAAATTGTTAAGGAGAAAGTTTTAAGTTTAGATACAATCTATAAAACTAATTTAATTTATAACTTCAATAGAAATAAATTTCTTGAGATGTAATTATATATTAAGGTATTGGATGATCATAAAAATGTTAGAGGAATAAAAAACATCATAGGTGAAGTGAAATGGTTCATAAATTCATTATATTACCAAGTATCCTATTATAGAGAATATCGAATTTGTATAATTTTAGATTCTTTAGAGTATAAGGAAAATTAATTCAAAGAGGGAATTTTAAAATTTTGTTGAAGATTATATTGAAACAACGAAATTAAATTCTAATGAAGATAAGAAAATAAATGAACAAAATTTTTTATATAAACATTATTTTCCTGTATATGATTTTTAGGATACAGTATTATGATAAAATTCCACCAGAAGTTTTCTACAAAAAATAATAAATCTATATAATATAAGAAGTTGATATTTTCTCTAGTGAGGTCCACCATTCCATATCTTACTATTATTGTTCACCGTGTTCAATAGAAAACTATCAAGAGGAATCTAAAATTCAATTGAAAAGGTTAAAATACAATGATGACGGTTTAGGAAAAATCATCATATATTTCATTTCCACTTCAAGATGTTGGTGAATTCATATAGAAAATAACTGAGGAATTTCATCAAAAAAATATTCCAGTAGATGTTAATACATAAATAATTCTTTTTGCAGAATACCCAATGATTGAAGTTTCTTATTCTAGGGAAGAAATTAATAAATAATTTCACAAAAAAATTCCAATGGGATGTAAATAATAATATTTTAAAAAATAGATAAAACCTCAAGGTGAACCTCCACTAAAGGAAACCAAAATTCATACTTTTAAAGCTCGTACTTCATCTCCTTCTACTGATATCAATTAGTTGGTTAAATAAAAGAGTTATAGAATTAGTTCTTTATTTTCAATAAAAGGTGAATCTAAAAGGATAACAAAATTAAAAATTATTGGTCAAAATAGAGTTCATGTTGAAGACTCTACTGAGGAAGTCGATGTCATTGAAAACATTCTTGATATAGTGGATGATCTAGAATCATAACCTATTAGTATCAAAGATTAAGAAAAAAATTATGATATTTTTTAATCTACATATAGTATTATATCATAAATGGTTGAAAGGAAAATGTAATCCAAGAGAAATCTATTTATGAGGATATTCATTACCATTAAATTTTAATGAAAACATAATTCTAGAATAAATCTTATGTAATATCATATTATCAACAGAAATAGTTTGAAATGGAAAAAAGAAATGGATGGATATATAGAATATATAAACGGATAACTGAGAAATTTTAATAATTAATATGAGTTTCATTCATAAAAAATGAAATATTTCTCATTATATATGAAATATCATGGTAAAAACACCAATTTCTTATTTGATTAAAGTTATATTCTACATCAAATCATTTATGATTTCTGTAAAATATCATAAGGGATTGAATTATTTCTAAATAATCTAGATAATAAATTTTATTCATAGTCTACATCATTCAAACAGATTAATGAGCAAGTGGTTTCTTAGAATATCAAATTAGAGGTGTGGAATCAGAAGTGTATTTTTTGGGAGGAGAATATTTTTGAGTGGGATAGGAACTTATCCACTCAATAAGAGAAGTATACTACATAGGAAGAGAATATGGTCAATAAACATAGAATTATATAGAATCCTAAACATATGATTTATTATATTCTCATTGAGAATTTACAATTAAATATTTTTATCATATTAATTTTTAAATATTTTTAAAACATAAAATTTATTTATATTTCCTAAAATTCAATAATAATTTTATTTCTAATGAATTTTCTCTTCAAATATCAATTATTTTAATTTTAATTTTCTATTGTTTGAATGTTTAATATTATGAGGAGGGTTTTACTAATGAATGTCAATTCTCATTTAAAATGAATTTTTTCTTATTTTCAATACCATATAAAGAAATTATATAGGGTGTATGTTTATTAAAGTTTATATCTTACAGATATAGGATTTATTCCTTAAACATAATGTAATTTACTTATCTATGGGTGTTTTTAATAAAATTAAAATAGTTTTTTTATTATTTTTTCGATTCCTAAAATCACAAAGTGTGAGAAGTTCGATACATTAACCTTATTTCATGAGGGGTTATTTTACATAGGGGGAGAGTTTATTTAGACGTTAGGTATTCTAATACTATTTGATAATGGGGGGATTTAATTATTTAATAATGTGAAAAAATATATTCAATTTTTCTCATGCATCGTGTATTTCTCATTGGAGAATGATTTTTAAGACATTTAATTTTTTTATTCCATATTTATAAAATCATAATATACTCAATGTGAATTTTATTTAACTTGAATAATTTGCATTACGTTTTTTTGAATTAAAATAATAGTGATATTATATTATAATTAATTTTTATGAAAATAAAATAAATGTTTTAATTTACATTTCAATTCACATGAATAATGAGAATTTTAATGGTGTAAAACTGAATTCATTGAAATTTATAGAGCTAAGTAGAGTTCTTAGAAATATAAAAAATATATATCTGATAAAGATATAAAAGATCCCAAATAATTAACAATATTACCATCAATTGTTTCCCTATAAAAGAACCATAATATGATGGATTGAGAGATGATACAAGATTTAAATTTTAATTTCATTTTAAATAATGGTATTTACTTCATTGTGATGTGGATCATCTTATTATTGAGAACTTAAAAATTTATATTATTTATTTCTGAGTGTTATACTAAGAGATCATTTTTTTAATATTAATCTATAAATCTATTAGAATTTTCTATTGTAGTCATTGTTTTATGATCTGTTGAGATATATGGATACCATATGGAAGTATAATCATGTGGGCATGGGATTATTGTTCCTACTGATTTGGTTGATCAAGGTCTTGTGAGGAAGAAGGTATTGTATCCTAGTTCAGAACACTAATACCTTATGACATGTTTATATCAAGGTATGCCTTCTTAAAAGAAAAAGTTAAGGATACCTTGAATCCATTTTAAATATTCTTCTTTTTATTTTGTTAATGTAATGACTTATAATATAATTTATTGGGTACTTTTTTTAACCAATAATTTCAATTTTTAATATTTCCAGTATTTTATAATTTCATTAATAAAAAATCAATGCATTTAACTTTTTCAAAAGATTATTATGTTTTGATAGTCCTTATTTTTCAATAAATATTATTTTTAATTTGATAATTTGTGGGTTCATTAGAATACTATGTTTCTGGTGGTTTCACTCTTAAATTCGACAAATGGAAATATTTTTTTATTTAAACTATAATTAACCCTATCCCCCTTTTATAGTTTTATATCCCCGCATATTTGGAATAATAGTGTGCTCGTGATTTCCAGATCAGTGGTGAGGTAATACACGAACTGCCACCCTATTGGATGTACTTGGAGTGTCGGTTATACCCACCATGTTGGTCTACATTTCATCTCTTGATCATAGGTACATGAATTAGGAATACCTTGAGTACTACATTACATATAGATAAGAGTAAATTTCATGCATTAATAAACTAAATGTCTTGGTGTCTCGTGAAGAAAACACCCCATGTAATCTCGAAGGAACACCCTATATTGGGTTATTACAAGGAAATAAATTGATGGTACACACCAAGTTTGACACTTTGAGTGTACTCGTCCAATATATTTTAGTGTAAGTTATTTATATTTTTACATGACAGTGTTTGTATTATTTTATCCACTATGAGTCACAAATGAAATTTAAAATAATCAATTATAAGAATTATTTAAAGTAGATCATGAAAGTGGGGTTCTGTTTTTTATCTAAGGCTATTGGAAGGATAACATGGGGTTTTTATGTATTTTAAGCCTATGAGATGATGAATATATCTAGGAATTGATTCCCAGAATGTTTGGGGATGGTAAATTCTCCATCAAAATTCAAATACATGGGAATGAGACTCTCCCATGCTTTTCAGTGTTTAGTTTTCACTGTAATTTCATTTCAGTTTTGGATCCCTTGAAGGGTGTAAGAACCATGTATCTAGGAATTAACATACGGATTTTTTGGTTCCCTTGTTTCAGTATGAAAATTCAAGGAGGGTAATATCGATTAATATTGATCTCAGTGGTATTTTCCCTCTAAACATGGTCCCCAAGGAAGTACTATATGCATTTTATTTTCGATAAGAGGATAGGAAGTTGGGTTTTCACTAAATTTATATTGTCCTCTCTATTCCCAATTTATCTTAAAAATGGTGGAAATCATTTATCCCATGTATCACCCGGTGAATGGAAATGATAGGTTGAATAATGATTTCATAGAATATTTGGTAGTCCTTGCATGAATTCCTTGGTTCTGATGACTGTTAGTATAGAATGGTGTAGACATGGGATTGTGTACTCCCTCAGGATCAGTATCATTTTTATGGTGAGATTCTTCCCTTATATCTATGTATATAGTACTATCCTAGAGTTATCAGGTTTTGGGTTCACCATTCAATATAATGGTATCTAATATCTCCCTTCAATTTGTGTAGAATCCCGTATATGGAAAGAGAATGTAATTCCCTCAATAAATATTGTAATTAAATTATGATTGAGGTCCTCTTAAGGATTAATAACTCCATTGGCATATTTATTCATTATGCTAATGAGTGTGTTAACTATTATAATTTTGAATGGGTGTTATGATGGTAATGTTATATAACTAGTAGATATAGTTTTGTGGTTTGGGGACTTTCAATGAATAGGGTACTCTACATACCTCTTTGGTATGATACCCAATTAGAGTTGAGATATGTGGTTGGGGATCCACCTAATTATTGGTTGGATTCACCCTTAAAACATATATAGATATTATGATATCCTTTCTTTATATCTCTATAAAGATTGAATGATTTCTTTAATGTATAATGGGGTAGATAAATCCCCCAAGTAAAGGGGTGTAGGTCACCCATCTGTGTAGTCAATAACCCCCTCTATTGATATATGTCACTTCAAACGGGGCATGGATCCAAAAAATACTTTTTATATTGGATCTAATTGTTAATTTTGAGATGTATATAAAGGTTCTCATGGTTTTGAAGATTATATTTGGGAAGAAAATTATAATGATGGGTCTAGTTCATCACCTTATTTTTCGTGTCAGTGGTGATATCAGTGCATGTTGTGTTTCTCGTGTTTCAGGGAGACTCTAACCAACATGATATCATTTTTATTATATTCCATTGGTATCAGTTGTATGATTCATTTATTTTCCCTTCATATGGAGAGTTTATCATTTTGAAAATCCATGTCATAGATGATCATGGTGGTGGTGTTTTTCCCCTCAGACATGAGGTTTAAAGGTTGAGTCATCATTCCAATGAGTGAGTAGACTATCAAGTTATTTTCTTCCCCTGTGAATATTTAGATGGGGACCTTCCAATAAAAGAACACATTATTTATTCATTTTTGTATGTTTCCCCATTAAATGAATTGGGTGTCCATATATTTGAACCCTTATATGTGAGTTAAACAGTATCATATTTCCCTTTATGTTTTTGGGGTCTCATACTTGGAATTTTATAATCACTGATCCATATTCTCCGTCACCCTATGTTTTTTTAGTGAAGACTATTCTTAGTTTGATGGAATACTTAGTGGGAATATTTCCAATTTAATTGATGATTTAAAAAATGTTTTTATATATTTTTAGATTTTATATTGCTGGTTTTGGTATAGTTTGAGGATTAGTTTTCCAAATATCTCATGATAGGTTTATTTCTCTAGATATCATGCCTCGTATATTCCACCTTAGGTGTTAGAATATTTATTAAATTTCATTTAGAATATTTTATGATATTTAATTCTTGTTAAATTATTTTTTGGTTATTTATATCCTTTTTATTTTAGAAATTTTTGTTTGTCGAAGATGTATATTTGTGTGCACATTATATAGAATAAGGCCTCCCATTATTATTGTATGCTTTACAAGCGATAGACACCATCCCTTGAACTATTGTATGTAATCTTGAGGTGGATCAAGTGGGGTCCTAATGGGTTAATACATGTCACCAAAAATCACAAGTCAATGAAATAATCTTTAATCACAATAAAAAATCATGTGAGTGGTTATAATTAATCAAATATCCAAAAACGTATTTCGAAATACACTAATTACTTTATTAATTTATTTTTAGTTAACAAACTAAATTCACATATAATGATCACCATATATTTACATATTACATTAGTCTTGTATGTAAATTGAAAAATATTGTTTGAAAAATGAAAAAACCAATATCCTACAGAGCCCTATGTTACTTATGGAGTCCAAAAATTTCTTACATAGACACCCATAGCACAGGCTTAATCATGTCTAGGATTCTATATTAAATTCACAAAAATAATAGGTATGAGGATCCTCTAACATAAATGGGTTCATCTTGTCTATTATATGGTTACATTTGATGTCCAAAACCATTATTCCACTGGTTCATAAAATCCATAAAAACCTGAAAACTATTCTGATACCTCTTTTTATTGGCTAAAATCAGATACTTTCTCAACATGGTTCAAATGACCACATTACCTGGGTGATTTCATCAGTCATATGTGGTCAATAACTAACTCTAATGTTATATGAGATTATATATAAAATTATTTACATTCTTTTATTTTAGACTAGGTCCTTACAAGATTCAATAAATAATCCATCATATCCCATCTGAATGTCAAATATTCCAAAAATGTTTAAATATTCCACCACCAAGAATGAACCTGTTAAATAAAAATTTGAGGCATAAATTTAACCTTATAGTCTATTATGTGAAATTAAAATAACTATATTAATAATGTATTTGACATACTAAAAAAATAACTCAAACTTCTACAATACACTATATTATCATGATGATATTAAGATAAATAAACATTCTATTAAGTGAGACGATATAACTTACTAATGTAAGATAAACTGACTCCATTATCTACTAGTTTACTAATATACAATATCAATATATATTTTACTCTATATCTTCCAAGAATCTATATATATAGCTACACATACATGTAATGATGTATATAAAACTGTTTGCCCAAAAATGATCATATAAAATGTGTATGTAGAAACTCCCAGTAGGAACCACCAAAACACCTCAACTGAATGATATAAAAATAATTAGGTACACGCATGTTCTTTTTTCATTGAATTTATATATATAATAATTCATTGGTTCAAATAGTTAAATTAGAAATATATTCTTTAAATTATCCAAAAGTGAAAGTACATAATTAACAATTGACTCCTCCTACACTAGTGGAAGAATTAATAATTACAGTAGTGTTGGACTCCTCATGTGTTAATCATGTTCTAATGATCACAAATCCTATTACAGTTAATTAATCTCAATCTTCATTGTACATCCTGCTAATGCTCTTCAATCTCAATAATAACTACACATCATGTTTTAATGATAACAAATCTTATGGATGATAAGTACTCTCTTTATTATTTACAAGTCTTATGCATGATCACAAATCTCACACATATTATCAAGCCTTTATATTTATGATCCAAGCACTTTTACTCTCTATTGATTAAACTTAATCCATATTCTGAATATTACTGCCTAAGACCAAATAAAGATATTTGTCTAAGTATGGACACACCGTGAAGGACTGAACGGGACCCAGACACCGTGAACCAGACACCGTGACCCAGACACCGTGACCCAGACACCGTGAACCAGACACCGTGACCCAGACACTGTGACCCAGACACCATGAACCAGACACTGTGACCCAGACACCCGGAACCAGACACCGTGACCCAGACACCATGACCCAGACACTATGACCTCGACACTGTGAGCTAGACACCGTGACATGGACATACCATGACCACATACTGTGAAGACTATGCTGTGAAGAAGACCCCATTTACATAATCATTTTGACACTGTTTCTTAACTATTTGTCAATATTATTTAAATAATGCTAACGTTTATATTTGATGTTTTTAATGCAATTAATGTTATTTAATGACAGTTTTTGGCATGTCAGGAAACCATATCCTGTACTGATGAAAATGGAATCATTCCTACTGCCAGAACTTGTGGAATATAAGGAATATTGAGATGTAGTACACAAAGAGAAAAAAAGCAAGAAAAGTGTGACGATACAACAAGAAGAACTTACATACACCCGAGAGCACTATGCTAAACAAGAAGAACAATCCCAAATAAGAAGGAGATTGCAAGACTTTCATAGAACTCTCATTATTGCAATCCAACACCACTAAAGAACACACGACGAATCAAGAGATCATTATTACTCCTGTAGAACACAATCTTAACTACAACACACTATTTTTCAATAGAAAAACTAGTGAAAGACTCAGAAGAATTCAGGTTGAATCCAACAAGTCCAGAGCTGCATTGATAATCACTAGAGCTTTCTAAACTTTTATCTATTCTCTCTAAGTGATTTATTTATTAACATTCGAGCAGTGTGGTGTACTCTGTATTTCTTATACACACACTGTCTCCTGTACTAAACTGGAGGATATCAAATCCTCACTCCAAATCTCTTAACTCTGGTTTACCCACGTCAACTATGGAAGACGTCCTTATGTGGCCTGGTCTTTGTTTTGTTTCCCACGAAGAATAGTGGTAGAGGTCCATGCGTGGCCTGGACAGTTTTGTAAACTGTTTTTAACCCCGATCCAGGGTGTGCATAAAATTTATATAAATTTTAGAGGACTAAGTCTCAGCCTGAGACTGAACCTCTTTTTATATCTGATGTGCATCTTTAATTTATGTTCATAGTATACAACATATATCTTATTTATTCTGCTGCTATTACTTTGAAATAAAAAACTATTTTAAATCTACTTTGATAGTTAAATTAGAAAGTGTTTACACTTATTGTAAATCATTAGGTTAGTTTCAAAAGTTAGTTTGATATTGTGGTTAAATTAACTGAGACCTAGTCAATCTTTGAGAAGATAAGTGAACATTTACAATCTGTATAAATTCACTACAGTTTTACTTTTTTGATAAATTGGGGGATTTTAAATAGACAATATTTTAATAGAAATTTTAATTGGAACTCAATTAACCCCCCTCTGGAGTATCCATTCTGACCAACATTTTGTATCAAAGGTTTTGTTTTTGTTTATGGATTTTTGAAATACTCTATTTTTCAAATGTGATATTAGTTGTATCTTTAATGATCTTAAATTTATGTTAGTTCTAAATTTTATCTCTTTAAATTCTCTTTCTAAAATATATATATTGACAATATACTAGAGGGTGCTGCTACTAACAGGCCACCTTTATTTAATGGTATAAACTATGCTTAGTGGAAACTTAAAATGAAAATTCATTTAGAAAGAATGGGTTTTGATATATTGACTACTATAGAGTCACAATATAAAATTCCAGAAACTAAAAGAATAACTATGGATGAACCTAAAAAGACTGTATACAATAATAATTGTAAAGCCATGAATACCCCGTACTGTGCTTTAGGAGATGAAGAGTTTAATAGAATTTCTTCTTGTAAAACTCATTTTGAAATTTGGTATAATTTGGGTGTTTCTCATGACGGAACAACCAATGTTAAAGAAATGAGATTAAATACTTATACTATTAAACATGATAATTTTAAATTGAAGACTGATGAACCTATTTTTGATATGTATCTCAGGTTTAATGAGATAGTCAATACAATGAATTCACTCGAAAAGGCTGTTCCAGCAAAGGAACAAATTATGAGAATCTTGAGATGTTTACCGGGCCGATGGAGAGGCACTTATATTTCTATCAGAGAGTCATGAGAAATTGGTGCTCTAACTGTCAAAGAAATCATTGGTAAGCTTATGATTTATGAGGAAGAACTCATGGTGGATAAAGAGGAAGATGATAAACCTAAGAGAAAATCTGTGGCTCTCAAGACTACTGCTTCAAATAGTAAGGTCAAAGATAAAGCTCAAATACAAACTGACAGTTCAACCAGTGAAAATTCAGACTCCGATAGTGATTATGAAATGGCTCAGATAGCCAGAAGGTTTAAGAAATTTTATAGGAAGAAAAATTATTTCAGAAAATCAAAATACAAAGGAAAGTATGACAATTAAAGAAATTGGAAGAAGGATTGGAAAAAGACAGATAAAAGTGATGAAGTTGTTTGCTATGAGTGAAAAAGGAAAGGACGCATTAAAGCAGACTGCCCAAAGATAAAATTCAAGAAGAAATATGATTACAAGGATAGTAAGTACAAAAAAACTATGAAGGCTACCTGGAGTGCTTATGAATACAGCACAAGTAAATCTAAAATGTCTGATTCTGAAAATAATCGTGCCAACATGTGTTTCATGACAAACACATCTGAGGTAACCTTAGATACTCCTGTTTTAAATTCTTATTATTCTGGAGATGATGCCGAATCTGATTCTGATTCTGAAAACATGACTAGTGATGAATTATTTGAATACTGTAATATGCTGGAAGAGACATGAAATGAACTTATGGATAAATACAAATCATTAAAGAAACAACATGCTCTCACTACTACTATTAAAACAGAACATACTATTGAAAAAGAGAAAAATGATCAACTGTTAAAGGAAAACACTGAACTGAAAATGTCAAATGAGAAACATAGAAAAAATTTGAGAAGTTCACTAATGGAAAGGATACACTAACCCAAATTCTAGGAAAGTAAGTGGCACCAAAATACACTACCGGAATAGGCTAAAAACCTGGACAGAGATAGATTACCATGAATAGATTTATTCCTAAATCTGGACAGAATACTGCTAGTTCTAGTTTTGGACATGTATATGCTTCAACTAGTTATTCACATAGTTATAAATCAAATAGAGTTTACCTTTCAAAATTTTTTGATTCTGTAAATTATATGAGACCCATAAGAAAAATTTGGGTACCAAAATCTATGATTTCTAACCTGTTTGGACCCAAGAAGATCTGGGCACCAAAATCATTTTTTTATCAAAATATGTTTTGTAGGAAACTTGCTTGAAGAGTTCCCACAAGAAGACATGGTATTTGGACAGTGGATGTTCAAGACATATGTCTAGAGATTACTCATGTTTAAAAATTTTAATAAAGTTTTATGGAGGTAATGCCACCTTTGGTGATAATTCTAAAGGAAAGATCATCGGCCTAGAACAAATTGGTAACACTGATTTAGTTTTAATTTCCAAAGTTTAATTTGTTGATGGACATAAATATAATCTGTTAAGTATTTCTCAATTATGTGATGATGGTTTTAATGTCAAATTTGAAAATGATTCTTGTAATTTTTTTTATTATAAAAATGTTTTAGTCTTTTTTTCTTTAAGAAATGAAAATGTTTATGCGATTGATTTAAATTCCTTAGCCAAGCTAAATGTTACCTATTTAAATTCTTTTCATAAAGAGTCTTGGTTATGGAATAGAATATTAGGACACTAAAATATACAATAACTTATAAAATTAACCAGGAATAACTTAGTTAGAGACCTACCTAAACATGAGTTTCCAAATGACAATGTTTTAAATCCCTATCAAAAGGGAAAGCAACATAAAGTTTCTTTTAAATCAAATAAAGAAGTTTCAACTTCTCAACCTCTCGAGTTGGTTCACATGGATTTGTTTGGACCATCTAGAGTTTCTAGATTAAATGTGAAGCACTATGTCTATGTCTTAGTAGATGACTTTTCTAGATATACTTGGGTATACTTATTAGCTCACAAAAGTGAATCTTGTTCTTACTTTGTTAAATACTTCAAGTCTGTAGAAAATATTAGTGGACTTAAGATTAAAACTCTAAGAAGTGATCATGGACATGAGTTTGAAAATCATGAATTTGAATCCTATTTCCCACACAATGGCTATAGTCATAACCTTTCTGCTCCTAGTTCACCTCAACCAAATGGTGTAGTAGAAAGAAGAAATAGAACCCTTCAAGAAATTGCTAGAACTATGCTTAATGAATATGACCTACCTATTTACTTTTGGGTTGAAGCTGTGAATACAGCTTGTTATATTATTAATTGAGTCTTAATTAGACCTGTTCTTTAGAAGACCCCATATGAGTTGTGGAACAATGGAAAACCTAAAGTTATTTACTTTAGTGTCTTTGGTTGCAATGTTTTTATTATTAATACAAAAGATAATCTTGATAAGTTTGCTTCTGAGAGTGATGTAGGAATATTTTTAGGATATTCTTTAACCAACAAGGCTTATAGAGTTTTAAACAAAAGAACCAAGTGTGTGGAAGAATCTATTCACATCAAGTTTGATGAAACTGATCCACATGATCCTAAAACCTCTCTTAAAAATCTTGAAGAAGATTTATCTATTCTGGACCTTAATGATAAAATCAATGAACATGCTATAAAGAAAACCAGTTCTAGACTTATTCAAGAATCTTCTCCTAATGAACCCGGACCTAGAGAAGAACCAGAAGTTTCTAGACTTACCTTTACAAGATCGAATAGAATTCTACAGAATCATCCTTTAGATGATGTTATAGGAAATCATGATAGAGGGACACAGACTAGAGCTTCTCTTAGAAATAAGGTTGAACAACAAGACTTCTTGTCACAGCTTGAACCTAAAAACATTGATGATGCTATTAATGATGAATTTTGGGTAATTTATATGCAAGAAGAACTCAATCAATTTGGAAGAAATAAAGTTTGGAATCTTGTTGAAATACCCAAGGACACTTTCACAATTGGCACTAAATGGGTGAATATAAATAAAGTAGATGAATCTGGAAACATAGTTAGAAATAAAGCTAGGATAGTTGCAAAAGGCTATAGTCCAGAAGAAGGTATTGACTATGAGGAGACTTTTTCTCCAGTAGCCATATTAGAATCCATTAGGATTTTACTTGCTTATGCTGCACATCTAAATTTCAAACTATATCAAATGGATGTTAAGAGTGCATTATTGAATGGATATATTTATGAGGATGTTTTTGTTAAACAACCACCTATATTTTCAAACCCTCATTTTCCAAATCACATTTTCAAGTTATCAAAAGCTTTATATGGTTTAAATCAAGCTCCAAGAGCTTGGTATGATAGATTAAGTACTTTTCTAATTTCTAAAAGTTTTACAAAAGGAATAGCTGATCCTACTCTGTTTATAAAATGAATTTCTAAAGATGTTTTAGTTGTACAAATTTATGTAGATGATATTATTTTTGGATATTCAAAAACTACATTATGTACTGATTTTTCAAAAATGATGCAAAATGAATTTGAAATGAGTTTAATGGGTGAACTTAAATTATTTCTTGGATTTCAAATATTTGAAAATGATGATGGAATTATTTTAACTCAACGTAAATTTACTAGAGATCATTTAAAACATTTTGGATTGGATTTCACAAAAATTAGTGACACTCCCATGAGTACCACCTGTAAGATGGATCTTGATGAAGATGGTAAATCTGTTGATCAAACCACTTATAGAGGAATGATTGGAAGTCTACTTTACCTAACTACTAGTCGTCCTGATATTATGTTTAGTGTGTTTATGTGTGCTCATTTTCAAGAAAACCCTAAAGAGTCACATTTAAATGACATAAAGAGAAATTTAAAATACCTCAAGCATACTCCAAATTTAGGACTGTTCTATCCCAAAGGAAAATCATTTGAATTAGTTAGTTATTCTAATGCTGATTTTGCTGGATGTAAGTTATATAGAAAAAGCACCTCTGGAACATGTCACCTTTTAGGCAAGTCACTAGTATCATGGTGTAGTAAGAAACAAAATTTTGTTTCATTATCTACTGCAGAAGATAAATTCATAGCTGTTGGAACTTGTTGTGCACAAATTTTGTGGATGAAACACACATTACTAGACAATGGATATCAATTTAGACATGTCCCAATAAACTGCGACAACACAAGTGCTATTAATATTTCTAAGAATACTATTTCTCATTCTAGGACAAAACATATTGATGTAAGACATCACTTGTTGAGGGATCATTATCAAAAAGGTGATATCACTTTGGAATTCATTGGTATTGAATATCAACATGGTGATATATTCCCTAAACCATTAAATTCTGAAAGATTTGACTACATCATACATGATCTTGGTATGATTAATCATAAATAGACATCTTATTGATCTTAATGTTTAAAAAATTACAGTATTTTACTTCAAGGTTTCATACTCACTGTGTTACAGTTATTGTTTCATGCTCACGGTCTCACCGTTAAGACATTATGCTCACGGTCTGTCAACTCACTGTCTCACCGTGATGACTACCAACTGTCTCATCCTGATGACTAGTTTTCATTACACCGTGATTCCTAATCACGGTCTCATCGTGAAGATTATTTTTATTCTTATTTAAACCCTTCTCTCGGTAATATTTATTTTCACCGCTATTCGTTTTCCCACATTTTTATGACATTTGACATTCCCTAATGATAAAACATAAGGGTTTCATTCGATTCCTTACCCGATCTCTCTCCTGAACCTTCTATTCCCTCTCACCTAAACCTTCAGTGGATGCCAAGGATGAAGCATCCATTTTCACCCTCGTCTGAGAAGTGCCGCTCTAAGAAATAGTAGAAGATACCAAGGATAGCTCCCGAAGGACCTCTAAACCCAAACCTGGTAAGCCGTACAGTTGTACCTGAAAAAGAAGTTTACCCTGAGTGGCTACTGTCTATAAAATCTTTAGTTTTTAATGTTTTAAGAGAGAAAGGATGGCTTGAATAGTTCTCTGGACAAAATAGAACGATTTACCCAAAGATGGTATCTCAATTATATCAGTATGTGAATTTTTCTTTTATGTTTTGAGAAATCTTTATGGTAACCAGCTGGATAAATGAACAAAATTGCTCTTTCTCTTCATGGTTGTGGGATTCATGCCTAAGAATTCCACATGAAACAGTTTGTGAAGATTACCAGAGATACCCTCCTCCATCTTCTGATATCTTCAATCTGGAAAATGCCTTGGAAATTTTAACTGGTAATGGAACCAAGAGAAAGGCCATTACTGCAGCGTTAGATGGGGAGACAAGACTACTATTCAAGTTTGTTCAAAATTTGATTAGTCTGAGAAAAGGAGATTTTGTTATGATGAGGTATCAGGATGTGTTCCTGAGTCACCTGTTGAAGAATGTCCATAAGATCAACTTATGCAAGTACGTTATTAACCATATCTGTGAGCTGACTAAAGTCACTTCCAAATCCACCTCCTTGTTTTACTCAAGGATGATTTCAGCTATGTTAGTTGTCAAAGGGATGGTTGGACCGAATGAATAAACATTAGAGGACTCTGATTTCTGCCTATCCATGAATATCATTAGAAGTATGAAGATTATCTAGAACCCCTGGAATAAGAAGTGGGTTGAGGATAATGTTCAACTCTATAAAAAGTTTAATCTTGTTGACTATCCAAGAAGGCCTAAGAATCTATCTGATTCTGGTTTGGAACCAGATGAAGTGGCTGAGTTTTTAGAAGAAGAAGAAGAGGAAGTAGTAGCTGAAGTACCACCTAGAGAAGAGGTTGAAATACCAAAAATGGAAAAAGCTCCTATTGAAAAAGAAAAGACTGTTGTCCCTGCTGTTATCTCTGCTGAAATACCTCAAGGAGAGGAAGTTGTTGTTGGTTTCAGAGAAGAGGAAGATCCTCCTTCTATTGCGGATGTAAATCTAGAAGGTCATCCGAATGCTGCAATAAAATTAGATTTTCCTAAATCAGAACAGCAAGCAACCATAGAGGTAGATCCTCTTGAAGATGATCTTTCCGTTGAGAAAGAAGCAAGTCTGGAAGCTCAACCAGTGGAACAATCGGTTCCTGAGATAATTCCCTCTACTGAAGAGAGGATGGAAATTGCCTTTCCACTGGAAAGGCAAGAGTTTGATAAAGTGATTAGGGATGGTCTTGTGGATCTTGATCATGCTGAGCCTATAGTCTCTGAAATGGAAGCACAAATTGAGGGGGAGGAACCTCAAAACCTTGAGATTATAGATGTTGGATCTGCTGAAGCTTCTCAAACTTTTGTCTCATATTCTGTGTACACTAGGTATGAATTCCAAGAATTTTATGATGTAAATAAGTCACATAAAGTGACTACAAATGGAATGGATCTTTCTTATCTGTTTCAACTAAAGTCTTTAGCTCATCCAGAACTAGAACCATAGCCCCAACCTCAATCTGAATCAGAATCTGTGTCTGAAGATGACTTTGAACCTCAAACAGAACCTGATCCTCTATCTTTACATGTACCCTTACCCGAGCTACACTACTTTATGACCAAAGATGATCTGAAAATTTTTGGAGAAACATTGTCAGCTGGAGTTAAGAAAATTGTCTCCACTCAACCTCATCCAGTGACTTAGTTAAGTCAAGAAGATGCATCAATTCTCTTGGAAAATATTATATTCCATATTTAACAAAGTATGATCCATGAAATTAAAGAAGTCAAAGTGGAAAATAAGTTGCTGAGTGCTGATGCTGCAAATCTAAAAAATATGGTAGCAAATTTGAAGAATGAGTTGTCTTTGAGATCAGATCCTGGTCGTGTTTCTGTCCCTGCACCTGTTGCGGCTTCTCCTGAGCCATCTCATTCCCTCCTTGCTAGGTAAATTGTTTCTCAAGTTCATCCATATCTACTTTCTTTTGATGAAAAGATTGGAAAAAGACCCCCCAAGATGGTGGAAAGTATGAGGGAGCTTGTAGAAAATCTAAATAAGCTTACAGATGAATACACTGGATGCCTGAAAAATGTTTTGAAACAACTCAAACTTATAACAGAAGCTGTCAAGGATTCTCTTGCTTCTGGTCAGACCTCTACACCTTCTTTGGATGATTCTATACTGAGATCCATAATCAAGGAAGAACTTCAGAGTGCCTTCAGTGTCTTGGATCTGTCATCTTTGACAGAAGTGGTTAAGAACAGTGATAGAGGATTGGACTTTCTTAGGATTCAATATATGATATCCAATTTTGTTCAAGAACAGATCACTAAGAAAATAGATTTTTATCTCACCCTGATTTTCTCTAAAAGTGATATGACATATCACTTTAGATATCTTATGGAAAATTTGAGAATCCCTCTGGTTACTCAAGCTTTTAAATCTCATGTTCAGAAACTTACAGAGCTCACCAGATTGTTGGACAAATTTATGGAGAATAAGGATGATTTTGAAAAGGCTATGCAATATTGTGGTGAAATCATTACTGATTTCATCAATCTTTTGAAGACGTATCTTCATGTGCAGAGTAATTCTATAGTTTCCCCAACAGTTGTACCCCTTAGACCGGTTCTACCTATCTTAGCCTCAACTTCCATGACAGTTAGCCAAGATCTTCCTCAGATCCGGCCAGTCATTCTTGTCCAACCACAGCCTAGATCTTCTACTGCTCCCACATTGGCTCCATCTATTTTTTAAGGTCTACCCTTACCCTCTTTGTCTACCGCATCTATGCCTACTTCTACTTCATCACCAGCTCCTACTGCTGATAAAGGCATGGAAAAGATGGATCCCTGAAAAGTCCAGGGACTGTTTTCTTTTTGATGGGATTTTATTTCTTGTTTCCTGTTTGTATTTCTCTTGTATGATCTATTCGGAACTTTTTTAACGAATACTGCATTGTTTCATTTCATTTTCTCTACTTTTTTATAATCCCAAAAGGGGGATAAATATACAAGTATAAAAGGGGGATATAAACTACAAGTGTCAGTACTATAATGATTTTTGATATTCTAATATGCTAGTTTTTTAATGTTACATTTCATTTATATTTTGACAATATATGATTTGTGATCATCAAAAAGGGGTATATTGTTGGACTCCTCATGTGTTAATCATGTTTTAATGATCACAAATCCTATTACTGTTAATTAATCTCAGTATTCATTACACATCTTGCTAATGCTCTTCAATCTCAGTAATAACTACACATCATGTTTTAATGATAACAAATCTTATGGATGTCAATTACTCTCTTTATTATTTACAAGTCTTATGCTTGATCACAAATCTCAGATATATTATCAAGCCTTTATATTTATGATTCAAGCTCTTTTACTCTCTAATGATTAAACTTAATCCATATTCTACGTATTACTTTCTAAGTCCAAATACAGATATTTGTCTAAGTATGGACACACCGTGAAGGACTCACCGTGACCCAGACACGGTGAACCAGACATTGTGACCCAGACACCGTGACCCAGACACCGTGAACCAGACACCTTGAAGGACTCACCGTGACCAAGACACCGTGACACATACACTGTGACCTAGACACTGTGAGCTAGATACCGTGACATGAACATACCATGACCACATACCATGGAGACTATACCATGAAGAGGACATCGTTTACATAATCACTGTGACACAGTTTCTTAACTTTTTTCAATATTATTTAAATAATGTTAACGGTCATATTTTTTGTTTTTAATGAAATTAATGTTATTTAATGGTAGTTTTTGGTATGTCAGGAAACCGTATCTCGTACCTATGAAAAGGGAATCATTACAACAGCCAGAACTCATGGAATATAAGGAAGATTGAGGTGCAGTACACAAAGAGAAAAAAAGCGAGAAAAGTGTGACGATACAACAAGAAGAACTTACATACACACGAGAGCACTGTGCTAAACAAGAAGAACAATCCCGAACAAGAATGAGATTGCAAGACATTCAAAGAACTCTCATGAATGCAATCCAACACCACTGAAGAACACACGATGAATCAAGAGATCATTCTCATTCCATTAGAACACAAGCTTAACTATGACACTCTGTTTATCAACAGAAAAACCATAGAAAGACTTATAAGTATTCCTGTTGAATCCAACGAGTCCAGAGCTGCATTGATAATCACTAGAGCTTTCTAAACTCTTATTTGTTCTCTATAAGTGATTTATTTATTAAATTTTGAGCAGTGTGGTGTACTCTGTATTTATTATACACACAATGTCTCCTGTATTGAACTGGAGGACATCAAATCCTCACTCAAATTCTCTTAACTCTTGTTTACCCACGTCAACTGTGGAAGTGGTCCTAGTGTGGCTTGGTCTTTGTTTTTTTTCCTTGAAGAACAGTGGTAGAGGTCCATGCATGTCCTGGATAGTTTTGTAAACAGTTTTTAACCCCGATCTAGGGGTGGATCAAATTTATATAAATTTGAGAGGACTAAGTCTCGGCTTGAGACTGAACCTCTTGTAATATCTACTGTGCATTTTTAGTTTATGTTCAAAGTATACTACATATATCTTATTTATTCCGCTGCTATTACATTTAAATACAAAACTATTTTAAAGCTACTTTGATAGTTAAATTAGAAAGTTTTTACACTTATTGTAAATCAGTAGGTTAGTTTCAAAAATTAGTTTGATCTTGTGGTTAAATTAACTGAGACCTAATCAATCATTGAGAAGCTAAGTGAACATTTACAATATGTATAAATTCACTACAGTTTAACATATTTTATAAATCGAGGGATTTTAAATAGACAATATTTTAACAGAAATTTTAATTGGAACTCAATTCACCCCCCTCTTGAGTATCCACTCCGACCAACAATTAGTATATAATTCTTCCCTAACTTCTACGAGAATCAATACATTATTTTAGAAGAATTATTGTATATAATATGGAGGAAATGGGTGGTTGGGTTCATATGTTATAAATTTAACCTTATAGTAAGAATTAATCGTGCATCATAGTCACTCCCGTATAGGGGGAATATTCATGATTATTAGGCACATTAAAATATTGTAAATATAATCATGCATCATAGGAACATCTGTATATGTAAACAATTACTCATATGTTATTATAACATACATTTGTATAATCCATGATGTCCACAAAAACTAGGATATATATAAATTATTTACATTAATGCCAGTAAAAATAAACTTAAATCATTTAGAGTGAGCACTATTTCCATAGGTAAAACTATCATAATGTATCCAACATAAAGAATATAATGAACTAAATCAACCAATAAAAATTAAAATACATCGATATACCCATAGCCATTGTCCTTAATGAAATTTTCCATAGGGTGATATATATATTATTCATAAGCTAGTGACCATGGATATAATACTTTGTGGGAATGCATATTATCATGATCCATATTGGCCCTGAAAATGTGATCATTTATAGCAAGGTTTTTAATTGACTCTGGAAATAGTTAAATAGTTTCAATGGTTTTATTTTCCATGTTTATAGGCTCACTCGACATATCAATTATACCCCCCTCTCGATACTTTTGTCTTATAAACCTTAATTTTCTTATCATTCGTCGATTCCCACACTCCATTAAGTATTATTATTTACATTTAATCTATTGTGAATTTGAAGTCCACCTTAAATCAGTATCTAATAAACACATGATACTCCATGAACCCTTATTAATCTGTCATACATATTCTTTCAATGTATAATGGAAACAATCCCTTTCTCTAATAGAATGAAATTTTCAACTTGGCATGTCTTATTTAATCATTGGTAATAAATGTTTATTTTGTACGAGTTTTTATTTACCGAAAATTTAAAGGGTGATTAATAAAGAATTATTTTTTGAAATATATGGACCAACATTAGGGTTTTTGAATGATAAATTTAATTTTATTCAGATTATATTTCTTTTGTGTGGGTTATTTTATGATAACTAGACAAATTATGTCTATTTGAATTCTATTTGAATTATGTTTTATCTAATGTTTATTTTATATTATTATGATATTAATGTGGGATTAGAGAAATAATTTAAATTTTTTCCAATTTAATTTATATTTTATAATTTCCTTGATGAACGGTTCAAGTATTTATTAATAGAGAAACATTAATTTCAAATGAAACTTTATTTGCCTATTTTATATTCTAATATAAAAACAATGGTTATTATAATTTTTTTTATAATAAATATATATTATATTTATATGTTTTTTAGATGTTTAATATTTTTAATTTTTAAATATATGAATAAAATTTAAGGAATATTTTTATAATTATTTTTATGACATGGGGCACATTTATTTTTTATAATATTGTTTGTAAAACTAATTTTTATATGAAAATAAATTTTGATTAAAAATTATAAATTATAAATATATAATATAAATATAAATTATTGAAAAAATAATCATATTTCTGACTAACTAAACATAATTAGATTCCCAAGTGGTTAAATCATGTATTTCAATTTTTAATATTAATGGTATACTTAATATATCATTTAAAAAATACAAATAAAATTTTATATTGATAAATTTAAAAAAACAATTATTTTTATTATGGAAAATTAGCTTTAAAAAATTATTATCTAACATATTTTTTATTTTTAAAAACAATAATCATTATTGAATGTATTTTATCAAATTTTATTAATAATATATCTTATGAAGACAAAGAATCTCGATTTTCTTATATAAAATTTAGTAATGAAAATAATAGTTTTTAATGACTCGTGTTTATATTAAGAATGATGTAATGATTTTTTGGAATTTAAATTTTTTATTGAATATGCCACATCTAATAGAAATATTATCTTTTATATTATAATATATAAGAGTATGATATTAAATTATAGACATATTATAAATGAGTTTCTAAAGGAGATGAAACTATTTTTGTATTTTTAATTCAATAATACTTCAAATAGAGGACCGATACAATAACATTTTTACTATATTTGAAGACTGTGACTAACTATTGAAGAATTTATTTCCATATCACTAAAAATAGTTTCCAAACTAAATAACAAGTGTTTATTCATAATAATTAAAAATATTAAATAGATAATTGTAATGAATCATCTAAATGGATTGTCATGTATGATTTTATTTGTGATCAGTTTCCATTTGATTCTCAAGTTGAAATTAATGTAGACCAATGAAATTGTCATGATTATTGGTTATTGTTTTATATATATTGATCATAATGATGAATTGGAGTAAGTTAGAATGAAAATGGAAGATGAAATTTCCCCAATATGGCAGCAATGTTGTAAAATGATAATATTGGAGTTATTAATGTGATTGTCTCATAAGAAAAATATTTATTGATTTAGTAATAGTATATTTGATCACCTTATAACGTTTTTAATTAGTTGATACTTTATATTATGTGTGTTTCAAAAAAACTATAACATGGAATCATATTGATTTAATAAATTTTTATTTTCATTAACTTAGATACAATCATGCTCCAAATATTATCATTTCCATTGGAATAAAAATAAAATGGTTAATGATTCAAAATTGTGTGATGTATCAAGAATGAATAATTATAAAGATAAAACGCAAACTCATGTACCAAAAAAATGTAAAGTGATACTTTATTTTGATTGTGAGACATAAAAATATTTCATGTCAAAAGAAATTTAAAAAATAAGAGATTTTATGAAAATGAAATAAATAAGTATAATAATGAATTGGTGTATTAATATATAGATTTTTATGTTAGAAATTAAATACGAATCATCATTATTTTTCATCAAATACATTAAAAGTTATATAGATATTAATATCTGATAGATACAATCCATTTCTCGATATACATACTCTATATAGTACAAAGACTTCTTTATGTCCATTTATAACATTCCACCATGGACTTATATGAAAAGTAAATGTATTATTTATATTATATTTATATATGGACCACCTAATCCATGAAATGATATCGATATATACGTTTAACAATTAATAATTTTGTTGAAGGAGCTATATAATTTCATTGTTCAAGTTTATGATGGTCATATATAAATTATTATTTTTTGAATTTTGTGGAACATTAGTGGACAATAAATGATTTACCTATCTATGTAATGGTATCTCGTAGGAGTAAAAATGGAGAATTAAATTACCCTATTTTTATATAAAATTCATCATCTATGGGATTAATTATTCAATGATCTTATAACATCATATAGTATCAACAAATTTACAGATAGATCATCCCTACTATAAAAATTGGTGAAATATTATAGTTTTTTACAGAAAGGAGAATGAACTCAACATTTTCCAGAGAATGATGTCCTTAAATAAATTTTGAGTTTTAATTTTCTTCTAAAAAGGTATAGTTAAATTAAATAAATTGATGTAATTTTCACTTGAATTATGAGAGTTATAAGAGAAATAAAACAATATTCTTTAATATCTGGAATTGGTCATCATGTTTTATCTTTATCTTTGTTATCATTAAGTAATATAAATTAGTATGTGTTTGAAATTTTACATGAAACATATTAAATCTAAATGAAAAAAATAAATGATAATTATCACTCTTGTGTTGTCTTAAAATATAGGGTTATAAAACATATGATTCATATCAAGTTAATTATCACAATTCTTTGGAATGTTATATATTTCTATTTTAAAATTAATATTTTATAAAAAATAATTATTTCATGATTTATAATGTTTGAAGGATTAATACATATATTTTAGTGAAAATCCTAATTGGTATTTACAATAAATATTAAACTAATGTCCCTTAAAGCACATGAATATATTTTTCTCTAGGGAGTGATTAACATTACAATTTTAAATTTACAATAAAATAATATTAGAGTTTTTATGATTTTTTATGAAAACATATTGATATAATTTCATAAAATATTTTGAGTGTGGGTGCTTAATAACTTCCAAAATGACTCACCTATCATTATTTAGGACTCCAAAGAATCATACATTAGTTTTCTCATGTATATTACATATAACTATGCATTATCCTCCTAAAGTTCATTTTGGTTGTCTGATTTCTTGATGTTTGATGTATCCTACTAAACTAATTTATTCTCCTATTAAATAATGTTTAGTGAATAAGAATCATCCTAAATATACCATTGTGAAAGATTACATGGAATTTGAATACATAGATTTTTATTCAATGTATTTGGGTAACATAACTACAAGATATAATATACCAACACGAACTATTGATGAGAAATATAATTCCATTGAACCTATTTTTTCATCATATTCTTAATCTTGACGTATATCTAGATCATATTTATTTTGTACATTGATCATATAGGTGAGGAAATTGTTCATCATATATTATTTTTGAATAATGTTGTTTTTGTGGATTAAATAATTTAAATGAAATAAATATTATATATTTATTTATCATATAATCATTTTAAAAAAATTTAATATAATGTTATTTTAAAATTTACAGATGAAATTTATAACGGAACTTGAATTTTTATGATCAAAAACACTTTTTAGGGAAATGTGAGATACCAAAATTTTCACTGGGAACAAACACTAGAGGAGAATACATAGTTACGGAATAATAACTTGATCCTATTGCAATTTTTTTCCCTAAAAGGTTTCCCAGTAAAGATAGGTTACTGATGTTTCTAGATCATCCTTTAGAAGGTCTTCAATGTTATATGTCATCTTGTCCTAAGTTTTCATGTACTCCTCTTTATTGATATTCCCTTCATTGAATCCTCTTACTAGAATGATGTCATGCTTGTTAATCCATGCACATTTTTCACTATTAGAATCCACAATAATAGACCTTCCCATCATCCTATCATCATCCTCTATTGAGACAATTATCATAAGAAATTATTTTTCCTTTTATTCTCCAGAATGCATGAGTAACTCCATCATTTTCATAGATTATGGGACTACCTCCTACTTGTTATTAGAGAGGTTACCCTTAAGGGGAACTACAATTCAGTCTGAAGCCTCTACTCAATCAATATTTCCAATATTCTTGACATCACATTCCATATCTATCAATTTTGACATTTTAGAAGATCGTGTCTCCTTTGGTAAAAGTAAATATTAATAATTCTACTAGTCTTTCTTTCTTCTTTGTTGACCCTTCCTCCTCCTTAGTCGGAATATGCCTCTACCTTGAAATCTATGTACCCTATGTACTAAGAACTGACATGATAAATCATCACTAGACTCATCCTTGGGTATTCCTTTAACCTCTTTGGAATTATATCATTGATCTACTTCAAACTCCAAGATCGGACCTTCATTCCCCAATCCATCAAATTAGTTACCCAACTTAATAGCTAGAAGATTCTTCCTCAAACTTGACCTAGTCACTATAATTGTCTCATTCTATTGATATCCATCTCTTAAATGGTTACCAAGAAGTGTAATCACTACCTCCACATAAGAAGAAGACTTGAGGGACTTTGAAACATCCTCATCAACCTTTCAGGTTTCTACTTCATAGTTTATGCAACTAACAGCCTCACCTTTTGAATACTAAATGGGTATAGTATCCAGATCACCTACAGTAGAACTATCAACATAAGATCTCACTTGTCCAATGTGACCTTATATAGAAATGTTTGGAATACCCAGTTCCTCCCTCAGTGAATTGAATAAATCGGTTAAAAAAGGGTTACCCACATGAGTATTGTGTAGAAAAACCTTTTCAAAATATAATTCAATAAATACACCTAGATGAATCTCCCGAGTCATACCATAAATAAATTATATCCTCTATCTGTAAAAACTATCTCCAAAATCCACATCCATTTGAAATTAACTTTTAAATACCCCACACCTTCATACGGTCGTTTCTTGTCCATTTTTATATGAATAACAGAAATCAAACCACTACTCAAACAACACAATATTTACACATCAAAACTCCTCCCTAAAATAAATCCAAACCTACTCTATTGGAAATTCTGAGAAATCAACTTCCAGACAAATTCGTGGAGAAACAGGGTGAAAAATGAATTGGTTAGACTTTCTGTACACAAATACCTTCATATAAAGTTCCCTAGAAAACACATAATTGTAGTATTTTTAAACAGTAATGGATGGTTAGTGAATCTCACCAAAATCATCATTATTGGGATGTATCACTTCATATGAATGTCTTACGTCCATTAGAAGAGCTAATATCCTAGGTCGTTGAAATTACGGGGGCACTGGACCAAACCCTAATCAAGTATTCCTCTAATGAAAATCAAATAATCACATGTCTATTTTTTATAAGACCAAACATTTCATGGTCCTACGAGCCCCATGACCCAAAAATTCATCTATTGATGCATCCACTAAATGGGAGGAACTGCTTAATCCAAGCAACCAAAGTAAGATTTAGAAGAGTCTAAGACTTGAGGACCTCTAAGGATGAGATCAACAGTAGTGATATACATTGAATAGATATGGGTCTTTAGGGATAAAATAAATTTATGGGAAGGAGGGAATAAAATCAGTCATGGAAAAAAACCATGATAGTGTAATATTAAGTGGAATATTTTTTTTAATACAAGTGTGTCATATAATAAACCTTGGTCAAAAAATATATCTTATTTTTGTCTCATTAGGAAAATGATAATATTTATTTACTGCACACATGGTACATTCACATTTATAAAACTAATGTTCTTTGATTTAATAGTGTATAAAGACTGCATAAATATTATTGTGGTTTTAGGGTTATTCACATGAATAATCATCATTTTACCATTGATCCCAATATTATTGTATCACAATAAAAACAAGTATTCTATATAAATGATCATTTAAAATGTCAATCCATTATTATGGTCGATGTTATTACTAGAAATATTTTCTATGAAGGGAAAAATGATAGTGATGTTTTGGATGAATCCATTGGAAATCAATGAACTATTTCACATAGTCGTGTAATTGATCAATTATTTCAACAGATTATAGACCATAAATTGAATTGGATAATTTATTGCATTGAAATATGGTATTTATTTATATATTAACATATTTTCAATTTTCTTATTGAATGTGTAAATATGTGGTAAATGAAATTTTCTGGTGGCTCCTTTATAATTTCCCAAATTTTTATTAGGAGAAATGACTATTGAATTTAAAAAAATACTACTCATGTTTAAAGAATCATGTCCTATTCACTACATTATATTTTTTATCTAGTTATACATAAAAAATTATATAATAAAAGTTTTTTTTATCTTTTTTGATATATATATATATAATACTTTCATATTATTACATGTGATATGCATGTTAACATGTCTATTAATGAATAAATCCATTGAAAAACTTCATGAAAATCATCAGTATTGTCAAAAAGATGGGGTTCCTATATTGATTACCTACATGAGTTTTGATTATAATTTTTTATTTGTCTAATTATGTTATAAAATTTAAATTTTATTTTTATGTTGAAATATTGTTAGAGATAATTTTCTACAATATTGATCATTTTTTGTTGACCATGTGGAGCATATGATGAAATCATAGGGTAATCCTATATTTTTTTAGAATTATGAAAATCGTTAACATATCAAACTAATTAAACAATAAGTACACTTCCACTCAATAACATTTTCTACAAAAGACATGATACTTAAATTTAAACTCATATTTCATTGAAAAACAAATCGCTTCATAATAGATGAATCTACATAGTATAAATATTTAACATTCTATATTTTCTTAATAATCTTTAAGACCAATTAAAGACACAATAAATCATGGGATGAGATATAAAATATTAGTATGGTATTCAAAATGAACTAATCTAGTTAGTCCATTTCAAAAATAATAAAATCCAATTGAATGTTTTCCTTTTATATAACTAACCTTTACCTCAAAATAATAATATACATAATAAATAAACCAACTTCACATACAAAATATTTTCATAAAATGTATCATAATAAACAAATTTAGCATAAACTAATTGATCATAATAACTCTGAAAGGAAAGAAACAATCATGAGGGTTTCTTATAAAACATAATCACTCGTGAAAACATTATCTTGAAAATCATTTTCTTCACCACTAAAAGGGGTATAAATATTCCGTGACACATAACCACATTATCCTAACATATGGAATAAAATTACATGCTTGAAAACTCATTTAAAAAAAATATTCATGTAGGTACCATTGTATAGATTCTTTATATCACTCATACAATCAATCATACAAGCACTTTTATAAATGGAATAACCTACTTAGTTAATTCCAACATATATCCCACAGAGAAAAAGGTCATTACCTTATATATTGTATAGATATATTGGGATAATCCTCAATGTAGAATAATTTTAGAAGACCATAAGATACCAAAAACACACATAATATTTCATTTCCCTTATAAAAAACATAAAATATTTTTTAACACATGTGTAGAAACATTTTAGAGTTTCATGAATAAATACAAATAGAAATCCATTTTCTTTTAAAACTCTTAAAGAAATCAGAATATGGGAAATAGGATATCTTTTTGAAAACTAATAAAAACTTATAGATTAACAATATTTTTGAACAAAATTTCCTAGTGGAATGAAATTATCTTCGTGTTTAATAATTTAAACCCCTTTCATTTTCTCATTGTTTAAACGAGTAAAAAATGTACCGTATAAAAAAATGTTAAAAAATAATTTTTATACCTTTTCAATGAAAGTAAAAATTAGTTAATTTTGACTATTAAAATTAATTATATTATTAATAATAAAAAATGAGAAACATTTGAAACAACTTGGACATATAGGATAATGATTTTAATACAAAACCCATAAAATATGGATTTAATTATAAATCCCTTACCTTGACTTCTACTGGCCATGTACATACTGAAAATACAAAAAAATAAAATTATATTAATTATTTAATTGAAAAATATATTTCTAGTTTATTCCTATAATATTTTCAATTTTATTCCTATAATTACTATTTCATATATAGTTGCAAAATTAGTTATGTTCAAATTTTATGTAATTGGGAGGTTTGATTGATAATCAAAAAACAACATGAGTTGGATGACCAATGTAAAATGTATCATTATTAAATAATTTCAAAAATAAGAATCATTTTTATACATTTAATATAAATTTAGAAACATTCATTAATGGTGATCATTAAAAAATCACATCACTTCGTGGATGTGGTAGTCTACATGTAACCACAAGTAGCTTTATCATTTCCCAAAGGATAGAAGGAAAATAAGGTAATTATTATATTATCATTATATAATAATAATTATTTAATTAAAATAATATATATTTATTAAATACATCATACTAGTAAGCTTTTTGGTGTTTATGAAAAATGAAACCAAACGCTTCCTGGAGGTGGTTGTCCGGGAATACGCATAAGAGATGTTCCCATTTCCCATAAGATGAAAATTCCATGACCCACCCCTCGGGGCCCATACCATGACTACCCCATGCCCGCCTTCCAATGTCTAGGGAATGGAGACTATCATCTAAATAACTATCTTGTAAATGTTATTGATTTTCCTAATACCTATAAACACACACTCACAACCCCAGTCTATGAAGATGAAAAGTAAACACTAAGTAAATGATGTAAGAAATCAAAAAGTAAACCACTATCAAAGTAAAACAGAATGTATAATACAATGTGGAAAACTGGGCCATTATACAAGCCCCCAAAAAGATATACATAACACAAGAAAGACCCCAAGTCTCTAAAACTTGTCCATTGAGAAATCTATATGAAGG
Source organism: Viscum album (assembly GCA_963277665.1). Classification (NCBI taxonomy): domain Eukaryota; kingdom Viridiplantae; phylum Streptophyta; class Magnoliopsida; order Santalales; family Viscaceae; genus Viscum; species Viscum album. The sequence continues at coordinate 925,727,826 of OY728130.1, forward strand.
GTAGGTAGAGGGTAGTGGAATGAACCTGTAGGATTATGACTCATCTGTCTTCTCTCACAGAACACCACCTGGTCCTAGTCTTCCTTATACTCTAGAAACGCATCGGTCATCTTCCCAAGATACTACATGTGCAGGAAAGGCCCGTGTATGGGTGAGCAAAACAATACTCAGTAGGGGGCCCCAAAACCACAAAGGTAAAAAAATAAAACAACCACATGGAAAAGCACAGTCATCTCTACTTAGGTATATGCCCATAAATAAACCATTTTCATCAAGATATACTCGTCTCATCTACTAAGAAACATAAGGTCACAGTCTTATTACTAGCATATAATTCCCATTGGGGATTTGAAAGGGAACACATAAACCAGGAGAACATGATCCACAAGCTTACCCATCCCTAATGGCACCGTCCGAGAGATACACTTCATCAGGTAAAACTCTACGTGGTTCATCTCCAGTGCCTATCACTATAGGTCTGGTCATCCCTGTCTTGTTCCCTATACAAGACTAAGGAAATCCCAAGGTAAGAGGGACACTTCTTGCCACTTTTCTCAGTTGAGGGAGCACAAATCAAGACTATCGTGTGATACCCCATTCTCTCCTATAAAGAGTACCCCACACCTTATTCTCATCGAGAGATCACTTGATCCTACTTATGTATCAGTCTCTTCAAGTGGAGGGGCCCACTCCTCATTGTTGTTCCCAACAATCGATGTATCTTAAACTCTTATAAAGGACCCACTCCCTTTTGCTACTCGGAGACAGGGGAGTACAACTCTGTGAGTGAGGACGCACACCCTGTTTCCAATAGGGGAGTACTACTCATGAAGGACTCGCACCCTCTTACGACAGATGAGTACTACAACGTATATCAAGGACCCTCACCCTATCCTATGGGGGTGTACTACTTAGTGACTAGAGGAACTGCACCTTGGTACTAGAGGAGTATCAAGTCAGTCAGTTTATTCTCTACATGGGACCCTCACCATAGTACGTTAGGGAGTACTGACCTCATGCTAGAGGACCCACTCCCTGACCTGATAGGGGAGTACCGACTCTATCAGAACAATGTGTATGGAGGCCCCACACCTAAAAATGGTAGGGCAGTAATGAATCAAAAGTTAGGGAACCCCATCCCTGGTCCAAAAAGGAAGTTTCTACTCTTCTTTCATGAACTTCTACATGAACCCCCACCCAAGTACTTCAAGGGAGTAACACCTCTGGAGGAAACTATACGAAGGAAATGAACCCTCACCCATGATGTGGGTAGTTCCATATCTACCTAAGAAGAATGATAAAGGGTACTTGTCCCCTGAGTCATCAAGGTAGTAACTTTCCTAACATCACTTCAAGAAAAAAGACCCAAATATGCTCAATGAATTATTGTATCAGGAGGTCCTACATTTGGAATAAAAATTAAATCCTAAAAAATCCTAAAAAACTAACTTATAGTATGTCAAAAAGATCATCTCTTCATAAAGGGTCCATGAATTTTAGATGGTTCTCCAATCAAAGGATCTATTTGAATGACATGGGAGTCTTAGTGAAATGGGAGATGGTTGGGTACGGAATCGGTCTGACCTGGTTGTACTGACCTGACCTAGGTCCGAACTGTAAAATTCGGCCTAGCCCACCAGCTTGGGAATGGCCCATCCCCAACAACCTTTCCGAGTAGGAAGATTTTTCCCCATCCCGTGCATGTCTCTCCCACGTCCGCCTCGTGCCACGCGGGGCCAGCTGGCACTACATCCTCGGTCAACTAGTCTTCTCACACAGATCAGTTTTTTCGGTGCGACCTACATCTTGTCACTGGTCCAGGTCACACCACGGATAGAGCCAAAACTCTCCCATTTGGGAAACCTATCATGTGGCTACAACCCTTCCATCTAGTACGTGTGCCTCCGTAGGCAGATTCCTCGGTGGTCTACTGGACGTGCTCTGGTGGTCCATTATTCGATCCAAAGGGTGTTCCAAATTTACCGGGTTGCGTTCTTCATTTCCTTGGGTTCAAACCACTATTATGATCCATTCATCAAGAAATTGTTTGATTCTCGGTTTTTCCCACACCACATTGATCCTTCCGTCATCGTTGTCGCCCCAAATCTGTCGTGTCATATCCATTCTCGATACAAGATGTTGAATCATTGCGCCACGAATGGTTGCGCAAATACAGACTATTTTTCAACCTAAGAATAACATAAATAACACCAGGTGAAATAGGAGAATAAAATCAATCAATCATTTGAGGAAAAACCCCCACTATTGTTCATCTTTTCATTAATATTCTATTGTTATAAGGATCAAGAACAGAAAACAAAATCATCTTGAAAGAACAATCAAACCCTGAGTCAACCTATTCAAGGGTTGATCCGTAGTTTTCATTTAAAAATCAGGAATGGGGAAGATATAATTCAAATAAAAACCCCTACCTAGAGAATTTTCAATTGAAGGGAAGGATTATTGTAGCTGGAGATCTACCCACAGGGATTCATGGTCCATTCCAAGCTATTGGAATTCATCGGTCTTTAGACCTGAATCTATTCTTCATGGGTGTCATCACCGTATTCTGATTCTCCATTTTTCATCTTTGGAGAGGATTCCTTCATTGTTCATCATAGTAATTCCATATCTAGATTTGTTTCTCCAACTATATTATCTCATTAAAATACAAATGTGTCACATAATTTCTATTACATATAGTCATCACGTCATTACATTGTTTCATTTTTGAAACAAAATATATGTTACACTTTAGTTGAAGAGTCGTTACACTATTTCATTTATTGAATAAAATAGTAAACTCATCATTGCATTGCAGCGGAATAATTTTTTTAATAAAATATTCTTTTTATGTTTATTTTTTTTCATAGAACATCTGAAAATTAACATTTTCCCATAACCCACGTCAGTTGAGGTTAGCTCCATTATTAGGTAATATTGTTATTCTAAAATAAAAAGTTCCCTTGGAGTTTTAAATTGATAACCCATTTAGAAGTTCTCAAAACTGTGCACAAGCGACAATTTAATTTCCATACAAAATTCAAAAACTAACTTTCACCCTCCACTAATCCATGTCGATGTTAATCACCACCTAAGGGAAACACAATTTCAATAGCTCAATGGAACTCTTGGATTTCCAATATGAGTTAATGTTTTGGAGTTATAAGAATTTGAAAATAAAATTATATTTACTTAATTATTTTATTTATGTACAAAAACAAACATCCATTGTGGGCCCACACCGGCCAACGTTTGAACCATTCTAGGAGAATCCTGATTCTCTGAGTTCCACAATTCCTTTTGATTTTTTATCTATGAACCAGTAAAAATTTTAGAAAAACACACTCACATGATTATTTAACGAACCTTAGAAAACATTTAATAATCTGTTTCGGACACTCTGGGACTCATAATTATGTTCCATCTCCATGAATGGTCTCAAAATAATCCCATTTATTTAAAAAAACATCATGGAATTATGGGGTATTACATTACAACCCCATTTTAGTGCTTTATGTATTCGTAAGAAAAATCCTTCACTCAGGAGAAGAAAACCGAGTTCACTAAGGGTCATAATGCTGCTTACAAGAACACACCTCGAGGAACCACGGGGATCAACCACTCTCACGTCCAGATTTTCCTAGGCCAACACCGTTCAATAACGGCTGCAAGTTTATTTAGCTATGATTATTAGGAAAGACCCAAGAACTATGAAACATCTTCAATCATGGTGTCTAGCATATCAGCTCCATGCTAACTTGACGTAGTACAGATACAACCCCACAGTTCGCATCCTCTCATAGATAAACTATGCTAAAGCCCCCAAAAGTGTTACGTGTTCAAATATTTCACTGAACACATAGGGGTATTTACAAATGAAAGTGGACTGCCCGCAAGTGAATGTCAGGTCTTTCTAGGCCCTCTGTCCACAACCTCCACTGTCCACAAAACATGTTGAAATAAAAACACTACCACCATAGAATGATCCCAAACATGAATCTTTGGGACAATCTATTTTATGCTACCCAAGACGCCCATTCACCATGATGGAAAACCCATTTTCACCATCATTGACACACCACATCCTTTCCCTAATATAGTGAATTCGGTTATGAATGGTAGTAGTCCATTCTAATAATGATGTCATATGGCCACAACTCCACAACTAATAAATCCCAAACACCACTCTCACCACCAATAGATAGGTCACACTATCAGTGCTAGTGTTTTTTCTATGAGTCTCTTCCACCAAGAGTCTCTAAGCATGAGGTTCAAGTCCCCAGTCCAATAGAAACCTCTAAGTCTAAAACTGAGCTCACAGAAAAAGGAGAATGACTTGGACATGTGTCTATTAAAATGAAAACCAAAAGGAAATACATATACCATTCTTTTAATCTCTATGGGAGATTATTAGTCCTAAGTCATGACCACATGCATCTGTCCTCACCCACATCCACCGGCTCTTTGAGCCCAATGCAGACAACCTTGGAGTGGTGGTGGAAATGTTGCAAACTGTCTACCACCACATGATGCTCACCCAGATCCTCTACCTCGCCCGACATATTATGAAACTCCTTACTCCAAGCATTGTCTCTTCCATGGTGGCTCATCGGACGGCTCCCTCTTAGTGGAACTACAGGTAGGACAATCTCTAGAAAGATTCCCTAGGCCGTTCCAACTGTAACATCGCCCATCATGTGGCTGACATGCTCCTTAGAGCTACTCATGAACCACAGACCCATGTGTATGTGTTCGGGAATGGGTATTCCTATTATGCTGCAATCCTATAACCTATCGCCTTCTAGATATAGTATATTCCTACCTAGAGACCTCTTCTATAGGTCACATCCATATGTTCCTCCACCAAAAAACTCTCAACAACTAGGGCTCGCTCCAGCATCCCAATATATTTCATAATGCTAAGGTGTATCACTGACGCCCTGATCTCCCAGTGAAGTCCCCTATAGAAGGTCTAGGCCCTAAAGTATGGCTCCCACACTATATCCATAGAGTATCAAAAAAGATCTGTGTATATTTTTGAGTACTCAGATACTGTCATGTTGCCCTGCTATTGGTGTAACAACTCTTGTATACGCATGGTGTGTAACATCTCTAGAACGAAATCCTCCCTGAAGAGGTGATCAAAGTATATATACGTGAGGGTAACCTCATCGTGCATGTGGATAATCATGCTCCCCCATCTCCCCACGGAGCCCTGAAGATATCTCGTGTCGAAGATCACTATCTGGTCGAGAGGCATCCTCACTACATAGAAGAATTGTGTAACTGCCTCAATACAATCCTAGACCACCGGGGGGTCTGTCTCACCCGTGAACTTAGAAGGATTCTTCCTATGGAACTCATGTAGCACACTCAGCCTGTTTGAATCCTCTAATATTAGCATTGGTAACAAATGTTTATTGACGGGTGGTTGTATCACTAGTGCACCACCTGATAGGGATATCTGCGGTACTAGTCCCTTTATTGACACCTCATCACTCGGACGACCATCCTCGCAATCTCATCCTAGAATCCTAACTAGCAATCTGCATGGTGGAATCCTGAAATGGGTCGATATGAACCATAATTAAAAGAGTATATTTTTAGAACTGACTCAAGAAGGAAAATGGAAAACAGAAATCATTCCTATATTATAGATGTACAATTCATTTCTTGGTGACTAGTGTCTTAATCTACAGAGTCAAAAAATAAATTTATCAAAGTCTTAGTGAGTGGATACATCATCCAGCACACCAACACTAGATCCTCTGGCCTCAGAGTCAGACTCAAAATATCTTAAAACTATCACTATAAAACCCATCCCCAACCTCACAATTCTCAGTCCAAAGGTGCAATAAATCCTCCTTTGAAGCCAATTTTTCATGACCCATCCCCCGAGGTCCATGCCACGACTACCCCAATCCTTCCTCCTAAAGGATAGGGGCTAGAGACTAGAGCCGAAGGCACTATCCTTCAAATGGGAGGGTTTTTCCAAGTACATGTACAAAAGAACACTTATAACCCTAGCCAACGAAGCTGAAAAGTAAACACTAAGTAAACTCTGCATGCAATCACTAATTAAATAGAAACTATAGTACAAAAGAAATTATAGTAAAATGTGGAAAATTGGGCCAGTATACAATCCCACCAAAAGAATGATAGAACACAATTAAGACCCCATGTCTCTAAAAATCATCCATCGTGAACCCTACCTGAAGAGTAGGTTGAGGGTACCTGCTTGAAGTGTAGGAGTATGCCTCATTTGTCTACTCTCATGGAACACCACCTGGTCATGGTCCCCTATAGACTCTGTCAAAGTGCCGGTCATCTGCACATGTCATGAAACAAGTGGGAATGGCCCTGGTTGGGGTCAATAAAACAATACTTAGTTGGGGACCCAAAACCACAAAGGTAAAAAAACTAGAAAAAAACCAAAGTAAATACACACTCAACTCTTCCCAGGTATGAACATACATAGAACATGTTTATCTAGATATAATCATCTCATCCAATAAGAATCAAAAGTTCCTAGCCTTATAAACAGGATCAGGATTCTAACCTAGGATTCGAAAGGTAACTCACAAACTAGGAGAACACGCTCCACAAGCTTATCCATCCTTGATGGAACTATCTGAGAGATACACTCTATCAGGTACAACTCTACTAGATTTATCTCCATTTCCATGCATTAGAGGTCCATTCATCACCATCTTGTGCCCAATTCAAAACTAAAGAAACCCATGTGAAGAGGCATGCTCCTCACCACTGTGCTCAGCTGATTGAGCACTACTTTAGAATATCCTACGATACCCCAGTCGCTCCTATAAAGAGTGGAATACAAATTATTCTCATCGAGGGATCACTTACTCCTACTTAGGTATCGATCACTTCAAGTGGATGGGACCGCTCCTCATAGTTTTGTCCTACAGTCAAGGGGGATCCAACACCTATGGAGGACCCTCTCCCCATTACTAATGAGATATGAGTATTACTACTCCATATGCAAGGACATGTGACCGAGTTCCAACTGGGGATTAATACTCATGAAGGACCCACACCCCCTTCTGATAGGGGAGTACTACTTTGTATATAAAAGATTTGAACCCTACCTTGTTGGTGAGTACTACTTAGTGACTAGAGGACCCACACCCTGGTACTAGGGGAGTACTGACTCTGCTAGTTTCTTTTCTACGGGGGACCCTCACCCTATTACATTTTGGGATTACTGACCACATGCTAGAAGACCCACTCCCTAACACTACATGGGAGTACCGACTCACCTAGATTAATGCATAAGGAGGACCCGCACCTTGGAATGCTTGGGGAGTAATGACTCTAAAGTTAGGGAACCTGCTCCCCAGTCCCACAGGGATGTATCTACTCTTCCTTCAAGGAAATTTCTGAGAACCCACACCCTAGTCCTTTAGGAGAGAAACACACTCAAAGGAAACTATCTGAAAGAAACTAACCCACACCCATGACGTGGGGAGTCCAGTATTTACCAAAGTAGTTTGATAAGGAGTACGTGTGCCTTAATTAATCAAGGGAGTAACTGTTCTAACATCTCTTCAAGAGTAATACCCCAGCTCTACTCAAATTCTGCTTGTATCGGGATAGGATGGTCTTCAAATCAAATGTTCAACCTCTAAATTTCTCAAAAACTCACTTAGTGTATCTAAAAACGACTTTCTCATCACAAGGTCCCCAATTCCATAGACATCTTGTCAAAGGAATGCTCCATTTGAATATTAAGGTCGTTTTAGTGAAACAGGGGCCGGTTGGGTCTAGGTCCATTCCAACACAACTCGACCTAGGTTATACCTGAACTAGGTCTAACCTGGCCCATTGGGCCCAGACCAAACCAGTTGGGTTGAGGGTCGGGGCCGCTTCCACCCCATCCGGCCAGTACCAGTCTGACCCACTATGGCGGGCCGGTTTTTCTAGCCGAGACGCAGATCTTCCGCATCCATTTCATACCACATGGTGCCATCTTGCAGCACCACCCTGTTCAACTAGTCTTCTCATATGCACTGGGTTTTTTTGCATTAATAATGGCTTATCATGGGTCTAGGTCATGCCGCAATCAGAGCCACAACTTCTCCATGTGTGCAGCCGCATAATGTGGCTTGCTTTGCCAACACCATCGAGGCGTGATGGCAGATTACTCTACGATCCCAAGACGCACTCTAGTTTTCCGTTCATTGATTCAAATTGTGTTCTAGAGTACTTGGGTCTCGTTCTTCATTTCTCAGGGATTAAATACCTATTTATATCTATTCCACCAGAAAACATTAGATCGGTGGTATCTCCCACATCGCCCAAATCCATTCATCGTCATCATCATCGCACCACTATCATGTCATATCCATTTTGGATCAAAGATGACATATTTTTGTGCCAATAACTGTTGAAATATGACTGACCATTCATCAAACCATGAAGAAAGCGCAGAACACTGGGTAAAAGAGAAGATGAAAATCAATCAATAAATTGAGGAATAAACCCCTGCCATCGTTCTTAATGGCGTTAATCCCCTATTGTTAGAATGTTCAAGAATGGAAACCAAAATAATCCTACAGGAATGATCAAACCCAGGGTCAACATGTTCATTGGTTGATCCATGGTTTTTATTTAAAAACCAATAACTAGGGAAGATAGAATTCAAATAACATCCCCTACGAGGAGAAACTTCGATCGGAGGTATGACTTATTTCTAATGGTGATCCATCCGTAGGGATTCATGATCAGTTTGAAGCCCTTGGCATTGGTCGATATCTAGTCCTAGATATGTTCTTCAAGGTTGTTTTCACCACTTTCCAATTCACCGGAATTTTACATTGAAGAGGATTCCTTCATCGTTCGCCAGATGAATTCTTGATCTACATCTGATCCTCCAACCCTCTTATCTCATTAAAATAGAAACATGTCGTAATGTATCAATTACAATTAGTCATCACATCGTTATAGTATATCATTTATGAAAATATCTTTTTTTTACACTTCAGTTAATAATTCATTACACTATTTCATTTATGGAATAAAACAATCGGCTCATCATTGCATTGCAGCGAAACAATTTTTTGAATAAAATGAAATTTATAAGTTTATTTTATTTTTTTAAAATGTCTAAAAATTAACTTTTCCACTAAACTCTCTATGCTCAATGTTAGTTCCATTAGTTAGTAATGTTGCCTTTTTGGATTCAATGATTCCCTCAGATTTTAAATCCGAGCACATGTTTATATGTTTCCAAAACCGCATATGCGGGCCATTTTAATTCTCTTAAAAAACATCAAAAACAATCTTTGACCATCAAAACACGTAGGTCAATGTTAATCTCCGCCAAAAGGATACACGCCCTCACGATCTCAATGGTACTCTCATATTTTCAATCCAAGTTACTTCTTTGGAGTTATAAGGATTTGAAAATAAAATAATTTTTACTTAATTATTTTATTTACGTTCAAAAACTAACTTCCACTATTGGCCCGCACTGGACAATGTTAGTCCCTTTCTAGATGAATCATGATGTTTTGAGTTCAATGGTACCCATAGATTTTTTTTTGAGGCACCAGTGTAAATGTTTCAAAAACATGCCCACAAGATTTTATAATGAACCTTAAAAATATAAAAAATACATTCCATCGACTTTGGGCCTCGAAATTACGCGTCGTCTCAGAGCCTGATCGTGAAATAATCCCATTTAATTTAAAAAAAATCATGAAATTTCATGGTATTTCAAAAAAGGATATGAAAATGGTTTGTTAAATAACCATAAATAAATTTATCTATCTATTAAATTTTTCTTTTTCTTATTTAATCATGTTTACAGATTATTTTAAAGAGTTCTATCATGAAATAATCATGGAAACACGAGGCTAAATGTTATACCTCTTCTTTGGAAGACCTCGTTTATATTATACTGATAACTAATTTGGTTAGTGTTTTGGTGAAACCAAGACCAATAGGGTGTGGGTAGTGATGTTTAAAAAGTAATTTGGCAGTAATTTCTCAAGATAAAAGGATTGTGACATTTTAAAAGGAGATTGGAGTGGTGACGTTTTAAAACTAAGGGGATTTGTAATCTAATAATTTTTCAACTATTAAAAAAATAGACTTATTAATGAAAAAGTGGAATTAAATCTATAACATTTAAAATATGTGATCATAATAGCATAAATAATATCATAAAATAAGATTTACAATGATATTATTTCCCATTATAACTTGGTTTTAACCTTAATTAACTCATTTTACACTATACTAATGTCATAAATGTTTAAAATAGATACATTATATTATGACCAAAAATGAAATTAAAAAAATAATAAAATTCAACATAATTTTTTAAAATATTTATTATATTTTCAAGGATTCTATTTGTATAAGTGGAAAAATATTTTTTAATATATTTACGCAAAATGAAATGAAAAAAAAATGATCAATTATTTCAACTGATTATAGACCATAAATTGAATTGGATAATTTATTGCATTGAAATATGGTATTTATTTATATATTAACATATTTTCAATTTTTGTATTGAATGTGTAAATATGTGGTAAATGAAAATTTTTTGAGGCTCCTTTATAATTTCCCAAATTTTTATTAAGAGAAATGACTTTTGAATTTAAAACAATACTACTCATGTTTGAATAATCGTGTCCTATTCACTACATTATATTTTTTTATCTAGTTATACATAAAAAATATATATAATAAAAGATTTTTTTATCTTTTTTTGATATATATATATATATATATATTTATAATACTTTCATATTATTACATGTGATATGCATGTTAACATGTCTAATAATGAATAAATCCATTGAAAAACTCCATGAAAATCATCAGCATTGTCAACAATATGGGGTTCCTATATTGATTACCTACATGAGTTTTGATTATCATTTTTCATTTGTCCAATTATGTTATAAAATTTAAATTTAAATTTTATGTTGAAATATTCTTAGAGATCATTTTCTACAATATAGATCGTTTTTGTGGACCATGTGAAGCATATGATGAAATCATAGGGTAATCCAATATTTTTTTAGAATTATGAAAATCGTTAACATATCAAACTAATAAAAAAAAGTACACTTCCAATCAATAGCATTTTCTAAAAAAGACATGATACTTAAATTTAAACTCATATTTCATTGAAAAACAAATCTCTTCATTATAATTGAATCCCCATAGTATAAATATTTAACATTCTATATTTTTTTCATAATCTTTAAGACCAATTAATGACACAATAAATCATGGGATGAGATATAAAATATTAGTATGGTATTCAAAATGAACTAATCTAGTTAGTCCATTTTAAAAATAATAAAATCCAATCGAATGTTTTCCTTTTATATAACTAACCTTTACCTCAAAATAATAATATACATAATAAATAAACCAACTTCACATAAAAAATCTTTTCATAAAATTTATCATAATAAACCAATTTATCATAAACCAATTTATCATAATAAATCCGAAAGGAAAGAAACAATCCTGAGGGTTTCTTATAAAACATAGTCACTCTTGAAAACATTTTCTTGAAAAACATTTTCTTCACCATTAAAAGGGTCATAAATATTCCATGACACATAACCACAGTATCTTATCATATGGAATAAAATTACATCCTTGAAAACTCATTTTTTTTAAAAATTTCATGTAGGTACCATTGTATATATTCTTTATATCACTCTTACAATCAATCATACAAGCACTTTTATAAATGGAATAACCTACTTAGTTAATTCCAACATATATCCCACAGAGAAAAAGGTCATTACCTTATATACTATATAGATATATTGGGATAATCCTCAACGTAGAACAATTTCAGAGGACCATAAGATACCAAAAACACATATAATATTTCATTTCCATTATAAAAAAACATAAAATATTTTTTAACACATATGTAGAAACATTTTAGAGTTTCATGAATAAATACAAATAGAAATCCATTTTCTTATAAAACTCTTAAAAAAAATCAGAATATGGGAAATAGGATATCTTTTTGAAAACTAAAAAAAACATATAGATTAAGAATATTTATGAACAAAATTTCCTAGTGGAAGGAAATTATCTTAGTGTTTTATAAGCTAAAACCCTTTCATTTTCACATTGTTTAAACGATAAAAAATAAACCGTATAAAAAAATGTTAAAAAAAATACTTTTTATACCTTTTCAATGAAAGTAAAAATTTGTTAATTTTGACTATTAAAATTAATTGAATTTTTAATAAAAAAATTGAGAAACATTTAAAACAAAATGGACATAAAGGATAATGATTTTAATAAAAAACCCATAAAATATGGATTTAATGATAAATCCCTTACCTTGAGTTCTACTAGTCATGTACATACTGAAAATATAATAAAATAAACTTATATTAATTATTTAATTGAATAATATTTTTTCTGGTTTATTCCTATAATATTTTCTATTTTATTCCTATAATTACAATGTCATATATAGTTGCAAAATTAATTATGTTAAAATTTGATGTAATGGGGAGGTTTGATTCATAATCAAAAAATAACATGAGTTGGATGACCAATGTAAAATGTATCATTATTAAATAATTTCAAAAATAAGAATTATTTTTATACATTTAATATAAATTTAGAACCATTCATTAATGGTGAACATTAAAAAAAATTACATCACTTCGTGGATGTGGTAGTCTACATGTAACCACAAGTAGATTTATCATTTCCCAAAGGATAAAAGGAAAATAAGATAATTATTATATTATCATTATATAATAATAATTATTTAATTAAAATCATATATATTCATTAAATAAATCATACTAGTAATATTTTTGGTGTTTATGAAAAATGAAACCAAATGCTTCCCAGAGGTGGTTGTCTGGGCTTACGCATAAGAGATGTTCCCATTTCCCATAAGATAAACATTTCACGACCCACCCCTCAAGGCCCATACCATGACCACCCCATGCCTGCCTCCCAATATCTAGGGGATGGAGACTAGCATCTAAAGAATTATCTTGTAAATGGGATGCATTTTCCAAGTACCTATACACATACAAAATGACAACCCCAGTCTATGAAGCTAAAAAGTAAACACTAAGTAAAAGATGCAAGAAATCGAAAAGTAAACCATTAAAAAAGTACAATAGAATGTATAATACAATGTGGAAAACTTGGCCGTTATTCAAGCCCCCAAAAAGATAGATAGAACAAAAGATATACCCCATGTCTCTAAAACATTTCCATCGAAAAATCTACATGAAGGGTAGGTGGAGGGTAGTGGACTCAACCTGTAGGATTATGCCTCATCTATCTTCTCTCACAGAACACCACCTAGTCCTAGTCTTCCTTAGTCTTTAAAAACACATCGGTCGTCTTCCGAAGATACTACATGTGCAGGAAAGGCCCATGTATGGGTGAGAAAAACAATACTCAGTAGGGGGCCCCGAAACCACAAAGGTAAAAAAAGAGAACAACCACATGTAAAAGCATAGTCATCTCTACTTAGGTATATTCCCATAAATAAACCATTTTCATCCAGATATACTCGTCTCATCCACTAAGAAACATAAGGTCACAGTCTTATAAGTAGCATCTGATTCCCATTGAGGATATGAAAGGGAACACATAAACCAAGAGAACATGATCCACGAGCTTAGCCATCCCTGATGGCACCGTCTGAGAGATACACTTCATCAGGTAAAACTCTACTTGGTTCATCTCCAGTGCCTGTCACTATAGGTCTGGTCATCCCTATCTTGTGCCCTATACAAGACTAAGGAATCCCAAGGTAAGAGGGACGCTTATTTCCACTTTTCTCAGTTGAGGGAGCACAAATCAAGACTATCTTGTGATACCCTATTCTCTCCTGTAAGGAGTTCCCCACACCTCAGTCTCATTGAGGGATCACTTGCTCCAACTTATGTATCGATCTATTCAAGTGGAGGTGCCCACTCCTCATTGTTTTGCCCAATAATCGATGTATCTTAAACTCTTATAATGGACCCCCTCCCTGTTACTACTTGGAGACAGGGGAGTACAACTCTGTGAGTGAGGACACACACCCTGTTTCCAATAGGGGAGTACTACTCATGAAGTACTCGCACCCTCTTATGATTGAAGAGTACTACAATGTATATCAAGGACCCTCACCCTATCCTATGGGGGTGTACTACTTAGTGACTAGAGGAACTGCACCTTGGTAGTACAGGAGTATTGACTCATTCAGTTTATTCGCTACGTGGGACCCGCACCATAGTACGTTATGGAGTACTGACCTCATGCTAGAGGACCCACTCCCTGACATGATAGGGGAGTACCGACTCTATCAGAACAATGTGTATGGAGGTCCCGAACCTAAAAATGGTAGGGCAGTAATGAATCAAAAGTTAGGGAACCCCATCCCTGGTCCAATAAGGAAGTGTCTACTCTTCTATCATGAACTTCTCCAAGAACCCCCACCCAAGTCCTTTAGGGGAGTAACACCCATGTAGGAAACTGTACGAAGGAAATGAACCCTCACCCATGATGTGGGTAGTCCCATATCTACCTAAGAAGAAAGATAAAGAGTACTTTTCCCCTGAGACATCAAGGTAGTTACTGTCCTAGCATCACTTCAAGAGAAAAGTCCGAAATATGCTCAAAGAATTATTGTATCGGGAGGGCCTACATTTAGAATAAAAATTATATCCTAAAAAATCCTCAAAAACTAACTTATAGTATTTCAAAAGGATTGTCTCTTCCTAAAGGGTCCATGAATTTTATATGGTTCTCCAAACAAAGGCTCTATTTGAATGACATGGGACTTTTAGTGAAATGGGGGATGGTTGGGTACAGAATCGGTCCGACCTGGTCGTAATGACCTGACCTAGGTCCGAACTAGAAAATTCGGCCTAGGACACCTGGTTGGGAATGGCCCATCCCCACCAGCCTTGCCCACTAGGAAGATTTTTTTCCCCCATCTCGGGCGTGGCTCTCCCACGTCCGCCTCACGCCACGCAGCGCCAGCTGGCACTGAATACTCGGTCAACCGGTCTTCTCACACAGACCGGTTTTTTCAGTGCGACCTACATCTTGTCGCGGGTCCAGGTCACACAACGGCTAGAGCCAAAACTCTCCCATGTGGGAAACCTATCATGTGGCTACCAACCTGCCATCTAGTACGTGTGCCTCCGTAGGCAGATTCCTCGGTGGTCCACTAGACGCGCTTTGGTGGTCCATTATTCGATCCAAAGGGTGTTCCAAATTCCCCAGGCTGCGTTCTTCATTTCCTTGGGTTCAAATATCTATTCTAATCCATTAATCAAGAAATTGTTTGATTCTTGATTTATCCAAAAACTCCTTGATCCTTCTGTCATCGTCGTCGCCCCAAATCTGTCGTGTCATATCCATTCTCGATACAAGATGTTGAATCATTGTTCCACGAATGGTTGCACAAATACTGACTATTTTTCAACCTAAGAATAACATAAAGAAAACTAGGTAAAATAGGAGAATAAAATCAATCAATCAATAGAGGAACAAACCCCCACTATTTTTCATATTTTCATTAATCTTCAATTGTTAGAAGGATCTAGAATAGAAAACAAAATCATCCTGAAAGACGATCAAACCCTGAGTCAACCTATTCAAGGGTTGATCCGTAGTTGTCATTTAAAAATCAGGAATGGGGAAGATATAATTCCAATAAAAACCCCTACCTAGAGAATTTTCGATCGAAGGTAAGGATTATTGTAGGTGGAGATCTACCCACAGGGATTCACGGTCCATTCTAAGCTATTGGAATTCATTGGTCTTTAGTCCTGAATCTGTTCGTCATGGGTGTCATCATCGTATTCTGATTCTCCATTGTTCGTCTTTGGAGAGGATTCCTTTATTGTTCATCATAGTAATTCCATATCTAGATTTGTTTCTCCAACCATATTATCTCATTAAAATACAAATCTGTCACATAATTTCTATTACATATAGTCATCACGTCGTTAAGTGGTTTCATTTTTGAAACAAAATATATGTCACGCTTTAGTTGTAGAGTTGTTACACTATTTAATTTATTGAATGAAATAGTAAACTCATCATTGCATTGCAGCGGAATAATTTTTTAATAAAATATTCTTTTATGTTTATTTTTTTCAAAGAACATCTTAAAATTAACATTTTCCCTTGACCCACATCAGTTGAGGTTAGATCCATTCTTAGGAAATATTGTTATTCTAAAAGAAAAAGTTCCCTTTGTGTTTTAACTTGATAACCCATTTAGAAGTTCCCAAAACTGTGCACAAGCGACATTTTAATTTCCATACAAAATTCAAAAACTAACATTCACCCTCGACCAATCCATGTCGATGTTAATCTCCACCTAAGGGTAACACACTTTCAATAGCTCAATGGAACTCTTGGATTTCCAATTTGAGTTACTGTTTTGGATTTATAAGAATTTCAACATAAAATAATGTTTACCTAATTATTTTATTAATGTACAATAACTAACTTCCATTATTGGCCCATGACAGCCAATGTTTGAACCATTCTAGGAGAATCCCGATTCTATGAGTTCCACATTTCCCTTCGATTTTTTATCTAAGAACCAGCTTCAATGTTAGAAAAACACACTCAAATGATTATTTAACGAACCTCAGAAAACATTTAATAATATGTTTTGGACACTCTGGGACTCAAAATTATGTTCCATCTCCGTGAATGGTCTCAAAATAATCCCATTTATTTTAAAAAAACATCATGGAATTATGGGGTATTACATTACAACCCCATTTTAGTGATTTACGTCTTCGTAAGAAAAATCCTTCACTCAGGAGAAGAAAACCGAGTTCACTAAGGGTCATAATGATGCTTACAAGAACACACCTTGAGGAACCACTGGGATCGACCACTCTCACGTCCAGAGTTTTCTAGGCCAACACTGTGAAATAAAGGTTGCAAGTTTATTTAGCTTTGATTATTAGGAAAGCCCCAAGAACTATGACCCATCTTCAATCATGGTGTCTAGAAGCTCAGCTCCATGCTAACTTGACGTAGTACAGATACAACCCCATAGTTCGCATCCTCCCATAGATAAACTATGCTAAAGACTCCAAAAGTGTTACGTGTTCAAATATTTCACTGAACACATAGGGGTATTTACAATTGAAAGTGGTCTGCCCGCAAGTGAATGTCGGGTCTTTCTAGGATCTCTGTCCCCAACCTCCAATGGCCACAAAACATGTTTAAATAAAAACACTACCACCATATAATGATCCTAAGCATGACTCTTTGGGATAGTCTATTTTATGCTACCCAAGACGCCCTTTCACCGTAATGGAAAACCAATTTTCACCATCATTGACACACCATGTCCTTTCCCTAATATAGTGAATTTGGGTATGAATGGTAGTAGTCCATTATAATAATGATGTCATAAGGCCTCAACTCCACAACTAAGAAATCCCAAACACCACTCTCACCTCTAAGAGACAGGACACACTATTAGTGCTAGTGTTTTTTCTATGACTCTCTTCCACCAGGAGTCTCTAAGAATGAGGGTCAAGTCCCCAGTCCAACTGAAACCTCTAAGTCTCAAACTGAACTCATAGAAAAAGGAGAATGACGTGCACATGTGTCTATTAAAATGGAAACCAAAATTAAAGACATAGATCATGCTTTTAATCTTTATGGGAGCTTCATAGTCATAAGTCATGACCACATGCATCTGCCCTCACCCACATCCATCGGCTCTTTGAGCCCAATGCAGACAACCTTGGAGTGGTGGTGGAAATGCTGCAAACTATCTACCACCACCTACTGCTCACCCAGCTCCTGTACCTCGCCCAGCATATTACAAAACACCTTACTCCAAGCATTGTATCTTCCATGGTGGCTCATCGGACGGCTCCCTCTTAGTGTCACTACAGGTTGGACAATCTCTAGAGATATTCCCTCGGCCGTTCCAAGTGTAACATCGCCCATCCTGTGGCTGACATGCTCCTTAGCACTACTCATGAACCATAGACCCATGTGTATGTGTTCAGGAATGGGTATTCCTCTTATGTTGCAATCCTATAACCTATCATCTTCTAGATATAGTATATTCCGACCTAGAGACCTCTTTTATAGGTCACATCCATATGTTCCTCCACCAAAAAACTCTCAACAACAAGGTTTCGCTCCAGCACCCCAATATATTTCAGAATGCTAAGGTGTATCACTAACGCCCTGATCTCCCAGTGTAGTCCCCTATAGAAGGTCTGGGCCCTAAAGTATGTCTCCCGCACTATATCCACAGAGTATCAAAAAAGATCTGTGAATATTGTTGAGTACTCAGATACTGTCATGTTGCCCGGCTATTGGTGTAACAACTCTTGTATATGCATGGAGTGTAACGTATCTAGAAAGAAATCCTCCCTGAAGAGGTGATCAAAGTATATATACATGAATGTAACCTCATTGTGCATGTGGATCATCATGCTCTCCCATCTCCCCGCTGAGCCCTGAAGAAGTCTCGTGTCCAAGATCACTATCTGGTCGAGAGGAATCCTCACAACATGGAAGAATTGTGTAATTGCCTCAATACAATCCTAGACCACCAGGGGGTCAGTCTCACCCATGAACCTAGAAGGTTTCTTCCTATGGAACTCATGTAGCACACTAATCCTGTGTGAATCTTCTAATATTAGCATTGGTAACAAATGTTTATTGATGGGTGGTCGTATCACTAGTGCACCACCCAGTAGGGATATCTCTGGTACTAGTCCCTTTATTGACACCTCATCACTTGGAGGACCATCCTCGCGGTCTCATCCTAGAATCCTAACTAGCAATCTGCATGGTGGAATCCTGAAATGGGTTGATATGAACCACAATTAAAAGAGTATATTTTGAGAACTGACTCAAGAAGGAAAATGGAAAACAACAATCATTCCTTTATTATACATGTACCATTCATTTCTTGGTGACTAGTTTCTTAATCTACAGAGTCAAAAAAGAAGGTTATCAAAGTCTCAGTTAGTGGATACAACATCCACCACCCAAACACTAGAACTTCTGTCCTTAGAGTCAGACTCAAAATATCTTAAAACTATCATAATGAAACCCAACCCCAACCTCACAATTCTCAGTCCAAAGGTGCAACTAAACCTCCTTTGAAGCCAATTTGTCATGACCCGTCCCCCGGGGTCCATGCCACGACTACCCCAATCCTGCCTCCTAAAGGGCATGGGCTAGCGACTAGCGCTGAAGGCATTATCCATAAAATGGGAGGTTTTTTCCAAGTACATGTACAAAAGAACACTTATAACCCTAGCCAATGAAGCTGAAAAGTAAACCCTAAGTAAAACTTGCATCCAATCACCATTTAAACAGAAAATAGAGTACCAAAGAAAGTATAGTAAAATGTGGAAAACTGGGCCAGTATACAATCCAACCAAAAGAAAGATAGAACACAATAAAGAACACATGCCTCTGAAACTCATCCATCGAGAACCCTACCTGAAGAGTAGGTTGAGGGTACCTTCTTGAAGTGTAGGAGTATGACTCATCTGTCTACTCTCATGGAATACCACCTGGTCATGGTCCCATCTAGACTCTGTCAAAGTGTCGGTCGACTGCACACGATATGAAACATGTGGGAATGGATCATGTAGGGGTTAATAAAACAATAATTATATAGGGACCCCAAAACCACAAAGGTAAAAAACAAGATAAAAACCAAAAGGAAATGCACACTCAAATCTGCCCAGGTATGCACATACATAGAACATGTTCATATAGATATAATCATCTCATCCACTAAGAATCAAAAGGGCCTAGCCTTATAAACAGGATCAGGATTCTTACTGAGGATTCGAAAGGTAACTCATAAACTAGGAGAACACACTCCACAAGCTTAGCCATCCTTGATGGAACTATCTTGAGAGATACACTCCATCAGGTACAACTCTACTAGATTTATCTCCATTTCCATGCATTAGAGGTCCAGTCACCACCATCTTGTGCCCAATTCAAGACTAAAGAAACCCATGTGAAGAGACCTGCCCCTATCCACTATGCTCAGCTGATGGAGCACTGCTTTAGAATATCCTACAATGCCCCATTCGATTCTATAATGAGTGGAATAAACCTTATTCTCATCGAGGGATCACTTACTCCTACTTAGGTATCAATCACTTCAAGTGGATGGGACCTCTCCTCGTAGTTTTTTCCTACACTCAAGGGGGATCGAACTCCTATGGAGGACCCTCTCCCAATTACTAATGAGAGATGAGTATTACTACTCCATATGCGAGGACATGTGCCCGGGTTCCAACTGGGGATTAATACTCATGAAGTACCCACACCCCTTATGATAGGGGAGTACTACTTCGTATATAAAAGATTTGAACCCTACCTTGTTGGTGAGTATTACTCAGTGACTAGAGGACCCGCACCCTGGTACTAGGGGAGTACTGACTCTGCTAGTTTATTTTCTATGGGGGACCCTCACCCTATTACATTTAGGGAGTACTAACCACATGCTAGAGGACCCACTCCCTAACACTACATGGGAGTACCGACTCGGCTGGATTAATGCATAAGGAGGACCCGCACCTTGGAATGCTTGGGGAGTAACGACTCTAAATTTAGGGAACCCGATCCCCAGTCCCACAGGGATGTATCTACTCTTCCTTCGGGGAAATTTCTGAGAACCCACACCCTAGTCCTTTAGGAGAGAAACACACTCGAAGGAAACTATCTGAAATAATCGAACCCACACCCATGACGTGGGGGGTCCAGTATTTACCAAAGAAGATGGATAAGGAGTATGTGTGCCTTAATTAATCAAGAGAGTAACTATTCTATCATCTCTTCATGAGTAATACCCCAACTATACTCAAATCTTGCTTGTATCGGGACAGGATGGTCTTTAAATCAAAAGGTCAACCTCTAAATTTCTCAAAAACTCACTTAGTGTATCTAAAAATGACCTTCTCATCACAAGGGCCCCAATTCCATAGACATCTTGTCAACGGAACGCTCCATTTGAATGTTACGGTCATTTTAGAGAAACGGGGGCCGGTTGGGTTTGGGCCCATTCCAACACAACTCGACCTGGGTCATACCTGAACTAGGTCTGACATGGCCCATTGGGCCCAGACCAAACCAGTTGGGTTGAGGGTCGGGGCCGCTTCCACCCAATCCTGCCAGTACCAGTCTGATCCACTATAGTGGGCCGTTTTTGCTAGCCTAGACGTGGATCTTCTACATCCATCTCATACCACATGGTTCCATCTTGCAGCACCACCCTGGTCAACCAATCTGCTCATATGCACCTGGTTTTTTGGCATTAATAATGGATTATCGTGGGTCTAGGACATGCCGTAGTCAGAGCCACGACTTATCCATGTGGGCAGCCGCAGAGTGTGTCTTGCTCTGCCAACACCATCGACGCGCGCTGGCAGATTCCTCTACGATCCCAAGATGAACTCCGGTTGTCCGTTCATTGAGTCAAATTGTGTTCTAGATTACTCGGGTCTCGTTCTTCATTTTCCAGGGATTAAATATCTATTTATATCTATTCCACCAGAAAACATTACATTGGTGGTATCTCCCACAGTGCCTCAATCCATTCGTCGTCATCCTCATCACACCTCTATCATGTCATATCCATTTTGGATCTAAGATGACATATTGTTGTGCCAATAACTGTTGAAATATGACTGACCATTCATCAAACCATGAAGAACGTGAAGAACACTGGGTAAAAGAGAAGATGAAAATCAATCAATAAATCGAGGAACAAACCCCTGCCATCATTATTTATGGAATTAATTCCATCTTGTTAGAATGATAAAGAATGGAAACCACAATAATCCTACATGAATGATCAAACCCAGGGTCAGCCTATTTGTTGGTTGATCCATGGTTTTTATTTAAAAACCAATAACTAGGGAAGATATAATTCAAATAACAGCCCCTACCATGAGAAACTTCGATCGGAGGTACGAATCATTTATAGTGGTGATCCATCCGTATGGATTCATGATCTGTTTGAAGCCCTTGGAATTTGTCAATATCTCATCCTAGATATGTTCTTCAAGGTTGTTGTCACAGATTTCCAATTCAACTGCATTTTACATTGAAGAGGATTCCTTCATCATTCGCCAGATGAATTCCTGATCTACATTTGATCCTCCAACCCTCTTATCTCATTAAAATAGAAACATGAAGAAATGTTTCAATTACCATTAGTCGTCACATCATTACAGTATTTTATTTATGAAAATATATTTTTTTACACTTCAGTTAATGATTCATTACACTATTTCATTTATGGAATAAAACTATCGGCTCATCGTTGCACTGCAGCGAAACAATTTTTTGAATAAAATGAACTTTATAAGATTATTTTATTTTTTTTAAAATGTCTAAAAATTAACTTTTCCACTCAACTCGCAATGCTCAATGTTAGTTCCATTAGTTAGTAATGTTTCCTTTTTGGATGCAATGATGCCCTCAGATTTTAAATCTGAGCACGCATTTATATGTTTCCAAAACCGCACATGTGGGAAATTTTAATTCTCTTAAAAAACATCAAAAACAATCTTTGACCATCAAAACGCGTTAGTTAATGTTAATCTCTGCCAAAAGGCTACATGCCCTCACGAGCTCAACAGTAATCTCATATTTTTAATCAAAGTTACAGCTTTGGAGTTAAAAGGATTTGAAAATAAAATAATTTTTACTTAATTATTTTATTTACATTCAAAAACTAACTTCCACTGTTGGCCCGCACTGTCCAATGATATACCATTTCTAGGCGAATCATGATGTTTTGAGTTCAATGGTACCCTTAGATTTTTTTTATTCGGGTACCAGTATAAATGTTTCAAAAACTCGCCCACATAATTTTATAATGAACCTTAAAAATTATAAAAAATACATTGCATCCACTTTGGGCCTCGGAATTACGTGTCATCTCAGAGCCTGATTGTGAAATAATCCCATTTAATTTAAAAAAAATCATGAAATTTCATGGTATTACAAAAAAGGATATGGAAATGGTTTGTGAAATAACCATAAATAAATTTATCTATCTATTAGATTCTTTTTTTATAATTTAATCATGTTTACAGAATATTTTAAAGAGTTCTAACATGAAATAATCATGGAAACATGAGGCTAAATGTTATACATCTTCTTTGGAAGACCTCATTTATATTATACTGTTAGATAATTTGGATAGTGTTTTGGTGAAAACAGGACCAATAAGGTGTGTGTAGGGATGTTGGAAAAGTAATTTTACAGTAATTTCTCAAGATAAAAGGATTGTGACATTTTAAAAAGATATTAGAGTGGTGAAGTTTTAAAACTAAGGGGAGTTGTAATCTTATAATTTTTCAATTATTAAAAAAAATAGACTTATTAATGAAAAAGTGGAATCAAATCTATAACATTTGAAATATGTGATCATAACAGTGTAAATAATATCATAAAATAAGATTTACAATGATATTATTTCCCATTATCACTTGTTTTTAACCTTAAATAACTCATTTTACACTATACTATTGTTATAAATGTTTATAATAGATACATTTTATTATGACCAAAAATGAAATTAAAAAAATAAGAACATTCAACATAACTTTTTAAAATATTAATTC
This sequence comes from Viscum album, assembly GCA_963277665.1. Classification (NCBI taxonomy): domain Eukaryota; kingdom Viridiplantae; phylum Streptophyta; class Magnoliopsida; order Santalales; family Viscaceae; genus Viscum; species Viscum album. The sequence continues at coordinate 925,751,474 of OY728130.1, forward strand.
TATTTTCAAGGATTCTATTTGTATAAGTGGAAAAATATTTTTTAATATATTTACGCAAAATGAAATGAAAAAAAAATTGAAAAAAAATATTTTTAAGACAATTTTTGAATCTGTATCGAAATCATGTATAATTTTTATTCTTGTGGAATTAATTTGATTATTTTTATTAGAATGGGACTAATTTAATTTAAAATCATTTTAAAATATTCTGATTATTTTTTTAAAAACATGAAAATAAATGATAGTTTTTATTAAAAAATTATATTTCATTATTATCCCAAATATCAATAATTTGAGAGAAATAAAAAAATTATGCTTATATATATTTTATATGATTATATAAAAAATTAAAACCATTTTATGGAATTTAATTTCTATCATTTTGAAATTTTACTTTAAAATAAACCATATAAGATGAGGAAACCACATTTTTAAGACTAAAGCTATTTTTTTAATTATGATGAGTCTTATAAAATTACTATAATGATGTTCAATCTGTATAATATCACTATGAATATTATTATGAGGTGAAATTGATTTGTTACTAAAATTTCCATAGTTTTTAGATCCTTACATTGTATATGATGTTTTTTCCTCATAATTATAGTCATCACTTAAATGGGTATGGATGTATTTCCCTCATATCCTTTTCAGGTTCCCATGTTTCTTCTTCAATCATGTGGCTAATCCTAAAAACACTAACCATGTGATATATCGTAATCTTTTACACATGAACTATTTGAACATATTTTATTAACAAATAAACACAACTTGTCCAAATATTCACAAAACACATCATGTAATTGAGATATAATTAGAGGTATGGCTACTCTATAATAAATTAATCAAAAATTGTCCAAAATTTTATATGTTTCAATAAACAGTTGGAATAACATTATATATTTCTAAAATTCATAACATCTTTCCATTGAAGAATTTTAAGAAATACATGATCAAATACATAAAATTAAAGTTATTTCATTTTATTATTATTACAAATCTTCTTCCTTCTCTAAGATTCCTTCATGCGCTGTTGAATCATCAATACCATTTTGACCATTTCTTCTAATAGTTTTAGTCCCAACAAATTCCATTCACTAAATTTTTTCTATATTATTAAATTCTTACACCAATTTATATATAATTCCATTCAAGTATCCCACTATATATTGGAATGAAAAATACTATTATAATAAAATACACTAAATATAGATTTTGATACTATTATACCTTCGTATCTGAGGAGAAAACCTTAAGAATATTATCAAATGTGTAAATATTTTCCCTTTATTATCTATCATAAGGAGGATAAGAAGAAATAATTACATTTTATCTAGGACCCAATGACATTAGATTCCCCTTCGAAACATTATTGGTTAATCTACGATTATGATCTGATATTATAGAGGGAAGGAATCCATGTAATGTGACTATATCTTTAAGATATATTCTAGAATGTTAATCAAAATAAATAGTATCATGGATATGAGAAAAAAGGTATAGGTTTGGTATAATAGAAAATAATGACCCAAATTGTATTATTAACTCATGATGAATTTGGTAATCCCACCAAAAATACCATTGATATATTTACCCATTTTCTTTCTGTAATTGGAAAACACTATAGAATGACCTTTGATGATATTTTCTTAGGTTTAACCTGTTGTAATATGAAGTATTTCATGGAAAAAAATTCCAATATCATACTTAACTATATTTAACTAGCTATATTATTGAATTTCTATTTACATATTTGTGTTTCAAATATTAATAGAAAATGTGGTTCAATGAGCTTATCTTGATAATTCTTTATTCTACTATGGTTCACTTGAAATCCACAATCATGTTTCAAATATTATAATATCTACTTTTTAAAAGTTAAACTCAAGAAAATTTCCCTTCGTAAAAAAATATAATCTTTTTTGGAAACCAAAATATTCCTTTTAAAAATGATTAATTATATCTAACAATTATTATTGCACAAAAAAATGAATGAAACAGATATCAGTTTTTACATTATAATTTCTTATCCAACATTCATCAAATCATTATCCAAAGGATCATATTCTTACGATATCATAGATATAATGCTTCATTTAGGCTCAAGTAATTGACTATAATATGTAAATTAAATATATAATAGTGAATCATTGAATCATAACCCATTATCAGTTCAAACCATGTTTTGCTGTATCATTTTCTACTCTTTTTGAGTGGTTTTATATAATAAACATTTATGGTCAATATAGATTTAACAATTTACCCCATAGAAAATATGTATCATTATTTTTAAAAAAAATAATATTTTATCCAGTTCATGTGTAGGGTAATTTTTCAAGTATTTTTAATTTGTATGATTAATATGACATTACATGATCATCTTAGATAAGACACAACCAAGTCACTTCAATAAAGCATCTCTATAAATGAAAAATTATTTATTTCATAATGTAATGGATAACACTAGTATATTGTCTAATATTATTTTCAATTCTTGAAAACATTCATAAAATTCCTTTATCTATATTAATTTAACTCCCTTTTGAGTTAACTTAGTTAGTGGTCTAGATAAATCAGAAAATTATCAACAAACTATTGGTAGTAACCAGTTAATCTAAGAAAACATCGAATATCAATGAAATTTTTTGTTCTCTAAAACTCTTACGCCATTATGTTTTGTTGGATAAGAAATTCTTTCATCATTAGTGATAAAATGACTAATAAATGAAATATATTTAATCCAAAATTCAGTTTTTCTATATTTTTGTGAAAATTAATTTATATTAATTTATATATAATTAAATTAATATGTTTCTCATGTTCCTCATTAATTTTTGAACAAATTGGGACATAATAAATAAATAAAACCAAATTCTTATCCAAATACTCATCGAAAACTATGTTTATACGATCCATGAATAGCAAATAGGAATTAGTCAACCCAAAAAAATAGTCAAAAAATCATAATGCCTATACATGGTATGAAACAACATCTTTAGAATATCTTTCATCGTCACATTCAATTTCTAATATCTAGACTTGAGGAAAATGATTAATAAATATTTTCCACATTAATAATAATCAAACCAGTCATCAATATTATACAAAAGAGAATTTTTTATAAAATTAATGTTAGAGTGTGATCTGTAATCAATGAAAAGACACATTTAACCATTGTTTTTTACAACCAATACAAGATCACCCAAGGTGGGGTATAAGGATGAATAAAACTAATATGAAAAAAATATTGTAAAATGTTTTCCATTTCCAATAACTCTAATGGAGTCTTTTAATAAGATGGCTTTTAAAATGTATTTGTTATTAGAACTAAGTCAATAGTATATTGAACCTACTGATATTGAATAAAACTTGGAAAATCATCAGATAAAACATTTCTTTATTCATTTATTACTGGAACATATCTAATTTACACAACAACCCTATTTTAAATTATATGAGAAAGATAAAATTAACTTCCATATTCAATAAGTTTCCCAACATCTTAATATATTATAATAGTTATAAATTTTTTATTATATACAGATTCAAAACCAATTTAGAAATTTAATATAACTTACTTAGTTATGTAATATTTTTCAACATTATAAACTAAAATCCAATCCATAGTCATAAAAATATCAAACTAAATTATGGAAATGAAAATAGGATATGCTGGAAAACTCATTCAATCGATAATCATAGGATGATTACTATAAATATCTTCTACTTTAACACTTCGGGTATGAGTTTTTAATAAAATTTATTTATCTATTTATTGAGGAAATATTTGAAATTTAAAAAACAATTCCAAGAAATAAAATAATATTTAAACAACAAATTAGATAAGAATTTTTCATAATCTGAGTAAATAAGTAATTTATATTCCATTAATTCATTTTTTTATTCATTTTCTATGGTAGCTATGAATAATTTTAAACACCCTTATACTTATGTTATTTACTATTCGAATCATTTATGCTTTCATTCAGACAGAAATAATTATAATGGTACATCCTGTTATATTTAAAATATCTCACTACCTAAGTTTTATAATTTTTATGACCACAACCATTATTATTTTATTTAAAATTGGGTAAAAATTTCCCAAAATAAAACATTTATATAAATTTATAGATTTCAAAATAAACTCTCCATAATTATTCATAACAAAATTATCACAAGAAGGAAATTTAGACCTCTTGGCTTGAGATTTGATCAATGTATTCTTTCCCATTAATTTCCATGTGGACCACTTCTTATCATTATTGTTGCAAAATGTTAAAAACTATATCTCACCCTTATCAACACTATATTCCACTTTTTCATAGATTTTATCTTCCCTAGAGAAAAATGGTATTTTAAAAACTATTTTAAATCATGAGTAAAACCTATTTATTTGTACTATCACGGTCTTCAATAGAATATGGCACATACCTAGCTAATCTAGAAAAATATTACTCATAATAGGAAACTGAATCATCATACTTCAAAATTATCTAAATAAAATGAAATTCATTATGAATTTAAATAACATTAGAAAACAAATTCAAGAAAAATATCCTCCAATGTAGTCTACTCCTTGGAATAAATCTCAGGTTTTTTCCAAAGTATTATTAACCAATGACCATAAAATACTGGCTTCACCTTCAAAATGATAAATGAAAGTAAATACCTTATGGTGTTTGAAAAAACCATAATCCTAAAATATATTTTTTAGAGAAATGATGTATCCTTTATGTACCACAAGATCAGATGTCTGACCAAAATTCAAAGGGTGTTGATTCAGGAAATTCCTTACTATAGAAATAATGATCTATGGAGTGTTTGGTCACCATATTGCATGGTTACTCTCAATTATAAGTTTCTTAGATATATATTTCATAGATAAAAAACTTTTTATTAAAATTCTAACAACTCTATATTTTTTAATCAGAATGATATTATCCTCTAAATGGTTTTCTACATCATTCTCTATGTTTTCTTAGTGGAAACCCATTTTGAAATAGACATGTATTAGATGAAGCATCATTTAAACCCTGAATTGTTTCTGATGATAACATATTCCATATAATAATATAACTTATATATATTTTCTTAATAACATACTAACCTCAATAATTTTCTAAACCTTACTCTAATACCAACTATAATGAGTTTTACCTTAATAGAACCATAATTTTTATCATTATGTCAGAGATTTTTTTTTTATTCATTCAAATGACCAAATAGTATTATAATTTTAGATAATTAGAAAGAAATAATAAATATCATTCCCTTATAAACAAGTCTTACATTTCCATTCAATAATCAATTTTTTCACAAAAAATGGCATTTATATATTTAATCTATTGTTTCATTCAAAACTTATTCCCTTATTTAAAGATGAATTCCCATAGTGGAAATATAGACCTAGTTATAGTGTCCTAATCATCCCTAATACTTATGAAAAAAATTTCAAATAAGAAATGATTAAAATAATCTTAATAAGGGATATGAAAAATGTAGATAGAATATGATTTGGAAATAATGAAATGCTATAGAATATTTTATTTTTATATAATTAACCTTGATCTCCAAACAATCATTTACTTACTCAATAAAATCACTTCACTTCCCAAGTAATTATATAAAACATATCATAAGAAAATTTAAAGTAAAATAATACTCATGAGTGTTTCTCTTAAAACATGGGTACTCAATAGAACATTTTCTTGAAAAACATACATTTCACCATTAAAAGGGGATCAAAAATTCCATTATATATAATATAATTAGGTTAACTTCTTTATTTGAAATAATTCCATTAATTTTTTTAAAAGAATATTTTATTTATGTAGGTACCTTAGGATACAATCTTCATATCACTCTTACAATAACCCTTACAATAAATTCTAGAAATTGAATAAATAACTCGGTCAATTATAACATATATTCCCTAGAAAAAAATAATTACCCAATATATTAGAGACAAACATAGTGATAAAAATCTATCAAGAATGATTTCAATATATCATAACATAAATAAACCACATAAAATCATTCATTACCATCATAAAATATCATAAAATATTTTTTTACTCATATACATAAACCCGTATGGGCTTGTTATAAAAATAATAATAAAAATGCTTTCTCATTAAAAAATATTAAAAAAGATACCAAAGGATAATAAATAATATGTTACTCTAAAAACCTATGAAAATTTTATATGATATTATTAAATAATAATGATCCTAATTGTTTTATACTCCACCCATTATGTAAATTTTTTTTAAAAAATCTTCTTCACTTTGGTAATAAGAGTCAAAAGTTGACTATACAGAATGTACTAAAACCACCCATATTTAAACCTTTGTAATAAATTTAAGAAAAATTTGTTTGATAATTTCCTTTGAAACATTTCTATTTTCTAATAATAACATTACAGGAACAATTAATAGAGATTGGGAATAAACGAGAATAACTTTAAAACGAAAATGTTAAAACAAGGTTTTAATGATACATATCTTACTCAAATTCGAATATCCACATAAAAAACATAAATATTGTAAAAAAATTATTTTAATTATCAAAATAATAAATTTATTCAGCCTTATTGACTTATTGTTATTACTTTTATTTAATTTATTTCTATTTCTATATAGTTACTAAATTAATTATGTTCACATAAGACATTTTGATGATGTTGGGTTCTTAATCTGAAAAAAAATTGGCGAGTTTACTATTATTAAAAAGATAATTTTTCTATCATATTAATACTATTAATTGTGAAATAATTATCTTTTTTATTCATTAAATACAATTTTACTATCATTCCTGAAATGTGAATAAGAAAAATGAATCACATCACTTTGTGGTGGTGGTAGAACACAGGTATGCATGAGCGATGTTATCATTTTCTAATTAATTGAAGGTTAAGGTGATAAATATTATATTTAAATAATAATAATTATTTAATTAATTTAACATCTATATTCATTCACTACTTCATAATAACTATCCTTGTGATGTGGTTATGAAAAACAAAAGACATATCTTTGTGGAGGTGGTAGTCCACATATACACATGATTAATTCTTTCATTTCCCATCAGATAGAAAATGATATTAAATTTAAATATGAGTAATATAATGATGATATCATATAATCATGGATTTATAATATTTCAATAAGTGGGAAAATAAAGAAAAAAGAAAATACTTTGTTAAGAGTTATATATCTTCTTGAGAAAACCTCATTTTTCTTATATTTTAATCTTTAATGGTTAGTATTTTGGTGAAACTAAGACCAATGGGATGTGTGTATGGATGTTGGGATAGTATTTTTATAGTATGTGGTTAAAATAATAGTACTAATGTATGTGACTAACATATGAGAGGATGTTCCTTTTTATAAATGAGTTGAGAGGTCGTCTTGTAATGTTTCAAGGTTTTAAAATAATATAAACATGTGTTCATGGGAAAGGTCCATTAAATATATCCCATTTAGGAGATAAAATAACAAGGGTTCAAATAATATAATCCAATAATATTTAATAAGTTATTTTATGGCCTCATATTATGGTTTTAACCAAAATAACCAATTTTTTCTATTGATTATGGTGAATTTTTTTACCACCATTTCTATTAATTTTAAAAAAGATAAAATTGAAACCTTAATTAAATATGAACCTAGTAATTCCAAATATTAAATCAATTTTTTAAAATTAAATTTTTAAAAGTGTTAGAACTTAACTTTATTATAAGCTTGAAAAATAGAAATAAAGTCTTTTTTTAATGCATTTTTAAAATTGAAAATGAGTTTGTTAAAAATTAAATATATTGTAACCTTATGTGGAAATAATTATATTATGTTAATTAAAATGGGACTAATTTTACTTTAAAACAAATCCAAAATAGACTATTACTTTTAAAAAACCTTAAAATAATTTATAGTTTTTTCAAAAATCGGTATTCTTCACTATTTACCCAAATATCAATACTTTCATAATAAACCAAAGAATTCATATTAATATAGTTCTTTTATAATAATATAAAAATTGAATTCAATTTTATCAAATTTTATCTATAAATTTATGAAATTTTGGTTTTAAATAAAATCGTATAATATATAGAACTCACTTTAGTGACAGTAAAAATATTTGTATTTTGATTTTGAAGAATTGTTTTATTTTTTTTCAATAAATTTTAATCCATAAAACATAATCATGAATATTAGTAATAAATATATTTTATTTATTATTAATATTACTAGGATTTCACATTCTTCCCTCCATAATTAGATTTCCCTATCATAATATTATTCATTAGTTAAATATGTAGGGATTTTTCCAACATCACCTTTTAAGGTTCCCAATTACATTCGTAATTGTGTGGTTCTACCAAAAATAATTAACCAGGTGAGTTAATATATTCAATAATATATTATTTATATGTTCTATAATATTCACTATATATTTCTCAAAGAAAATATTTTCTCCGAACTATAACACCTCAGGGATCAAAACATGAGATTCATCAAGTGAGTCTTTCTTTAGGCTCTAGGTACACATCCTTTTATATTCAATTTATGCCTCTACAATGACATTGAATATAGGAAACCATAATTAAAAATATGATACCAATAATTAATTTCATAACTAAAATTAGTTAACAAATTTTGAAGTTAAACATGAAACAAATCATGTACCAAAGATAAAATCATAGGTAAGGATACTCAATAATAAATTGATCCAACATTATCAAAAATTTAATATGGACCAATAAACAATGGTCTTAACTTTTCATTCTATCTAAAACTCATAACACATTTCTGAATAGATATATTAAGAAATACATGATCACCTACCTAAAATTAATTGTTTTTAATCCAATTATATATATAACTATTCTACTTACTCTAATATTCCCTCGTATACTGTTGAATTCTCTCTACATTATCAATAGATATTTCTACCATTAAAGTTCTCGACAACTTTATTCCACAAGATTCATCATAAAATTTGGGTTTTTTCTTCAGTTTCAATATAATACCTCAAAATGTTCCATCTGTATTCTAGAATAAAAACTATTATTATAAGTAAAATTTACCAAAGAGATATGATTATCCCAACACTCTTGGTTATCCAAAGAGAAATATGAAAGTGTATCCTAAAAAGTCTAAATTATTTGATTTTAATTTCCATCATATTGAAGATTAAAACATATATTTAAATCAAATTCACTAACAAATGACATTTGAAATCTTTTAAAAAAAATACTAGTTAATAAGGGATCTTGGTTAATACTATATGGATAGAAACTCTATATAATATGACTATTTGTTTAACATAAAGTTTAGAAAGATGGTCTAAATATACAGTATCTTAAATAGGTAGAAAATTATTAGATCTAGAAAAATAATAATCCATATACCAATATTACCTTGATCTTTATTTGAAAATACCAATATGAAATCAATGTATATATTATCCTATTTATATTCATGGATTGTTAAAGGTTGAATCATCACCTTTGGTAGTGGTCAATCATCTTTAACCTATTGAAAATTTAACCATTTCATGGTAAAATATATAATATCCTCCTCCATTACACTCCACTAATAATATTCTATAAGGTATCTATATATCATAATTCTACAAAGATGAACATAAAATAGGGAGATATGAGATTCCCTAAAAAAATCCTTCTTCAACTAGGGATCACTTCGCACACAAAACCCCTAACAATTCTTATAATATCTTCATTGTCAATATTCAATTCAAAAAACATTCACATTCTAAAAAAATAATCACTTTATTTCAATCCAATATATTTCTTTTGAGTATGCTTAATTATGTCTTACTATGATGAAAACAGTGACATATGAATCAAAAGAGCTAAAATTCCGATATACATAATTTTCCGGCCGACATTTATGAAATAATAAACTAAATTATCATGTTTTAATCATATCATAGTTAATGTTGCATCATCATTTTAGTTCAATTCATTCGATACAATTTTTTATTTACATGGATGGTAGTTAATCATGCAGTCATAATACGTTATTAGTTGAAACCATCTCTTGTAAATTATGTTCAACACTTTTTGTGTGAATATATACTTTTATAATTTTGGCTAGTATATTTTACATTTTACCGCATATAAAATAAGTCACCAACTCTTAATAGAAAATACAAATACCACTAGTTCATAATTGTGTGTATGGTAATATTGTTCATGGATTCCCAATTATCATGATTCATATTCAATTACCCAGTCATATTACGTAAATAAACATCTGTATCACTTCAATTAAACATCAAACTAACTGTATAATTCATCATTTATCCATAGAAATTATAATTATGTTTAATTAACCAATATTATTTCAAATTTATGAAAAATATCATCATATTAAATTATCCGTAATATTTTACCTCATTTTAAATTTAACATATTAGTCTAGATAAATGAGTAGTAACCCAAAAACCCAAGAAAACTTTGATTATCGATGATACTTATAGGACATGTCAACTCTTCCACCAATTTAGTTTTAGAATTATATATAATTATTCCATTATAAAAGATGATATTTCCATGAAAAGATGTATGAAATGACAAAAATTAAGATTTAATAAATTTTCCATAATAAAATTTAATTTAATGTTTTCAAAACAATCCATAGATGTTTCTAATGTTCTCCACAAATTTTAGGATAAAATAGAATGTAATAAAGAGACCCAAAAAGAAATATATCCAAATAATCATTGAATTTTTTTTAAAAAGATCCATGAATATAGTGTAAGAATTAGTCAAACAAAATTTCATTACAAAAACTTATAATGCCTAAACCATCATTATTTTTTAAAAACTTAATAGTAGAACTTCGAGGTGTTGTACTATGATGAATAAAATCCTTATAAATAAACTTCTATAAATTCTTATTCAATTAAAATAATTATAATGGATCTATTAGATAATGCTGTTTTGAAATTGATGTATCTTTTAAAACTATGTCAATATAGACTTTAACCTCCCTATCAAATATAACACCAAATAATTAATAAATAAATGCATCCATATATTAATTTATTACTTGAAAATTAGTAATATCTCTAACTTCCCTCCTTTCGATAATATCTGCATGATTACATTAATTGTTATAAATAATTAGTTTCATATATTCTTGAAATTTTCTAATCAGTGTCAACTCATTATTATATAAAAATTCAAACTCACATTAAAAATTTAATATAACATTCATAGTAATATAATCAATCTTTTCTTGATAAATTAAAATCTATTCCATACTCAAAATAAGATCAAACTCAAATATGGGCTAGGGAAAATTATTTTTAAGAAACTCCATCTGGAGATAATCATAATATTATTCTTACAAATATTCATTAAATTAACACCTCCACCATAAGTTTTTATATGAATTTTTTATCCATTTCTTAAGGTCATATTTCCCTTCAATCTGTTAAACCGTCGAAATAAATGTATTTTGAAACTAATAATCAAAAAATAAGTTTGAATATTCTATGTAAATAATTAATTTACCTATCACCAACTCATTTGAGGGACTTGTATATTCCAAGTTAGTCATTAATAATTTTCTCACGCCATACCACCTACAATCTTGGTGATTCTTCTTAGTTATGATTTTATTTGGACATGAAACAAATTAATGTCTCATATAATTATATTTAAAAATATCACTTCCAACATAAATTATTTGGTCTTATCATTATCATGATTAATTTCCATTCAATCATGATTAATATGTCATACCATTCAATGTTGAGAACACTTAAATTTATACTCTTTCATAGCTTGTAGAACACACAACACTGAGCCGAAATAGACCATAATATTGCATAAAATTATAAAATAACCTATAAATTGGTTATTTAGAATATTTATAACTAAAATATAAAAATTATGGTTATATATGGAATACTAAAAAAATAATCATCATTTAAAATAAAAAAGAAATTTTTATCTAAAAAACTATTTTTTTTCAAAAAGACGATGTAGTCGATATTTGTGAACATAAATTAAAATTAATTTTTATCACTTCAATAAAATTTAGGTTGTCATGTTAACATAATATTTTCAATAATAATATAAAAATTATCATATTATGTATTTTTCAGATTTTCTGAAAATGTTTTATTTTTAAATGAATGGTTACAATACAAAATTTTAAATGAAAACTACAATTTAGTTTAATTTCTTTTTAATTTTAAATTATATTTTAAATTATATTTAAATTATATTTAGTTAAATTATATATTTATTATTCAAATTTAGGTGATTGTAAATATTTTCATATTGAATTTTGAAATAAAAACCTTGTAAAATTTTGAACATTTTCTCTTGGAAAACCTACTTTCTCATCGTGTTAGTAGAATTAATTTAAAAATATATATTTAAAATTATCTGAATGAAATTTGGAAAAATCGATTCCTTATTATAAATAATATTAATTTATATTATCTAATATGTTAATATTTTTTTCACTACAACTAATAGTAATATCAGTAAAAATTATTTACCATGGTTAATGTAAATTTTTTTTGTCATAGGTCAAACTAAGATGATGAGGGTTAAAATGTCCTAAAACTAATATAGAATCTGTTTTATGGAACTATATATACCATATATTTTTAAATTAACAATAATAATCCATTTATGAATCTTTGATTATGTGAAAAATGTGGGTATACCATTTTGTTTCAAAAATTACAAGTGTGACACTTAACTCACTTAAAAATGGTTACCCCATCTCCTCTCTTCCCACCACTATCAAAACCTTTTGGTTCCCAAAATACATGACCAAATAAACTCAAAAATTATAAAAAAAATCATAGAATAAATATTTTAGTACAAAATACATTCTAGTATTTCTTTAGGTATACTCTGAAAGAGGTGGTACGAGTAGAGTTAAAAATCCACACTATGCATTTTTCTTTTATTTCTTCATTGAACTCCTTGAATTCATATAAAAATATTATTATATGAAAAAAAAAATTATCTAAAATATAAATAATTTTTTTTGGATATGATCAGGACCTATAACTGACCCCACATCTATTAAAAGGGTTACGAGATCATCCATTATGTGTATGGATGTTTACCCCCTCAGAAACTGATGTCATTCGTTTTTCCCATGCCATCTCTCATGGATGGGTGTGATAATGGATATAAAATATATTTATGATATTTATAACATAATTATAACTCAAGAATAATTATATAATATATAATGTTTTTTACTTTCCATTCTATAGAAAATATGATATCACCACTCATGTGTACGACAAACTACTGCAAACCCAAGTGTGGTGATTTATTTTTCACTAAATATTTATATGTTAATAATTATAACGTTAATGAATTTATGTTACATAAATGAAATATTTTTGATATTAATGAAATATTTATCATTCTAAAAATATAATATATCATTTTATTTCATACCATTTCAATCACTAAATCATGATAGTGTCATTCGTGAATGTGTGGACTATCGCCTTTACGAAGCGATGCGACTCTATTTTCATCACCAAACCAAATTCATGAAATATATATAATATGGTATTTATTATATTGATAATAATTATTTGAATATATTAATTACCCACATTCCAATATGATAATTGAATAATTATAATTTTCCATATGTTACTTATGACATACCGTCTCTATGATTATAAAGTACTTTATAATCATAGAGACGGTATGTCATAAGTAACATATGGAAAATTATAATTATTCAATTATCATATTGGAATGTGGGTAATTAATATATTCAAATAATTATTATCAATATAATAAATACCATATTATATATATTTCATGAATTTGGTTTGGTGATGAAAATAGAGTCGCATCGCTTCGTAATTACTTCTCAATTTCCATTTATTGGGGCATATATTGTTGTTATACACCTTATTTTTTATATGGAAGATATAATACCCCTTTTACATGTAATATCATGATTAAATTATAATCCATTTAATTTTAAATATCAATTTAATATTTTTTATGTAAGTGGATTTGACTTAAATTTTACCAAGTGTAAATAAGTTCCTAAATCCATTTCTTTTCATTGGGTTATATTACTTCTTTGTTGTCTTTTATATTCTAAGATTATTTGTGTAATAAATTCTGATTATATTATGTTTTATTTTTCCTTGTTTTATGTGGATTAAATTTTTATACACATAATCAATACATTATTCATTTCTCTCTTCACCTTTATGATCCCTATAAAGGATTATTTTGCCATCCAAATTTAGTCGGGATTTTTAATACATGAACTTCCATTGAAGGAAATATTTTTATCATTGTTTAATAAAACCCAGAATTTTAATCTCCTATATTAATTAAATAAAATTTTAACATAAAATTAAAAAACTTACACTCTTTAGAAATTAAAACCAATGATAATACAATTTTTGAAACATATGACTTTATTTCCCTATTCATTGGGGAAAAATAATTATCAAAGCCCATGCTTTCTAGAATTGTTCTCAAAAATATTTTTAAAATTTTGAAAATCAATTATTAAATATATTATTAACCATATTAACTTTTTTTTAAAACATTATTTTTAAATTATTCTTCATATCATTTTCAAAAAAAATGCATGTTTGTATTTTACCGAAAAAGTGATAGGGACCATAGTCTTAATGTTTACGAGATGAATTATTTTATATCCATCATGATCACTCAAATATTTTAAATATATCTCAATATATTTCTTACGGGATACTGAATTAATATTATTTTCAAAAACAATTATGAACATCTATTTTTCAATGTGGATTTTCCAAAATAAAATGATATTTTCCTCAAGAAATGTTTTGAAGACCTTTTTAGGGTATTTCTATTCGTTAATTTTAAAAAACATTTATTTTTCTCATACTACACTAGTGATATGTTTTATTGATGGCATAATTATTAATAATATATATGGTTTATGATAATATTTACTAAGTAAAGTATTGACATTCAGTTCCTTTATTGATTTTTATATTCATTTACATTCTCTAGAATTATTATCTTCCATATCTTCATTAAATTTACAAAAAATATAAATATTATTTGTCATGGATATGTTTAATTCTTAAACCATATATCATTTCTACATAATGTGTTATATATTGAAATTTATTATTTTCATAATAAATATTGATTAATCCATATTTTTTACTCAATATAGATATTTTATGATAAGGCATATTATTCATGAATTAAATTGATTCCTCAATATATGATGAATGAATTGATAAACATATATTTATTTCATATTTATCTGGAGAATGATATTATAAGGTATCATATACATTGATCACACATGATACTAAATTAGTTTACTACTTCTTCTTGGTTTTGATCTAGTTGTCTAGATATCAATAGATACATATGTTTTTGATATTTTCTAATTTATTTTTTGATGGTTTTTGTTGGTGTTTTATGATGGTTCTAACATATCACCTAAAAAGTGGTTTTTCCTGAAAAAAAAATGAATTAATTTGTAGTAGTTCTATCTGAATTCATTGATAAGCAGAAGATGGTGGGGCCAAGAATTATATAGCCCATCGATGCATCGGTTGGTCTCTTGAGACAAATTAGTATGCCAGATTAAATGGGTTGCTACCAGTACCTTTAAACTATCTTGTGAAAGAGCTTGAAGGTAGAGGTATCACGATATATGATATTATTTAATCCAATGATAAATCATTTCCTTCAGTAAGAAACATTTTATTATTACCAATGATATTTTCATAATGATATTATCCCTTGATGAATTTAATTCCTAATTTATTGATTAAATTGAATGTGTTTTTATTTATTTATGTTTCTATATTGATTAAGACCTATCAAATTATGATATCCACATTGTTGATTAAATTTAATGTGTATTATGTTAATTACATTTACAAATTGATTATTATGTATTTATTCAAGATAGATTATAATTTTCTAAACCATTATTGGGAATTTTAGATCACCCATATTTTGATTCATTTCCCTAGGATTCCGTGAAGTGTACTATGGTTTGTATTAAAGGATCTTCTAGAGGGTATAATTTTGTATTCAAATATAAATTATGTTTTAATATGTGTTTTCAAATGTAATATGGGACTGAAATATGTATCTGTTTTACTATGACCTATAATCAATTATGTCCTTTGGGATGTCTTTCCTTTAATCTTATGATAATTTAATATAGCACAAACCAGCTCCAGACAGTTCGGTTAGGGTTGAATACTATTGTTATCATTGGAAGTTTATTAAAAACCTTTTGAAGTTGATATAAGGGAACATAGATTATGGAACATAACCCAATTACATACTTTGAGGTTTTTTATAGAAGAATATCCTAAAGTTTTTATAAGGTGAAAATTATGTGGTTATATACGAAATACATCCCTTTATATACAAAACATGTGGATATGGTTCTCACACAGACATTCATAGGGGTAATAACTCTGAAGAGGGTGAATTGGTATTTAACTAATTGTCAATGTGTGAATGACAATGTGCATTAATGAACACCTCGTTTGACACTCTTGGGGTATATCCATAGGATAATTCACATTTTATATGAAAACTATTTTGAAGGATTTTTAGAGATGATGATAATGAATGACCTAGGTTAAACCTAAGGTTTCCTATAATGAAAACAATTTTTCTTGATTAAGAAATCCTAAAAATTATTTTATTCTTTTCCCACAATAATTATTGTTTCTCACAATCTGTTTTTTTGGTTTATTCACTGGTACGAACCCTAAAGAATCATGTTCCATTGAATATGATAGATTTTGTGGGGCCCACAAGAAACAAAATGGGGTAATGATCAGAATAAAAGATATCATGATTATTGAAAATTCTATATCCTAAAAAAATTGATAACCTATACCTTAACCAACTACCAGACTCACCAATTAATAGATGAATAATGTTCTCTACATACTCAAGTGGTGGAGATCATTAAGGAAAGAAGGATCAATTTCATTCTTGTCATAAATGTGGTAGGATAAACCTATGAAGGTATCTCTATTGAATGGGTAAATGATTTATGTCTGTAAATAAAAATCATAAAAATTATTGTTGAAAAAAAATTATGTGTATAATGGAAGGAAATAAATCTCAAACTAAGAGACAATTTATAGTTTGTTTTCTTAAATATGTGGAAGTTGAGTTAATTAAATCATATAGTGGTTAAATCCTTGATTGAGGAATGGCCTATGTGTAAATAAAATGGTTGACATATTTTTGGTTTTGGGATTCAAGAATTAAAATTTTAAAGTATTTTTTCAATCATATTTTGGTTATAAGAGTCAGGAAACATTTAAGGATTGTGTAAAATATCAGAACATATATGTAATTATTAACATAATAGTTATGGATAACATCATGGGTTAAGGAGAATATGATTTATCAAAAGTATAATGTCTTAAAAACCCATTTGTATCATTTATGTGATGGGATTCTACCGCGATTAATGAAATTTTGGGATAAATTAATTGAAATTATATGTTTTTGTTGAAAATTTATTTGAGTAATAATACCATTAAATTTTATAAAAATTAGTTTAAATATGTTAAGAAAATTAAGTATTATTATAATCATTAATTACGTTATAATAATATTTATATAATATTATTAAACATTGTAGGAAAAAATAAGTTATATTGAAAAATGTTATTTAAAATAATAATTACTGATTAGTTTTATTTTTAAGATATCAATAATATTTTTTAGGGAACTTTATATCAATTATATTACAATAGTTTAATGAAAAGGATAACCCATGTACCGTGTAAAAACCCATTATGTCTACTATGTTTGGGGAGCTTAAACCCACAACTAAAGGATGATATGAGTTTATCACCTACCTCTATCCCATGCGATATCCTGGTTAATATGTCATTACATTAACAATTTTAAAATTAAATATTAATGATGAATTAGTGGTGTTACTGTTAAGCCTTATATATTAATATATTATATTGGATAATTTATTCTAACCATATTGTTTATAGAAAATAATTAGAGATAGACTAAAATACATTTCACTCTATTATGGATATTAGGATATGTTAAAATTTAATTTCAATGCTTCAGGAATAAAAAATTCACATTGGATATTAATTTCTTGGAATAAGAAATGAATTTGGAATTGATAAAATAAAACAAAAGTATGAAATTATTATTATAAAATAGAAACATATCAGGTTAGTAAAATTCCTTAAATTAATAAAAAATAAATTAATTCCTCATCTTTATGAGAAGGACATTGAAAAAAATATCGTACTATATTTATATCCAATTAATTTTATAGTGTTTTAAATCATTATATATTTATATTTTTTTAGTCCCCATCATTCCATCGAAAATTCACTTTCTTGTGTCCAATGACCTCTATAATTTCCTATATTTATTTTTAATTTTATTCTATGTTTATATCTTCACTCGCCACCAATGTTCTCCTACTTGGAAACCTAGTTATTTTTTATTCTATATTTCCTTTTTTACTTCCCTTTATCTCTTATTTATTGGATATATTGTTAGGTCTATTAAAATGCCTATTTTTCAACAAACATATTCCCAAATTCCAAACCCTTGATTTATAAGATCAAATTTAAATTGTGATGAAAATAATTATATAAGTTGGGGATAACATAACACAATGAGATTTTAAAATAAAGTGATTTTAATAGAGTATTTGACATGGAATCCAAGATTAAATTACCTATGAAAATTATTTCATTAAATTTAAACTCCTTAGTAGCTTACAATACATGCAGAAATATGTGAAAATAAACCATAATATAGTATATCATTATAAACTAACATATAAATTGGAGGGTAAATATTTATAACTAAATTAAAAAAAATGATTACCTATGGATTATATATAAAATAATAATCATGTAAGGTATTTAGGATGTTTTGATCATTCTGTAAAGATAAAATATCACTTACAAAAATTCTATTATGATCATTTAAAAATGGAAATGTTGTGCATACCTACATGCAGCTTACCGCCTCTATGATCATAACATTTCTAATTTTTCAAAAATATCATTCATGACTAGTATTAAATATAAAATTTGTTTATAAATTTTATAATAATTTAATGATTATAATTATGGAAAATATTGATGTATATAATATACCAAGGAACCAAAACATTCATGAAAAAGAAAGAGATAACAAGGAAATTAAAACTTGAAATAGTGAAAATAATTAATGATTATTAATTATTGGATGTTAAGATGTTATAAAAGGGTCATATATGATATTATAAATATTAATATTGTTCTATTATAATTCTAAACATGTTTTAAACCATTGTAGATAATGTCAAATCACATTCAACTAACAAGTAAGTGTGATGTAATGGACTTCATCTCAATTTACATTTATTGTGGCATATTGTACAATTATGCACCTAATTTATTTTATATGTATTATTATCTTCCCCATTTACATGTAACATACAGATTCTTTAATAATTCAAATTATTCTATGTTTTGATTTTAATTATTTCAAACATGGGGCTTTTATATAAAAGTTACCATGTGGAAAATAATTTCATAAATCAATTTATTTTTATTGGTTAACATTACTTCAAAAATGTCTTCAATATTCTAAGATTACATTTGTAATGAAATATTATTATATGGTGTTGTATTTACACATTATATATGTTTATATAAATTGGACAAACATAACCAATTCACTAGTTAATTCTCACTTTAACATTTTGATCTTCACAAGGGTTTATTTCATTGTATCATTTTAATTGGGATTGTTTATATATGAATTCCCATTGAAGGACATTATTTATGAATTTTTTATTAATCCATTTAATTTTCTTATAGTGTGGTTATTCATTATTGATGTAAAGTAATAGTAACATTTTCTCATTCTTTAGGACTTAAAATGATTTTTAAAATGTTTTAAATAAAATTCATATTAATTTCTCCCTTTAGTCGGAATATATTTTTCATCAAAACTAATGTTTTCTAAAAATGGTTACACAGTTATTTTCAAAACTATAATAATGATTTATTAAATATGTTTTTCACATTTTTACATTATAAAATTCTGAGGAATATTTATGTCATTATCAAAACAATGCTTATTTAGCTATTATAGAAAAATTGAAAGGAATATTTGTTTTATCTTGTAAGGTATGAACAGAGTTTCCAATCATTATGACCACAAAAAAATTAGGATTACTTTATATGTTTAAAAAGATTATTTCAATGAAAATTAATTTAAATTAATTTTGTTAAATTCTTGTTTTAGAGGATGATTTTTGAAATGAAAATTATATTTTTCTCAAGAATATTTTTCATGGCCTTTTTATGGTAGTCCTTTTATTGAATAATAACAACCCATAATTTTTCTTTTACTACACTAGATATGATTTTTATTAATTTCATCCTTATTCATTCCATGGATAGTTTATGATCTATTTTAAAATGGATTGTACTAATATAAATTTCCTTTATTCATTTTTTGTAGTAATTATCTTTCATTTTAATTATTCACTTTCCACTATACATTAAATTTATCCAAAATATCCATATTATTTTTCATGGTTATGTTTATTTATTGAATCATATATCATTATTACATATGGTTTTATAAATTTGAATTTAATTGTTTCTATAGGTAAATATTGATAAATCCTCATGCTTTATTCAATATAGATATTTGATGATAAGACATATAATTCATGAATGAAATTATTTGTTTGATATATGAGGAGTGATTTGGAAAAAAAAATTAATGATTGGGTCCTCGAATTAAATAGAACCTCGATTCATCGGTAGGTCTAATTAGTTAAATTAGTGGCCAAATTAAACATGATTCTACCTAATGTTTTAAAATGTCATGTGAATAATCTGGATGGTATAGATATAATAATTCCCAAAATCATTATGTATAATAATGAATAATTTACTTCATTAATAATTTTTTTTATTATTATCCTTGATATTTTCATAATGATATTGTATCTGGATGCATATCATTCCATGTTTAATGATTAAATGACATGTTTTTTAAAATATTTACCATTCAATATTTTGTATTTATTATCTAATTATTATATCCAAGTTATTGATTAAATGGTATGTGTGTTAAGTTATTTACCTATCTATATTGATTATTATTTATTGATTCATGATAGCATCTGATGTACAAAACTCGTATGGAGCATTTGAGCTCACCCTTATTTTGTTTCCTTTCTCTAGGATTTCATGAAGTGTACAATGATTAATTTTCTGGGATATGATAGGGACTATTCATTTATTCTTCAAAGAAAAATAATGTAGTGAATTTAGTTTTAAAATGTAATATGGGACTCATTTATATATCTAGTTTACCAATACTACTAAACTATCTCTTACATTAGAATTTGATTCATTTTATATCATTTCAATGTAATAAAGAAGACACTATCTCTTGGATACTAGGGTCGAGATCACTACATAAGGCATTCCCAAGGATTATACTCCCAACACATATCACAAGATATATATTTAGACATCTTACCTTTTTATTTCTTTAACTGATGTTTTACGATTACCTTCAACCATGAATGATTCTTATTTTTTCTGTTGTAAATGAAGAAAAGTTATATATAAATTTTCTCAGTAATCTGTACAAATTTATCAAAGATTTTATTTTGGGAAAAGGCCAATTATCATTAAAAATATGCATTCAATTATAAGTAAATACTATCATTTATACTATCATCATTCTGATTAAAATTTATTGAATAACTAGCCAATCTAGTGATATTTATTTCATCAATGGAAACATATTCTTCCTTCTACATTAACTCTATAGAAGACATTTCTATCATAATTTTAAAAAATTAGAAAAATATTTCCTAGAAAATTATCTTTAAAAATTTTCTAATCATGGGAATCATTCTCATCCTTTTTCCTCTGAATCATTAACCATTAATATCCAGTAATCCAATTCAACTTTGAAATGATAAATAGAAATAATTACCCAATGATTTTTTGGAGAACACAAAAACAATAATATCCTTTCCATGTCATTGATCCACCCTTCAGCTACCACTGGATTGAAGGATCCCCCAAATGTAAGTCAGTGTTGTTTCATGAAATGATTGACTATGGACAAGTTCCTCTGTAATGATTTCAGTCTTGAAATATCACGAACATTAAATGAATAGAATTTTTCATCACAGTTTACATCGGAAAAACCTATTCTGATCCAACTCCAACCATTCTAGTTTTCAAAATCAAAATTATATTATCCTCCTGATGATAGTCCACTTCATTCCCCTTATCTACTCTAAAACCATTGTGAAGAAGACATATATTAGATTGAACAGATTTGAAAACCTCAAAGTATTATCATGATAATATAACCCATATATTATCATGACATAATTTTATTTTCATAATAACATCCTTGCCTCTAATGATATCCTATACTTTATCTTATGCCAATAATAATTACATATGAGTTAATCAACCCATATTTATAGTTTAATTGAAATGATTTAGTTTTCTTACCTTTACATTATCTTTTATTTTTTGATATTTTCTACATTATAAAAAATTATTAAATATTTATCCTTATAAAATAAAATTTACACATCCAGATTATATCCATTTTTATCCAAAACGTAATACTTCAATTTGAAAACTTTTTTCTATCAAAACTCATAATTTTTTTAAAAATGAATCTTTATAATGGACCAATTAATCTTGATATAGTTTCCTAATAATCATTATGCCCAGTGATAAAAATTAAAAACATATAATGAGTATAAAAATATCAATAAGAGATACAATAAGATTTAGTCTTTTTGGTCCATTTTTTAAATCATGAAATCCCATAAGAAATTTTTCCTTTTGATATAATTAATATTTAACAAAAAAATAATTTTCATTACTACGAAAACAACTTCATATCATAAATCATCTCATACATCATATCATAAGTTATCATATAGTAAAATAACAATAACGAGGGTTTCTCATAAAACATGGGAACTCATGAAAACATTTTCATGAAAAACGTACTTTTTCACCCTTAAAAGGCTATAAACATTACATAAAACAAAATATCATTAGATTTACTTATGAAAGCCAAATAATTCTATAAAAATAAATATATAATCAAAAAAAATTCACGTAGGTACCTTGGGATATCATCTTCATATCACTCTTAAAATCACTCTTAAAATAAATCAAACAAATGGAATAACCTACTTGATTAATTCCAATATATATTCCATGGAGAGAAATATCATTACCCAGTGCATTGAAGAGCTATATTGGGCTCATCTGTAATTATAAACAATGTTTGGAGGAAAAAACACACATAAAACACACATAATCCTTCATTTCCATCATAAAATATCATAAAATATATAGTTTATCACATATGCTGAAATATTGTTGGAATTCTTATAAAAATAAGGATACTAATACGTTTTAATTCAAAATAAATTTATATATACTATATATTTAAGAAATAAGATATTTTTTTGTGAAATAATAAAAAATGTTACTAAAAAATTATTGTTAGAAAACATTGATGATATTGGTGAATCCTAGTCATGTCTTAAATGTTAAAATAAAATTCTCTAACACTTTTATAAAAAGAGTAAATAGTTGCCCTAATTGAAATTTTTAAAAGCATTACATTCTAATACTTTTTAATGAAATTCAAAATTAGATGATGAGGGCCATTAAAAATATTTTACTTATGAATAATATCATTATTGAAACATTTTCAATGATCATGGGAATGTAATAGTATTATTTTTAAAGTAAAAAATTAAAATAATTTTTTAAGGAAAAATATTTTACCTTGAGACTAGCTCACCAAATACATACTTTAAATCATATTTTATAAAATTATATTAATTATGTACTTAATTAAGAACATTTTTCAGGTTTCTTCCCTTATTATTTCTGATAACTCTATTTTGTATACATATTTTGATTGGTTTTTACATATAAATTCAATGAATAATAATGGATATGATATTATTTATGTTCCTGATATTATTTTTTTGGATGTTTTTATATTGGATTGATTTTATCAGTAAAATAAGGAAAATATGGTGCGTCACTGGATTTTTGAGATTGAAGGAAGCTGGAAATTCTGGATCAGAACCAGTACACACCATGTATTGAGCATACACGATTTTTAGTTTGTGATGTACTTAAAACCATGTAGAATGGGTCATGACGATGGAACGTGCTATGAACATCAGGTAATTGTTATGTAACTCCAGTCTAAGACGTGACCAGATTCAAACTAGCGCACGAAGATTCCACGAATTCAACTTAGCCGAGGAAAACTCATATCTAAAGTACCCAAAGTATATGATAGGTACACATCATGACGTGAACTAAATGTAATGTATGATCATCACATGTAATATAATGGTTCTAGTCTAAAATTTAAAACCCCATTCTCTCTCAAAAATCTGGTTTTGTGCCATATTTTCCTTATTTTACAGCAAAACCATTTCTTATTCCTAAACTTCCAAAACATTAATATTCGGAACATAAAATATATCACAAAAATTAATATAAAATGAATTAATATGTAAAACCATATCAAAATAGGTATACAAAATATAGTTTTCAATAATCTATTTTATTTTTATCACAATGTCTTATATAGTTAAAAAATCAGTTACTCTCGTGTTGAACATTTTGATGTCATTTGGTTCGTAAATAAAAATAAACTTTTGTTTGTTCTTTATGGTAACTGGGATAATTTTTACATTATTTGCATATTATTAATAATTAAATTATTTTTAATATTATTATACATGCAATAAATTTTTTGAACCATTCATGAATGGAGGACATGAAAAATGAGTTGCATCATATCATGGAGCTAGTAGTCTGCACATACGCACGCACGACATTATCATTTCCCAATGGATGGAAGGGTAAGAAGGAATGTATTATAATATCTTTCTATAATAATAATTATTTCATTGATATCATATATATTCATTGAATTCATCTTAATGACTATGATTTTAGGTTATAATAAAAAAACCCATCGCTACATGGAGGTGGTGGTCCACGCATATGCATATGTAATGTTTTCATTTCCCATATGATTGGAAATGAGATGAAAGTGGTTTCAAGAATAAACATAATAAAATTAAATTACATTTTTAATAAATATTTTATCATATAATCATGGTTACCGGAGATTTATTTTGGGTTTTAATAAGCTATAAACATGAAAACACTCTGTTAAGAGTAATATATCTTCTTTAGAAAACATCCTTTTGCATTCACCTTAAGCCTTCTAGGTTGGTCTTCTTAAAAATATGACCTATATTACAAGGTTATTTATTTTTTGGAAGGTATTTTTTTATGTACAGGTCAATCTTAAAGGCACAAAGGAAAGTCACTCCTTTAGCTCATAAAAAGAACGATATACATTAATGACATTGTTAGGGTTATGGATAGTTCATCTCATGTTTGAAATAATTTTATATTTTTATTCATCATCCCTCTATGTCGATTTTAATAAAATTTAGTTGTTCTGAGTGCCTATGTTTTGCACGATTTTTTTGATTGTATAGGGTAGGAATGTAACGGTCAAGCAGATTTATAGAGATTTATAGAGTACTTTTTTTACATGATGAAAATGAACTTGAGAATCTTGGGATTTTCTGCTACAGATCACTTATATGTGAAAATGTGAATCTTTCTGGTGATGCATGCAGTGAAAAAGTTGAATTCCTCTAATCCCTTTTCCCATATCCCCTTCGCAAATAAAAATCTAGCCTTTTTCTTTTTTTTTTATCAAAAATTTTTCCACATCACAACAATCACCTCTTTCTCCGAATAAATCACAGGAAATAGGGGAATATAATAATAAGTATATGTAAAAAATTTATGTTTCTATTCTAATTTAAATCCTTTGTTGGTTTATTAATTATGTCATTGTATTCAAACAAGGGGGGTATGGATGGAGTGTACTCTGTTAGTCAATCACTATGTGAAAAGCATGTTCTATCCTAATTTAATGAAAATTTTCCCCCTTATATTCCGGATTAAATATTTATAGGTTTATTTGACTGTTTTCTAATTATTTTCTCAGTGCATATGAATTTATGAAGAAGATCTACAAATGTGTTTTATTAAAAACATTCTAGTGGTTAACTACCACTACGCCGCTAGAGCCAGTGCACCCCAACCCATATGCAAGTCACCATCTTATTTTCAATACATTGTAATCTTTTGTTTAATTCTGTATGAATAAGACTCAGTCATCATCATCAGAATATTTTCTACGCATCTCTATTTTTGTGTACTTTTTAAGATAAGGGATTAGGAAAAACAACAAGGTAGATGGTGGGTTTACGGTAGTGTTTGGCATGAAATCATATTTGAAGATCTTGGATGACGGTTTCAAGTGGAGGAATTACGGGAAGAAGAGGGTCCATAAGAGCCCCAATCCAAGGTAATGGGACAATTTTTAATTTTATATTTTTCTGTTATCCATTATTAATCTTCCTTCCTAGCCAGAAAATTTTATTCATAATTTCCTTATTCTTATTTCGTTTTTTAACCCATATGTGGTTTTCAGTTCCCATTAAAGAAAAACAACATGTTGTCTTGAATTGTTTAATGAACTTTGATTCCCAGATCTATGATCTTTTCCTAGATATTAAAAATTGAAAAACATATCTCATGTTTTGTCCCACACCTTCTGTTGAACTCATTCAACCATTCCATGATCTTCATGCAAATAAAACCCTTTTTTACTACAACTGGTTTCTGATCTTTAAACCCCCTTTTCTGACTCATTGAGTTTTTACAATTCTATAGCCCTAGCCAATTTTATTCTTATATTATATTCCCATTTCTGTTGATAGTTATCCTCTATCCTAAAGAATGGGCCCAGTAGTTGAATTCATTTACTCATCTGACATTAGAATGGGCCCTATAGTTGAATTCATTTACTATAGCGAGGTATGACATTCAAATCACTGCAGAAGTTTCTATCACAAAAAATATTATGAGAATATGAACATATAATATCTTATTTTCTAATGAAAACACATGAAATGATTCATATTTAGTAGGAATATGTTATTAATATGTATTGAACATATCATCATTGGAATAAGTTTTCTTTCCTCTTCACCTTTAACATGCATTATACAGAAGATCAAATAGTTTTTAATCAAATAGTTGGATAAATTTTTTTGATTGAATGATTTTTTTCCAATTTGTTTCCCTTACCACTAACAGCATTGGACTTAAATAATCATCCACAACTTCTTTCATGGGTTCATTATTTCTTGGTTCATCTCTCCCCATTTCAGGATTTCCCTCCATCCCTCCCTGATGAATACTCATATGGAATCAGTGAAGCGGTTCATGGTAACGGGCAGTGGAAATTCTTGAGGAGAGCTAGGAAGCAACACTTTCTTGGTAAGAAGTGCATGAAGAGGAAACTATGAATTACTAAAATGAATCATGTTGTTTGAAGGGATTATGACAATGTGATTGGCACATTGCCTTATTTAAAGGTAAATAGGCAGGCTACTGAGGTTTTTTTTGTGGGAAACAGTATGAAAAACCTACTGAATTATTCCATGGTGTTGTAAAAACCAATAATTTGAAGTAGATGGAAAATACGGTTATGGGTTTTGGAACATTTTGTTATAGCTAATATTGTTCATTATGCCTTTTATTCCTCAATTTATGCAACTTTTTTTCCTATAGTTTATTTGTAACTCCTGTTCCTTTATTATGTATTTGATAGGAAAGTCTTCTCTTATGTAACTTTTGATTCTCAATATCTCTATCTTTTACTCCATTATGTATGTTATTTTGATTTAAAATATTATCAATATTAATATGAATTATTGTGATTGATAAATGGTATTATATTATTAATAATAATTATTATTTTATTGTGTTGTGCGAATGGAGGAATATATAATGACATGCAGGAGAAAGACTTTCTTGGCACTGCAATAATGTATGACATTCAAATGGAACATTCATGTTCTTAACAAGTAATGGACTTATGGTCATTAAAAAAGTTTTCTTTTATCTTCATGTTTTTACATGCATTTGGCAGGGGATCAAATGGATTTTTCTTAAAAGTTTGGATAAGTAATTTTGACTGAATGAATTATTTCTAATTTGTGTTCTTTACCACTAATATCAATGGAAAAATTTCTTCACCCGCAACTTCTTTCGTTGGTTCATTATTTTTGGACATGAATTAAGGTATCTTCTTGGGGGAATGACAATGCTGGATCCTGAGTATGGTTTGATCAACAAAATCCACCATGATATTGGCACTCATGTCATTCATAAGCAATTTCCTCAAATTATTCAATACCATATCATTGAAATAGTGAGTACGTACATATTTTTTTAACCTTCAAATGGAATTTGGCTCACTTATTTAAAATGTATTATAAAACACAACACTTGCAATAAGAAGATAGAAAAAAATTGTTTTTTATATTTTGATCCATACCATGAAGACAAAGTTCTCAAAGCCAGTGATCATGAAATACTACCATGAATGGAAGAAATCGGGTCCCCTTTATGGTACCTGCTTGGAATTTTGATCATAAGATTTAAGAATGGTCAATAAGTCAATGATTATAGAGATGGGGTGTACTCTATAACTGGTTATCAACTATGTAATCTAATTTTTATTCATTCAATATTTCTTTGATGCAGAAATTGATGGTTCTGGTGGGGGAAGAGAAAGCGACAAATGTTCCTATGCAGGATTTTTGTACACTTGATAAAAATTATAGTTATGGTATCTAGAACATATTATTTCAGTGCACACATTACTGTTATTATGATTTTTGATGTTGAAAATTAATTCAAATTTCTATCCTCAATATTTAGAAATTCATATACTTTTAATCTATCCTTTTTCTTTGTCAACAATTTAAATGGCGTATCCATATTCTATACACTCATATTCTAGGGTCATACACCATTACTTTCTAATTAAAATTTATTCAACATTATTTTTTCTTCTCAACTTTTATAAATACTAATCCCTTATTAAAAGAAAAACCAGTAATCGAATACACCATGAAATAGCATGGGTGAGTACTAGTTTTTCTTATTTTACAGAAAAACTGTTTCCTATTAATGAACTTCCAAAAAATTAATACCAGGAACATAAATTATATCACAACAATTAATATGAAATGAATTAATATGTAAAACCCTATCAAAATAGGTATAAAAAATATAGTTTTCAATAATCTATTTTATTTTTATCACAATGTCTTATATGGTTAAAAAAATCAGTTACTCTCTTGTTGCACATTTTGATGGCATTTGGTTCATAAATACATAACTACTTTTGTTTGTTCTTTATGGTAACCGGGATAATTTTTACATTATTTACATATTATTAATAATTAAGTTATTTTTATTATTATTATACATGCAATAAATTTTTTGAACCATGCATGAATGGAGGACATGAAAAATGAGTTGCATCATATCGTGGAGCTAGTAGTCCACACATACGCACGTGCGAAATTATCATTTCCCAATGGATGGAAGGGTAAGAAAGAATGTATTATAATATATTTCTATAATCATAATTATTTCATTGATATCATATATATTCATTGAATTCATCTTAATGACTATGATTTTAGGTTATGATAAAAAAACAAAACACATCGCTATGTGGAGGTGGAGGTCCACACATATGCATATGTAATGTTTTCATTTCCCATATGATCGGAAATGAGATGAAAGTGGTTTCAATAATAAACATAATAAAATTATATTATATTTAAAATAAATATGTTATCATCTAATAATGGTTATCGAAGATTTATTTGGGTTTTAATAAGCTATAAACATGAAAACACTCTGTTAAGAGTACAATATCTTCTTTAGAAATCATCCATTGGCATACACCTTAAGCCTTCTAGGTTGGTCTTCTTAAAAATATGACCTATATTACATGGTTATTTATTTTTTAGAAGGTATTTTTTATGTATAAGTCAATCTTAAAGGCACAAAGTATGTGAAAATATATATGATAAGTGCTCCCATTTATAAGTCAGGGGAGTTACACATTGGTAATTGTCCAATGTTATAAAATAATATAAAGTAATATTCTTTAAAATTTGGCACAAAATCTATTTAATTTAAAATATAATATGATAAAACTTTAAATATTTTCAGTCAATTATATTTAATATGTTTTTTTGTGTCATTTGTTATTTAGTTTAAACAATAACTTACATATTTTATGCTTTACTTGGTGATAACTTTTTATTATGGTTACTATTTATTATGATAAAAAAATTAAAATGAAAGCATTAATAAATTTGAACCAAATTACATATATTATTAAATTAATTTTCAAGATTCAATTTGTATTAGTGGAATAAATTTATTTTATTATAACCTGGAAAAATTGTAAATAAAAATAGTTTTTTAATATATTTTTAATTCTAAATTGAAATGTACTCTAGAATCAAGTATAATTAAAATTAATTTGGAATTAATTGTATTGGTTTTATTTAAAGGGTAATAATATTAATTTAAATAATATCCAAAATAGAAATGTAATTTTGTAACAACTAGAAAATAAATGATAGGTTTTATAAAAATTAGTATTTTCAATCATTCAAAAAAATAAATTTTTTTATAAAAATGAAACAAAATCACCCCTAATATGTATTAGTTGTCACAATATCAAAAATTAATTCCATTTTAGTAATTATATTTTAAAAAATTTAAAATAAAATTTGAAAATAAAAAAATATAATACATCAAAATAACTTTAGATTAAGTAAAATAGTTCATTTTTGATGTCGAAAAATAATATAAAATTTTTATAATGATTTTTAATAAAATAAATATAATATTGATTATTAATTTGACATTCAATAGATATTCTATTAGCATCTTTTATTTTTTCACACTGATCATTTGGATTCCATTCTACACTGATACTTTCATCCTATTTTCAATACTTGATAATGACATGCCATTTTCCTTTTCTTTTTCCCCCCACATTCATACAGGATAGTACTAGTAATCCTATTCTATATCCATATATTTCAATTTTAATCAATTTTATATCATAATTCACTTTCATTCTTATCACCACCATACTTGAATACACCTTATTCTGTATAGGATGTGCATCCATGTTTCATTCATCAAATGCATTAGCATCCACTATTGATAGTATAGAGTAGTCAAAAAATTTCAATCCAACTATCCACCATACTATATACATGATCTATTACTATTTATATGATATATTATCAAGGAAATTCCAATTTACAAGCTTTCAATATTTTTTCATAATGAAATCATGAAAACTGAAGAAACTTTACATAATTTTTAAGTGTTTTCTAGTTTTTCCACTTGATTATATATATATAACATATGGTCACACCAAGATTCATGATGTATGGAATGGATAAAAATGAATCATGGATAAATACAATTAAGATCTATATATTATTGGAAATAATTTCATTGAATGAAAAAGATGTATAGACACACTCGTCAGGCATAGTAATGTTATTCTTAATTAAGTAATACCATTTAGAGTGTTTGAAGGGAAATTAAAGGATAATATTTGTGTTGAGATATAATTGAAAATTACTTTTTATTACTAATATATTATAATTTGTATAATAATATTAAAAATATGTTTTTCATGTAGTTTCAATTTAACATCTATAATATAAAAAATAAATAAAACTCCTAGGATCATTAAACTAGAATAAATGTGAATACAAAACATGTATGTAATATATATAGGTTTGTAAATAAAATTAGTTTACCATCCTGAGTGTATACTAGTCCTTTATTATTTTTATGTTCCACGGTATATAGAGATGATTTTCTATTGTAATAGTTATACTATTAGTGTAATATTTTTTTAATTAGTATGAAACTTGTAACTTGAATATTAATTTTATCATGTAAACAAAATTAGGATTAAAATAATTTATAATAAATTTTTAAATAATTGTTTTTTTATATAATAATTCTTAACGAAAAAAACATAAAATCTCTTTTAATTATATTCACACTCTTAGATCAACTTCTCTATGGAATCTTGAACTTGTGCTGAAAAAATATAAATAACTTTCAATATATTTATTTTCAATATCACTTAATATTACACTTGACACTCAGATGAAAAATAGTCTTGATATTATAGGGTATAATTTATTATTTTCTAACAATATCAAGGAATAGATATATTTGTTTATGGGATTTTATCAAATTATAAAATACTATGAAATACAAATTATAATATTTTATGTGGTAGCTAGAAGTGTTATTATATAGTTTAAGTATAGTGTACTTAATAAAATGATATGAATTTAGATATTTTCTTTTTCAAAGAGATTTTGATGTGAGGTGTCCTAATTTTAATTCTGGAGGTGATTTATTAATATCAATATATCTCTTAATTATGAAATATTATTAGTAGCCTAAGATTTTAAGATTTACAAGTTCTTTTTTCTTGGTATGTTAGGGAATATTTGAATAATATTACACTATAATATATATGTATGACCTGTATTAATCTATCAATTAAAAATAAATTATACATATATATTATATTTTTATAAGTATAAAATTTATTGAGATATAATTTGGTTTCTAAATATGTTTTTTTTATGAATTATTTTTATATTATTATGTTTTTATTATTTTAAATGATCCAAAATTATATCATAGTCATATATATGGATTTGAAATAAATAAGAAAATTATTTTGGTTTGTATTTGTAAATCAATGTTTTAAAAAAAATTATAAAAATTAGTACTAAATATTAATGATCATGTAACATGATTTATATTATTTTTTCTCAGAAGGAAAAATAATGATGGATATAAAGTGATTATTCAAACTCTATAAAAGGTCAAAAATTTAATTTTGATTTTTAATTTTTTCCAAATCAGTTATTAAATTGTTTTTATCAGTATAATTGAAAATTTATTTCTTCTAAAAAAATATCTTGTTGCTCTTTTCGAAAATTTAGTCGATATTTTTATCCCAATCATCATCAAAATCACGTGTTATGTGATGATCAAGGGTAAGTGTTTATTGTTAGATATGAAAGAAGAATATACCATCTAGATTTTAGTCTTCCAGCTACTTCTCTTTAAGTCTTAATACCAATACAATTAAAAAGGTTTAGTTGCATGCCTTTCTCAAATAATTAGTATTTAACATTTATTTTTCATATTATCATTTCTAAAATAAGATGACTAAATAACTTATTAATTAAAAATCAACTATGTGTCCAATTCTACCACCTGAGAGTGTTGCTGTGGTTTTTTTTGTCTTTGAGGAATAGAAGGTTATTTTTTTATTTATATGTGACTAGTATAACTATTGAATTATATTCTGGTGATGATTAAAATTATTTTGTTCCTCAGGTTATTGATTTCTACAGTAGTGAAGGTGTTAGTATTATCTCTAATGGTGAATATATAGATAATAGTGAATGGTGTGGTTAAATTGATGTTGGTGGGGGTGTTTATGGATATAGAGGAGGTAGAGATGGTGTTGAGATTAACTGTAGGAATTTTTTTATAAAATATATGTATTTTATCACTATACTTATGTGGGGATAATATTAAATGTATATGTATAATTATTATTAAATTTGAATATGTGTATTTTATTATTTGTCTATAAACAAATAATTTGGTTATATTGGTTTCCTTGTGATATTACTTTCTCTAGTAAATAATAAAAATGGTTTATATATATATATATATATATATATAAGTATCCAATATAAATGAATTATGAACACATC
The DNA here is from genome assembly GCA_963277665.1 of Viscum album. Classification (NCBI taxonomy): domain Eukaryota; kingdom Viridiplantae; phylum Streptophyta; class Magnoliopsida; order Santalales; family Viscaceae; genus Viscum; species Viscum album. Next base: position 925,785,346 of record OY728130.1, read on the forward strand.
TATAAGTTTATATCCATAGTATGTGACCCTCAATTTATGTGCTATATATAACTCTAATGACTGTGCATATAAGTAACATATATCCACGATCACTAATTGTTACCATAACATAAGAACCCATGATCAATGGCGATGGATACATAATATTATCCATGATACTGATCATGGATAAATAAATACAGCCACAAACCATACTGAAGCATGGTTATACCCCTATTTACCTGGAAAGAGGGGTTATCATTTGGTTGATCATGGATAAATTGACAGCTACAGTTAGTTAGTCTACAGTATTGGTTTTTAACAATGTATATAGTCTATTTATCTAGTAGTGAAGATATTATCTAACAACCCATCATAATGTGAGTCAAAAAAGAAACATATAATTTCCTAATAAAAATTTACAATATTGTATCTCATTGAAAACCTACATATGGGTGATCCTAAACAAATCAAAAAATATCTAGAAAAGGGATTAACATAGGCACTAGCATCGAAAATAATGATTCTAACCTCAACATATATAATTATATTATTCATCATTAGAAATAGTCAAATGTCTTGATAATAAATTAATAATTTTACTATATTATAAGTATTAGCTAAAAAAATTATACATCATGTATCCCATATAATTGTTTACTAATCCTAATAGGTTACATATTATTATGCTCAGTAATACATTTCAACATCTCCTCAATTTAACTATCGCCTTATAAATTACCACTAGTTTTTAACCGTAGTAAACAATTAATGGTTAATTGATAACTCCAAGAGGAAACATTACCTCACATTCCTGAATTATGATATGAAACTGTAGTCACTATTGGAAAATTTGAGCAATTAAAAATCATCCCCTCCTAAGAATTTCCTTAAACCTAATCAAATTCCCAATCGATAAATACATCTTTATTCATGTGTCTCTGAAAAAAATTATTTTTTAATTAAACAAGTAAAAAATAACCCCAAGAGGAATTCAACAAAGAACATGGATGATCAGTCCCAAATGATACAAGACCATAAAACAAAATAATTAGATATTATCATAATGAATGTATAATGATTGATATACCATATGGGTATTTATTAAGTAATAAAAGAGTATAAAATAAGTCAATTTATATAAAAAACACATCTCAAAAAGAATAACCTTCAATTTATAATCCTAAATCACCTAGTGAGATAATCTCCTAGCCCAATCACACATAAAAAATAGGTTTCCCCAAAAAATAAAACTCAAAAGAAAATAAGAATAGTAATTTTGATTGTATCATTTTAAATAGATAATTTTTTAAGAAAATTTATTTTTAATATAATGATTCTAAATAATTCCTTCGTAATCCGTTGAACCTGGTCCTTTCCTTTCAAATTAAGTTAACTAATTACCAATGTTTTAGTATTTTTTATTTAATTTTAATGAATTCATTTTTTAAATGAAAAGTAATAAATTTACCATTAAATTATAACAAAAAACCCAAATGATAATTATTAATAATAGTCAATAAATTGTTACAATCAATCCTTATTAAACAAAAATTAATAAATAATTGGATAAATAAAATAAATTCTAAAATATATAAAAAGATTCATAATCATAACTTGGTCAATTAGCATCCCTTTTTAAACAAAATTAATAAAATTAGAATTTCACCTAAGACTATGGTAATTTTTGATAGTAATGAATGATTTAATAATTAACAAGTAATTATATGAACTCAACTCAAGTATATGGAAGGTAATGATTATCATGAAACCCTAAAACATACTCTACTTGTTGTATGATAAATAAAAATTAAATTTATCATTAAAATTCACTTTAAAAAACATTTAATTTATAATTATTTAAAATTACGCACTTGATTTTTTATGTTTTGGAAATAATGTTGTGGTTGTATCACAAGAAAAAAAATAAACCTATTTGTGTTGGGTTGATACAACCAACCTTAATAAATTATTTGTGACCTCATCTTAACCAAATGGTCACAAATGGATTATTTAAAATTTATAAATCATTTTACATTAATAAATATCTCTAAAATCATAAGTAAAACTCTAGTAAAAAAACATTGAAAACTCTAAATTCTAATAATCATAAAATACCCTAATTACCTTACCTAAAAAAGTCCCTAATTCAATATAAAATAATTAAAATCCACAAACATAATTTTTTTAAAAACTAATAGTCATCAAACTAGTGATAAATAATGTGCATTAAATATTCATAAGCCTCATATATCTATAGAAAAGGAAATATTTATCATCAATGATGAATTTTTCCATGATTTGGTGAAATTTTATCTCAAATAAATAATCTAGTTAATGGAAATTATAGAATAAATAAGTAAATAAGAAAAGTTTGTTAAAAGGAAATGAGTTTACTATATTTGGATAGTGAAATACTCCTTAAACACAATAATTTGATGGAGGGAGTGGGAGGGAAAGAATAATGCAGAGAGGGAGGAACCCCTCATTCATGCAGCCAAGAGGAGATTAACCATGATTAAAGGTTAAAATATAAATGCTAAAATTTCACATATCACTCCAAATTTTTAAAATCAAAACTAGGTCTACCAAGTACCTAATGGAGTATCACAAGGATTAAAATGGCCAAACAATTATCCAATACATCTAGTATTCTCACTAGACCATCGGTATAACTATACTCATTACCTAGTGGTTCCTATAGACATCCTCCAATATTTCTAAATACAAAAAATCATCACATTTAAACAATTTTTAATTTTTAATCATCTCAATAACCCTGATCAATCTCTTTAAAATTCCCCAAAAACGAAAACCATTTATATATATATACAAGAAAATAAAAAAACAGTTCAATATTTTACACTAGTATATTCCCAAATTTCATAAAAAGATATTATATTTGTTAACTAAATCATATCGTGGGTTATTATATCCCATCATTCAGTCATGGTTTAGACCGTTGAAGAATATATAGGAAATATTATATATCAATTACTCTTTATAAAATTTACTTTGTAGTGTTCGATGGATCATATTATAATTTATTAGAACATTAATTTACCAGTATAAAATTCTTGAATCAGATATTGATTATTAGGAGCATTTGGATCACATGTGGAAGCAATTAATGTAACATCCTGATCATCTAAAATAAAGATATTTTATATGATAGTAGCTATAACACGTAACACTAATAATTTAAGGGAATATAATATCATGATACTTTACAATATTTTTTCAATTTTAAATATATTCAATCTATTCTAAATATTTCAATTAATGCAACATTGATTTTAGCTTCCATTATGCACATCTAGTTTCTTTGATTTCATGTGTTACACGCAAGACATTATTTTACCGAATAAAATTAATATTATTATAAAAAATGGAAATTATCTCCTAGAAGTTGAATTTTTGTTATAAATACGATTAACTAAATTATGAAAATATATTTTTCAGTTTATTTGTCACCAATTAATTATAAATTAATATAAAGTTAATGTTTTAAAAAACTATTTTTATGCACCAAAGAAATTTTATCTTAATAAATTTAATTAATTTATATTAGTGGATGAAATTAATTAAATTTATATTATATAATCAATCAAGAATTTTGAAAATTTTCCCAATATATTTTTTATATGATAAGAACAAGTCCAATTTTACATACAAAAAGCTATATTTTTCTAAAGGTAGTTTTGACACATTTTAATGGAGAACATATTTTAAATAAAAATTTTAACACTTTTATAAACCATGTTTTTTAAAATAAAATTTAACATTGAAATATTATTGTCAACATTATCATATGGTGAATTGTTTTAATTTTTTTGAAATATTTCATTTTTGATTAATTGTGAAAAATATTAAATTTTAATTGAAAACCGCTTTATAATAAACTTTATTTAAATGATTAAAATAAATTTTTATTGGATTTTAATTTTAATTACATTATTTATACATTTATTAATCCAATATAGTTCATTATAATCATTTTTATATTTAATTTAGATATAAAAATTTAGTAAATATTAAACATTTTCACTTTTAAAACTCACTCGTTCGTCCCTTCTATGCAATTAATTTTAAATTTATTTTTTTCACATAAGTAATTGGAATTTTTAAAAAGGGATTCCATTTATGTAATTAGACTAATTTATAATGTCAATTATGTTCAAAAATATTTTTTTAAAATATCAGTGAAGGTAATTAAAATTAATAACAGCTATTAAGAGAACATGTTTCTTAACAGGGGAATATACCATCAACAAAAGAGCCAAAATGACCTATAAACTTGTCCAAAAACTGTTTACCAGAAATATATACACCATATACTACCTTTCATCAAAATTATTTAAGTATGTGAAGCACATTATGTTAGGGAGGCCTCCCAATATTGTTTACCATTTCATATTTACAAAAATGTCTCTCCTCCTCCACTATAAAATGAAAATCACTCTATAGAAAATACCAATATCTGAAGCCATTTTTGTCATCAAAAAAATTCACAAATAATCTCTTAAAATTCCTCCCATCATCCTAAACTTTGAAATTTTGCAGAAAGCAACTCAAGGACGTCCTTTGGTGAAAACCAAATGTTTTTACCTGAAGAATTTGTAATCTTCTTCAATGAGCACCTAATATTTGTTTATTTCTCCATCATTAAATAATTCTTATATCATTATTAAAGGATAAATTAATAATATTAAATTTACTAAGATGTTTTTTTTGTTAATTTGTATGACCTAAACTCACACAAACTTCAATCAAATGGGATACTCAATCATCATTTGTGTACACGAAAAACTACCTCCTCATGAACCGATTTCATTCGTTATTCTATTTACACATTTAATGGTTGGTAATAATGATGAATTTATAGTTTTAATATGATATATATTATATTTAATATTCCTTTATGATTTTTTAATTTATATATAACAAATAACATTATGCTTTCCATTTTGGGGGAATATGATAATATCGTTTGTGGACTCGTGGACTGCCACCTCCACAAAGTGATGTGATTAATTCACAAAATACACAGAATGCATTAAGGATGGTTTTAAAGACATATTATACATATAGAACATATATTTTATTTGGGAATAAAAAATTACATATATATCACTTACATTTTGAATATGATAATGAAATGGATGTAGCGTTCATGTGTATGTATGACCTACGGTCTCCATATACGGTGCATTTCATTTTTTGTTTCTAAATTTTATGGATTAGTATAAATACATATATAATGAATATATATGATATTTTCATTATGTTTTAAATTTGGTAGATAATTAAAAAATGATATAATTAATAGTAACAAAATTAACAAGTCAAAATATTCTCAAAAAACATGGCAATTAACACCTGAAATGAAAAAAATTAAAGAATGAGTAATGAAATGTTATTAAAGGATCATATATGATATAATAAATAGTAATATTATTATTTAATATGTTATTAAAATTTTTCAAATAACTATATAATATTTTTAATACCACTCAACAAAAAAAAATCTTATGGTAAATGATTTTCATCTCAATTTTTATATCTGTGAAAAAAATGTCATATTCACCACTTACATCATTTGTGTGGTGTATCTAATTCACCTTTTGGTATATTATATCATGATTCATTTTAGCCTAATTTTATTTAGGTTTTTTAATTTTAATTCTCTCATATAATGTTTTCTACCATTAAAATTACTTGCTGGTAAAAGTTAACTTGCATTCTAACTTTATTTTGTGATTGTTAAATTTCTCTTAAAAAATCACTTTATCGTAATAATTTTTCATTGGAACTTATACTTCCTTATAATAACCATATTATTGTATAATATATGTTTATTTCATAAACCTTATAAAATTTTTACACATGTTTTTTACTTGTAATTTTATTTTATTTTCTAGGGTAATGTTGAAAATCGGCATCCTTTACTCAATAAGGATATTTGATAAAGGAAACTTTTTTATAAATTTAAATCGATTATTCCATATTTGTAGAATGATGTGAAAATTAATTACATGGGTTTGGGACCATTTAATTCAATCCCTATTGGTTGGTTACTAATTAATTTATGCTCTAAAAGTTAGGGATCAGTAAATGTAAGCCCAATTATACATCGGCAGTCTCATAAGATGAAATTAGTTGGCCAAATCTGATGGATTTTTTCCAAGTCTGTTTTAAAATAATTTGACAATAGATTATAATGGTAAAGGTATACTTTTAAAATCATTTATGTATATTTTAGTTCTTATTATTATTCATGATATTTTTTCTTTCCCATTATCTATGGATTTTTTTTAGTTCTCTGTTAAATGATTAAATGGAATGTGTGTTCAGTTATTCACCTTTCAATATTAATTACACCTTATCCAGTTATTTAAAATGGAATATTTTTTCTGTTATTTTCCATTCCATATTGATTATTCATTGTTAATTCATGATTTTTTTCTCTTATACATTACTGTTATTTATCATTTGACTCACCCATTTTTTGTTTCCTTTCCACATGTTATGAATAAGAAATATTTTAGTAATATTTTAATGTTGTTTTTATATTTAATTTTATTATGTACCCAATTTATTTTATATTTTTAAATGTAATATGGGTATCGTGTATTTAATCTACTTTTATAAAACCGATAAACTGATCGATCCTTCGGTATTTGATTCCTTGTAATCATGAAAATGAAATAAAGTAAGGAACCGGCTCGCGAATTCTCAGTTCAGGAATTATAATTTATATCAAAGGAAGTTTAGTAGAAACCATGTAAACTAGATTTAGGAAAACATATATTATGGAATATAATACTAAGATATAATTATAGGATAAGTATATAATAACATCCTAGAGTTTTGGTAAGATAGAGATTATGTGGATCTTCCTTGGAATACATCCTTGTCGGGATACGTCAAGTGGACATAGTTCTGGCACAGATGTACCTAGGGTTAAAAACTATAAAAATTTATTTCAAGCATGAATTGAGTGTAACCTATTTCAGGACAACGGGCCTTGTCTGAACCTTGTTTCATAGTATTAAGGGATACGCTTTGTATAATTAATAATTTCTTTATAAATCTATATGAATAATTTCAAAGTAAATATATCCCCAATGAAGCCATGTTTATTATTACGAGCTTTGTTCTGGAAAAAATCAATTTATGATAATTTTTCACTAGTTTTGGAATTATATAATATTTTCCATAATGTTATAATATAATCTAGTATATTCCATTATTTATAAATTGTTCCTAGAATGAATAATAGTATCAATACTCCTGGAAAATTTAAAGGTTTCTATACTGATAAATCCAATATATCCGGTATTAGAACTGAGTATGTTACATATATATTAGGGCTGACTAATGAAATTATGACACAGAACCCTGCTCAAATGAAGAAACTTATTGCACAATGATATTATTTGATGTGGGACCACTTTATTCAACACAATACATAATCATTGATTTGGAATTATTATCCAATTATAGATGATAAATGGATTAGGTCTCTAGAGAAAGATATTTATGGAATCAAAATGTGCTAAAAAGGAAAAGTTTACACTTTCAATGTTTTACCCCAAAGAAAATTCTGATAAATGGTGAGTGTTGATCCATAATAAAAGGGAGTAACAATAAATATAACTCATGGAATCGAAAACATTGAAGGAGACATTGTTTATAAATACTTCGGTCATGAAAAAAAAATTGTGATGCAGAAAAGGTTACTTAGGTTAAATAAAAAGGAAGATAAACTAGTTTCAGATGATAAAGATAATTTTAAAAGGTTTAAAAAGTATGTTATTTATTATATATGCAACGTGGAGTACAATATTTCCCACTTCTAGGAAGTTATTAAATCAAATATTTTAAGGAAACAACTTTATCATACTTTTTCACCATAAGATGAAATATTTTTATTTTCCACAAAAACAGATATATAATTATCATGATCTCATATATTTATTAGAAAACAACAAGAGAATGGGTCTTTTTAACACTATGAGAGTGGAAATTTTTCCATGAACAAGAAGTTAATGAAGGAATTCTGATCTTGTGAGAACTATGGGAAAATAATTGTGGGAAATACTTGAATATGTTGGGAGTTTGTTATAAGTGTTGGGAAATGGGTAATAATTTTTTAAAATGAAAGGGGGTGATGAGAACATTGTTATTCAGTGTCACAAGTACAAGTATGTTGAGGAATATGCAAAAAAAATCACCAAGTGTCAAGAAAATAGACCTTAGAAAATGCTAAAGGATCAATGTCAAGCTTATGTTATTGGTATAGCAGAAATGGAATGATTAATGTAATTATTTATTGGGATCAAATAAATATACTGTAAAATTATATTATTTATGATGTTATATTCATATGATTTATGAAATTTATAAGCATTGTACAATAGTATTGTTTTATTAAATAGTTGATATCATATGATGAATGGTACTAAGAAAGGTGGTTCGGTAGAAAGTTATACTTTTTGAAAAACACATGATATAGGGAAATATATATAAGGACTTAACCTTATTACATTACATAATCTTGATTTTAGTCTATAATTCACTTCCTTTTAAATTTAGGATCCTTTAAAGTTTATATATTTATAGAATTTGGACATAATACATTCATAATGTTACACATCGTTATAGAGTGGATACCATAAAAATAGTTTCCGTTTATTAAAAAATATAAATCATTAAAGAATATAACATGTTTTCTTTGAAAAATATTTAAAAATTTAACATGGATTCTATATTTTTCTTACACATCCTTATAGCCTATTAAAATAATTTAAAAACATTGGATGAGCACAAAAAGCTTCGTAAGGGAAATAAAAAGATGGAACGAACTGATTAGTCTATGAATACTTGAAACATGTGAAATCATTTTCAAAAGACATACTTTTTACCCATGTATACTTACCTTGTGAAACATGAGATTTAAACAAGATAAAAACAAACCTAAGAACATAAATATAACCATAGAGGTATCTTGTTTTATTACTTACATAATCTTGTATCCCTCTTACCTACCTTATAATTTGTAACCCTCATGGCTACCTTACAATTTGTGTAACCATCATAGTTACACTTGGAGTAACCATATGTCCAACCTCCAACTTATACATACCCAATGCATTGGATGGAGATATAGGTCCCACCCTTAATCATAAAAAATTCCTAAGAACCAGCACATAATAATACAACATGAATAATGGTATAAAAATATTTCTTTTGAATTTATAAAACAGCATTTTAAAAGAGGATTTTAAAAGAAAAGTCTTTTCTAAACATCATATCATAGAGGTGGGACTTAATAGAGTGAACGGAATATGTATATATAAAATAAATAAATATAATTCATGATATTATAAACAATATTAATCACACAAAATATTTTAATACCACATTATAAATGATGTTGAATGTTAACCCAAATAAGGGAAATCGGGTTAAGAATTCCCTTACAACAATTCGCAGGCAAAACGGCTATGCAACATGGTTTTAGAAAACATTAAAAAAAATAGGGGACAAGGGTCAACCATCCAGAAATTAATCATAATACATAATAGTGAAAAAATAAAATGAAAAGAATAACATGGTATGGATTCTTGATTTCAATACCACACAAAAGAGAACTTGAACGGAAAATGAAAGAAGTTGATAATTTTTTACCATGTAGTGTAACTCCTATAACATGAAGGTTGGGACCTTAGGGGCTTGAGAAAACCTTGGGTGGACTAATAAGGAGGTAATGAGGCCAGATATTCATTGATGTGGAATTTTGGAATGAATTTAATGAAGAAATAGGTAGGTATTTATAGCAAAATCGAGGGAATATTTTAATAATTTCCAAAGGACACCGCAATAGTGGTATTTTCAAAACCATGGGCTTTCCCATGGTATTTTCAAAATGTATTAGCCACTTGGGATGCCTCATAACTTATTATAATTTAAAAAATATGGCCAAATTTATTACATCATTATTACACCATTAATGATTTCATTAACACACCAAAACTCGAAACTGTATATTTACTATTAACAAAAAAATCAACTCTTTCAGAAAAATACCAAAAATATACCCTTAAAATTTTTCGAATTTTATAATTCAAAAATGATCACCATTTTTTGATAATTTTTTTTTAAATATTATTAATTTAATTTTTCAATAAAATAATACTTAATTCAAAAATTAATAATTTATATTTTATAAATGTTTTTAAATCACATTGAAAAATTACCCAAGATGTCATTATCATAAAGCCTTAAGAATCTAAAATTATAATACAATTTACTACTCATTAAGGTTATATTCCTATTCATAAGGGTATGATACTATTTACTAAAAACAAGTTGGTTCCATTAGTCTCCAAATAAATTACTGAACACAATTGTAGATGACAATTTTTCTAAATTTAAAACATAGAAGTGGAAAATTTATTTTTAAAGGAATGTTATAAATATCTACATAAATCAAGGTTTCATGCATTTCTATTTATTTTTAGAAAACCTTGGTGTGTTATATTATTCCCACGTTATTTAAATTGAGTACTTTTAGTTTTATTCACTTATTAAACAAGTTATGGTATTTTTCCCTCATAATATTTTCATACTTCTAGGTTGCTTCTTCAACCATGTGGTTTTTCCATAAATCATTTACCTGGTGGATTACCTTATTTTGAAATACCTGTTCTCTTTGATCAAGAATCTAGACTAGTTTCTCTTTATAATAAAGGTTCTCTTCAAGCTGAACTACTTCTGGGCTCAAAACATGTGATGAATCTAGAACATATTTCCTCAACATCAAAACATGAAAAACAATGTGTACCTAAGACAAACTCGGAGGCAAAGATACTAGGTATGAAACTGGTCCAACTATCTCTAAGATTTCAAAAGGACCAATGAACCATGGACACTGCTTCCCATTCTTACCAAAATGCGTCACACTTTTCCAAGGAGATATTTTAAGAAAAAAGGTTCACCTACCTAAAAAGAGAAGTATTTCCTTCTGTAATCTGCATATCTTTTATGCCTACTATAAGCTTTCCACATGTGCTAATGGATCATCTTCACTTTTTCTGCCACTTCCTTTACTAATTCTGGCCCCATCAACTTTCATTCACCAAATTCATCCAAGAAAACTTGATTATGACACTGTTTCCCATACAATGCCTCAAAATATTCCATATGTATACTGGAATTAAAACTATTATTATAAGAAAACTAAACTAAAGAAATATTTGGATTCCAACTTCGCTGGTAGTCCATTAAAAACGCTCCAAGCATATCCTAAGAAGTTTGAATAATTCGTTCTGACTACCCATCTAATTGAGGATGAAAATATTTACGGAAATTTAACTATGTGCCCAATGACCTTTAAATTACTTTCCAAAAGATATAAGTGGACCTGGGATATTGGTTAGATAAAATGTATAGAGGAACTCCATGTATCCTGCCAATATTTTTGAGGTATGGTTGAGAAAGCTGATACAAATACATTGTATCTCAAATAAAAAAAATGTTTATGTTTTGTCAGTCGATCCACAATAACAAAAATTTCATTGTTACGTAGATATTTCTTTGGTAGTCCCACCACAAAGTCCATGGATACATTCTCCCATTTCCACTCTAGCACTGGCAAAGGCAGAAGCATCCCCTTCGGTAATAGCTACTCTACTTTAACATGTTGACATGTCAAATATTACATAGTAAATTCTACGATATAACTTTTCATTATATTCCACCAGTAATACTCTTGAAGGTCTCCGTACATATTAGTACTCCCAGGAAGAACAGAAAATGGAGAATTATGAGCTTCACACAACAAATCTATCTTCAATTGAGAATCACAAGGCACACACAACTTTTTACCAAAACATAAAACATAATATTTATAAAGTTAAATTCTAGCAACTTAACCATTTTAACTAATTATAACTTTTTCTTTAGATCACGATCTTCCGTCTGCGCTTGCTTAATTCTGTCGGATAACGATGACTGCACTGAAACATGACATGAATAAGAGGTATTTCCTGCACCAGTAACTTTTTATTTAAAATTCATCAAATCATTAATTAAGGAATCATGTTCCAAACAGAACATGGTTAATGATGGATGATGTTTTTGACTCAAGGAATATGCCACTTTGTATGCTTTTCCGGGATGGTAATTTATCATGCCATCACAATACTTTATCATTTCTAGTCATCTTCTCTGCCTCATGTTTTATTCTGAGTGAATATATACATTTTCTTTTTATGGTCAGTATATACTGGACATTTGGATCTATATAAATGATGCCTCAAAATTTTCAATGAGAAAAAGAACATATGGCAATTACAAATCATGTGTGGGATAATTTAACAGATGAGGTTTTATTTTTCTTAAAGCATAAGAAATTACCTGATCATTCTGCATCAAAACACAACCATGTCCCTTTAAAGAAGCATCACTATAGATGAAAAACTCACCATTTCGAGAAGGCAAGGCCAAAACTGGAGCATTCACCAATCTCTTCTTCAGTTACTGAAAACAATCATCACATTCTTATGTCTAGACAAAATTAACCCATTTTCATGTTAACTTAGTTATCGAGCAAGATAACCTTGAAAAGTCCATAAAAACATCGGTAATAACCTAATAACCTAAGAAAATACCAATATATTTAACATTTGTGGGTCTTGGCCATTCCTCAACCATATTTGTTTTGGAAAAATCAACTATTATTCCTCCTTATTTACAATGTTCCAAATAAAAGAAATCTATTTCAACCAAAGATCACAATTTAGGAATTTTCCATATAGTTTATTTTCTTTTATGGTTTGTAAAAAAAACCCTCAGATATTTTTCATGATCATATTTATTTTTATAAAATAAAAGTATATCATTAATAAACACAACCACAATATTATCCAAGAACTCATTAATATTCTATTCCTAATATTCATGAATACAGTAGGTGCATTAGTTAATCCAAAAGAAATAACACAAAGTTAATAATGCCCATATCTAGTACGAAATGTTTTTTTTCAGGATTTCATCCTCCTTCACCTTCAGCTGATGGTATCTAGATCTCAAGTCAATATTAGAAATGTATTGAGCTCCCTGGAGTTGATCAAACAAGTTTTCGATATGAGAAAAAGGATACTTGTTTTTAATAGTGATGTTGTTCAATGAATTGTAATCAATGTAATGTCTCATGGAATCATCTTTCTTTTTAACAATAAAAATAGGATCTCCCCCTGGTGAAGTGCTCGTATAAATGAAGCCTTTATCAAGCAAATATTACAACTGATATTTCAATTAAAGAAGTTCTATTTGACCCATATGATATAGGGGTTTTGATATTGTCTTAGCATCAGGAACTAATTGAAATGTGAATTCGACATCCTCATCAGGTATGACACTAGGTAACTCATCAAGAAAAACATCAAGGCATTCATTTACCACTGGCATATCATTAATCTAAATATTTCCCTTATTTTCAACAATATGATGAAGATAACGTTTATTTCCATATTTCAACAGTTTCTCAACTTCTTGAAATGTTATCAATTGTATGGGTTCGTTCATATATACAAACTGAAACTGTTTATGAAAATAAAAATTAGCTCTACAGTCATGATTAGCATGATAAATAGAAAGACAATCCATTCCCGGAATAAAATCAAACTCGACTAAGAGTAAAACAATAAGTTTTTCATGTAATGTCTTTCCACAAACCATAATAGAAATACTCTTATGATTCCTATTTTCTATAATATTTCCCCATGGTGTTTTAACAACAAGTTCTGGTCTCATTTGTTGATGTGATATTTCCCATTTTCTAGAAAAATTTTAGAGATGAATGAATGTGTAGATCCCGTATCAAAAAAAACTTTATAAAAATCTATGTAAACTAACAAAGTACCAGATACAACTTTATTGGATGGTCTAACATCTGCTGACATGGTTGCAAAGGTTTTTGCCACAACTTTCTGCTTGTATTCTGGATTTTTGCATCATTCAGATCTCTCTTTGGGCAGGAATTTTCATAATAAATCATCTCTCCACATTTAAAACACTTTAAAATTTTCTTGTCATGATTATTCTTAAGACCATTTTCATTAAAATCTTGGGCCGGGTGTCCAAACATACTACAACTAAAACACTTCTCTATTTTGATAAGGCATTCCCTAAGGTGCTTCTTGCCACACTTTTCACAAATTGGAAATTGGATTTTCTTACAATCATATTTCTTTTCTTGATTTTTACCCATCGTTTTCCATCTAGAACTCTTTTTCTCCTTGTTTCCAAAATTCACATGATCATTAGCAAACTGCATCTCTACCCTCTCAGCACATTAGACAAGTTTCTCATAAATTTTGAAATCACAGGATCCCAATGCCCTTAGATGACTTGGATTCAGTCCTTAGTAAAAGAGGTTGATTATTCTATCAAGATCCAAAATAAGATTTTGAGCATACCTCGCCAGTTGGGTGAAGTTATCTTCATACACATCCACTGAGTCCTCTTCATTTTTCTTTAATTCAAGTAAATTCTTATCCATCATATGTCGCACCCCATTAGGAAAATATTTTTCCAGGAAAAGACTTAAATTCATCCCACTCTATGGCATCAAAATGTTCTATATCTCTGATATTTGTTACTATTTACCACCACTGATCAGCTTCACCTTCAAAATGATAAATGACAAGACATACCTGTTGATTTGCTGAACATCCCATGACATCAAATATATTATCAAGGGCTTTAATCTATTCTTTAACCACTACTGGGTCAGAAGATCCATTGAAAGAAGGAGGGTGTTGTCTCATAAAATGGTCCACTACTGTCATGTTCTGTTCTGGTACCTCCAATGGTTCTCTTTCATGGATTTCACCACCATTTATTTCATGTGTCAGGTGATCCATTACTATCAAAAACTTCTTGGTTTGAATCCTTACCTTTACGGGTTGTAGATTCGGAAGGATGCTGTTTTTTCGGTGCCTGTCCTCTTAATATTCCCTATTTCTTCTGAAGACAACCATTCTGAAGAAATTTTATTAGACGAAGAATCATGGTAAACATTAAATTCTATAAAATTTCAAATTAATTATAGAGTAAAAATCATTTATTGTATTATTTTGACATCATCTTATCCCATAAAATTATCTAAACCATCCTCTAATACAAACTATAAGGACCCGACCATGTTACATTACATTATCTTGATTTTAGTAATGAAATAACTTCATTTTACATTGAGTATCTTTTCATGTTTAGATATTTAGTGAATTGGGACATAATAAATTCATAATATTACACATTGTTACATAGCAGATACCATAAAAACAGTTTTCATTTTTTTCAAAATATAAAACATTAAAGCTTAAAAAATTATTTCATTGAAAAATATTCAAACATTTAACTTCGCTTCTATATTTTTCTTACACATCCTTATAACATGTAAAAATCATTTAAAAACATGGGATGAGAAAAAAATCTCAGTAATGTATATTAAAACATGATATTTACAAAAGATACCAAAAAACATAAGAACGTAAATCTAACCATAGAGTTATCCTGGTGAATTACTTACATAATATTGTAACTCTATCAACTACCTTATAATTTTTAACCCTCACGGCTACCTAAAAAGTTCTGTAACAATCGTAGTTACAATTGGAGTAACCATACGGTCGAACTCCAACTTATTCATACCCAGTGAATTGGAAGGAGATATAGGTCCCACCCTTCATCATAAATAATGCACAAGAACCAGAACGTAATTATAAAACATGAATAATATCATAAAAACATTGCTTTTGAATTTGTAAAACATAATTTTAAAATAGGATTTTAAAAGAAAAGTCCCTTATAAACATCATATAATTGTGGTGAGACATAATAGAGTGAATAGAATATGTATATATACTATAAGTAAACATATTTCATGACAATATAAACAATTTTGATCACAAAAAAAGTTAATACGACATAATTAATGAACTATAATGTTAACCCAAAGAATGGAAATCGGGTTAAGAATTCCCTTACAATAATTCGATAGCCAAACGTCTATGCAACATGGTTTTTGAAAAAAATAAAAAAATACGGGACGAGGGTCTCCCATCCCGAAATGAATCACAATACAGAATAGATCAACAATAAGGTGGAAACAAGAACATGGTATGGATTCTTGAATTCAATACCATATAAAAGAGATTTTGAACAGAAAAATAAAGAAGTTCATAATTTTCTTACCTTGTATATTAACTTCTATAACATGAATGTTGCGACCTTGGGGGCCTGAGGGAACATTTAGAGGACTAATAGGGTGGTAAGAAGTCTAGATCTCCATTTATGATAAATTTTCGGAATGAATTTAATGAAGTAATAAGTTGGTATTTATAGTTTAAGTGAGGGAATATTTTAATAATTTCCAAGGGACACATCATTAGTGGTATTTACAAAACCATGTACTTTCCCATATTATTTTCCCGTGGTATTAGCCACTTGGGACACTATAAATTTTTCTAATATACAAAATTTTATCAGATTTATTACATCATTATTACATAATTAATGATGTCATTAACACATCAAAACTCAAATCTATATTTTTTACTATTCACCGAAAAATAAACTGTTTTAGAAAAATCCTAAAAATTTACCCTTACCAATTCATGACATGAATAATTAAAAAACGAACTCAATTTTTTCAAAATAATCTTATAAATATTATTTATTTAATTTTCAAATAAAATAATATTTAATTCAAAAATTAATAATTTAAATTCTATAAATTTTTTATAATCACATTGAAGAATTAACCAAGGTGTCATTATATTAAATCCTTAAGAAACTAAAATAATAATAAAATTTACTATTCATTAGGGTCATATTACTATTCATATTAATATTCATAAGGGTAAGTTACTATTCATCATGGAACAAGTTGGATCCATTAGGATCCAAATAACTTACTTAACACACTTATAGATGAGCATTTTTTAAAATTCAAATCATAGAAGTGAAAAATTATTTTTAAAGACTAGTTATAGATATCTACTTAAAAAAAAAGTTTCATTCATTTCCATTTATTTTTATAAATCCTTGGGGGTGTAACAATATAATCCATCATAAGTTCCAAATGTTGAGATAATGATATTGGATAAAGAGATTTTTGATATGGGTAATGTAAATTGGATACTAATAACTACCATGTAAATGATTCTAAAGTGTTGGATTATAATCTTTTGGAAAGGTTAACCATTTATGAAATTGTGTAAGTTGAACAGTGTATGTGGTTTAGGGATTTATGTATAACATCACCCTATGATGAAACTTGTGCTAAAGGATGAAGTATAAATAGTTCACCATAAAACCATAGCATAATATTGTACTTTTGAAATAGAAACAAGTCATGTAAGTTGATAAAGAAAATATTTTCAATTAAATTTACATTTAATTTAATTTTTTTAAACCCAAAAAAGTGTTACTCTACGATGAATTGCATCATTTGTATGATATTGGTGTGATTTTTAGGTGAACAGTAAAAATGGGCCATTTCGGATTTTTAACATTTTAAATTATTTCTGTCATTTGGAAATAACATTATCTACGCTAACCCAAATTTCAAAATTTTTTCTTTTATAGATTCTACACATCTTGGGATTAATTTACTATTTGTGGACCAATAGCTGAATCAACCATATGGATGCTCCAAAGAAACTCAAAAGTTGGATCAAGAAAATTGTTTTCAGTTCTTCCTAGTTTTGGTGTGGGCTCCATAACACATTCATGGTGGGCCCAATTATTGTGAAATACTATGGGGGATGCTAAAGGAGTTTTTGATCATATTTAATGAAGACAAGGCCGCGTGCATTGGCTGTTTAAGGGGTCATTAAATCACCCTAATCTAGAGGTTTGTGATTTGGAGAGTCTGACCAGACAGAATAAATGCTCAGAGTAAAACGACCATAACTCTCAGAATACATGTCCAAATAAGCTGATATTTTGAGATGAAAAGCCCATGAGAATTGTGAACAAAATTCAAGAAGAAACTAACACGTGACGATGTCATTAATGGGGCTACAATGCGTCAATGTGTGGGGGACAAATTCTGGATATAAAAGGAGGAGAGCTCCACCCTCTCAAAGCATCCCATTCTCATCCCATTCCTTCTGGGACACCAAGAAGAATAGATTTTTGTCTTTATCTTTTATTTATTTATTTTTTCATAGTTATCTAATGCCTTATTCTTCCCCATTCATATATATTACCCTTACCATGGTGTGGTAAAAATATGTAGTGGTTGGGGAAGGGTTGGTTTTCTATATTGTAATGCTTGAGTTCTTGAACGTAATTGAATGAAATTTATTTCTTTTTCAAAGTTGTTTTCAATTTCATATACCAGATTTTATTATCAAGTGAGATCGTTCTTGAATTTTAATTTCGTTATTAATTTTTTCCATGGTAAAATAATCATTATCTCCCTCCACTAATTTCTGGTTTATATACGATGGAATAGACTTGGGATTAGTGGTGAAGTACTCGACGATCGTCAGTACATGTAAGAGTTGTAGTGAATGTTCTTGATTATTTGGGATAAAAAACCCTATAGGATATTTCCCATTTCAATTAAGGATATTCAATACAACTATTTTACACATGGAAGGAGAGTTGACCAAACCGAGATCTTGGTAAGGTTTTCGGTCACCATCATAATTTCATCAAGGAAGTGAGAGGAAAAGATTGTGGAAACTCAATTTAATCAACAAATAAGAAGAGGATTGAATTAATTTGAACAAGGATATCATTAAAATTAGGAAACCGACCTCAAACTAATCACCCTTTTTAATATCATAGTTTTTCAACCATTTGAATTTCAAATTTTATTTTAAAAACACAACATTTTATACCATTGTTTTAAAGTGAAAAAAATATATTGTGTGCACTCCTCTTCGGGAGACATCCTAGTTCAACCAGATTACCACATTTTAACTTAGGAAATAATTGTTTTTCCACACCCAATGAAAGGTGTGGGCCATAAGTATATCTCATCACATTATTATAGAGTGAAATAATTCCTCAACTCTATGAAAATGTTATTATAAAAAATTATATTATTATAATCTTTTTTTATTATATAAATGACATTTTGAGACCTCTAGTTTATATATTTATTGTCAAAATATTTCTCATGAACATGTTCTCTATCACTATCCTTCAAAACATGATAGTGATATTTTTCTTCCATGCCCCAATTTTTTGTAATATTCTATTTTAAATCTTATTTTTATAGTGACCTTCTCATTTCCTTTTCTGTATTATTGATATGTGTTATTAACCCTATTTTGGTTTTGTGTTTTCAAAAATATTTTATTTTAAAATATCAATCCCTCGATTAAAAATATTAATTATAAATTATGAGGACACAATTTATTTACTATGGGGATAATGTAACAACCTAAAATTCTAAAATAAGGATATTGTATTTGACGGTGTGTATAATACGCAATACCAAGCGTGTAAGTGAATATAATATCCTAATAAATTAAATTATGTTTTATATTTAAATAGATTCAATCTATTCAATATATCCCAATTCACACAACATTTATTCTATCTTTCATTTCACGGAATGAGTTTGTTCAGTGACTTGTGCAACATGGAAGACCAAATCTTATCGACTAATATAAATATTATTATTTTAAAAAAATATATCTCCTTGTCAAAAAATATTTAGTTACAAATAGTATTAACTAACTTATAAAAATATATAGTTGAATTTATTGGTTTATAATTAATTAGAAGTTATTATATAAACCCAATTAATATAAAAGAAATGATTTTATATAAAACTATTTTTATCCTCAAAATGAATTTTAACATAATAAATTAAATTAATTGCTTTTAGTGGATGGTTTTAATGAAATATATATATTAAATATTAAATAATATATATTTGGTAATGTTTTAGAATATTTTATTGTAATATGATATAAACAAATACAATTTTACACATAAAAACTCTATTTTTTTAATAGTAGTTTCACCTCCTTTTAATAAGAACCATATATTAAAAAATATGAAACATTTATAAACCTTTTTTTTAAATTAAACTTTATACTTATAATTGTAACATAAAAATTATCTCAGAGTTAATTTTTTGTATTTTTTTGGAATATTTCTTTTTTTATTTGTAGTGAAAAATAATGAATTTTAATTGAAAAATCCTTTTTTCATATAATTTATTTATAAGGGTATACTATATTTTATATTTTTATTAAAGTTTTATTTGGTTAAATATATATTTTATATTCCAATTTAGTTGATCTAATAAATTTTATGTCGAATTTAATTATAAAAAGATAGTGAACCTTTAAACATTCCCACTTTAATACCATACTCTATTATCCTGTCTATAGGATTAATTTTAAATTAATTTATGCCACATGAGTGTTTGAAATTTTTAATTTTAGATTCAATATTTTGAATCTGAAAAATTTATAATATCTTCTAAGGTTGATAATGTTTATGATAAAAAATATTAGTGAAATTAATTATAATTAATTATGGTATTTAAGGGAAAAATAGCTTAACATGGGAATAAACCCTAAACATAAGGGCCAAAACAACTCAAAAACATGTCCAAAACCCATTATATGTCCTTATATAAACCATATACTACCTTTTATCAAATTTGGTTCATTATTGGAATAATATGATGTACGCGATACGTCTCAATAGTGTTTACCTTTTTATATTTAAAAGAATGTCGCTCCTCCATCATAAAAGGTCACTCACCCCGAATAAGAGGTAATTTTCCCCAAACTCACTATCCAAATCCTATAATCCATACATTGGGTTGAATTCAAAGAAAGGATGTATTTTTGTTAAAATGAAATGGAGTTTCTCGAAGAAGAGGTAATGTTCTTCAGTGAGCAATTTGGTTTTATTCCTCTCTCCGCACATTAAATTATTATTATATAATTATTACATAACTATTTCATAATTTTAAACATAATGTTATTTTAATCCAATTTTATGATATACACTCGCACAAAAATTCATCAAATAGGATACACAATCACCGTTCATGTGTATGTTGTACTACCACCTCCTGAACCGATGTCGTTCGTTTATTCGTTACCACCTTTCATTGTTGGGAATGAAGATGGATTTATAGATTTTAAATGATATATATGACATTTATAATGTATTTAAGCTTCTTAGAAATTTATATAATGCATACCTTTATTCTCTCCATTTTGTGGAAATGTGATAACATCGTTTGTGAATGTTTGGACTACAGCCTCCTTGAAGTGTTGTGATTCATTCACGATATACATGAAATTTATTAAGTTTGGTTTTAATAAAAATATTTGACATATATGAAATAAATATGATAATTTAATGGTATTTTAAATATATATATATATATATCACTAACTTTTTAAATATGGAAAAGAAATGGAAGTGGTGTTCATGCGTACGTAAGACCTACAGTCTCCATGGATGTTCCATTTAATTACTTATCTCCAAATTTTATAGATTAATGAAAATAAATATATAATGGATATTAATGATATTTGAATCCTTTATTATGTTATATTTATGTTTAAATATTGATTTAATTAATATTAATAAAAATAAAAACTCAAAAAATACCCGAAAAACAAGGAAGTTGACACCTGAAATGAGGAAAATAATATAGATTATTAATAAATGGGTAATAATATGATATAAAAGGATCATATATTATTTAATAAATATTAACATGGTTCAATAATAAGTTATTAACAGGTTATATACCACTATAAACTAGGTTAAATACCATGAAACTAATATGAATCATAAATTAATGGATTTTCATTTTAATTTTGACATTTGCAATAAAAATGTTATATCCAACACTTACTTATTTGATATAGAGTTCATACTACCCATTTTTATATAATGAATCATTAATCCTTTTATAAATTTTTATTTAATTTTTCCTTTAGATTTTCTAATATATGGACTTCTAACTTGAAAAATATCAACTTTTAAAAGTTATATTACTATCTAACATTATTTTAAGATTGTTAAATTTATCTTAAAACAATCGGTTTATCACAAAAATGATTCATTAGAGATTATAATTCTTTGTGGTATACATAATATTTTATTATGGATATGATTATTGTCTAAACTGTATACCATTTTACATACAATTTTTATATTCAATGTTCTTATATATACTGGGGAAATATTTATAAATTAGTATCCTTTACATAATAAGGATATTTGATAAGGCACTTTTTATGAATTTTTTCAATTATTTGATGTATGAAGAATTATTTTGGTATGAAATTCAAATTTTTTGTACTATTAAATAATGGATATATGTGGTTGGGATAATTTAATTCATTCTCTACAGGTTGGGTATTGATTAATGCAAGCTCCATGATGCATTGGAAGTCTAGCCAAATAGGATGGGTTTTTACCTAGTATGTTTTAAATAGTATTGAGGAAAGCTCTTTATGGAAAATGTATCGTGTTACTAAAAAAATAAAGTTCAATATTTTGTCATTTTCTTTATTGAGAATTAATATATTATTATTATCCATAATAATTTTACTATGAATTTATCTATGGATGCATTTTAATTATCAACTTATTGATTAAATGAAAAGTGTGTCTAGTTAATTACCTTTCCATATTAATTATTCCTAATAAGGTTATTTAAGTGGAATATGTGTTCGGTTATCTACCATTCCTAATTGATTATTAATTATTAATTTGTGATAGCTTTAACTATACTTAACACTTATTTATCATTTGAGCACACCCTTATTTTTTTCCTTTCCCAGGGTTATCAAGAAGAAATATTTTAATAATATTTCAATGTTTTTTTTCATTTATTTTTATTATGTATTTTGTTTTAATCCCTATTTCCCAATGTAATATGGGTATTGTGTTTGTAATATAGTTTTCCTAAATATTTATGTGATCTATCATTGGGGATTTTATTCCCTGTAGCTATACCAATGTAATAAAAAAGGAACTCGCACCATTCTTATTCGTTCAGGGTGTTATAAATAAATGTATTCATAGTTGGATCCTTTGAACTATGATGAATCTATTTTTGGTGAAATATAAATAGGTCAAATTGTAATTATCATGATATATTTTCATTTTGTTAATAATTATTATATCTTTTATTTGATTTTTAGGTGAATTTGAATGTAGGTAGTCTCTATTTAGTGATATAATAGAAACCTTGTCAAAATATTTTATACATTCTAACACTGAAGGATTTTATTATGCCTTGGTTCCCATTTGATGTTCATGTAATTATGATATATCTTTATTAAAATTAGTATCCACTTATTTCTATAAAAACACACTAAATGAATTATCAATTACTTTTACAAATACACACACACACACATATATATAATTATTTTAATAATCTTATTAAAATATTGATAACCCTTTCTATTTGGAAAATATTGTATTAAAATATAATTATATGAGAGAGTCTCAAATAGTCCAAGACTTCTTATATTGATTTTGTTAAGTTATAAACATAATAGAAAAAAGAATCACTTAAACATTGGATGCTTATTTTAGTGTATATTATTGGGTATCTTTAAATTTGGGTAAATTAAACACAAAATTTTAATATGTAATACTATTGAATTTATTTGTCATAAAAAATATATATATACCTAAATTTAAACTCGAATTCAAATTATTGTCTAAATATTTATCCATTTCATTATTAAATAGAATTATTCTATTCTAGAGTGTTTAGATCACTATACCAAATTACATGATTATCATGTTAACCATAAAATCTTGTACTTTTATACAGTACACCATTATTCATTTGAATTTTATTCATTATAAACACACACATGTTTTCATACTCCTTTAAAAATTGGTAAATTTATTTGAAACATCATATTTTGGAATAACATAAATGATACATGTAATCTGAGTTAGTTGATAAATAATATAATTAAATCACTAATCTCTTTATAATTTAATTTGGACCTATAATTCCATAATTTTTTTAATGAATAGTCATATAAGTATTAAATGCTAAAATTTCCATGATGGGAAATAATTATTTCCCTAATAAATATTTTTCTACCAAAATCATGCAATATTATTCAATCTCTTCTCAAAAATATAAAATATTTCAATTTATTTTATATAATATATTCAATAATACAATATTCATTAACCGCAATATAAGAAGTTTGTATCATTTGAAAATAAATTTTCTCATATTATAAATAATAGATTTAAAATATGCATAAATTAATTATGGACTTAAATATACATATTATAATTATTTTTTTATATTTGGATGATTTCATACTGGAAAATGAAATATCAATTTTTTAAATATATTTTAGATTATTTAAAAGTTTTTCATTATGGTAACATGACTTTCTTAGTGTGGTTGGTTAATCCTAGAACATTAGATTGAAGAAATAAAAAGAAATAATAGTGTAAAATGAATCATAATTTCTCAATGGAGTTACATATGAATAAATATTGATGAAGAAGGACGAACCCTGATGAAGTACACAACATTCACACCATAATTTTTTAACATCAGATTATGTTGGGAATTGATCGAGCTATTAAATATTAAACATAAATTCTCTCTATATTCATAATATTAACTATAGGTCACGTTGGGAATCGATAAAATTGACCACATTTCCATGAATCTATGAGGGATAGTTTGCAACCTAATTTTTTTACATTGTGGAACAATAATCTAAATTTAGTGGTCAATGTAAAATTAACTCAATGTGAGACGCATAAAATTAGATTGTAAAAGATTCATATTCCAATGATGAAGGACTCATAAAGTTGTTATCCCATAATGGATATGTTTTCACTGTAATTCAATATAAAGAAGAAATTTAACTTTTTATCTTAATGAGATCATTTTATTGTCAATTTGATTTGTATCACATACCTATGAAGTCTAAGAGATAGATAAGTTCTTACAACTCATGAAATTATGAATTCACATTTCATTCAATGATATATCATGGGTAAGGATCTGGACTTTAAAATGTCATAATCTAGATATTTTAAACTGGATCACATATTGTTACAATCCTAAGGATCTTTTCTATTTATATTTTTAGAGAATTATGAAAATCACTAACAAAGTAAACCCAAACATTAAAATAGGATAGTACTACACAATATCATCTTCCCATAAAATATGAAATTGAAATAAAAAAATAATTATTTTAATGAAAAATCTTTACAATTATTATCTTGATCACATCCATGTCCCTACTCTTCCTTAAACCCTATGAAAAACATTTTAAAAATGTGGGATGAGCACAAAAAGAAAAATTGTGGAAATATAAAAGGGGAAATACATTAGTCGAGTGAAAAAACATAAAATCCAATACATTTATCACATTTTTCATCAAGAAAATGAAATAAATCCTTTTTACATGAAAATGCACACAATTTCAGTTCACAACAAATCATAAGACCACATATAAAGAAAAAATCTTTTATTGGGAACTTAGAGCATCACATTCATAAAACCATTTGAAATTATTTTACTTATATAAACATATGAATGACTTCTAATATAATAATTACCCAAAGCATTGGAGCGCTATTTGGGCCTCCCAGTTATATAAGAGGTAATGGTCTCACCCACCTCTATGCAAGATTCCCCATAATATAAGTTATAATTGGCTCACCTAGTACTATATAGTCCAACCTATCATAAATGAATTATTAGGGTAAACCTGGGATATTTTGTCCACCCCATTGTCTTAGCTATAACAGGACTTCCCGTTGCTATCAGGGTACAACCATCTCTCATGTATGAATCTTATGATCTATAATATGAATAAATTTTTTTGTTCTTGCACATTTTCATCATAAAATATTTGAAAACTAAAATACCTTTTGGATATGAATATACACATTAAAAATATCTTATCATTGATGTTTGTGTTAATATAATGAACTAATTGGGTGAATCATCAATAAATACACATTAAATAATAGTAATTACTACATAATATCATTAAAAATAATTTAACCGATATGTTAATCATGAAATAATCAGTGACGTATATGTTTAACCCAAATAATGGAATTTGAATTAATAATTACCTTAAACTCTTTGTAAACAGTTGAATCATATCCCTCTTGGATGACTAAAATTTAATGAAACATTAAATATAATGATAATAGATAAATTTGAGAAATAATCTTTCATTGTGTAATTGAATAAATATTATTAAATAATATAGGTGGATAGAATCAAAATATGCATCAATAAAATAAAATTGAGAAGAAGGTCCTTACATAATTTCTACAGTGTAAAGACAGTGCTTAAAGATTCATAAATAGATTAAATGAGTGGAAAACGTGTATCTCGAAATTTTAAAATCAAAAGGATGGTATGAGGGATGTGTAAAATCATATAAAATTAATAGTAATTATAAATACAATGTATAAAAAAACAACATGGAAGGAAAAATATATAAGAGGAAGATGGGTACCTTACCTTGGTCCGAAAGAGTTATTCACTTGAAGTTAATGTCTGGGAAAATCAAATTAGATTCATAAATTACTTAATTAGGAAGATATTTCCCATATATTTTATTTATTTTTATTTTTTTATATTCTTTTATGGCTATTTTGATGATTTTTTAAGTTCAATTTAATCGTTCTAGAGGTGTTCATTTCAGGATTTCAGGGCTAGTTAACTTGTGTATATTTATAGATGTTCATATAAATTGGAATAAAAATAAAAAATTGAAATTTAATGGTATTAATTCACATAAATAATTAGAAATTTTCCCATATATCTTTTTTATTTTATTAATTGAGGATTATTCATTTCATGACACGTTAATGATAAATGTTTAGTTTATTTTGACTATTTTCCCAACCATCACAATCTAGTTTCATCTTATTTAATATTATGTCATTATATTAGTTCCATAATATGAAATAAGAAAAAATATAATTATTAAAATATTATTTAACCATAATAATAGTTTTATGTCCATCCTTGGAGGCAATAATTTAAAAATAAATCTCATTATCCCTGGGGATGTTTAACCAGCATAATCTGGACAACGGTTTTATTTCGTTGAATAAGAGGGTATAATAAAAGGGTTTGATATAAGATCTTACTCTAGAAACATAAAATTCTGGTATATAAATGAAATTGGAGTTATTATTCATTGATTTATGAAGGAGGTATGGAGAAGGTAGAAGAAGAAATGAAATTAAGGGTGGTGTTTTGAGAAAGTTTCCACTTGAATATCACCTCCATAAAGGATCACTTAACGAACATGGAATTGATATTTGGGTGAGAAAATTAGAACTTGGACATGGGTAGAGTGTTTATGATATTTTTTGGAATATATTTAATGATCTTTGATGATTTATAAGATAATGGGGTTGGTGAAGAGTGTTATTTATACTGGAGGAGGGGTGGTTTAATTTATTAAATAAGGATTATTTTATATTTAAGGAGAGACACATTTGGGTGGAATTAATTCCAAATAATTTGGTTGATAATTAATTTTATAAAGTATATAAAAGGTCATGAAACATTTCAACCCCCCATTTATGTTTTTAGTTTTTAGGTATTTTAAGCCTTTACAATTAAAATTTAACTTGCTACATTGTTTTACTTATACTACGGTAAATCATGTTTTTTATCCAATGTAAGTTTTTTATTCTTAAAATGAATAATACCGTAATAAATAATTTGGAACTTATGATTACAAATATGGAATTCATTTTACTAAATTAAATTCATAAAAATACATAAGTAAAATTTTAAACAAAACTCGTAGACGTAAAAAAATAAGGTTTTGAATATGTGTCTTTTTTCAAGAAAAAGATGAATTTATATTAACTCTATGAATGATAAAAATAATTTTCTAAAAATAAATTAATATTAACTAATATATAATATGTAAATTATTTTTAAAAAATGAAACATTATGGATTATTTTAATTAACTAAAAATCAGAAACATTATGAATATTAAATCATTTTTTAGAAAAATCCCATTACTAAACCCGAAAATATATTTCTTCTAAAATACTATATAAAGATGATAAAAAAATATTTTCAGTCAGTGTAATATAATAAAATTAAAATTATTTTACACAAAATCAAATTACAAACATTATGAGACTATCAAATTGATTAATTTTTTGAAATAAAGTGACATTTTTACAAAAAAACAATTTTTTTAACTATTCACTGAGAAGCTAATATTTTAGGAAAATTTCCAAAACATTCCCCAAAATATAACATGATATTCTGATTTAAATTTTTTTTATTCAATAAGGAATCTATTCTAAAATTTATAAAAATTAATTATAATATTCCATCATAAATATTAATAAAACCCATTTTATGAATAAAATATAATTTTTGAAGAATAAAATAAATTTTTAAAAAAATTGTACTTATTTAAATAGAATTAGTTTATAAATTATCAATTAGTATGACAATTATTAATTTTATAATTTAATTAATATTATTCTTTTCCAATAATTAAATGGATAGGTTATAATAGCCATAATTTAATAATAATATTTAGTCATTTTTTAAACTTGTTTTGGTATATCATGTATGATATTGAACATAATGTCTTCTTTTAAAGTCTTAGAATGTTATGTTCGACCCCCTTAAATAAATTTTTTCCTAACATTTTGAACTCATTATTGAAAACATGGGCTTTGAATTTTCAATTTATCTCTGTTGAAATACCACATTATAGAAAGGATCAGTAAATCGTCCACATGAAAAGTAAGTTAGGAAAGTAAAAAATATCACTCGAGATAACACATATTACGATTCTATGTAGTAAAAAATATACAAGGAAAAGAAAATATAAAACCCCTGGATAAAAATTTAGTTGTAGAAAAAAAGTTCATTCGAATTTTACCATGATAATTCTGTAATGGGTAAAAAAGACAACGAATTCTCTGTAAGAAAAGTAAATCAATCACTTTTTTAAAATATTTTTTTTCTAAAGTTGAGATATTGTTTTACTACACAGATATAAAAAATAATGAAATATACTTACATGAAAATAATAATTCCATTATCATATTTTCTCCAAATGATGAGAATTGAAGATGAATTTTCATACCTAAAACATCAGAATAAACATCTATAGATCACAAAATATAAAAGACTATAAAAATCCATTCCTAATGTATTTAAGAATGAACAAAAAACCAAATTGGTTTAGAAAAGGTAAGATATTTCCCCAAGATAATTAAACCATCATATTAAGAGAAAGTACCTTAATATCTACAAATAAACTTTAACACCCAACGTGAAATATATATCATTAACCAAATAAATGTTAATAAAATTCCTCAAAAAATTATAGACTAATATTGAAACTCAAAAATAAGAATAATTTTATTAGATAGTATTCCAATATAATTTTCTTATTTATCTTTAAATAATATCAATCAGTATTAAAGTACCATACCAAAATATAAGTTCTCCAATCACATAATCGTCATTATATTCTAATTTCTTCTATAACTAAATTGAATCACCGTGAATCATATATTTTTTTCAATTATAACTCATCCATTTTTTTCTTTTATAAATTACCATAATATTATGTATACTTGAATATTACAAGGTTCTAAAAATAGCAAAAAACTTCCAAAATAACCTTAATCACTTTATCACTGAATCGTTTTCCCATTCCAAGGATATAAATATAATAGACATATATTGAAAAAATTGAGCTTATCTGTTATCTATCATGTAGTATAATTAAATAAAAAAAAATCATACTCCCCATTAAATCACAAAGTATATTGGTAGTTGATGAACCCTTGCCTCCATTCAATTTATGGTATAATCACTACAGCCTTTCCCGATGTGCTAGGTTGTCACATGGTCGGTGGGATTACATTCTCTTAAACTATATTAATATAATAATTTTAAAACTACATAAATGTGAGAAACATCCTCCCAAATAACTATAATATATTCAACATTAAATAAATATTTTATCCTCAATGGTTATCTCAAACCTTTCCTTTTCTATCCCAAAACCTAAAAATTCATAATTACCTCAAAATCAGTTATCAAGTAAACCCTAATATTTATAGATTCCGTTAAAATTTATTCCAAAAAATTAAAATATAATTCTTCCTCAAATAAAATTTTCCCATGATAACATAAGGTTTTTATATAAATCAATCTCTATAAGAGTATCCTAATGTAATCCCATCATAAAATGAGTATTAATATATTTGAACCACTCATCATACATAAATTTACTATAACTCTTGAATCCATTATATGTAGACATCATAACTATTTAGAGTTATTCATAATCCCATTACCATTATTTTCAATTATATTCATTAATAATTATTTTCTCAAACAAAAATATGAATCATATCCCAAGATTAAAAAATGTCAAAGAATGAGCTAATAAATAATCCACACATTTTGTATGTCATTTCTAGTTTTCCCATCTTCAACTATAATAGAATTATGTATTGATAAATAGGTATCAGTGCAGTATTCCTAATCTAATTCATGAAAATTCTTCATCGGAAATAGATTTTCATAATGACCATACTTCCTACATCTACAATAATTAACTCATAACTCAGGGAGAACTTATTTTCCCTTATAGTTCTTACTAAAAATTTCTTTTTTCATGGAATATTATTTCTTTCTGACCTCATTTAACACATATAAAATATTACCCTATACTTTTATTAATTTTCATAGGTTCGATTATCCATATTATTGAAACATATGTCATTGAATATATTTTCTTTCATGATCATTGTCACCTAAACGTCCATAGTGCATAATGTATCACATATCCGATGTAATGGAAAAATCAAAAGGGTTTAAGGGGTTAGTCTTTTCTTATGATAACTTTATTATAATAACCATAATAGTTCTCATTATATATTATATTTCATTCAGTCTCTCATTCATATGACCACCACATTTTCCTCCATATCCATTGTTACTTTGGTTCTAGTAGGATCCATCCATTTATGAAAACCAAAAAGCTTAGCGTAATCATATCAATGAAATCATAATATACCATCTTATGGGGAGGATAAAAACTAAGATATATTTATTCATATTATTTAAATATCTTTCAATTTATCTAAAATAACTATGAATCACCCTACCATTATAACCATTTTGGTAATATATGCCTTCTATCTTATTATTAAACAACACCTTAACCTCTAAATTTATCAAAACAAATCAATGATACCAACTATAATGACATAGACATAAACATATTATAATATAGATATTTTAAACAATATTTTACAATTTTTAAATCATGAGGATATTTTTGAATTGTTTTTTTATATAAGTAGGACTAAATTAATCAAAGTAAACCCATAAATTACATGTGGACACTATAACATATTATCTGTTTTTTCCATAAAACAAAAGTATTAAAAATAAAACAAGAATTATTTTCATTTAAAATATTCAAAGTTATCATTTTTATCTAATACTTGTCCCAACGCATTCTTAAAACCTATGCAGAACATTTATAAATAAGGGATGAGAAAAGAAGTTGAGTATGGGACATAAAAAAAGAAATATTTTAGTCCAGTAAAAAGATGAAAGCCTGAGAAAAATATACATTTTTCTCTCTATTCTTAGATAAAATAAAATATTTCATTTTTATATGAAAACAAACACACTTTTAAATCAAAAAATAATTACAAACCAAAAAAATAAAATGGAAACAAAATATAGAAATTTACATAATCAGATTCATTATAAACTTCCAAACCCCTTTTAATTGGAATAATCATTGGGATGGCTTCCAATATAATTGTTACCAAATGAATTTTAGCACTATCTAGAACACCCAATAATATAATATGTAATGTAATCACCTAGACATATCAGGTCCACCACCATCATATAATATTAAACAGGCACACTCAGGGTTCTATCTAGTCCAGCCCATCGTATAAGCTTCCAAGAGCTCACTATGGGCTGTCTGGACCACCTAATTATATATTTTCTAATGGGATCCCTCAGCTCTATCAGGGGAACCCATTTCTCATGTATAATGCTCAAGTACCATATTATGAATAAAATAATTTTATTCTATCACTTTTTCATCATAAAATGCTTTGAAAACTCAAATATCTTTTGGATATTAAAATTCCCTTTAATAGTTTCATATTGTTGAAGTAAGTGTAAATAAAATGAATCTATTATGTTTGGGAGTTGTAAATCGAAATAAAAAATTGAAAAAAAATAAGTTCATCAATAATCACTTAAAACTAAATTTTATCTTGACATCATTAGTGTGGTATATGTTTAATCCAAATAATGTAAATGGAGTTAATAATTTCCTTTACCACTTTATAATATTTTAAATTGTATGCCTTCTGAATGAAAAATATTCATCATGACATTAAATACAATGTTATTAGATAAATTAATGATATAATATTTTAGTGTAAATTAATATATATCAAGTCAATGAATATCAGTTCATAAAATCAAAACATGCATTAATGAAGAAAACTAAGATGAATTTCCTCACTAAATTTCTACAGTATGGCGGTATTACTTAAAGATTCATAAATTGGAATAATTAGATGAAATGGTTTATCTAATGATTTTTTTAAAAATTAAATTAATATGGATGTTTAAAATATTATTACATCAATAATATTTTAATATCAAATGCATAAAATTAAGATGGTTTTCGAAAGAAAAAAAAGATAGGAGGTTGATGGGTCCCTTACCTTATGTCTGAAAGAGTTATGCACTTGATCTTAATGTCCTGGATAATCTAATAATATTCCTTAATTACATAATTAAAAACCTATTTCAAATATATTTTATTTATTATATTTTTATTAAGTTCATTTTGGGCCATTTGGGAGAGTTATAAAGTTCTATTTTATCATCTCGGAGGTGTTCAATTTTTTCAACTTGGAGGCATTAATTTCTTATTTTCACCGATGTTCTTATAAAATGAGAATATAATACATAAGTGGAATTATATAGAATTATTTAACATACAAAATAATAAATTGTCACTTATATCATTTTTTTGACATTAGGATAATTAATTTTATTAAATGTTAATGATAAATGTTTAGTTTATTTTGGCGGTTTTCCTGACCATCATCAACTAGTATCATTTTATTTAATTTAATTTATTTATATTAGTTCCAAAACATGAACTAAGATAAAATATAATTATTAATGTATTGTATATCTATAATAATAGTATTGTTACTAGATTTGAATAATGTAATATAAAATGATATTTCATTATCCATGGAGACAATTAACCGATATAATTTGGATAATGGTTTTATTTATTTGAATATGATTAGATTATAAAATGGATAAATATAAGATATTACATTAGAAATATAAAATTATATTATATAAATTATACTATTGTTAGAATGATTTTATTTATTAAGGATGTGATGAGAAGGTAAAAAAAGAAAACAAATTTAGTGTTGTGGTTCGATAAAGTTACTTCTTGAATATCACATCTTTGAATAATCCCTTAAAGAACATTAAATTTGTATTTGGGTGAGACTAGAAAAACTAGGAAGTTGGGAGAGTGGGGAAAGGGGGTTTTGGAAGAGATTTTAATATTTACATTTATTTTGTTAATAATAGGGTGTTGATTAGTAGTATTTATGCTTTAGGGGTGGTTTTAATTTATTAAATAATTATTATTTTATATTTAAAACCAACCACATTGGGGTGGAATTAATTGAAAAGAAATTTTTGTTATTTAATGTTTTAAAGTACGAATAATTATGGGAAGCACATAAAAAACCCATTTATTTTTTTATTTTTTAGGTATTTTAAGCCTTTACCTTTAAGCATTAATCTACTACACTGTTTTACTTATACTGTGGTAAAACTTTTTTTTAAAACAAAATATTGTATTATGATTAAAAAAAAGTAGTAATTTTATAATTTTTATCTTATGATTCCAAATATAGAATCCATTTCACCAAATTAAATCCACTTAATTTAATAATAAAACCCTTAAATAAATCCCGCAAACATGATGAAAAAGTGGGTTTTCGAGATGTGCATTTTTTAAGAAACAAATAATTTTATATTAACACTATGAATAATAAAAATTATAGTATAAAATAAATAAAAATTTAATGATATATCATATATAAATATTATTTAAAAAAACCCCATTAAGGATTTTTTAAACTAATTAAAAAGGATAAACCTTATCTACTTTAAAACTGTGTTAAGAAAAATACCATTTTTAAAACCAAAAATAAACTTATTCAAAATTACAATACAATGTTTATTAAAAGGAATTTGAGTGAAAAAAATATAACTAAATAATACTTATGTTTTTTGAAATAAAATTTGAAACATAATGGGGCTTTAAAAGTTTTTAATTTATTGAAATGAAATGACATTTTTATAAATTTGATATTTTTCACTATTCATTGAAAACTGAATATTTTAACAAAATAAAAAAATTACACCATGTGTAAATCATAGTATTAGGATTTCAAAAAAATATTATATTTAATTTAATTTATCAAATTTCTGAAAACTAATTATAATATTCACACAAAATAAAATAAAATTTGTTTTTTGATGAAAAAATATTTTTTGAAAAATAAAATGCATTTCTATAAATATCAAAAGAAAATTAATAAATAAATAAATAAATTATCAATGATTATAAAAATAAGGAGGTAATATAATTTTGTGAGACAATGATTTTAAAAAAGATAAATGGATCACATCGTACTTATACCTCTAAATATGTTCCACCACTCATGTTCATATATTTCATGGGACAAACTATATTCATCAAATATACTTTGGTTTTGCAGTTTTAGCTTTAAGGAAGAGATTTTATAAATTCTAAACCTGAAAACCTATTGAAGGTAACAATTTGAACAAAATCCTTGATATTTTTATCATTTTTTGTATGGAACACCATGAAAATTAATTAAAAGAAACAAATTATTTATTAATACATAATTTATTGATAAATTGCTTATTTTTTATTTTGTCATTTTTATTTTATCAGGTAGTTTTATCAATTTTAATTACATGAATATCAATTTTGGGTGTGGAAAAATAAATCACAATCAAGGAGTCCTAATTCTTGAGAACCCCAGGAAAAAAACCATGATACAGAGTGGTTCTTTTTTCACCATTGAAGATCCAACATGGTAGAACAACCACATCTCATTGGGATTAACGAAAACTTCTCAAATTATTATCTATTGAAAATAGAACATACAATTATCCAAGATTAAAAAACCATGTAATATGGTCTAAAATTATTTTTGGGTATTCCCCGTGTATTTTTCATCCACAAATTCCGGGGAACAATTTTTACATTAAGCTTATCCTTATCCAAATGATCTAGAACATAAAATTTTATAGAATTTTGTGTTAAATTTAAGAATAACAGAGTGTTTTCAGATAATATAATTCTAAAATTTTCCCGATGTAACATTCATTATTAATAAATTTTTTATTATAAAAAATATTTTTCGATCAATTATAACTTTTAATGATCTTGTAAAGTGTTTTTCAGTTAAACACTTTTTGTTAAAAAAACATGAAAGCTGTAAAGTGGCATTCATAATATTTCCTTGATTAATAGATATTCCATATTTGATGTATGGGGTAGAATAAGGGGGATTTAATAGAATATTTTACATTATATAATATATATTTAATAAAATTGAAATTATCTTACAATGTTTTTAATCCAATGGCCCAGGCTATGACTAATGCTTCAGCTGATATTGCATTAAGGAGAAAACATCCAAATTTTCATGAAACCTTCTCTATGAGATCACTCACAATGCTTGTTTGTAAACAATTTATATAGTTCTATTATGGAGTGGAATTTTCCTAATGTTGGATAATAAAATGTTAGTTATTCATGTGGTGGAGTTAAAAATTAAGTTATAAAATTTCAATTTCCCATGGGACCGACTAATTGTAGAAGAAACAACCAACTACACCCACACATGAATCTGAATCTTGTTAGATGTGTATAGGGAATCAAAAATTACAAAAATCTCAATATGGTTTGGATAAAAATTATATCCACTTTTTCATTATGTCATCTCTATAAATCCTTGAAATATTTCTTAAATATATATTACTAAGTGAGTTCAATTCAGAAGGAGACTAAAATTTCAATAGAAATAAATTCTTCCATGTCTTCTATACCATAACAACAAACCAAATCCCATATCAACTATTTACACCCACTTAACAGCAATTTAGTTTTACAGATTATAAGTTTAATTAAAAGTACCCATAAGGAAAATAATATAATCCCTCAAGTTTATTCTAAAATATTATATTTTGAAGTAGGAAAAGTGGATGATGAACTATGAAATTTTATTTATGAATAAAAAATTTCCTCTCCAATATACATAGTTCCTTGTAAGAGGAATAATTTAAAAAAATTAGATATATTACTCAATGAAAATCTGGGAAACCATAATAAAAACCCCATGATGGAGGTGAATGCTCTGACCATTCACAGTGGAAGAGATCCTAATGTGAAAAGGAAAAATTTTAAGGAAATAAGGGGGAGGGAAATGAAGAAAATGTTAAAAATAGAAAAAGAATTTGAAATGGATGAGAAAAAGAAATTGATAAAATATTAAAAATAAACACAAGTAAATAATAATTAGGATTATAATAATCTAGATACATATAGACCCCATATACCATACCCCGATAGGATAGGGCAAAGGAGGGTTGAAATCTAGTTCAAGAAATTTCACAAAATATTTAAATCACTTTATATCAACATCAATTTTTCAAAAGATGGTTTAAAATTTATTGCTTATAAAAAATTATATAAGGATATATTATCTAAAAAATGAATTGGTAGGATATATAATGAATGTATCTTAGTGAATATTTTACTGTATTATTTCAAGTAAGAATCTCTCTAAAGATAAAAGATCAGAAGAATTTTTCCCTATCCAATACAAAATTGGTGTAGACACATTTTGAAATAAAATTTCAAATTTTAAATAATGGGTAACTTTTATGCCCTTAATTTTGTTGAAAATTTGTTTATTAGATTATATTAAACTAATACAACATAAATATGACATGTATATCATTTAATGAAATATCCAAAAGGAATTATATAATATCTTCCAATCATTGTTGAAAAATTATAATATACCACTTTTTAATTCAAAAAATATACGAAGAACAAGATGTGCCCACCATAATTAGGATTCCATATCTAGTGACTAAAAATAATTGATATATTTCAATATTGGAAGGTTGATTTTATAATTTTATAATGGATATAGTCCTTCAATTTAATGTAATATATAAAGGATGGAACTGAATCAGAGGACATCCATTTCTTAACCTCTGTTGAATTACACCCTCACCTCATATTATGGTATGTAAATAAGGGGGAGGTAAATGATGTGTGGATTTTATAAGTATTAATGATGAAATTATTTTTGAAGATGAACAAGAAATAGAAATTATGTAGTGGATATATAATTTATCAATGGATTCCTACCTATAATTATTACCATCAATTCCAAAACAAACAATGTTTATGTAAAAGTTTCACCATATAACATTGAGGTAATAATTGTTTGTGATAAATTTACCTTCCTAGGATCATTAACGTGTGACTAATGAGGAAACAAGAATAAATATTTTTGAAGTATCAAATATGTTAATGAAAACAATTAGTGATTTATGGAAATCAAATGAATCAACCCCACTATTTAGAAACACAAGGTACATATAGAGAAAGGAATAAAGTTAAGTAATCAACCACAAATATGAATTTAACCACTAATGATGCCGGTGCTTAATATAAATTTCTTAAATTCCTTGATCTGTATATTATTTTTAAATTCAAAAATGTAAATGGGTGAGTCCATTTCAATTCATATCAAGAAAGGGATGTATGTAAATGTTCTAAAATGAAGACAATAGTCTCATTCATATATGAGTAGACATTGTATGGAGAATATGTATGGAATACATATATCTTAATATATTGACAAGAAAATTATCTTAACCCATAATTTTAGTGAATATTACTCTTTATGATAAACATTATGTCATAAATCTTGTTTAATATGGAAACAAACTATGACACGTTTTATTAAGATAAAAATAATAATTTTAAAATATCTAGTAAATTATAGGTAACAGAATTATAAAATATATGTAGAAAAAAAAAATTAAATTTCACACTTAATAGTAAGGCCCAGGTAAATTCAATTAGTATAGCTAAAAAACTAATAAGATAATTTAACGCTTACAAATAATTTTTTATTCAATTAGATTTTTATGAACCTTATGTTTTATTTTAAGAAACTAATTATACTATTGTTAGATGATGATGGAACATATTTTTGATAAGAATAATATATTAACATTAATTATTAATGAATTGGTAATAAGAATAAGAACTATTAACATTTAAAAAATTAATTTTATTCTAAATAAAATTTTCATTATAATATATCATTCTGTTTAATAGTTACATTCCGAAATATTAGAATATTAATTTGAAAAAAAATTATTTTCATTTTTAGATTCATAATAAAAATATTATCTTATGCTTATTTTTTATATTTTTCCAAAATGAGTGTTTTTTAGAAGATTAGTGTAAAAAATCATTTTTATATGTTCTATAATTTTTTTGAAATCTAAAGGATATAATCATAACTGAAAATTTATAAAACATTTATCTTAATGAATGATTTGTTTTATATGTAAGATTTTTCATTTAAAAACATTAAATTTAACTTAGAAGAATATATTTTATATTTTCGAACATATTTTATATCTTTCCATAAATTTTTTTAATGCGATATAAATGTCTTATTTTAGAATTAAGTTTTTGAAATAAAAAAACTGTGTTTAAGATTAAGTATTTAATATTATTTATTATATTTTTCAAATTATTTAATAAGTAATATTTTATTCATAGTAATAAAAAAATTACATTGGTGAAAATTGGTGACAACGATGAATGCTAATATGGTAAATAGGTTAAATAAAAGGGTTAAAATACATAAAATATGTTAAAAGTATGTCTCCAAAAGATTCATTATGTCATTCATCATCCTAACCTCATCCCCTCTCTGTTTTGTCATCTTTTGGAGCCATGTTCCCTGAATAGTGCAACTCTTATTTAAAAAAATGTAACCCCTCTCAGTTATAAAAGGACCCCTTCACCAACACAATTATCATTATATTACATATAATACCCAATGATTTTTTGAAATATTCTATTCAAAATAACATAATCATTTCAATATTTTTCATTTCAGACAACACTGAATATAGATTGTGTTATATAAAATCACTAGATTTGGATTTAATTTCACAGAACCCCAAATTAATATTGTGTTTCATGAAACACATATATTATGTTTCAATAAACACAACACAATGATTGTCT
Organism: Viscum album; assembly: GCA_963277665.1. Lineage (NCBI taxonomy): Eukaryota > Viridiplantae > Streptophyta > Magnoliopsida > Santalales > Viscaceae > Viscum > Viscum album. The sequence goes on from OY728130.1 coordinate 925,824,854, forward strand.
TATATTAAACCTAATGTCGAGTTCTTTCAATACCTTGTGTTATATGTAAGACCTAGTTTTACCAAACATCAATGTACAATTAATATTATTATTAAATTATTTTTATAGTTGTCACTTGGGATTTATAATGGTGGTTGTTAACAATATTAAATAAATATTCCTAATATGTCTACACATTTATATAAGAAGAATTATTGTGGGACCAATTAACTAGAAATGATTATAAACCCCTTTTGAAAATAAAGGAAATCATTTCCTGGAAAACTATATTTATCAAATAAAACATTTTTACCTTAATAAATTAATTAATATACATCTGATAAATGATTTTATTGATATATATATATATATAGTCAATATAATATTTATGTTTCATCTTATGTTTCTTCTAGATATGAGATAATAATAAAACCAATTTTTTTTATCAGGATATATATTTTTCATAAAGGTAATATTATCACATTTTATTGGTGTGACTATTTTAATATAATTTATGAAATATTTATAAATTTTATTTTAAAAAAATATAATTCTCCTTTAAACCATAACCTCAAAATTATTCTAGGGTGAAATGTTTTTTTCCTAAGAGGTTCCATTTTTTGATGAATTGTGAAAAATATTATATTTTAACTAAAAACTTATTTTTCATCCAATTTATTTATATAGTTAAATTTTATTTTAATTCGGTTTTAAAGTATAATTAGATCAATTATACATATATTAATCCAATTTATGCAATTGTATCAAATTTTTTATTTATATGGTATGTAAAAAAATTTCGAACTTTTTTTCTTTTTAACATTAAAAACATGTCATCTCATCCCAACTACAGGATTACATATAAATTAATTTCATCCAATTATATGTTTTAAATTTGTAAAAATTGATTCTGTATTTGGAATCATCATAATTTATAATGTATAATATGGTCAACAAAGATTTTTACAAAAATATTAGTAAAATAAATTAAAATTAATTTTAGAAATTACGATAATAACGAGTTTACTTAGTGGTTGAGCATTAATCATAGAAGGATAAATGACCAAGAAATTTATTCCAAATATAGTTTTTGAACATATTTTGATGATATCCTCCATTTTATTGAAAACAGACCATTGTTGGTGGCACATGATGTAATGGTGACATCTCAATAGTGTTTAGCTTTTTATATTTACAAGAATGACACTTCTCCTCCACCATAAAACGGTCACTCAATACCCTCACTACATCACACATCTAAATACCTTTATCTTGGACAAACCCAATCCAATTAACCTCCAAAATTCCCTCTCTTCATCTTAGAGGACTCAAATTGTTCATAAATGCAACCATGGAAGCCCTTCGGTGCGAACTAAAAAGTTTTAACCTAGATGAGGAAACAACCTTCCAAAATACATTTTTTATAATTTATTTCTCCTCCCATAAGTATTAAAAATATATATGGTGCTATACCTACACATTCACACACTTCCATCAAATGGGATACTCAATCATCGTTTGTGTGTATGACGGATGATCGCCTTGTTAACAGACATCGTTCTTTCTTCCATTGTAACCTTTCATGGTTGGGAATAATGATGGAATTAATGAATTTATATGATATATATTATATTTTTGATTCTGTTATGTTTATTTAATTATTATATAATACATACCTTCATGTATTCCTTTTTTTTGGAATAGGATAACTTTATAAGAGGATGTATGGACAACCGGCTCCTAAAACCAATGTGATTCGTTCATGAATTAAATGGAATTTATTAAGTATTGGTTTATGATAAATATTTGACATATATGACATAATAATTTTAATTTAATTAATATATACATATATATATATCATTTAATTTTCATTCTGTCAATATGATAATAGAATGAAAACATTGTTGATGTGTATGTACAGTCTAACATCTCCATGAATAGTGTATATAATTTCCTATTTCAATCTTCTATAGATTATTATAAATACTTATATACTTAATAAATATTATATTTATATAATATATCACATTATTTAGGTAATTAAATTTTGTTTTTTGTAAGAGTGCGGTGAATAACAATTCAAAATACGTATAAAAACAATGATGTTACAATCTGAAACGTAAAATTAACATGAGATTACTAATAAATGGGTAATATAAAGACACAAGTAAATAATATATGGTATTATATAAATAACTATGGTTTTATGATAGACTTATAATAAACTGATATTTATTATCTAGGATTTTTGATCAAGTACGATAGGAGGTAAGAAAAAGGTAAGGGTTTTCTCATCTCACTTTTATTTCTGGGAGATATATGCTACATTCACAACTTATTCTTATCATGTGGTATATATACCATGTGGATGAGCTAGTAAGGGGCTCTAAACTAGGGGTTTCCTCCACCACTGGCTTCCTCTCCTCCTGGAAGATCGGCTAGAATCTTCTCCTTAGTGCTTCAGCCAGGAGTGCTCATGGCGTGCAGTGTCTCTCTTGTGGAGGCATCATCAACTTCATGGGCTCAAACCTTTCGGATAATATCCCCACTTTCTGAAATTTCCTCTCCCTTCCTATGATCTAAAAAGGGCTTTCAATGGTAGTGCGGTGAGGGTCAAAGGTTCGAGTTTCCATCTGTTGTGGTCAGGGCTGCGCAACAGGTCAATGTCGGCCGGGGGTGCGTTGGGCAGATCTGGCAGCCATGTGTTGTCTCAAAGGTAGTGATATGATTTTCTAAGCGGGTGGTGGGTATTCTTATTCCCCCCTCATAGGTTCAGCTAAAAAATTCTTGTATTAAGGGGTTTTGTGTTTTATTCTATGATGTTTTATGTTTGTGAGGATTTGGGCAGCGTCGCCATCATTAGAGGTTCCCCATTACACCTTTCCACTTCTCGTGCATGGTTCAAAATCTAGTGAGACTTATGTTCCTCTGAAGTTCGTGGATGTTTGAGGATTCGATGGAGGAGGGGTTCTTGACATGTTTTCGGTGACCAACAATGGTTTCATGGTGTACGGGTTCTTGATTTTGGGTGAATTACAGCAATCTGGGACTACAATTAGGATGTTGGAGTTACGGGTTGGTGCTGGTTTCATCGATTATCTGCTATGATAGTGAATTTCTATAGTTCATTATGTGTTTTTTATTTTAAATAGTGTTTTATAGGTTTATTGGTTTGACCATTGACTCTCCCACATAGAACATGCCCCAAGGTGGTCCTACCGGTAGTCGTTCATCATTACCTAGTATTTCGGATTTGGATGTTTGAGAGGGTATAGTGTCAGCCATCGGATCGGGCTCGTGCTTCGACACATGACACTTTCATTCCAAAGAGCCATGCAAAGATAAATATATTTTTCACAATCATATTATTGGGAGGGGTAGCTCCATGTTATCAGTCGGGTTCTAATATTTAAGAACTTTGGGTCATGTAAATTCTTATGTTCATGGAGTCTATTTGGGTTCCCCCTTCTTCCCTTAAAAATGGTACTATTATAATAAACAAAAAAACTGAAGTTCTTCAGGCTATTGGATAGATGGTGTATATACCATCCAATGAAATTTTATATCATGAATTTAATTTATATTATTATATAAAAATTTTATTTGATTTTATTCATTCATTTCAGGATTCAAAAGTTACACGAGTAGTAAAGAGATTTCTAGTCTCACTTTTATTTTCTTAGACTAATGCATTACTCACCAATTGTTTCTTTGGTGTGGTGTATATACTTCCCATTAATGTATTCAGATATTATTATACTTGATTTATTTTTATTTACATATTCATTTCATTATATCTCCTTAATGGTATTTACAATTCAAAAGTTTCCAAAATCTATATGGTAATATTATCTCAATTTTCCTTCTTTGAGAAATTAGTTGTGTTATTCACCTATATCATTTTACGAGGCATATTAACTGAACATTGACATGCCATATCATGAATCTCATTATTATCTTAAAATTTTAGTCTAAAAGTGATTTTATTCTCTCAGGGTGGTTATTATTCAATGTTACCAATGTAGTAAACTTTTATTTATAAAATCTTATCGTTTATCGAGGTTGTTTAAGATCATGTTTCCTTTGAAAAAAATTTATAAGTTGTCTCTAAAGAAATCTCATGAAAAATTTTCACCTATATTTATTCATGATATCTTTGTGTAATGGTATCATTTTTCCACACTGTAGTACATTAGAAAATTAATAAAGTATTTTTAAGAAAATCAGACCTTATTTCTCTCTTTGGTCGAGAATCTATTTTATTCAAAAATCATACTTTCTAAAAAGGGTTTCAAAAATGTTTTTAAATTACCTCTTATGAAAATTTTCGTGGAACAGGGATTTTCAAAAAAGTTTTATATTTTAAAAATTGATTTAATTTATTTTCCAAACATCCTTCTTAATTTTTCATGTTATTTTTAATGGTAAACGTTTTCAAATTGTTTTATGTTTTTTAAAGTTGGAAAGGATAGTTTCTTAAAGAATAGATTAAAATGATTTTTAATGATTCCCATATAATTTTTAAAACTGTTTTCCAAAGAAAAATACTTTAAAAAGTGAAATAATTTTTAAAAATGGATTTTCAAATTAAGGTTTTATTCCAAGTGATCTTTCAAAATTCCTCTCCGTCTAAGATGACATCCTTTGATGTTGTATATTCTTTACTACGATATGGTCTATATATAATATTCATATTATTTATTTGAATGGATTATTTGTTGAATGAATGATTTTTATGGAACCTAGTTATTTTTCATGGGTAAATCATGATTCAAATATTTTTTTATGAAAACTATTTGTTTTATATTCAATATTAAATTTTCAAAAAGATTAACATGAAACCTATTTCATTTCCATGGGTTAATAATGTCATGAAAGAATAATTTCTCTTATATGTTTTTATAATTATATGAGTTTATTTTACTATTCATGTTGCAGTTTAAGGAAATTTATTTTATGATTTGGTGGCCCCAATGGAACTGGGTAAGCCTATTATAACTTATATGATGTGGTGGCCTGGATAGCACCGAGTAATCCTATTATAGATTATACGATGGGGAGACACTGATAGCTTAGGGTGATCCCATTATAGATCATCAATTCATTAGGTAAACATTTATATCTAATAAGTTAATAATGGGAACATATCAATGGGCTTGGTCCACTATGGGAAGAAGGTGCAACCTGGTCCACTATATGAAAATAACTATGACTGAGGATGGTGGTGTGTCCATCCCATTAGGTGTAGTCTCCATGAAACTCCTAGATATGTTTTGGAAATGATCCTTCACTTAGGGAATGTTTTTACATGTTTATGTGTCTAACAAAATCAATTTCTAACTCTTATGTGATGCTTTCATTGCTTATTCCCTTCATTACCTTAATATTCATGTCTTATGAACTACTGAATGAAATGTCATGGCCCTTGTTTATGATCTTTGATATGTGGGGTGTGATCTTTTAATATTATGATCATTTTCTCACACTAAGGGGAAAATGGATACTTGCGATAGGTCAGGAGCCCGTCGCAAATAAACTGTCCAAAGGGGTTATTTGTGACCAGCGATAAGGACCCGTTACAAAAGTTTTGGGGCGAAATACGCGCCAAACTGTGGGCATGGGTATTTGTGATGGGTTCATATTCCCGTCGTAAATACCCATCAGTGATTTTTTGTATTTGCGGCAGGATGCTTGTCTTGTCACAAATACATCGTCGGAAGGAACCATTTTCTATGGGGCCGGTCACACATAACTCTTTAACGTCACTCTATAATTAATGCGGGCAGAGTCATTTTCGATGGGCGCCGTCTCAAATACCCCTGTCGAAAATAATCTACCCTATATATACCAACACATGTTTTCCTCTCATTTCACTATTTACTCAACTTCTCTCTCTATCTCTTCTAAAAAAATTTCGTCTATAATTTTTCACAGTTTAAACATTTAAATCGGAGCACTATCTGTGACTTTGATACTCCCAAACCTTTAGTTTTCAAGGTATTTATTCCAAAAGCTTTAGTTTTGAAGGTATTTATCTATTTTTTATTTCTTAGTTATTTTATTTTATTTTAAATTATTTATAATTTTTGTTAATTAGATGTAAATAAATTAAATTAGAATTAAATATATTTTTTTCAGTATTTATATTTATGAATAGTTATATTAAAGTGTTAATTGGTAATAAATTGTAATAATTACTAATATTTTTAAATAATTTGTAGTAATATTAAATTGTTTTAAATAAGTTGTAATTAATTGTAATAACTAGTATTAATTAGTATTAACAAGTATTAATTAGTAGTAACTACTATTAATTAGTAATATCTAGAATTAATTAGTAATAACTAGTATTAACTAATAATAACTTGTATTAATTAGTAATAACTAGTTATAAATTGTAATAATTAGAAATAAATTTAATTAATTAGTAATAATTAGAAATAATTTCTAATAATTAGAAACAATTACAAATAATTAGAAAAAATTAATAATAATTAGAAAAAATATTAATAATTAGAAATAATTTGTAATAATTAGAAATAATTAGAAATATTTCGTAATAATTAGAAATAATTTGGTATAATTTTCAATAATTATGAATGGTTAGTAATAAATAGTTGTAATTAGTAATATTTAGTAAAAACTGTAATAATTAATAATAACTAGAAATAATTAAGATTAATTAGTAATAATTATCATTAATTCGTAATAATTAGTAATAATTTGGATTAATTAAGAGTAATTCATAATAATTTGGATTAATTAGTAATAATTAAGATTATTAAGTAATAATTAATGATAATTAGAAAAAATTAGTAATAGTTAGAAATAATTAGGAATAATTCCTAATAATTAGGATTAATTATCAATAATTAGTTATCATTAATAATAATTAGTAATAATTACCAATAATTAGTAATAATTATCAGTAATTAGAAATAATTATCAATAATTAGTAATAATTCTGAATAATTAGTAATAATTATCAAAAATTATGATTAGTTAGAAATAAATATCAATAATTAGTATTAATTAGTAATAATTACAATTAATTAGTAATAATTAGGGTTATTATGTTATAATTAGTTATAATTAATAATATTTATGAATAATTAGTAATAATTAGTAATAATTAGTAATAATCAGTAATAATTAGTAATAATTAAAAATAATTAGGAATAATTAATAACAGTTAGTAATAATTAACAATAATTAGTATTAATTAGTAGTAATTAGTAATAATTATCAAAAATTATCAATAAATATAAATAAGTTGTAATAATTAGAAATAAATTGTAATAATTAGTAATAATTAGTAATAAATTTTAATAAATTTTAATAATTAGTAATAATTAGTAATAATTGTCAATAATTATTAATAATTATCTATAATTGATAATAATTATCAATAATTAGGATTAATTAAAAATATTTAGTAACAATTATTATTAATAATTAGGATCAATTATAAATAACTAGTAATAATGAGGATTAATTATCAATAATTAGTAATAATTTGGATTAATTATCAATAACAAGTAATAATTAGGATTAATTAGTAATAATTAGGATTAATTAGTAATTATTAGGATTAATTAGAAATAATATTAAATAATTATTAAAAAACATGATTAATTAGGATTAATTAGTAATAATTAATAATAATTAGGATTAATTATCAATAATGTTCAATAATTAGTCATAGTTATGATTAATTATTAATAGTTTCAAATAATTTAAATTAATTAGTAATAATTAATATTAATAAGTAATAATTACGATTAATTAGTAAGAATTATGATTAATTAGGAATAATAAGGATTATTTATAACTAAATATGATTAATTAGTAATAATTAGTAATAATTAGGAAAAATTATTAATAATTAGTAATAATTAATAATAATTAGGAATAATTAATAATAATTAGTAGTATTTGGTAATAATTAATAATAATTAGTAAAAATTTGTAAAAAATAGGATTGATTTGTAGTAGTTAATAAAAATTAGTAAAAATTAGTAATAAATCATAACAAATCAAAATAAAATCGAGTATTTGGATAAACTCGAACAATTTCCAGCATATTGGCGGGATTCATTTTGATCAATGACTAAGCTCCTTGCAACTTTCTCTCACTGAAATCAATATGAAAAATCTACTCATACATACATTGAAAAAAATCATATTGATTTAAGTCGGATAAAGTTACAAGGATTTGATTTATCAGACAAAAGAGGATTTTTTGCCTGACAAATCATCCCCTGGCAACTTTATTCGACTGAAATAAACATAAATAGTATTCTCTGACATATGAATATTCATTTTCATATGCACGAGAGCATGACGGGTAGTGCAGCAAGGCCTCCCTACCCTCCATCCTCGCCTCAAAGAAAAACGGATATTTTTATGTCAGAGTAGACTTTTCATAGTGCTTTTAGTCATAGAAATTTTCAAGGGGATGATTCATTGGGAAAAAGAGCAGCCGCCAATCTATTGGAAATTGTGTCATTGATAATTAACAATAATTAGTACAAAATACATGAAATTAATAATAATTAGTGGTAATTAGTATAGATTTTTATAAGTTTTTATAGATTAGTATAAGAACATACAAAATAGTATAAATAACTATTAAATATTATAAATTATTATAAATTTCAATAAAAGGGAATTTAATTATTTTCTATTTTTTGGATAGGGTTTTTCTGGTATCTAATTATAAATAATAACTATTTAAATCATTTTTTTAGAAAAATATGGAATGAGGAAGTCGAAAAAATTCTTTATTAGATGATCAGGCTTGGATAACTCTGCATAGATATCCAAACAGTTCTGGTTTAAATCTAGTTTATATTGAGGGTGTCCACTATTTATTATCATTTGCATCATCGAAACCAAAATTTGTTTCTGAAGGAAACATTAAGTGTCCTTGTAAAAAATGTCATCTGAGGACGTATGACACATTTGAAAATGTTAGATGTGATTTATTACATATGAGTTTTCGAACAGACTATATTTTTTGGTATCAACATGATGAACATAGTTCCAGAGAAGATATTAATAATTTGGTACTAGATTCAGCGTAGTTTCAAAATTTAGTACATGATGTGGGAGGACTATCTATTCAATAAACTGAAACTCAGGATGATATTGATTTAACTAATGAGTTGGAACCATCTCATTTATATGATTTGTTGAGGTCCACTAAGGATGCCTTATATCCTGGTTGTAAGATAAGAAAGTTTGAAGCAGTTTCTAAATTTATGGCCATTAACTCAGATAATAGAATGTCAAATATTTGTTTTGATCAGATATTATCTTCGATAAAAACACTACCAACTAAAAGAAATGTGTTGCATACAAATTTATTTGAGAGTAAGAGGCTGGTTTGTAATATGGATCTTTGTTATCATAAGTTTCATACATGTTCAAATGACTGCGTCTTATATTATGGAGAAAATGATTTATTGGATAGTTTTCCTACATGTGGACAATCAAGTTATAATGGATCTCAAACAAGGAAGTCTGGACTTGTTCCTGTAAAACAATTGAGATATTTCCCACCCACACCCAGATTGTAGCATTTATTTATGTCTCAAAACATATCATCAATGATTTCATGGAAAAAAACTTACATTTCAACCTGTAAAAGCTTAAATCATCCCTCTGATGGTAATTTTTGGAAACATTTCTACCAAGTGTATCCATTTTTCATAGAATCCCAAAACGTGTGATTGGGTCTTTCAACTAACGGTTTATGTTCATTTGGTTCTTATAGTATTCAATTTTCATGTTGGCATGTCTTTATAACTCTTTATAATTTACCTCCATGAATATTGATGAAAGATCCACATATCTTTTTGACATTATTAATTCCTGGACATCCATAAAAGTATATCAATGTTTATTTGAAACCATTGATTAATGAGTTGAATTCAATGTGGAGTAATGGAATCAGTAAATATGGTGTTGCTTCAAAACAAATATTCCTTCTGAAAGTTGCATTGATATTGAAAATTAGTGACTTCTCATCATATGGCATGTTATCTGGATGGAGTACACATGGTACAAAATCATGTTCATACTCTATGAGAGATCTCAAATCATTTATGCTTGTTAATGAAAAAAAAATTATTTCCTCAACATTACTCATAGATTTATTCCAACTGGTCATCCCTTTCGAAGAAAAAAAATATCATTTCAGAAAAGGAACAGTTTGAATCGATGGGCCTCTAACAATAATCTCAGGTATAGAGTTAAAATCAATTTTCTCTTTATTACCTCCCATCACATTTGGAATAACAATAAACCAATATAAATTTGATATGTTTAGAAAAGAGAATAATTGGATAGAATATAACATTTTTTGGGATATTCCAAATTGGTATGATTTCTTGGTCCATCACATGTTGTATGTGATGCATATTGAGAAGAACTATTTTTAAAATTTATTTCATATTGTTTTGGATACACCAGGTAAGACCAGAGATAATGTAATGACATGATTAGATCATGCCCAAATTTGCGAGTGACCAGAACTTGAACTATTTGGAAATATCAGGTTATAGAAGTTAACGAATCCAAAAGTAGCTTATACCCTATCCATAGAGAGTTGATTATTATTTTGTTAGTGGATTGTATATTTAAGGCATCCATATTCTTATGCTTTCAATTTTGGAATATGTGTTAGAAATGGTCATATTACCTGATTGAAAAGTTATGACTATCATGTTTTAATGGATAGACTTATCTTAATTGTATTAAGAGGTTTGTTAAATCCTATGATTCAGAATGTGCATACAGAAATATAAAATATTTTTTCGAGATATTTGTGCATCAACAGCAGACTATAATTTTATAAGATAACTGCATGAATATGTTGTTCTAAATTTATATAAACTGGAACAAAAATCATCATGTCGCATTTGTTTGACTCAATGGAAAATTTGATACAAAATGACCTACGTTAAACAAAATGTGGAGGTATGATACAGTTCTGATGGATGTACCAATTTCATAGATAAATACAAAAATAGAAATAAAATTACATAACAAAGCATCGGTTGAAGGTTCAATTGAAAAAGCTTATTTGCAAGAGGAAATTTATTTTCTCTGCTCTCATTACATTCAATTTGAATATCCTTCAAAAAACAACCGCATGAGATGTGATGAGGGAAATTTTGAGGATAACATGAGCAATCATCTTTCAGTTTTCAATCATCCTGAACATGGATTTGGTGGAGATCATGAATGATGGAATTTAGATGATAAACATCACAGAGCTCATACATATATTCATCTCAACTATGAAGAAATTACACCATTTTTACTGTGAGTGCTTATATCACTTATTCTATAATTTTTATAATGATACATTAATATAAAATTATTTTTAGGTTATGTTGTAATCATATGAGAATAAGTTTCCACAAATTAAAGCAGCTACGGTTGAATAATGACATCAATAAAATTTTCCCTACTATTTTAAAAAACTAGTAATATAAATTATATTTCATTTCTCATAAAAAATAAACTTAGTACTTGTTATAGATATAATTGGTTTATAGAATTTCTGGTATCTCAACACATTGATAAAATTGGTAATATATTTTCTGTATTGAGTAACCCACCATTGAAAATGGTTAAATATTATAATATATATGTGGGGAATGGTTTTAAATTTCAAACACGTGTATATGATGAATCAAAAAAGTAATGAATTTTTTTGTTTTCTTTAGAGGATCACATCATAGAAAAAATGAAGATGACTTCTACGGCATGTTAGAATAAATCATTGAACTGTGTTATTTGGGACAACGTTATATAACAATATTTAAATGTCAATGGTTGGATACTCAGAGAGGTTTGTGTGTTCATCTAATCCATGGAATCATTTATATTAAATATATAAGTCCTCTTGCAATAAATTAACCATTTTTATTGTCTCATCAGGCACATGAAATTTATTATGAAAATTACTAAGCCATATTAAGGTTGATGGGTGATTTCAGGAGCATAATAAAAATTAAATCTTGATAGAATCATTTTACTGAAAGTGATTGTGGTTCTTCTGAAGTGAAAGGAATAGAAAATTTTCAAGATACTACTATGAATCCATCGTTTTCAAAAAGATACGTGAATATCATTGATGAAACCCCACAGTTAAGGTCAGATGGTGATGATGATGTTTATGACGTTACAACTGAATTTTAAATGACAAGTAATGATGAAACTGAAACTAATATGGTAATTGATGTTGTTGAGGAGGAAGATGAAGACATTTCCATCGACAGCTATGAATATGAGGTCAAAGATGGGCATTGACAGAGATAAATGTTGGATATAATCATATATAATATATATCTATATATAATTGTTGTTTTCAATTACTTTCTAACAACAATAATTTCATGTTTCATTTGGATAAGGATATGTATCATTTGTTACAGGTGATCGATCTACCTTTGGATGAGTAGATGGTTGGAGTAGCCAACCCTCAAACTGTTGGCAGTTCAAGGGGCACATTGAGGGGGATTGGTCTTGCCCAACTGATGATTCCCAACCCTATCTTGAAGTGACGTCTGCATATTGGGTTCGATCCATGAACATCGAGGTATCTTTACTTGTGTATTTTAGTTAGTTTTCACTAATATATTTATATTATAATTGTTTGATTAAATGTTCTTCTTTTTCACAGCTTTACACATTTAACTATTGGATAGTGGAGTTCTATATTTCACAATTATTATTCTCATGCATGGGTCTCAAGGGATCAGATTCTTATTGATGTTTATCAGTTCATGTTTGAGCAATTACAAGTACAAAAATAAATAATATTTATTTTGAATTTTTTTATTAATAACTTTATATAATATATTATTTTTTCAGTTTATGGTATCCCATTGAGGAGAGCATGTGTGAGGCTATATGGAAGGCATGGAAGGGAGCTATGTGCCCGTGTTGCACTAATTGTTTTGCACAATTTGAAAATGAATGTACTGGAGAAAGCAGGACTGAAGGAGTTTGATGAGACTTGTCACATCCACCAACCTAATTATATTTCATCTCATGTTTGGGATGGATTATGTACACACTTGTTGAGTTAGCGGTTTCATAGTAGATCATCAGTAGGTTTGCAAAATTGGGGGAGATAGGAGGTGACAAATCGAGCTGGTAGTCGTACATTTAGTAAGCATATGGAGCATATGGTAAGTACATTTTTAAAAAAATATTGTATATAAATTCAAATTTAAATGGATTATTTTATATTCATATAGGTTCTCTCACGACCCGATATTATAGAGTACGACATTTATAGAAGGATGTACAGTAATCCAGTCACTGTGAGGATTAGAGGTTCTTGTCAACGTCTAATTGTGGTCAGTATAAGTTTTTTTTTGAGTTTTATATTTAACTAAAAATAATATTTCAAATATTTTAATTTTAAATTGAAATTTAAGGAGTCATATGAGGTCACACCATCTTAGACAGATGTTGAGATTCTGGCCGAGACCGATAGTTAGACCAGTGCCCCCTGATTTGAGGATGCAGCATGGATGCAGGTGACCCAGTATGTCTTTGGGAAAGGTATAGTTGTTTTTATAGGCTCTCGAGTGACCCCTGGGGGTTCTTATGGAACCTCTGCAATGTTCGCATCTAACTTGAGAGGAGCTCAAAAAGAGTCCACATCATCCCATGCACTGTATTAGGTGCAGCAACTAGCCCAGATTGAGCTTATAGAGACTATGTGTAAGGAGTAGGAGGAGATGAGTCAGTAGAATTCCTACGACTGTAGCAGTAGTAGCAGTAGCCGATGCAGTATGAGAGGCGTTGATCGCTGCAGGAGCAGGAGCAGATGGAGTACATGCGATGTCTGACTCGCGGTTTAGGGATGAAGTTCCCTCCATGTTCTCCTCCAGCTTTTCCATACAACACTCACCCTCAGCGATGTATTATTATTTTATGATGAAACATTTGAATAATTTTTTTTTAAAATTAACTATTTAATGTTTTAAATAGTTTGTGTTTTATATTACATCCAATATTATAGTTTTTTATTATTTATTAAATTTTTTATTATATTTATTATTTTATTAATTAATTTTTTTATATTTTTGTGAGTACTCGTGTTTTTATTATAGTACTAATATTATTATAATTATTTTATTAATATTAATATTATTATTATATTAATTCATATTTTTATAATTTATTTTTTTACGAATATTAATATTATAATTTTATTTATATTAATATTATATTACATTTATTATTTTAAAAATAATTTTATTCTATTAATATTTATATTATGATTTTATTTATATTATTATATTATTATTATTATTGTATTTTATTTTATTTATTGAATTTATTTTTTTCATTTTTTCAACAATTTTCCACAGGCCTGTTGCAAATACTAATTACTATGGTCCTTCGTAAAAGGGTTTATTTTTTTATAATTTTACACGTAATTGAGATGGACCATCATAAAAAATTTTAAAAATCGGAAAAATATTTGTGGTGGGTCGATGGGCCATCGAAATCGTTTCTTAAAAAAAATTATAAATGTTTTTTAGGATGCTGCTACAATCTGTCACAAAAAATATTTTTTTTGAAAGTCCTTCACAAAAACTAATATTTGTGACACCATTTTCTATAACAGGTCATTTGCAAAGGGGTACCATCGCAATAATCAATTTTTTTCAGTAATTTTGTACCCTTATTCTCATGCTATGTGTAAATATATCCCTTTTTTACCATTATAAATAAACAAAGCTCAACCATTTCTTATGTTTCCTTTTTTCCTTAGTTATAAATAATGATTTTATGTATGATCACAAAAGGGGATGATCTATATGGGAGGTGTTTAATATCTTTCATCGAGATGGAATATTTTGTTTCTATGTTTTTATAGACACTGAACTATTACAGTCCTCGGGCATGTACTCTGTAATATGATTATCATTCCTCTAAAATGATGTAATATCCATGTATGTTAAGCGGGTCTCTATATTTTTTATCAAAGGAAAGTTTTAGTAACCCATTGAAAACCAGTATGAGAAACCTTTAGTGATATCCCTGGGGGTATTTCTGAGGATATGTCTAGGGATTTCTCTATGGATAAGTCTAAGGACGAGTTATAGTATAGAAAATGACTTGTAATTTTGGTAAATGATAGAGAAAGGGGATTCCAAGAAATACATTCATGTATGGATACTACAAGTTGATGTGGATATGGTATATTTTTACATAGGGGTAATAAACCTGAAAACATTGTATTGAGCTAGACTTGGTCGGGAACGGGTGCACAACAATGGGACTTATTACACACCAGGTTTCACACTCCTAGAGGATATTATTTGGGAATTCAAAAACACTTTACAAACCAACATGAAGGATTTGGACAGATAATTACATTGAATGTCCTATGATGAACCTATGGAGTTATAGATGACAGAATTGTGTGATATGATTTAGACATAACATAAGTAATTTTTCATGATTATGTCATTTTCATCAATGATAAGTTTTTGTCAAGCTATTCTTGTGGGGTTTAGTCAATGACTAGAACCCAAAAGAACCATGTTAATGTTGAATGAAATAAACTATTTGATGATTTCCCTCTTAATAATCTAAATTATATTAGAGATTGAATTAAAAATCTTGTTCATATGCTCCAAAAACATTCTCAATAAATGCATCATGTTGAGATTCCAAGTAAGAAAAATGGGAAACAATGTTCTCTTGAGTACTTTATGAGGAAACATCCTCCTTATTTTAGTAGTTTTATTGATCCACTAGTTTTTTCAAAAAAATGGATCAGTACTACTAAAAATATATTTTCCATTATTCAGTGCTTGTAGAATGAATAATTCATCTTAGATGCCTCTCAATTTAAAGGTGAAGTACATCAGTGGTGGGATATTATTAAGAATAGAAGAGAAAAATAAGAAATTGGATCTATAGAATGGGAGAAATTTAATAGCATATTTTCATTAAGTACATACCTCATATTCAATAAAAAATATGGAAACTTTATTCCTTAAGATAAATCAAAAGGAGGATAATTATATTGGTACCTAGGAAGATAATTTTACAAGACTTGAAAGGTGCGCTTTAGGTTTGATAATTTTCCCTCAAAGAAAAATGGAATTATTCTTTGTTATCCTGAATCCAAGTCATTAAAATGCCTTAGTTATAAGAGAAGTTAGTTTTTATGATAAATCAATTAGATGTGGAAAAAAGGTCGAAATGAAAATTGGATACTCCCACCACTCCTCTGGTTTTGATAAGAAATGGATGATCTATTCTCAAGAAAACAAAAATGGTGGAAAGAAATTTCAGGCATCTGTGTGCTAGCAATGTAGGATGAAACATTAATGTAATTAGTTTAATGGAACTAGGAGGATATTTAAATGTGTAATATCAGGTCATAAGGTTCTTTAATGTATAAATATTATTTATTGTATAGTTAATGCAATAGAAGAGTAGTGAATTCCAACTACTGCACAACCTACACTCTATTGTTCCAAGTGTAAGGGTTTGGGGAACTATGAAAATCATTTCCCCAATCTATTGACAAATGTTTTTGATGAGCCACAAAACATTATGAGAAAAAATGGAAAAGTTAAAACATATGAAATCACAATAGATATAGTGAATTATGATAAGTAGGGAACACTTATCCCCCTCCTTATTTAGGGAATTGTGTGTTTGATTTTTTTTGAATAGTCCCTCTGAAAATTTTATTTTTCATCCTTTTGTGAAGTTTTATGTGGTTATATCCATCCACATGGATTATATAATAACATAATCACATTTTTTATTCTAAAGGCATAAGGATATATCCATATTTCGATTGTGAATTTTTTTCATATAACCTAAGAGCTTATTTAATGAATAAAGTGTGAATTGTATTTAAGAAGGGTTATAATGTTAGCCATTTATGGAACGATATATGTTAAACATCATATTAGGTTTTAGAGATTCATTTATTATCTATACATATGAGGATTTATGCCTATTATATAACTTTTTCAAACCTTTTTTTTGTGATGATGAAATATGGAATGACCTATCATTCTATTTATTGATCTCATGATCTTCTAATTCTTTGAGAATGAAATATTCTCTTTTATTTCTTGGAATAAGAGATAATGTTAAAATATATAAATGAAAAATAAATTGTAATATTGTTATGAAATCAAGTGAGTATATATCCTTGTAAAAAAACATTACATTTAAAAAGGGGGGCTTTAAATAAAATGTTTCCCCTTATCGTCATTTTTATGATATTAATGAGTTTTTTCAAGCCACTTTGGCCTATGTCTTTGTGATCATTAACATTATCATATACATGTTTTTATAACACTATATTAGATATTGATAGTTATATTTTTATTCCATGTCTATGTTTTCAATTTGTACATGTGTTCTCTTATATGGAAACCTAGTTATGTGTTACTTTGGATAACAGTTATGTTTTCAACTTTCCTTTTCAAATGATTATTTAGTATTCATTTTTAGGATATGGGTTTCTATGAAAGTAAATTTCACGTATTTAACCTTTTATAACCAAGATGAGTTTGGAGAGAAAATTCCATTTTAATTGGGTATAATTTAACACCCAAATACTTTTTGTAATATATTTTTTGAATTAATTTAAACTTTTTTATATTCTTCATTTCACGCAACAGTGAATATAGATTATGTTATATGAAATCACTATGATTTTTTTGTGTTTCATGCAACACAAAGTTAATCTTGAGATTTATGAAATACTTATATTATTTTTTTCATACATGAAACACTGTTTTTATTGCGTTACACAAAATTTAGAGTTTCTTTGATAACTCGTATTGCATTAAATACCTATTCTTACCAAACTACAATGTATTATTAATAATATTATTAAACTATTATTATAGTTGTCACCAAGATATTGGGAGGTAAATTATGAATAATACAAGTTAAATTATAAAAATATGGCTTACACATGAATATAGGAAGAATTAATTGGTGACAAATTAACTAAAATGAAGATAAACCCCTTTTGAAAATATATGAAATCTATTGATGGAAAACAATATTTACGAAATCAAATAGGTTTTACAACAATATATTAATTAAACAAATTTTTATAAATTATTTTAATGAAATATATATACACACATATATAATTTCTATTCAATAAACTATTTAATGTTCACTTTATGGGTTTTCTATAAAATAGATGAGAATAAAACCAATTTTATGCATAATGATATATATTTGTCTAAAAGTTAATTTTACCACCTTTAAATGGAACACCTATTTTAAATATAATTTTTTCCAATTTTATAAAAATAATAAAAATAATAAAAATAATTTTTTAAATAATAATTTAAAAATTATCTTAGGTTTAAATGTTTCTATTTTTTTGAGAAGTTCCTTTTTATGATGAATAGTGAAAACCCTAAATTTTAATTAAAAACATAATTTCTTTTTAATTTATTAATATAGCTAAAATATATTTTAATTTGGTTTTAATATATAATTATATAAATTATTCATCAATTAATCCAATTTAGGTCATTTAAACCAATCTCACATCTAAATTGGATACAAAAACATTTCAAACTTTTTTGAGTTTTTTCACTTAAAAAACCATCGTCGCATCCCATCTACATGATTAATTTTAACTTAATGTCTGGCACTTATTAGTTTGTAAATTAAAACAAATTGATTCTATATTTTTAATAATAATACTTTTTAAACTATACTAAGTTCAATATTTTCTTACTAAAACTATTAGTGAATGAAATTAAAATTAATATCAGTGATTAAAGTAAAAATGAGTTTACTTATTGGATAAAATTTCATATTAAAAACACAAATGACCATGAACCTTCCCCAAAATCTATTTTTTGTATAAATTTAGACCATTTCTCTCTTTTATATAATATTTACCATTATTTTAGGCACATGATGTAAGGGATACATCCTAATTGTGTTTAACTTCTTATATTTACAATAATGTCACTCCTCCTTCAGTATAAAAAGGAAACTCAATACACTCACTTATTCTAAAAAATAT
Source organism: Viscum album (assembly GCA_963277665.1). NCBI lineage: Eukaryota > Viridiplantae > Streptophyta > Magnoliopsida > Santalales > Viscaceae > Viscum > Viscum album. The sequence goes on from OY728130.1 coordinate 925,843,911, forward strand.
AGACATTTGGATTGAAAAATAAAAATATTAAAATATCCTTAAAAAATCTCTTAATTCATCATAATATCCACACTTTTGGCATAAATCCAACCATGGAATCATTTTTGTGCAAACAAAAAAAAGTTATCAAAAGAAGAGGTAAAATCCTTCGATAAGAACTTTTGTTTTATTTATTTCTACAACCAATAAATTATTATTATTACATGATAATATAATATAATCAGTATCCTAAATATACTGATATGTTCTTATGGTAAGGGTTTTACATACACCATCACACACTTCCATCAAATGGGATACGCAATTATCGTTTGTGTGTATGGAATATTGTCACGTCGCGAACTGGTGTTATACATTTTTCCATGAACACCTTTCAAGGATTCTAATAATGATGTAATTACTATTTTTATATTATATATTTGATATTTATTATTTATTTGTGCACTTTAATTGTTATATAACATATATATCCACTCTTTCATTTTTTTTGAATATGATAACATCATTTTTGGACGTGTGGACTACCACCTCCTCAGAGCGATATGATTTCTGCATGCTTTTCATAGAATGTATTAAGGATTGTTTTAAAAGAAATATGTAATAAATATGAAATATTAATTATAATTTAATTATAATTTAAATATATATATATATCTAATTTTCTTTTCCTTCCATCAATATGAGAAAAAAATAAAAACATCATTCATGCCTACGTAGGGCATGTCGTCTCCATGAACGGTGTATTTCATTTACTTTTTATTTGTTTTATAGATAATTATTGAGATATATTTAATAAATAAATATTATATTTATGTCATGTTTTTAATTTTGGAATAATTTATACCATCTTCTATGTAATAGGAACAACAATAACAAGTCAAAACCTGTATGAAAAACCAATTGGTTACTACCCGAAACGTAACATTAACATGGAATTGTTAATAAAAGAGTAATATAAAGTCATAAATGAATCACATATGGTATTAAAAAATTGAACATGGTTCTTTGATAGATTTAAAATAAACCTATATTTTTTATATAGGAGTTTTTAACAAGTACAATAATATTCAAGACTTAAGGTACACATTTTCTCGTCTAATTTTTATTTCAATGAGATATATGTTATATTCAACACTTTTACTTATTGTGTGGTGTATATACTGACAAATTAAATTTTATATCATGAATTTAATTTATTTAATGATATTAAGAGTTTTTTGATGTTATTATTTCTCATTCCTTGTGATTCATAAGTTACTCAAGTTGTAATGTGATCACTAGTCCCACTATTATTCAGATAGACTTATGCCTAATTCACCACTCATTTATTTTTTGTGATGCATATTTTAACAATGAATTTATACAATTATAATTATACTTAAACTTATGGGTATTTACATACCAATTTTATTATCTCTCTTTCGTGGTATTTAGGCTACAAAAGTTTCCAAATATTTAAGGTAATTCTGTCTCAATTCTAATTCATTAATAGACATGTTATGTTATAAACCTAAATTCTCTTATGAGGTGCATATACTAACCTTTTAAATGTTATATCATGAATCTAATTGTCTTTAAGATATTTTTATCTTCAATTCATTTAAATATATCATGGTTATTATGATTCGAATTTAACAAATTAGTAAGAGTTTATTGCTATAATCTCACCATTTGTCAGGATTGTTTATGATCATGCTTCCAATGATAAAATATTATGATCCATATCTCAATAATTATTAATATTTTTTTCATATGTTTATTAATAATATCTTCATGTAATGGTACAATTTTCAACCATTAGGTACTTTATAAATTTAAGAACATTTTTTAAGAAAATCTTGCAATATTTCTCCCTTCAGTCAGGAATCAATTCTATTAAAAATGATTTTTTATAAAGGTGTTTTAAATTTTTTTAAAGGGCCTTTAAAGATAATTTTAAAGGGTAGCAACCTGAGTGTTGTTTTCAGGTATGGATCTTGATTTTGGGTTGTTTTTTAGGAAAAAGGAAAAAATGTTGATTTTTTAGTACAAACCATGTACCCAGTAGCCACACACAGCCGCATATAGACTATGTAATGGCCAAGAACATGGCCATGTGGTGACCGAGAAGACCCACTTAAGTTGGGGTCTGGTTAAGGTAACTAAAGTGCATGTAGTTTTAAATAACACACCATGTATTTTTTTTGATATATTATAAGGGGTCGTATATCATATCTGGAAACACTTTATTCTCCTTGTGTTTTGTATAGGAGAACTGTGGAAAGACCAAAAAACACCAAACCCCTCCTGATTCTTCATCTGAGATCTGATTGAGATACCATTCGGTGCATTGGAATCCCACTAGTGATTTCTCAAAACACCTATATCCTTTCTTCCTTATTCAACATCTTTTGTAAGTTATTCGTGTTTGGGTGTTTTTACCATTTTGTAGATCCACAAAGATATAGGCTTATTCAATGGTCGAAGTTCAAGTATATCAGTCATACAACATCGAGGTAGGTGGGTTTTTCCTTTTTTTATTTTTTTTTGGATTATATATTCTAAAATTAATGCATTCCCACATTTTGGGTCTTTCTTGACTTTGAATTAATCACTATATTTACTTAACTCAGTTTAATTAATTGAGTAAGGGTTGTTTCTTATGTATAAGGTTAAATAACTTGTTTATGGGACACCCCAAGGGTGTGTTTCCCTTGATTGATTGGTTATAGTCATTTGGTCTAGAATACCTATTAGGATTTCCTTGTTTTCCATGCCTTGTTTTACTGTGATGGAGTTACTAATTATATGAAGTCCCTGTGATATTAATTTCAAATGTTTTTCCATGTTGTTGTTATAGATTCCACGATTTTCATTGTTATGATATGCATGCTACTATTTTTCAAATGTAATGTGACATACTTGGACTAGGAAGACTGAGGGGAATTCTAGTTTATTTACACAAGACTATGAAATCCTTGGTGTAGCTATTTGACATGAAGGGATTACACCATGAGAGCTTTCCTAGATGGTCATTTATATTTTCCCTGATGCTATGTTGGACCAAAGGGTTTAGTCCATGAGATCATTACCAAAGGGTCATTATTTAAATGAATTGATGTTGTTGGACCAAAGGGGTTAGAAAGGGAGAGAATTCCTATAGGGTCATTGTAAAAATATGAATGATTGTGAGGCATCTGCCAAGACAAAGCAAAAACCTGGATACAGTCTTAATTGATTATTTAGATGGTCTTCTAAGATTTGTGTTTTGTTACATTACACATGGGATACAGAGCTTAGCCCAGATCCTAGGGTTACATGATTCAATGGATGAATAATAAATTTTAAATGAATGTAATTGAAAACTGTAGGATTGTTTACTTTTGAGTACTTCCAAGTTTATTACTTCATTTTTTCATATTACCCAACATATATATTCACTGAAAGTTAGGAATGGATCGTTTGGTGGTTTCCTACTTGGATTAATCTCATTCCCTTTTTGGGTTATGATTTTGGACACAAACATATTATATGAATACAGGTATAGATATGGAAAATTTCACTTCTTCATCAGTTACATGATTGTTGTTCGATTTGGAGACCAGGGGACCAAGGTGAGGATTGCAATGCTGCTGGAGTTTACTTGTTTCTTTTGTACTTTAGTTTATGTATTGCTTTTAAACATTATAACTTGTTTGTCTATTTTCCGAAATACATATTCCATATATCATATATATATATATATTGTGTCTTCTGTTGGATTTACTTTCACTCTTCTGCTATTATTACTATTAGGTATTATTGCTTCCACTATTGTTTACTATTTTTTATATAATGTATACTCTTCTAACGAGGGTATATTTTCTCCAATATCACACATCGGACCTCATTTCTATTTGGTAGGCTTGAGAATTTGGGGAAATTCACTTGAGGTCATGTGACCAACCGGGTCCATGGTACCATTGGATGACACCTAGATTCGGGATGTTAGAAAGTGGTATCAGAGGTAGTTTTCCTTTTATTCTTTGTCATACTATTTGGGGACATTTTAAAGGGATATAAAGTAAATTGAGTTGTTAACTAGCTATGCCTGGGATTAGTGACCTCATGTACCGATAAAATCCATGTTACAAAGAATATTGAATTTTTTTCTGGTTTTGTAATTGTTACAGATGATTTGATTTCACCGTTGGGTAATAAAAATTTATTTTGCTGTTATCATTAATATTATTTTTTGTTTTATTCTTTTGGAACCCAATGAGATTAATGGAATTCATTCTCATGTATCATATAGGCACTAGCTAGAAATCACATCCCATGCATTCTTACCATGCCATTTAGAGAGCATTGTTGATTACATGCTCTTGTGATAGATGTTGTGCAAAATATACATGATATTATGATAGATACTCTGATAGAATAATTTATATTTTTTAGGTTATTGGTATTTGTAATGTCTCATTGGATGGATGTCAAGCTTTGGTCTTTGAGGGGATATGGAGCCTCTTGGATCAGAATTTGGTGGATCATGTTTGTACTTAAAATGGATTCTGTTAAGATATGATATGAATAAGGGTGAAAAAAATTGATTCGTGGGGAGTATGGGATCTCATAGATTAGAACATGGAATTCCATGGAAAAGTTTTAATATTTTTGGGTTCCAGAGAAGTTTTAGAAGATTATTGTCCAGAAAACCTAGAAAAACGGCATGTGATGTTATGAACACAAGCCATGTGTTCTTCTGTTCTAGAAGTAATGAATTTCTTAAGTACACACCATGTAAAATATGTACACGTCGTGTATTTTTTGATGATGTGGCTGACAGTGTGAGCATAGACATAGGGTTTGAAAACTTTTGGTAGAACACACTGTGTATTGGGAGTACATGTTATGCTGTAATCAACAGTCTATCAGGCCACGTGACTAATGATACTGGTGGGTGGAACTTGTTTTGTACACACCGTGTCTATAATGTGCATGACGTGTGGTGTTACACCAGTGGAACTGTGTAGTTCTAGCAATGTAGAAGTACCTGGGTAGGGGTGGAATGTTGATGTACATGTTGTGTCTTAGGAGGAATACGTCGTGTGTATGGGGTGTTAAACGATGAGATTGGAAGGGGTAAACACGCATGTTGAGGCTTAAGGGAACACGCTGTGTAACCATATTTTGTAAAATATATTTCTTCCCTTCACCCATTTCATTCCTTCTCTTTTGAGTTTCAGTTTTCATTAATCTCATACTGAGGTGTGCGCTTGAACTTGTAGAGTCATTCCACCAAGACTTCCTCTAGTTGTACGCCAGGTACAAGGCGATGATTAGACACTAAAAATGGTAGATCAAGGAATACCAGAAAATCCTCCCATCATGCCTATCATGGAACCAACTATTATACTGGATGAAGGTGCTGATGCAATGTTCTATGAATGATTTATGAGGATGATGCATGCATTTCAGGGAGCACCACATCCTACACTGACTATGGCATAGTTGACACGGGTGCTCCAGCAGCAGCATCCTCCTACTTTTTCAGGGGATGGAGGACCAAAGGTTGTAGAGTCATCATTGGAGGTCATTCATCCTATCTTATAGCATCTGGAGATGACTCTTGACAGGAGGGTGAATCTCGCAACCTACATACTACTTATTTTTAGAAAGATATTGTGGGATTTTTTCACATGTAGGATGTCCTTGACATATGGCTTGAGAAGAGTTTCAGAGGACCTTATATGATTACTTCTACTCTAAGACATTGGGGCCTAAATAAGCCCAGGAGTTCATTCATTTGTAGAAGTGATCGATTTCAGTGATGAATTTATCTTCATGATTTAAATAGATTCACCACTTTTCACCAATTATGTGGGTGAGAAGTTATCACTGGATAAGTGATTTGAGTATGGTTTAGGTATGACATCTCATCACAGGTGAATGCTTTCAATCTTAATTCAGTGACTACTATAGTAAATCAGATGCTAATTACCAATCACAATCTAAGGGAGTTTGGAGAAGCAAGTTAGGGTGTTTTAGCATCTAGGGATGGTACTCCGTCGACCAATAGCAGGAAGCTCCATAGGGAAATTTCATGCATTGTTCCTTCATTTAGCCTAGTGAGGTGCTAGTATTGTGGAATGAGTGGGCAGACAAGAACATAGTGCCTGAGAGACCCATTTGAGTTCTGATATTTTAGAAAGATGGGACATCTTCAGTATTTTTTTCACGATGTTCTCACCAGCATCAATTGAGTGGGGATCAGTTATGACACCACATTCAAGAGAAGAGCCACCAGTTTCTCATCAGTTAGGGAAATGGAGTTCACTGGTCGTTCAGGCTGAGGAGATGGTTGTGACTGTGCTATACAGACAATAGGTTTTCAGCAACATAAGGGTGGGTTATCTCAAGGTAGCTAGGAAGGGTCACAACGATGTGATACAAGTTAGACTTCCATAATGGAGAAGGCTCAATATGAGCATAATCTCAGACCCCCTACGATTAGAGGTACAAATCTAGTTGCCTCGGTTTTAGATTCTGATATTTTTTGATACAGGGGATTCCCATAGTTTTATATTTTTTATCTTTGTGGATATAATTGGGCTCTATGTCTTTACTTCTGATTATTTCATGACGCTAGACACTTCGTTGGGGATTATGACGGCTAGTGTATGTCAGCGCAAGGAGTTACCTCTTGATGTTGGTGGGTTTCAATTCTTATGGGACCTCTATGTTTTAGAGATGATAGGATTCAATTTCATCCTCAAAATGGAATTTTTTGTCTCCTTCTAGGCCTTTATTTACATATATCACCGCATGGTGAGTTTCACGTCACCAATGTGTGGATCTTTTCTACACAAGGTCCAATGGGATGTTTAGGCGAGCAGAGATGGACCCGATCACCATGGGTTGGGTGGAATCACAACCCAGATTTCTATCCTATATCTAGATGACCCAGGGACGTCACATATTAACTTTACTCTAGTGGTGGATTGTTTTAGATATGTCTTTCTAGATGTCATTTCAGGTTTACCTCAATAGAGAGAGGTGGATTTCTTGATTAAGCTTTTTCCAGGAGTAGCGCTGGTGATCATTCCTCTTTATAGGATAGCCACACCAGAATTACAAGATATCAAAAAGTTGTTAGAGGAGTTTTAAGAAAAGGGTTTCATCTAATCCACTACATCTTCTTGGGGTTCTCCTTTCCATTTTGAAATCAAGAGGGTGGTACTCTGAGACTTTGTGTGGATTACTGGAGGATGAACCAGTTGACAGTCAAGAATCGAGATCCCTTACCGAGGATTGATGATCTCCTTGATCTGACATGAGGATCCTGAGTGTTCTTGAAGATTGAATTGTGATCCGGTTATCCTTAGTTTCACATTAGACCACTACATATACCTTTTACATCCTTTCAATGAAATTATGGTCTATATGAGTATTTGGATATGTTATTTGGTCCCACGAATGATCCGGTAGTTTGCATGGCATTAATGAACCGAGTGTTCTATCCTTACTTGGATTCTTTTGTGTGGGTTTTTGTAGATGATATCTTTGTGTAATCTCAAAATCGACATGTCCATGCCACCCATATTGAGATCATTTTAAGTACACTCATAGAGCATTAGTTATATGATAAGCTCAAAAAATTCCACTTCATGATATATCAAATTCATTTCTTGGGTCATGTCTTCTTAAGGATAGGAGTATTAGTAGACCCAGAAAAGGTGAGAGAAGTAGTTTCACAGGAGCATATGAAGAACATCTTTGAGGTATATAGTTTTCTAGGGAAGGATGGTTACTAAAGATGCTTTATTTTAGACTTTTTACAATTAGAAGTGCCACAAATAGGCCTGACTAAGAAGGGTGCGTTGTACTTATGGATAGATTCATGTGATTCATCCTTTTAGATGCTGAAGGGGAGATTTAATTCATCACTAATATGAATTTTATTGGAACATGGTAAGAGTTACACAATTTAATATGACACATCATGTATCTGGATGGGAGTAGTGATTATGAATGTTGAAGGAGTCGTTCTGTACGGGACTCGGTAGTTGAGGCCACATGAGAGAAATTACTCGATACATGATCTCGAGTTAGATGTAGTTGTGAATGTTTTGTACTATTGGAGGAATTATCTTTTGGGAGAGAGTTTTGTGGTATAAACTGACCAGAAAAGCCTCAAGTATATATTTAATTGATGAGATTTTAATTTCAGATAGTGCAGGTGGGTTGAGTACCTTCATTCTTTTAACTTTGTTCTTTCCTACACGCCTAGGAAAGGCAATGCATTGTCAGATGCATTGGGTAAGAGGACATGGATTCAAGAAGTTCAGGAGACAACTATGAGTGGATGCTTATGGATCGTTTCCCTGAGATGTGTTTTGAGGTTCATGAAAAATAGGGGAATTTTATTCTATCTTCTATAGCTAAGAACTCTACTCTATGAGATCGAGTGAGAATGAGGTAGATTTCTGGTTCTGAAGTCCTAGTCTTATGGGAGAGTGTGTCATGCGAGGACCCTACACCTGGGTGGACTATAAAAGAGGATGAGGTTTGATGATTTTATGGGTGTGTATGGGTTCAGAATACATACATGGGAAGTTGATCTAAGATTTTCATGCCTCGGTTAGGGAATTACATCCTAGTGTCACTAAGATATATCAATATTTACATAGTTAGTATTGAAGGTCACGCATGAGGAAGGATGTAGTTGGTTTTTTATGACATGTTCCACCTGTCAGTAGGTGAAGACTGGGCATTAGCGACCAGTAGGGCTATTACAGCAGTTACCCATATTAGAGTGGAAGTGGAATGATGTTACGATGGATTTCTTGATTAGTTTACCAAGGTTGACTCGAGGAAATGATGTTGTATGGGTTGTTTTCGACAGACTCATGAAGGTTTAAAATTTTCCACCAATCATAAAAACCTACAGAGTTGATGAGATCAGAAGGTTGTACATTTGAGAGATTGTATGTTTTTATGGGGTTCCACACTCTATCATTTCAGACAGGGACACATGGTTTACTTCTCATCTCTGGAATAGACTACATAGGGCATTGGGTACATAGGTACTTCTGGGTATATCTTACCATCTCCAAATAGATGGCTATTCTGAGTGCACGATTCCAGTTTTGGGGGACATGCTTTGAGAATATGTCTTGGATTTCGAAAGCTCTTCGGAGAGACACATATCCATGGTATATTTTTCCTATAATAATAGTTTTAGGGCCATGATTCAGATGGAACATTATGAGGAATTATACAGTAGGACATACTGATCACCCTATGTTTCCTGGAGGTTGGAGAGGCAACTATGATGGGACCTCATCTTGTCCAAGACACCGCTTAGCAAGTGGAGTTGATTCAGAAGAAGATGGATATTGTACAATGTCTATAGAAATATTATGTTTGTCGGCAGAGATGTCCTCTAGAGCTCAATGTCAGAGATCATGTTTTCATATGTGTCACACCAAGGTTAGGAAATAATAGGATTATTAGGTAGGAGAATCATTCAATGAGATAGGTTTGGCTATTTTAGGTTTTCTAGAGGGTCGGGATAGTTTCCTATCAGTTTTAGTTACCTTAGAGTTACTGGGCTATGCATGGTGTATTTTATGTTTCTCAGCTACGACGTTACTTTTTAGACATGTCTCTTGTTTTCCAACCTAAGGAGGTCGAGTTGGAGGTGGATTCATCTTTCGAGGTGCACCCTATTCAGATTGTGGATCGCAGCAAGAAGGTTCTCCGTGACTGGTATATTCCTCTATCACGGGTGCTATGGGAGAATGAGAAAGTGATTGATGAGACATGGGAGAGGGGGGATGATGTGAAATCACAATGGCTGGAGTTGTTCACAGATTCGTCTCCACCACCCATGTATGGAAAATTCATAGACAAATTACTTTAAGGGGGAAGTTTGTAAGAAATAAGATCTTCTTTTCTAGTGTGGATCTTGATTTTAGGTTGTTTTTTAAGATAAAAGTAACAAATGAGGATTTTCTAATTGCACATTGTGTACTTCTATGTACATTCCGTGTACCCAGTAGCTTCACATAGTTGTGTACTGACCTTTTAATGGACAAGTACATGGCTGTGTGGTCACCTGTTAGACCCACTTAAGTCAGGAGCTGGTTAAGGATACTACATGGCATATAGTTTTAATGAACACACCATGAAGTATTCTTTTTATTTGATATATCAGAAGGGGTAACGTCTCATGTCCGGAAACACTTTCTTCCCCCATGTTTCGTATAGGAGCACTAAAGAATAGTCGACAAACTCTAAACCCCTCTCTATTCTCCATCTGACCTCCGATTGAGACCATGTTGGGTGTGTTGGAATCTCATCGATGAGTTCTCAAAACCCCTAGATCTTTTCTTTCAGATTTATCATCTCTTTTGAGTTATTCAGGGTTGTGAATTTTTAACTATTTTGTTTATCTACACTGATCTATGTTGATTCATGGACTAGCATTCAAATATATCGATCATACAACATCCTGGTAAGTTTATTCTTACTTTTGTTGTTTTTATTTTGATTATATATGAAAAAAGTTTCTGACACCCTTTTTTTATGTGTTCCTTTTCTTGGAATTTAACTATATATTACGTTTTAGGTTTTGATTAATTGATTAAGGGTTATTACATATGCATCGGGTTAAATACCTTCATTACGGGACACACCATGGGTGTGTTTCCATTTATTTATTGATTATGGACGTTTGGTCTAGAATTCATGTAAGGCTTGCCTTGTTTTCCATGCCTTGTTCTTCTAGGATGGAGTTACTGATTATATGAAATGCATGTGATATGAATTTTGAATGTCTAGCCATGTGGTAGTTATAGATTCCATGAGTTGCATTGTTATTATATGCACACTACAATTTTTCTAATAGACCATGAGAACCCTAGACCAGGAAGACTGAGGGCACTTCCATCTTATATACATAGGACCATGAGAGCCTTTGTGTAGCTTTTTGACCAGAATGGATTAAAACATGGGAGCTTTCTTATATGGTCATTTATATTTTTCTTAATTATATCTTGGAACAAAGGGGTTAGTCTATGAGATCATTCCAGTAGGGTTGTTATTTAAATTAATTAATGCCATTAGACCAAAGGGGTTATACTTTGAGAGCTTTCCTAGAGGGTCATTTATGAAAAAATTAATGATTATGATGTCTCTGGAAAGACAAATCAAAAGCATCGATTATGTCTTATTTGTTTGTTTATATGGTCTCATGAGACGCCTGTTTTGTTACTTTAGACAGGGGATACAATTATTAGGATAGATCACAGGGTAATATGATTTAAGTGCTGAATAATAAATTCTAAATGAATGTAATTAAAAATTCTAGGATTGTTTAATTTTGAGAACTTCTTAGTTTATTTATTCATTTTTTGCATATTACCTTATTTATATATTTTCACTAAAAGATTGGCACAGATCTTTTGGTGGTTTCCTACATGGATTCATCTCACCCCCTATTTGGGCCATTCATTTGGATCCTAACAGATCATATGATTTTGGTTCTAGATAGGGGAAATAACCCTTCTTCCTAAGGTACTTGATTGTTATTGGAGCTAGAGAGCATCGGACCAAGCTGAGGATTTCAATGTTGTTGGACATTACTTATTTCTTTTATACTTTGTTTTTTATATTTATTTCCAGCATTATGAATTGTATGGTTTTTTCTTAGATACATATTCCATGCATCATATATATATATATATATATTGTGACTTCTTTTGGATTTACTTTCATTCTTCCATTGTTATTCTTATTTGGAATTATTGCTTTTGCTATTGTTTACTATATGTTTTCCACTGGGTATACTTATCCAATGAGGTCATAGTTTCCCCAATATCACACCTTTCCCAACGCTGGTAGTCGAAAACCTCTAGAATTGGTAAAATGCGCTTGAGATCATGTGACAAACCGAGTTTGGGGCACCTTTGGCTGACACCCAAATCTGAGATGTTACATCAAGGAAAATGGTTTTAAAAAAATTTATTTTAAAATAATATTTAAATGATTTTTAAATGTTCATTTATAATATTTCAAGGTTATTTTAGAAAGAAAAGTGTTTCCAAAATTTTTATTTTTTTATGGAAAAGGGATAGTTTTGTCAAGAAAAGTTTAAATGATTTTTAATTCATACATTATATATTTTTAAAATTGTTTTCAAGGAAAAATATTTTAAAAAAGTAATATTTTTAAAAAATTAATTTTCTAATAAAGTTTTTGTTCCATGAAATATATCCAAATATTTATCCATCTAATATGATGACCATTGATATAGTATATGATTTAATAGGTATATAATCCTATGATACCATTAATGTTATTTCTCTAAATATTTTATGTGTTGATGGAGTGATGCCCATGGAACCCATTTCTTTTCCACATGTCAATCATGTTTCAAATAGACTATTATGAAACTAGTTTATTTACATGATAATCGAGTATCAAAGGGATTGACAAGAAACCCATTTCTTTTCCATGGGTTAATAGTGTTATAAAAGAAAAAAAATTATGTGTTTTTATTATGATTATAAATATATTTATACATTATCCATTTTTTGGTTCATGGAAATTTCTTAAACAATGGGGTTGCCCAGATAAAAAAGGGTACGCCCGTTACATCTTATATGATGGGGTGGACCAGATAACGGTGGGTAAGATCGTTACAGCTTAGATGATAGATCAGCCTAAACAGTACTGGTTAAGCCCATTAAATCTCTCTAATTTATTGGGTAAGGATTTATATATCATAAGATAATGATGGAAACAACTCTACGAGCTGGAACAACTATGTGATGAAGGAGAAACATGGTCTACTATATGTAAAGGGCTATGAATATGTATAGTGGTTTGTCCCACCCAGTAGACATAATCCCAATGAAATACCCATATATTTTTTGGAAATGAGCCATGATTTAGGTAATTTTATTACTTGTTTATTTGTCTTCCAAAAATTCAATTTATTACTCCTATGTTATGATTTAATGGATTATACTCTTGATTAACTTAGGATTCATGTCTTATGAACTAGCAATCATTATGTATGGACTCTAGATTGTGATATTTAAAATGTAGGTTATGATTTATTAATTTTCTGATCATGTTATCATACCATTATACTAATATTATTCGTATATATCTCCCTTGTTTACCCTCACTAAGCATCTAAGCTCACCCCTTTCTTATATTTCCTTTCCCCATGTTATAAAGAATTTTTTAAGTATGCGAACTAAAAGAGAATTTATTTATGGGAGATGTTGAATATATTTCACCAAGATAGAATATTACTTTTTAAAGTTCCCTATTACACTAAACTATTACAGTCCTCAGGCATGTACTTTTAATGCGCAGAATATTCATCTCAAATGGCATAAAATCCTGGTATATTAAACTTGGATCACTATATCACAAGCCCCTTAGATCCACCATAATCTACCCAAATACCTATAATAAACTCCAATACACGTTCTATAGAATATTTTACCCTCAAATGAGCAACCTCAAAGCCTTAATCCTATTTAAAAATGAGTTATTCATGTTGTAACATAAAAAATAACAACTCACATTTTTCAATTTTTATTCCTTTGTGTCTTATTATTCGTCATAAAATTACATTATTAAATCCTAAAATAAAAACATCAGTATCAATATTATACTTAAATTATGTTATATTGATTTAAAAATCGTTATCTTCTATGCCCTCTAGTCTTTATTAAAAAAATAAAAACAACTTACATGCGTACATGTGGACTTCAATCTCAAGGAATGACATATTTTATTTTTCATAAACACCACAAATGGTTGGTAAAATAAGGGTATTTGTGGATTAAATATTAAATTTATAATATTATTAATTTTATTATAATATAAATCATTTTTAACTTATTTCCATTTTATTTAAAATGAAAATTTCATCTTTATGTATTTGTAGACTGATGCATCCATGGAGTGACATATATCATTTTTCATAACCACCCAAAATGGATGATTATAATAATTTATTTAATTAATTAAAATGTTTTTAATGAAAATATTATTGTTCTATATGATTTATATTAATATTTTCCTCATTACTGGTATACAAACTTTTGTTTGTCAAAAGTTAATGAAACAGACTCATCATTGATTATGTCTTCACCAAAACTGACTAAAAATATAATGAATTAAATTTTAAAAATTATAACTAATTATAAATAATATGATATAGTACCTTATATATTATTGGAATTTTTATTTTTTTATCAATGAATTAATATCAACATTTCTATTTTAAATCATGCGTGAAATAGTCGAAATCGTTAACAATTCAATGATAAAAGTAAACTAAAAATAGAAAATAAATGTACAATAAAAGATTATAATTTAAAATTATAATGGATAATATATATTTTTTTGGTTATAAAATCGGTTATTAATTGAGTTATATTTTTTATATAGTAATTTATATCACCTTTTTGGAACTTATCACAAAGGTAGGGGTTTTCTTCAATGAAATTCATTTCTTGAGTCATAATTTATGAATTTCTTTCTTCACTAAATTTGATGTTGTTAAGAATTCTCATCATCTCCAAATAAGTTCTTTTTCATTCATATACATAATAATTATTCCCAAAAATATTATCCATTATTATTTTTAAATAAAAATATTTATTATTTCTAATGATATTTAAACTTATATTTACTTATTTTCAAATGCAATATTTATCACTCTTTTTATAATGGGGGTTTCTATAAATTTATTTATAATTTTAAAAAAAAAAAGTTCATGATAATGTATTTTTTATTTCACTCTAAATTTCTTTTTTAAAACCTTAATGTATTACCTCATGATGTTTGATTTATATTTATTACAGTATAATTCTAGAAAACTTATTTATTAATTTTCTCAAAATTGATATTTTTTAAACTGAATCATAACTTCTTCTCATTGAAAACATGTTCGGAAATATTTTTCTAAAGAAACTTATTGGATTAACATCAATTTCCCTTTTTAATCCAAAATTAAATAACTCTTATAGAGTTATTTTTTATGAAGAACCATCTAAATTCCTTTATAAATTACTAATTTTAGGTGATATAATTTTCAATATCAACTAATCTACTTCAGATATCATGTTATATTATACCATTTAGAAATGATATGGAACTCAATTTCATTCATTGTGTTTTCAGGATATTATGAATTACTGATATATTATGGAATAGATATGTGTATGGATATTGATGTTTGGGGTACTATATCTCTCATTGATATATTGGTTTAGGTTTTTATCTTTTTTTATACTGAATCATGTGAATACATTAATATTTTAACAACTAAAAGGTTGGCCCTTCTTAGATATACTCACAACATAAAGGGTGAAACTTCTTGGATATGATTAAAAATAAAGTGTGGGAATTATTGAATATCCCCGCAATATAATTATATTCAATGATTATATTTTGTTCCACAATTCCTTTTAAATGTTATGTTTCTATGACAGAAAATATTTTTACATCATATGTGAATGATTATGCTTCATGTCTCGTGTTTATTATATCACACTACTATTTCATGGTACATGTTTATTCATTTGAGATTAGTTTTCCTATTATCATTTGTTTTTGTAAAAATCTTACTATTTCATGTTATTTTTAATAATATATCTCTTCCATGTTCATGTTTGGAAATATCTTTATAATATAACCCTTGATGAGATATTTTTGACAATTTCCCTTCCTAATTATTTTATATCACCTATTTCTTATGTTTCCATTACCCAGGTTATGAATATGGGTATAACATATGATAAGTATATAATGGTGTCTATAGTTGTTCTATTATTGAGAAATTTTAACAAATATCGTAAAGAAAGTATTATATAGCTACTATTCAATGAAAATAATCCTTCTAATCCTAGTATTGTCATATTATTTCAGAGATATAATGATTAACTTATTGAAATGATGTAAAATAAAGACATGTTTCACTTAATCCATGTCAGCTAGTTTTAGAGAAAGGTTTAGTTAATTTTTATTATTAGTTTAGTCATTTTATGGCATTAATATGGGATAACATTTGTGAAAACACAAGGAATAGTTATAATTAAATTATAACAACCTGGTTTTTTTGGTAAAGTTGAGATTTTTTGGTTTCCTACCAATAACATCAATGTTTCTATATAGACAAGTGGATATAGGCTCTAGAATAGATATATCTAGGAGTAAAATCCCCAGAAGACCATTTTTTAAATTATCATCACCTGGTACATAACAAAGAGGACAAAATTACCATCTAATTATACACAACGGGGGATATTCCTTGGTGATTCACATACAATTTAAAACCATTATGAAGGATTTAAGAAGATTTTTATTATATGGTTAGGGAACCTAATATGAAATAAAAAATGTGTAACTTAGATTGAAACCTTTTAATTTATACATTATTGTCAATACTTCATTTAGGATTTATACTTATTATGTCATTACTTTTCCTTTTTATAGTAATATCATGTCAATAATTCTTATCATAAAGCTTCGTTTGTTTATGTTATGGAAGGAGAAAGGATAAATCATGTTATAAAATGGTGTGATGGGGAATGTGATAATGGTCCCAATGAGAAAAAAAATTGGATGAGAGTATGAATATATAATATTTTGTTTATTCTCACCCAACAATCCCAAGAAATGAATAAGAACACATATATTGTTGATATCCTTAATGTACCAAGGAGTAACTTACTATCAAGTCCTTTTTGTTGTAACATTAACCAAAACTTTGAGGGTATTGCAACCCCCAAAAAACTATTATAAATTGATCACTTTTATATATACTATTTTTCATATTCTTCAATTGTTGGACCATGATAAGGTTTACTTTTTTGTGTCTTGTTTTGTGGGTGAGGTTGAACAAAAGTGGACCCTCATTAATAATTTAACAAGGAATTAAAATTTTTAAACTATGGGATGGAAGGAGTTCATGAAAATATTCATAAAGAAATATTTTCTCTAAACTATTAACATGAAAATGGTGAAACAAAATCTGCAAAAAAATAGAGGCAAAATCCAATGTCACATTTGAGACAAAATTCATGTGACTCAGAATGTATGCCTCCCATTTTTTATTGACCCTAAAAAGATAATTTTTCTATTATTTAGTGGCCAAAAAAATCTTTGTAATGAATTAGCTATAAGAGACTTTGGTGAATATGATAAAAAATATTAATGTCAACCAAATGTAGAAATACAAAATAAAATTCTCATCATATTTGAGAGAGTAAAAGAATTATAGAGTTTTATTAAAATTAAAATGATATATCTCACAGAGAAATGAATTTACTCTCACCCATATTCCAAAAATGTGGGTGGAATCACCATGTAAGTTTCATAAATTTAATAATAAAGTATTTTACTAGTGGAATGGTTGGCTATCAAGCTCATCATTTTCAGTTATGGGAAAAAGTTATGTCAATTAAATGGAGGAGAAGAACGACCTTTCTATTGATTGAACCACACTACATTACACGAAATGAAATAACCATGGACATTACATGAATCAATGTCCTAATAAATTTTTTTATTCAAATAATCTGTCTCAGAAACCTCTTAATTTGAGGGAATAATAGAAATCATGTGTCATCACAACTACATGAGTGGTTGAAAAAAAAGAGGTGGTGAAAGGTAAACTTATAATATACTCTAGAAATAGGAATTTTTTATTTTATTCTTATTATACTCACTCCTTTATATATGGAAGATGTTTCTAATAAATCAAATCTATACCCCAATTATTAGAAAATTAATTATCATAGAAAACTTCTAGTGGCATAAAAATTGTATCTCTAGCCTTCCAATCATCTCTGATATAATTTTGGGGAAATGTGCTTCCTGAAAATCATATAATTCTTCCTTTGAATGAATTTTATATAATTTTGGTAATTTATTAGCTCAATTTATAAAGATACCATATTTAATTTCATTAATAGAGAGGTATCATTTAATATCCAAAAATATTTTTATGATCATCTATCAGAGTGAGTTTGACAATGATGCTCCTACGGAGACTGTATCAATTATTTGGTTCTTAGTAAACAATCATTATGTGTATTTAGCAAAAATAGTTTTTTAAGAACTCATCATCTGATATGTTACTATTCAAAAGGAATATGTTGATGTATTTATTGATGAATTTACGTGACTTCCCCAGAATCATGGGGATGAGTATTCAATTGATCTTATGCATGTTTCTATTATCACAATCCACGTTATATAAGAATGCGTATAGGAACACAATTACATATATGGGAAGGTCAAGATATAGTGGTATAAACCATGTACCATATGTATATTTCATTTATTTCCTCTAGGATGGGTTTGAGACCTTCATTTCGTTATTTTATACCTATATCAATTTAGTGTTTTCCCTTGATCTATACCTCTGAGGGTACAGGGTAGAATTACATCCTCATCACTAGATTTTGATCCCATCATGAGGATGTTTCTTAGATAATGTTCATAGTGTCCCTTTGTATGACTCGGGTGTGATCCCCTATGGTTTCATCTTATACCCTAGGTGGGGTTTCCTAAATTGGGGTGACAACCCTAAATGGGGAGTTGATACCCCATCTACTAGGAAGTTTCTATAGTGTTCATGGTTTGAATTTCCATAATATCCCCCATATAGTGGGTGATCCAAATTTGGTTTTGGGGATCCCCCAATAGTTCTATGTGTTATCCCTTTTCTTCATATTTAGATCATCAGAGATTTACAGAGTTATTATTAGGGGGAAAATGATCCTGACCTCTTGGGTGTGCATCACCAAATACAACATGGCTCATAGACTGAATACTCCCCAAACGATAGTTTCTTGGAATCCTAGAGTGGTATCATATGCCTCATAGTGTTGGTTGAGTCATTCCTGATACTACTTATATATTATTAGTATTTATTGGTTTTTTAATATATTACTATTATGTTTTGGATACTCTCTATGCTTTATGCTTATTGATTTTGGGGTTTCCCACTGGGTATTACTTTACTCACCCCTTCATGGGATCTACCTGAATGTATTGTGACTGATAAAGATGATGACCCTTTGGATGGTGTCTTAAGAGGATATGGAATAGGTGGACTATAATTTAGCTATAAATACCAAGTTGGTTTCTTGGTGGATTCATTTTATAGTGGTCTCTTCCTTTTGAGAAGGTTGGACTCTCTGTAGTTTTTGGATGGGCTTATATTTTTCCCTTTTATCACATTTAATATTTTTTTTCATTCTCAGACATGGTATACATATTTTTCATTAATTGTTGGTATTAGTTATTTTTACCTTTTTATAATTGTATGGGCTTGGAGACATGTGTCTGTGTTCATGTGTGTAGGTACATTATGACAATTCCTCTCATGTATGGGTTATGCCTACTCGGTGTTGGTTACCATCCATTGGGCTATTGGATGAAAGCTCGGGGTAGTCAAACTCATCTCATTTCCATCTAAGAGGGCCCTAGTGTGATGGGTTCTAAAATATTGGTATCATAGGATCGTTCTACCTTAGAAGTCAAGTGTATATTTTTTTCAATCAGTGAGATTAGTTTGGGATTTATAGAAATGTGTTAATGTGTTTCATGTTTATATTTCATCCAAGGGAAACTAGTTTTGGATTTTTGGATGACATATCCATTAACTAGGACTCTGATAACCTGCTTGTTGACATGGTAAGTGTAGAAACTAGTCATAGGTAAAAACATTTCTATAGGAATCGTAAAGGAATAGGTTGTAGTTTCCATGTCCTTCTTTAGTCAAGCCCCAAGATATAATATTTTATTATAGAATATATTTTTCATTTTGGGATTCCTCCAAGATGATGTCCATAAAATACTATAGTGATTGATAGTGAGAATGATCCATCAAGTGAAGAGGTTTCTGTACAGGGGCCTATATTTGAGGTAGTGCCTCTGGGAGGTTTTCTAGTTATGCCACCTTCCATAGAGAGGTAAATATCACTTAATATTTTTTATAATAATGAACATAGGCTGAGGTAACTGTATGAGTTCTTGAGGAAGCAACATTCTAGGTTTCATAGAAAACCATACCCTTATTATCTGAGGTATGGATAGATGTATTCATATTCACCCAGGTTTTTTACCTCAATAGGAAACCCTTATATCATATGGAATCCCACATAATGATTCTTCTTCATGGATTCACTAGTTGATGGTGGAGCCTAATGAATCAGTCACATAATGATACAATACCCCCCTAGTTAGACTTTGGGACCATCTTCATGGAGTAATTTTCTCCATCCTCATTTTGATCAGTGTTCATCCATGAGATTCTAAATTTATAGTAGTTCAGTTTTACCATGGTGGAGTATTCAGCGAGTTTTACAGAGATTTCTTGGTACACATTGGATGTGGTGTGAGATAAAATATTCCAATAATAGACCATTTTTTATGGATTATAGGGAGATATTATGGCTTCCTAGATTAATCTAATCATCACATCAAATCTATAGTTCTCAGGAAAGATTTAGTTGTGTAGAGCTTCTTGGATGAGAATATGAAAACTGTGGGTGCTGGTAGTAAGAACATAAAATTTGAAACCCTAAATGAAACCTTCTTGTGGAAGTCGCTTCGATTTTGGAATTCTAAATTTTTAAGAGTTCATCTCAATATATAGAATTTGTATTTCATGGCTCTCAGGATGCATCAGGTCTGGGGTGGGAGAGGTGGTGTTTCTCTCGCAATGTTCATGGACATATTTCATGTAATTTTTAATATCGTCATACAGATAATAGATAGAGATAAGAGGGACCACCCCAAAAGAGGAATATATAGGAGAAAGAAGTTAAATAGGGATGTGGATGTAGTAGAGTGGTAGGAAGTGTATTCCAGATTTGACAGGTAGTTCAACCAATTTCCACCATCACTGTCAGGTGGCATGCACCACGATCCAGGAGTTAGTTTATAATGATATGAAATATTTAGGAAATTTAGCCATATAAAATCAAGGATCCTTGCATGATTAGTGTTACAATATGAGCAGATTATATTTATACTGTAGTACTGATAGATAAGGGTGTGATAAAATCCTTTTTTCTACTTCTTTGGTTCATGAAATAGAGATTCTGGTTGATCCCTTGGCTCGACCCTTATTCCTAGAGTCTCCGACAGGAGGTGAATCAATGATCACACACTTCCGCTGATAGTGAGACCTAATGCTTGGTGGTGAGATATTTTATTATATTCTTATATTAGTAACAAGGCCTTCGAACTTTATCATTGGTATAGATAGGCTATACATGGTTCAAGCATGGATTTACTATTTTAGGAGGAGGATACGGTGTATCAATGGGGATGAATTGATGTTTTCCTTTATAGTTGATATAGAAACATAGGAAATGTCGGGGAGTGTCATATATAATATAGTTCAGAAAATTAATCACCAGTTATAAATAATTTCTCATTGATTAATGTATTTTATAGGAATCCAATTTCTCATGTTGGTGTTTGTGTATTAGGATTACATTCATGGGGATGTGTTAAGAGTACCTCCCCATAGAGAGAGATATATCTATATTGAAAAAAACATGATATGACACCGATATCGATTCCATAAAACCTGATGGATCCTATAGATCTTTGAGAGTTGAGGGTGGAGTTAGAATTATTAGAGAAAAAGGAATTTCTCAGACCTAGTGTTTCCCATTGGGCAGCCTCAGTGTTGTTCTCTAAGAAGGAAAATGTGAGCTTGAGGTTTTGTGTCGATTATCAGTGCTCGAACTGGGGGACTAATAAGTACCCACTAGAAAGGATCGATTAACACTTTGATCAATTTAGTTGATCTTGATGGTTCTCAGAGGTTGACCTCAGATCAGGCTATCACTAGTTGTGTGTATGGGATGAGGATATATAGAAGAAGGAATTCAAATGTTGCTATAGTCATCAAGATTACATATTTATTCCATTAATTGCAATGAATAACCTAGTGTGTTAATGGAATTCATGAACTTCATCATTCATCCTTTCTTATACATGTTTTTCATTTTTTATCGTTTATATCCTAGTGTACTCATTATCTATGTTGGAGCACATGGGGAACCAGTAGATGGGTTTAGACGCACTTCAAGAGAATCATCTTCATTGAATGATCTTGAGGTTTCAGTTCAATATTGAAGAGGTCCAGTTTCTAGAACACTTTGTCCCATTTTAAGGTGTAGTAGTGGACTCTGCAGTGGTCGAGTCAGTGATTTCTTTGGACCCACCCAAGATCATGACAGAGGTAAAGAGCTTCCTTATGTTTTCATGCTAATACAATAGATTCAAGGATGATATCTCTAGGATAACTGCACCATTGAATAATTTCATCCAGAATAGTTAGACTTTCTTTTTGAGACAAAGGATCTTGAAAAATTTTTAGGAGTTGAGGTAGAGTTTGATGGCTACACCCATCTTCTGATTTTTATATGAGGTTGTTAGGTATGTAGTGTTTTACCATGCCTTGTGGAGGTGGACATGGTTTTGTTATGATACAAATATAGACAGTGATTCAATTTGGGTCTCATAATTTAAGACTGAATTGGCAGAACTATGTGAACCACAATCTTGATCTAGATGTAGTAGTCTTCTCCCTTAAGATGTGGTGATACTCCCTTATGGGTGAGTGGTTTAGAATATACTCTAACCACATGTTTCTCGTGTATATATTCTATCAAAAGGATATTATCATGAGATAGAGGATATGTCTATAGTTCTTCAATGGACAACACTAAAAGATATTCTTTATTATTGGGAAGGGGAACTAGGTAGAAGCTGCTATCCAGAAGAGATATTGTTCTCGATTGTTAGTTGATGCTTCAAAGCAATCAACCTCGTAGAAGTTTCCTTAGTGAAAAAAGTATGATGCTTCAAATATTTAATTTATTTTCTTTAACATTTCACTTTTACTATGTTTTAATTAATCTCATCATAGAGATACCATCTGTGAGACCTTATATGCTCAGATATCCACTCAACATGCTCCTAATAGATTTTATGAGGTTTAGGATCATGTCTTCCTTTTAAAAGGATAAACTATGGTACAAATGACGTTTTAAAAAGAGTTTATGAGTGAGTTTCATACATCCAACTTAGTCATATAACCAGGTGTGCTAAAGATACACTAGAATTTCTAGGTTAATTTTGTTGGATCAAAAGATTCTTTATAGTTGGAAACGGTGTGTATTTGTTGTTTATTATCAAACCACAATATGGTTTTTGGGGATTTTTCAAGACAAGAGTTATTCTAAAACATATGGACTCAATGTTAAAGGTGACATCATTTCCACATGTTTGAATCATATTTGGAGCTCAAAATCTAGAGGATGGATAAAGATTCCTAAAAATTTATTTTTAAGGATTGAAACTTAATAAATATATTAAAGGTATGACTTTAAAAAAAATGGGTTTCACACATATTGGGTTAAAATATGGTTTTTTAATTAATGTGAAGAGAATAATGAATGTGTTACAGAAAGAGGGTGTTTTTTCTACTATGAGATGCTTCGTGAATATGTGATATGGAGATGCTAAATCTTAATATCTATAAGAAGGTTCACAAATTGGTAAAATTTAATTGGTTCTTCATGAATAATTGAGATCTTTGAATAGGAAATAAGATGTTTGGTAAATGTTTTTTGAGAGATTGGGATATTTATGAAAAGAAATGCCTATAAATATGCACCTTCCCCTCATTTGAAAACATGAAGTGTTTTTTGAGAAATGGTTAAATTACACATAATTCTAGAATGTTGGGAGCTTTATGAATCAATAATTAATTGTGATATTGAGTATTTTGAAAATAATTATTTATTCTCAACTGATGTCAAGTATTTAAAAAAATTAGTTTCATAGAGAATGAGAGTTTCATTCAGATTTATTATTCCACGGATGTTGGGTTCTTCGTGAATGATGGGATCTTCATGTAGTTAGGGGGATTTTTGAAAGTCTGTTGCTTCATGAGTGATGGTATTTCTATAAAACATAATTGGTGTTTCACTTAGGCTGTGAAATTTACACACAGTATTATTGAACATCTGGTTTTAGTGAACAATGATTTCAAGTGAATCAACTCAGGACTAAGTTGAAAATAGCATCTTTTTCTAATCAGTGGAAATGGATTAAATGCCAAATATAATGAAGTGGCATTCATGTCATGTAACTGAGAAATATGTCACCCAATTCAGTGATATAAGGTGTCAATAGATGTGTTTTGAGGGTGTAAGTGTGTTATTCCTAATTCTTGTAAAGGTAGTGTTCCTGGAATTAAGTTATTATTTCTAATCCTATGTACTCTATATTTAAGAGTGATGCTTAGTGGATTTATTTTTGACCATAACACTATCTTTATATGCTCCTTGTACTATCCCTTATTGGTGAACAATGTAAAACTATTGTGTTGTATATTTATATATAAATTTTTAATAACTAGAATATTCCATTAAATAGGTTTTAAAGGTTCCTACTAACATGGGAATAGTATCACTCACATTAAAAGTAAATGTTGACACCATGATTCATCCATCTCCTCTTAGGGTGTTATCGGGTCCTATAAGTGCTATCAAATAATATAGGTTATTGATGTTAAATTTGTCCTCAATTGTATTCAAGGAGAATTAATTGAAAGTTTGGGGACCTCCTCTTTGATGGAATAAACTTATGGATTTGGATTAATAGGATGATATCTCATATTCAATCCCTTTGGATGGACATTCACTTGGGAATATCTAGGGGGATTTAGGTCACTAATGCAATAGGTATTTCTATGAGGGAAAAAATTTGATAATTCATGATTCAGATTCCAAAGAATAAAGCTCCCTTGATGAAAATCTATATGATAAATTTTTTTTACTGTTGACAAGTTTAACTTTGTTAAAGCCCTTGGGGAAAAAATTAAAAATATATATTAAGGTGTTAAAAAAGGTCTGGAGGTAAAACTCCATGTTTTTATAATAAGTTTGATTATTTGAAAATGAATCTAGATGAAAATAATGATATTTTTTTAACCGAATTACTAAATTTGTTAGAGATATTTGAGGACTCAATCAAAAAATTAAAGATATTTACAGTGTGGAGAAAAACCTTAGAATGCTTCCACCTATATACAGTGAAAATTTCCCAGCCCAATAGGAATGAGATATGTATATCCTTTCTCTTGATGATATACTAATCATTCTAGTGGTTTATGAAATGATAGTCAAACTAGAATAAAGAAATATTTGAGCATGTAAGAAAAAATAATTAAAATCCATTGAAAATATTGAAATCTAAAAGGTAATGATTATAGAGATTATGAGGATGATGAATTTATTTCACCTTTTTGAAGAAAATTAAAAATATTAAAAGTGATATTTGGTGTTAAGATTCCCTTAGATGGATTTTGGTTTTGTAAATTCAGGCACAATACTGATTGATTCCCAAGGAAATTGATGATAAATAAATTGAATCTAAATTCATGAAGAAGCATCATAAGAGGTTCCCAATCAAGGGAGACTAAAAATCCGGAAATAAACTACAACGAAATATCTTTGTATACAAATAAGAACGAGATGATTATTTATTTTTGGATAATGTAGAATAAGATTTTAAATATAAACTTCAAGAATCCATGATGGATACATTTGAAATGGTAGAACCCACAAAATATAAATATAATTAGTTTATTAGTTTTTTTGATTTTACTGTAAAAAATTTGGGTGATCTTTATCATCTTGATATTCAATGAAATAAAAATATAAATTTGTGCTCCTTGATGAAAAATTAATCAGAGTATGTTTATCAACTTGAAGTGTAAATTGATTTACTAAAAGGAGTAGAGAAGTCCATGAATGATCAGAGTTCCACATGTATGAAAAAAAGTTGAATTTTCTATGATGTAGAAACATCAAATACTAGAAACGTGATGAGCCAAAATAAAGTGAAGTATAAATTTGGACATATCACAAAGTTGTCTGATGTTCTATTAGATAAAACATCACACCAAATAGAAAATAGAGATAAAAATAATCATCAAGTATCCAGAGATGATCATCGGTCAAATGCCTTAACAAAATAAGGGGACATGTGGAGGAATGGAAGTTAGAATATATTTCCCCATATGAAATGTCAATTTTGTGGCTTTTTAAGCCATATCATATCTTACTATGAAGAGACAAGGATCCATCCGAATAGGGATGTTCTTGGAAGTCAAAAAATGAGAATGAGTTCATATCTTTCATCCTATAGAATAAATAGTTTCCATAGATATTTTTTTACTGTCATAATAATTATCATATTGTTATTTATTATAGGAAGTGGAAAATAAGAAATAATACCTTTAGAACTCATAAACAAGACAATACATGTCATCCAAGAAGAGTTACTCTTCAAAATAGTTATTCTGGTTTGTTAAAAGAATATGAATTTTATGAAACCACACAAATTAAAAAGATATTGGAAAGAATATATTTAGCCTCAATTCAATATGGTATCTAATGGATGAAAATAGGAAAATAGATCAATCTAATCTTACCGAAATAGCATTCAAATCTACAAACAAAAGTCACACCTTGATTCTTCACAGTGTATGTTACTCCCACATGATAGGAAATGCATATTTCATGATTAATGATAAGAAAAGGGTTGATGGAATAGTGATATTTGGAAATGATGGTTATTTAATGATTGAAGGTAGTTAAAATATTGTACAAATAAATGAATTGCTAAGGAAATCCTAGGTTCTCTACATAGATAGTTTGTGACACAATCATCTGAGTGTGAGTCAACATTGTGAATTAGGGATGGTAATAACATTTAATATGAATAGGTACACTATCAATGGAAAGATACATAGTTCTCTCATGAAATGATGTAAAACAGATAGAAATTTATACTAGGTTGACAGTAAAGGGAACATTTGATAACTGGAAAAAGAAGAAGAAAACAACTTTTGGTACCAGAGTTTGGGTCACATTAATCAAAAGAGCATAGATTAAATGTATTTTCATAATATAGTTTTTGACATTCCCAATATGAAGTGTGATCAAGAAAATACATATGACGCATTCGTGTGAGGAAATATGGCCAGGATTTTATATCGACTGAAGAAAAAATAGACATCAAATCTGCTTGATCTTAACCAAAGAGATGTATGTGGGGAAATGAATGTGTTTGGAACATATGGAGATATGTAATTTTTTTATGATTATAGTAGAATGGATTGAGTTATTTTTATAGAGGGGAAATAGAATGAATTTTATTGCATGATGAGTTATTGTTAATGTGTTTGGAGTCAAATATGCCACAAAATCAAGATTATATGACTTGAAGATAGAGAAGAATACACATCACCTGAATTTTCAAACTACCTTGAAAAACAAGGGATAAGTCATTAGGTGTTTGTAGTGATAACCCCAAAACAAAATAGTGTTTTTGAATGAAAAATTTTATAGGTGAAAAATATGTCTAATACTATTCTGATTGAGTGTCATGTCTTTCGTCATTATTGGAAAGATGTAATTCAAGTAGTAATATACAATCAAAATAGAACAGAAATTTTTAAAGGATAAACTAGGACAAAATGAGATATGGTATGGAAGGAATCCCTCTGTAAATGTTTTTTGTTATTTGAATGAAATTTTCTATTTGAAAGAAAGAAGTAAATAAAAGAAAGTATGGTGATATAGTTTATGAGGGAATTTTCCTTGAATATTCAATAAATAGTAACACCTTCAAATTGCTTAACAATCATCTTAAGAATATTGGGGAAATAAATGATAACGAGATCATTGAGCATAAAACCTTAATAACATTGAGTATATCATATATTTATATGATTGATGATGAATAAGAAAATTCAAAAGGGAAATATTCAAATGTAAAAATAATGGAAGGATTATGAAAACATTTAGGGCCCAAAAAATTATAGCAATTTAGAAAAAGGATCAGAATAATACCATTGCTGAAGAAACTTCAAGAGAACATCACAGTAGAAATAAAAAAGCCTAAATTGATCAATCCAAATTCATTTGGAATTGGACCACACATACATAGACATGTATAATGTTCAATTAATAAAATTACGCATTCAAATCTATTGTGCAACAAATATCATTTGAATAATCAGTGAAGGGTGAATCATGGGTTATGAATATTAATGAAAATTCGGACCAGATTAACAAGAACCTTGTGTGGGAACTTATTAAGAGGCCTTAAAATCATAATGTGATTAGAAAAAATTGGATCTTAAAAAACTAATTTAATGGACATGGAAATGTGATCATAAACAAGGTACAATTATTGTGTAAAGGCTATTCATATATTGAATGCATTGATATTGAAGAAACATTCGCTCCAGCACTAACACTAAAGTCAATAAGGAACTTCCTCACACTAGAAATTTAAATAGGGTAAAAAATTTATCATATGAAGGTAAAAATGGAGTTATTAAATGTTTTTCTTAAATAATAAGTCTACATTGAACAACCAGCAGTATTTATCACTATAAATGATTATATGATGGTTTATAAATTAAATAAGGCTCTCAATGGTCTAACGCAGCAACCACGAGTATAGTATTCTCAATTGGATTCTTATCGGAAGAATATTGAATTTAAAATAGGTGGTTTTGATCTCAATTTCTGGGTGAGTAATTCTTAGAAAGATCAATTTATCATTCCTGTGTATGTGGATGATATTATTTTTGGTGGAATCCTGCATGGATCAGTGGAAGAATTTATAAAAAATGAAATCTGAATTTAAAATATCTATGATCGGTGAACTCACAAACTTTTTGGGGCAGTTGGTAAATCAAGAGGATGATTATACCTTCATTTATTAGAAAGAATATGCAAGAGTTCCACTAAATAAATTCAAAATGCATGACTCAAAACCAATATAGACCCTGATTGCGTTTGGGATAATACATGGAATGAACGGGGATTGGAAATATGTGGCTCCCATATTATAAAATTTGATCATTGGAATCTTATTATAAATTACTATAACGAGGAAATATTTGATCAATGAAACATGACTAGATCCCCATTCCCATATTTCATACAAAAGAATAGAATTTTAGTGCTGTTAAATGAATCATGGGGTATATTCAAGGTAATCTAGATTTTGTCTTATACATTATAGAAGTAAGTGTTAATAAATTGTCCACATTTTCTGATTATTACTTACCTAGAGATGTGGTGGATACAAATTCAAAAAGTGGGGTAGAATTCGTCATTATAAATAAATGTGTGGCCTAGTTGAGCAAGAAATAAGAAAGAACTTATCTTAGTATTACTGAACCAGAGTATTCCTCTGCTACAAAGGCATGAACTTGACTATTATGGATGAGGAAACAACTGAATAATTTTAGTTATTAGGTGAAATAATTGACGATGATTCACTGTGATAATAAGCGTGCGATCAATAATATGAAAAATAAGGTTTAGCACTATCATAATCAATAAATTGACCTCATATATCACTTAATCAAATAAAAAGTTGAAAATGATGTGGTTAAAATGGAGTATGTAGAAACTGCTGACTAAGTGGCTGATATTCAGACTAAAATCTTGGTATAACCAATCTTTGTGAATCATCAGTCGATCATCAGTGTTTAGACACATCCCAGTGCATGAGGGGGTACAGTTTTTCCCCTCTCCCTAGTTTTGTTAATTATTTTAATCAGTTTCTAAATGTGATGTAGGCCTATGGGGGTGATATGATTCAGGGAGAGTTTTTTTGAGAAATAAAATATTTCATAATGGTTTTTGGGTATATTGAATAATGGGGGATAAGTGGATAGTTAAATTTAATGATTGATCTATATTTTTATAGGAATGATTTTTAGAATTTCAAGGCAATGTATGATGACATGAAATTACATTCATCCACTCTAGTTTTCCATATAGAGATTTTATCACGTAGACATAGATTATTGTATGAGTTATTTTCAGTCTGTCATGTTTTTGTTCAAATATCTTTCTTTATTTAATTTATCAATATATTTCCAAAAAAAAGAAATTGGGATACTTTTCAGAGAATGGATTATAATAGCTATAAATATATTTCATTTTTTTTGTCAATACACACTATGCTTCCTTAGGGTGTTTTAAATAAAATGGTTCTTATGGTGCATATGGATTCCATTTAGAAGGTGGACTCATTTCCCATTAATTGCCAAATTTTTGGAGATCTAAATTAAGAGGAAAGAGTTTGATTCTCAATAGATGTATTTTTGGGATTTAATCTTCAATGATATGGTAATGAAATGTGTTCCCTGAAGACTGGGTTTTTCAAAGACAATGTTTCAAGATTGTTGTGTTTTCAGGTGTGGATCATCATGAACGTGTGATGGAAATATGGATTTTTCACACATATGAGAATATTCATGAATTAATGATGCATTAATGGTAAATATAATCAACTATTAGATGGTTTATGAATGGTTAAAATTTCACTGCTTCTTCATGAATAATTCAGATTTATTGAAATTTTAGAAGAGGTTTATGAAATTGCTGTTGAGAGCATGAGATCTTCATAAAGGGAAAAGTATATAAATAGGTGGACACCCCTCATTTTAAAACCTTAATAGTTTTTCAAAAATCGTTGAATAGATTTGAATTCATTAAGGTTGTGAGATTTTTGAATCATTAATTTTTTGTGATCTTGAGAAATGTGAACAGACAAGTTTAGTCTCAGAAAATGCATTCACATTTGATAAAAGGTAGTTTTGAAAATATTGGGTGTTTTGTGAATACATAGTTTTCAATGATGTTTGGGAGATTCTTGATGGTTTGGTTCTTCACAAAGTTATGGATATTTGTGAAAGTGTGTGCGTCCGTGAATGCTGTAATTTTTTTTTGAAACATAATTTCCATTACATGAAGGCTGGGAGATTAATGAACAGTAGTGTTAACCATTTTTTTTCAGTTAATTAGGATTTCAAGTGCATCAAATCAAAAATACAGTGAAAGAAGAGTAATATTTTTTTGGGAAAAAGACATAAATATCTAATCTACTAATGTGACCATCAATTCATTAAACTCGGTAAGAATTCACCCAAGGAAGTGATCTAGTTAGAGTTGATTTAATTCTTATGAGTGTGGTAATGTGCTATACAAAATTCTTATAAAATAAATTTTCTGGTCATAGAGTGATTATTTCTGATATTCTTTACTCCACAAGAACATCTGAATCCTAGTGGATTTATGTATGACTGACTCAATATCAGTGTATGCTCCTTGGAATTTTACTTAGTGGTGAACCAAGTAATACTTATGAATTATATCTGTGCAATTGAATGTTTAATAACTATAAGATTACATCAGATGCGTTTTATAGGTTCCTACTAATGTAGGAACAATATCCACCACTTCTAATGAAAAATATGACACCCGAATTCACCCCTCCCTTATCTAGGTGTCCTAGGGTCCAATATATTTCTGGTGTCCATTCAAGAAGAATTTATTATCTTATTTTTTCTCTTGAAGTCTCACTTATTATTAGGTAAAGGCTAAGCATCAAGTTCCAATGAGATTAGACCATCCCTTTTAGGATCCAGAGTGGAAGTGGAACAATATATCTATGGAATTTGTAATGGGGTAACCGCATACATCAAGAGGACATGATTCTATATGGGTTATTACAAATTATATCACTAAGTCATCCCACATCATATCTTTTTTAGGGAAGAGTTTAGTTGAAATATTGGGATGCCTTTGGATTCTGAATATAATCTGATGTCTACACTAAGAAAACCATTCAGGTTCAGTTGGGTATGTTTGGAGGATGTATGTTGGACTTTGTAATTAGTTGGTAGGATAAACTAAATTTATTAGTGTTTTCTTACAACATCAACTACCATTCCACTATCTATATGATACAATTTGAGGCCTTGTATATGAAACCAAACAATTCATCACTTTGTTGGACCGATCTAGGTGAGTCAACACTCATGGGCTTGGAGTTAGTAAAATCTATGGTAGAGAATGTGAAGATCATCCCAGAGAGGGTGAGGATTGAATAGATCCATTAGAAGACCATTGAAGACCTATGATGTAGGCCTTTGGAGTTCAAGGAGTGAGACTGTATGTTCTAAAAGGTCTCTACTCAAAGTGTATTAGTGAGATTTAGAAAGGGAGGAATGTTATCTCCATGGTTCACTGTACCTTTCCGAATATTTCATATTATTGGTGAGGTGGTGTATTAGTTTCCCATACATCCACAATTAAACCGAGTGCATGATATCTTCCATGTGTCATATATGATGATGTATGTGAATGACATGTCCCATTTTATCAATTGAGATTAGATGGACATGAAGGATAGATCTAACATTGTAGAGTATCCAGTATAGATCGAGTATTAGGAGGAAGGAACTTTTATGGGAGGGAAATTCTAATGGATCATATATGGTGGAAGAATGACAATATTTGGGAGAGAACATATGAGAAGGATTACCATATTCAAGATCATTACCCACATCCTTCTATGTAGTCTTTTTTACATTTATAGATGAAAATACCTAATTTCAAAAGAATTAAATTTTACTATTTTTTCATTTAAATATTTGAAATATATCTTGTAATATTTTCATAACCAGGCACTTAGTTGGTGTGAGATTCTAAGGTCCAGATATCCCAAAATTGATATTTGAAACATTTTAAATATATGAATATCCCAAGGATGCAAATTTCCTAAAAAATTGTAATACCTCCAAAATGGAGCCTTGGATTGGAAATACGAGTCCACCATTGACTTTAGAATGTGGGTTTTACCATAGGTGTGACCAAATCATTTCCTAAATCAGGTGTTTGTGAAAAAATTTTCACAAGAGCTAAAAATAAATAAATAAATTATTTATTTTATTTTAGTTCTTTAACACAAGGAAATAAATACCTCCTCTTTTAATAACCAACAATGGGTAATTTTTAGGGTGATCCTCATAACCATAAGACGTTTAGAAAAGTTTTTATAGAAACGTTGTTGAACGAAATTAGATATGATTATTGGATAAGTACCGAATGAATCATCTACAACAATAGAGTTTGTGGATATAATCCATGAAGTCAACACAAAATCATTGTTTTTCATTGATTGATCCAAAATCTTGGTAGGACATTTTATTTTTGTTGTTTCAACTCATTTATTTATCCCATGTCAAACATAGATCAATTCCACAAATAATAATTTATTATCACATCGATAATGGATTTGTTTTATTGTTGAATTATTAACTTGTTGTAGATTATTTTTCCTTATTTTCTATTATTTGGAAATGAATCGAGGCCAAAATTAAAAATGGAGTTGGTTTTTTCATAATTTTTGTGGTTTATGTTTTTATCTTCCATTTATTTTCTCATTTTTTATGAGAATGTTATTTCACCTGTAGTACAATATATACCTGTTATTTGACCATTACATGATAGTTATTTGATATAACTGATCAATATTGTGGGTGTGGTTCACGATTGGTTGTATGATATGGGTGCAATGATAGATGATGGATTGGATAAGATAAAATAAAATCGGTGTTCCTCATTCTTCCTCATTTAACGTGTGTCAATGATGTGATACAATGATGGTGCTACTCAATAGAGCAATTTTTTAGCAGATCAGAACCTAGATCCCAGAATCCAGTGATGAAAAGGTTCGGATGACCCCTAATCAATGATTCCAAGATAGATTTCTAGTAATAATGGTGTGGGTGGATGAAATGGATTAAGAAGTATGGGTTTATGCAGAACCCATGTTACATGGTCGATAACCAATATCTAGCAGCATGACATATATCGTAGAGGATACTTGGGAATGGATCAAGTAAATTGTATGAGCTTCAAAGTCAGACATATCTAGGGTACACATGCTTATTTTTTTACTCGGACATGGCTTGGTGTACATGAGCATGATCCGAGGTACATGGTAATCGGAAGTGGAACATGGGAATGGACATTGAAAGTCCCAGATTAACTGATACATGTTGTATACCCTAAGTAAATTCTATGTACATCTTCTAATATGGATTCAAGGCCTTTGTTTATTCAGTTTTGAATAGAATAGGTTGAGATAATTTCCTTGGTCCTTCACCTAGAGGGTATAGTTCAGAATCACGTCCTCACATTTGGATTATATTCCCCGCTTATGGATGAGCCTCAGTTAGAGTTCATGATATCCCTCTATGATACCAGGGTGTGATCGTCTATCATACCTTCTTATAGCCTATGTGGGGTTTGTGGAATTGGTTTGAAAACCCTACATCAGGCATCGAACCCCAATAAATCAGTCCACTTCAATATGGTTTACTGTATCGTCAGGCATGATTTATTATATAGATGATAATCTAGATTGGGTTTGTGGTATCCACCAATTGTTCTAGGTATGATCCCCCATCATTTTATCATGCTATTTTGAGATCCAATGATCACATCTCAAGTGGGTCCCGATGATCATGACCTATTAGATGATTGTCACCAAATATAGCGTGGATCATAGATTAAGTACTCCCAGAAAGAGCATTAATAAAAATCCTCGAGAAGTATCCTATCGATGGGAGTATTGGTTGAGGCTTTCTTGAGTCTACTTTTATATTATGATTATATCTGGAATTATTACTATATTAATGTAATGTACTTACAACTCTTTATGGTATATGTATAGTGATTTTACGGTTTCATAAGGGTTTTTTTACTACAACCGGCATGGGATATGCCTAAAAGTGTCATGTATAATACAAATGAAAACCATTTTGATGGTGTACTAGGAGGATAAGAAGTAGGAAGATCATTGTTATGCTAGAGAAACCTATTTTTCCTAGTGGGAACATTTGAGAGTTGTTTAGACCTTTTGAAAAAGTTAGACTCACTTCATTTTTTGATGGGTTTGTATTTGGAACTTTTATTGCTTTCCATATTTTTTCAAACTCTAATGTGTGATATAATTCATTCAAGGATTTTTGGTATCATTAGTTTTTATATTCTATTAATTTTATGGGATTATAGACTTGTGAATGTTTATAGGTACATTAGGTTACTCCCTCCCATATATGGGTTATACCTAATCGGCATTGGGCCCCAACCCCAGGATTATTAGTGGTGGGCTTAGGGTAGTCTCACTTAGATTATCACCATCTAGGAGGACCCTAGTATATTGGGTCATTAAAGATATGCCAATATTTAAGAATCCTTTTAAAATAGATCTATGTAAATTAGAGGAATTGAAGAAGAGACTTCAAGAAAATATATATAATGGTTTTATAATCATGAGTTATTTTCCTTGGGGTAAAAAAGATATCTTTGTTAAGAAGAATGATAGATCAATGAATCTTTGAATCAAATATCATGAGAATAACATGATCATGATCAAGAAAAAATATCCACTACCCCATATTGGTGATCTATTGGATCAACTATTACGGTCCCAATATTTCCCAAAGATTGACCCTTGACCTGGATATCAGGAATTAAGGTTTAAAAGGAAGTATATAACCAAGATATCCTTATTGAAAATATTTGAACACTATTAATATATTGTGATTCCAATAAAACAATAAAATTCCCATTCAATTTTTAGGGATCTAATGAATAGTTCCTTTAGTGATTACATTGTATTTTTTTATATTCCTTATTAATGATATTATCATATATTCTAAGGTAATGTATGAAAATGAATATTATTCAAGGATTTTGATAAATACCCTATAAAAGGATAAATTATACGTGAATTTAAATAATTGTGAATTCTATCTACAAAAAAAAGTATCCATATTGGGCTAGATAATCACATGAGATGGTATATATATATCCACTAAAGAAATAATTGACTAAGGAATAGTTAAGACCAACTACAGTGACAGAAATCCAAATATTTCTTAGATTAACTAGATACTATAATTTTTTTTTGTGAAATTTCTCATGATTTTCCAACCCTCTAATAATTTAAATACAAAATGTATTGAGGTTTCTTTATAAATAAGAATTTGGGGAATGATTCATCAATATTTAAAAGATATTGGATATTTAACCTATATTTACATTACCATAAAGTGGATAAGGGTGTTTTATATATAGTGATACTTCATTAAATGGTTTGGGATGTATCCTCATGAATAATGATTAGGTGATTTATAATGCATCTCTTCAAATAAAAAATCCTGATAAAAATTAATCAACACAAGATTTTTATCATGTGTTTATTAACATTTCATTAATGATTTGGAGTAATTTTTTATATAATTAGAACTATGATATCTATAATTAAAATAACAGCATGAAATATCTAATCACATAGAAAGAGTACAAGATACAAAAAAGTATATATTTGGAATTAATCAAATATTATGAATCATTAACTCATTACCATCTTCTAGGGAGAACAAAGTAGTTAATGCTCAGATCATGAAAGCTTATTAACCTTATCTATGATTACTATTGAAAAGACCCCACAACCGTGAATTTTTAAGAGAATTTTCTTTAAACCATAAAGGGATGTTATAAATCATATATTTCCTAAATTAAATATCAACTATCCATCCTTGTGACAATCAAATAAGTCCGAAAAGATGATAGGAAGATATAGAAAAGGATATATAATATTACATAGTTAAACTCTGAAAAATATAGTGATATAAGGTATGGAAGCCATATATGAGTTCCATTAAAACTATAACTAAAGAGGGGAATTTTGTATGATGTTCATAGACTATAATTAAGTATTCATCCAGGAATAATAAAGATGTATAAAGATATAAAGTAAAGCTTTTGTTAGGATAACATGAAGAGGTATATTGAGATATATATATTTGAAATATTAGAATGAAAGAAAGATAATGATGTACAATAGAAGTATAAGGTGATAATGAAATCATTACACATACCTATATGTAAATAGGGAATCATCACCACATAT
Organism: Viscum album; assembly: GCA_963277665.1. NCBI lineage: Eukaryota > Viridiplantae > Streptophyta > Magnoliopsida > Santalales > Viscaceae > Viscum > Viscum album. The sequence continues at coordinate 925,880,808 of OY728130.1, forward strand.
ATTTTCATTGGAAACCCCAGAATACCTAAAGGTTATTATTCCATTAAGATTGTAGTTAATCACCATAAAATTTTGGTTCATTTTATTACCATCAATGAAAATTTATCACTTGACCAATTCACTAATATATAAATATGGGAAGTGGTGAGGCCGAATAGAATACCACTCTCTATTGAATCTAATTTAGGGAAAAAAGTTCCTAGAGGTTTTGGATAAATATTTAGATAGAATTTCAGATAGAGTTGAGATTTTTTACTAGTAATCATCCTAAAAAATATGGTAATTATAAAATTACCATTGAGACTCTTGATTATATGTTGAAATGTTATTAAATTTATTTCCATGGATGTTGGGATAAAAACCTCTTCATGGTATATTTTTCATATAAAATAGTTTCTATTATGGTATTCACATGGCACCATATGAGGCTCTGTATGGGTAGAGATGTAGGACTCCAATATTCTATAATAATGTTGGAGAGACGAAGTTGATTGGAAATGACATTGTCTAAGAAATTATATAGCAGGTTAAAACCATTTAGTATTATATGAATATGGAAAAAATTGATATAAGAGTTATGTAGATAATAATATATGAGATCATGAGTTTCAAGATTGTGGTAAGGTTATCTAATGTATATCTCCTTGGAACCATGTTATAATATTTGGGAAGAAAGGAAATTGTATCCCTATCTATATATATCCCTTGTGTATCTTTGGTTGTCTTGTGTATATAGATTATTGATCGTCACACAATCCAGACCTCCCCTAATTACATTATATGTTTCATGTAATCCTTTTTAGGAATTACAAACTAAAACCATTACATATACTAAAGTCCAAAACCCTAAAACTAAAACATGATATATTATATCATAAAGGACCAATTGAGATCCTTTATCAATGAAATATGGTATTTTGGAAGAATACCACCCATATATTCAATGTTTTATAGAAGGATCATAAATTTGATGAAGCTATATTAGAACTTGAGGATGTAATGAGATACAAATATTCAGACTTGTTTTCAACCTAGTAATACAATTTCAAGAAAAAAAATATTTTTATGGTGGTTAAAATTCAATGACCCAAAATATTATTTAATATTCATCCTTAAAATATATAATGTGTTAAATAGTTTTTTCACATGCAACATGAAACCAAAATAAACCTTGACACATTTTATTAAGATAAGAATAATTTTAATATATTAAATGTCAAATTGATGGATATGAATAGAGGTAACCACATTATGAAATATATTTAGATATAATAATAATTTTTCTCAATATACTGATGCACTAAAAAAATGAAATTTCTATAGCTAAATAACTAAAAAACTATTTCATGATTAAAATTTTATTTTTTGGATAAAATCATCCTTTTATGAACTATGAATTTTTTTTTCAAGAAACATAATATATTCTTAATAAATAATGGTAAAATGTATTATTAATATTATTAATATATTAAAATAAAATTTAAATTAACTTTAAATAATAATATTAATATTAATATTTAGAAATTATATTTTCCTATAAAACTGGTTTTCATTATATTTTGAGCTTCCATTCAAATGAAAAAATTACAAAACAACATAATGTGAATTTGAAAAAATGATTTTTTTTGGATTAATCATAAAAACATTATCATAGATTTAATTGTTCATATTTTTAGAAAAGATTAGTTTTTAAGTGAATATTATAAAATAATGTTTTTAAAACTACCAAGACTTTTATTACATCATTTGGATACAAGAATAACATAAGATTTATGAAACCTTTTTCATGATAAAATATGTATTTTATAAGTAAAAGTATACATTTAAAAATATTAAATTTAATTTAGACACCCATATTTTACATTTTAGAACTTAATTTATATTTTTCTCAAAAATTATTTTAATGTGATATATAATTACTATTTTAGAATAAATTTTTAACACTCTTAGAAATTTTATCTAATAAAATAAATTTCATATTTGGAAATAGAAGTTCAAAATTATGTTATACGATCGATTTTATTTTTACAGAAAAAATTAATTTCTTAAATATAATTGCTTGACAGTTTAACTGAAAAAACGATAAAAGTGTTAAATATATGTGGTAAAACACCTACAATTTGCGAAAAACATGTCTCAACATGAGTTTTTAATTCCTTTATATACCTTACCTCACCTCCTCTCCGTTATTTTCCACTTTTAGATCCAATCTCATTGAATGTTTCATCACATATTACAAAAATTCAACTACTATAATTTATAAAAGGTCCCCTTCACCACCCCACTTGTAATAACACAAAATAACCTTAGTTAAATGAAAATATACATATGTCCACCCCTTACACTCATATATACTTCTTATAGGGTTTTTCTCCTAAAAGTACCAACCATAAAATCTTTAACCCCGACTTCAAAAGATTTATTCCAAGGAGTAAGGTAAAAATTACAAAATCACTCCAATTAATTTCCATTTACTTATCTATTATTATTTTTTCCACCCAATAAGAAAATTTTATTCATTATGGATAGAAAAAAGACTATCAAAGTACAACATGAAGCAGAATTATAACAACAGGGTTTTTAAAAATGGATTTTGAGAGTTTCACCTCTTACAATATCTAAATAATTATTTGAAAGGGATCCCATGTTGGTAAAATAGTTAGAAGGATGATCCTAATCATCTCTAGAAGCGATGTAATCCATAGCTTGATTCTCTTCATTCTACATATAGAGGATCTCTACCCTACCAGTGATGAAATGATTACGTTGTGGAATTTGGTTGATGATGACCCAAGGAGAGGAGAAATTCCCCTTAAGTGATGCATAAAGGATAAGACAATCAGTATCAATAGCCTCTAGATAGATTCACTTTAATCTTTATAAGTCCATGATAAGTAGCATGACATAAGCCTATGCACTAAGTGAACCAACTCTCCAAAAATAATCAGTGAGCACAAAGTATATTTTAAAATCCTAAAAAATTAACATTAGTATCATTAGTAGAATGATATTTTATTATATTAATGGTTCAATCATTATTGACCTTCATATATTCTATTTATACAAAATACAAAATGCCACTCCAGTGAATGTGAGGAATACCACCTCCATGTATGACATGTTTTATTTTTAATCACCACTTTCAATGATAGTTAAAATTTTGTATTTAATTAATAAATATTATATTTATAAAATTAGTATTATTATGAAAATATAAATTAATTCCACCTTCATTTTATTCTATGTAAATGAATATCACCTCTCCATACGTGAAAACTAACACCTCAATGGAATGATGTGTTTCATTTTACATCACCACCCTACATGGATCATTATAAAAATTTATTTAATTAATTAAAAATATTTTTAATATGTATTTATGGTTCTATAGGAGTTTGATTAATATTTAACAATTTATTAATATTTTTTATTTTATTTTTCAAAAGTTATCGAAACATGCTAATCATTGATTCTATCTTTAGAAATCATGAATAAAACACTCATGGAAATAAATTATAAATTTATAAATAATTAAAAATAAATTAATCCTAAACATTTGAGAATATATGGATAATTAAATTTGTTTCAAATATCATGTATCAATTTTAAAATTTTAAATAATGTATGATATAATCAAAATTGGTGACCCTATTATTATCAAAATATAATATAACTAACCAATAAATGTATAATTAATAATTAAAATTGTAGAATAAATAGGTCCATAGAAATAATTGAGGTTTTTAAATAGGTTATTAGTATGGTTGTGTGTATTATATAATAATTTAAAGTTTCTTCCTGGTGTTTGAGATCAATCGTAAGGGGTTTTCTTTACCCAACTTCTTTTATTGAGTCACAATTTTTCCACTTTGACTATAGTTATATGGGATTATTTTCATCTATAATGGGATTCTATGATAAATCATTTAATATTAATTATATATGGAATATAGTTTGAAATAAAATACATATTCTTGGTTGGGTTTCCTTCTTCTTAAAATTTGATGGTACAACGAATAATTATTAGTCTCTCCACCTAATCACTTTTCATCATATGCCTATTCACACATATTTCTAATGTTCAAATTTAATATTATGAAAACTAAAAAATTATTATTTATATTTACCATAAAATTATAATTTAAAACTTTTAAAATGGAATATTTATTACTCTTTTCATGATGTTGGTTTAAATAAAGGTATTTTTTAAATTTTATGTTTTTCTATTTCCTTTAATTGTAATATATTTTATTTTGCACTATAAATTTCTTTTTGGAAACCATTATGAATTTTCTATGGATTCATTATTGAGATTTATTACTAAATAATTTTTAAAACATTATTCATGAAAACATATTAGAAATGATATTTTGGAATGTGAAACATGCCTTTTTTTAACTATGAAAGTGTTAAGAATGTTTTTGTAAAGAATCGTTGACATTTTGTTTCCATTTTCATATTTAATTAGAAATTATATAGCTCTTATGGATTTATTTTTTTTATGAATCTCTCTATAAATTAAATTATTAAATTCTAGTTTTTTATGATTTAATTTTTTAATCAATTGTTCTAATTTTAAAATCATAATATGTGATGCATTCAGAAATGATATAAAACCCATTTTATTTCTTGGGGTTGATATAATGAGTTATTTATATCATATGGCAGGTATATATATGTTTTGATATTAGTGGTTAGGGTCATATATCTTGAATCAATGAAATGATTATGAGTTTATATCTCATGAGATAATGAAGAAAATGCATACATGGATTACTTTATAATATAAAGGGTGAGCCTTGTTTGAAATACTCACAACTTAAAGGATGGGTCTTCTTGACTATTATCACAACATCGATGGAGGTACTTCTTGGATATAACCACACTGTGAGGATTTTAAATGCTTATATTTCATGTTATAATTCCTTTTTATGCTATGTTTCCGTGATTTTACACTATTATTTATCACATTCCATTGATTATTTTCCAATTATCATGTTCATTTTCTCACACTCTTCTGTCATTGAACATGTTTTTTAATTTGAGAATAAATGTCATGATATCATTATATTTTTCAAAATCTTATTATTCTATATTATTTTTAATAGGATATTTCTCTCATACTCATTTTTATCATATTCTTATGATCAAACCCATGATGACATGTTAATGATTTTCCCTTATTTGGAATGTAATCTCACCCATTTCTTATGTTTCTATTACACACCTTGTGAATATGATTATAACCTATGAGATGTCTTTAAGGGAGTCCTGATTGGTTCAATTTTGTTGAAATTTTCACAATTATTATTAAATAGGTTCCATATGTATCAAGCCCTTAATGACATAAAACATTATGTTCATGGTATTGTGAGATTATTTGTGAGATTTATACTTTAAAAAATTAAAATGATGTCAAATAAGGATATGTTTAGTTGTAGTCACCTTGAGCACACAAATTTTCAATTTTATTTGAGGATCAATTTTATGTTATGTTAATTCAATATGAGTTTTATTTATTTTTAGATGGTGGAAATATTCATGGATGAATATTTATTTATGGATGATATTTTTATTAATTCCTTCACAATATTTATTTTGTACTATACTGGTGTAAACAAGAATACCTAGTTATCAATTGAGAAGATTTTCACTATAATATTTTAAAAGGTATAGTCCTTAGATTAAGAATATCTAAAAAGGTCATTGAATAAAATAAAACAAATATAAAATTAATATTGGAGTTCCCAATTCTACTATAATGATGGTAAAATGAATCTCTCTTGTACATGTAGTAATTTATCCCCATTTTGTTGAAGGTTTCTCAAAGATTTATGGGAAAGTAACCTATTACATTCAAATGTAATTTCCATTAAAATTTTCAATGTAATTCAATGAATCCTTTATGAATTTTATAAAGAATTAGGTGGCTTCCTCGATCATTATCACTCTAGATTAAGATAAACAATTTCAAGATAATATATTATGGAATTAATTTTTCTATTGGACATGCTCTAGGAATATGGGTGGATGATATTTTTTATCTATATACTATGAAAGAATCAGACTAAACTATGACCAAATCAACTACAATTTCAAGGATAAGTAGATTATTTCAATTTTATTCTATTTTGATAAGTTTTCAAAATATTTTGTAATATATATAGTGATTGTATACACAAATCATGCCACTCTATGGTACTTTCTTGATAAAGAAATATGTAAATCTGTAGTTGATTTGGTGGATCCTATTACACTAATAATTTGATATAATATTTATATAAAAAAGGGATCTAAGAGTATAGTGGTTGATCATTTTTAAATTTAAAACTAAATAATGTTCAAGAAGAATATAAAGTTGATATTAATGATGATTTCTCATATGAGAAGCTATTCTATACTAATTTACATGCACTTTTATGGTTTTCTAAAATTATAATCACTTTTTAGAACAAGAAAATATATCCTCACATTGAATATAAAAAAGGGGGTTTTAGATATAAAAGAATTCTATTTTGCGAATGATCCAATATTATTCAAATGGTGTGGGGATGGTGTAATTATATGATGTTTTCCCAAATATAAGTTCCGAAGCATTCCAAATTTTATTCATTCATCTCCAATCATAAGATGTTACAGACTGAATCAAATAGTAGATGATATCATACTAAGTTAATTAAATTAAACCAATATCTAAAAAGACATAAGGAAATTTGTATTAATTTTAATTGATCATTAAATATTATGATGATTCGGGATATCCCACAATACGGAATACATCTATTCAATGTGTTTGATTTGTGGGGTGTCAGTTTTGTGGGATCCTTCCTATTTTTTTAGAAATAAATAAATTTTATTTTGGGTAGATTATTTTTCAAAAAGTTTCAGATTTGTGGCCACATACAAAATTATGGTAAATGTGTTGATAACATTTAGAGGGAAATATAGTTTCTTAATTTTTTTTCCAAAATTACTCATTAGTGATCCGGGTAATTTTTCAAACAACATCATTTTTATGGGACTTCTTGAGATATATTGAGTTCATTACAAAATAAATATTCCTAATCACTAATAGAAAATTGGGACATAAAATAATCTAACTAGAATAGTGAGCTAATGATATGGGGATTAGAGAAATAAGTTGTAGATTTTTTTTCATGTACAAGATATATTTTAAAACACAAATTTTCATAACTCCATTCTATCACATCTAGGGAATTTTATTCCCATTACCAAAGTATCTTCATCATTTCATATATTGGGAAAGTAGAAAAATGAAATTTGATTTAAAATAAACACTGAAGAAGTGGTTTTTATAATTGGATATATTAATATGGATCTAGTGATATGATTTTGAGAACCAAAAAATGCGTAAAAAGAATACAAATATGTATATTGACTGATAAAATAAATATTGAACATTTATAACATGAGAAAAGGTAATTCTATATAACCCAAATTTTTAGTGTTTCCATGTAAATTAATGTTATTTTTTGTGATCCTTAATGGTAGTAAAAATATTTTTAAATGGATCAATTAAGTTAAAATGAGAGAATTAACCTTTATTTATAGTGACTAGACAACAGTTGAATATCTACATGATCAGCTTCCAAGAGAGAAGTAATATCTCTCTTTATTTTAACTAAAGATATGAAGTAATGTATACCTATATATGTTAAATTAATTTCTTGCTAGGTGGAAACCTGGTTGTGTTTTATTCTTAAATTTTACATTCCATTTATGATGGGATTTAATTTTTATGAATAAGTAAAATAAAAACTCTAAAGAGATCTCATGTACTGAATTAATAGAGCACAAACATAAGAACATCATAAATATATTAATTTTTATTAAATTGAAGAGATCGTAATGTAACCATGTGAATCAAATCGTGATCTATGTATATCTAAGAAGAATCAGGGAGTGAATTAACTTTCCATAACATTGTGGATAAAGGTGACCAAAAACCTAATGGATTAACTTTAACTAGATTTGAAACACATCATAATCTAGCTTTGAGATAATTTATTCAGGGGAGAATGAATTTATTTATTAAATGACACATTTTTTATCATGAAATGGTTCTTTAAGTGTACAAAATTTTGAAAACCTTAATTTTTATAGTTTTTTTCATTCCAAGTGTTCACCTCTCAAGTCATTAACTAAAGAAAAAAGCTGAGATGGATACATTGTGAAATATTTTCATGGTTAACAATACCTCTTAAACAATAATATGGTAAAATATAAGGGGTTTTAAACTTAATTAATCATATTGAAATGAAAATGACAGGTTCATGATATATATGTGTCTGAAAAGTATTCCATAATTAAACCCAAGTTGTGCAATGATCATTTGACTACCACTCATCTTGATGTTGATTAAAAGGTAATCTTTGTGATCAAATCTAAATATTTAAATCTTCAAAGGATAAGGTAACCACTCTCAATCCTTTAGTATATAATTTTATAACCTCTCTTATTCCCCAAATTACTTTACACTATAACCATTCCCAACTACTTTCCTAATTCAACCCCAACCCTGTTTGGACAAATAAAAAAGATCCAAACCATTCCTTAAACAATTTAATTCTTCATATTGAAAGCATTCATTACCCTATAAATATTCGACTATGGTCCATATTAAATAATTTAATTCCTAATCTAATTACAAGTGACCACCAACCCAAATATCATATTGGATATCTATAAATACAACCATAAAATATTAAATGAAGATTCCCTCTTATCACTCAATCCCTCTCGAAGCCCTTAATCTATCCCATCATCACCTTGGTCACCTACCTTAAAATTGATCTAGTACGAAAAACCATATTCACTCCTCCTTTATCTTAGATGATACAAATTTATACTTACATCACTAATTGCATGCCATAGATATTATACCCAATTAGAGGATGGTAAAATTATAGATAAAGTTGATAAAATCTAATAGGAGTATATACCAATAAATCATGGATAGATAATCATAGATGAATTAGTTATATAGGGACTTAGGTATATGGATTAAGTGAATATACTTCAAGTAAGGTAGGATAATCACAATGATCTACTTTTATAGTTCTTAAGTAAAATATAGATAACCCTATAAAATGTTATCTTTGAGCTAAGACATTTTTTCTAGAACCTAGATATGGAATAGTTTGGAGTCAGATTAGAAATGTATAGGCCATAATTCTGGTATATAATAGTCCATGTTTAAATATTATTGGAATATGATAGGATTATTTCCCATAAAATGTGGATAATAATCATTATGGTTCTAATGTGATAGAATGCCCTCAATAAAAAAATAAATACTTAATTTAGGAATTACCTACTAAAAACAGACACAAAACAATTACTCATGCATGGTTGGATATATAATATGGACTTGGATCCACAAGTTTGTTGGATATTTTGATCCACATTTTATGTTATTAATGGGATATATCGAAATTAATACTATGGAAATTAAGACTCTATTTTGATAGATGGGTAAATAATTCTATAGATGATATTATGGGAGGATATTATTTCACATATTTGGCCAATCATCTTCTAGTTTTTTATTATTTATTTCCCCTAACTTCATTGAGTAATTTATAGATTATTATTCCCACTTTACTGGAAAAAATAGGCCACCTAAACAACAAAGTATGGTGATATGAGTGGGAAGATGATTGTTTTAATTATCGACAAGAATAAGGCCACAAAGAGCTGTATTTATGATACCTCAACTACTAGTTCATCCCCTTCACCACATAGAGGATAGATAGAAGATTCCCATGATCATGCACTACCACCCAGTGTTCCTTTGATGGCCTAGAACCAAAAATGTTTACATACCATTGAACATATCATTAGAGTAAAATAGACCCATTATAAATTCTTCAGGATTCTTTTTTTGACTTCTTTACTTCCACCATAGACCCATCCACAACCTCTATATCATTTACAATATCTACCCATAGTAGAAACCATTAAGACTGTCTTAACTCCCCATTTTGATCCTTTCAAGCCTCTGGGATTTATTTTCATCATTACTCTTTCTCCGATCTAGCATACATATAAGAGAAATACTACTCTATGGTAAATTAATTCCCACGAGATATAGATGATCTTATAGATCTAGAGTCACATTGTTCATTTTAGCTATAATCATATATAAAGGAAAAGGGTTTAGCCACTAAGACTCAAGGGGAGTTAATCATTATGGATCCATATGAATATCGATGACCACCCTCTTGATTATGAATTTTTTTGGTTCACATGAATATGATAAAATTGTACCCTCCATTGATCTCACTCTAAGTACAGCTTGTTAAATGAATGATCCTCTTTTCACTACTATAAAAAATGAGAAAACTACATATATTTCTCAAGATACCATTCCTCTAGAGGTATATAAATTAGATATGGTCGAATATATAGAATAAATCATAGACATAATCACCTATATACCACATAAAACCTCAGTATCAATTTTTATTACCCTATATCAGTATCCTACCACATAGAAACATGAAATTACCTTGGATAGTATTAATATTATAGAAAATATAATAGACATAAAGGACTTTTCAAAGAAGATTCATGATACTCTACCCTCCCTACCATCCCCTACTCTACTAAATGATACTAATTCAAATAGGAATATAAGGGTGACCACTATAATGTAATAGTATCTTTCACTATTTATTCATTTTTTACTTATGTACTCTCTATTTCCATTATATATTTGGTGTATCCCATGTATTAATTTTTCTTTATAGTTTAATGTATTTATATTCTAAAATATTTTTAAAGAATACGTGGAAAATTACAATTAGTATCACTTATTAATGATGCTATATGATCTTTTTTTTGAACTAACATGATTTGAATAAGAAAATTCCATTTTCATTACCAAAATAAAACAAATCCTACTATTTCACACAAACACCACAATATTCAAATCTAGTAAGTAATTGAGGGGTGAATATTTTTTTAATAGAGGGGGTTTTCTATTTCTCTCTTATATTTTCATTCTTTCCAATGTTTCATTTATTAGTTATAATTCCTCACATCACTCTAACATAGATTTCCAACAGTAAGGAAAATGCATATTATTGAGTATGTGGTTGGAATTCATGAAATCACTAGAATTTTTTTTCGAATGAATTTTCTAAGAAGAATTTTTATTTATATAAGTTATTTAACATTATAAATTAAAAAATATTAAAATAAATGTGAAATTATTTTGGTTTAATTCATTGGAACTCAACAAATTATTATATTTAGGTTAAAATCCAAATTTATTTTTATATTTAATTACAAAATATCTTTGATTTTATTTTTAAAAGGTATTGTTCATTGGGTAATTAATTTTCATTGATTTTATGGATGAATACCCCTTTATTTCATAAATTACATTTTTGATTGACAAAAATGATCTATTTTTTGTACATTCATTCTAATACCATGTTTTTTGGAGATCATGGGACATACATTATTGATATAAAATTAAATTTAGTCTCATCAAACAATGAATATTTTCAATACTATATTTAAATGATTGAGGCAGTAGGTTTTTAACCCATTTTAAATTTCAACCTACCTTACATATAAATACATTTAAGATTATAAAATCTAAAAAATACCTTAATAAGGGGTTATATTACTAGACAATTTATCTTTCATATATATATTATTTGGTATAATCCTATGATTATTAAAATAACATTAATGAGGAATATTGGTGATACATTCTACTATCAAGTTAGAATTACGTGTAATAGAATATTTTATGTTTTCATTGGTGATTGGGAGAAATTAATGGAAGAAAATTAACATTTTTCTATATTATTTCTATATTAATTTGGAAAAAAATATAATGCATTGTGTTTTGGTTATATTGATGAAAATTCTACACAACCTTTGATCTTGTTACAATTGTTGTCATTAATAGAATATATTAGGGTAGTATGATGGGTATGGTATTTTTTCCATATGAATGTTTCCTTAAATAAATAAATAAAAATAAAAAATGGGAAGAATATTATATCATTATTATTTCATGTTGAATAATTAAATCTTTTTTAGAAGGAATAATGATGGGATCTGATTCCTATTTTCATATAAATTGGGATTTTTCACTCATATAAAATATAATATCATGTAATTTGATAAAAATATTAATCATATTTTTTATGAATTCATTTTTAAGGATTAAATCATGAACCACCCACCTTCAAACTCAAATTCATTAGAAACCTTTTAAAAAACTCTTTATAGGTCTGGTTTTATTTATATAAAGTGTTCATTAATAAATTGTGTGAGCTTATGGGTAGAGCCCAAGATCTTGTGATTGAATAAGACTCTAGTTTATATTATTTTTTAGTGTTGAATTAAATTATATTAGTAAGATAAATCATAAAATAGTTAGGGATGTCTATTGATGTATTGAGAAATAAAAATGTTATGGAAGAAGAGATAGTTTTTTAAATAAATTAACATTATTGGATACTAAGGAAGGATGAATGTATTGAATTTGATTATTATTATTTAATTATTTGTTTTATTGAAATGATTTGTGTTTATTTCCTCTTATTGTGGGTTTTTATTTGAATAATTGTTGATATTTTATTAATGACTTACAAATTGTCATGTAATGGGTAAATTTTCACATTTTAATTATACATGTTTTTTCATCATCATTTTAACGGATTCAGGGACATAATTTTTCTTAATATTATTTAATTTTGATGGTATTTGGAATATTTGTTGTTAAAATTACATGTGTATAATTTTTTATTAATCATTGAGTAATAATATCTTTTTATGCTAAAAACAATATTCATGACATGATATGTTTAACCTAGTATATGAGTTTGAAGGAAAAAAATAAGAAATCATAGTGTGACCAAAATCCACAATTCACAATTTAGTTTTGTAAGAATAAATACAATTGGAAAAGAAACCTTAACATAGTTCCCATCATTCATACTACAATTTCATTGAGACACATTAATTTGAGAGTCAATAAGTCTATGGAAGTTTCAATAGAAATTTTTACCATATATATAATATGATCTCTTGGTCAAGTTGAGTGTATATTAGATAATAACTTTTTCACCATGCTAATAATGAGGAACTATATCATGATCAATATGTTTAACAAAAAAAAATTTGATGATGGATTTATTCATGTTTTTTATTTAATATTAATTGAATGGTATTAATATAGGATAAGTGAGGTGGATCTATATGAGATTACTCTGAAGGATTCATGAAGTTATTGTGACATGATATAATTTTTTCAAAGAGAAAAGAATTTTCAAACTTTAATACAAATTGTAGAATCTTCATGGGATATTTTAATGATGGTTTTCTTATTTTTAGGGAATTATGAAGGCTAAGATACAAATATGGTATCAATAATAACACCATTTAATGTTACTATTTCATGTCATGGTGCATCAAAGATAGATGATTGAAGATAAGATTATGGATAACGTATTAGTGGGTTTTCTTAATGATATTCAATGAATTTTTATTCTAAATAAGATGATAAATATATCTTGTTATAATGCAACCTATTATGTTTTTCTAGAGCTAGTCTAGAATATCTCATAGGAAATTTATATATGGTTTTTATTTTTTCATATCAAGATGCATACTATTTTTTTGTGGTTGAAAAATAGTCAATAAATAGGTGATATTTCTATAATTTTATGTGTTTATTATCTTTTGGAGACTTTAGACTCTTGATCCCTGGTTCTATATTGTCTTAAAATTAATAATTTAGCTAAGTTATTTCTATTTTAATAATTAATATTCCACTTTACCACTTAATAATATGATAAAGTCTAGTATGGATGATCCCATCTCAACCATGTATGGAAAGTAACATAAGAGGTGAAGGATCAAGAGTATAAGGATGAATGGTTAAATTATTTTATTAATTTCATTAATGAATAGTAATTCCAAATTAGAAATTCTTTTATACATAATTTTATCTAATTTGTTGATATGAATTTTTACAATGAATTTATTAATGGATGAACTCTAAGGTGAATAAATGAAATAAACTATCACAAAAAGGTTATATTTACATTTTTATTTAAGGATAAAGCTTAATAGACTTGTGTTAGTTTATTTCTCTAAACAAGCTATCAATATTAACCTTTGATGAATCAATAGAATTTACTATAGAGGACTAGGTTATATTATAATGATCTTACTAGAAACTTTTTAAAACCATTCAAGGATGAAATAGATAGAAATATCTTGTTAATTATACATTGATGTTAGTCCCCCATATATCTTTCCATTAATTTTTTAATGTTTCATTTAATTTTTTTTTTTATTTTTGTTCTATAAATTTAAATTTTATAAATTTTGGCGTTAAAAATTTAGTAATATGCGGTCTTTTAGATCCCTTATTCTATTTTTGGGACTGTCCATAGAATTCAGCTACATTCCATCTTTGTAGTTTTAGTTTTAAGAAAAAAAATATTGATAAATTCTAAATTTGATAGCACATCAAAGGTAATAAAACTAGTCATATCATCGAATGTAATGTTATGAAGTATTTAAATGGTTATGTTTTAAACCCTTAATGAACAAATTATTATATGAATTCATATTTTTAGCACTACATTTAGCAACTACAACTCCCATGGTTATTAAATATCAATCATTATAAAAGGAAGAATTTTATTATTTTAAATTCTCTAATACTTTAACAATGTATTTTTAATTTGTATTATCATATTAATAGCCACTATCAAAATAGTATTGTAGTTAATTTCAATTTGTTTCAATGAAACAACAATTCAATCGTGGAATTAATTTACTCTAATTATTTTGAAAAACATGAAACACATTATTTTTTATTTAGTTTAAAATGATAATACCTCTTTCATATTTGATGAATATTGTACATAAAACTAATAAATGAATTACCAACATATTAAGGTTTTATTAAATATATATGTTTTGATGATTTTTAGAAATATGATAACCTTAAGAATTTCATAATACAATTTATTAAAGGATTAATTCTTTTGGAAACAAAGAAACTTATTAATAAAGAACCTCTAGTTTAAGGAAAACATAGTCGATATACTGGTTATAGTAGTAGGTATAATGCAATAAAAGTTTTACGTAGTATATTTTCCAATATTCATGTAGTTTGATGTTGATAGCTACATATCATGATGATCAATGTCATCCAGCATAAGGAATACAGGGCCAAACATTAGCTTTGAAGAAGTTAATACCTTCTAACAAGTCAATGGTCTGATATACCTAGAATAGTGTTTAGGGTTCCTCTTTTTACTTTTAAATAAAATTATAGAATATAAAATATTTAAGGATTATTTATTTTATAAATAAATTAATATTTTTTTGATTAACTATGATGTTTTTCTTTCTCATTGGCTGATGTAAATTAATGATATTTTCTTTTCCCCATAGAATTTATTAAATTCATTGGTAGTTATAAAACTCCACTATTTTTAATTATATGATAATTGTTTTAATTTATTTAAGTTATATTATTATTTAATATTAAAAATATATTGAATACATGATGAGTTTTAAATTTTTTATTTTATTTTGAACTACAATTCACACCCCTGTTATGGAGTGTTTTCCGAATCTTATATGATCTGACATCCTCAACCACATTTACATATTTCATTAAATTAATTATCTTCTAAAAAATGAATTCCAATTTTAAAACTAAAATTATTCATAAAAATTAGTAGTAAAATTTAATAAGAAATTTTTTTTCAGTCATGTATCATATTAAATCATTAAATATTTTAAATTGTTTTCTCCATTCTAGTTTGAGTTGTATAGTTTTTTTCTAAAAATGTTGTATTAAAATGATATACCTCTATATGAACACCTACCATTATAATCCTATATAATTTTTTATATGTATTATTTCAAAATAACATAGTCTTCCCATGTTTTCATAACCTTTTAAATGCCATTATTTCTATAATAAAGAAAAGTTTCTCATAAAAAGTGTTTTTATAACATGTACTTGATGGTTTTCATTGTTTTTAGGACTCTTCTAATATCTATTTTCAGAAAAATATATTAAATTGTAATATTATTATTCTAAATGGTCTAAATATTTAGTAAATTTTTGTTCTATATATTATATTATTTTTAACTTTAATGTTATAATTTTATAAATTAAATATATTTATATAGATTATTTTTCAATGAAAAAAATCCAATTCATTTTTCTTAGAATGAGTACTAATTTTTTGTATATGTAATCTAAGAAATTTATCACTCATCATAAAGTTATTTTATTATTTATTCAATTTTATATAATCTTATAATAATTAAAAAACATTCTCATTCTCCTTTAAAGTCTCACTAAAAACTTGGAATGGCTATTCAAAATTGAGAATGAATTTCTTTATTTGAATATAATCTTATAAAACATGAAATATGTGATTTCAAATTATATATAATTTTATAAATAATTTCATCAACTACATCATATATTTTATTCCCATCATTTATAAATACATTTAATTCACCTACCATATTCTGTATTATATCATATTTTTCTTTAATAACAGGTTCATTGGCAGTCTCTCTTCAATAAACAAGTGAAATTATGAAGAAATATCTATTTTTACATAAAAGTTTGACAAGGATCACATTCAATGGAAGATAATTATTGGATTGAAATCCATATTAAAGAGTCATTAAATTTTAGTCATTTCAATACAAGGGACCTCCTGGTAATTTTTTACATGATGTTTGTTTTTTAATACAAATAACATTAAAAGAAGATGTGTCGAACTACATGGACATTCATTAGTATGATATGTGAAAATACGTTTCTATCCATGAGTAAGGGTAGGATTATATATGTGATGACACGTATATATGGGAAATTAATGTTACTTAGTATCTTAGAGAACTAGAAGAATTTTTTATATAGAGTGTTCCTAGTTTATTCAGTGGAATCTATTTGTTAAATGGTACTTAAGATGTTTTAATGAGTTAAATTTAATTTTTTAAACATTATATATCAAATATTAAAGCTTTTAGATCATCATTTAACATAAACCCAATTTTTATATATCTTTTATTTAGAAAAATCATTCACCATCACTTAAAACATAATCCTCACTCTCCTTTGAAATGATAGTTTTATCTTCCTTATTATTTCATGTATAATATGAGGGAGATATTATCTAAATACTAATGTGTATAAAATACATGTTAGATTATATCATAGTATATGATATATGGAAAATATATAGGGAGGAACTATTAGATTAATGAAGTTATTTTTCCACATATAAGAATATTGTAAGGTATGATATTGGAAATATAGCAATTCTATTTTCTAATCTATTCATACTATATGATATTTGTCATATAATATTTCACATAAGATCATATATTATGATTCATATAAGAACCCATGATATAAGGTGGAAGTAAATCATTAAGATTTTTTACTTATATATCTTCGACATTAACAATCATTACTACATGTAATGTATGGGGAAATCAAAAAATAATTTATATGATAAATAAATATTGGATAAGGTTTCAATGAGGTGTAATTTAATAATACATTTTGAATCATATGAATAATCCTATGGTGATTTTAGAAGCATAGATATGACTTATATAAAGAAGGAAGTATCATTTGAGTTTCTTTATGGATTGAGTTCCATTCATCATGAAAATCCTTTTAGCCAAGGATCTCTCTTTCACCATCCTTTCCGCCAAAAAGGGATAGTGTACCATGGTTGTGAGGTGGTACAGGCCAAAATTTTTGGGTGATTCGGAAAGGCCAGTGGATACACCATAGAGGGATTAACTCATTGGTTTCTCCTTATGGATATTGATTAAACCACTATGGTTAAATATAGAACCTCAACCAACCATGGTAAAAGGTATACGTTCTTCTTTAATTTATATATGGTTTTATTTTTGTATAGAATGGCTAGTTTGGGTGTGATTTTGATAATGTCATATGATTCTTTGGATAAGTTTCTTTCGGTACTTAGACACCCCTCATCAGTATTAGAGATTTACTATTTGTTTGATTTATGAAATCGTATTTCATTAATGAAAATATCTTTATATTGTGGATTTAAAATTGGATATCATTAAAAATATTATGGAAATTTAATTATGCCTTTTTAAAGGTATAGGATATCATAAGGCGTGATATAGAACATCCTCTATAACTGGATTATGATATTGGATATCTATGAATGGGTCGCACCATATAATATGTGATATCATAGAATCTGATCCAATATAAACCTTCAAATTTACACATGTCATAGCATATTATATAGGATTTCATACCAGACAATGCCATTGATTGGTGCATATAAAAAAGAACATTTCATCACCTTAGATATATAAAATCATGTCTTAAAACGTGACACAAACGAACCAAGGGATATATCATGGGACACTTAGTACTATGTTTTAACTATGATAGGATCACTACTTATGTTTGATAATTCAATTGTTAAATATGATAGATAGAACTTGTAGAAGTTTTACGGATCATATTTCACCATATTTAAATTATTATATACTACATATCATTAAATATAAGAAAACCCTGATTTTTTTATAATTTCAATTAAGAATTGAATATATAATTTATAAAAAGTGTATGTATTATATAAATGGTTTTTTAGAATATATATTAAACTTTAAATGGTTTTTAAAAATTAATTAATGATAAAAATTTTATAATTAATGAATTTAATGTTACGAAACATTTATTAATGAAGTGTATATAATATTAAATATTAATTTTATAAGAGTTTTTAATTATATATCATGACCTGTAATTTTAATATAAAGTATTTAAACATGGATTATACATGAAAATTATAAAGTTTTTATAAATTAAAAAATAAGGTTACTTATAAAAGAGTTTAAATTTAGTATTATGAATTGTTCATAATATGTAATTTTTAATGTTCATATTGAAATCCTTATTATGGGAAATAATTTAAAATATATCAAGAGAGGTTTTAATAATTAATTTCATGAAATTTTATACATATGGTATTTAGATTAAGTAAGTTTTCAAAATAATAAAATTGGAATTTAAAATGTTTATATTAGATTTAATATCATATATTTAAGTTGAATTCCACATAAAAGTTTAATATAAATAATTTCATAATAGATATAAATTCCTATATATATAGTGTTTATATTTTGATTAATTATAGTGTGCATACAATGTGTGAAAAAATTATAAAAGGTTTATAAATTTTTTATTTATGAATTATTCATATATTTTTTACCTCATGATTAAATATATAATTTTTAATTTAGTTATATTTTTTTATTAACATAGATATAATTTTTATATTATCAACGTGTGTATGATTTTAGTTTTAAAATTTAAAACTGCTACTATAAATTGTCCTACAGGAATAAAAAAAGTTGCAAAGAGGGTATAATAATTTATTAATTTTTTTACTTCATAAATATTTTCGCATATTGGGTTATCAAATTTAATTTAATGGTAGATTGTATTTTATAATTATTATGTGTTATAATTGTAATGTAATTGAGGTCTCTTTAGAGTAAAGTAACACATGGTTGAGACTTTTGGTCAAACTAATAACTATCCTTGAGGCATATTTCCTATCTAGAAAATTGGGGGTATGTTATATTTTTTAAAAATATTACTCTTATAGGGAGTCATGATTTCATATGATTATTATATTTTACATGTGTTTTATGGAACTTCCATCTAGGTATGCATTCATACAAGATTTTTTCCCTAAATTGGTCATGATCATGGGGCCATGCATTCCCTCTTTCCAATGGTGGCTGCCATCATCATCTGAGTCATTTATGTCAGCTTCTTGATTAGAATGGGATGATGTGATATAATATCTTCTTTCCATAGATTAATCTTTAGAGTCTATCACATACTTTAGATTATCCTTGAATGTCTACGAAATGTTTTTGAATATCAGTCCATGTTCCATGTTCTATTAGACAACATTTAATTATGTATCATACTTCCATGATAGGGCTATTACTTGTGGTCGGATCTTCAGAACTACATTTAGTATGATGTGAATATAGAAATATCTTATTCATATGAACTAGTTTCGGGGTTTTATGCTCATGAAAGAAGTTTTATCCAGTAAAAAACAAATGAATTTCATGATTTTAATGAGTATAATTATGCTTGATGCATAATACATCATAGTATTATCACATGTGGTATCATATAATCATCATATAATGTGGTCTACAGTTGATATTTGAGGCATCTAGTACTTTTCAAACAAGGAAACGTAGGTTTGTCACCTAAGGAAGCCTAAGATCATCACTTAGGGAATCCTATACTCAACACACAACGTAATAATATTACACTCATCACCAAAGTGTATAACTAAGAGGACCTATGATCAACACGTAGATTTCTTTTTCTCATCACATAAGAAGTCTCAGGTATATCACATGATGTAGCATCTTAGGCTCATCACCCATATAGAGGGAGTAGATATCACATGCTAATCACAAAGGATTTCTAGGCTCATCACGTAAGGAATCGTAGGATCATTATATAGGAATGTATTTGGAATGTATCATATGGGTTTTTAATATTTTAATTTCAAGTGATTGAGGTTCCCATATATTTTTTTCACATAAGGGTCCAACCACCTATTTAGATTTCATTACGGACGGTCCCACATAAGCTCATCACATATGGGGTTTCACATATTTGGATTCGAGTGGGGAGTTCCTCAAATATGATCATACATTATGGGATGATTCATAGTTATAATGTAACACCCAAATATTTTATGATATATTTATTTTCAAAAAAAAATTAATTTCATTGAAATCTTACAATACACGCAATCCTTATTCTAAATAAACCTTAATACAATATATCATTATAATCTATCTGTTAAATTTACAAGTATGAAAAGGGATAACTATATTTTGAAAAAATTATGATTTACCCTTGTATAAAATAAATATATTGGTTATCAATTGATTAAAAATGAAAATAATAAACATTTGTAAGTGAAACAGACTTTATTCTGAAAAACTATTTTTATGAACACAATGTGTTTTTATTTTAATAAATTAAATGGATCATAATTGTTGAATTATTTTAATTAAAATTGTATATTATTTATTCTATAAAATTTTTGGACATTCATCAAATATTTTTACTATGCATGAGAAAAGAATATATATCCATTTTTTGGTCAAAATGTATTTTTAAAAAAACAGTTTTCATCTAGTTTTTCACACTACATTTAAAATGAATTTATTCCAGTTATAGAAATTGGATATTGAAAAATGTATTCAATATTTGGAATTAGGATGATAAAATTTTGTTTATAGTACTCTTTTATTTTTGTTTAATGCAAATAGTAACCATATAAAATGGTTACCACCTCAGTAAAGGTAAAATAGGTAAAATGAGGTTAAAATTTTGGGATAAGGCTTCAAAATTTATCTAACAATTGAATTTATCTTATTGTATTAGTGTAGCTTAATAATTTCCATCCAAACCTCAAATATATGGCCACTTTGTTCCATATTAATTTCAATATGACATTTATATTACTTTAAGACAAGAATAAATTTGAAATCTCACTCCATTGACTTGAATATCTATAAAAATTTTATTTTAGGATAAAAAGAGGATATTTTCTGTTATAAATGTTTATTTGAAATATAAAATATTTTTTTATAAATATAATTTATTTATTATTTTTAGTGATTTAATAAATATAATAAAAACTTATCCAATTCTGACAAAATGTTTATCCAATTAATATAAAAATAAAATAAATTATTCTAGAAATGTAAAAATTAATAAAATTTTACCGAATTATTTATTGAAAATTTAGGTAGATACATATGACATATAAAGGCTATCTTAAAAGAATTTATGTAAATAAATATTTTTATTGGTTTCATCAAATTCAAATAAAATTAATGCATTCAAAATTGAAATTAATGAAATTTTATAATAAATAATATATTTTTAAATAATTTAAAATTCATAAAAATAGTACCTCAATTTACATGAATGGAATTTGGTTCAAAATATCAACCTCAATTCATTTATGAGTCCTTTTTATATTAGTGGTAACATTTTTGACCATTAAGGAATAAAATAGTGGTTACCATGGTTAAGGTAAAAAATTATTAATGAATTGGTTATTGAAAAATATAAGGTTACAAATGACATAAAAACCAATATAAATTTCATTTGATGATTTTATTTCTACATTAACTTATTTTATTTGAATTCATAACCATTCTGAATCATTATTCTTGGGAATAAATTTATTATATTTTAATCTTTTATGAAATCCAGAGTGTGTCGTATCCCTCTCTAATAAAAGGGAACCCCTCATTTATCTTGTTTATACAAATTTGTGGTCTATATAAAGGTGAAACCCAAAAAATTATATTATAAAACTCCCTATCCATGTTCTATAGGATCTGACCTTCCCAAATTACTATCACTAGGTTCATTCATTGGAGATCCAAATGAGTTCTTTCAAAGAAGACTTTATCCAATTATGTGATCAATTTATTTATAATTATTCTGTAAATTCTTGTAAATATGTAAAATTTATCAGAAAACAATAAATTAAATATCCAAAATATACTAAAATGTTATTATTAACATGAAAGCACCATTATCTATCGCATTTCCTTTCATGTGGGAACTTAATCCATCACTCAAGCGTATGTGCGACTTAATGTCCCCTGGTTGAAATACAATTAATTTTTCATAACCATATTTTATTTATGGGTATTTTTATTGTTCTATATTTTATATTTGATATTTTTCATAGAAATATGTTTTATTAATAATAATAGCATTTCTATCTTCTTACCTTCAAATATTTTGTAAAACTACAACATTGTTCAAGCATAAATGTGGACTACCACAACCATGAAAAGATGTTATTTTTATATGGTTGTTAATAAAGATATAATTTATTGAATATATATGATATATATTGTATAAAAAGTATTTGTTAACTTTTAATTATAATTTCCCTTTAACTCACTCGATGCATCAAAAAATGAAAACAACATTCATGCATACAACTGACCTATCAAATCCAAGAATGGTGTAATTCATTTTTTTCCTAAATTGTATAGAAGAATTAAAATATATATATTTATAATTATTATATATTATATTAACATCATGATTTAAATCTTTCATATGATGGAGCCACAATCAAAGAACCAGGATCAGAACTTTTGAACTAAAACTATCGTGATGAATGAAAGGGTTAACACCATGAAATCATAATTTTAATAAAGAATAATTAATTAATGTGTGTTGAAATTTTAAAAGTGGGTAATATATGATATTATAAGTATGTTAATAAATTTTTACTAGATTATGATAAATGAAAATTTATTATAAAATAATTTAAATCTCTTTAAAATAAATATTGGCTCAAGTTAAGGGTTTATCATTCCAAATTGTCTTCATTGAGGCATATGTTTTTTTTTGAACTTATCTTCCCTTATGAGATGTATATATATCCACTTTGACATGTTATATCATTAATATAATTATTTACATGATATTTAATGCTTTGTTTTATGTTTTTCTTTCCATAGTATTTTGATTCAAAATATAACAAAGTGGTATGGATTTTATATTACATTCTCATTGTATATTAGAATTATTTATGATAAAGTTTTTTATGATAAAATTTCATGGTATACCTCTAAATAATCTAATTAATTTCTTTTATCCTCATATTTGTTTTGGAAAATACATGTTTTAATTTTATTTTTGACGTTATGTACTTAAGAAAATGAAATGAAAATTATAAGTTAAATCAATTTTCTTTATTTATTCAGTCGAAAAAACATTTTATTTGTTATCCAGGTTGTATAAAAATGATTTAAAGAATTTTTATTACTATCTTATAATTTTTTATATTCATTTATACCAAAGATTTAATTTTTAATATTATTTAAAAGGAATATTCTTGTTTTCTCCCAAATGATGAACTTATTTACTATTTTTTTGAAAAGTGTGAAAAGAATATTTTCTTTTGATTTATATGACATGAATGGAATTTCATTCCATTATTAAAACTCAATGTTTTAATTATTAATTTAAAATTTTCAAGGGTTTTTTATCCAATAAAATTTTGTCTTCCGTATTTGGGAATTTTCTAGATTTTGAATAAGTGATTTTAAAGTTAAAAATTGGTATTTTCTTCAAGACATGATCCAAGTGATCTTTTATTGTAATTTTTCATCTACAATACAATCATTTTATGTTACCTTATTTTATACTATGGATGTGATCAAATTATACAGTCCTTATTATTTATCTAAATAGTTAGTGATTATGATGAGAAAATTTCAATTAAACTTGTTTCTTTTCCATGGGTTATGTTATGATGTAATGATTATATGTTTATGGAACCTATATATTTTTCTCATATTATACGTTGATGAAATTTTTATAAAACATGTTCCATTACAAAGGTTATTATATGATGAATGTTTTGTGTTATTTTTGGTAACATAGGTATGATTTTTATTATGTGACTGGTGGGACTGGGATCATATTTCCTTCTAATTCCTTCGGTAATGATGGATATCTCATGATATAAAAGAGATTAGAATAGAGAGTGAAACAGATTTAGTAAGAGACTCTTTCCACTGTGATAGTCCCGAGAGTTACCCTTTACTACAATGATCATTTTGTGACTGAACTCAATCCACCATGACAATCTAGAATGTAATCATTGACTACTAAGGAATATAATTTCTATATATATTTATATTCTACATACTAATGTCTTATACAAATTTTATTCTCACATGAATCATGTACATTTATTAATTAGTGATTCATGTATTTTGAACTCTCAATATTTATTTCATGATTTTACATTGTGATCTATGATATTAAAGGTATGGTTTTCAAAGGTTATTCTCATGTTATCATACCATTATCATAATGTTATGTTTAATTGATCATTAATATCTTCATTTTTCCCTAGGGAGTATCATAACTAACACATTATTATATTTTATTTTCATAGGTTAGGAAGAATGGGATTGTCCATAATATGTATTAGAGGGGTTCTATTTACGTATAACATAGTGGGAGTTTATGTAGTTAACTTATGAACTATTTTTTATCAATGTTTCCAAAGGAACTACACATATATTATTTTTGTGTGGATCACTATTTTTTTTAATTAATAGGAATCTATTATGATGTGATGACTATGAATGAAATTTATGGTATTTGTCATTGTTATTGGCGATAGGATTTATTAAACTTTTGAAGCAATGATGAGAAAACATTATTTGGAACATTTGGATAATACTAAGTATTATAGAACGACATATGTTATGGTAAATAAATTATTTTGGTTTTCATAGAAAAATATCCATATATGAATACTATAAGTGGATGTGGTTTTGGTACAGATGCATCTATGTCTATTTACCCTAAAAAGAGTTTGTTGATTATATCTAGACCATCTTTATAGTGCATAGGTAGTGTTTACACTCCCGTAGGAAATTCTTTGTTCAATTCAAATTTTCTATGTAAACCCTTTTATAGTATTTGAATAGATGATGGACATTAATGGAAAAGGTTAAACATAGTGTGTAATAGATTGAAATAACGTGTCTTCATTTTCACACACTACAAATTATTTTTCATGATTATGTGGTTTACCACTATGATTATTATTGATCACACATTATTTTTGGTTTTATTCATTGGTTGGAACATAAAGGAACAATATTAACACTAAATTCAATGGAAAATTAAATGATTTACCACATGATAAACAAAATTTTCTGAGAGATTGAATTATAAATATTTTTTATTCTTAAAAAACTTTTCATATTATTGAATCATATTCAAATTCCAAATGAAAAAATAAGGGGAAATGATTTATTGATTCCTTGATGGGAAAAAACTACCTTCTTTTAGTGGGTATTCTTGTCCGTTATTAACTAAGAAATGGATCAGTACTGTTAAAATGAAAATTTTCTATTCTCCAATTTTTATATCATGAAAATGATCTATTTGTTATATATAATTTGGAAGGATAAGTAAATCAATTTTTAAATTTACTAAGAATATGATGTAATTGAAAAAATTGACACCATGAAATGGATTGAGTTTAATATACAATATTTCAATAAGTATATTCCTCAAATTATACATATTACTATTTATAATGTATTCCACAAGATAAATTATAAGGATGATGAATATATTAATACCTACGAGTAAAATTTTATATGAATTATGACGTAAACATTTAATATTATCATCTATACTTAAAGAAATATTGAACTATAATTTAGTGGATTAAAACCAAGTCTTCTAAGGGTCTTATATATAAGATACATTACTATATATATTGAAATAATGTGATGCTCTATCATAATGGAAATATATAATTGATTTACCCATCAATATTTATGTTTTTATAAGGAAGGAAATATAGAATTCAAATGAATCTCTAGAAAACATGGAGAGATGAATATTATCTTAATTTTATTCTCAAAGTGTGGATGGAAACATGGAGTAAATTATCTTATGGGAACCGATTAATGTTTTAAGTTTTTCCAGGAAGGTCATTATGATATTGATTGATAAAGTGATGTGAAGTGACTAGTCAATTAAAGGAAGAATGAAAAGTCTCACCAGAATGAACCACTCACACTCTTGTGTTTCAAATACAAGAATTTTGGTAATTATGCTATCTAGTGACCAAATCCAAAGGTTAATAACAATGACCACCATCATCAACCTCAAAATCATATAGACATTGGAAAATATCATGAGATCACTATTTCTGATCTGGATAATGAAGTGGTAAAAATTACACTTACCATCAACTCATGATTTTTTAATGTCTTATTTGATTTTGGATCTACCCACTCTTTTATATATGAAGAATTTTCTAATGGTATAATAGTTCCACCTCAACGATTATATGTTGAATTAGCAGTAAAAACCCATAATTTTATAATGATTTCATCTCAATTCATTTATTCTTCTATGATGTAAGTTTGTTGGAATTTAATTCCTAAAATTATCATTATTCTCCATCTATATGAATTAGAAATTATTTTTTGGAATGTCTTCGATTTCTTTTGATAAATCCTACATCAATTTATAAACATTAAATATTACATTTAATATTCTAAACGAGATTATTATTGAATATCATTGTGATGATAAATATGAACATCCAAGGTAAAGTTTATCTATTTTACGTGTCTTCAATCAAATTAAAAATAGGTTTTGATCTTATATGGTTGGGGTGGAACTCAAAATCCATGAAATGCCAACTATTCATTTGTTTTTTGATGCGTTTCTAAAATTGTTTCATAGTATTCCACCAAACCGTGATGTTGAGTTCTAAGTAGAACTCATACCTCATGATACACCATTTTTAAATACTATATATAGAATTTACATGAAAGAGTTGTAGTAATTGAAGAAGAAACACTATAATAATTAAGATATGTGATTTATTCGGTGAATTTAATCAACAAGAAGTGTACTAGTTTCATTTTTTTGAGATGGAAGATGAATCTTTACATATCTATATTAATTATCAAAAACCCAAAAAGATCATAGTCCATAATAAGTGTCATCTTCCTCGTATTGATGACGTGTTCGATCTTCTACTTAGAGATTGATACTTTTCTAAGATTGATATTTTCTCTAGATATCATCAATTCAGGGATAAGAAGGAGTATATATCCAATATAGTATTCCATGAAATTGATAAAATAATGAATATATAGTGATTCCATTTTTTATTACTAATTATCATGGTATATTAAAATATCTAATGAATATAGTGATTTGAGATTTAAATGATTGGGTTTTTTATATTCATTTTAGAAGACATTATTATATATTAAAAGGGAAAGGAAGATCGTATATATCAGATGATGATTCTATTTAAGACCCTAAAATGTATAAGTTGTGTAAAGAATTTACAATCAATGTATTTTGGTGACAAAAATATTTATTTTCTGGTCACATGATTTCAAGTGAGGGTATATCGGGCCATCCAATAAAGACATGAACTAATCACTTTCACTAAGATCCAATGTATTATTAGTTTGGATAGATATTATTTATTCATTATGGATAATTTCACATGAATATACAATCCACTCAATAAATTAACTTGTAATAGAGCCAAGTTCCTTCTGATTGTTGAATATGAGGAAACTTTTCAAGGAACAAATGGGAAGGTTACTCTGTGAAGCTGTGATTATATAACCCTATAGTGAAGGTAATTTTTTGATCTATAGTGATGAAACAAAGAATGGAATGGGATTCATTATCAAGCATAATGGTCAAGACATAGATTATGTACCATGACAATTGATGGTTCATGAAAAAAACTACCTAACTGGCGATTTAAATATATTTGTGGTACTTTTTCCAACAAATATATGGTTGGATTATATTTGTGGAGAAATATGTGATATATATATTTATCATAAATTTTTAAACTATATATTTTCTAAAAAATAGATGAATATAAACCCTAGAATATTGTTAGGGATGATTACATATTATGACTACTCAATAAATTAACTACCAAGGAAGGTGAAGAAAGATTTAGATATACTATGATGAAAGGATAATTTTAGTTTATATATGATAAGGATGAAAAAATATCCAATAATACTTAATTTATAAAGGATGGATGCAAAAAATCATTAACGAAGGTGAGAACATTTTTTCTTTATCAAATGAATGTTCAGACATCTATCCATGTGATTTGTAAAGAAGCGTATAAGGAAGATGTAAAACTGCAGAACAAGGTCAAAAATAGTCATAGGTTAAACTTTGATTATGATGGAATGATATGTTTCATAAACCTTTATTGTGTTCCATCCAAGCAATACTTTAAGGAGTTTTTTGATAATCCAGAAAGTTCATCATTATTTATTCCAACATGAATTAATTAGACACATGTATTTCTGAAAGAGTAGGTTTTATCATATAAAATGATAAGGGGTATGGAAAAGTGTATATCTTTGTGCTTGTTAATTCAGTAAGATGAGGTTGGGAGGTATAATTTCAAGTGGATTTTAAAACTGTTATCCATATGATAATGGTAATTGTAAAACATCACCATAAATTTTTTTGTCTGACTACCCAATTTTTTGTTTCTCTATATTGGTATTTGGGTTTTATCTAATAGAATTACAGAGTTAAAAAAATTAATTATTATGATAGTATATTTCTCTATTGATCATATTTCCATAATATTCATTAAAAATGTGGTCAAATATCAGGGACTACCATGTTCTATTATACCTGATTAGATTTCAAGGTTTACCTCAATGTTCTGAATAAGTCTTCAACAATAACTAGATGCATATTTGAGTTTCAATTCATCTTTCCATCCTAAAAATATGGTTAGTCTAGGAAATCCATTTAGACCCTATATTATATGTTGAGATCTTGTTCTATGGATTTTAATTGTAGTTCGGATCAATTCATTCCTCTCGTGGAGTTTTTTTTACAACAATAGTGTTTAATTAAGAATTAAAATGTCTCTTTATAAATACTTACATGGAAATAATGGAAGAAATAACACATTTCATGAAGAAGCTTTTTAAATTAAGATATTGGGACATTAGAAAAAAAAGAATAATTGGAAGAAAATGTATGAGATATTAAGTAGCATATCAAAGATTCTCATAGATGAAAGGAAAGTTATACAGATAATCGTCGGTGAGGTTTGAAGTCCATAGTTAGTGAGAATGTGTCTATATGAATTTCTCAAGGGAATCATATTTTTATATTTTGATTTAATATAATTTTTAGTTCTATTTATATATCACTTCTGACACTCTTCATCAGGTAGGGATGGAATATTTTCACTTTATTCTTCCACCAAACCTCTCTTAGGTTCACTATGTGTTCCATGTGTCTCTCTAAAGAAAGTACATAACTAATCCTTCACATGTAATTAAATCATAAATAATTCTGTTAGATCATTATATTTCTTATTAAGAACTACCAATGAAAATATTTGATCATATAGATAATTTTTTAAATCACAATACTACTCACCTGGTCAAAGTTCTATGGTTGAATCATACAATTGAATAAGTTTCATTGGAACCTGTGGATGTAATGAAATAGAGGTATAATATTTTATTTGTATAAAATTTATTGAAACTCATGGCTGAGATTTATTTTAAGGTGTGTATAATGTAACATAATAATATTTTACGATATATTTACTTTATAAAATTTATTTAATTTCTGTGATAACTTGAAATACTTAAAACCCTGAGTTTTAATAAATTGTAATACAATATAACATTATAAACAAGTAAATAAATTTATGGGAATGAATATGATATAATAAATTATGAATAATATACGGATTAAAAATGTTTAAAATAAATTCACTCGTAATCAATTTATAATAAATGATAATAAAAACATTTGTAAGTAAAAGAGTTGTTATTCTGAAAAAACAATTTTTATGCATGTAATGTTTTTTGATTTCAAAAATTTCTATTGATAAATATTTTAGTATTATTTAAATGAGATTTCTATATTATTGATTGTATAAAATTTTTTCACATTCATAAACAATTTTATTCAATAGATAGGAATATATATTAAGTTTTATTCGTAAAATGTATTTTCTAAAACAAATATTGCGTTTTGTGCGCTTATTTTGAAATGAATTTCATTCACTTATAGAAATTGAATAATGAAAAATATTTTCGATATTTGGAATTAGGATGATCAAATTTGGTAAATAATTAACTTTTATTTTTGGCCAATATCAATAGTTTCCATAGAAATATTTTTGTCTCCTCTATAAGGGTAAAATGGGTAAAATAGGGTTAAAATTTTAGGATAAGGATTTAAAATTTATCTAAAACATTCTTTTATCCTATTGGATGATATATTAAGGCCATTTCTAGATAATTCTCAAATATATGTCCACTAATTTTTATATATATTTCTATGTGAACTTTAAATTAATTTAAGATAAGAATAAATACAAAATGTCACTCTACTTACATTAATATCTAAATATTTTAAAAAATGATAAAAAGATGATAATTTTGGTTTTAAATTCTTTTTGAAAGATAAATTTTTTTATCAAAGTAATTTATTTGTAATTATTATTTATTGAATATTTATATTAAATGATTCTGAAACAACAACACGGTACTTATCCAATTAATAGAAAACTAAAATAATTGATTTTATAAATATTATAATAATTATAATTTTAGTTAATTAATGTGTTACATGAATTTTTGAGATACATATTATATGTTTCGGATGTGTTAAAAGATTATATTCAAATTTCACCGTTTTCTTGGGTACTTTTAATTGAAATTAAATTTATAATTCTAAAATTGACTATAATGATATTTTATGATAAAGATAATTTATTGAATGATTTAAAATTACAAAAAATAACATTCATAGGTAAATTGAATGTAATATGGTATAACATATCAAAGATGGTACATTTATGAGTCATTTGTTTCATTTATGGTAACATTCTTAACCTTTTAGGATTGAAATAGTTGTTACCATTGTTAAGGTCAAAAATGATTATTGAAGGGGTTAATCAAAATAATAACATTTAAAATGACATTAAACCCTATATAAATTTAATTTTATGTCTTATTTTGTCTTTATAATTATTTTTTACTACTCATATCAATTTGGGATGATTTAAATTTATAATGAATTTATTATATTTTAATCACTACCATAAATGCGGACAAGGGAAGAGATTAGGTTTCATTAGTGCTAGAAAAAAGTGACGATAAATCTACACTTTATCAGTGCTAATATTAGCTCTGATAAAAGTTTTTAATAAAAAATATCACTAATTTATATAAAATTTTTTAATTATATTCAAAAATAATGTTTATATGTATACATTAAATAAAAAATTCATGTTTATTATGTTTATTATGATTATGTTTTATTTATATGTTTATTATTCTTATTAGTTTTAGTTATATCTTAATTATATATTTGTTATAATATATGTTTATAATATTCTATATAATTTTTTTAATGTATTTATATATATACAAAACACTTATTTAATATATATATAAATATATTTCAATAAATATATGTTTCCAAATGAATATGTTAATTGATGTGTATGTTCTTCTCATGAATATATGTTTGTTTTTACCCTAAAGTTGGCCATATATACTATGATAATATATATACTTGGTGTGCTCATTCATTTCCTATATATATGAAGCTTTATCATATCATAAATACTTAAAATCATGATAAATATATTAAAATAAATAATAAAAGTATTTATTAAATTTAAAAATATAAATATTTAGTTAAATATATTTATTTACTTTTTAAACATATTATATATGATTATAATTATATGTACTAATTAAATATAAATATGATTAAATAATATATACAAAGACATAGACATATATATATATTTAAATACTTATGAGAATAAAAAAAAATATCAATTTCTATTAATATATATTTAATAATAATTTAAATTATAAAATTATACATATATTTATTTATTTAATTATAATTTATAAAGAGACACCATCAATATATATATATTTTAAATTATTAAATTATAATGAATATATTAATTATATATATTTATAAATTTATAAATATAATAAATATATTAGTAATAATTTTATAATTATGAATAAATGGTATGTTTTATTAGAGCTAATTAAAAGGCACTGATAAATCGTCTATTTATCAGCACTTTTTTAGCGCTGATAAAGATCATCCTTTATCAGTGCTAAAAAATCACTGAAAAGGGACCGTTTTATCAGCATTTTCTATTGTAGCGCGGATAAACCATGACTTTATCATCGCTTTTTAGCACTGATAATGATGAGCCTTTATCACTGCAAAAAAATGATGTTACAGTCATGTTTTGACCGTGCCTTCAATTTTTGCATTGATAAAACATACTTTTATCACCGCCTTTAATCTAGTGCTGATAAAAGTTTCATCGGGTTTTATAAATTAACCCTAACTTTATCCTCTTTCCCCTCACCCTCAAGCTCTCGTAGAAGCTGATCCCTACCACCTCCACTGTCGCCACTGTCTCCGATGATGTCGTCTTCAGCTCCTCTCCTCCCACCTCTCCTCCCTCCTCTCCAGCCTCCTTCTCCTCCTCAACCACCGACTCTTGTGCCACTACGAACCAAGCTTCTCTGCACGGCTCTCCTCCACCGTAAACAAAGCTTAGCCACTGAATCCAGTGTCACACCTATGTAGTATGAGGTAAATTAATCTTCCATGAGGATACCAAGTGACATGTTTCCATCATTTTATCTCTTTATAAATAATTTCCAATGTCCCTTGATCATCTTTTTGGCATGGTGCTGAAGTGGGTATGACCAGGGGTTTGTGGCAGCTAGGTTCGCACATGAACAATTGGTACATAATTGTAGGTTCATTAGGATTTATTTTTCATTTATTTTTATCATGTAATACACCCTTAATACATATGAAACATTATTAAGGATACGTTGGTGTTGTCTTGGTAGATTTTATTACTCACACCTTGTACGATCATTTCAATGCACATATGGACTTTATGTATAGGGATTCTGGAAAAGAGAAGGGGCCCATGGATTACAATTGAGTTGAGGAGAATGGATATGGAAATAGTATCGAGATGTACTCAATAGGATACTATATTTTAATTTATTTATTTCCTACTTTCATTTATACTCTGGCTTGTCTTACCTCATAGGGGGGCTCGTTTGTTTCTTTGTTATATGGAATGTATTCTATTTATTATTATTTTCTTCCATGTTTATAAACTAAGATGTTATTTATTTATTATTATTTATGTAATGACATGATACTAATAGTATATTTTTATCACTAATTATGTTCATAAAATCACTATTATTCAGTCGCCTCTTGAATACGATAAAGAACATGTGAGGTAATGTGACTCTTTAGCTTGGACCTAGTGGTTCAGGTCAGGGAATTACAATGTAACTATTTTGTATTATTTTAGGTGTCATGTTGTGATATCTTTACTATTCGATATTTGAGTTTTTTATGGGATGGGTGGTAAGGAATGTGGTGATTGGTTGTGGATCATGGAGAGACTACTAGAATTTTATTAGTTTTGGATTTTATTTTGGGATGTTATGTATTAGTCCTGTAGACCTAGATTTATATTTTAATTATTATTTTATATGTGGAATTGGTTAATGATTTATATTAAAATGGTATGTTGCTGCTATTTTTTAGTTAGTTTTTCATCCTTGATGAGTTTAATATGATTGGATGTTTCTTTTTATTTGAACTATTTCCTTATGTTTATGCACATTCAATACATGGATGGGTCATATCGTAATTTTAGGTGGAATCCTTATTGTGTTATTTAGATTATAAGGCTGAAATAATTCCCAATGGTTACGTTTTTATACCTTAGAACTAGTTTCCAATTAGGTGATCAGGAATGATCCTTGGGTCTTTACATGGACCAGATCAGATTCACATTTTAGGGGTGGCATGGGTTAGTTCATGATAAAATGGTATCATATCACCCTCTTCTTATTTAGGGTGTTCCATATTTTAAGGGAGGAACAAGTAAGTTGAAATTCGATAAGTAAGAATCATGAGTAGGTTCCTAATCACCCCTTGTGTGAGAAAACTTGATTTTCTATGGGTATTTGGGACTTCATTCTTGATTTTTAATTCCTTTTATAATTGTTTTTTATGGATATTTATTTCAGATGATGATGCTTTGATCCCCAATGAGTATACAAATAATTTTAGTGGTCTCAATGAGATTTGGGATTAAATTGGAGAAAGGACCAGAGCGATATGGTTAGCTCTATAGATTTATAAAACCTCATGGGGATTATAACGACCCATACTTTACATACATTGTTAATAATTCAAAATTGAAGCACACTTATTACAACATATGACAAAACCACAAAGGACCGTATAGGTATAGTGTCTTTAGAAACTGGGAAACATAAACAATTGGTTCATAAATCTTCTACAGTGTCTCCCATTTATTTCATCATATCTAGGGTCCCTTCTAGAATATTCTACTTAATATCCATCTTCCTGACCTGGGGAAAAGAAAAAATAAAAGGGTGAGCTCAAATGCTCAGCAAGGGAAAATAAAGGAAATAAAAATCATATCATATCTTTTTGAAAATCAAAACCTGCAAAAGAGATCATAATATCTTAACATGGAATAAATCATAGAAGTGAAAATGAGAACCCCATAATCATAACATAAAACTTGAAACTTTGTGGCATGCACACATAATCATGTAAAATCATTTCTTGTTAGTCATGACTCATTGCCAAGACTATCGTAGTGGACAAAGTCCCTTTCTGAATCGAGTAACCCTCGTTTCAGTCATGTTTCACTGAACCGGTATAACCTACCGTCCTAGCCCTGTCTATCTCATGAGATATAAAATCTTTACCCAATGCATTGGAGGGAGATATAGGTCCCACCCATCTTATAATGAATCCTTTCTTATGTGTGCCACAAAATCATAAATCATACATCATCGTATAACCCATGTAATAAAAATGGGATTCTTAAACAACATGACATCATAAAACAATTCATATAAGATAAAGGAATTCATAAAAATATTTCCATCACAACATAAAAAAATCCATGTAATAATAGGGATAAAAACAGAACCCTTTTATTATCTTAGATGGAAAATTATTTTGATAAAATACTTGAACTCCATTCTTGAGGAAAATATCCTTTCTACTTCAAAAACATTTTTCCTTTCATAACATGTCATACGACTTTAAAATAAAAGAAGTTGATTAAAAATAAACTTGAAAACTTGTAAAAGAAGCTTCTTGGAAATAATGTTTTAAAAATCAATTCATTCTGTATAAGTTAAAAAAACATTCTTTGCGTACTTTTGTCGGAAAAGTCAAAAAAGTACCTCGTACGAAAAAAGACAAAAGATTCCTTTCATGTTTTTTACTAAAAACTCACCGAAGGGTAAAATTGGATTTAAACAATTTTAGTTGGATGGAAATAATATTACATATTGATGAAACATGGATGTGGATGATAAAATACACCCCAGTAAATGCCAAAGTATAAACAATCTCGGATAAAAATGAGATTGTGATATTTCCCTTACCTTAGGTCCGATTTGCTTTGTACCTATCCGAAGCTCCTGTATAATGGTTTAAATAATGTTATTGACTTATTCCAGAATCATACATATTTATATGATATCATATATGGTCATATTCTTAGATTCTTATTAGTAATATTTCATTGTTACTTGTTACTCGGGTCTTTATTGCCTTTTGTTCTTATGCGTGTTTTGCCAAATAGATTCTTATTCTTATTTTAAGGTTATAGATACCTTATATCTAGAATGGTATTAGTGTTACATATATCATATTTATTCATTCAATTCATTTATATAATTACTATGTAATGATGATCATGTAGAACGAGTCGCATCACATCGTGGAGACGGTATTCCGTACGTACGCACGAGTGATGATATCATTCCTATGATCATGGAATTGTATTGGAGTATATGTATATTATTTCAGTATCAATATTACTTTATAATAATCATAAATAGTTACTCATTACACCATTATACCCATCCTTGTAAGGTGGTGGTGGAAAATAGATTACACCACGGCGTGGAGACGGTATTCCGTACGTACGCACACGTGGTGATTTCATTTTTCCATGGGATGGATAGAATGTGAATTAGGGTTGTTTCATATTTATAATAACATATCAGTATTTAAGTAATACTGATGTTATTACTTTATCATGAAACAACTAAAGAAGAAGAAGTTGAAGAAGAAAGAAATTGAAAAGATCGGTAATGGATATTACCTCTTCTTTGGAACGCCTCTTTGAATCCTCCACTTATGGAAGTAAGATTGGTCTTTGAAGAAAACCAGGACCTCTAGGATTATTCTAGGGAAGTGGAGAGGAGAAAATGGCAGGGGTTGGCCGAGCTTGAGTGCTCAAATTGGTGTGAGGAGGAGGGGGAGGAGGTGCCCTTTTATAAGGGAGGAGAGGGGCACCTTAGGAATATCTCAAAATATTATTTTATATTAAAGTCAAAATCGGTTTATAATGGTTCCAAAGGGTCTTATTTCGAAGATAAAGTGGGGATGGGTCTAACTCCTATCAACCAATAGGATTTAGAAAAGTTTAGGGTATTATTTTAACCTTATCAATTAGATTTAACTCTAAGTTAATTAATTTAACTTTTACCGTGTCTTTTTGTTTTCTTTCACTATATGGTTAATACACTTACTATAACATGCCAAACGAACCCCAAATTGTTTATTATTAATATATATCCTTATCTAAGTCATTTGGCCGAACCTTAGATTTTTAGGAATAAAATAACAATTAATAATATAATATTTGATTTAAAAACTATTTTGTGTCAATTTTAACACTATTTGATATATGATTTTTGTGAAAGTCATAACAGAATTATATGTTCGAATCAAGTTGATTAAATCAACATTAATATATCATAGTAACCTATAAAATTAGTATAATTCATAAAAAGTCTCAAATGACATTTAATTTGGTGTTTATAACACCAATTATGTCAATATTTCATTAATAAGATAATTACTGCATCATCATTGTGTCATAACTAAATTAAATTATTTAATGTCTAAAAATTACAAATAAAATACCATTATGTAGGAAATCTTTTTAGCTTTCTAATGAATATTTATAGTCGAATTTATCTTATGTATAACCCCATATTAAAAATGATTTACTTATTAAACTTTGATTTTAACTATTTTAACCCTTCTTTAAATAAATTAATAATAAATGTCCTAATCTAATCCAAGTGGGCCTAAATGGTCATATGTTATTCCTAAGTTTGTTTTTGGTCGAATTACACTTGTCCAATAGAATTAGGACATGTGTTAGGGTAATATTAATATCATATTTACCCTTAGTTACCCTATTTACTATTAACTGCGGTAAAAATAGTAAAAAGTTACTATTCACCAAAAAATTATTTTTATCTCATTGAACCAAATTTTACTTATTGATATCAATCATGTCTGTCGGATTTTTGAAATTCCATTCAGAGAAGCGGTAAAATTAAGTTTTATGCAAAATTCAGTTTTTAACCTACCACTTAGTGGTTTCACTATTCATCAAAAATTGAAAGTTTTCAGAAAAATACCAAAATTTCACCCTAGGCTAATTTCGATATTCTGAGTCCAAAAATGAAGTCCATTTTGAAAAATAAAATTTGCAAAATTTCAAAAAGTGGTTATTACTATTCATAACGGCTAGTTTTAATAGCATATTGTTGTTTAGTGAAACTCGGTATTGCGTACGACGCAAGCTATCGAGGAAGGTCGCGATTGCGTGTAAAGCAAGCCAAGCAAGTGTTGTGTAGAAAAAGATTCCTTTGATGATTTATATAACATAAAAGTCTTGGGTGTTACAGGGATCACACTATTGGATCTAGAAACCATCTCAAATGATAATGAATAATTGCAACATAGTTTTCCATCTTGATCAGATAAACTGTTCCCAACTCTATTCTTCTCCTATCATGGTTTGTTTACCTCTGTTTCATTCCAAATTGATTGAAATTGTATATTTCATTAGTATGGGGTTCATGAAGGATTTTTTATTATAAAATTGGTGCTTTTGGGTGTTATTTTTATTGATGTTATTGTTTAATCATTCAAACTCATATTTTAAAGGTAAAAATTTGTTTTATAAAATAGTTTTATTGTAAGAAATAATGAATTTTATGAAATGTTTTTTTATAGAAGAGGATTTTCAATAATTTTTCTCATTCAAAGGATAGGTATTATAGGTTGTTTAAAAAATGATATTAACTTGATATTTTCAATCTAAAATCAAATTGTTTTAAGATGATAATTCGAGAGTATTTTGAAAAAATATATGGGATTTTACGGATTTTAAGTGGGATCCTTGTTTTCATGAAGAGTCTAATATTTTAAAAACAATATAAAATGGTTTGTAGTTGTGGATTATTTTAGAAATGTGTAATATATTGAAAACGGGGTTTTGTAAGTTTTTTTATCGGTCGAGTTGTATTTTGGATTGTATTTGGTATATAGTGAATTTGTATGGTTTAGTTTTTGAATTGTGAATTTATCATGTTTATGTTTCGTATTATTTAGATTGTACCTCCCATAGAGTGTTCAAATAAGATTTGAAGGTTTGTTCATTGGTCATATAGTCGAGAAAATTATTCTCATTTCATAAAAGTGGTTTCGCTACATTTTTACTCCACCCAAACTCAAGATAAAGTGCTGGAGCCACAATACTCCATGAACTTCAACCGCATTTAAGTATTTTTAAATCATTTACCACCTTATTTTGACAATGATTGAGGTTCTCTTGAATAAATAGAGTGGATGCAGAGAATTGATGGAGACATAAATTCAATGGAATCTATTTTGGACTAAATATTAAAGGTTATAAGTTATTTATTTGAAGGACCTAACATAGTGTGGTGGTAGTTTATGGTTCATTATCAATTGCATGAGTCAATGTTTTGGGAATTATTCACAAGAACATTTATTCAATGGCACTATCCCAAGGAACTAAATGTGGATAAGGCCATTAAGATCATGATCCTTTATCAGGGTGAGTGGTAGATGAAGGTTTATACATATTATTTTAAATATCTAGTATTATTTTCTTAGGGGATAGTTAGTAATGACACATTAAAGGATATTTTATTAATAATAGTTCTTTTATCAAAACCTTGGATTGGTATTATTTAAATCTAGACAAACATATTTTGTGGAAGTAAATATAAGGGCCTTGTTAGTGGAATCTAATAAAGCAAAGAAACATGTTGAAATAGATTTGTTGAAATTGATTGATATGAGTGAAGATATTATTTCTGATGAAAATTAGAGGTTAGATGAGCCTGATTTGGAAGGGTGTGACAGTGAGGGTCAGACTACCCAATTGGTGGTTTCTCAATAAAGAAGAATATATCTCTCATATGGGTTCTTTATATGTGTTCATTTTGAGATAATTAATGTTTTATTTTCAAGTGTAAAAAATCTTATTTATTATGAGATGGGTAGTACCTATATTTCACACCAATGAATTGGGTAAAATATTATATTTCCTGATATATAAATGTTATGTGAATAGGTTAGTAAGTCTATAGGTTCAAAAAGGGTGATTGTGATTGCCTTAAGCTCTACTAATAATAATACATGTGAATAAGTTAGAAATTTTCTAGGTTCATGGGTTAGAGTTATTGTGTAAATCTCCAATCATAAATTTAAATGTGAATATGTTTTTGAGTATCCAATGGTGGGGTTAAAACACCAGAAAAGGAGTTCACCCACCAGTGATGGGTTGGCCAATCCATAAGGTTGATGGGAGGAACACTGAAAACTAGTGATCAGAGAAAGATAGGGGGTGTCATGAGACATATAAGGTGTGTGGCCAATAGTGATTTTCATTGGCTAGATAGAGGGAAGTGACAATGACATCTAGTTATTTTTTAGGGGTTCACTTTTTAAAATGATTCAAGTGTTTTGAAATGTTTCTTAAAAATTTATATGTGTTCAACATACCCTTTATTAGTTTTAAATATTTTTAAAATTGTTTAAAAAAGAATTGGGTTTTTGAGAATGTTTTTTTGGAACTAATTGGTTTACTTTAAAAAAATTGTTATTTTAAAGAGGAATTTTTATAAATTGATGGGTTTTTAATATAATTTCAACAGTGAATTTATAAATAGTTTTCAATGGAGGTTTAATGTCTATAAGTTTTTATCCTTGGTTAATTTTTATATCAATGTTTTGGTTATTTATTTTGTTAAATATTAATATCACCGAACAAAATAGGATGGATATGAATAAATAATGGATGAATTTCAATATTCTAACTAAAGAGTATGAAGATGGAGGGAAAGAGTTCATCAAGTTTGCAAAAGATCATCCATGTGAGCCTTCTAAAATCCTTTTTCCATGTTTACGCTGTTGTTATTCAATAAAATTTATTCCAGAGGAGTTGGAAGAATAATTTATCTCTCACAGAATAGATAAAAGTTATAAATGTTGGAATAAACAGATGAAAAAAGAGCGTGTATCTAGTGAAAGGGATAACACTGTGTTTTATGGATTATTTGATTGGTTAAAAGCATGGAAAATTCAAAAGACCATATTTAGGATGTGATTACATATGTGTATGATAATGAAAATCGTATTAATGAAATGATAATGATAGTTGAAGATGAACTTTTTGACTGCCCAAAATTGTTTGAGCTATTAAAGAGTTATGCAAAGATGTCATTGTATGATGGTTGCACTAAATATAAAGCATTTCCATCCATACTGAAGCTGTATAATTTGAATGTAGGCAACAGATGGAGTGATTCTAGTTTTATGTAATTACATTCTCTCTTTAATGACATGATCCTAAAAGGTAATGAGCTTATGAGCCAAACATACGATGTCGAACAAGTGCTACGCTTGATGGGTATGATCTCTAAAAGAATACATGCTTAACCGAATGATTTTATATTGTTTCTAAAGGACCAAAAATCACTTAAGGAATTACCAATGTGTGGGGCTTCTCGATACAATGAAGATGAATCTAGTCCTATGAAAGTTTCATGGTACTTTTCAATCAGTCCAAGGCTTAGGAACCTAAATAGAAGTGAGGAGACTTTAGGGAAATTGATTTGGCATGCAGATTGAATAAATAAAGAAAGAAAACTACGGCATCTGATAGACTCTCTTCAGTGGAAGAAAATTGATCATGAGTACCCTGACT
This sequence comes from Viscum album, assembly GCA_963277665.1. Classification (NCBI taxonomy): domain Eukaryota; kingdom Viridiplantae; phylum Streptophyta; class Magnoliopsida; order Santalales; family Viscaceae; genus Viscum; species Viscum album. The sequence goes on from OY728130.1 coordinate 925,922,705, forward strand.
TTGGAAATGAGCTGAGAAACCTTCATCTATCATTATCTAGAGATTGATTGAATCATTTTTTTTCAAAGAATCACTCACAGTACATGTCTGGTTATGTTGGTAAATTATAACTTTCCACCATGGTTATGAATGAAATGAAAACACATAATGTTTTCTATGCTTATATCAGGACCGAAAAAACCGCTTAATGATATTGATGTTTATTTGTCTCCATTGATCATAGATTTGAAAATATTGTGGGATTCAGGTGTTACAGTGTATGATGTTTTCAAAAATAAATATTTCACGTTGAGATCCATGTTGTACAAGATGATAAATGACTTCCCTTCTTAACGAAATGTTTCAGGATATAGCAGTAAATGAACTCTTGGGTGTCCCGGCTGTAAACAAGGTACAGATTCAATTAAGGTGAAACATTCATCGAAAACTGTGTTTCTAGTAAATAAAAGATTTATACCCCCAATGAAATAAGTACCAATCTTGGATGACATCATTCGATGGAAGTTTAGAAGAACGTACACCATTGTCTCCACAAATAGGTGATCAACTGTTTGATAAATTTAAAGATGTGGACACATCTTTTGGTAAACCATTTTTGAAAAACCATACCAAAACTGATTCAAAATGAAATTAGTTTTTTTATTTACCATACTGGAATTTTCTATAGGTCATACATTTTCTGGATGTTATGCATGTTGAAAAACATTTATGTGATAGTTTCATTGTCACATTGCTAAATGAGCCTGGTAAAACAAAGGATTGAATTAAGGATAGGTTGGACATGGTTGACATGGGAATACGAGAATAGTTGGCACTAGTGAATGGTGAAAAATGAAAATTTCTTCCTCCTATTTCTTACACTCTTTCCAGGCAGGACGCATATCAGTTTTGAAACTTCTTGAATGACCTAATTCTTCCAGAGGGGTATTCATCGAATATCAATAACATCATGTCAATGCATGATTTAATGTTAAATGTTCGGAAATCGTATTATTGAAATATTTTGATGAAAGATCTAATTCCTATAGGTTTATGTTTCATTTTTTCCAATAATTTTCATCATACATTAACAAAGAGATGTTTCTTCTTCAAAGCTATATGAATAAAATTTATAGACCTAACGAAATTTCTGAATATGGAAAGTGAAATTGTCTGCATGTTTTTTTAATTGGAAATTTTTTTCCCGCTGACATTCTTTGATATGATGGTTCTTTTGATGGTTCACTTGGTGAGAGATATTTGGCTATTTGGTCTTATGCACTATAGATGGATGTACCCCATTGAATGATATATTATGATTTTGAAAGGGTATGTAAAAAATTTAATCAGCCAAATGGTTGTATTGCAGAGTGAAATATTGTTGAGGAAGTCATTAAATCCTACACCGAATACCTGTCTGATGTGAAAAGAATTGGTCTAACAAAATCTCATCACACTAGAAAACATGGGTGGTGAAGAAATTTCTAGAAAGGAGGTTTTCACAATCAATATTACATATCTAGAGTAGGCCCAAATTTATTCTTTTCATAACAGTTTGGACGTTGGCCTATATGTTGAATCCCACAAATAAATTCTTAGGCATTCGAATCCATCAATGGGTGAAAAATGGATATCAAATAAACATAACAAATAGTTTATAGGATGGTTTCAGGACTATATTTTTAAGTAGTTAAATGAAAATCCATACTCAATTTTAGAACGACTTCGATGGCTAGTCATAGGACCAAGTGTGTACTTATTATCTTACAATTCTTATGTAATTAATGGTTATACATTCTATACTAATGAACATAATGAATTTAATACTAGACAGAATAGTGGAGTTACATGTTTGGCTGAAACGATGCATGTTTCTGTTTCTAAGGTCAGAAATCCAATTTATGTGAATATGTCATATTTTGGCATCATCAAAAAAATAGGGGAGTTGGACTATATGACATTCCGAGTGATGATTTTTCTATGCAATTGGGTTGATAACAAAAGTGTTGTTAAAAAATATGAGTTGGGATTTTTTAAAGTTTATTTTAGTAAGGAAGGGTACAAATATAAACCATTTATAATGGAATCACAGGATGTATAAGTATTTTATTTTCCAAATCCTACAAACAAAAACTGATCAATTGTTCTGTTATCAACCAAAACCACTGAATAGTTAGATGAAAATTCAATGTAGGATGACCCTTTCATTGGGACATCGCAGTCATTTAGTATTTGTCCTACTGTAGAAGGTGTTTTTTTATGTCATGGGAGACCACAATGAAGGTATTTGGATAGATGATAGAGGGGTCAAATCCCTTTAACCTTTAAAAAATAGAATTCAATAGTCATGTTTTATTTTTTTTCTAAAATACATCACGTTACATTATGTTAATACTTGTTCACTGTTACTTTTATGTTGTCTAAATTAAATGTTAAATCACATTTCAAGATAATGACTTCTATACGTGATGATGCTCCCAATCCCCAGGCACAACAGGTTTCTCGACCTGCTACTACTCACAGTGCAGACGAAAAAATGTTTTCTCAACCTGTTTCCTTATATTAATATATGTTTGTTGTTTCTTTTATGTTATCTTAATTAAATGTACACCCACTTTTATAGATAATCTTGTTTTCATGTGTTGATGCTATTAATTACCAGGCATAATAGGTTTCTCAACCTGCTGCTGCTCGTAGTGCAGATGAACAATTGGTTTCTCAACCTGTTGCTGCTCCCAGTGTAGAGGTACAACGACCATCTGTACATGTCAATGCTAGCCCTTCGAAGCCAGAAGAACTTATTGATGATGGTGGATCTGTGGAAATGAAATGTGATGAAACACCAGCGACATAGAAAAAATAGGATCACTATTGTTTTATGGTATTAGCAACAATCATTAATGCTAAAGTGAAAGGCATCAAATACAACAATGGATGAAATAAGTGGGGCCAACATGTTAACCCCAACAAGTCCATGTTATGTAGTTACATTAGAATAGTCATTCGAAAATGTGTGGCGATTGGTGTAAATTTATGGCACGAAGTTGTGGTTGATATTAAGACACTAATGTGGGGAGATATTACGGTATGATAATGATATCATTTTTTTTAATTTACTAAAAACTAAATAATGAAACATTGACATACACTTCATCATATCTAGAAGAGTGAATTTATAATATATGACTCACACAAAGACTATATATTAAGGGTTTTTGGAAGGATCATCAAGTTTTTTCTCACAATTTTAATGAAATATCATCTTAAAGATTCTGAAGGAAAAATAAAACTATACCCACCTGTTATTTATGCACACCTAATAACCAAGCATCGTGGGATGTGTTTATTGTTTGCCATATGAAGCAGTCTTTTTTGGTACATTATGTCTGGTAATACATTTTTTGACTGTATGTGTATTAATTACTTTACTTTATAGTGTTTTATTTATGAAACAACAACTGAGCTCTGAAAATAAACAATGGGCATCAAAACCATCGTAACCCTACCATAAAGCAAGGATGGGGTACGCATCACTTGAAAAAAAATTGGTACGTATTTTAAATCTAACATAAAACTTTTATGTGACATAAAACAACACAATATCTATGTTATTTTGTTTATATGAAGCTTGAAGATTCCAAATCCGCAACCACTTCCATACCACACCATGTGCTATGGAAGGAGGCATGTGTAACTAAATATAGAGAACTAATAGACGAAAACACACAAAAATTTTGGGAAACATGATTAAGTATGACATAACAAAAAAACTTTTTTTTAAATCACTATTAGATAACAATGATTAATTATATTTCTATATTTTCTATCTAACATAGTCACAAGAACCAAAAACACCCACACCAGATGCAGACATACTTTCAGTGGCCCTGAGGCAGCCAGATATGTATTGCTCTATTAGAGGTGTGGGTTTTCGGGTGACACCACGTACATATTTTGGGAAAAAAGTGGAGGATCGAAGTGTGGAAATAAAAAAGATGAGAGAAACATTAGCTATGTTTCAAGAAGAATTACAATGCTAGAGAGAGCTGATATCATGTTTTATGGTGGAGTCAAAGAGAAAAAAAAACATAAGAACAACCCACACGTGAAGATCTCACCCCACCCCCACTAGTATTGAGGTGATCCATTCCCCTAAAGAACCATTCTTAAATAAGTTAGTCAATTTTCTAATAAAGTTTTCTTTCAAATGTGAATCATATAGACACTAGACACTGATACCTTTCCTATATTGGTATTGTACAGGGTGAAAATGAATATGATTTATATCTATCAACACCCACCCATTTCCTTGTAGCGAGGGATACAATGTTCAATATCATGAACAACATGCTACACATCAGACCACTTCCGACAGATCATGTCATAGCTTCAATTAGTGTAGCCCTAGAGCTGAGCACCGAGCTACTTGTTCCAATGATGATGCAGATATACATATTTTTGAACAAGCTCCATGAAAATTCATCTCATGGTAATCAAATCTTGAAAAAGAACATGTCGATAATGAGGTATTCATTTACATTTTTATTTTCAAGATAAACCTTAAAAAATTAATGAAAAAGGTCTGAAGTGATGTAATTATTAAAGACTGACAAATAGAAGGGGATGAAATGAAAGACCAGTACAAAACCATCTCAACAATGAACCAACCGATAAAAATGATCTACCCAATGAACCTTAATCCCCATGTTTTATATCCCCATTTATTATCATTAATGGCTCATGTGGATATGAAGTTGAAATATGGTGGTAATTACATAATTGATTTTGAAGGAAATGTTTATGAAGGGGAAGCGATAGACTTCATTGGTGTTGAGAGTGAAAATGAAATCCTCGACTATGATTGGTTAGGTGGATCAGTTGTAAATGTTAACCTGAGGTATGTTTTCATGATTTAATTTTCCAAAAGATGATATACTATGATAATTATGACAAATACATTTCATATTTTTCATAGGAATATATATGGAAAATAATTGAATGGATTTCCCCACAAACCAAAATTTGCACTCGTTAGTCCTCTTGTCACCTCTAAAGAATATGAAGACATAACTTCGATGAAACATGATGAAATAGTGGGAGGACTACTCAAATTGTTTAACAGACAAATTACGGATGACAGCCTCTTCTTAATACCAAGGATTTAAGAATAAATCTATACAACTTAATCATATAAAATATATTTTAATTTCATTTATTAAGTATCCTTTATCTTGTTCTTAGGAAACATTGGATGCTCATTACAGTCAATTTGGATACTCCAAAGATTTATTTTTTAGATTCAATGCATGGATATCCAATAAACCAACTAAAAATGGTGGTGTTTTGGAATTTGTAATACACTACATCCAACTTTTTAGAAATAAAAATCCTGTTATATAATTTATTATCATTGAATAAGGATTCTATTATGATACATAAGTGCGTAAATATCATCTACATCATGGAATGAAGCCAGGGGAAAAGGACAAGAAACCTGACATGTAATATGACTCGATACAAATCAGGTTATATATAATAAGATTTCACTATCCAAACACCTATTAAAAAAATTAATTATTTTTCTCAATGTTTCTGTTGTGCCTGAATCAAACGGTAAAGATTTTGGTTATTATGATTGTAAATTTAAGAAAGAGATCATATTACATGAACAAAATAGCATCCCTAAATAGGTATTTTGGAATATAATTGATATTTAATTGAAAATACTTATTAATAATTTGTGTATTTATATTTTTTCAATACAAACATGACTGCCAAAAATAGTCATATTCACAAGATGATATAGATATTCATTGAAATTAATGGAAAGCATGCCTGATAGAAGATTTTACAAATATACAATGAAGGTGGTAAACTTCTCAAATAATTTTTATTTTTTTAATCTTTTATGTATTATCTTCCTCTTTGTTTGATGTTAATGTTGCGATTTGTGCAGCCTAAATGCCCCACTGAAATTCATGGTCGTTGGTGGTCCTTGTTTGTGTAATAAATGAATTTCATGTTTATTGGTTTTTTAAAATAAATTGGTGGTCCTCATTTACAGGGAATGTGTGTTGTTGATAGACCACAAAAGATAACCAGTATCTAGAAGGGGTTTACCCATCCCTTGATTTTTTTTTCTGACATCTTGAGACATAATAATAATATGAGATTACTCCACTCTTTAGTTGAAACCAGTGAAGAACCAACTGTTATATATTCATTCGGAGGACCTCAATATATGAGAGTTGGTTCTTCACTAGGTCAACTAAAGCTATATTGCAGATGGAGGATGTTATTCTGTGTCAATCGTATAGGGATCAAATATGTCACAAAAACTAAAGGGATGGGGAGAACCCATTTTGGATACTCATTATCTTTTGTGGTCTTTAAATAACACACGAGTACTACAAATTTTGTTAAAAAACCAATCAACTTGCAATTCATTTAGTGAAAAAAACACAACTATCAAAATGAAAAATGAGAAAACGAATTAAGAATTTATTTATACTTGTAAAAAATTTACTAAGAGTTAGATGTGACGTATTGGAATAAACTTAACCTCAATCCTATGAATGGCGTGACCAGTATGACATAAAATTTCCGTTATTAGTTTAAAATTAACAATTTAGATCAAAACGTGTCACTCATTGAAAACCAATAAAATGCACTCTGATTGTCTTAAAAATTAAGGACAGAAATTAAAAAGTTTTTTTGACATGTATGAAGAAGTCTCACATCAAAATGACACATGATGTGACCAGTATGACTCAAATTGCATGTTTTCGGTTTGAAATGACATTTTAGTAAAAAAAACACAACTAACATACTAAAAATTGAGGTAATACATTCTAATTGTTTTTATACTACAGGAAAATAATACATCAGTCATTTTTTATGTGTAGGAATCAACTTCACCTCAATTCGACGCATGGTGGCACTGGTATGACTCCAAATGTGTCGTTTTTATTTAAAATTTAAATTAATTCAAGTCAAAAAACACAACTGACAAACTAAAAACTAAGAAAACACACTCATATTGTTTTAATACACTAGGAAAAATATCCATGAGTAAGTTGTGATGTGGAGTAATCAACCCCATATCAATCCAATGAACGGTGTGATCGGTATGATTAAAAGTGTGCACTCTCAGTTTAAAACTGGCATTTTAGCTCAAAAACTATCAGTCACTAAAAAAAATAAAACGCTCTATGATTGTATTAAAAATTAAGGAAAAAAATTACTAAGTAATTTGTGATGTTTATGAAGTAGTCTCACGTCAAAGTAATGCACTAAGCGACCGGTATACCTCAAATTGCATGTTTTCGATTTGAAATGAAATTTTAGTAAAAAAACACAACTCACATAGTAAAAAACATGGAGATGCATTCCAATTGATTTGATACATTAGTAAAATGATCCATCAGTCATTTTTGATGTGTAGGAATCAACCATACCTCAATATGATGCACAGTGGAACTGGTATGACTCCAAATGTGTCATTTATATTTAAAATTGACATTAATTCAAGGGGAAAACACAAATTACATACTAAAAACTAAGAAAATACATTTGTATTGTTTTTATAATTTAGTACAATGATCCATGAGTTATTTTTGTTGTGTAGGTATCATCCTCACCTCAATACAATAAATAGTGTGTCCGATATGACTAAAAGTGTTTGATATCAGTTTAAAATTGACATTTTAGCTCAAAAAGTGTCACTCACTGAAAACCAAGAAAACACAATCTTATTGTCTTCCAAATTAAGTAATTCGATTCTTATGTCCATTATGAGGTGTATCATGCAGTTCCACATCAAACCAACGCACAATGCGACCGGTATGACCCAAATTGCATATTTTCGGTTTGAAATGGCATTTAGTAAAAAACAAAACTCATATACTGAAAATTGAGGAAAGGCATTCTGATTGTTTTGATACATTAGGAAAATGATTCATCAGTCTTTTTTGATGTGTAGAAATCTACCTCACCTAAATATAACACACAGTGTCCCCGGTATGACTTCAAATGTGTTATTTTTATTCAAAATTGACATTAATTCAACTGAAAAAACACTACTGACATACTAAAAACCAAGAAAATGCATTTGGATTGTTTTGATACATTAGGAAAATGATATATTTGTCAGTTTTGATGTGAAGGAACCAAAAACACCTCTATTTGACAAATGGTGTGACTAGTATGACTAAAAGTGTTCGTTATCTGTTTAAAGTTGACATTTCATCTCCAAAAGTTTCACTCAATGAAAAACATGAAAAAGCACTCCAATTGTCATACAAATTAAGGAATGTGATTTTTATTTCCTTTTTGATATTTATGAAGTAGTCTCATGTTAAAATGATGCACGATGCGACCAGTTAGACTCAAATTTCATGTTTTTTGTTTGAAATGATATTTTAGTAAAAAAACACAACTAACATGTTGAAGACCATGGAAATTAATTACAATTGTTTTAATACTTCAGTAAAACGATCCATCGGTCATTTGCTACATGTAGAAATCAACCTTACCTCAATCTGATGCACGGTGTCCCCAGTATGACTCCAAATGTGTCATTTTTATTTAAAATTTACATTAATTCAAATGAAAAAACACAACTGACATAATGAAAGCCCATCAAACACATTCATACAATTTTGATACCATAGTGCAATGATCCATGAGTAATTTTTGATGTGCAGGAATCAACCCCACCTAAACCTAATGAACGGTGTGAGTGGTATGACTAAAAGTGTCCTCTATCAGTTTTAAGTCGACAGTTTAGGTCAAAAAGTGTCACTCACTGAAAGACAAGAAAACACACTATGATTGTCTTTCAAATTAAGTAAAGTGATTTTTATGTCCTTTTTGGTGTGTATGAAGCAGTCTCATGTCCAATCGACGGACGATGTGACCTGTATCACCCAAATTGCATGTTTTCGGTTTGAAATGATATTTTAGTAAAAAAACAAATGTTATTCTGAGAACCAGTGAAATTCATTCCGATTGGTTTGATACTTTTACACAATGATCCATTAGTAACTTTTGATGTGTAGGAATCAACAACACCTCAACCTGCTGCACGGTGCTACCGGTATGACTCCAAATGTGTCATTTTTATTTAAAATTTACATTAATTCAAGTGAAAAAACAGAATTTTCATAGTGAAAACTAGGAAAAAGCTTTTGGATTGTTTAGATACTTTATGAAAATGTTCCATGATTAATTTGTGACATATAAGAATTAAACCCTCCTCAATCTGATGAATAGTGTCATCGGTATGACTAAAATTTCTATCTATCAGTTAAAAATTGATATTTTTGCTCAAAACTTGTCACTCACTGAAAACCAAGAAAATTTCCTCTGATTGTCTTCTAAATTAAGTACACTGATTTATAATTACATTTTGATGTGTATGAAGTAGTCTCACATAAAACTGAACCATTATGCGACTAGTAGGACTCAAATTTCATGTTTTCTGTTTGAAATGTCATTTTAGTAAAAAAACATAACTAATAAAATGAAAACCATGGGAATGCATTCTGATTTTTTTAATACATTAGGAAAATGATCCATTAGTCATTTCTAACGTGTATGAATCAAACTTACCTCAATCTGATATACATTTTCACTGGCATGACTCCAAGTGTGTCATTTTTATAAAAAATTGACATTTATTTATGGAATTTGTCATATTAATGTTTAATTTATTTTTTTTAATATTACTAACATAATATTTGTTTTCTTACATAGTTGGACCCTTTTTCTCAAGTTGGGATTATATTTTTGGTGACTATTACCATCAGAGGACATTTTTTAGAGGGGATCATAGACGTCAAAAGAGAAAACATTAATGTTTTTAACTGTTTGTTAGATATTTGTAAATGTAATTTTATAAAACATTTTTCAAAATGTATATAGAATTGTTTTTTTGGTATATACCATGAGTAAATATATTTTTGTTCATTATGTCAATTAAATGTATATAGCATTATTTGAAAACTTTTGTTTGTGCTGCTAGTTTTTTCAACATTTTCATCATGTATGTGGTTCATTTTAATGTATATAGTATGAGCAGTTGTTTTCAGTAGGTTTTTGATTATTTGTGCAGGTTATTTTTGTTGGTTTGATTATTTCAGTTGGCTGTATTGTTTTTCAGTTTAATGGTTGTATTGTTATATAAACAACACACCCAGACAGGGAATCCTTTATCAACACTAGTTGAAACACTAATAAATGGGGAATTTATCATCTCTTTGAATAGAACTAATAAAAGGTACCCCCCTAAGAACATCTCGATTAGTAGTGGTTTTTTGTGCCGATAAAGGTCTTTTTTAGGACTGGTAAAAGCCTATTTTGTGGTAGTGAATCTTTTAAGAAATTCAAAGTGTGTCCCCTCCCTCCTTTATAAAAGGAGACCCCCCTTTTCTTCTATTTAAAATAATTTGAGACTTCTTTATTAACGAATCCATAGATAATTATCTTATAAAATTCTATATCCATGTTCTAGATGTTTTTAACTTCCTAAAATAACAACCCAATAATCCTTAATATGATATCTAAAGCAGTTCTTCCAAAGAAAAAGTAATGGTATAAGTCGATAACATTATTTTTAATTATTCCTTTACAACATATAAATATATCTATTTTATCATAAATTAATATATTTAATAACCCAAATGCACTTAAATGATATTATTATTATGAAACCCTCATTGTCCACTATCGTTTCCATCAAATGGGATGTGAAAGTATCTCTTCTACATATGTATAGATTATCATCTCTTGGTTGTGATACAATTAATTTTTCATCAACATATTATACTGATGGGTACTATGAATGTTTTAATGTTTATATATGATATTTAGGACATAATTATTCTTATATAATGATAATATTATATGCACCTTATAATTTTCAAATCATTTAGAAAACCATAATGTCGCTCGTGCGTACATGTGGTCTACCACATCTATGAAGCGATGTTATTTATTTTCCATTTCTATTTTTCTAGGATATTAATAAGGATATATTTAATTAATATATATGATATATATGATATAATATTGATTTTTTGTAGGTGAATTTTTTTAACCTTTCATTTTCATCTATTGACAACCGAAAATAGCGTTCATGTGTACATACAACCTACCATCTCCATCAATCGTGTAATTCATTTTTCTATCTCTAGATTTTATTGATGAATATATATATATATATATAATGAATATACATTATATTTTTAATGTCCTGAATTTTCTTCTGTATTATTTTAAATAAGGTATGGTATTATTTCCAGACCAAGCACTAAGACAGTGTGCGATTCTGAGGCCCAGTTTTCCCAAAATAAAATTTTGAAAATATTAAGCTTTAAATAGAACGTGTGACCAGTTTCCATGAAAATGTGGAATAACTTCTAATTAGGTTCCTAACTCAAAACTATTAGGGAATTGTTGTGTTCAGAGCAACAATTTTACCCTAGGTGAGGGACAACATCATCTAGAGTGGGCCGACTGTGAATGTATGTTTTTAGAAGTCTAATGAATAAAATAAATTTCTATTTTATTTTATTTTTATGTTATGTAGACATAGAGATGTTTCCATTTAATTAATCCATATCAGAAAATTCTTGGTTATCCCTGTAACCCTGAAATTCCTCTGAGACGTGGAAAGTAACCCTCTCAAGAAATTTTGATGATAGACCAACTGGATCATGGATCATCATGCCAACGGAGTTTGAGGATCTCTTCAACGGTGGAAACACATCCATTCTTTATCAACAATCAATCTAAAATCATGGTAGGGTGGTTGTTTCTTTTTTTATTTTACATTTTCTTGAATTCTACAAATAATGTGGGATAATCCATGAATAGATTTTCCTGAGGATTAGTCTTATGTTGAGGGAGGGATTTTAATGATAGGGTAATGAGAGTTTTTCCTTGGCATTTTAATCCGAACTCTCCAATCTTGATTATTTTTCAAGAAATTTTGGCCAAGATTGTTTAAATAGTCACTATTTTTGTTTTCTCTATCATTTCATTGTGTTCATCACTATTGGGCCCCCGTGGCCAAGATGTGACGTTTCCAAGAGATTCTAAGCCTGATCGGACCAATAGATTTGAGGTGAATTGACATCAGAGGCTTAATCTATGAAGACCGGGACCCGAGAATGCCAAATCTTTAGTAGTTCTAAAAATCAGGCACCATTGGTGGATCGATGATCCTCAAAAGGGGTTATAGGTATGGTTCTGACATGGAATTATAGCAAGGAAATGCTATGACAATGTGTGGCGGAGGCAGTCAGCAGTGACCAGAGGCGTCTGGATGCGACGACGTTGACAGCTAGAGGTGGCGACATCGGTAGATGTAGCGGAACACGTGAAGTGTGGACGTGGTGGGAGTCATTCATAGAGAATATGGGATCCATGGGTGATGCAGAGTCCATAGTAGACATGGCGTGTGGAGCCACGCGTTGAGGTGGCTATGGGGAATGACGGGGCGACCGCGTGGGATGCGATCCACCAGAGTAGGTCGGACGCTGAGGGCCAAAATGGGGTAGTGGGGTGCGACCATGTGGTCAGGTTGTCCAATTTTCTATGAAGACTGGAGCGTGCTAGGATGGGTCAGGCCAAAGTAGGTCAAGCCAACTATGTCGGACTCAGGTCAGGCCCATTGTCCTAGTAACCACTCTATAAAATATTCAAACGGACATAACATTCAAACAGAGCATATATTTGATGTGGCACCTATGGAGTTTAGAAATTTATGTTGATAAGGCCCTCTTGAGAACAATTTTGGGTTTTAACACAGACATACTTCCAGTAAAACTGGCCATTTACATGGGCCTTACCTAGGGTTAATGGACATGGTGGTTGTGACCACTACTCATCGTGAACCATCCATTCCTATTCATATTGATTCTCTAATCCACCATATATTGGATGATTTTTGTTAGGGTTGGATCCCTTTATAATTTCCCTAGTGGTTAGTTGGTATTGTTTCCTACTCACAGAAGTATGATCCCTTTAGTAGCACTTCCCAGATTTAATTTTTAGAATCCACTGAGAGGCTTATAGAGGATCCTCTATTCCTTATTCATTCCCTAGGTAGTGTCTTCGGTATTGATGTAAAATAATTAAATAGTAATTGATCCTTTAATTAGCTTGTTGATCCAGATGGAGTTGTTGGTATGACCCCATGTCCCTAATTGTGATCCTCCTTTGATGTACCGTATCTCTCTTTAGATCTATCATCATATCCCACTCATAGTGTTTCTGGATGAACAATACTTCTCTAATGGATGTCATATGTGCTATCAGACTCGAGGGTGTGTTCTCTCAGCTGAGTTCTTTGTGGAATATTTTAACTGAATCCCTAATGTTTTTATGAAGTATCTATGACCTACCTCTAGACTGTTTGTCTGGGATTGAGTATATTTGGATATACTTGTTAAATGTTTTGTAGACACATATATGTTAAGACCTGACTATACATATTCTTTTTTTATTACATTGTGATTTTTGTGGTCTCTTAATGATTATTGTCATACTCACCCATAAATGGGGTTTTCCCCTACATGTTGTGTCTTCTGAAGACAATCAACATTTTGGCAGAGTCTAGGGTGGAACCGAATCAGACAATGATTTGTAAGATTATTCATGCTAAGGTGTTCCTACAAATTCAGATAGCAATCCCAGTACCATTGTTTATTAGATGTACTTTTTGGTTTATAGACTCTTGAGTTTTTGGTGGGTTTGTATTCTGGACCAATTTACATTCCAATGATTTCACTATTATAATCTAGTTGTGGAATATAGTGTCTTTCATGCATTTTTTACTTAGTGTTTTTTAAATTTTATCATTTACGGCTTGGATATGTGTGCATGCATACATATACTTTAGGGTAATGCCACTCATTTTTGATATATTCCTACTCAATGATAGTCAATAGCCCCTGGCCTATTGGAGGTGGGTGTGGGGTAGTCACGACATTGGACACTCTCAGATGGGTTGTGATAGAGTGGTATCAGATGTGGTCGGTTCTACCCTAGGATTGAGTCTGTGAGATTGGTTTGGGGTGATAGTGTTAAATGTTTTGAGTTTACCTTTCATTCCAGTGACTCTAGTTTCGGTGCAGTAGTCGACATATCTATACATTATGACTCTGATAACTTGCTTTTCGACTCGGTATTTGAGAAAAATGTTTGTAGGGATAACAACGGTACATGCATCATATATGAATGGGTTTGGATTTCCATTTCCTTCTTGACTCAGCAATCCAGGTATACTCATTAGTTGTGGTAAATCTTATATCATAAAAAGATGCCTCTATGATTCATACTAGATAAGATTCAGTACCTCGATCACAAGGATGACCCCCTCAGTAACGAGGCTTCAGTATAAGGACTGGTTTCCCAGATGTTACCTCTAGGAGGTGCACCGGCTATACTGTCACCTATAAAGCAACCAATGGTACATATAGTGCCAACAGACGAGGAGTGCATGATGAGTGAAGTCCATGATTTTTAGAGAAATAAACCCCTCAGGATCTGAGGTGAGTATGACCCTTAGGCAGATCAGGACTGGATTAAGTCGGTGACCCTTGTTTTCAATCTAGTCGGCACACTGGCCGATCATATGGAGGTCTTGGCAGAGATCCTTATACGAAGATCAGCAGGGTGATGGTGGAGTTTAGCTACCCAAACTCTTGACAAGGAAACACTCTCATGGAAAGAGTTCAAGAACCTATTTAGAAGGGAGTTCTCACCATTTTTGAAAAGATATTTGTGTATACATGAACATTTCAGCTTTAGTAGGGCAGTTTGATAGTTGATGATTATTCATTGAGGTTTACTATCCTTTCCAAGTACTTGATGGATATGGTTGAAGATCAGTTCTTAATGGATGGCACATTTGATTGGGGTCTTCATGGATAGATTAGATCCAATATTATCCTTATGAGCATCCCTACTTATAATGGGTGCTTGAGAAGGCCTTAGTTGTGGGGAGCTTTCTAGCTGGGCAAAGATCACCGATTATAGTCCATAGAAAACAAGAATGTGCAGAGATATTGGTACCAAGGAACCGAAGTCAGCCTTAATGATCTGAACATAGTAGTCATTTTTGGGGGACGTCCTAGGACATAGGGTCTATAGTTCAAGGCTCTCTGGCTGGGTCCATCCAGCCTAGAGAGAGGTGATTTTTCTCATGTGATGGTAGGGGACATCTCGCTTGAGATTATCCAACCCATTGTGATACTGATAGGGAGACATTGGATATACCAAAGAGGTATAGGTAGTGGCAAGATCATACATATCCATAGGGAGGTGGACATTGAAAATGAGCTTGGAGAGCATCATGAGGTTGTCTACATTTCAACTTTCTACCACCACCATGCCCAGGTGGTCCACGCCAGGCTTAGGGAACTAGAGCACAAGGTCGAGGATAGATTCATGTGATCAAGGAATATAACCTAGGGTATCTAGGGATAAATTTAGGTACAATTTGGTTATTTTATACTCTTGTTTTTTTACTAATATATATAGGTTTTATTCATTCCTTACTCACCACATATCTTGTACGAGATCTTGAGATTCTGGTAGAACCATTGACTTGACCCTTATGGTTGGATACACTTATGGGAGGAGACCCAATTATCACACATCTATACTGATAGTCTGACCTTAACCTTGGAGGTGAGATTTTCGGTTCGATCCTCTTGGTGGAATCGTCGAGGCCATACTATGTCATTCTTAGTACGGACTAGTTATCTTTATCCCTTGACCAGATTGATTGTTTTAGGAAAAGGGTTTGGTGTATCCACTATAATTGGATGAGCATTTCCTTTTTTTATTAAAAAGTAAACCTATAAAAAATTGGATATACTCATTCATAGGATATAATAGCCAATCCCTCATCACTTGGCTAGCCAGACCCTTGGTGTAGAAAATGTTATGAGTTTCCAGTTCCCAGTAGTAGTGGTTGAGTACGAGGATGTCTTCATAGAATATGTTTTAGGATGATCTCCCATTTGGGAGATTTATTTATAAATTGACATACACCCTGGTATGACATGGATATCCTCACCAGTATATCATGTGGCTCCCATAGAGCTTAGTAAGTTGATGTCATAGTTGGAGTATTTGTAGAGGAAGGGATTCGTGAGACCTTGTGTTTCACCCTGGGTGGCCCTATTGTTGTTTCCCAAAAAAGGAGATGATAGATTGAGGTTGTTTTTGGATTACAGGTTCTTGAACTAGGTGACCGTGAAGAACAAGAATCCACTACTGAGGATCGATGACCTATTCTACTAGTTGAGTGGGGCACAATGGTTCTTGAAAGCTGGCCTCTGATTAGGCTATCACCAGTTATGATACAGGATGAGGATATACTGAAGACAGATTTTAGATGTCACTACAGTCATTATGAGAACTCGGTGATGCTCTTTTGCATGATAAATTCCCCATTAGTGTTAATGGGACTCATGAACCAAATCTTTGATCCCTATATAGACTGGTCCATGGCAGTCTTCATCGATAATATCCTTGTATACTCAATGTCTAAGGAGGAGCACACGAGTCACTTAAGGATGGTTCTAGACGTGCTCCAAGAGAAATAGCTTTATGGGAAACTCTCGAAGTTCTTGTTCTGGATTTAGGTATTCCACATTCTAGGACATGTTATCTCAAAATATGGAGTGGCAATGGACCCATCCAAGGTCGAGGCAGTGTTAGAATGGGATCCAACTAGGAGTGTGATGGAGGTGCAAAGATTCCATGGTTAGGAAGGCTATTATTAGAGATTCATACATGGTTTCTCTAGGATATTAGTAGCTATGACATCTTTGACCTGAAATGAGTAGGCTTTTCTGTTGATGGAGAATTGTCAACAGTATTTCCAGCAGTTGAGGAGTAATTTGATGAGTGCCCCAATCTTGTGATTGCATGAGGAGGGTGTCGAGTATGTAGTGTTCTATGATTCATCCGGAACCGGTCTTGGTAGTGTTCTAATGAAGAGGAAAGAAATGATTGCCTATGATTCACACTAGTTGATACCACAGGAAAATAACTACGTGACCCATGATATTGAGTTTGAAGAGGTAGAATTAACGCTGAAGATGTGGAGGCACTAACTATTGGGTGAGTAGTTTATCGTCTCCTATGATCAGAAGAGTCTAAATTATATATTATCTCAGAAGTATATGAACCTGAGATAGAGGTGGTGGCTATAGTTTCTCTAGGTTTATGTCTTTGAGATAATTTATACTCCTAGTAAGGTGAACATGGTGGAAAATGATCTCCTTAAGAGATTGATTTCATATTTTTTGGATGAGGTGTCAGAGTAGTTGTCCTCGTTGGAGTTATCATTTATGGCTGGAGATGGGGTATCTTACCTCTAGTCGATCCTTGATACCCCTACACTCTTAAAGTGAGTTAGGGAATAAAATCTTGGGGATACCGACTATGAGACTCTACATGCTTAGTTATCTGAAGGACATGCTACTAAGTGATATTAAAAAGGTGGGGAGCATGTCATTATTTTTAAAGGACACACAATTGTACCATGGGAATTGCAGGAGGAGGTTATGAGAGGGTTCCACACATCCCCATTGGCGATATTTCCAGGTGTTCTAAAGATGTAACAGGACCTCCGTTGTTAGTTTTGGTGGCTATGAATGAAGAATAATGTTGCATAGTTCATTTATCGGTGCCTCACTTATAAGGAAGTGAATGTTGGGAACTAGTTTCCAACGGGTTTGGATCAACCCCTTTAGGTGCCATGGTGGAATTAAGATGAGATATTGTTGGAATTAATGATGGTTTCTCCTCATACGTCTAGGGGACACAATACCATATGGGTGATCATTGACTAAATCACCAATTAGGACAACTTATTACAAATCCATAAGCTGAGCTCAGGAAAGAGCTTGGGGTTCCTCTATGTGTAAGAGATTTTTCAGCATCATGGAGTGTCATCGATGATTATTTCGGATCATGATGTTTGTTTCACATCCCAGTTATGGAAGGAATTTCAGGAAGAATTTTTTACTCAGTTACGCTTGAGTATGATGTTTTATCCCTAGAAATATGGCTATACAGAGAGGACCATTCAAGTTCTGGAGGAGATATTCTGGACTTGCATCTTGGATTTTAGTTGTAGTTGGAAGGATCACCTACCTTTGGTGGAGTTTTCTTACAACAATAGCTACCACTCCTCCATTGGTATGGAACCATTTGAGGCTCTGTATGGGGGACCCTGTAGGTCGCCAATTTGCTGGAATGACCCAAGAGAGTCATCACTCATGGGCCCAGAGTTAATGCGAGGTACTACTGAGAAGTTTCATATCATCCAGGAGCATCGGAAGACTGCACATGGCCAAAATAATTCGTATGCCAACTGGATATGGAAACCCTTGGAGTTTAGGGATAGAGACCATTTGTTCCTTTGGGTCTCACCTCGATGAGGGTTGCGAGGATTTGTCTGGGGTAGCAAGTTATCTCTGAGGTTCATCAATCCTTTTCACATACTGTGTAGAGTTGGAGAGGTGGCATAGAACCTATAAATACCCCTGTAGTTTCAACAGGTAAACGATGTCTTACGCGTGTTGCATCTGAGAAGGTACGTGAATGACCCATCACACGTCATTGACTGGGGCGAGATGGAAATTGAGGATTGAGTAACTTTTGCTGAGTACCTAGTAGAGATCAATGATCAGTTAGAGTGGATCCATCATGGTTGAGTGATTCCCTTTGTGCATGTCTTGTGGCAGCATGGGAACCTCTTTGAGAACACATGGGAGTGGGAGGCATAAATACATATGCATTACCCACATTTTTTGTGTATAATTTATTTTATATTTTTAGGGACATAAATCCATAATTTGGGGATAATATACTGTCCAATATTTCTTCATGCATTTTTTAAAATATTATATGGAATTATTTTGATACCAAGTGGTAAGACGATTTGATATTCTACGTCTCGATGTTCCTATAATAAATGTTTGAAAATATAAAACATTAAATATAACTCACAAGCATTTTCCCTAAAAAAGTGGAATAACTTATAAACAGGTGCCTGGATCAGAAATTTGAGGGTACCATTACTTTCGGAGTAGCGAGTTTACTCTAGAAGAGGCATGACATTTTCTTCCACAGGACAACTATAAAAGATAGTTTTTTGATGATTAATGAATAAAAAAAATTGTTAATTTATTTTATTTTGATGATAGATCGATGTAGTAAAGTTTCCGTTGAATTAAGAATTATTAAGAAATTCATGGTTATCACTCTAACCCTAAAATTCCTTTGATATATATCAAAGAAACCTCTTGAAAATGACAATGATGGATCAATTGGATCATGGATAATCACCCCAATGGAGTTGGAGGATCTATTCAACGACAAAAATGCAATTGTTCTTCATCCACGATTGATCCAAACATCAGGTAAGGCAGTTGTATAATGGTTTATTTTCCCCATTCTTTAATTCTACAATGAACCTGGGTTAATCCATGAATAGATTAGCAATTGGATCATTTTAATATTGTGGGAGGGACTTTTATTGTAGGTTAATAGGTTTTTTTCCTTGGATTTATAACCTGAACTCTTAAATATTGAGTGTTGGACAAGAACTCTTGGCCAATGATATTGAAACATTTTCTAGTGTTATTTAATCCCTATGTTATCTTATTTCATAATCATTAGGCCCATTTTTTCACATCTCAACATTGTCGGGGGTTCCAAGCTTGATCAGACCCCCAGATTCAAGGATAATTGACATCAGAGACCAGATTTGTGAAGATTGGGAATAAAGAATCCTGGATATTCAGCCATTTTGAACATTGATAACTAGTGGTAGCCTAGTGGTCCATTTAAGGTACATATAATTTGGGTCCATCACAGTGGTTCGGCAAGGTGATGTGGCGGTGGAGTAATGATACACATTAGAGGATATCAATGATGACTAGTGTTAGTTGAATGTGGTGGTGTATGTAGTTGAAGATGTTGGCATCGGTGGATGCAGTGGTAGGCATGCATAGTAGAACAGGTGGGCGGTGGTCACGGAGTGCATGGGAGACATGGGGGATGCAAGGGATGGAGAGGACGAGGCGGTAAGAGCCACGTGGAGAGGTGTCCGTGGGGTGAACACGGTGAACATAAGCCAGTGAAGCAGGCCAGAAACAGTGGACCAGAGCAAGAGAGTGGGGTGTGACCGAGCATCCTGGTGGGCCAATGGGCCAGGTGGTCCAGAGCGGGCCAAGTTAGGCTATGTAGGCTGAGCCAGCTTGGTCGGACCTGAGTTGGTCCCACAGGCCTAGTAACACCCCTTTGAAATATTCAAACAGGTATAACCTTTAAAAGGAGCATCTTTTTAACAAGATGTTGGTAGTTTTGGGGACCTGATGTATAAATGGTCCTCTTGAAATCATTGGTTAGTTTTAACATAGACTTATTTATAGTGACACGGGTCTTTTACACTGTCAGTACCCAGGGTGATGGGACACGGAGGGTGTGACCTCTACTCATCGCGCACCCTCCATTCCAATGTGGACTCATTCGCTCATCCACCATAACATGGATGATTTTAATTATGGTTCATTCCCTTTATCATTTCCCTTAATGTTTTTTGGTATTGTTTACGACACACAATATTATGATCCCTTTAGAAGGACCACCAGGCTAGAGTTTTTGGAATCCCTCGAGAGGCCCAGAGTGGATCCTCTATTCCTTCTTCGATACCTAGGTACATTCTTTGGAATTGACATGACCAACTTCACTAGTCATAGATGATCTACATAGAAGGTTAATCCAGATGAAGTTGTTGGTATCTTCCCATGGATCTGGATATGATCCTCCTTTGATGTATCATATCTCTCTTCACATCTGTTATTTTATCTCTTTTACCATGTTTCCCAATGAACAATACTTCTGGGATGAAATTCTTCAGTTCTATTGGAATCTGGAGTCTGTTCTCTCAGAAGAGTACTTCGTGGAATCATTGAATTGAATCTGTAGTGCAGGTATGTGGTATTTGTGACATACCTCTATACTATGTTCCTTGGATTCAGTATATCTATATATTATTTTAATATGTTCAATAGACAGATACATGTGTAGAGATAACTATACCTCTTCTTTGTGTATTTCTTTGAGGTTTTGGGGGTGTCCTGCTATGTATTGTTATAATCACCCAACACAAAATTTTCCCACCAATTTCATGTCTTGTGCAGATGAGCAACCTTTTGACAGAGTCTAGGGTGGACTAGGACTATATAGAGTTATGTTAGATCAAACAGAACGAGGTGTTCCTACGGATTGAGAAAGCAGTCCATGTACCTTTGTTTATAGGTTGTACTTTGTGGTTTGCAAACCCTTTATTTTTGGTGGGCCTGTATTTTGGCCCTATTTAAATTCTATTACTTACACTATTATAATCTGGTTGTGACATAGAGTAGTTTTCATGCATTTTTTACTCTATGTTTTTAGATTTCATCATTGGCATCTTGGATATGTCTACATGTGTACAGGTACTTTAGGATAATGCCTCCCACAGGTGTGATATTCCAACTCAGTGCTAGTCACCAACCCCTAGCTAATTAGAGGTGGGCTTGGGGTAGTCATGGGATAGGACCCTTTAGGACAGGTCGTGACAATATTTATATCATTATTAACATCCTGTAGATAATGGAACCATGATCAATTTATTAGTACTCAATCATTTGAACTAAAATTCTCATGAAGAATAAAATATTTAACAAACTAAAACAGTGATTTAAATAAATAATAATTATTAAATGGGTCTTTAAATGTTAAAAGTTTGGTTTATGTGATATTATAAGTTCTCTCATAACTCTTTTATAAAATTATAATTAATTTAAATATATTATATAGGTGTTTAGATAACATTTAAATCAAGTGGAACACAAGGTATGAGTTTTAATTCCAAATTGGCATATCTAGGTCATATGGTATGTCTTGAAACGATATTCTTTTATGATGTGTATATATATCCCATTATTAATATTATAAAATTAATACCCTTATTTTCATGATATTTAATGTTTCATTTTATGTTTTATTTTATCATTTTAACCATTCAAAAGTTACCAAAGTGGTGATGGTTTTACGTTATAATCTCATTATTTATCAGTATATTTTATTATAGGTTTCTATGATGATGAAATTTCATGATATACCTCTATGTTATATCATGGATTCTTCTTATCCTCTATTTTTTTGCAAATAATAAATTTTTTCATTTTTTCTTCTTCACTTTAAATAGTCATGATACCAAAAGGTCATTTCTAATGAAACCCAAATTTATTTCCTACTTTGGTTGAAAAATATTTTTCTTTCATGTACATGTTTTTTAGGAAACTTCTACAGCGTTTTTTATTTTATAATATTATTTTTTTAAATTATTTATAACTCTACATTTAATTATTAAAAAATATTTTAAAATTAATCTTATTTTCATTTTCCGAGAAATGTAATTTTTATCTTTTTTTAAAAAAAGTGTGAATGTAATGTTTTCATTTAACATATATGGAATGAGAAGAATTTCTTGCCATCATGACCACTCATTGATTTAAATATTCCTTAAAAAATATTAAATTTTATTTTCAAATGAAATGCTTTATTAAATATTTGGTAATTTTTTTATTCTAAATAAGTGTTTTCAAAGTAAAGTGGGTGTTTTCCCCAAGACATTCTTCAACTAATTATTTAAATATTTTTTTCATCTATGATTAAATACTTTAACTTTTCTTAATTTTCTACCATGAATATGATCCAATGATATAATTATTTTTCCTTCTATGGATGGTTTATAATTATGATTGATTTTTTTATGAAACATGATTCTTTTACACATGTTATTCTATAATGTAATGATGAAATGATTATGAAACACATTTATTTACATGGGTAACGCTAGGATGAAATGATTATGAAATCTATTTCTATTTCATATATAATAATATGATGAATGTTTTATGATCTTATGGAACACATCTATATTATTTTCATTTTTAAATGAGTGGGACCTGAATTATATAAACCATCAATGAATTGGTTGAATATGGATATCTCATGAGGTAAACAATAATGGAATGGGTAGTGAACCCAATATGTTAAAGGACCCTATCCACTATGATAGACTTGGATGTGAACCTCGACTACAATGAATTTTTTTTGAGTGAACCCATTACACAATGATAGTCTTGACAGATATCCCTAACTACCGAGAAAATTATTTTCTCTACTTATGTGTATGCAACAAACTTTTGTCTGATGCTAATTTTATACTCTCATGGACCATGCTTTTTTATTTTATTAAGAATCAGATCTTATGAACTGACAATATTTATGACATGAGTCAAGATTAAGATATATGATTTTCATTATATTTTTTTCAAATTATATACTCACATTATCAAACCATATGGTCCTTTTATGTTTAATTGCTCACTAATATCTCCCTTATTTACCCTTACTAAGAATTAGTGCTCACTCGTTATTATGATTCATTTCCCCATATTACAAATAATGGTATTACGCATGATATATCTATAAAGGGTACTTTTTATGAATAACATCATGGGAGATGAATTAGTTTACTTATGAACCAATTATTTATTTATCCGAGTCTCCAAAGAAACTAGAGATATATGATTCTAGAAAATATCATTATGTTATTATAAAGAATATTTTCCAATTAATATGTAATATCTATGTATGAAAAGCATTTTTTTTATATTTAATGTCTTTTGGGGATGTTTCCCATATATGTTTATCGCATATTGGGTTGGGCATCATTTAGTGTCTTATGGTGACACTAAAATACAATGGTACATTGGATTTTTATGGTGAGACATTATAGATGCTCCTTTCTGTCACAGAGTCTAATGAATTGAAAAGGGAAATACCTTGAACCCAAAGTGATTCATCTTTTGAAGAAACAACAAAAATTTATAAAGGAATGAACAAAGATTCAAATGCACATGGGTCTCGGACGTTCCACCAAGGTCATGCATGTATACCTGCACGCCGCCCAGTGGTCGCACAGGTGACTTGTGCACCCTCTTTGAATTTCACCCAGGGTCTTCTCCAGTATATAAATACCCCATGTGGGATCCCCCATTTGAAGAGGAAAAATTCTAGAAACTCAGATTTAAGATCCCGGCGCCCTAGTCTCTTCTCCAAGCTTCCGAACACTTATAAGGTAATTTCTTACCTAGAACGGAAGATCTAAGGAGGGTGGGTAAGGCCTAAGTGTTGAAACTCATCATAACTTGCGTGCCTAGGTGGTCGACCCTTAAGGGAAATGGCCACACTTGTGTGCCGCCTTACCCCTTCAACAGAACTTGTGTGCCACCCTTCTGGAAGCCCCTAGGGTTAATACTAAGGTATTGATCCAAGTCTCACCCAAGTATTACCTTAAGGGTTGACAATCGTTCGAGTAACCATGTGTCGCGCATGTACACCTGTGCGACCAGGACTTGCGCGCCCACACAGGACTTGCGCACCCCTCTCTTTTTGGGTGCCCTTCTTTTCCATTTCACCTCTCCTATGCCTATCCACCTCTCCTATTCAAGATTCAGCCTTCAAAACCCTCTTTAAATCCATTTTCTTCAGCATGGTTCCCTTGTTTTCTTCCTTATCTGAAATGAATTTTGTGGATCATCTCTCAAAACCTAGTGATTTACATATCTTTTATGTAACTAAGGTTAGAGATTTCATTCATTCAACCTCATCCTTTAAGATGAGATAATCATTAACCTGGGCCTCCTTTTCAGGAGTAATCCCCAATCCAAGTTCTCATTAATTTGGGTATCCTCCTTAGGAATAATCCCCATGTCCCCTAATTTGGGAATCCTCCTTAGGAGTAATCCCCAGTCATAATTTTCCCAAATATGGGCTTCCTTTTCAGGAGTAAGCCCCAGTCTCAAAGTTCCCAAATCTGGCATCCTCCTCAGGAGTAAGCCCCAACAATAATTCCCTTAATCTGGGGATCCTCCTCAGGAGTAAGCCCCAGTCTCAGAAATGGTCATTCTCTTTAGGAGTAATCCCCAAGTCCCTTAATTCTAAAATTACCTTAACATGGGCCTCCTCCTTAGGAGTATTCCCCAGTCTTCAAATCCCCTTAACATGTGCCTCCTTCTTAGGAGTAAGCCCCAGTATTAATTTCTCTTAACCAGTCTTAATTTACTATTGATCTGGGATTCCTTCTCAGGAATAAAACACAATAATAAGTCCTTCCTAATTTGGGAATCTTCCTCAGGAGTAAGCCCCAAATTAGAGTACCCAAATCTCCATAAAAGAACATATACCTTTATGGACCATGTTCTCATACTTCTTCTTGGAAATAAGTACCAATATCTATCTATTTGGGCAGTCATACATACATAAGACCCACATCATTTCTTATGATTGCATCTTTCATGGAACAATTGTCTGGTTTTACTAATACCTCTTGTTTCTCACACCGAGCATGACTCACGTGAGCTTATAGCATAAAAGTAATTATGACATCTTTTTTGATCCATCAATCATACATAAACATCATAATCCCTTACTCAAACTATGTGGATTCTGATTCATTTTCTAAATAAAGTATACATAGGTAGCCTATCTGTGGGTACGATCCCAACTCTAAAATAATCTTTGTCCTTATAAATGACAATAAACATCATGTTCTCCACTGAGTGGCTTTAAAACCAGTATGGTCATCATAATGACCAAGAGACTTTTATATAATGTATTAAAGGATACCATTGACTATGAATCTCTAACAAATACAGATTATTCTCTATCGATGAATAACCTGGAATACTTATAAAATATTCTCTAAATTTCCTACATATCAATCATTGATTGTCAGATCTAAAGGAAAGCTCATTTTATACTTGGTAATTTAATAAGGATTCACAAACATAACTTAAATCTATAAAGAGAGTCCCGGAGTAGACAATAATTCCCCTCAAAAAGGTGTGATGAGTCCGACCTCCCATCCCCTCGACCAATGCAAATTCTTAAGTCTCATCTGTTCATAACTAATGAGTACCTACCTTTGGAAAGTAGGTCTAAATGGATATAGAGTTATTAGATGTTTCATGTTCTATGAACAAACCCGTTAGAAACCGCTTGGAATGTTTGAACCTTAAACCAATGAGGTCATTCCCAATTCTAGAGGAAACAAAAAATGGTGAACCCGACGTGAATGTTTAACCAAGTTGAAATGATAGATTTCCCTATTTGTTAGGCCCCTATTTAAACTCAATGAGAGGGCCAACAAGACAATAAATAACATATGTGCTTATACAAAAGATGTAGTGTCCAGACTTATCTTGATTACGTCTGTTATATCAAATAGATACTCTTTTCGAAGATCTTCTGCATTACAGAAATGAATTCTCTTAAGTTCACACCCGTGAATACTGCTGTTGTGAATGCCTCTGCTGCTACTCTTGTTGGATCATCGTCCGCTCTGAAGACGACATCACCTACTCAGCGTCTTCAACGCTGGGTATCAAATGCGCTAGTTAAGTAGTACTATCAAAATGGTACTATTCCGACTCTGGAGGCCGGTTGACAAGCCCTCCAAGTCAATAATTCACCCTGGTTTTCCGGACAGCGATGACCAGCGATCAAGAAGCAGGTGGTGCCAACCACCGTCTCCAACCATTTCGGGTCGTTATCCCTAGAACGCAATCACCATTCACTTCCATATTATGGGGAGGTGAATGAGCAGGTCCCTCAGGGCCTTAATTCAAGGAGACATGAGTCTTTCCCGAGGGCTCCCATCAACAATCGCTGCCAGACTCGTGTGGATGTGCACCCTCAACATGATGAGGGTATCATCTCCAAGCATTCGACTCTGGTTCCTCGAACCCGAGTAGGCAAGACAACCCACCAGAGGCGAAATTTGGTCAACAGTGAGTAGGTTATCATCTCTTCCATCTCCAGAAAAGTCGATCAACCTAACATGGTTCCAAGAAACGAGCGGGAACACACACCCATCCGTTTTAATTCTGATGTCCAGCAGAATAGTCTAGCAGTATCACGCCAATCCTGCCAGGCAATTCCAGTGGAGTACAATAGACAAGAACATACACCTGTTTATAAATAATCAGCTAGTTAGCATGCTCGTCTGACTACATATGATGGAGCCCACCAACCCAATGTGTTGACAACTGGTAAACAGGCACATACACATACTTACACTCATCAATCCTGCCAGCAGCCATGTCTGTCAGTATTGAAGGAATATCGTCAACCACATTTGGAGGAGTGCAATCAGCAGGCACATACACCTGCTAGTATTGATCAAGCCTACCAACAGTCTTGTTTGTTATCACATAGAGAAGTCAGTCGGAAAGCTCTGGTGATAAACAGGAGGCAGACTCACCTCTCTGCCCCCACACTTGAGTACTGTCAGGATTCACTGATAGGAAAAGGAGGATAGGAGAAGTGACACACACCTACACCATTCACGGAATGGATGTATATCCCCATTCTGGAAACTGAAGTCACCAAGAACATTCTGTCAATGGTGAAAGAGCAGAATCAAATCCCTACTCATATTCTGGATGCCTACCAGGATATTATAACAGCTTCAAAAGCATCTCAGGGAAAAACACATAAATCTACCCCTACCAATAGAGTGACACATTAAGAATTCACTCCAGAATAGACACACACATCTCTTCCAGTCCAAGAGGGTTGTGGGGCATACTCCCTCATATCATACGGACAACCAATTCAGGCACATACAGATGATTTGAGTGAGGATAATCAGCCTAACCTGATCATTTCTCTTAAGCAGGTACATACACCTGCGCATAATGACCACTTTCATCAACAAGTGG
Source organism: Viscum album (assembly GCA_963277665.1). Lineage (NCBI taxonomy): Eukaryota > Viridiplantae > Streptophyta > Magnoliopsida > Santalales > Viscaceae > Viscum > Viscum album. Next base: position 925,950,559 of record OY728130.1, read on the forward strand.
TTCCTAAATTGAGTAATAAGGCGTCTAAAAAGAAGACCCGCCAAGCACGGTCAAGAAATCTAGAGCCATTCTATAATAAGGCCTTGCTCGATGCTGGAGTTCTTGATGCACTCATAAAATTATCTGTTGGAATTCAATATTCGACTCTCTCAGTTCCCAATTGTGGGAACATTAATTCTAAAGGTCTTCATCAGACACTTCTTCATGAAGGCTTGCTTCATGACAATTCGGTCGATCGTGAAGTTTCGTCTTCAGATGAGAGCCACAGGAACCCTCTGTGTGGCCAGAAGACCAAGGAGCAAAATGTTTCATCTTTTTCTATAACCCACCATGGTGGTCCTCCCCATGATGATAAATTTAGCTGTGAAAGTCCTCTCCACAGTTATAACACACATTTCCTGGAAAATGCTCCAATGGAATATGTAGTGATGAGAAAGCCCTCTTATCTTGAGGCACTTGCAAATGTGAGGCCAGTCATGTCTGATGCTTTACCACTATAAGGTGAAATACTTTCTCAATCAGAAGATAGCTCGGGGTGTAGGTCATTATCCAAACCACCCCTGGGACATTCATCTTCTAGTTTGATCAATGAATTCTCTACCGATCTTGTTGAATCTGATGAAGCAATAAGGAAGCACCTGCTCTGGTATAATCAGGTAGAGGAATCTTTGTAAAATGGTAAAGAGGAAGTACTGAATATGAGAAAACAGCTGGAAAAAGGTTAAGTGAAAGTCATGTTTTGGCTTTCGGCTGATTCTCAATATGACATTCCAGAGATGTTGACGGAAGATGGAATTCTTGATATTTTTCTCAACATATGGAAAACTCTTTTTCAGTTGAAAAAGAAAATATTATTTTATGATGAATATGAAAATCATTTCAAGATAATAGAAGGGTTACAACGCCAAATTGACTTGGAATATCTCTCAGTTTCTTGATATCTGAAGGCTGAAAGGAAGTAGAGATCCCTTCAGCATTCATGCCTTGGCAAAATAAGAAAATTCCGCCAGTTAATTTCCAATGCCCCATCTGGTATTCATATTAGAGGATGAGGTGTTCATGGATAACTGCATTTCACGGTGATCTCTAGTCAGAAAAGCCCGCCGAAAATGGTCTCATGCAATTTTATTGCCCATGGCCGGCCACAGTCAATTGGCTTTGTTTGTAATCAAAGTCTTTCCCAAGAACAGGCATCAACTAGTTCTTCTCAAAATCCAGCATACAGAGAAAAAGTTGTTGAATTACTCCTACATCATGAAAACAAGAATATTTAACAGGCCTCTCGTTTGGATCAAGAACATCATCAAGTGACATAAGTTTCAGAAATCATCCAATGGTATTTTGAGCCGGGTGATAAAAGTGGATGCATATTGATGCATCCAGACAATTTCTGAACTAAAGTCCGCAAGATCATGAGATATTTCAAAAAATTCTCAGATATAGCATGTCAAGAACCACCCCAGCTTGCCAGACTGAGGACTCTTTTAACCCAACCCTCAGAATCAACAAATAGGATTCAAGGAGTTGAGCAGGAACAGCAGGAACAGCCCCAGTCCACCGGCTGGGGACTTTTTCAAATATTCAATCTCTCCCTCAGTGAAAGTCAGTCTTCTCTCGATTAGGGAAGAAGCCCCAAGAGGAACGAAGAGCCAAATTATCAGAAGATTCCCTCCAAATTACGGTTCTTCAAGAAGTTCATGAGGGGTCAAATCGACAAAAGGTAATGCCTCATCAGAGACATGGAAGAAGACAATATCGCAGAAATTCCGATAGAAAAGATGCAATGCATTATGCATCAATTAATGTCATCAATGATATTATTGCTAATCCACCAGATGAGGCTCACTCAGAGGGATCAGATGAAGAGATTCCTACTCAATAAGTTTTACGTACAGACACAAATGAAGAAGGTGTGCGTACACGAAATCAAAGGCTTACCCAGAATCTGGGTGTTCCTTCAGGTAACCGACTTCCCCCTCTCGGAAAGGGATCCAACAAGGGGAAAGGAAAAAAATCAGGTTACATAACCTTCCCCTGGAGAAGTCCAATCGCTCTCACTAGAGCAAAGATTTGCACAACAAGAGGATGAAATGAAGGAATTAAGGAGATTGAATGCAGAACTACTTCAGGGTAGTCTTCCTCCTAAGCATGCTGGAGTCAGTCCGCCAAGGGAATTTTTAGAAGCTACTGATATGGATCAAGAATATCCTCCTCTACTAGTACACCCTCATAGGTCTAATCCTATGGGTCAGGTGTAACAAAAATCAGCGGTGCTACCATCGGTTGTAGTACCAGTCACCACACCTATCCAAGCTCCAGTCATTGCACCTGTTTTTGTCCAAGCTCGACTGGATATTTCTCAAAAGTTAATAACTAATATTGAGTCATTAACAGCTCGGTTGGAAGCTATGGAGGGAAAGAGAGCTCCAATTCAACTAGAAAAGAGAGATTATTCTGAATGGGTTGATGCAATTCCTCCCCCATCAAATTTTGCATGTACCATATTCCCAATATTTAATGGTTCGGGAGACCCAGAGCAACACTTAACACATTTTTTTTCTGGTTGCGATCCAATGATGGGAACCCCTCAGCAATAGGAAGAAGTTAAGCTCATGTGTTTTGTAAATTCATTACAAGGGCCTTCCTTTGTCTGGTACACACGCTTGCAATCCTAGTCAATTACCGGATTGGAGGATATTCGCCAAAAATTGCTTCTTCAATTCACCTCAACATTGCCAAAGACAACATTTTATGATCTTACAAACTGTAAGCAAAGGGAGAATGAAAGGGTTTCAGAATTCATTGCTCGCTGGAAGGGATTAACATATTCCCTAAGCTTATAACTCCCTCAAGAAGAATTATTGTCAATCTGTGTGGAAAATCTACGTGATGAGTTACGCATGCCGTTGATCCCTGTGAAATACACAGGAAGGTTTCGAGACCTTACTTAAATCACTCAACAGATTGAATAATCTCTTATGAATACTAAGGACAAAACTTTTGTAATTACATCAGCTCCAGGAGGGAGAATGGGTAAAGCATAGACTGCTACAGTTATGCTTAAACAAGCACATGTAGCTGCTTCTACATCAAAAACTTCTTCTTCTTGAAGGGCTCCACCTCCTGAGCATCAACAACAGAGGTTGTTTCATCAAGATGATCAAAGAGATAAAAGACTAAAACAATTTGCGGATTTGAAATGAAAATTTTACTCTTTCCTAAATGAACAAGTTCCTAGTTACTTCATTTCAGCTCTGGAAAATAATTTTGTTCAATTGCCAAGGCCCAAAAGGCTAGACAAGGAAGGAGATGAAGACTGTCCGAACTATTTCTCATTTAATCAGATGTTGGGGCATCCCATTATAGAGTATTTTTTCTTCAAAGACCTCCTGCAAAAAATGGTGGACTCAGGACAAGTCAAGTTAAAAGGTTCTTCAGCTCAGGTAGCATTTGTTACTGCTACAGATTCAGACAAAGAAGGTGAATAGAAATAAGTCAAAAGCAAAAATTCATAGAAATATAATGATTGGATGGTCATAAAAATGATCAACCGAACTCATTCTATTTTTTGAAAGCAATTGAAGAAACCAATTGTGTCTTCTGCTATGAATGCCACAGTGAAACCCTCTTCATCAGAGGGAAAATCCTCAAAGAAAATGCATCATTCAAAGAAAGAGGAACAATCAGAAGAAGATGAGATCGTGTCAAAGCCCAAGTTGTCTTTGACTCTGGAAGATTTTATGCCATCTACTTCAAAGCCACGGGCACCGTCCCACAAAACGGCATAGCCTAAATTGGCTAATCAGGTAGAGTCTTCATTGCATGAAGAGTTAATCTTGAGTTCTGTTAATATGATTCACTTAACAGATCCTTATGCTAGTCACAGTTTTTCTATCGATAAACCTGGGTTCCCTGTATCAAAAAGAGGAATCCGAGGGAGTTACAGAGGCTCAGAATATAGGGGAAGATGTGGATCTTTCAGTGGCCACTATTCCAACTCTACCCCTACTAGAACTGTGTATGCGGAAGAAACTCGTGGCAGATCCCTTCAACGAGCTCAACAAGAACAAGAAAGTTCTTCCACACAAGGCAGATTCAGTCCTGGAATAGTTATTCTAGAGGATCGGTTGGATGTTAAACCTTCTTCCTCTCAGCAAGTAAATAGACATAATTGGTCTAATCTTCCAAAGCCAGGAGTATTACCAACTCCTACCCCGATACAAGATGCCTCAACTTCCAAAACATCAACTTCCAAGGCACCTATTAAACCACATGTTCCTGTTGGGAAACGCAGACCTTTGGATCAAAAGTATGATGTATTGAAACAACTGGCTCATGTACCGGCCATGTTATCAATTTTTGATTCCTTGAATTTATCAAAGGATCTTCGGGAGGCACTAATTGAGGATTTTTCAAGTCCTCAGGAGTTTGAAACTGATATTGATGTAGCTGAAGCCTACCATGTAGAGAATAATCCTGCAGAATTCCATGCAGTGATATCTTTCACAGATGAAGATGAAGATGATGTCGTGCATGGATAGATTAGACCTTTGTATTTATCTGGAAAGTTCAATGGTGTAGACATCCAAAGAGCTTTCATTGAAAATGGTTCAGGAGTTAACCACATCCCCATTCGTACACTTCGTCGATTGGGCCTCACAGAATCTAATTTATCTCCTTCTACTATGATGTTACAAGGATATGATAAAAATGAACAAGAACCACTAGGCAAGATTACACTCAGAACCTGGTTTGGAGATCTTGTATCCAATTTAGATTTCAGGGTTATTGATCAAGACTCAGCCTCCAACATCTTGCTTGGAAGACCCTGGATACATCAACATGCGGTTATCCCTTCATCATACCATCATTGTCTCCAATATTGTTTCGATGGAAAAGTAGGGACATTGTATGGTGATAAGGCCCCGTTCAAGACATGTGAATCTCAATTCATTGAGCTGGAATTCTATCACATGAAGGGAAATGAGAAATCCACAACAAAGGAGTTTACCAAGGTTAATGCTCTATATGGTTTGAAAAATATTCCAGTAAATCCATTTACACATGTGATTATAGATTATTTTTTTCCTATCAGTCAAATTGACATGATAGACCCAAATCCAAATAATCTTAAGGAAACTTTCATAATGTCAATTACGACAATCAAACCAGACAATATGGGAGAAATTAGGGATTCACCCAGTAATGATGAAAGCTCAAATGGGGATGTCTTCATTTCATCTACTGAAATCCAGCAATTCTATACTTCGCCAACCAGGAATGAAGAAGTTATAGAAATTCTAGAGGTGAACGATTATGTTGATTCTCAATCCATAATCTCCTCTTTATTTCCCAAGGAAGACCCTTCATCATCAATTGGGTCAGAAAAGGAAGATTCTACTTCAAGATGTTAAAACTTTAACATCTCTTCTGATCATGGAAATTCTACTTCATCATCTACTATGCAAGTAGAAACAGAAGAAATAACACATGTTGAAGAAGAAGAGGAAGATCTCAGGGATTCTCCTCCAGCATTTGAAGAGGGTATCTCTACCACCGTTGATGAACTCAGAGAAATAAATATGGGTACAAAAGAAGATACACAACCCACTTTAATTAGTGCAGCCATGATTCTTGAAGAGAAAGAAATGCATATTTCATTTTTGAAGAAAAATCAAGATATATTTTCTTGGAACTATATAGAGATTCCAGGACTTGATTTTGAAGTTTTTACTCATCGTTTGGGTTTTCCAGAAGAACATCGAGGATTTAAGCAACCAGCAAGAATAACGCACCCAACATATGCTTCTAAAATTGAAGCTGAAATGGATAAGATTATCAAATCTAACTTCGTCAGATAAGATCAATATCCCAATTGGTTGGCTAATATTGTCCCTATGAAAAAGAATAATGGAAAAAATAGAGTTTTCATTGATTTCAAAGATCATAATCGGAATTTTCCTAAGGATGATTTTCCAATTCCGATCACAGAACTGTTAATTGATGCAACAGGTGGCTATGAAGCACTTTACTTCATGGATGGATATTCCTAGTATAATGAAATACGAATGGATATAGAATATGAAGAATCTATAGCCTTCAGAGCCCCTCAGGGTTTGTTCTGCTATCGGATAATTCCCTTTGTCCTAAAGAATGCATGAGTAACATATCAGCATGCCATGTATCGTATCTTAAAACCTTTTTAGGGAAGTTTGTTGTATGTTATGTAGACGATTTGGTGGATAAATCCAAGAAACATTCTAATCACTTGTAAGATTTTGAAATCATATTCCACAAACTTTTATAACACAATTTGAAGATGAACCCCTTAAAATGTGCTTTTGGGGTAACCTCAGGAAAATTTCTTGGCTTTGTTGTACACCATCATGGTATCGAGGTCGATGTTGAGAAAACAAAGTCAATACTTGGTATGTCTCCTCCTCGAAATTTGAAATAATTTATAGGACTTCAAGGATACTTAGCCTATATTCGGCATTTCAGCGCCAATTCGGCAGGCAAAAGTTTACCCTTCACCAAATTGATGAAGAAGGGAGTCACTTACCAGTGTACTGAAAAATTTCAAGAAACATTCAATATTCTAATGATGTATCTCTCGAGTCCACCAGTATTAATGCCACCTGTTGAAGGAAGACCACTTATCCTCTATGTAAAAGCTTTAGAGCGATCATTGGGTGCCTTTCTTGCTCAGAAAAATGATGCTGGGAATGAAAAAATCCTCTACTATCTCATTTGGACTATGCTTGAAGCAGAAACCTGATACTCAAGTATTGATAAGTGCTTCCTAGTATTAATTTTTGAAGTTAAAAATTTGAGACACTGCCTTCAACATCACAAGGTCCAATTAGTATCTCACAATAACCCACTCAATTTCATCCTTAGTCGTCCAATGCTTACAGGACGTCTGGCAAGGTGGGCAGTTATTTTGCAGCAATTTGACATTCAGTATGTGTCTCAAAATGAAATAAAGGTCCAAGATCTAGCTGATTTCCTTACTGAACACCCTTCAGTAGAAGATAAATCTTTAGATATTGAACTTGTTGATGAGGAAGTCTTCTTTGTTCAAGATAGTCTTCAAACATGGGAAATGTACTTTGATGGTGCTTCCAGAAGTCCAACAGGAAGGAAAATGGAAAATCGTAAATTCAACAATGTTGGGTTAGGAATTGTGCTCATTTCTCCAGAAAAGGTAGTGTTACCATATTCCTTCTCATTGTTGGGAGGCGGTACAAATAATGAAGTTGAATACCAAGCTCTCATCGCAGGCTTGGAGTTGGCGTTTCAAGCACAAGTGAATCACTTAAAGGTGAAAGGTGATTCAGACCTAATAATCAAACAAGTCAATGGGGATTATGCCATCAGAAAAGAAGAACTAATCCATTTGTATGATTACATCACAGAGTTAATGGAGGAATTTCTTATGGAACAGACATTATCTTATGTCCCATGGTCACAAAATGCCCAAGATTATGCATTGGATAATATAGCCACAGCTCTGGCAGATCCAAATCGGGACAAAACAACCATCAGTATTGCCCCTCATCATACAATTTCACCTTATGTTCAAACCAGAATAGAGGAAATCAATGAAATTAGTCCCATTCCTGAACCATATGGTTATGCTACAGGATGGATGACACCTATTAGGGAATACCTTCTGTTGGAATCCTCATGTATTAATCATGTTTTAATGATCACAAATCATATTACTGTTAATTAATCTCAGTCTTCATTGCACATCTTTCTAATGCTCTTCAATCTCAATAATAACTACACATCATGTTTTAATGATAGAAGGTCTTATTGATTATTTACAAGTCTTATGCGTGATCACAAATCTCACATTTATCAAGCCTTTATATTTATGTTTCAAGTTCTCTTACTATCTAATGATTAATCTTAATCCATATTCTGCATATTACTCTCAAAGTCCAAATATAGATATTTGTCTAAGTATAGAGACGCCGTGAAGGACTCACCATGACCCAAACACACCGTGATCCAGACACCGTGAAGGACACACCGTGACCCAGACACACAGTGACCCAGACACCGTGAAGGACTCACCTTGACCCAGACACCGTGAAGGACTCACCGTGACCCAGACACCGTGAAGGACACACCGTGACCGAGACACCGTGAGCTAGACACCGTGACATGGAGATACCATGAAGCACATACCGTGAAGCACATACCGTGAAGCATATACCATGAAGCACATATTGTGAAGCACATACCATGACCACATACCGTGAAGAATATACCGTGAAGAAGACACCATCTACATAATCATTGTGACACCGTTTCTTAACTTTTTGTCAATATTATTTAAATAATGGTAATGGTCATATTTGATGTTTTTAATGAAATTAATGTTATTTAATGATAGTTGTTGGCATGTCAGGAAACCGTATCTTATACCTATGAAAAGGGAATCATTCTTACTGCCAGAACATGTGGAATACAAGGAATATTGAGATGCAGTACAAGTATAAGTGGCGGTGTGCAAGTGTAATGATACAATAAGAAGAACTTACATACACCCGAGAGCACAATGCTGAACAAGAAAAACAATCCCAAGCAAGAAAGAGATTGCAAGACATTCAAAGAACTCTCATGAGTGCAATCCAACACTACTGAAGAATACACGAAGAATCAAGAGATCTTTCTCACTCCTATAGAACACAAGCTGATCTACGACACTCTGTTTTTCAACAGAAAAAACAGAGAAGGACTCAGAAGCATTCATGCTGAATCCAACGAGTCCAGAGCTGCATTGATAATCAATAGAGATATCAAAACTCTTATTTTTTTTCTCTCTATATGATTTATTTATATACTTTCGAGCAGTGTGGTGTACTCTATATATCTTATACACACACTTTCTCCTGCACTGAACTGGAGGATATCAAAATCCTCACTCCAAAACACTTAACTCTTGTTTACCGACGTCAACTGTGGAAGAGGTCCTTGTGCGGCCTGGTCATTGTTTTTTTCCCACGAAGAATAGTGGTAGAGGTCCCTGCATGGCCTGGACAGTTTTGTAAACTGTTGTTAACCCCGATCCAGGATGTGGATCAAATTTATATAAATTTGAGAGGACTAAGTCTCGGCTTGAGACTAAACCTCTTGTTATATCTGGTGGGCATATTTAGTTTAAGTTTAAAGTATAATATATATATCTTTAATATTCCGCTGCTATTACTTCGAAATACAAAACTATTTTAAAGAAACTTTGATAGTTAAATTAGGAAGTGTTTACACTTATTGTAAATCAGTAGGTTAGTTTCAAAAGTTAGTTTGATCTGGTGGTTAAATTAACTGAGACATAATCAATATTTGAGAAGATAAGTGAACATTTACAATCTGTATAAATTCACTACAGTTTAACTTGTTTTATAAATTGGTGGATTTTAAATAGACAATATTTTAACATAAATTTTAATTAGAACTCAATTCACCCCCCTCTTGAGTGTCCACTCCAACCAACATTTGGTATCAAAGGATTTGTTTTTGCTTAAGGATTTTTGAAATACTCTATTTTTTCAACAGTGATTTTAGTTTCATCTTTAAAGATCTTAAATTTCTGTTAGTTCTAAATTTTTATCTCTTTAAATTTACTTTCTAAAATCTAGTTATGGATAATTGACTTCAGGGTGCTTCTACTAACAGTCCACCTTTCTTTAATTGTACAAACTATGCTCAGTGGAAGTTTAAAAGGAAAATTCATTTAGAAAGCATGGGTTTTGATTTTTGGACTGCTATAGAGTCCCAATATAGAATTCCATAAACTGAAAGAACAACTGGGGATGAACCTAAAAAGACTGCTTACAATAAAAATTGTAAAGTTATGAATGCCCTGTACTGTACTCTAGGAGATGAGGAATTTAACATAATTTCTACCTGTAAAACTTCTTTTGAAATATGGGATACTCTAGGTGTTTCTCATGAAGGAACAACCAATGTTAAAGAAATGAGATTGAATTATTATACTATTAAATATGAAAATTTTAAAATGAAAACTGATGAACCTATTTCTGATATGTATCTCAGGTTTAATGAGACAGTCAATATAATGAATTCACTTGGAAAGGCTATTCTAGCAAAGGAAAAAATTATGAGTATATTGAGGTTTCTACCAGACCGATGGAGAGGCACATATGTTTCAATCAGAGAGTCATGTGACATTGCTGCTCTACCGGTCAAATAACTCATTGGTAAGATTATCATGTATGAGGAAGAACTCAAGGTAAATAAAGAGGAAGAGGATGAACCAAAAAGAAAATTATTGTCTTTCAATACTATTGCTTCAAAGACTAAGGAAAAAGAAAAAGCTAAAATACAAACTGACAGTTCAACAAGTGAAAGTTCAGACTCTGATAGTGATGCTGAAATGGATCAGATATCCAGAAGGTTTAAGAAATTTTATAGGAAGAAGAAAGTCTTCATTAAATCTAACTACAAGGGAAAATATGACAATAAGGGCCATTGGAATAAGGACTAGAAAAATCTAGATAAAAGTGATGAAGTTGTTTTTTATGAGTGCAAAAGGAAAGAATACATTAACGCAGACTGTCCAAAGCTAAAATTCAAGAAGAAATATGATTACAAGGAAAGTATGTACAAGAAAGATATGAAGGCTACCTAGAGTTCTTCTGAAGACAGCACATGTGAATCTGAAATGTTTTATTCTGAAAATAATCATGCCAATGTGTGTTTTATGACTAACACATCTGAGGTAACCTTAGATACTCCAGTTTTAAATTCTTATTATTCTAGAGATGATGCAGAATCTTATTCGGATTCTGAAAACATGACTAGCGAGGAATTATTTGAATATTGTAATATGATGGAAAACAAATGAAATGAAATTAAGGATAAATACAAATCATTAAAGAAACAGAAAGCTCTCACTACAACTGTTAAAAATGAACTTACTATTGAAAAAGAGAAGAATCCTAAACTGTTAAAGGAGAACACTGAACTGAAAATGTCAAATGAGCAACTTAGAAAAGACTTTGAGAAGTTCACAGAGGGAAAGGATACACTAACCCAAATGCTAGAAAATCAAGTGGCACCAAAATACACTACTAGAATAGGATAAAAACTTTGACAGAGGCAAATTACTAAGAATAGATTTATTCCTAAATATGGGAAGAATTCTGCTTATTCTAGTTCTGGAAATTCATATGCTTGAACTAGTTATTCACATAGTTATCAATCAAGTAGAGTTTATCTCTAAAAATATTTTGATTCTGTAAATTATATGACACCCATAAGACAAATTTGGGTACCAAAATCATTGATTGCTAACCTGTTTGGACCCAAGAAGATCTGGGTACCAAAATCATACTCTATCTAAAACCGTTTTGTAGGAAACCTGCTTGAAGAGTTCCCATAAGAAGACATGGTATTTGGAAAGTGGATGTTCAAGACATATGTTTGGGGATTTCTCATGTTTCAAGAGTTTAATAAAGTTTGATGGAGGTCATGTCACCTTTGGTGATAATTCTAAAGGAAAGATCATCGACCTAGGTGAAATTGGTAACACTAATTCAGTTTTAATTTCCAGTGTTTTATTTTTTGATGGACTAAAATATAATCTGTTAAGTATTTCTCAGTTGTGTGATGATGGTTTTAATTTCAAATTTGAAAATTATTCTTGTAATTTTTTTAATTCTAAAAATGTTTTAGTATTTTCTGCTTTATGAAATGAAAATGTTTATGCTATTGATTTAAATTCCTTAGCTAAGAAAAATTTTACCTGTTTAAATGCTTTTCATAAAGAGTCTTGGTTATGGAATAGAAGATTAGGACACTGTATTATACACTCACTTAGAAAACTAACTATGAAAAACTTAGTTAGAGACCTACATAAGCTTGAGTTTCCAAATGAAAAAGTTTGTAATCCCTATCAAAAGAGAAAGAAACATAAAGTTTCTTTTAAATCAAAGAAATAAGTTTCAACATCTCAACCTCTCGAGTTGGTTCACATGGATTTGTTTGGACCATCTAGATTTTCTAGTTTAAATGGGAAGCACTATTTTAATGTCCAAGTAGATGAATTTTCTAGATATACTTTGGTATACTTCTTAGCTCACAAAATTGAAGCATGTTCTTACTTTGTAAAATACTCCAAGTCAGTAGAAAATCTTAGTGGACTTAAGATTAAAATTATAAGATGTGATCATGGACGTGAATTTGAAAATCATGAATTTGAATCCTATTGCTCGCACAATGTCTATAGTAATAACTTTTCTGCTCCTAGGACACCTTAGCAGAATGGTGTAGTAGAAAGAAGAAATAGAACCCTACAAGAAATTGCTAGAACTATGCTTAATGAATATGACCTGCCTATTTACTTTTGGGTTGAAGCTGTGAATAAAGCTTGTTATATCATTAATAGAGTCTTAATTAGACCAGTTCTTAAGACCCCATATGAGTTGTGGAATAATAGAAAACCTAAAGTCAATTACTTTAGAGTCTTTGGCTACAATGTTTTTATTCCTCATACAAAATATAATATGAGTTTTCTTATAAGAGTGATGAAGGAATCTTTTTAGGATATTCTTTAACCAGAAAAGCCTATAGAGTTTTCAATAAAAGAACCAAGTGTGTGGAAGAATCTTTTCACATCAAATTTGATGAAACTGATCCACATGAGTCTAAAACCTCTCTTGAAAATCTTGAAGAAGATTTAACTGTTCTGGACCTTAATGAAAAATCTAATGAACCTGCTATAAAGGCAACCAGTTCTGGACTTATACCAGAATCTGCTCCTAATAAACCCAAACATAGAGAAGAACCCAAAATTTCTAGTCCTATATTTACTAGATCAACTATAATTCTAAAGATTCATACTTTAGATGATGTTGTAGGAAATCTGGATAGAGGGACACATACTATAGCTTCTCTTAGAAATCAGGTTGAACATCAAGCCTTCTTGTCACATCTTGAACCTAAAAACATTGATGATGCTATTAATGATGATTTTTGGGTAATTTATATGCAATAAGAACTCAATCAATTTTAGAGAAATAATGTTTGGAATCTTGTTGAAAGACCTAAGGACACTTTCACCATAGGCACTAAATGGGTGTTTAGAATTAAATTAGATGAATCTGGAAATATAGTAAGAAACAAAGCTAGGCTATTTACACAAGGCTAAAGTCAAGAAGAAGGTATTGAATATAGGATACCTTTTCTCCAGTAGCCAGATTAGAAGCTATTAGGATTTTACATGCTTATGTTGCACATCTAAATTTCAAACTATATCAAATGGATGTCAAAAGTTCATTCTTAAATGGATATATTACTGAGGATGTTTCTGTTGAAAACCCACATGGATTTTCAAAACCCCATTTTCCAAATCATATTTTCAAATTATAAAAAACTTTATATGGTTTAATGCAATCTCCAAGAGCTTAGTATGATAGATTAAGCACTTTTCTAATTTCCAAAGGTTTTAAAAAAGGTATAGTTGATCCTACTCTTTTTATAAAACGTTTTTCTAAAGTTGTTTTAGTTGTACAAATTTATGTAAATGATATTATTTTTGGATCTTCAAGAAATTTCCTATGTACTGATTTTTCTAAAATGATGCAAAATGAATTTGAAATGATTTTAATGTTTGAACTAAAATTCTTTCTTGGATTTCAAATCTTCCAAAATGATGATGGAATTATTTTAACTCAAAGTAAATATACTGGAGATCTTTTAAAAAGTTTTTTATTGGATAGCACAAAAATTAGTGACACTCCCATTAGTACCACCTGTAAGTTGGATCTTGAAGGAGATGGTAAATCTGTAGATCAAACCACTTATAGAGGAATGATTGGAAGACTGCTCTACCTAGCTGCTAGTCATCCTAATATTATGTTTAGTGTGTGTATGTGTGCTCGTTTTCAAGAAAAACCTAAAGAGTCACATATAAATGATGTAAAAAGGTTTTTCAAATACCTCAAGCATACTCCCAATTTAGGACTGTTCTATCCCAAAGGACAATCATTTGATTTAGTCAGTTATTTTGATGCTGATTTTGCTGGATGTAAGTTAGATAGAAAAAGCACCTCTGGAACATGTCACCTTTTAGGCAAGTCACTAGTATCATGGTGTAGTAAGAAACAAAATTTTGTTGCATTATCTACTGTAGAAGCTTAATACATAGCAGCTGGAAGTTGTTGTGCACAAATTTTGTGGATGAAACACACATTACTAGACTACGAATATCAATTCAGACATGTCTCAATAAATTGTGACAACACAAGTTCTATTAACATTTCTAAGAATCTTGTTTCTCATTCTAGGACAAAACATATTGATGTAAGACATCACTTTTTGAGGGATCATTATCAAAAAGGTGATATCACTTTGGAATTCATTGGTACTGAATATCAACTTGATGACATATTCACTAAACCATTAAATTCTGAAAGATTATACTACATCATACATTATCTTGGTATGATTAATCATAAATAGATATCCTACGGATCTTAATGTTTAATACTTTACTGTATTTTACTTTACGGTTTCATACTCACTGTTTTACAGTTAGTATTTTATGCTCACGGTCTCGCTGTTAAGACCCTGTGCTCACGGTCTGTCAACTCACTGTCTCACAGTGACTACACAGAATGGTCACGATCTCACCGTGACTACCACCAACTGTCCCACCGTGATGACTAGTTTTCATCACACCGTAATGCCTACTCACGATCTCACTGTGAAGATTATTTATATTCTTATTTTAACTCGTATCGCGGTAATTTTTATTTCACTGCTATTTGATTTCCCGTGTTTTTGTTTTTATGATGATTGACATTCCCAAATGATAAAACTTAAGGGTTTCATTTGATTCCTTACCCGAACTCTCTCTTAAAAACCTTCTCTTCTCTCTCGCCCGAACCTTCAGTGGATGCCAAGGATGAAGCGTCCATCTTCACCCTGGTCTTAGAAGCACCGCTCTATGAAACAGAAGAAGATACCAAGGATAGCTCCCGAAGGACCTGTAAACCCAAACCTGGTAAGCTGTACTGTTGTACATGAAAAAGAAGATTTCCATGAGTGGATGTTGTCTAGCAAGTAATTAGTTTTAAAATTTTTAAGAGAACAAGGATGTCTTGAATGGTTCTCTGGAAAAAATAGACCGATTTACCCGAGGATGGTATCTTAATTCTATCTGTTTGTGAAGTTTTACTTTGAGTTTGGAGAAATCTTTATGGTGACAAGATGGATAAATGGACAGAAGTGTTCTTTCTCTTCGAGGTTGTGGGCTGCATGCCTAGGAATTCCACATGAAGGAGTTTGTGATGATTACCAGAGAGACCCTCCTCCATCTTCTAATATCTTCAATCTGGAAAATGCCTTGGAAAATCTAACTGGTAGTGGCACCAAGCGAAGGGCCATAGCTGCTGAATTAGATGGGGAGACTAGACTTCTTTTCAAATTTGTTCGAAATTTGATCAATCCAAGAAAAGGGGATTTTAATAGAATGATGTATCCGGATGTTTTCCTGATTCACCTGTTGAATAATGACCACAAGATCAATATTTTTAAGTATGTTATTAACCATATTTGTGAGCGGATTAAAGTCACTTCCAAATCCACCTCCTTGTTTTACTCAAGCATGATTTCAGCCATGTTAGTTTCCAAAGGGATGGATGGACCGAATGAAGAAAAGTTAGAGGACATTGATTTCTACTTATTCTTGCCTATCATCAGGAGTATGAAGATTAGCTGGAACCCCTGGAAGAAGTAGTGGGTTGAGGATAATGATCAACTCTATAAAAGGTTTAATCATGTTGACTATCCAAGAAGGCCTAAGAATCTAGTTGATCCTGGTTTGGAACCAGATGAAGTGGTTGAGTATTCAGAAGAAGAAGAAGAATAAGAAGAGGAAGTGTCAGCTGAAGTATCATCTAGAGAAGAAGCTGGAATACCTCCAATGGAAACAGCTCCTGTTGAAAAATAAAGGACTGTTGTCCCTGCTGTTATCCCTGTTGAAATACCTCAAGGAGAGGAAGTTGTTGTTGGTTTGAGAGAAGAGGAAGCTCCTTCTTCTAGTGAGGATGTAAATCCAGAAACTCATCCTATGACTGCAAGATAATTGGTTTTTCCTAATTCAGAACAGAAAGGAACCATAGAGACAGATCCTGTTGAAGAGGATCTCCCTATTAAGAAAGAAGAAAGTCTGGAAGTTCAACCAGTGGAACAATCGGTTCCTGATTATATTCCCTCTGCTGAAGAGAGGATGAAAATTTCCTTTCAGCTGGAAAGGAAAGAGTTTGTTGAAGATATTAGAGATGATCCTGTGGATCTTGATCATGTTGTTGAGCCTATAGTCTCTGAAATGGAAGCACAATTTGAGGGGGAGGAACCTCAAAACCTTGAGATTATAGAAGCTGGATCTGTTGAAGCTTCTCAACCTACTATCACATATTCTATGTACACTCGATATGAATTCCCAATCTTTTATGCTGTGAATGAGTCAGCGCAAGTGTCTACAACTAGAATGGATCTCTGTTCTGTGTTTCAACTGAAGTCTATAGCTCATCCAGAACCTCAACCAGAACTAGAGCCCCAACATCAATCTGAATCTGAATCTGAGTCTGAAGATGACTCTGAACCACTACCTTTACCTGCACCCTCACCCGAGCATAACTCCATTGTGACTAAAGATGATCTGAAAGTTTTTGGAGAGACTCTATTAGCTAGAGTTGAGAAAATTGTATCCAATCAACCTCATCCTGTGACTCAGTTAAGTCAAGAAGATGCATCAATTCTCTTGGAAAATATTATGTTGCATATTCAACCAAGGATGATCTAAGATATTCAAGAATTCAGAGTGGAAAATAAGCTGTTGAGTGCTGATGTTGCAGTCCTGAAAAATATGGTAGCAAACTTGTAGAATTAGTTGTCTTTGAGATCAGAGATTGCTCCTATTTCTGCCCCTGCACCTATTGCTGCTTCTCCTGAGCCATCTGATTCCATCCTTTCTAGGTAGATTGTGTCTCAAGTGCATCATTATCTACTATCTTTTGATGAGAAGATTGGAAAAAGACACACAAAAATGCTGGAACGCATGAGGGAACATGTGGAAAATTTGAATACGGTCACAGATGAATACACTGGATGCCTGTAAAAAGTTATGAAACAACTGAAAGTTATAACCAATGATGTCAAGGCTTCACCTGCTTCTGTTCAGACCTCCACACCTTCTTTGGATGATTCTCTACTGAGATCCATAATCAAGGAAGAATGTCAGAATTCCCTCAATGGTATAGATCTGCCTTCTTTGTCGGAAGTGGTTAAGAATAGTGATCGAGCATTGGACTTGGTTAGGATTCATTCTAAGATAGCCAATGATAATCAACAGGAGATCACTACAAAAATAGATTTTTATCTCACACGGATTTTCTCTAAAAGTGATATGACAGATCACTTTAGATATCTTGTGGAAAACCTGAAAATCCCTTCAGTGACTCAAGATTTCAAAGCTCAAGTTCATAAGCTTACAGAGTTCACCAGATTATTCGATAGATTTATGGAGAATAAAGACGATTTTGAAAAGGATATGAAATATGGTGGTGAAGTCATTACTGATTTCATCAATCTTTTGAAGCCATATCTTCATGTGCAGAGTACTGCTATAGGTTCTCCAGCTGCTGCACCCCTTAGACCTGGTCAACCTGCCTTAGCCTCAACTATCATGCCATTCATCCAAGATCTTTCTCAGATCCGGCCAGTCATTCTTGACCAACCACATCCTAGATCTTTTACTAATCCTACTTTGGCTCCATCTGTTTTTGAAGTACTACCCTTACCCTCTTTTTCTACCACATATATGCCTTCTTCTACTTCAGCCCCATCTCCTGGTGGTGATAAAAGAAAAGAAAAGGTGGATCCCTGAAGTGTCCATGGACTGCTTTCTTTTTTGATGGGATGCCATTTGTTGTTTAATGTTTTTATTTCTCCTGTATGTTCTCTTATGAACCCCTTTTAATGAAAAATGAAGTGTTTCATTTAATTTCTCTCTACTTTTTGATAATCCCAAAAGGGGGAGAAAAAATACAAGTATAAAAGGGGGAGAAAAAATACAAGTGTCAGTAAAATAATGAGATATCTTATTATCGAATCTATTATTCTCTAATTTTTTCTATTCTACTATGATAGTTTCTTTAATGTTACATTTCATTTATATTTTGACCATACATGATTTGTGATCATCAAAAAGGGGGAGATTTTTGGACTTCTCATGTATTAATCATGTTTTAATGATCACAAATCCTATTACTGTTAATTAATCTCAATCTTCATTGCACATATTGCTAATTCTCTTCAATCTCAATAATAAATACACATCATGTTTTAATGATAGAAAGTCTTATTGATTATTTACAAGTCTTATGCATGATCACAAATCTCACATATATTATCAAGCCTTTATATTTATTATTTAAGTTCTCTTACTCTCTAATGATTAAACTTAATCCATATTCTGCATATTACTGTCTAAGTCCAAATACAGATATTTGTCTAAGTATAGAGACACTGTGAAGGACTCACTGTGACCCAGACACACCGTGATCCAGACACCGTGAAGGACACACTGTGACCCAGACACACCGTGACCTAAACACCGTAAAGGACTCACCGTGACCCAGACACCGTGATGGACTCACCGTGACGCAGACATCGTGAAGGACTCACCGTGACTGAGACACCGTGAGCTAGACACCGTGACATGGAGATACCTTGAAGCACATACTATGAAGCACATACCGTGAACCACATACCGTGAAGAAAATACCGTGAAGCACATACCATGAACACATACCGTGAAGACTATACCATGAAGAAGACATCGTTTACATAATCACTGTGACATCATTTCTTAACATTTTTTCAATATTATATAAATAATGCTAACGATCATATTTGATGTTTTTAATGCAATTAATGTTATTTAATGATAGTTTTTGGCATGTCAGGAAACCATATCTCATACCTATGAAAAGGGAATCATTCTTACTGCCAGAAATCGTGGAATATAAGGAAGATTGAGATATAGTACAAGTGTAAGTGGTGGTGTGCAAGTGTGACGATGCAACAAGAAGAACTTACATACACCCGACAGAACTGTACTGAACAAGAAGAACAATCCCGAGCAAGAAAGAGATTGTAAGTCTTTCGAAGAACTCTCATGAGTGAAATCCAACACTACTGAAGAACACACGAAGAATCAAGAGATATTTATCACTCTTGTAGAACACAAGATGAACTACGACACTCTGTTTTTCAACAGAAAAACCAGAGGACTCAGAAGAATTCCTGTTAAATCCAACGATTCCAGAGCTGCATTGATAATCACTAAAGCTTTCTAAACTCTTATCTGTTCTCTATAAGTAATTTATTTATTTACTTTCGAGTAGTGTGGGGTACTCTGTATATCTTATACACACACTTTCTCTTGCACCGAACTAGAGGATATAAAAATCCTCACTCCAAAAATATTAACTCTTGTTTACCCACGTCAACTGTGGAAGAGGACCTTGTGCGGCCTGGTCTTTGTTTTGTTTCCCATTAAGAACAGGGGTAGAGGTCCCTACGTGGCCTGAACAGTTTTGTAAACTGTTGTTAACCCCAATCCAGGGTGTGGATCAAATTTATATAAATTTTAGAGGACTAAGTCTCGGCTTGAGACTAAACCTCTTTTTATATCTACTATGCATCTTTAGTTTAAGTTTAAACTATACTATATATATCTTTTATATTATGATGTTATTACTTTGAAATACTAAACTATTTTAAAGCTACTTTGATAGTTAAATTAGCAATTATTTACACATATTGTAAATCATTAGGTTAGTTTCAAAAGTTAGTTTTAGCTTTTGGTTAAATTAACAGAGACCTAATCAATATTTGAGAAGCTAAGTGAACATTTACAATTTGTATAAATTCACTACAGTTTAACTTGTTTTATAAATTGGGGGATTTTAAATAGAAAATATTTTATCAGAAATTTTAATTGGAACTCAATTCACCCCCCTCTTGAGTGTCCACTCCGACCAACACCTTCAAAATGGAACACTTCCACCTTATAAAACCGGGAAAGAACAAGTCCAGAGACGTGTGGTCAATTTTACTCTTCATGATAGCCCAGATCACCTAGATAAAAATTCTCTACAAGATGGTTTTGATGGAGTTATCTTCAGATGCATTGATGGTGAACAGACAATGGCTGTCATGAAAGAAGTGCATGCAAGAGTCTGTGGTGCCCACCAGTCTGGACATAGACTGTCTGATCAAATTTGAAGGCTTGGATACTTTTGGCCTTCAATGATACAAGATTGTGTTGATTTTACAAAGAAGTGTCATTATTTCCAAGTACATGCCAACTTCATTCATCAACCCCTAGAGTTTCTTCATATTTCTAAATTCCGGTGGCCATTTTCCACATGGGGAATGGATGTAGTGAGACCTTACCCTTCAGCTACAGCCAAGTAGTTTAAGTATATTCATACTGCTATTGACTTCTTTTCCAAATGGATAGAGGAAATACCTCTCAATGAAGTTATTTCTAAAATCATTTCTATCTTCATCAAGTCTAACATAATTATCATATTTGGTGTCCCTCATACCATATTGATGAACAATTGCACCAACTTCTATTCATATGAGGTGAGGAAGTTGTATCAAGAATACAACATCAAATCCAATCATTCATCTCAGTATCATACAGCGGCCAATGGCCAGATAGAATCCTTCAACAAGACTCTTTCAAAAATACTGCAAAAGATAGTGGATAAAGATAAGAAGTCATGGCCTGACAGACTCTTTCATGCTTTATTGGATTATCGGACCACCACCCGCACTACAACGCGGTCAACTCCATATTCACCGGTATATGGAACGGAAACGGTCATTCCCATTGAAGTTCAATTACCTTCACTCAGAGTAGTCATTTGTGTTCAGTCATCTACAGATGAACAATCTCAAAAGTGACTGGATGAATTGGAATGGTTAGATGAGAAAAGATTGTGCACCCTACACCACTTGGAAGTCTATCAGAATCGAATGGCATGATCTTTCAAAAAAAAGTTCATATTCATTCATTCATTCAAGGAGAATTAGAATTGGTTATCAGAACTCCAGTGATACCAGGAAAGAAACCTCCCAACCATGAACCAAAATGGGAAGGACCTTACTCAATACATAAGGTCTACTCCAATGGAGCATATTCTTTAATCTCAATTGATGGAGAACTCATCACTACTCCAACCAATTCTAGATTTCTAAACAAGTATTTTGTATAAGCCCAAAATATATCACTAACGGTCCATGCGTATGACCATAAACTATTCTCACTTTCATCCAACATGGCATTAAACTGTGTCCCCTTTAACAGTCCCGGAATATGACCTTAAACTATTTGCATTTTCATTGTCCAACATGATATTAAACTGTGAAAAATTCCCTAATATGTCCCACATGACATTAAAATGTGTCCTCTTTTGTCTTTACTGCATGACATTAAATTGCACAGTCCCCCCTTTCGTCCCACATGACGTTAAACTATATTGTCCCCATCGTCTTAACTATATGATGTTAAACTGTACAGAAATCCCTGAATACGTCCTACATGATGTTAAACTGTATTTTGTCCCTGTTACATGGCACTAAACTATGCAGCACAAATAGTCCTCATTGAATGACTTTAAACTGCATAGTCCCTTCATATGTCCTACATGACATTAAACTATTCATTGTTAGGGTTATTTATCCCTCTTGTTTCTCACACTGAGTATGAATCATGTGATCTTAATGTAAACTTCAACCATAACACCCTCTCTGGGCTGCTAACCATGCATAAGTCCCAACACCATTTTTTAGGTCGTTGTCCCCAAGAACAACTTGATCACTAATTATTTTTTTAATTGAACTACGCAGACTTTGATCCTTTCCATCTAGGATAGGTACGTAGGAAACCTCCCAAGGATCAATCCCAAAACCAATCTCTTCACATTGGTTCACCTTCATCTCAAAAGATGTTGATTCGTGAAACCGCCCCCAGAATCAATATCTTTACATTGGTTTACTATTTTCATTTCTATATGACATTAAACTATATATCACTTGTGTCATATATGATAATAAACTACAACATTATTTGATACCCTCACCTGAGAGGGAATAATTATTTACATTGATTTCCAATCATGTTATATTTCTAGACTACGTGCATATATGGAAATGCATGAATCTTTTATATTGGGTCAAACCATCATTGCACTAAAGTCCCCTTTCACAATTCACATGTATGAACCAAATCTGTAAAGAGGGTTTTTCAAGAACTACGTGGGCCTGATTCCCATCCTTATGGGATTTGTAGGAATGTTCAAGTGTCCCTCGAATCCAGCCCCAAGTCTTTTGGCCCTAACCCCAAATTCCACTTTCAGTCCCCTGGCTAAAAAGTTCGTGTGAAAACACACACTCTGTATTCATTATTATGGTCTGAGCTCTATTACCCTAAACTAAGATCTCCCATACTTTCAACCCACATGACGTTAAACTGTATTTCAAGTACTAAGTATGGCTTGATTCCCATCCTTATGGGATACGTAGTGACGTTCGACATTTCAATTCAGGACCCAGCCACAACATGATTATTGTTAGTATTGATCTGTGTATCTATACATACATTGGACAATACCCATTTTTATTTGTTATAATCCTAGCCCTAAATATTTTATGATCTTCATAACCCTTTTCTTGACTTATAGTCAAAAAATGTCCAATTTCTGAGAGTTCTTTTTCTAGACAATGCAGCATGTGCCCTTAGGCGGCCTTGCATAAGTAGTCCACATAACAGACCAGTCAGCCAAAAGATACTATTATTTGACTATGCAGCCAATTCCCTTATGTGGCCCTACATAATTCAACCCCCTAACATGTTTGTTAAATAATGGTAACTTCATTCTTGGGAAAAAAACCTCTTTTGTCCTTATTGATCTTATTAACAATATGTAGGTATCCGAAAAAATAGCCATCCTTAACATATTTTTTCTATACTCTTTTTCGTGATCTGAAAGTATTCAAGTCTGTGGACTATATTTTCCTTCCCTACGCTTGGGCCAGACCTTCGTAGGAGTGACATTCATCCAGTTCTTAGACAATCTTGTTAGGAAATATCTTCTCCATTTTCAAGTACATCCCTCTGTACAACAAACTCTATGCTTTGGAAAATTTGAATCCCCATAAACTTTCACTGGCTTTTGAGCAGTAGAAAATTAAATTTCTGAGAGTTTTTTTGCATGACTATGCAGCACATTCCCTTAGGCGACCTTGCATATGTAGTCTACATAATAGACCTGTCAGCCAAAAGATGCTATTATTTGACTACGCATCCAATGCCCTTAGGTGGCCCTGCATAATTCAACCTCCTGATGGGTTTGTTAAATAATGGTAACTTCATTCTTGGGAACTACTTCTTCTAATTCCTTTTACCCCTATTTCATATCATTCCTCAGATTCAAAATTTCTTAAGTCATAGTTTACATATTTTCCCTCATACTTGAGTGTGTTAATATGTTTTCAGATAAATTGTTAAGAAATTGAGTCAATTTTAATCCATTCGGTCAAAGCTACTTCGACCATAAACATTATCCTTTTTATGTCCAACGTGCATGACTTTAAACTACCCACAAAAGACAAGGGAATTCTGAATAAAAGACAAGTTCTAGCTCAGTAAACATACATTTTGTATGATTTTAGGTAATATTGATCAATAAAAAGTTTCAAAAGTTTGTAGTGTTATTTATAATAATCATAGGAAAAATCAAACTATGCTTACTAGGAACATTAGATTAGGTAAAAAATTTAAAGCAGGTAGCAGGAAAATGAGTGCACAAATGATTGAAGATAAAAGCATTTTTTTATTTGATGCACTAGAATTAGAAGGACGTCCACAGATTGGAGTCTCTTCTCTTTTCCAAGAAATTACAAGAGGATGTCAACATAAGTATTCACTTGATGTACAGAATCCCAAGCTTCATCAGCAGCCACTTGAAGCTCATGCACTCGACCAACTTCACTCTTTTCATCTTGATAGAGTGCATTCTTGGCATCTGTAATGGATTTCATACCATTCGTCTGAGATCCTTCCAGTGAATTGTTCAGTTGGTCAAGTTCCCCAGTAACAGCATCAAACTATTTATGAAGGTGCATCTGCTGGATGAATTTATCTTTGATCTTATGCTTCATCTCCTTCATCTTGGCAGCATAAGCAGCCTCATCTCGGGATACCGTAGCCTCAAATTCGATGATATTGGCTGACAGCTTCCCCCTGGTCAAATCTTGACGGCACTTTTTCTCCTAATCCCTTCTTACGATGACTTGCTTCACTACGGCATGGATCTTTTGATATCCAAAACCGCCATGTCCCAGAATGACCAACAGGGATGACAGTCGCTGCATCTTTGATGACAGCTCTTCAAGAGGCACATCAGATATGATCTACCATATGTTTTTCTATGCGTTGCATCATGAAAATTAGAGCACCTTATGTACTTATGGATCCGACTTAGTATCACTGTCACAGGGGGGAATATAATTCGAGATTAATGCACTTAGGGAAGTGACCTGTTCTTCTCCTTCCCCCATGACATGTGTTTCTTCACTTTTAATTCCCATTGGGGTGGCGGCTGAGGATTCACCTCCAGATGTAGCCATTGATATTGATGTCCCTGCATAATCAATTGAAAGCTTTGGTTAGTTTCAAAGAATAAAAAAAGATGATTGGATGTCTTGGAAATTAAATACAGTTGCAAAAATTGTTATCCCTTACCCAACGGTGGATCAGTAACTTGAGAAGGCACCTCCCCATCTTTCCTAGCTTCAACAGGATTTTCAGGGTGAGTTTGAGGAAGCTATATGAGGTTCATCTCCACTTGGGCTAATGTCTCTTCAATAGTAGGGTTTTTGTACACCCTTTAGGCATTGATAGTCCAGATGCTTGCTCAGATAGAACTACCCATTTCAACCGATCATGATTAGACATGTAATAAGAAGTTATTTTTTAACAGGACAAAGGATAACACTCGCGTCCGTCATCTTCTAAATTACATGGTAATTTAACATGATCTAAAAATCTTCAAATGATGGACCAAGTCCCATCATTTCATCCAATTTAATCTCAAAATCATAGTTAATCTCACTAGTTGGAGCATTTGATATGTCTTCTTGGCGACCTTCATCTTGTGGTCTCTGACTCGGGACAACATCTTTAGATAAAATAGCGGCGTCAGTTGCAATGGCCGCCAAAAGCTCTAGTGCGGGGGTTGAACCTAAAGTATCATAGAATGGAAGTCAGTTATTGTTTCATTCAACATTTTATGAAGAATTTTTAACTTACTAGAAGCACACTCTTCTCTTCATGCAACAACAGCAGGAGGGATACTGGGAACAGACGTTGACTCTTCTCCAGGAGCAGCCAAGTCAGCCTGAACTTGTAATTGTTCACCAGTACCCTCTGTGGTCCTCAAAGGAGGTTCAATCCTCTCCCTCAGAGGGGAAATTGAAGAATCCCATGAAATCCCAAGAAGTATGAGAAACCTTTTCATGGGTTAATACTCCTGATTAATACTCATGATTATCCAAAGGACATACCACTACTGATGAAGTGTTTAGTTGTGGACTTCTTCCTTCGATGCCTGTGTCTCTTTAGTTTTTTGGGAGTGTCGACATTCTCCCTTACAGGTACATGAATTAGAGAATGGAAATCCATGTTCAAGTCCCCATCCATGTCCTGCTAGCCTGGAGATATCTCACCTGATTCGTGAGGAGATTCATTAACCCCAATGGCAGTACCACCAGGGCTATACTGTGGTGAAGGAACATCATCAGTTCCTTTCTTTGCAAGCTGCAAGATGAAAAAAATAATTTCCTTGAGTAATAATGATTTGACTGAAATCAACTTGCAAAGAAAATAAAGAAAGAAACTTACATCTTCAGGTGCCACATAATTGTGCCACTCCTCATCTCCGGAACTACCAGTCCCCTCAGTGGAACCACAATTAATCATTTCCTTCACCCGCGTGGTTACAGGAATGGAATCATTGGTGGCATATATGAGTATTTCCAGCTCTCTGATGTAATCCCTCACTTCATCGGGATTATCCTTGTAATGGATATCTATAGAAGCTAGAAGATTCCATATTCCAGGGAGGTGTAGCCCCTCACACAAATCTAGCCAGGCAGTTTCAGTACCGCAATATAAACACTGCCATGTTTGGACAGCCTCTGGTTGTAGATATTCAGTATGTGTACCTGAAGGCTGTGAGGAAGGTCCTACAATCTTGGACTTCAGTTTCTTCCCAGCTCCTACAACAACAGATAGAGAATAAGAAAATAATACTTGTTGCTCTATAAAGTAATGGTGATTAAAATTACCATAATGAAGTAACTCAGTAGGAGTTGATAGAGTGGGTCTTTTGATTATGACAGGAGGATTATTTCAGGCACGAGGCCACTTTTCCGCTTGGTGTGCCTCATCATCCCCATCTTTGGAATCTGGTGAGTTAGTCCTAGATGAGGAATCCGACAAATCAGCTCCAGGTGGGAAAGCAACACCTTCAAGAGGAAGGGTTTCTTTCTCTATAGTTATCTTCCTTTTCCCCACCTGATAAACTAGGTGATTCATCACCCCACTAGGGTATGATTCTATCCAGTTATTGGAATACCATGTAGTCAAGTTATTTGTCGCTTTATCAACTGGTAGATCAAACACTACTCTGGTCTTCTCCCTAGATGTCAGCAACCATAGTTGTCGGGCAACCATCAGATGTTACTCTGACCTAACACGCACAGGGGGAGATACAACAGGCTGTTGAAAAAACATGAATTGACGTGAAAATCTATATGGAGCATAGGCCTCACATATAATCTATCTTTCAATCCTGGTGACTAGTACACCATCTCTGTAGGCCAACATGTATGCCCTTAATTCCAGACTAGTTGTTCCATCATCAACAAACCACCTGGTTGGCGGATTTCCATAAGGAAAGAAATTGAATTCCTTATGCATGCTTAGCCTCACCTTCATGTCATAGTAATTGAGATCTAGTGGAGAAATTCTAGGGAATTACTGCACTGATGGACTGAAAGAACTTCTAGGAATCTGTACTCTGTTCTATACATTATACATCCTGAAGTGAGTGGCGATCCATCCCCACAAAACATGGAATGGTACCACTATTCTCAAAGGAGACTTACCTATTAGACATGGTGTAAACTCCTGTGAATATTGGATAAAATGGGGTTATCCAACCCAACTATTTTCCCCTCAGCTAACTTGGCTTCAATAACGAAGGTCCCTGTCCTGATGCCTCCCTTTGAGTCCCTGAGTGGAAAAAGATAAACACTGAGCCACAAGGCCAAGAAACCCACCAGACGAGTCTTCTTTGGGATTATCTGATTCACTTCATATCCCCACTTCTCAAATTCTCCTGCTTCTATAGTCAGCCAGAATGTTCTAGGAGCACCCCCTCTTCTCTGTGTTGGGGCAGGTGGTAGGATGAGTGGGCCTCTTTTCCTTGGGCCCCTTCTTCTTGGATCCCTTCTCCTTCGATCCCTTCTCCTTCAGCTCATTATCCTTCTTCTCGATAAGAAACATATTCATCCACTCCACTGGATGAATATCCTTTATAGAATAAGTTAAGGAGGTCTCTAAACTATTGATCTTGAGGAATATTTTCAATAATTCCCGAGCTAAAGCCAGAGTCTTCTCCGAATCATTCCAAGTCACCATAGGAGGGATGAACTCATCATACATATCACCCAAAATTAGAGCCCCTGAGATCTTGTGGAAATACCAGAGACCGATGCCTACATCACCATAATTCAGATGGAAAGAATTGGTTTCTAGGCTCCAGTGGTTGTGTATCTCTGGCACGAAGTTATCATGCCTGTAAACATATGTTTTCCTAGCCCATATAGCTTCATATATTGAAACTCCTTTCAAATCCTCAACAAACTCTACACAGGTTTTTCGCACAAAGTATGCCCACATCCAAGCTGGCTTCAGACCTCCTCCAGGACAAATGTCTCAACTTCTCTTCCATCCTTTGGACTGATCCATCTAAGAGTTTTTGAAAATTGAGGGATAACAATGTGGTTGCATCTCGGGCTTATGAGGTTTCAGATATGGCATACATGGGATATGATGCATTATGTAGGCCTTCTCCACTGTTCCAGCATTTATAAATACTCCTCCACAAGAGATATTTCCTAAAGAAAAATTAGTGTAATTCTGAAACCAAGATATTGGGAGATAGTTCTTTTCCTCTGGAAAGGTAACTTCTCACAGATGACCATAGCCATACAGAGGTAGATAAATGCTCTGGGGGAAGTCACGATGATACTTCTTCAAATACTTATCCAAATCCGAAAGATTTCTGTCACAGACGGTAAAGTAATCATGGCCAATGATGCTCATCATATCATCAATTTTCTTGCTAGCCAGTTCATCAGCCGTTCTGATTCTCTTGGGAGCCATTGAACCTGCACAAAAGTTGAATAAATTAACTCCTAAATGGGTTGATTTTTCTTAAAATTTGTGAAGAAATTTAGAAAAAATGGCTAAGACATTAAGGCGTGCAAGTCTAAATTTTGGAATTAAAGTATGGATGTGTCGTGCAAGTATGGATGTGTAGCACATGTTTTTTGTGCGCAAGTATCACTGCGCAAGTCCAAATACCTCTACAGCAGCGTGATATCAAAGAAACAGCAGAAAACAAAACAACATGCGCGGCGAAGGTAACTTTCTTGGCTAGAGCTTGAAAATTTGAAATCTGGGTAATTTTCGTGAGAATGACTGCATATATATAAGCCAGGTCACAAGCCTGCGAGCCTAAAATTTTGCACGGCTCACACTTGCGCACCACAATCTGCGCGCTCACACTTGCGCGCCACAATCTACGCTCTCAACACTTTCGCGCTGCATGTTCCTTGGTTTTCTTCTTTTCCTCAGAGTCACATCCTCACTTCTTTCTGATCCAACTATGAGGGGGGACATTTGTTGATGCTCCTTTTCATCACAGAGTCTAATGAATTGAAAAGGGAAATACCTTGAACCAAAAGTTATTCATCTTTTGAAGAAAAATGAAAAATTTACAAAGGCATGAAAAAAGATTCAAATTCACATGGGTCTCACAAGTTCCACTAAGGCTGCGCAAGTATACTTGTTCACCACCCAGTGGTCTCGCAGGTGACTTACGCTGTGACGCCCCGAGCCCTCTCTTCCGGACTCGGTGCTTGAAAAATGCTGTGAAGTTTTTTTTTTACAAAAATTTACACAACACTTTAATGAAATGAGGATCTTTTGCCGGTCTAGGTTCTGGAATATTAGACATAAATTGCATTTATCAGGGCTGAAATAATAATAATAAAATTTTCCAATATGCTTCCGCGCGTTCTAACTCCATAAGTGACGACATTTACGATAATCTCCTAAGATACCTGAAAATCATTTAAAAAAAAGGTGAGCATTAAATTGCCCAGTAAGGGTTTTTAAAGCCTTTGATAAATCACTTTTCAAAATATTACTTGATAATACATTTGAAATATTCAATTAGAAATACCTTTGTAAAATAATTCTTTGGAAAATAATTATACTTTGAAAGAAATTTTAAATTAATCCAGTGATTCGAAAGAAAATATTAATCAAGCTCTTAAAACAAAACAACTAAGGCCACTTGAAACTTTGAAGGCTATCATGGGCCTACCCACTTGAGGGATGGATTCATTATCCAACTCCCTATCATATTTACAAATTTCAAGCACCATTTTCTTTATAAAACATTTTTCAGCTTGCCTTACTTATATATAATTTTCACTGGAGTTTTAAATTTTGGAAACATGTTACGGCACTAAAATACACATTACACTTATATATATATATATATATATGATTATGTATGTATGTATATATATATATATATACATATGGACTTCCATCGCATTACACATTCATGTTTGGTTCTGACCAAACTTTTGTCACCCATAACTTTCATAAACATCCATGTACCTAAAATTTTTATGGAAGACACGATTTTCATATTGTTATAATTTTAACCATTAAAATGAAATCTTGAATAAAAATTTCCAACAACATACTTGTTTAATTAATTTTAAGCATGAAATAATGTGAGTATTAATAATCATATGAAATCTTTATGTCACACATAAAATTTTTAATAGCATTTCATATGCATTCACTCTTTCTTGAATATATATATATATATATATAGTTCATACAATATGCATATTTATTATCCATACATGATTAGTGAAACCGATATTCACAACATACTATTAATAAAAATAATGGTCATTACTTATATGAAATTCATGAGTTAATTATAATACAATGAGTGTCGATGATGAGCATAATAACATGGCTATATATCTATGAAAATGTGACGCCCATGATATCGATAAAACATGATGGTATGCAATATGTTTTTTTTTTCAAACATGGCGATAATTGAAAACATTATAAACATCACAATATTATCCATATATATATATGGACATGTACTGCCATGAAAAAAAACATAATTCAAACACTAAAATCATACATTAAAATAATGTTTTAACTCTTAATAAATTCTGTAGAAAAGTTTCCAAAACTAAAAATTAATATTTAGCTTGGTATTGAAATACACATATAAATATCTATATATAAATCTTTATATACCAAGGTATATATAAAAAAAATATGTTTTTATTCACAAAACATAACATAAAACACTCTTTTAAAACTTTTAAAAGAGGGATTGAGAACAACTTGAGTATATAAAGCTGCATATGAAATAAAGGTGTTGTAAATTGAAGATAATTGAAAATAGTCCCTTACTATATTCTACCAAAATTTCAGAAGTGAAAAACATGATGATTTTGAAAAAGAAACCATAGATGAAATAAATTTCAATTGCACAATTATAATTTTTGAAGAAAATAAATTGACCGAATAAATATAAAGATCCCTTACTAGTTTTATGCGTAGTTGGACTTTTTCCTTCTTCGAATTGACGTAACCCAATTCATACTCCATACTCATAGAAGTGGAAAATACAAAGGATACCTCTCTCTATCCATACTAAACCAGGACTCGCCCAAAGCCTCCCAAAAAAATGAAGGCACTACTGCTTATATAGCAGTGTCCAAGGATAATGATAAACTAAAAATATATATATATATACTTATCATGATCTGGTGCATGCAAGGAGAAAAAACACTAATAGGGATTTTTTTTATTTAAAACCACTGAAACAGATTGATAACATATATTTTTACTTGTCGTATTCAGAGAAGAAGACATCTGAAGTGGGAAAAAAAATCACACACATCATTTTCAGGTCATAATACCACTATTTTAAAATATCAAAACTCAATGAATAGAAATATAATGATAAACGGATTCATGGTATGAAAATTATTTCAATAATCAAATAGTTTAAAGAAAATCACTTGAAACAGAATTGGTCAACAAATTATTGATACACAGACTATAATAATCATAATCAAACAAAAGAATAAGAAAAACAATACACAAAGCAATCATCAATTTTATTTTTAAAATGGAGAATCCATATCCAAAACAATACGGAAATCCAGTTGATGAAATTTAAAACGAACCTACATGAATACTGACAATTATGGAAATCAATACACCGATAATAAAACTGGAAAACAGATTCGGACAATCTAGAAATTAAATATAAAACACCTACTTGTGGTTTCAGACAAATCGGAGGTCAATTTTCCTCAAAATATTGTTCGGATCCTCAATAT
This sequence comes from Viscum album, assembly GCA_963277665.1. NCBI lineage: Eukaryota > Viridiplantae > Streptophyta > Magnoliopsida > Santalales > Viscaceae > Viscum > Viscum album. The sequence continues at coordinate 925,982,431 of OY728130.1, forward strand.
GTTTCAATTGTAAACGCAAAACCACAATACCTCAAAATCGAATGGTTGTTTTCCTTTAGATCTCACACAAAAACCCTAACGCAAATAAAAAAAGACTTACCGAATCTCTCCAGTGGTCGGAATTTGTCCCGACATCAACGCGCGCCCTAATACACTCAACTCGGCTCGTGAATCGTCGTCCGTTGTCGAAGACGAAGACATGCTTGGATCCGCGTCGACTTCAGCGCTGGACCTAGACTTCTCACGGCAGCGTGACGTCCCCTTGATGAAGATCGAACGAAACCGATGGTGCGACGCTACTCTTCCCTCTTGAACACATCCACGGACTCCTCTGCTCGCGGCATCGAAAACCCTACCCGAGCCGGACTCGCAAAACTCCTAAATCCTGATTTCACGATTCTTTTAATTTTTTTTTATTTTTTTATATTTTTTTATATTTATTAAAACGATTATTTGAATATAGTTTTGATATATATATATATATATAGATGAATATTCATTTTTTTTTGTTTCATTTTAAACAAAAATTATAATGTTCTTCATACGTATTACTATATTTTATAACAATGTAAATTTAATATTAATATCATAAAATAACCATATATATATAACAAAAATTAAATTAAAGTCATATATGCTGTTTGTTTAATATTTAAATTTTATTCTTAGTGTCATGTTCCGATTATAATTTTCTAATGTATAATTTCACATTATTTCATAAAATTTATTAAATTCACAAAGTTTGTTTATTGTATATCTATTATATAATAATATTTAAATCATCATTGTCTATTTATTTTATTAAAAGATTCCAAATGTTGGTTTTAAATATTAAAATTTCTAACGGATAGTTTTTATAACGGTCGGCTAAAAACACTATAAATACCAATGTTTTACGGGTCGTTCAAATACTCAGGAGAAAGATATCGCGACACTCAGGCCACTGCTTTCAGATATGGTTTTATATGTTCATCTTATTTTTAGTTTCATTGCTATTATCCTTGCTATAAAGTTTGTGCTTCTATCAAATTCAAGAGATGATAACTACTTGATCGGCATCGTTGTGTTTCTTGGTAGTCTTCCAATTGTTTTATTATCATTAGCAGTGGGTTTAATGGGTTAGTTCTTGTGTATCAAGGGTGTATTCTGGTATTTGTATGAATAAAATGATCGCTAATTATATATTTGCATTTGGTAATTTATTTTATTACATCTTGGAAACATTGTCAAATCATAAAACTTAATTTTAAACCTAGGGTGTTACATTCTACCGCCCATAAATAGAATTTCACCCTCGAAATTCATTTATACTTATTTCTCTTAATTTCCATCTATTCTGAGTCTCACATGATGTCCCCAAGGTCTGTATAGTTGTCTTCCACGATTTCCATGTCTCCCTAATAAATTAAAGTTCAATGTGGCTTCGAAATCTTCCAGTTCCTTCGCCCATATGCAAATAGTGCAAGAGGGGTTGTATGGATGTAGGCACCGGAAGACAGTCCTCAAGGAATGATAATCAATATAGTATCTGAGAAGTTCATCTTGAATTGGATTCCTATAAGAAAGTCTCATTTCTTCGTCTTCGAATGATTCGAATTCATCATAAATTCTTCCTGTGAAGCAAAATCTTAAAAGATGACACATAAATTCTGCATGAAGATTTCCTTCTTCAACTGCTGTATAAAAATTGGAGATTGATTCTGGTTGCTCAAACATTGTAAAACACCTAAAAAGTCCTTCGTAATATGCTCCTTCGCGTCGATAGAAATGACGTTGGATCTGCCTGATATCTTCGAAAACGAAACCAGAACCATGATGAAAATGAAGTATATCTGGTGTTCCTGATATATTATAGAGACGTTTACAAGAAAGCCGCATTGCTTCATAGGTATCAGATTCTTCTTTGCATGATTTTTCCATGATCATAGCGAGTAATTCATCCGGAAGGCCTAAGAGACTTGTTTGAGCTCTCCTTCCTTCCATCTGAAAATTACAAAGAAGAATGTTGACTGAGAAGGAAAGTCAATTTATCAAAGGGTTCTAAATTTCCAGAGTTATCTAGATCATTCCTCTGATACCAAGTGTGACTCCCCGAGCCCTCTCTTTCGGACTCGGTGCTTGAAAAATGCTGTGATTTTTTTTTACAAAAATTTACACAACACTTTAATGAAATGAGGATCTTTTACCGGTCTAGGTTCTGGAAGATTAGACATAAATTGCATTTATCCGGGCTGAAATAATAATAATAAAATTTTCCACTATGCTTCCGTGCGTTCTAACTCCATAAGCGACGACATCTACGATAATCTCCTAAGATACCTGAAAATAATTTAAAAAAAGGGTGAGCATTAAATTTCCCAGTAAGGGTTTTTAAAGCCGTTGATAAATCTCTTTTTAAAATATTACTTGATAATAAATTTGAAATATTCAATTAGAAATACCTTTTTAAAATAATTCTTTGGAAAATAATTATACGTTGAAAGCAATTTTAAATTAATCCAGTGATTCGATAGAAAATATTAAGCAAGATCTTAAAACAAAACAACTAAGGCCACTTAAAAATTTTAAGGCTATCATGGGACTACCCACTTGAGGGATGGATTCATTATCCAACTCCCTATCATATTTACAAATTTCAAGCACCATTTTCTTTATAAAACATTTTTCAGCTTGCCTTACTTACATATAATTTTCACTGGAGTTTTAAATTTTGGAAACATGTTACGGCACTAAAATACACATTACACTTATATATATATATATATATGATTATGTATGTATGTATATATATATATATACATATATATATATATATATACATATGGACTTCCATCGCATTACACATTCATGTTTGGTTCTGACCAAACTTTTGTCACCCATACCTTTCATAAACATCCATGTACCTAAAATTTTTATGGAAGACACGATTTTCATATTGTTATAATTTTAACCATTAAAATGAAATATTGAATAAAAATTTCCAACAACATACTTGTTTAATTAATTTTAAGCATGAAATAATGTGAGTATTAATAATCATATGAAATATTTATGTCACACATGAAATTTTTAATAGCATTTCATATGCATTCACTATTTCTTGAATATATATATATATAGGTCATACAATATGCATATTTATTATCCATACATGATTAGTGAAACCGATATGCACAACATACTATTAATAAAAATAATGGTCATTACTTATATGAAATTCATGAGTTAATTATAATACAATGAGTGTCGATGATGAGCATAATAACATGGCTATATATCTATGAAAATGCAATGCCCATGATATCGATAAAACATGATGGTATGCAATATGTTGTTTTTTTTGAAACATGGTGATAATTGAAAACATTATAAACATCACAATATTATCCATATATATATATGGACATGTACTTCCATGAAAAAACAACATAATTCAAACACTAAAATCATACATTAAAATAATGTTTTAACTCTTAATAAATTCTATTGAAAAGTTTCCAAAACTAAAAATTAATATTTAGCTTGGTATTGAAATACACATATAAATATCTATATATAAATCTGTATATACCAAGGTATATATAAAAAATAGGTTTTTATTCACAAAACATAACATAAAACACTATTTTAAAACTTTTAAAAGAGGGATTGAGAACAACTTGAGTATATAAAGCTGCATATGAAATAAAGGTTTTGTAAATTGAAGATAATTGAAAATAGTCCCTTACTATATTCTACCAAAATTTCAGAAGTGAAAAACATGATGATTTTGAAAAAGAAACCATAGATGAAATAAATTTCAATTGCACAATTATAATTTTCGAAGAAAATATATTGACCGAATAAATATAAAGATCTCTTACTAGTTTTATGCGTAATTGGACTTTTTCCTTCTTCTGATTGACGTAACCCAATTCATACTCCATACTCATAGAAGTGGAAAATACAAAGGATACCTCTCTTTATCCCTGCTAAACCAGGACTTGCCCAAAGCCTCCCAAAAAAATGAAGGCACTACTGCTTATATAGCAGTGTCCAAGGCTAATTATAAACTAAATATATATATATATATATACTTATCATGATCTGGTGCGTGTAAGGAGAAAAAACACAAATAGGGATTTTTTTTTTATTTAAAACCACTGAAACAGATTGATAACATATATTTTTACTTGTCGTATTCAGAGAAGAAGACATCTGAAGTGTGAAAGAAAATCGCACACATCATTTTCAGGTCATAATACCACTATTTTAAAATATCAAAACTCAATGAATAGAAATATAATGATAAACGGATTCAAGGTATGAAAATTATTGCAATAATCAAATAGCTTGATGAAAATGACTTGAAACAGAATTGGTCAACAGATTATTGATGCACAGACTATAATAATCATAATCAAACAAAATAATAAGAAAACCGATACACAAAGCAATCATCAATTTTATTTTTAAAATGGATAATCTATATCCAAAACAATACGGAAATCCAGTTGATGAAATTTAAAACGAACCTACATGAATACTAACAATTATGGAAATCAATACACCGATAATGAAACTGGAAAACAGATTCGGACAATCTAGAAATTAAATATAAAGCACCTACTTGTAGTTTCAGACAAATCGGAGGTCAATTTTCCCCAAAATATTGTTCGGATCCTCAATACGTTTCAATTGTAAATGCAAAACCACAATACCTCAAAATCAAATGGTTGTTTTCCTTTAGATCTCACACAAAAACCTTAACGCAAATAAAAAAAAGACTTACCGAAGCTCTCCAGTGGTCGGAATTTGTCCGGACATCAACGCACGCCCTAATACACTCAACTCGGCTCGCGACTCGTCGTCCGTTGTCGAAGACGAAGACATGCTTGGATCTGCGTCGACTTCAGCGCTTGACGTAGACTTCTCATGGCGGCGCGACGTCCCCTTGATGAAGATCGAATGAAACCGACGGCGCAATGCTCCTCTTCCCTCTCGAACACATCCACGGACTCCTCTGCTCGTGGCATCGAAAACCCTACCCGAGCTAGACTCGCAAAAACTCCTAAATCATGATTTCACGATTCTTTTTTTTTTTTTTTTAAAACGATTCTTTGAATATAGTTTCGATATATATATATATATATAGATGAATATTTATTTTTTGTTGTTTTTTCATTTTAAACAAAAATTATAATGTTCTTCATACGTATTACTATATTTTATAACAATGTAAATTTAATATTAATATCATAAAATAACCATATATATGTATAACAAAAATTAAATTAAAGTCATATATAGTGTTTTTTTAATATTTAAATTTTATTCTTAGTGTCATGTTCCGATTATAATTTTCTAATGTATAATTTCACATTATTTCATAAAATTTATTAAATTCACAAAGCTTGTTTATTGTATATCTATTATATAATAATATTTAAATCATCATTGTCTATTTATTTTATTAAAAGTTGTCAAATGTTGGTTTTAAATATTACAATTTCTAATGGATAGTTTTTATAACGGTCAGCTAAAAACACTACAAATACCAATGTTTTATGGGTCGTTCAAATACTCAGGTGAAAGATATCGTGACACTCAGGCCACTGCTTTCAGAGATGGTTTTATATGTTCATCTTATTTTTAGTTTCATTGCTATTATCCTTGCTATAACGTTTTTGCTTCTATCAGATTCAAGAGATGATAACTACTTGATCGGCATTGTTTTGTTTCTTGGTAGTCTTCCAATTTTTTTATTATCAATAGCAGTGGGTTTAATGGGTTAGTTCTTGTGTATCAAGGGTGTATTCTGGTATTTGTATAAATAAAATGCTCGCTAATTATATATTTTTATTTGGTAATTTATTTTATTACATCTTGCAAACATTGTCAAAACATAAAACTTAATTTTAAACCTGGGGTGTTACATACGCACCCTCTTTGAATTTCACCCAGGGTCTTCTCAAGCCAATAAATACCCCCTGTGCCCCCCCATTTGAAGAGGAAAAATTCCAGAAACTCAGATTTGAGCTCCCAGTGCCCTAGTCTATTCTCAAAGATTTCAAAAACTTCTAAGGTAATTTCTTACCTAGAATGGAAGATCTAAATAGGGCGAGTAAGGCCTATGTGTTGAAACTCATCAACACTTACGCACCTATGTGGCCAGCCCTTAATGGAAATGGCCACACTTGTGCGCCGCCTTACCCCTTCACCAGAACTTGCATGCCACCCTTTTGTATTTCCCTAGGGATAATAATAAGGTCTTGAGCCAAGTCTCTCCCAAGTATTACCTTAAGGTTTAACCATAGCGCAAGTACCCATGTGTCGCACAGGTACACCTGCGCGACCAGGACTTGCGCGCCCATGTTGGACTTGCGCGCCCCTCTCTTTTTGGGTTCCCTTCCTGCCCATGTCACCTATTCTATGCCTATCCACCTCTCCTATTCAAGATTCTACCTTCAAAACCCTCATCAAAGCCATTTTATTCGGCATGGTTCCCTTTTTGGCTTCCTTATCTGAAAAGAATTCTATGTAACATCTCTCAAAACCTAGGGATTCACATATCTTTTATGTCACTAAGGTTAGAGATTTCATTCATTCAACCTCATCCTTTAAGATGAGAGAATCCTTAACCTGGGACTCCTTTTCAGGCATAAGCCCCAGTCCATGTTCTCATTAATTTGGTTATCCTCCTTAGGAATAATCCCCAAGTCCCCTAATTTGGGCATCCTCCTTAAGAGTAATCCCCTGTCATAATTTTCCAAATCTGGGCTTCCTTTTCAAGAGTAAGCCCATGTCTCAAAGTTCCAAAATCTGGGCATCCTCCTCAGGAGTAAGCCCCAGCCATAATTCCCTTAATCTCGGAATCCACCTTAGGAGTAAGCCCCAGTCTCAAATATGGGCATCCTCCTTTAGATTTAGCCCAAAGTCCCTTAATTCTAAAATTCCATTAACCTGGGCCTCCTCCTTATGAGTAAGCCCCAGTCTTCAAATCCCTTTAACATGGTCCTCCTTCTCATGAGTAATCCCCAGTCTCAATTTCTCTTAACCAGTCTTAATTTACTTTTGATATGGGCTTCCTTCTCAGGAATAAAACCCAATCATAAGTCCCTCCTAATTTGGTCATCTTCCTCAGGAGTAAACCCCATGTTAGAGTATCCAAATCTCCATAAAAGCACATATACCATTATGTACCATGTTCCCGGACTTCTTCTGGGAAATAAGCCCCAACCTATATCTATTTGGGCAGTCATACATACATAAGTCCCACATCATTTCTTATGATTTCATCTTTCATGGCACAATTTTCTGGTTTTATCAATACCTCTTATTTCTCACACCGAGCATGACTCACGTGATCTAAGAGCATAAAATTAATTATGAAATCTTTCTTTGAGTCATCAATCATACATAAACATCATACTCCCTTACTCGAACTACGTGTGTTCTGATTCCTTTTCTAAATAAAGGATACGTAGGTAGCCCATCTGTGGGTACGATCCCAACTCTAAAATAATCTATGTCCTTCTGAATGACAATAAACTTCAAGTTTCCCACTAAGTGGCTTTAAAACTAGTATGTTCATCATAATGAAAAAGAGACTTTTATATAATGTATTGAAGAATAACATTGACTAATAATATCTAACAAATACAGATGATTCTCTATCGATGAAGAACCTCGAATACATATAAAATATTCTATGAATTTCCTACATATCAATCATTGATTGTCATATCTAAAGGAAAGCTCATTTTATACTTGGTAATTTAATAAGGATTCACAAACATAACTTAAATCTATAAAGAGAGTCTCGTATTAGACAATAATTCCCCTCAAAAATGTGTGATGATTCCGACCCCCCATCCTCTCGAAAAACGAAAATTCTTAAGTCTCATCGGTTCATAACTAATGATCACCTACCTTTGTAAAGTAGGTCCAAATGGATATAGAATCATTGGATGCTTTTGGTTCTATGAACAAACCCGTTAGAAACTGCTTGGAATGTTTAAACCTTAAACCAATGAGGTTGTTCTCAACTCCAGAGGAAACAGACATTCTGTATACACCAAAATTGATATTAGTCTTCAATGAAATCATCTTTAAAGGGGGGTTAAATTGCATGGGAATGTTGTTTTAGAGATGGTTTTATCATATCTGGTTCATCACCCAAGGAATCCCATTTTACAGGGTAGAAATGGTTGTTAGGGGGCAATATTGAACCACATAGTGGCATCCAATATTTATTGTTTTATGTAAGAATAAAAAATAATATTTAACTTGATTGTATAGTATACGGTCTTGTGATAGTTATGTAATATGTAGTTCACTATATTTTGGTAAAGATACATGTGTCACCAAAGGACAGAAAAAAAGGTATGGAGTGAAGCTTATGTGTTAGTGTTACATGATAACTAAGTGGAATTGTCTCACAAGAAGTCTTATGATCATTATAATGGGGAAATTGTGCTCATCACATAGGGTGAGGCTACTGTTTAACACCTTGTGTTGAGGAAATGATATAGTTTAATTTTTTATGACTTAGATGTTATGATATGTAGTTTAAATTCATACTTATTAGACATTGAGTGTGTGAATTATGTGGGGTGTTTCCCATTCCAAATTTGGATTGGAGATGATAAGGATATAGGGATCTTACATGTATTCATTGAGGGGATTATGGATATTCAACCGTAATGATGCCTTGGTCGGGGATTATTTATCCACTATGTAAGTGTCTTGTTAGAGGAAAATTAATGAACATTGCCCACTTTGACAAGAATATTAGAGGCCCAATGTGAGAGCTCTTATTCTTAGGAAGAGAATGAAAGGATATTTTCTAGTTCATTTGTGGTGAAAGGGGATCAGGCATACGGGTCAGTGATATGGGTTTTTCATGTGAATTTATCAACTGTTAACCTAGATCGAATGGTTTTGGGGGATATAAGACCCCAAAATTTGTGAAATTAAGTCTAATAAAGGTATTTGTAATGTAAGGGTACCCAATTGGGTTTTCAAAAAAAGTGATTGTTTTTTTAATGTTGGAGTAACACAAGATGATGGTCTACAAAATAAGTGTTTTCTCCAAATGACAATGGTGTGGGTTTTTTTGAAAGAATAAGGTATCATGAATCCTAGAGTTTCATGAATCATATTCGTTAAGTACATAATATTTTCTTCATGGATTTTAGTTCTATAAAAATCATCTCAAACATGACCCAATACTTTTAAGGTAACATTCAAGGTCATTCATGAAGTATCACCACCTGTGGAAATCCTTGGGGGTTCTAGTTTTTAAAAGGAGGATTTTAACAATTTGAGAGGTCCTGTTAGAAGTAAAAAATTATTAATATCCCAAAAAAGAGGGGTTGATGTGCTATTTAAATAAGTTTCTATTTTTGGATATTTGTTTCATGGAATATTATTGTATTGAATAATGTTTCAGTTTTGTGGCATTATAAATTTTGTTTTTGGGACTCTTGACCCTCAAAATTATTTACCCTTCCCGTTGAACCTGGATTTATACTAATAAGGTATTATTTTCCTTTTATTATTTCCAATAAAAAAAATTTATAATCAAAAAATTCCCCCTTTCTAATTATATCTCACAAAGAAGAGGAAGATTAAATTTTGATGCCAAAACACGAAAATATGTTCTTGTTGACTCCTTCGATCATGAAACTCAGTTCATACCTTCACCTATAAATATGTTAAGGACTCCCACAGGAAACAATTATATTTCTTTAAATATTGTAATTTCTATCTCTATCCAATAAATGTAATCCTTCATGAGAATTTTGTGACAAAAAACCTTATCACTGCTGATATTCCTTCTTGGTGATGAATCTTCCTCAAAACAACTTATATGTGTTGTGTTTTAAAAATATTATTCTATAAAGGAAAATCTTTGTGAATTCTAGAAACTATTCAGGAATCAAAACATTCATGAACATGGCATATATTTATTTTCATAACACACCAATCTACTACTTAAGGAGCTAATGTTTTTCATTATGTTATGAAGGGAAATGATGGATAACATCCACATCGAGATGAGTTTCCAGACTATGTTTGAGAATGATACCCTATTTTAGTTACTAAAGGTATATTAAATGGATTATAAACAAAGTGTTATACCAAAATTTTGTGACTTTATTCTAATATATAATTTTATGATTCTGGGTTCAGATAATTATTCACCTAGAAACTTGTTCTGAATCTTCCTAGGGTCGTTCAGATAGAACATGAATAAAGTAAATTATTCTATAAATGATCATATCCTGATAATAGATCACTCCCACTATAATCTAATATATACCATCAATTAAATGGGGTAATTTATATAAACTATTCTTCCCAAATATTCCATATTTTTTAGATTAGTATTACCAGACCATCATCATGGTTGGATTGAAGAGTGTGGATTGTGTTTGGGAGGTAACTTCACTATGGAATGGGATGGGAATATTGATTTCACCATTCATTCATGGAATTGTTTTAGTAACTCTATAATTTTAATCTTTATGAATCCACATGGATCTTGGTGTTCCACTTCTAAAAACACCTAGACATGCTGACATAACTTTAGATTTGGTGGTCTCTAGACACCAACTCATTCCACTTTCACCATGGGGAAGTTGGAATTATCCTATGGGATCACTACCATATTGATGGGATCCTTATCTAGGGGTAACATATGATTATTTACTTTAAAATGAGAATGTTTTGGAGTACTGGTAGTAATGTTTGGTGATCGAAAAGTTATTTTTTAGTGTTGTAAGTGAAAGTCAATCTGGAAATAATGGCCCTTCCAATGTATCATTCAAGAGGTTGTATGAATTTCTTTTAAACCTATCTTATGAAAAAACTCTAATAAGTCAAAAGAAATGCAAAAGGTCTCAACAGTATGGAAATAAAGGTTCATACATGGTACTTTTGGGGGAGGTAAAATACTACATATAGGGTCACAATGTAAGGCATCATTCCTCGATGATTAGATTGGTCATATTTATCATAGAATTCTTTTTTAGATGATGGTTTCCTATGTGTGATTCTCACATGGGGTTGTGACTATGAACCTTCATCATGTGTAATATATTGGTGATGCATTATCCTAACAATCGGGTGGTCCCAGTACTGGATTAACATTATAAGGTGTTGAATTATATTATCAAGAAGAATATCAATTTATGTATTTTTAGCCTATTATACATTCATTATGGGGGGTTACTTCGCATATGGTGGGTTATACATATTTGAAATCTATCCACCCTACATAATAAAACATTTTACCATCACTCCTCAATATTTCTAGGATTTGGACACACTATCTTGAGCAGGATGGGGGTTTTTTGGACTCAGAATGCAGGAGCAGTTCAATTTATATCTTTCCTTCCTCCCAAATAGGGGTGTTCATGGATGATGGATTAGAAACCACCAGGAAGGGATCATAACTATTATCCTTTAGAGGTGTGGTATTGGTTGTGCGTATTGATGGGAGTGTGGTCTTCATGTTGTATATCCCATACATGTATCTCATCAATTCTACTATCTCCAATAGCTTATGTCAGGGTGTGCATTGGGGTATATCATTAGTGTTATCCCATGGATCTCTAGTATCTTTTTTTAATGTTCACCCTTAATGGTAGTGAGAAAAGTACTAAATCGCTACCTAATAATGCTTCCTTTATGTTTCTCCATGCCTATTCATAGAACTATGAGTGATCCTACCCTTGTAGAATAATGAGTTATAAATTTATCTATATAGACCCATCAAAGGGGGTCCTAAGGAAGTGAGGTATGAGTTTTATTGTACCATGAGGAGTGTTTCAATTAGGAAGGATTGCTCTTACTGTGGTTGCAATAATAGAATCTCCAAGGGTCCCTACCGTATAACCATATGCGATGCATAGTAAAAGTGTTGCTGGGAGTGGATGACCACTTTTGATACAGGATATGAAGAAGGAATGAGTCTCTAGGGTATATTTAGTAATACCTGTAATGGCCCTAATAAAGAACTTATATTATACAACATAGATCATATAGAATATATTTTTCCATGATTCTTGGGTAATATGTAAAAAACAATTTGTGGTTGAAATCCCTCTAGGTACTGTGGAATAATCAATAGGGAAATATTATATCCTTATCTAGACTCAGGTATTCAATAACTATGTTTATTTCCCTATGAATATAATCCATGTTGTAACTGTGTGACCTAGAGTGGATGGTCTACTCTCAAGTCCAAGTAAACCATCTGACTGACCGGGCTCATGTATACTCATAATGCTGCTACTATTAGATCATTTATAATTTTATTCATCTATGGATTTAGAAAAAAGGGAAATATAATTATGGGGAGTCATGGGGAATTTAGGCATAACACTAGTCTCTTGGGGTAGGCTACACGACTCCTATCATTGATGAATCATATGATCTATAATATATTGGGGTAGATATTCTTTATTTCTGATATTATATCCACCATCAAACATTGTTCTTTACTTAAAACCTTTCTATAATTAACTTAAGATTCAATCAAAACAAATTAGGGTAGATCCCCAATGAATACTTAGAGAATCAACCTTTATAAAGATGTAAAAATAAGATATTATCCATCTTGTAGATGGAAATGGTTCCCCACCATTGTGTTATGATTGATCAACCTTCCATTAATGAGGTGAAATATTAAGATAAGATGATAATTCCACTATAATAGGGATCTAACGGAAACTTTTCATCTAATACCAAGTGTAATTATATGAAAATTTTAAACTATTTACTTACATGTTTACCACTCATCACAAAATCAACTTGCCCAACTATAGAGAATCCTTCAGTATATACTGATGTTCCCAATAGTGTAGGGGTTTCATACACAACATTTCATACTTATATAACGTTTAATATCAATAGGTTTTCTAGATTAGTTGATATATATATCCATTTAATAGTGGAAGGGGTGGGAAAGGATTGTCTCAAAGAGAATATATCATTTAATTCTCTCAAGACTTTAATCACATCACCCACTATGTAATTCATATTTTTCTCCCTTGAACATTTTATTCACTATATCAATCATGGGAATCCCTAATAACTTATTTTCACTATAATATTCCTTGCATCAAGTAATCAGGTTCATATCAAATGGATTCCATCACTGACATGGAAGATGGTAAATCTTCACCAACAACACCAGCTACTATAGTGGCCAAAATGGTCGAGTGTGTTCCTAAAGTGCCCAGCCTGAAAATAATCATTGAAATAAATATGGAAGGTCTATCCTCTATTGAAGAGGTTTGGAGTGGAACATATCTGTCTAAAACTATTAATATGGAAATTATATTTTTTAAAAAAGATGATTCCCTAAAGGTAGAATCAACAGTGGAAATATATGAGGTGTCCCGCCTATGGGAATAAAGGATCCATCAATTCCTATGGTGGGAGAGTAAAGATATGATACACATATAGAATATGTATTAAATAGTTCTGAATTCATTATTATGACTGTAACCTACCATTTCTTGAGGCTGACCCAGCATTCAAGGTGTTGGAGGCCTTCCCAAAGTATAAAACATCCCCAGAGAAGATAATAGACTAGTAGCCAAATGTTAGGTGAGATAATTCAGGCTGTGTAGAAGTATCCATAACATTATCACCCATTACTTATATGATTATTCAGTAGTTAAAATGATATCTCTTCACCATTGGTTGGGGAACCTTGGTATCGACAAACTGGTTTATTGAAGCCTCCATATCCTAGTTCAAGATGTCATGTCCAAGACTGTGTGAATAGAGTGGTAATAGTTTACTGATGACAGGAATGAGTCCACCTTAAAGGGTTTCAACTCCATCTAAGTGTTTTAGTGGGTGTTTTTCTAGAAATATTAATAGTCATACTTGTAATAGGACTATCATTCTTCCGAGGAATAGAGTATTCAATTTCTAGAGGCTTAATTGGAAATTGTCTGGGGTAAGTCAAATCAAATAGCATCCAATATAGCAAAGTGGGAATCTGAACAATACTAACCTCAAGTGAAGATGGATGAGTTATATATATGTACCAATCATTAGTTAATATAGCTTTCCAAGTTATAAAGATTTATCGAATCGCCTTAAAAGTGGTTGGTTAAGCTTGGGGATTTTATCTCCCTTGGAGGTCCGTAGAATTATTTTATCTTATGATAATAATAAAGGATCTAATATGTGGATAAATACCCCCACCATACATATATATTTTTGTAAATAAATAAAATTATTATTTTTTATTCTCCATTTTTTCAAATTTCACATCTCGATTTCATTAATGAAACAATTAAATAAATATATTTAACCCCACATGAGTCATGCATGGTGTGAGAAAAAAAAGACAAAAATAGAATATTGTTCTATTATATAAGAGTACATGACATGAAGAGGTGGGTTGAGATTAAATATTTTTATCAATCATTATTTGAAACCCATAAATATACAGGTATCAAGATGGTTTTATTCCATGATTTTGATTTCCCTACTAATATGAAAGACATAAGATGGTGAAACACCAGGGGTGTTTTAATTTCAGTTGAATGAAGGGAGTGTGTGGAGAGGAAAAATATTTCCCCAATAGTAGGTTATGATTTATAGAGAATAAAAATGGGTTTAGGATAATTTTTTATCATTTTATCACATGGGTTATAAAACCATACCATTGATGATGTCTCTTACAATGCATATTCCATGGATAAATGGTTGTTAAATATGGAATTTTTCCATCACTATATGGTAGAACATTTAGATTTTGGTGATGGATATTGATCCAAATCAAGGGGACAGAGAGCGTGCTAGTAAAGGAGTAGGATGGTTAGGAAGTGTTTTGGTAATTTTATGGTCCTAAATTTAGGCATCAATCATATCAACAGGGCATACAAAATAGATTATTATCTTATGAGGTAATGAGAAAATGAAAATTTCTATTAGATGAGATACAGGAGAATAAAATTATAAGATTATTCAATGAGGAGATTAATGATCATCGATACATAGAAAAAGATTTTATACCTTTTACCAAATGGAAATAATGATTAATGGTTGTGTATCTTGAGCAATGTGTGGTGCCTTTTAAGATTTTGTATCAAGGACATGGGAGGGGATAAATAGTTTTGTCCCAAAACAATTCCAAACCTGGATGGATAATCCTAGATGTTTGAAATACCATCATATGAAATATCACCCATATATGGGGCAAATGGTTTATTGTTTTGATATATAGACCAAAAATTTATCTATTGAAGTATGTATCTTATACAAGAAAAAATGAGATGGTTTAGTGAAAAGGAATAACTAATGTGATTTGAGGACCTCCCCCATCATGAAATAATAACAATATGAACTTACAATGAATATATGGATCCTGTAGAAATAAAGTCTCATAATACTGAAGCTGATATAGTAAGGGTATCTACTTGAGTCTATTGAGAAACCTAAGTACTGTGATACAAAGAAACTGGATTTAACTGCAGGGTCCAGAAAGGATAACTTAATGTTAGTACATATACCATGGGATATAAATCAAACCATACATAGTTCTGGTTGGTGGTACAGTAGGAGGCCAGTGCTAGGAAATGTTAATCTTCTCATGTGAGAACTAAGGTGTTACATAGTTTTAAGTAATACAATAGTGATTTATTTTATGGTATTTCTTTCAAGTATAAAGTTTGTTGATTATACAATTTATCTTCATAAATTAAGGAGATAAAATAGGGAGTACCAATTGTTTAATTGAGAAAAAATGATCCAAAATTTCTTAATCTCATGTGATCCATTCCTAATGTGAGAAAAAAGGGGCTATAGAAGGATACCCATGCCACATGAGAGTGCTTGAGATGAATATAATGATTTTAAAATGAAGTATTTTCCACTAAAATAACCCTTTAAAATAAATATATTGGTTAGGAATTACATCATGGTACTAATTAAACATACCAATATATAAAAAGGTACAAAAGGGAAATAAAAAGGCTAGTAAACTCTTATTAAGAAAAGGGGAGTTAAAAGTTAAATTATTCCTTCTAAAATCATAATTACAGGGGAGATGCTGAGTGGGATGGGGATGATTTTTTACCAAATTTATAACATGGATTCCACTACCACAGATTCAAGGATTGGGAAAAATTTATCAAATAAACCGTTGAACATTTTTTGATTTGGAAACCATTAATTTACTACTAGAGGACCTTTACTGTGTGTGAATTGTATATTAGGTGAGCTTATATACTGTTGTTTCATCACCATGGGGGATCCCATTTGGTCATAGTGGGTCTATGTGGAAATTAAAATACCAAAGACACCAAGTGTGGAGATAAAAACGATATTATCAAAGAGAGATCGAAGCACCTTGTGGGTAACACCATCATTTTTTTATTATACCGATGGGGTATCTTAGTTTTATGGGATTATGAGATGAAAAGATATATAGTGGAGGTTCAACTATGACTTTGTGAAATTGGTTTGGTTCCAAATTCTATAGAGTTCAATTTATTAAAGCTTATACTAGGAATGAGGCAATATGTGTAGTGCTAGAAAATGATAAAACCCAACATGGAATAATAGACCAAATATTAATAAAATTGACCTCATGGGTAAAAGTAATGATGTTTATGGTCATATGAAAGGATTTAGGGGTGCTATAGTTTAGGTTCATGTGGCATAGAATACTTCTATTAGAATACTGCACCACCCTAATCTAAAGTAAAGCACTGAAGTCTGACAATGGAGTGTTAGTCTCAAAGGTATGGTGGAGGTGATAAGAACACTAGTATAAAAATTCATTTTAATGTCATTTATTTATTTTTTTACCTCTATTTTTTAGGTGAATCATGTCAATGTAATATTTAAATACATTTTTAATATTATTTATTAAAAATGATGTTAGAAATGAATTGTTTATAATCTTTCACAAACATTTTCCAAAAACAAATGTTAAAAATGATCTTTTACATCTTTCTAATAAACACTCAGTGTATACACATATTTTTCATGTGAATTTTTTAAAATACCATGAAAGATCATTTTTTCCATAATTTTTTTAAAAACTAATGTGGACAATGTCTTAAAAATTTTATTTCAAACCTAAAACCTAACACACCATTATTTTGGATAATCAACAACAAAAACTATTATTTCACATGATAAAATAATAAAACTTCAATTATAGTGAACAAAAATTAACAATTTTTCAAAGATATTAGGATAATAATCAATATATACTTATTAAAAAATCTAAAAAAATAAATGAGAATAAATAAAATCATTCTATATTATTTTACCACTATGAAATGTTCCTTGATAAATCAAAATGTCTAAAAACATTATTCTTTATTTCTCATTCTAATGTGACTGTATCCTTATCATAATTGATATTTAGTATTTATTTTTCATAAATTAATGAATAATATAGAGAGAGATTTAATTTTGAGTTGTGAAAACAAAAGTTTAATTAGGAGAAATGAAATTAAGTGAGAGAAGTAGATGAAGATCACCCATAGAGATATATTTGTATATTGGAATTAAATATTTAGTGTAATTTGAAGAATTGAAATTTCTATGTGTGTTGAGATGAATTTATAGGCAGTAAGGATAAATATCATTAGAATGATGTGAAAAAAATTAAATATATTTTTTTGGATTGATTACTAACATCGGTTATCGAAATAACCAATGTTAAAAATATTTTATAGAATACTTTTTACATTAGTTATTTTAATAAATGATATTTAAAATCTCATATATAACATTAGTCAGTAAAATAAATGATGATAAAAATATTTATTAATGTATTTTTAACATTTTTTTATCAAAATAACGAACATCAAAAAAATCTAATTAATTTTTATAAATTGTTATTTAAATAACGGATCTTAAAAATAGCTATATGTAATTTTTAGAACTGGTTTTTAAATAACTAATTTTAAATGTATTTTTTAATGTAACTTATTAAAAACATAAGTTGAAAATTTAATGATAAAAATATGTATATACTAATGGAAACTAGTTTCTAGCCACAAGGTAGGGGATCCAGGCATCAATAAATATCCTATGAAATAGAAATCAAACCACATGTAGTTCTAGAAGACATTGTGGTGATTGAAAAACATCAAAACCAAGAAAATAATTCTATATGTCTCTACACATGTATAGAATGGGGAAACAACAGTATGGGTTCTCATGTAAAAATAGGTATAAATCCTGATGGGAATTTATCAATGTCTCAACATAAGGATCAAAGTGTGAGTGGGAGTAGAACCCATGGCTAGGTATGAGATGGGTAATCCAGACATAACTATGTATCTCTTACGGTGGCAATCAAACCCATTGTAGTGATGCATTGTCCATGGGTTATGTTGTGTGGGAGTTTTTGAGGAAAAAATGTGAAACAATCCAAATGTGAAGAATGGGAGAAAGAATACCAATTCCAAAAAAGACATCCTTATGGGGAAACAAACAGAGGTTATTGTTATAATTTGTAGATTATAGGTGTTACTAGTTTATATTCTTGTATTTTAGACAATGGGGTTGTTGTACAATTTATAGTTATGAATATAAGACCATGGGAAATAAATTCAACGTTTCATGAATAGTGAAACCATAACTCCATGTGAATTGTCATTCATCATCAATATAGGTCGCCTCTAAAGCTATAATTCATCATGGAAAATATACCATTAGCGAGATAGCCTTTATTGTATTGGGTGAAGGAAAATATTAATTTTAATCAGGGAATCTAATACTATCATAGAAAGTCATAAAAGAGGGTAAAAGGGAGTTTTTTACTTTCTAGTCGTGATTTTGGGACCTATTTTGTAGTTCCTTGAAACATGTGTTCCAATTTAAGAATCATTGATTCTAGGTTGTTTCAATTGGATTTATTGCTGGGATCGGAAACACCAAAAAGTTCTTTATCCAAAAGGGGTATCCTCTCCCTAGGCAGATGTTCATTGTGTTTTGACTTTACAATACATAAGAACATGCATTGGTTGAGAGGATTAGAGGTCAGACTCATCACACCCTTTTGGGGGAAATTATTGTATACTCCAGGACTCTCATTATAAAGTCAAGATATTTTGATGAATCCTTATTAATTGACCATGTATAACATAAGTTTCCATTGTAATTTTCAATCACTTATTAACATGTGTGAAATTGAGAATCATCAGTATGTATTTGAGGATCATAATTAATGGAGATATCCATGTGTATTTGAGGTTATACATTAATTGTATCCTCTCATATACTATTTATAGATTCTTTTAATCATTGTTATGATGATACTAGTTTTTAAGCCACTCAGTGAGGCACTCTGGAATTTATTGTTATCCATGGAGATGGAGGTTTGTTTTGATATTGGGATCATACCCATAAAATGGTCTACCTATGTATCCTTGTGAAAGGAATAAAAACCCGCATAGTTTGGTGCTTCTTAATGGGACACATCGTAGTTTGGTGCCTCTTAATGGGACACATTATACCTTTTTAGATCATGTGATAAGGACCTGGTAGTACAGTTTAATGTCATTTGGTAAGGACATCTAAGTGAAAGGTTCTTAGTCAAAGTTTGGTGTGGGACATAGGACTAAGAAGCCCAAGGAACTTGGAAAGAATATGTATTTCCAAATAATATTATACCATATTGGGAATATGGCCTAATGATAAAATGGTTGATTTGAAATGTTGGGTTTGAACCTCAATGAGGCTTTCTACGTATCCCATTTGTATAGGAATCAATGCCCATTTAGTTCGATAATTCTCATAGGATAGTATAGTCCTTTGATAGAAATGATTTTCGGATTACATCTTAAAAAGGATGACATGATGATTTGGGGTTTTAATTTGGGAATTATTCCTAAAGAGGATGCATATATTAAGGGAATTAAGGTTGGATATATAAAGAGGATATCCAGTGAGCTCGGGCCTTGAGAAGGATTCCTATGTATCCCATTTGAATAGGATTCAGAGTTCTCATAGTTCTAAATTTGTGAAAATGTTGTGACCATGAAAAATCTCTAAGCCCACATGATTCATGATCGGTATAAGAAAAAAGAGGATGTCAAAGATTCAAAAAAGGCACCCACACTTTTCCTCCTCTGGTGGTGGAAGAGGGCACACCTATGGCAGAAAGGGTGAACAAGGTCGAGGCGACCCAGGAAGAGGGTGAGGCAAGGAGCCCTCCCTTTGTTCACTTTACATTGGACAAGGGTACAATTAATGGAAGGAGGGGTGAAGGTTAGGGTATTACACTAGGATGGATGCCCTAAAATTGATCATGGTAGGGGAGGGAGACTTTTCTTTTTCTTAAATGGAAAAGAAATTGTGAATTATACCTTCTCTACCGGAGACCTGAGGTTTTGGGTCTTTGATAAGGGAAAGGATAGGACCAGAATCCTCCTCCAAACTGGTAACACCCCAACACTATTCTTGGGACAAAGGTCCTTGTGACTGTAAATATACAAACCCATGTACACTTCAGGAATCCTAACCCCATTTTAATAAAAATGTGAGAAACCTCTGACTGTAGATATACAAACCCAAATACGAGACACGCTGATGTGCCTCTAACAAAGGTTTGACAATTCATGTTGTTTTGGTGGAGGTCTCAATAGAATCCATTTCATAAAATTGATCCAATTAAGAAAAATCCTTTCAATTAATGGATTTAAGTAGGGCTCGATGGCTTATAGACTGAAGATATTATGTGAATCAAAGAGGGTCTCCCAAGTAGGTAGTGGCGCGCAAGTATGGGCACGCAAGTAGACTTGGGAGACCTAATGTACACTTAAGTGGTGAACAACCTATATGCTAATACTTGGTAGAGACATGGATCAAGCCATCATGAGTATTTACAGGTGATCCTAGTAGTGGGGCTCTCAAGTTCTTGTGAAAGGAATTGATGGTGTGCAAGTGTTTTTTATTTAAAAAAGTTGGGCGATTTAGGTGCGCAAGTATTATGGATTTAAAACACTAAAAGGATTTATATTCTATGATCCTCCTTCAAATTATCCACCTTAGGTGTTAAATAACTACCCGGAATGTTTTGTAATACTTGGTCGAAGCACTAGGGTGACCAGAGCAACAATTAGGCTTGAGGAAAATTTTCCCCTACAAATTGAGGCCCAAGGGACTATTTATAGGCAAAATAGGACCCTAGGTGAAACGAGATTTGGAACACAAGTGAATTTCATGACAAATTATGGTGTGAAAGTACCTTGCATGCCGACGATGGTTTTTCTAAACAAAGGTAACACTTTGAGGAATTAGACAAAATAATTATTTCAATCAACTCCAACATGGTGGCGCGTAGGTATTTGCGCGAAGGTATCATGGGTGCTACTTTAGGGACTTATGAAAATTTATTTCTCCATAATCTGGGGGTTGTGCCCTTGCACCCTTGCTTCAGATTAGTGTCGGGCTGTGGTCCCAACCCTTTGGTCCAGTGCCTTAGCTATCATCACTGACCCCCATGAAAAATTCAAAGTCACACCGCAGACTTCTGGAGCTTTTTGAGGACATTTTGTGGAAAAGTTTTGCGAGAAAATTTCATGACAAAGGCATCCCCTTAGAATTTTATTTGTTCAGAATGAAAATAATCATGTTATAAGGTAAAATTAGGGAACTTTGACGCATCCCATCATCATTTGGTTAGATGTGGAGCTACAAAACGTTTGGTAGGATGCTCTAATTTTTTCCTAAACCATGGGGTCTAGTGAGCGAAGTTTGATTTTTTCTAGGGATATATAGAAAACCCCAAAAAATTTGTATATTTTGACTTTTTATTTCTCAATATTACCTAAATCATAAAAAGGGACATTTAGTGAGTTGGGACGCAACTTTTCTTCAGAGTTACCTTTGCGAGTTCTCGAGCTGGTGAGTAACATGTCTCTTTTTGTTTGATGTTTAGATTCATGAATGTTGGACTGTAAAGAGATAACGTTTAAGGTCGAATACCTTTGACCATAATTTTTGAAATTAGATCCAAAATAAGACTCAATGGCTAGGAATTGCTCTAATATTATTTTAAATATTTCCAATTAGAATCTTGAGCCATGATTTTTATGGTTACAAAATCTAAATCTTCTATAAACATAAGGTAATAATCTTCCAAGAATGAAGTTACCATTATTTGAAAAATCCGTTATGGGAATTGTGTTATGTAGGGATAACTAAGGCATATGCTTCATAGTCAAATTGTATCATCTTTTGACTGATAGGCATATTAAGTAGGAAACTTATGCTAGGCCATCTAAGGGAACATACTGTATAGTCAAGAAAAAGATATCTTAAGAATTTAACTTTTTACTATTGATAGGAAAGGGAAAATAAGATTTTGGTGACCCAAGACCACAATTGGTGGTTTTTCCAAATAAATGAATTTTGAGAATAAAGGGTTATCTATACCGACATATGTCATGAATATGAAAACCATTTCTATAAAAATTAGGTGCATAAGTAATGGTTAAAATTTATCAGAAAGGGTAATTTATGATATCAAACTATACAGTTTTAAGTCATGTAGTGAGGAAATTGTACTATACAGTTTTAAGTCATGTAGTGAGGAAATTGTAATATGCAGTTTTAAGTCATGCAGTGAGGACATTGTACTGCATTGTTTTATGTCATTGAGTGAGGAAGTTGTGTGGATTTAATTTAAGGTCTTTATCTTCGACCAAAGGTATGAGACTCTCCAAGTTTCTTGATAATTTGTTTGGAAATATACTACCGTATTCAGGTATGGAAGGGAAAATTGTAAACTATGATTTGGAAATTTTTTGAACAGAGGAATGATATGGAAAAAGTTCTAAAAGAATTAGAGGAAGTCTTTTCCAAGAACGAAGTTACCATTATTTGACAAATCTGTTATGGGTGTTATGCTATGTATGGCCAACTGGGGCATAAGATTCATGGCCAAATAGTGGTATCATTTGACTGACAGGCCCCTTATGTAGGCTAATTTTATACAAGGCCACCTAGGGGAATGTACTGCATAGGTAGGAAAAAGAGCATTCAGATGTTTTAAATTCTATTGCTAAAAGCTAATGAAAGTTTATGGAGATTCAGATTTTCCAAAGAACAAGGTTTGGTTTATGATGGAAGGTACCTGAATATGGAGAGAGTATATGTAATCATGATTTACAAAGAATCCTAAGAATATGATTACTACGAATGTCTGACCCAAAAATAGGAAGTATGTTGTTTATAGTTTTAGGTTATACAACTTGGACCAGAAATAGAAATAGTATATAATATGTGGTCAAGTGATGCAAGGTTATTTTATATTTCTTTGAACAAATGGAGAGAGAGATTTCCAAACCATGGTCTTCACGACTTTCATATCGAGATAATGATAATGGGATGAATATAGATGAATGACTGTTTAAAAATACAAATTCTTGTATATTTTCATCAAAGATTGAAGGGGAAAAAGATACTATAACCAAGAAATAGATTTCCATCATTTGAA
Organism: Viscum album; assembly: GCA_963277665.1. Lineage (NCBI taxonomy): Eukaryota > Viridiplantae > Streptophyta > Magnoliopsida > Santalales > Viscaceae > Viscum > Viscum album. The sequence continues at coordinate 926,005,910 of OY728130.1, forward strand.
AACCCTGTTATTGGGGATGTATTAGGCAGGTCCAACTGGGGCGTATGCTGTATAGCCAAATAGTGGAATATTTTGATTGAAAATCTCATTATGTAGGTAACTTATGAAAGGCCGCCTAAGTGGACATACTGTATAGTCAGTCAAAAGAGTTCTCAGATATCAGAAACTCTATCACCAGAAACCATAAGGAAGATTATGAAGATCTGATAATATTCATGATTAAGAGTGTGAAATATGGAAGGGGTAATTATCAATGCACATGATTAATATTTGAATCAATATTGGACATGAGATTGATGTCCTTTACATAGAACATACTCATATGTAAAATTGGATATTTTCTTTGTTTCCTTTGAATCAATATTACGTTGTGCAGTTTAAAGTCATGCAGTGAGGACATTGTACTGTGCAGTTTTAAGTCATGCAGTGAGGACATTATACTATGTAGTTTTAAGTAATGTATTGAAGACATTGCACTGTGAAATATTAAGTCATGCAGTGAGGACATTGTACTGTGAAGTCTTAAGTAATGCAGTGAGTACATTGATAACCCCATAAAAAATTGAGACACCTTATTTATACAGAGAATCCTTTTACCCAATTCCTAATCTCGCACTGGCTATTCTCGATGTGATACATGAGGATAATTAAATGATTCTTCTACAAAACAAAGGTGACACAAGTGAAGAATAGGGTATTATGATTAATTGATGGCTAAGCCAGGGAATAGGATGAGGGCTCACTACATATCTCATTGGATTAAGAATCAATCCAAACGTATTTCATGGATTTCATTGTAGTTTAACGTCATGCATTAATGAAAAAGATGACCCAATTTGAAAATAAATACATATCCTAGATGGACTATGTGATAAAACCCAAGTGTCACTTTGTGCCTTGTTGGGGGAAAGAATCAATCCATACAAAGTTCTTTAAAAATTCCCTATTAAGGTTTGATTCTAATATAAAGAATAAAATGTGGGTTTTATATCGTGTTTTTCCACAAGATTGGAGATCTGTGCATCTCTACGTATCTCATATAGATAAGAATCAATTCATAAGTAGTTCTTTAAATGTTCATTTCCCACACCAATCGAGTTTGATATGGGAGATGAGGTCTTTTGACACATTATGGATGAATGGTTATACTTAAGACACAAAATGGTATAAAGATCAAATCATGTATCTTAAGGGAACACTCTGTATGGATCTGATTCATATACAGGAGGAGAAAAGGGAAACAAATTTGTGGTTGCAGCTGGGCCCATGGAGATCTAGAAATCTATACTTATCTCAAATAGATGAGAATAAAGCTACAAATGGTTCTTGAAATGTGGTCCCTATGAAGATCTGATTCAGAAATAGGGAAGAAAAGGACTTGTGTGACACTAAGGAAGAACAATGATATCAATAATGATTTCATATAAAAGCTCCTAACATCAAGTAGAGAAGACATTAACAGTGCAGTCTAATGTCATGTAACAAGGACAAATTGTGTCATGCAATTTAACATCATGCGACAAGGAAAAAGATGCTAAGCATTTTAACTTCATGCAGAGTGGATGCTTATGGTTGTTATGCATTTTAATGTCTTGGAACTATGAATTTGTACTATTTAGTTTTAAGACTTGCAATGAGGACATGGGGGTTTTGTAGTTTTGAGTCTTGTAGTGAGGACGATGTGTGTAATTACATAAAGTATTTATTCTATAATCATGCATTGGTTTGAGTTATAATAATCTATCCATCCATTGAGATTAAGGAATATGATATGTTTGAGTAAACCTTATCTATGGAATAAGGTCCTTCCCACTTTGTATCAAGATTTAAAGGTTTCATTCTTATTATCATTGGATTCCAAAGGACCAATACCAATTATCCTTGATGATGTGAATGGAGATGAACTTTCTTGTTAAAGGCTAACGCTATTCTATTTTGATAGAATTCTAAATGATGTAAAGTATGCAATATTTTTTCATCTAATCATTCCAGAGCATCAAACTATTTCTGAGACCTCTCATATATAGACAACTAATCACAGATTATAACTCTTAGTGAAGGAAATTGAATTTCAATTGGAAAAACTGCTTCTGTTCTGTATACCAATGAACAAGGAGTTGCCTCAATGGCAGTATGGGTAGTAGTTTGATAAGCCCATAAATCATGAAAATGTTTGTCAGGGTAAGATTTTGTATCATTATATAACATCTTCTAGACTATATTTGATAAGTTCTTATTGAAATCCTCTATTTTTCCACTACTCATCGCATGATAGCGAGATGAATGGTGGGATTTTATTTTGCGCTCTTGATATAATTTCCTTTCCTCAACAGAACAGAAATTGGTGCCAATTTTCATCAATATAGTATAAGGGACACCAAATCTGGTGATGATGTTAGTTTTTACGAAACTAACAATTATTTTGGCTCTGACTTCTTTTAGAGGAATTTCCTCAGCCCATTTAGAGAAGAAGTTAGTAGAAGTAAGAATATACTTGAACTTCTTAGCTATTGTTGGAGGATAAGGCCCTACTATATCCATTACCCATGTGAAAAAGGGACAGGTGTATTTACCTGTACGTAAAAACTCTGGGGGTTGATGAATGAAGTTGGCATGCACTTGACAGGGAAGATATTTCTTAGTGAAATCTATGCAATCATGCATCATTGATGGCCAAAAGTATCCAAGCCTTTGGCTTTGATCTGAAATCATATTACCCGACTGGTGCGCACCATAATATTCTAAATGTACTTCTTTCATGATAGCTTTAGTTTCTTCTCCATCATTATATCTAAAGAAGATTACATCAAACCCTCAATTTAGAGGATTCCTTTGGTGATTTGGACTATAATAAAGTGTAAACTTGTCTGATCATCGTCAGATCTATTCTTTTTCATCCCTGTCTATTGAAAGTACTCCATTTCGAAGGTATTCCATGATGGTTGTTCCCCATCATGTTGTATGACCATACAGCTTAGAAATAAGGATAATTTCATTAATTTCCACAATTAATGTTTGAAAAAAAGGTGATACCACACAACAATGGGCTATGCTGATGATTGTATTATCTTGATTTGGATCTGCCAAGGTTGTAGTAGCATTAGCCTATATATCAGCTTGGGAATTTTGTGATCACAGGACATCAGAAAGTGTCGTCTATGAGAGAAATTCATTCATTAACTCTCTGAAATAATCACACAAATGGATTAACTCTTATTTTCTGATAGAATATTCCCCATTGATTTTTTTGATCACCAAGTCTAAATCACCTTTCACATTCAAGGGATTCACTTTCACCTGAAGTGTCAATTTCAATCCTACCATGAGAGCTTGATACTCTGCCTCATTGTTTGTTCCTCCTTCCAATAACATGAAGGAATAAGACAATAGATCCTTTTCTATGGAGATATTGACAATTCCTAGCCCAAATTTGTTGAGTTTAGGGTTTTTCATTAACTTTCCTATTGGAATTCTAGAGGAACCCTCAAAGTACATCTCCCATGTTTGCGGATTATCTTGAATAGAGAAGACCTCTTTATCAGGAATTTCAATATTCAATGATGTCTCTTCTGAAGATGGGTGTTCAGCAAGGATATCGGCCAGATCTTGGCTGTTTATTGCCTTATTAGGCACTAACTGGATGTAAAACGGTTGAAAAATAATTTCCCATCATTCCAAATGTCCTGTAAGCATTGGATGACTGAGGATAAATTTGAGCAGGTTATTGTGAGATACCAATTGGACCTCATGATGTGGCAGGTAGTGCCTTAATTTCTAAACATCAAAGATTAATGCCAAACAACACTTTTAAATACTTGAATACTAGGTTTCTACATCAAGAATAGTTTGACTGGGATATTATAGGCTGTTTTCATTCCCATCATTGTTCTTTTGGGAAAGGAAGGAACCCAGTGATCGCTCTAAAGCTATCAGATAAAGAATAAGTGATCATCATTCAATTGGTGGCCTTAATATTGGTGTACTCAAGAGATATTTCTTGAGGGTATGGAATGATTCTTGGCAGTCTTTAGTACATTGACAGGTGACAACCTTCTTCATTAATAATTTGATGGGAAAACCCTTTCCTGCCAAATTGGCGATAAATAGCTGAATAAAGGTCAAGTTTCCTTAGATTCTTCTTAATTCATTCAAATTTTGAGGATTTGACATGAAACAGATTGATTTTGTTTTCTCACAGTCAACTTCGATACCATGATGGTGTACAACGAATCTGAGAAACATCCCTAAGGTTACCTCGAAAGAACATTTCAAGGGGTTCATCTTCAAATTTTTTTGTCGAAGTCTATTGAATATGGTCTCCAGATTAGCCAAGTGATCAGAATGTTGTTTGGATTTAACCACCAAATCATCCATATGACATTTAAAAAGATTCCCCAATAAGGGTTTGATGATATGGTGCATGGCACATTGATACGTTTCACCTACATTCTTTAAGCCAAAGGGAATTACTTGATAGAAAAACAGACCTTGTGGGGATCTGAAGGCTGTAGATTCTTCATCCTATAGCTCCATATAGATTTTATTATACCCATAGTAGCTATACATGAAGGAAAGAGCTTCATCGCCAGCTATTGCATCAATTAAAAGTTTTGTGATTGGAACTGGAAAGTCATCTTTAGGATAATGTCGGTTAAGATCTCTGAAATCAATGAAAACTATGATTTTTCCATTCTTATTATTCAGTAAGAATATATTAGACAACCATTTATGATATTTAACCTCCCTAACAATGATATCCTTTATAATCTTATCAACTTCAACTTCAATTTTAGAGGCATAAGATAGTTTTGTTCTTTTTCATGCCTTCTTGAATCGTCGATGTTCTTCTGGAAAACCCAAATATTGAGTGACTACATTGGGATTAATTCTTGTAATTTTGGTTTAATTCCAAGTGAATATATCTTTTTGTTTCTTTATAAATTAACTAAACACATATTTCTCTTTAAAAGTCATGGCCACACTAATTAGTGTGGGGAATGGATCTTCTTATGTACCCAGATTTACTTCTCTGAGCTCATCCACAATGGTAGAGACGCCTTCCTTAAATTCTGGAGGAGCATCCCTGAGATCATTCTCTTCTTCTTAATTACGTGTTACTTCTTATATTTCAACTTTCATAGTAGATGACGAAGTAAAACTTCTACAATTAGTAGAGGAGTCATTATTTGAACATCCTAAAGAAGATTCCACCGTTTCTGGCCCTACTGATGATGAAGGGTCTTCATGGGGTAATAAAGAGGAGTTGATGGATTTAGAATCAACATCCTTTTCATCCTCTAGTATTTCAACAACTTCTTATATTATGATTGAAGAATTAGAGGATTGTTGTAGTTCGGAAGATGAAAAGAAGACATCTCCATTTATGCTTCCATCACTTCTTGGTGAATCAAAAATTTCTCCCATTCTATGAAGCTTGATTTATGAAATTGACATTATGGAAGTCACTGGATGAGTGCTTGGATTTGGTTTTACCCTTTCAATTGGATTGATAGGTAACATATAATCCATGCTCAAATGTATGAATTGGTTTTTTGTTATCTTTTCCAATCCATTTGGATCATTAATTCTGGTTACATCCTTTTCCATGGACCTCGTTCTCATCGTGTGATAAAATTCCGCCTCAATATATTGAGATTCACACATTTTGAATAGATCCTTGTCACCATACAATGACCCGATTTGACCATTGAAATAGTATTTGAGACAGTGATGGTATGATGAAGGTATGGATGCATGTTGATGCAGTCAATGTCGTCCAAGCATAATGTTGAAGGTTGTTTCCTGATGAACAACCATGAAATATAAATTAGACACAAGATCCCCCAATTGAGTTCTGAGTGTAATCTCCCCCAGATGTTCTTACAGATTCCTTTCATAAGCTTGAAACATAAAGTGGAAGGAGATAAGTCAGATTCAGTGAGGCCCAATTGACAAAGTGTATGAACAAGAATGAGGTTGACTCCTGATCCATTATCAATGATGGCTCGTCGGATGTCTATGTCATTGACCTTTCCAGATAAATACAATGACCTCATATGTCCGTGTACAACATCATCTTCATCTTGATCTGTAACGGATATAACTGCATGACACTCTGCAGGATCATTCTCTATACGGTAAACCTTAGAAGTATGAACCTTGGTTTCAAATTCTTGAGGACATGACAAAGCCTCAATAAGTGCTTCTCGGATATCTTTAGATAGATTCAAGGCATCTAGAATTGACAACTTTTCCAGTAATTTAGCCACATGTTTCAAGACATCATAATTTTGTTCTATAGGTCTATGTTTCCCAGCATGGAGATGTGGTTTTGGAGGTTCCTTGGAATTTCATTCCCATGATGTATATGTAACATCTGTTGGAGAAGAAACTAGAAATACCCCTAGCATTAGAAGATTAGACTGACTAGATTTATCTACTTACTAAGAGGAAGATAGTGTAACCTCTAATCGGTCCTCCAAAATAATCATTTCAGGACCAAATCTGTCATGGGTGGAAGAATATCTTTGTTCTTTATGAGCCCTCTGAAGGGCTCTCCCAAGAGCTTCTACCGCAAATACGGTTAGATCAGTGGTAGAGTTAAAATAGTGGCTTATATAATTCCCATGTCTTCCCTTGTATCCTCGACTTTGGACTCTTCCTCTAATTCTCTAGTTAGATACAGCGAACTCAGACTCATTATAATCAAGATCACCTTTTTCATAGGGATCCATTAAGTGGATAACGTTGATAGAACCAAATATTAATTCTTCATATGATAGAGATTATACCTGACAGGTTGGTTCTGGTTATTCCATATGGTGGGGCGGTGCCTATGATTTTGAACCATATATCATGAAATATTCTATATTCAAAGAAAACATTGTCACTGATATGACTCCGTCTTCATTTGATATCACTTTAACCTTCTAATGACACCGCTTCTTTGAGGATTGAACTTTGGAGGACTGATCTTTTGATCTAGTTGGTTTTGTTGTGGTTGGAGTAGAAGACATAGTCAGTTGATTCAACTATGCTGATATAATGGAATGAGTTTGGTTAATTTTTTTCTTGATCATACAATAATCATATTTCTATACATTTTTACTTTTTAATTCCTTCCATTCGCCTTCTTCCTCAAGATCAGTAGCAATAACACATGCTACTTGGGATGAAGAACTTTTCAGTTTCACTTGTCTAAATTATACAATTTTCTGCAGGAGGTCCTTGAAAACAAAAAAAACTCCTAAATATAATTTCCCAAAATCTGGTGAAAGGGAAAATAATTCAGAATATATTCATCTCCTTATTTTTTTGGTTTCATTATACTTGTCTACTGAACCAAATTGTTTTCCGGACTCGAGATAAAGTAATCGAGAACTTTTTCATTCTGGAAAGAATAAAAAATTTTCTCTGACTCCTCAAACTATTTCCATCTTTGATCTATTTGATCATATTGATGAGGTGGTCATTGATTCTAGTGATCGGGGGGTGAAGGCCTTCGATATGATGATGGTTTTGAAGTGAAATATGGTATATGGGATTTCATGAGTGTAACTGTAGCATCCTATGCTTTCCCTATTCCCCTTCCTAGAGTTGATGGAATTACTCAGGTTTTAGATTTAGTTTTAATAATGAAATATTCTATCTATTGAGAAATTGAATCTTGGTCTCAAAACCCTCCTGTGTATTTCACAATGATATGTGGTGAGCGTAACTCATAAAGCAGATTTCCCACACAAATTGGTAGTAACTATTCCAAAGGGGGTGCATGATTTAAGGAATACATCAATCCTTTCCATCGAGAAATGAAATCAAAAACTCATTCATTTTCCCTTTGTTTAAAATTTTTAAGATTAAAATATTTTTCCTTCAGTAGTTTTGAGATTAATTGAAGAATGAGTTTCTGACAGAGATCTTCCCATCCAATAATTGATCAAGATTGCAAACTTATATACCATACAAAAGATGGTCCCTGTAATGACTGCATGAAACACCTAATATTTTCTTCTTGTTTTTGCTGAGGAGTTCTCATCATGGGGTCATAATGAGAAATGAAATGTGTTAAGTGTTGTTCTGGATCTCCCGAACCATTAAATATTGAGAATGTAGTATTCACAAAATTTTGTAGGGGAGGGACTAGATCCACCCATCCGGGGTAAGATTTCTTTTTTGGATGAACTAAGACACACCGTTCTTCCATGGCTTCTAATTGAGTTGTTAATGCCTAAATAGTGTTCATAAGCACAAGGGAAATATTTGGATGAGCTGGGCCCTGTACAGGTATAGTAGCTGGAGCTTGAACTAGTGCAACGATCGGAAAAACCACTGGTGGTGTTGCTGGTATTTTCCTTGGATTACCTATGGGAACAGGCCTATAACGATGTGTTTGATCCTATCCTGGATGTGTAACCAATGGAGGGAATTTTTTATCTGTATCAGTAGTTACCACGAAACCTCTTTCATGAGGAGATCCTATAGGATGTGCACGTTGATGATTTTTCTGGGGAGTATGTCTAGCAGAAATGTTGCTTCGAAGTAACTCTATATTGACTCTTATCAACTCTTTAATCTAATTTTATTGCTATGTGAATATCTTTTCAAGTGAAATAGATTGACCTTATCTAGTGGAAAAGTGAGATTCAATCTGACTTTTACCATTCCCCTTGTTAGAGGACTTTTAGAGGGGTGGGAATAGGTTATTTGAAGGCATACCTAGATTCTGGGTAAGCCTCTGATTTGAGGTACATACACCTTCTTCATTTTCTTCAATGTGTATCATATTATGATTAATAACGTTATCTCTTGATTCCCCTAAACTTGACTCATATTATGGAGAATCCTCTGCAATGGTGTTTTGGACATTTATAGACGCATAATTCATTGATGGCATTATGTCAGTATCTTTGTAAGATCATAAAATTGTATATCGTCCATGGGACTCTGGTCTCTTATATGATGGATTCTTATGAGTTGTTTGATGGACAGTAACCCGAAAGGAATCATCGGATAGTTCAGTTATTCACCCTCTTTGTGGTGTCTTCCCTAATTAGGAGAAAACTGACTTCTATTGAGGAGGAGATTGTAGATGTGAAAAATCCCCCAGCCCTACAGGTTGGGGTTGTTCCTGTTCTTATTTTTAAAATCGTTGAACTTTGTTAAATGAATTTGAAGTTAGAATTAAATGACCCTTTATCCCTGCATGTTGGGGTGGCTCTTGAACATCAATGCATGAGATTCGTGCAGCTGCTCTTTTTCTTTTATGAATATTGGTTCAGACATAACATGGGTTTATTATCCGAAAACCACTAAATTCACATGTTTTGAAAGATCTCTATGTTATTTCTGACATTTGAGTTATCTGATAGAAGACATCCTCTATGAAGGATGTCTACTAAAGATTCTCATATGATTGATGTAAAAGTTACTCAACTTATTTCTTTCTTTGGTCCTGGTTCTGATGAGAGCTTGTTGAGATCTATTCTTGAGGGTACATTTTATTACATACAAAATTTGTTGATTGTAGATGGTCGTGGGAAATAAAATTGCATGAGACAAATTTAGGTAGGCTTTTTTTATTCTGGAGTGCAGTGAAATTCAATGCTCCATTTTCACCCCATCCTCTGATACGAACCCCATATGGGGTGTTAGAAATTAATTGGTGTAGCCTCTTTTGATCATCAAGGCATACATGCTGAAGGGTTCTCTCTTTCTTTCAAGATTTAAATACCGGGAAACTGAGAGAGATTAAAATTCAAATTTTCATTGTAACCCTTCTATTACCTTTACATGATTTTGATATTCATCATACGATAATAATTTGGTTTTCAAATGACGAATAGTATTCTGTAATTTGAGGCAGACAACATTAATGCAATCTTCCCCCATTAATTTTGGAATGTTATATTGATAATTTGACAAAGGCCATAACTTGACTGGTATTTCTCCCTTAGCCAATTGTTTTCTCATGTTTAACATATCATCATTATATTTAACTAGAGGTTTATCCACTTGGTCTGACCAAAGTGGATTCTCTATATTAGAAGAAAAATGACCCAAGGGAGGTTCAGAGAATGAAAATTCCTTTAAGATTAATTCTTTTTGATAAATTATTTCACCCATCAATGACAAGGCATCATACATGACTGGATTTGTGTGGGAAAGTTCCACGAGATAGGAGGGTTTTCACACCACTACATTGTCAGTTACAGAATTATCTTGAAAATGAGAAATACTACTACAAAGAGTAATTTCACATCGAATTCCATCATGATGAGGACCACTATAGTGGATTATAGTAAGGGTTAAATCTTCTTTCTCTTTGGTCTTCTGGCCACATAGTGGGTGGGCGTGGCTCTCATCTGTAGATAGGATCCCTATATTGACTGAATTTTCATGAAGCAAGCCATCATGATAAAGTGTTTGATAGAGAAATTCAGAATTACTGCTACCTCTCCCATATTTTGGTAATTATAGGGTAGGATCTTGAGCTGGAATAGATAAATTTCTGATGGATTCAAGAACTCCATCATTAAGATGAGTCAGATTGCATATTGACTTTTGATTTTCCAACTGTGTTTAGCTAGAATTATACATGGATGTTATCTTACACTTAGTTGGGGCCACTTTCTGGGATAATTGGTTGTCATGGTAAGGTGTATGTTCCTGCCTTGGAGTACACATCGAAACAGAAAAATTACCTCCAATTGAAATGTGTGTATTTTCTTGATTTTTTTTCTATATGATATGGTGGAGTATGCCCCCACAAACCTCTTGGACTAGAACAGAATTGTGTATCTACTATGGTATGGTATGCTGATGTTTCATCCTAGGCTTGGGGATAGATTTATGTTTATGTTCCCCTGGTACTGCTGAAGTTGTTGTTATAATATTATGGCATGCTTTTAGAATATGGACAGGAATTTGTGTCAGCCCTTTTACCATGATAAGATGTCTTTTGCGACTTCAGTGGCCAGAATGATAATATATGTCTATTACATATATGGAGTAGGTGTATGTGACTATTCATTTCCTTCTTTTCCTATCGATGGGTATCGACAGTACTCTTGTATGGGGGAAGAGAGTTGGGTCTGCCCCATATTTGTTGTCAAAGCATTTCGACTGACTTCTTCGGGTGCTGCCAAACAAGAATTTTGCCAGGCTTGATGAATGCTGATAAGTGTATGTGCCTACATGATATTTTCCATCAATAATTGTTGAAAGATTTTCCTCTATACTAGAATATGAGAGTGATGGAGGAATTGGTGATTGTATGTAGGTGTATGTTCCTATTTACCAGTTTCCACCACATTGGATTGGCGGGCTTCTTTAAATGCTGTCAGACGAGCCTGATGACTGGCTAATAATTTGTAAATAGGTGTATGTGACTATTCATGATACTCCATCATATTTGTCTGGCGGGATTGGGGGGTTACTTCTAGATGATTCAACTAGGTAGAAGAATTAGGATGGATGGGTGTATGTTCCCACTTGTTGTTTTCCACCAAGTTATGTTGATGGAATTATTCGAAAGGGGAATAGGTGAAACTTGCTCCCAATTGGATGGAATTTGTCCCCGGTGGTTCGTCTTGCATGCCTGGGTTAGAGGGACCTATGTCGAACATCTAGAGGCAGCCCCCCCATTATATTGAGTGTCCACTACTGTGCAATTTTGTTGGTGGAGATTGTTGGTGGAAGTCCTTAGGAAGGACCCCTGTATCTTTGAATTGAGGTCTTGAGTGACCTCTTGATCTACCTCCCTGTAGTATGGGAGGGATTGATAGGTACATTACCGGGATAAGGACCTGAAATGGTTGAAAATGGTGGCTGGAAGCATATTTTTCTTTATCATTGATCGTCGTAGGTTGGACGATCGAGGATTGTTATTAACCTGGAATGCATGTAAGGTAGCCTATAAGGTTGGGATTGTACCGTGCTAATGGTACTCCTTTACTAGCACATTGGAGACCCATCATTGAAGATGCTGGATGGGTAATCACATCCTTCCCATGGATGAGGATCTAGCCTAAGCAGTAGTCGAGAAGTTCACAGATGTCTTCTTAAAGAAATCCATTTTGGACTGAAGGGAGTTCTGAGAAAAAAAACTTGAAAAAAAACTTAAGTCCATTAAAGAGACATATTTAAGATAAATACATTCATGATTGATTCCTTTGTCTGGCTTTCCATTATCAATTGTTGGGGGCCTGAAATTTGGGTAACATTATTAACCTGGTTAAGTATTCACATCGGGTTCACCATTTTGGTTTCGTAGTTCCTTGAAACATGTGTTCCAATTTAAGAATCACTACTTCTAGGCGGTTTCCACTGGATTTATTCATGGAACTAGAAACACCCAACAATTCTTTATCCAAAAGGGGTCTTCTTTCCAAAGGCAGACATTCGTAAAGTTTGAACTTTATGATACTAAGAACGTGTATTGGTCGAGAGGATGGGTGGTCGGACTCATCACACCCTTTTGGGGTGAATTATTGTTTACTCTGGGACTCTCTTTATAAAGTTAAGATATTTTCTTAAATCCTTATTAATTGACCCAATCTAACAGAAGTTTCCCTTGGAATTTTCAATAACTTATTAACATGTGTGGAATTCAGAATCATCACTATGTATCTGAGGTTCTTCATTAATGGGGTATCTATATGTATTTTGGGTTCTCCATCAATAGTATCATCTCATATGATATTTATATATTCTTTTAATCATCGTTATGATGATACTAGTTTTTAAGCCACTCAGTGGGGAACTCTGGAATATATTTTCATCCATAGAGATGAAGTTTTGTTTTGATATTGGGATCGTACCCATTAAATGGGATACCTATGTATCCTTGTGAAAGGAATCAGAACCCTCATAGTTTGGTTCCGCTTAATGAGACACATCATACCTTTTTAGGTAATGTGATAAGGACCTGGTCATACAGTTTAATTTCATGTACTAAGAATATCTAATCAAAAGGTTCTTAGTCAAATATTGTTGTGGGACTAATGCCTAAGCAGCCCAAGGAACATAGAAAGAATAGGGATTTACAAATAAAAATATACGATGTGGGAATATGGCCCAAATAGGAAAGGGTTGATTTGAATTTTTGGGTTTGAACCTCAAGGAGGCTTCCTATGTATCCCATTTTGATTGGAATCAAATCCCACATAGTTTGATAATTTTAATAGGAAAGTACAGTCCTCTAAGAGAAATGAGTTTGGTTTTACTTCCTGAAAAGGATGCCTTGATGATTTCAGGGTTTAATTTGGGGATTTTTTCATAAGGAGGATTCTCATATTAAGGAAATTAAGGTTGGATTCCTGAAGAGGATATCCAGTGAGCTCGGGCCCTGAGAAGGCTTCCTACATATCCCATTTGAACAGGAATCAGTGTTCTCGTAGTTTGGAATTTTCGAAAATGTTGTGACAATGAAAAATCTCTAATCCTAGGTGAGAGATGCTCAGTGTGAGAAATAAGAGGATGTAAAAGATTCAACAAAGGAAACCACACTTTTCCTCCTCTGCCGGTGGAAGAGGGTGCAGCTATGGAAACTAGGGTGGATGAGGTCGAGGCGACCCGAGAAGAGGGCGAGGCAACAAGCCCTAAAACTATTCTTTTTACATTGGACAATGGTTCAATGAAAGGAACAAGGGATGAAGGTCAGGGGCTTACACTAGGATGGCTGGCTTAAAATTGATCCTTGTATGGGTGGGAGACTTTTCCTTTAATTGAATGGAAAATAAATTGTGAACCGTACCTTCCCTACCAGAGAACTGAGGTTCCAGGTCTTTGAGAAGGGATAGGCCAAGACCCAAACCCTCCTCTAAACTGGTAAATTCCCAAAACTATGCCTGTGAGAAAGGTTCATGTGACTGTGGATATACAAACCATTATATGCTTCATGAATCTTAACCCCATTGTAAAACAAATGTGGGAAATATATGACTACGGATATACAAACCCAAATAAGAGACACACGAATGTACCTTTCTCAAAGCTTTGATAAGTTAAGAGATTTTGGTGTAGGTCTCAACTGAATACCTTTCAGACAAGGGATCCAATGAAGAAGAATCCCTACCGTGAATGGCTTTGAGGAGTGATTGATGTCTTTTAGACCAAAGAGAGTAAGTGAATCAAAGAGGGGAACCCAAGTCGGTACTGGCAAACAATTTTGGGCGCGCTAGTAGATTTGGGAGACCTGATGTTCACTTAATTAACACACAACTTGTATGTTAATACTTGGTAGAGAATTGTCTCAAGCCTTCAAGAATATTTATAGTGGATCCCAAAAGTGGGTCGCTCAAGTTCCTGAGAAAGGAATCGATGGCGTGAAAGTGTTTCTAATTTTAGGAGGTTGGTCACTCTAGGCACGCAAGTGATATGGATTTTAAACACTAAAATGAATTTTCTCTTATGATCCTCCTTCAATTCCTCCACTTTAGGTGTTCAATAAATACCTTTAATGTTTCAAAAGACTTGGAAGAAGCACTAGGGAGACCATCTAAGCAATTAGGATTCCGGGAAATTCATCCGTAAAAATGAAGTCCCCAAGGGTCTATCTATAGGAAAAATAGGACCCTGTGTGAAAAGAGATTGGGCGTACAAGTGTCTTGCATGCCAAGTTGTGGTGTGTAGGTGCCTTTCACACTGATGTTGTTATGTCTAGACTAAGGTTACACTTTGAGGATTTAGCCGAAAATAAGTATTTGAATCAGCTCTAGCATGGTTGTGCATAGGTATTTCCCTAAATGTACATTGGATCCTCTCTAGGGACTTATCCAAAATTTATTTCTCCATAACGTGGGGGTTGCTCCCCCCACCCCTGCTTCGGATCACTGTCGAGCTACGATCCCGGACCTTCAGCATGGTGCCCTCGCTACCGTCTCTAACCCCCATGAAAAATGCATAGACACACTGCAAACTTTTGGAGCTCGGTTGAGGACATTTTTCAGAAAAGTTCCTAGAACACATTTCATGGTGTCTACAGGACCATAGGTGGCACCCTATATCTCAATCAGGGTAGTGAAACAGTACACTAAAACTCCTAATCCTTTGTGAGTCTTTCTCGGTGTGGGAATTAAGGATTATAAGAAAATCACCCATATCACATGGTATTGAATAATAGGGATGGATGTCTTGGTGTCAAAATGACATGTTGACAATTTGAGACATCCTAATAGAAGGGGATTTAAAATAGATAAATACCCCAATATACCGAATTGGTTTATGGATACGAAAGAATGCATGATAGGGATAACATGAGGGACATAAAATTACAATAGAATAATGGGGATGTAGAGAAAATAAATCAATATTACCAATAATTAAATCATGAGAAGAGTGATAAGTGGGTTAGGGTTTAATTCTAGCCATGTTCAAAATTAATGTTCCACTATCTCAAAATGAAGAATGGGGTGAGCCAACATTTGATCTACCAGTTTACATTTTTAGCATATGGGGACTATCATTTGTTTCCAAAAATTATATATGGAGAGTTATTTAAATAGGAGTAGGGACTATTTGGTGTTGTTTCATCACCATAGGGGATATTTTTTAGTCATAGAGGATTATAGGTATCTAAATCAAGGGATATTGAAAGTGTTTGGGTAGACTAGAGTAATATTTGGACAGAGGTAAACACTTTGAGTGGTAGGTCATCATGTATTAAACCACATAATGAGGCACATTAGAAGAGGTGAGGATTAATCCCTAATTTTTGAATGGATCATTATTTTGATTCCTTGTGAGACTAAGGATGCCCATACAATGGTATTGATCACAGAAATAGAGAGGATGATGAAATGACAATGGTAGTGGTAGTCACGGTTGGTCATAGGAAAGGAAGCTCCGGTATCTCTATAGATCCTATTAAAGAGGAATAAATCCACATTTAGTACATGAGAAGAGATTTAGTAACAGTAGAATAAGGTTTTATACATTCAAGCGAGGTTGATAAACATTCCTATAGTTTAAATGATGTATAGTAAGATGTTAGCTATGTAGTTTCATTCCATGCATCCAATACGAATTCTTTGTGTTGTCTTATATCATACATCTATGACAGTGATCAAGAATTTTGATGTTATATGGTGAAGATTTAAGGGGAATATATATCTATTTCATGATTATTCAATTATGGCTATTCCACACAATATCATATCGAGAAGATATATAGGTATTTCTATTAAAGTTTAAAGTCCTTTACATTTGAAAAAATTAGGTGATTAACATGGAATGTATGGAATTACTTTTAACGAATACCTAATTTGAGTGAAGGGTAAAAGGACGTACCACTACACATACTTCTTCTAGAGGGTAATTCTCATTGTTTATGGTCATTGTTTTTGGAGCAGTGTTAACAAATAGTTTATGGTCATGTAGTGTGGACCACAAGGGTGGATTAGTCAGTATTTCTAGGGTAGAGAAAACATAACATTAATGTATGGCCAAAGGGGGCTAATAGGATTTTTATAAGGATAAGACTTCTCATGGAGAGGATGTGTAAATAGTTTAATTTCATTATTTGTGGATCATAATTGTGTAGTTTAACGTTATATGGTGAGAAAGTTAAGGAGATTTCCTCTTGAGCATAAGGTCTTAAAACATTGACCATGGCATGAGATTGTCCATACAGAATGGACAACGTATAAACACGCAACATGAATAGAGATTCCAATGATATATTGAGGTTTATTGAATGGGGATAAAGGGGGAAAGGGATTTTCTAAGACTTTTTTGGAAAAATGTTTTCAGTGAGCAAAACCAAGATTTTTAAAGGGATTTAAGATAAACTTTACGAGATTTATTCATATTCCAGTTACACTATATCTATTTCCCAAGTCCTTCATAGGTGACTTGGTGGGCAGGGGAATAACAGTATCTCATGTCTCCCTTGAAATATATATCATTGATAGTTATTTCTTCCTGTTTTCTATATTATTTTAGATTCATATTAATTGTAATATTATACTTAGGGTATAAGGTTTCATAGATTTTACTATAGAGGGTACTACCATTTTATAGACATAGATCTCGAAATAAGAGGAGAAATTTTCTTGGTAGAAGGATTGGAAAAATGGAAATTTCCATGCGCAGAAAACATATCCAAATATAGAAAACTCTAGAAGGGAATGCACAAATTTTACATAATTGTTTTTTATACCAATGGTTCATATATTTCAATATCATAAAACCAAGTCCGAAACAACATTTTGGGTATTTTTATGTAATAAAGGTAAAAAAATTGATGTAAATGGAGGGAAAAGTATACCTAGTACCACATGAGTTTCCTTATGATGGAAAGGACATAGTTTAATGTTGTGTGTTTAAACCATTGGGGAACCCTACTAGGAAATGAAAAGTGACTCAATAATTTGATGGAATGATCCACCAATACCCCTAACACCACATTAGTCCTGAATGGTGCTGGAAATTATTATTATTTAGTGACTTAGCTTGTTAAATGAGAGTACAAGATAAGGTAAAGTGGGAGCCATCTTAAAAAGGTCCCCATGAGACTAACTTTATTTATCAATGTGTGAAAATTCATGAAGGGGTAATTCAAAGGGAATCAAAGATCCACCTAAATAAAGGAGGGTGGAGATGAATTAAATCTATACCTTTGGAATTTGAATAACAAATGGTTTTGTTGATGTTTGGATAATATATTTGGACCACATTTTGGGAACAGGAAACACGACAATATTATCAAGTATAGAGAAAAAAATTAGAGTGACCATTATCCATTTTGGGTATATGGAAATCATTATGTGATTTCGAGAAATCATTCAAGGCATGTTCCCTAGATGGTAGGTGATCTTATTTAGAATTTTTTCATCGCCATAGGGGATCCCATTTAGATATGGAGTATTATGGGAGTTCTAATGAATGAGGACATATGTGTAGATATAGTTTAAAAGAGAATTCATATTGATTTTAACACACTAGGTAGTATGTCGTTGTGTTCCAAATCACGTTGATGGTGTGTACCAATGATTGATATTCATGCATGTTCCCAAAATTTGGATGGAAATATCCATAATGATAAGTGAAGATAAGAAACCTAATGGAAGGATTTTTTCTATCCTGAGGAGATGAAGTGAGGAAAGGTACGGTTGGTTGACCCCAATATAAAACATCCAGAAAACCCAACATATCCTATAATGGGACTCATGACCCATGCAGTTCGTGAAGGTGGTTTAGTATAATTATAACAGTAAAATGGTATTTTCCCTCTTAGGATATGGAAATAACCAAGTTATATAGTATAAATTTCATGAATAAATACATTATCTATATAATTATCTATTTTAGATTTCATGTTTAAATAAATTACATATATAATTAACGTCATGTAGTCGAGACTATGGTGCTATGTGCTTTATGGTCTTACTTCTTAAAACTGGGTTTAATTCATTTTAAAGTCACGTACTTTGGACTAATACAATAAATTTTAATATCATGAGACCAATATTTTGAACACATTTTTTATCTTTTGGGTTGAGGATGAATATATAATGACACCAACCCTAGTGGCCCAGAGTTGGTGCCTTACATTATTACATTTTCACTAGGTACAAGTGATCACATCACTAAGGATCAATCAATTTAGTAGTATGAAAGAACTAGATACATACATGGTAAACTTATTACATTGGTAATTAAAAGTAAACCAAGAAAAATGAATGTAATTTTCAACCATGTCCTCATTCAACCATTTCATCTTCATTTCCTGGGGGAAATAGAACAAGTAAAATGGTGAGCTGAGATGGTTAATTAGAGTTACATAAAATGTAATCTATATTGAATCAATAATTCATAATCAATATGGAAATCTAAAATAATTGAACATGCATCCCACTTAATCAATTACTTCAATAAAATATAAATCCACAAGTAATATCATAGTAAAACTCTCATAGATACAAATAACTAGATTCTTGAAGAATGAAATACTTGCCTATTGGTCATCATATTTCCTACATACATGATACCTTTACCATCACGACCTTTCACTTGTCATTTTAATCCTTATAGGTAAAAACCCATTTAATTTGGCCAACTTATTTATCTCATGAGACTATTGATGCATCGAGGGTATTTTCTATATACGGTATCCACCCATTACTTCATGTCCAAATAATTCCACATATATCAAGTAGTCTATTTAATTCATTAATCAATATACCATATAAAAAAATATCCATATTGAAAAACATATACAGATTTAATACTATATCCCTAAATAATCAAATCACTTTCAATGTAAACATCGTATATAAAAAATGTTATATGGATTAGGTAATACTCATATCAATGATAAAAGAAATATGTATATTTAATAGAAGTGAAATTTTCATTAAATTACGATTTTCAATAAATCAAATGGGAATTATATACACAATATAAAATAAATTAGGTGCATAATATTAACGTGTGCCTCAATAAAGTGAAATTGAGATGAATTCCATTAAAAAGATAATATAGTTAATACAATGAATAAATTATTTATATCCACTATCAATACACATAAAATAAGTGGATATACAAAATAAGATAATCACAAACCATAGGAAGATATAATCAATGGAATAGAAGTTTAACTCATTGAATGAAAATTATGTTAAGAAATCTCTCACCTATTTATTATCAGTTGAATCATATTCCCCATAAAATAAATAATAATAAAATGAAAATTTTAATACCATGAGGATAAATAGATTCATGATATGATATATCATAGGGTTAGTACACCACAAAAAATAAATAAGTGGTGAATAAGACATATATCTAATAAAAATAAAAGTGAGCCGAGTAACCCTTACCTTACACTTTCCATTAGTTAAACATTCTTAAACCCAGTGGATAATGGTATAAATAATGTAATAATATTGTAAAAGATTCAAATTCATATTTATAGTATCGTATATGATCCTATTATACCATCTTATTAGCTAGATGTTAATAATATTTCATTATTAACATTTTTTTCTATGTTAACTACTTCTATTTTATATTCTTGTTTTTTCAAGTAATTACTAGTTCTTGTGCATTGGATATAGTTTAATCTTATAAAAAATTGAAAATAATGATATAGATATCATATTTATTCATATATACATTGTTATAATCATTATTTAATGGTGAATATGGATAATAAATCACATTTCATTGTAGATACAGTATATCAAACGTTCACACGAGAGGCAGTATCATTCCCATAATGGTGAAAGGGTAAGGAAATGGATAGTATGTTAGTTTTTAAAGAATAAATAAGAATTAATAATTATCATATATATAAAATATTTCCATCATTATACATATCCAAGTAAATGGGTGATGAAAAACAAATCACATCCTGACATTGAGACAATAAGTCGTACGTACGCATGCGCGGTGCATTTGTTTTTCATATGATGGATAAAAGGTATAATATGGTTTTAAAAGAATTATAATAACATAAAATAATATATATGATACTGTATTTATTACTTAATATTAGAAAAAACATTAA
The DNA here is from genome assembly GCA_963277665.1 of Viscum album. Lineage (NCBI taxonomy): Eukaryota > Viridiplantae > Streptophyta > Magnoliopsida > Santalales > Viscaceae > Viscum > Viscum album. Next base: position 926,026,419 of record OY728130.1, read on the forward strand.
TATGAAGTAGAATAATAATTAAATTTCAAAGGGTTGGTAATGATGATTATGCCTTCTTCGGAAGACAGCCTTTATAAATTCACTTAAGGGACATCAGGTAGAACACTTGGAAGGACAAAAATATCACAAACTATAAAAATTACATTAATAATATAAATGGTTAGGGTTTGGTTGATATATATTGCTCAATACGCTGTAAAGAAGTGAATTAGGAGGTTCTCCTTTATAATTGAGGTTAGGGGAACTTTTGGAAACTCAATAAATAATAAATTAATATAATAAATTTTTCAATTAAAAATGGCTTAAAAATATGTTATTTAAAATTTAAGATGATAATGGGTCACAATAATCTCATCAAAAAAATTTAATACAGGGTTAGGTAACATTATTACGCTTATCTTTTGGATTTAACCCTTATTTAATCCCTCTAACTCTTAACGTGACAACAAGGGTTTTTACTCTTTAAGGGTTAATATAGATAACATAAAATGATTAAATATGCATTAATGTATAATATATCTCATGTTGAACATTATCCCTATCCTTCAGCTAAATATACATATTTTAGGAATTTATCTCATTTAAAAAAATATTATTTCTTTCAAAATACTATTAATGTCAGTTTAGATATTATTCATTACTTTAGCATTTAAAACTATCAATACAATAAGATATATTCAAACCAACTAGTTTAATACATCATTAAATTTTAAAGGTATTAATTAAAATTATTTTATGACATTAGTTATCTCAAATTATAGTTATTTAAATATTATTAATATCATTTATTTTATATTTCGATTAATAAAACAATGACTCCATCATTATTGTGAAAGCCTTTAAGGTGATTATTTCTTCACTAAAAATTTAAATATAAATTTATATGATGCATATAATTTCGTTATATTTCAAAAAAAAATTATAATCCAATAAACATTCTCTATAACACCATATTAAAAATGTTATAGTTATTAAAAATACGAATGTGATATCTTTAACTTTTCGTTAAATATAATACTATAAATAACATAACCTCGTACAAATAGCCATAAATGGTCATATAACAAAACCTTAATTTATTAGGAATAAAAATTAATCATCCCATAATATATTTTCAAGTGTTGGGGTCATTTTCTAGTCCTTATCATTTTATTTTTGACCTAAATTTCTTAATTCACCATTTATCATGGTAAAAAAAGTTCCAAGATTACTATTCATATTAGTCAAACATAAAATGGAAATATTTAATAAATTTTGAATTTATGAATCCAAGTATGGAATACATTTTTCAGAATTCAAAACACATAATATTTATAATTTAATTTAAAATTAATCATGAAAAATGCAATGAAAAACTATTTTATTGAAAAAAGTATTTTTAAGCTCAAAAATATACTTATACAAAATTAAGGTATAAGAATGATTAAAATTAGATTAATTATACTATATTTTTATTTGTTTGTTTTTTTTTTGATTAATTGTATTATATATAAATAAACAATACTTAATTTAAATGGAGATCAAATTCAAATCTAAAAGCGACTTCTAGTATAAATAAAGTAGTAGTTTTATAAATTGTGATCATTTTCAACATTCACTGAAAAAAAATGTTTTCAGAGAATTCCCAAAAATTCACCATAAGATAATTTTGTTATTATGATTTCAAAAATGGAGTTAATTTTCTCAAATAAATTTTCCAGAAGTGTCAATAATTAATTATATTTATTTTCTCATAATAATAACTTTTTGAAGAAAACAAATATTTGAATAATAGAAAGTCTTTACTAAAAATGAATTTTTATTTCCTAAGTATTAATAAATAAATTTATATGGAATATTATCCTTGTATATTTTTCATAATATTTTTATTCCTATTCAAACCCACAAATTTAACAACTATTTTATAATTTTCATGTTAATCTAATAATATTACTAGTATATCATGGTTCGTTTAAGCTCAGTGTTGTGTGCACTGAAAGCTATAACAGAGATTAAATTTATTTAAAAATAGACATACCATATAATTTTTGAGTGTTTCATTCTTCCCAACATCAAAAAATTTCATCCTCCCAATTTGATATTTTACTTCAAAAATAAAGGTTTGATACTTGAAAATTCCTTTATGGAAATCCCACATCGTAACAAGTTTTAATAAAACTGCCACTTGATAAGAGAGAAAAGAAAGTAAGAAAGGCTCCTTAGATTAAAAATAATATGGTTCATTGAATGAAAAAAATGGAATTGAAGGAAAAAATAACTATTTATTTCTTAGGGATAATAATAGAGAACATAGTCTTTATAATGTTAATCATCACCAAACCGGAAACTCTGATGGGTTAAAGGACTATTGATTTCATAGTAGGAAAAGTAAACGGGTATCATTTTTCTTCAAAAATAGTTTTCCAAGAGTGGTGGAATTATTTTAATATCCATATAATCAATTGATGAAATAATATTACTTGGTTTATTTTTATTTAATAATCATAATATCATCATTTTGTTGTTCTTCAATGTATTTTCACTTTTTACAATGGGAAATGGATATTCAATTTGAATTACTCATTATTGAAGCACTTTAATGAATCATAATATCCACAAGTAATTCATTATTCCTTTAAATATTTATTGATTTAATTTTTTTTCACAAGTTATCAAAAAAACAATAATACCCAAAGTTCTCCTTAATCCCTTCCATAAGTAATTAATCTTACGGCTCCTCCAAAAAACATATTTCCAAATTTGAAGTCCACAAAATAGAAGGAAGGTCACTAAATTTTACAAAAATCTATAGAACATTATATCTTACCTAAACAAAAAAATGTGGCTCCTATTATCATATATCAAATTTAACAATACCATGATCACCTTAAAACCTTAATGAAAACATGCATTCATTAAACAATTATATCTCATGTTGTCGAATATATTCCATAAATCCAATCAAATATTAAACTCTAAAAACTATAAGATTAATAACCATTATCATTTACATATCATTGGGACTATAATTAGGGTTATATTCCCAAAATCATGTGTTTTAAAAAAGGTAAAATTATAACAAAATAACTTCTATTAGTTACTAGAACTGTTCATCACATGCTTCTAAATCATTAAATAAAATTTACTATCATAAAATCCAAATATATATCATGAATATTTTTACTATATCATCGTTGATAAAATAATTTTTGAATCAAAATACACCAATACATTAATCATTCTACTTAATTCTTAAACCATTAACTATAATTCATTCACTTATTCATTAATACCTTATTTCATTCATTTTTCATTTGAAGTCTCTTCATCATCAGTAGTATAACCATTATCTGTATAACTTTTCAGATTATAATCATTAGTTTTCTCCCTAGGATATAGATTTTCTTAATTCTCATATATTTCACATTTAAAACATTCAACCATCAATAATACCTTAGGGATACCATTGTTACAAAATTTTAAATTTTCTACATAAATTACTTTATTTATATCATTTATTTCTACACTGAAAATGTATTCCCATTCCTCTAAGTCATTCGTGTGTGTGTTTATTCTCATAATCTCAAAATATATGAAACTAAATCATTTTTTCCTATATGGTTTCATCGACCATTTTTCTCATCAAACTTAATCCTTCCCTTCTTTGGTGAGTCTGATAGTTGGTTAAGGTGCATGTTTTCAATCATATATCATGATAAATAATTAAAAATAATCACAATATTCATTATTCTAGTCATTTTAACATTTAATTTCATAGATTCACATTGACTATAATATTATTCATTAACCATGTTCCTTATGGTTCCATCAATTGAAAAAACCAAAAGCACAGTGTGGGAATCACTAATTAGAGTGATATAGTCATGAAGAATATTTTTTTAGATGTCTAAATCATGGCATTTTATCAATATATGAACCCTTAGGTTTAACCTAGATTATATGTGGTAATTTATAAATATGTAAGATGTTATCATATAATTAGGCTTATCCGCAAAGTCATTCATTAGGTTATATATCTAGTTTCTAATATTTTAACTAAACTTCCACTAATACCAATGCTACTCAAGCTAACCCCATTAGACAAGATTTAGAGCCATAATTTATTACATTATAATTATGTACATGTGATCACATCACAAAGGATCGATCAGTTAGTAGTCTTGGATAACTAAATATATACACAGTACACTTATTAAATTGTAAATTAAAAATAAAACATAGAAAATGAATGTAATTTGAATCCATGAACTCATTCAAACATTTTATCTTCATCACTCAGGGAAAAGAGAAAAAATAAAATTGGGATTTCATATGCCCAGTAACTATTACATAAATTTGAAGCTATCTTCAAGAAATATTGCATAATCAATATTTCTAGGTAAAATAACTAAACACACATTCCATTTAATCAATATCTTAAGCCCAATCTGAATCATAAGATAATATTATAGTGAAAATATTATTGATAATAATAACTGAATTCTTAGAGGAGGAAAATCTTAACAATTGGATGTCATGTTTCCTAGGGATATCATATATGTAAAGACCCGTAGATTTCAAGGAAATTTTTTTCTTAATTTGCTTTGGAATTTTACAAGAACGTAGTTTCTGACGGCACCCGATTCCGAGGCCCGGTGTGCCCGGAATCATTTTCCGAAGTTTGGCTCGGGTACGTTCAGTGAACGAATGAGCGGGTTTTTCTAACTTTTGAACCGATGCCCGGAATCGAATTCTGAGGGCACCGATGGAATCGCAGCGCCGGTTTTTTCTTAGAAACGCCTCTTCCAGAGTAGCGTTTGCTCGGGTGTGGTTTTCAAAATTTCGGATTTAAGTTAAGAAATAAAATAAATAGGTGCGACAAAATTATTTTTATTTCACTTAAAGCCACTTAAAATCCACCTAAAGCTGCTTAAGTTGAGTTGAAGAGGATAGGGTGGAACCCAAAAATATCCTACCCTCTTGGTAGGATATTAGTGAGGTGGGGCCCGCACGAGCCCCACCGTTTCTTGTCCGCTAAGTAACGCACCCGCGAAAACCCCTATTAATTGAAAGTCAACTGGGGCGTTTCTTAATCTATTAAACGCTCCTTTTAATTGGGTGGTTTTATTTGTTGAATTAATTATATGAATTAATGGGTCGTTACTTAACTTATCTTTTTTTCCTTTTTTGGAATGTTAATAAAATAAGACCAACATTCTTCTTCTTATGTGTTGTTCGTTGAGAGCATTTGACAGAACCTTAAGTCCTTCAACCTCCTTCCCGAAGAATGTGAAGAACGCGAAGAACGTGAAGGCGACGAAGAACGTCGAACCCTCGTAGATCGACGATGTGACACCGTGTTCCGCGACGCCAACGCTTCTCCTTCTCCGACGTTCCTTCTTCTGTGACAAATCTTCGAATATCTAGTTGAGGTATGAGTTTACGAATATTTTAAATTCCTTTGTGGATTTTTATACTTGACATGGATTTAATACGTGTAAATTAAATCTGTGTGTTCTCTTTACCCATCGGAGATCGTCGGCGCAATGCCGTATACCGTGATGACGCGACACCCTTCCGCGACGCGACGATCCTCTTCTCCCGCGACGATCAATTCCAGGAAGAACGCACGTGTGATGACTTCGACGAGGTAGGGGTTTGATACTTAAAAATCTTTGTGATTTATACTGGCGACGGTTGTTGAACTTTTTTTGTGTAATTTCTTTAAAACCGCTAACGCGGTGGGTGCGGACTAACGAACAAGTCCGAACCCACCACACTTTTTCGTTCTTGGTGCGCGAAACGGCGGACGATGACAAACAGGGCTACAATGGCGATTTGAGGGCCTGGCAGTGAAGAATGGGACCCGGGAGGAGCCATGGCACAGACGGAAATGGAATCGGACCACCGGAGCAGCTCCGGTGGCCCGCGGAATCCACCGGCGGTGGCGGCCAGCCAGACCCGCGACCGCACGGGTTTGGTGACTCACGAGACGCGGAAAAGCCATGTCCGCTGACCCAGCGCGGCCCACGCGGGCCGCGACACTTCATCCCGTGGGGGGGCAGCACCCCGCGACTTCCTCCGCTCGGCCGGCTCGGCCGAGCCGAGCCGGGCCGACCCGTCGGGCTGGGTTGCACCCAGGCCGGGTCGGGCCGCCCTGGCCAGGCCGGGTCGCACCAAACCGGGTCGGACCCGGACCCTAGTCGGGTCTATCCGGTTCGGGGCGACCCAGGGGGGTCGGGCCAGGTCGGTCCAGGCCTAGACCCTCCGTTTCCGGACATTTTAGGTCTTTTTCTCATAACTTGAGCTACGGGCATCCGAACGATACACCGTTAGTGGAGATGCGATCCTTGGATTGAGACGGTCGTTTCAGTATATCACACTCAAGGTTTCGGAATACTCTGAGTTCGGCCGGGTTGGTTCGTACACGAAACCAACCAGGCCCTCGGAGCGGAAACGCTCATATCTTGAGCTTCGGACGTCCGATTGACGTGTCGTTGACATTGTTGAATTCCTCCAAGTGAGACGGATCTTTTGGCTTACTCGGCCCGAGGTTTGGACGCAGGTGGAGTATGGTCAGGTTGGTTTTGCCTTAAAAAACCAACCGGGCCCCTGGGACGAAAAAGCCAATAACTCTCAGACCGGGCGTCTGATTGACGCACCGTCTGCGATGTTGAGTTCCTGTTGACGATACGGAACTCTTGAATACATCAACTCTAGACTATGTGTCAGTTGATGTATCAGCCTCTCGGCTCATGGAGCGGACCCTCCCGAACGAGCTTGCTGTGTGCAGGAACCCTAGAGCTGGCTGCGACTGCTACTGTGACGACGACGACTGTGCAGAGATCCTCAGTGGATTCGACGCGATGACTTCAGCGCTCAGCGATCCTTTGTGGGTCAGTGCTACCGATCCTATGTGGGTCAGCGCTCAGCGGTCCTATGTGGGCCAGTGCCTACAGGTCCTATGTGGGCCTGATCCTGTGTGGGTCTTTACGGGGGTTAGTACCTATCGATCCTTTGTGGGTCCAACAGCTTAGATGGATCAGTGATCATCTTTATCGTCATTCAAAGAAGTATACCTGTGTGAGCTGAAAACCTGTTTTTCTTTCCTTTGTGGATTGTATTGTGCTATCCTCTGTGGATTTACGATTTTCTTTCCTATGTGGACTGTGTTGTGCTATCCTGTGTGGATTTACGTTTTACTTTCCTGTGTGGACTGGGTTATACTTGAGCTCGGATGTTGCAGCCGAGTGAGAATTTATGACTTAGGTATATGTATGGGCATATACCTAAGCCGTGTCGGATGTTACTTCGTGATTGTATCTTTCCTTTGTGGTTTATCCTTTGTGGATTCTGGGAGACCTTAGGGGGTCTCGGGGTCCCTACTAAGTAGCTTATACTCACCCCTGCACGGGCTATGCCCGCACTACGTTGTGTTGGTTGCAGACGACGGACAGCGCTGATTGTGGTGGAGGCTTGCGGAGCTGGATGGTACCGGGAGATGGACCACTGGACGGGACGTACTCGAAGTGTTCGGCTGGACCCGAGGAGCAGTGGAGGTTTTCTGTACCCACCCATCAGGTGGGAGTTCCAGAGAACGGCTCGACGCTGTGGCTTTTTCTTTCAGTTTCTGTTTTTTCCCCTTTCAGTTGTACTTTACAGTTGGGCTTGTATTTCCGTCCCCCTTTACTTTTCTACACTTACTATTGTACCGTTTTTACTTAGTGTTTACTTTTTCCTTTTTCTTACTCTGTGGTGCTTGTTTTCTTTACAAAGGCAATTCCTTCCCTTTACCGGGATTTACGCCTTGGTGCTAGTCGCCAGCCCCTGGCCTATGGAAGGTGGGCTTGGGGTAGTCACGGCACGGGCCCCGAGGATGGTTCGTGAAAAATTGGTTTCAGAGGAGTTCGGTTCTACCACAGAACTTGGGACTCTGATCTTTTTCTATGTGAAGCAATATTGTTTAGCGTATTGAGTGTGGTTATCAGTACAGGGAGTCCAGTGTTGGTGCGGCGGCCAGCGTATCCGTACACCAGGACCCTGACTTCTGATTTCTGACTTAATGCACGAAAATATTGATTGCATGTGTGTTTCAAGTTTTCTTTGTGATTACTTTGTATCGGCTCACCAGGTAAACTGTTCTGACTGTGGCGCACCTATTTAGTTTTCAAGATGGCCCCACGACGGCAGCCAGCTAGGGTTCTAAGAGTCGTACGTGATGACAGCCTACCGAGCGACGAGGCCTCGGTACAGGGCCCTTTGACAGCTGAGGCACCGGCGGTACCTTTACCCGTCGAGCCACTGATGCTTCCAGCCCCAGCCGCTGACGATGCTCGTTGCCTTAGTGCACTGCATGAGTTCCAGTGCCAGCGACCTCCCAGGTTCTGCGGGGAGACGGACCCCCAGGCAGCCGAGGACTGGCTGGAGGCAGTGGTACAAGTTTTCAGGCTAGTGAGGACACCAGAAGACCTCATGGTGATCCTCGCAGCGATCCAACTGCACGCAGTAGTAGGCCGATGGTGGAGCTTTATGCTCTAGTGGCACAATGAGGCATCTCTCCTCTGGACAGACTTTGAGGGCCTCTTCCGCTCAGAGTTCGTCCCGGCCACCCTCCGTGCGGTGCGCATCCAGGAGCTTCTTCAGCTGCAGTAGGGCAGCTTGACGGGCGCCCAGTACTCGGTGAGATTTACTGATCTCTCTCGCTCCTCGACCGACATGGTACGAGACCCATTCTTCCGGGTCCCGACCTTTGAGCAGGGATTCAGACATGAGATCAGGGCATCGTTGATCTCCCTCAGCATTCCGACTCAGGCAGGAGTACTAGAGCGAGCCCTTTTGATCGAGAGCTTTCTTGCTAAGACTTCTCTAGCGACGAGACCTACCGTGGGGCGTCACGTAGAAGATTCTTCCGCAGCAGGCCGTCGATGGATGACTCAGGGGTCCAGGCAGACCAGACCCTTAAACAGACGACCTCAGGACACTGGCTCAGTAGTGCGGGGAACACAGCGTGCAGCCAGTCTTTCGAGAGGCAGGCAGTGCTACACATGCGGCGGGCAGGGTCACATGGCTCATGACTGCCTGACCCACCGTGCCGAGGAGCAGCATATGGTTGAGGGGCCACCCAGGCAGAGGCAGAGGGTCGATCGTGGCGGTCCGCAGGGAGGAGGCGGACGAGGCAGAGGAGCTGGCCGAGTAGCAGGTGGTGGGCGACGCTTTGAGGCTCTACCACAACCACCACCAGGAGGTCCACCCCGGCCACAGGGAGCTGGCGGGCAGAGATAGGCACAACTCCAGGCAGCAGAGGCCTACGACCACGGTGTTCCTGAGTTGATTCGAGGTATGATCAGTGTCTATTCCACCCTTGCTGCAGTTCTTATAGACACAGGAGCGAGTCAATCTTTCATAGCCGCTGCCCTTGTTCGGAGCTCGGAGATTCTGACAGAGCCGTTGGCTCGATCCTTATGGCTAGAGACTCCTACGGGAGCAGACTCGACGATTACGCACTGGTGCCGGTAGTGTGAGCTTACTTTAGGAGGCGAGAGCTTTGGCTGGTATCTTCTTGTAGCGGTGTCGAGGCCTTACGACATCATCTTGGGCATGGATTGGTTATCTAAAGTCCATGCACAGATTGACTGTATTAGGCGCAAGGTGCGTTGTGTATGCACCGACGGGAGCAGGTTCACCTTCACCGGCGAGAAGGGAGACTTCGTAGCACAGGATGGACTTCTGCAGAGGAGAGGACAGCCCATCACTCATTAGTTGGCTAGCCTCATCCTAGGAGCAGTTGATGTACGGAGTCCTAGTTTTCTTGCAGTGGTGGATCAGTACGCGGACATCTTTCTCGACGACGTTCCAGGGCTACCTCCTCCCAGGGAGGTAGACTTTTATATTGACCTATACCCCGAGACAGCCTCGATATCGACTCCAGCGTATCGGATAGCCCCCGCTAAGCTTCGAGAGCTACGGGTACAGTTGGAGGACTTGCAGGGAAAGGGGTTCATCCGACCCAGTGTTTCACCCTGGGCTTCCCCGATATTGTTCACCAAGAAGGCGGACGAGAGCTTGCGACTGTGTGTCGACTATCGTCGACTGAACCAGGTGATAGTGAGGAACAAGTATCTGCTACCAAGGATTGATTACCTCTTCAATCAGCTCAAGGGAGCATGGTGGTTCTCGAATATAGACCTCAGGTCAGGCTATCATCAGCTCAGAGTTCGAGACGAGGACGTACAGAAGACGGCCTTCAGATGTCGGTATGGACACTATCAGTTCTTGGTTATTCCATTTGGCGTAACCAATGCTCCAGAAGTGTTCATGGGACTCATGAACAGGATCTTCCAGCCATACCTCGATCGATTTGTCGTAGTCTTCATCGAAGAAATTTTGATATACTCGACGACTGAGGAGGAGCACGCCTACCACTTACGGGTTGTACTAGACACACTCCGAGAGCACCAGATTTATGGAAAGCTCTCGAAGTGTCTGTTCTAGATACGTGAGGTCCACTTCTTGGGGTACGTCATCTCTGAGGCGGGAGTTGCAGTGTATCCTGCGAAGATCAAGGCAGTGATAGCTTGGGAGCCACCCAGGAGCGTGACGGAGGTGCGGAGTTTCCTGGGACTAGCTGGATACTATCGGAGATTTGTTCCAGACTTCTACAGAGTTGTGGAACCACTCTCAGCTTTGACAAAGAAGGGGAAACCCTTTGTGTGGTAAAATAGATGTCAGCAGAGCTTCCAGAAGTTGAGACAGAGATTGACCGGTGCACCTATCTTGAGGTTTCCTGAGGAGGGAGTAGGGTACGTATTCTATTGCGATGCATCAGGGACCAAACTCGGATGTGTCATGATGCAGGAGTGGGAAGTGATCGCCTATGTATAACGTTAGTTGAGGCCGCATGAGCAGAACTATGCTACCCATGACCTGGAGTTAGCAGCAGTGGTCTTCACTATGAAGACATGGCGACACTACCTGATTGGAGAGCGCTTTACAGTCTTTTCTGACCATCAGAGTCTCAGGTGCATCTTCTCTCAGAAGGACCTGAACTTGAGACAACGGCGATGGCTCGAGTTCCTCCAGAACTATGACTTTGAGATAGTCTATACTCTTGGGAAGGGGAACGTGGTAGTCGATGCTCTCAGTAGGAGGACGGGCATTCAGCTACTTGAGGAGGCGACAGAGCAGCTAGCCTCTTTGTAGATATCCTTCGTGGATAGAGATGGAGAAGCCTTCCTTCAGTCTCTCATAGTCACTCCTCCACTACTGCAGTGGTTTAGAGAGGCACAGTGTGGGGACACTGAATGTGAGACGTGGCGTGCATAGATATCCTCAGGATAGGCACCTGATGGCTTCTCCTTTAGAGCAGAGCACGACATCCTTTTCAAAGGACGTACCTTGGTACCAGTCGCTTTTCGAGAGGAGGTGCTGAGATAGTTTCTGTAGAGACCCGAAGCCTGAAGTACATAGACTTTACATTACTTTTGCGGAATACTTAGTACATAACAAAAACACACACACACAAGGATCGTAATAGTTTAGTGTCTTTGGAAACTCGGAACGTAATCTTCTAATCGTGGTGAAAGATCTTCAATATCTCCCATAAAGATCTTCCCTTTTTTTACCTAAAACCTTTCTTTATATCCTGGGGAAAAGAAAACATAAAAGGGTGAGCTCAAATGCTCAGTAAGGGTATACAAAAGCAAAATCAATCACATCATATTCATAAGAACATAAATTTTGGAAATCTTAACCTGCAAAAGAGAGCATATTTTCATAACATGGGATAAATCATAGTAGTGAAATGAAATCCCAATAATCATAACTTAAAACATGAAACTTTGTGGCATACACACATAATCATAGAGAATCATTTCTTGTTAGTCAAGACTCATTGCCAAGACTATCTTAGTGGACAAAGTCCCTTTCTGAATCGAGTAACCCTCGTTTCAGTCCTGTTTCACTGAACCGATATAACCTACCGTTCCAGCCCTGTCTATCTCATGAGATATAAAATCTTTACCCAATGCATTGGAGGGAGATATAGGTCCCACCCATCTTATAATGAATCCTTTCTTATGTGTGCCACATAATCATAAATCATAATTCATCGCATAACCCATGTAATAAAAATGGGATTCTTAAACAACATGACATCATAAAACAATTCATATAAGATAAAGGAATTCATAAAAATGTTTCCATCACAACATAATCAATATCCATGTAACAATAGGGATAAAAACAGAACCCTTTTATTATCTTAGATGGAAAATAATTTTGAAAATCACTTGAACTCCATTCTTGAGGAAAATATCCTTTCTTCTTCAAAAACATTTTTCCTTTCATAACATGTCATACAACTTTAAAATAAAAGAAGTTGATTAAAAATAAACTTGAAAACTTGTAAAAGAAGCTTCTTGGAAATAATGTTTTAAAAATCCATTCATGCCGTATAAGTTAAAAAAAACGTTCTTCGTACTTTTGTCGGAAAAGTCAAAAAGTACCTCGTACGAAAAACGACAAAAGATTCCTTTCATTTCTTTTACTAAAAACTCACCGAAGGGTAAAAATGGATTTAAACAATTGTAGTTGGATGGAAATAATATTACATATTGATGAAACATGGATGTGGATGATAAAATACACCCCAGTAAATACTTACGAATAAACAATCTCGGATAAAAATGAGATTGTGATATTTCCCTTACCTTAGGTCTGATTTGCTTCATATGTGTCCGAACCTCCTGTATACTGATTTATATAATGTCATTTACTTATTACAGAATCATATTCATTGTTATGATATCATATATGGTTCACTTATGACATTATATTACCCATTCTTTTGTAAATTCCATGTTAAAGAAGCGTTTTGGGTAAAATCGTTTCATTTATCGTAGGTGTTTTGACCTGTTGTTCTTGACATCATTTTTACTTATATCATGATTTACTCACTTCCAGAATATAAAATATGATTTATATATCATATATATTCAGTATATATATATATATAATAGGTAGATAAATAAAATGAAAAACACTGTTCATGGAGACGGTAGTCCGTACGTACGCATGAACGCTGTTTTCCTTTCCTTATTGTCTTGAAATGGAAGTAAGTAGATGACATACATATATATATATACATAAATCCAGTAGCTTTATAATGTCATATATTTCATTATTATTTCTTATATATACTTTATAATCATTCTTAAATGGTTAACATGGAGAATGAATCTCATCGCGTCGTGGAGACGGTTGTCCGTACGTACGCACGAGCGATGATATCATTTCCATAAATATTGAATTGAATTGGAGTGGATTATACAATATATCAGAATCAATATGATGTTTTAATAACTATGTATAGTTATTCTTTACACCCTTATACCCATCCATGTAAGGTGGTGGTGGAAAATAGATTACACCACGGCGTGGAGACGGTATTCCGTATGTACGCACGCGTGGTGATTTCTTTTTCCGTAGGATGGATAGATGGTGAAATAGGGTTGTTTCATACTTATAATAACATATCAGTATATGAGTGATACTGATATTATTACTTCATAATGAAACAACCTAAGAAGAAGAAGTGGAAGAAGAAATAAAGATGAAATAATTGGTAACGGTAATTACCTCTTCTTTGAAGTGCCTCTTTGAGACCTCCTCTTAGGGCTCTAAAATTGGTCTTTGAGGAAGACCAGAACCTCTAGGATGTTTCTAGGGAAGTGGAGAGGAGAAATTGGCAGGGGTTGGCCGAGCTTGAGTGCTCAAATTGGTGTGAGGAGGAGGGGGAGGAGGTGTCCTTTTATAAGGGAGGAGAGGGGCACCTTAGGAATATCTCAAAATATTATTTTATATTAAAGTCAAAATCGGTTTATAATGGTTCCGAAGGGTCTTATTTCTAAGATAAGGTGGGCAGGGGTCGAAATCCTATCAACCAATAAGATTTAGACAAGTTTAGGGTATTATTTTAACCTTATCAATTAGATTTAACTCTAAGTTAAATAATTTAACTTTTACCGTGTCTTTTTGTTTTCATTCACTATATGGTTAATACACTTACTATAACATGCCAAACGAACCCCAAATTGTTTATTATTAATTTATATATCCTTATCTAAGTCATTTGGCCGAACCTTAGATTTTTAGGAATATAATAACAATTAATAATATAATATTTGATTTAAAAACTATTTTGTGTCAATTTTGACACTATTTGATATATGATTTTTGTGAAAGTCATAACAGAATTATATGTTCGAACCAAGTTTATTAAATCAACACTAATATATCATAGTAACCTCTAAAATTAGTTGAATGCATAAAAAGTCTCAAATTACATTCATTTGAGTATTTATAACATCAATTATGTTAATATTTCCTTAAAAGGGTAATTACTGCATCATCGTTGTGTCATAAATAAATTAATTTATTTAAAGTCTAAAAATTATAAATAAAATATAATTATATAGGAAATCTTTTTATATTTCTAATGAATATTTATAGTCGAATTTATCTTATGTATAACCCCATATTAAAAATGTTTTAGTGAATAAACTTTGATTTTAACTCTTTTAACTCTTCTTTGAATTAAATAATAATAAATGTCCTAATCTAATCCAAGTGGGCCTAAATGATAATATTTTACACTTAAGGTTGTTTTTGGTCGAGATACACTTGTCCAATAGAATTAGGACATGTGTTAGGGTAATATTAATATCATTCTTACCCTTAATTACCCTATTTACTTTTAACCGTGGTAAATAAAAGTAAAAAGTTACTATTCACCAAAAATTATTTTCATCTCATTGAACCACATTTTACTTACTGACATCAACCGTGTCTCTCGGATTTTTGAAATTCCATTCACAGAAGCGGTAAAATTAAGTTTTATGAAAAATTCAGTTTTTTAACTACCACTTAGTAGTTTCACTATTCATCAAAAAATGAAGGTTTTCAGAAAAATGCCAAAATTTCATCCTAAGCTATATTTCATATTCCGAATTCAAAAATGAAGTCTATTTTACCAAATTCATAACATAGAAGTTTCATTAATTAATTTTATAATTAAATCCCGCTGTTAAAACAAATAGCGTGTTTTTAAGAAATAATATCTATCAAAAGATTGACACTTGTTTATGTCTGGTTTAAATGTGCAATTACATCCAATGACCAAAATTGTATTAAATTGTAAAAATATATTCTAAATATACATTAAAACTACTCCAATTAATAATTTATCACTATTAATTATTTCGATTAAAAAAGTTGTTTTTTAATTATAATTTAGTAATTTTCACTATTCATCAGAATATGAAAGTTATCCGAAATGTACCAAAATTTCACCTTAGGCTAAATTCGATACTCCGAATCCAAAAATGAAGTTCATTTTGAAGAATAAGATTTACAGAATTTAAAAAGTGGTTATTACTATTCATACCGGCTAGTTTTAATAATATTTTAATTGCATATCGTTGTTTAGTGAAACTCGGTATTGCGTATTACATAGGCTATCGAGGAAGGTCGCGATTGCGTGTAATGCAAGGCAAGTCAAGGATGCATGTTGTGCAAGCTCCTTTTGGTGTAGCGTACAACACAAGACATTAATAAAATTAAAAAGAATATTTTTTATAAAATCTTGGGCTGTTACATTCTACCCCCCTTAAAATGAATTTCTCCCTCGAAATTCGTCGGGGTTATAAATGGTTTACTATTTGAAAGTTTCTTTAATAGAAACCCACATCGTAAAAAGGAATATCAAAACCAATCTTTAAAAACAAAAGTATGAAACGTAACGGTTACCCAAATAAACTAATCACTGGGTTTCCACATAGGTGAAAATATGGATATGGAAGAGAAATCTAACAATCATGTTCTGATGGAGAGTGGTAGAGAACATGGCTATGGAAAATCTAGCAATCACAAAGCCATAAATTTGTGACGATCTAAGGTACCATCTGATTCATCAGATATAAGATCACTAGGACAACATTTTTGGTTTTCAATATCATTTCCCTAAAGTTGAAAAATTTTAATTAGAAGAAATACTTACTTGATTTTGGTATAATCTCACTGTTGTTCGTGAATTGAACAATTTACACTTCGTCCCTTAAAGAAATGAAGTTGAATTTGTTATTCGTGATGTGTTAGCAGATCATGTGATAGAATGACAGGTCATTCCATCTGTCTCAAACAAAATGTTAGCAAAACTTATATACATAAGTCGATCTATAGTGAGATTAATCATATATGGTTCCTAAAATGGACCTATACTTCATATATCATACTGCTTAATATAATAAAACTAGTTTCTACTAAACAGGGACTTCCTGTAGGTCAGTGGTAGGCGATAAAGGCCAGTCGCACTTCGGTTGTGGGTTCGATTCCTACAGCCTTGTCCGAAGCGATGGGCTGTCGCCTGTCCTGCAGGTTGTCCTTTTTCTAAAACTATATTACTATAACATCCCATCAATAATATCGAGAAAACTTCTATCCTTAAACAATACTAACTTATGTCCAACATAATCCATTCCAATCTTTAGGATTATCCATAATACTGCAGTCCACTCTCATAACATAGTGAAAACGATTACCAGAGATTTAACACCATCGTCGATCCCCATAAGATATGTCTTGTTGGTCACATTCTAAACATTCAAAGTCCTTAATCATGTATTCGCTTGAATACCTTAGTGAAAACATGAATGCAGTTTAAAGTTAACACTTTCCACATACCAAAATCCTCAAAATTCTATATACTCAAACCATGATATCACTTAGTCCTTATATCAATCATGAGCTCATGAATACTATCAAACATTTAATTTTCTCCTTATCCCTTCATTATGCGCATATCATCTACAGTCCAAAAATATCTGAATAACCTTTCATGGATACTGGTAACATTAATCATACACATTCAAAACACAAGGAAAGACAACAGTGTAACAATCCATAGATGTCTCTTTATTCCAAAATTACACATGATAAACATGTAATCATTCCACTACATTCTCAAACCATTGACCGAGCTTCAAAAAATCTTTCATCTCACATATCATTTGTAGTCTCTTCATCATCATCCACATAAATACTACCCATATGACCATACTGATTCTCTTCATGAGTCTTTCCCTTAGGGAATTTGTTTGCATAATGCCCATACATTCCACATTTAAAACACTTAACCATTTTTGATGTCGTAGCAATACCATTATCCTCATCCATGGTGTTAACCGACCCTTTTCCTTTGCACTTACTTGCTTTGTGTCCTTCTTTTCCACACCCAAAGCATCTTCCAATTCCCTTGAAACATTCTCCTTGATGCCTCTTCCCACATGATTTACATAGGGGAAATTGAACTTTCTTTTCTCTATGATCATCATGGAACTCCATCTTTCTCTTATTAGTCGAGTCAGGAAACTTACCAAATTTTACTTTATTGATCATATTATGAGATTGCTGATTCGGCATAATAATGATGTTTGGACTTCCAAATCCCATTTCATTTGGTTACTCATAAAGAATATCATTCCATTGTCCATCATATCCTCCATTATCGTGAATCATCTTGTTTCCAGCCATTTTCTAAAACCCAAAAAGAATAGTGTGAGAGGCAAAAATCATAATAAAGGGAGAGTAACTTCAATATCTAACATCTTAGGTTAAATTCTAAGATCGTTACCATAGTTCTAGTACTATATCCTATACGTATACTTATCCTTAGGGACATCCCTAGACATACCTTAGAAATATCTCTAGGGATCTCACTAACGTTCTCACATCCTAGTTTCCAAAGGTTGACTAAACCTTTCCTCTGATACCAACTGTAGAGACCCGAAGCCTGACGTACATAGACATTACATTACTTTTGCGGAATACTTAGTACATAACAAAAACACACACACACAAGGATCGTAATAGTTTAGTGTCTTTGGAAACTCGGAACGTAATCTTCTAATCGTGGTGAAATATCTTCAATATCTCCCATAAAGATCTTCCCTTTTTTTTACCTAAAACCTTTCTTTATATCCTGGGGAAAATAAAACATAAAAGGGTGAGCTCAAATGCTCAGTAAGGGTATACAAAAGAAAAATCAATCACATCATATTCATAAGAACATAACTTTTGGAAATCTTAACCTGCAAAAGAGAGCATATTTTCATAACATGGGATAAATCATAGTAGTGAAATGAAATCCCAATAATCATAACATAAAACATGAAACTTTGTGGCATACACACATAATCATAGAGAATCATTTCTTGTTAGTCAAGACTCATTGCCAAGACTATCTTAGTGGACAAAGTCCCTTTCTGAATCGAGTAACCCTCATTTCAGTCCTGTTTCACTGAACCGATATAACCTACCGTTCCAGCCCTGTCTATCTCATGAGATATAAAATCTTTACCCAATGCATTGGAGGGAGATATAGGTCCCACCCATCTTATAATGAATCCTTTCTTATGTGTTCCACATAATCATAAATCATAATTCATCGCATAACCCATGTAATAAAAATGGGATTCTTAAACAACATGACATCATAAAACAATTCATATAAGATAAAGGAATTCATAAAAATGTTTCCATCACAACATAATCAATATCCATGTAACAATAGGGATAAAAACAGAACCCTTTTATTATCTTAGATGTAAAATAATTTTGAAAATCACTTGAACTCCATTCTTGAGGAAAATATCCTTTCTTCTTCAAAAACATCCTTTCATAACATGTCATACAACTTTAAAATAAAAGAAGTTGATTAAAAATAAACTTGAAAACTTGTAAAGGAAGCTTCTTGGAAATAATGTTTTAAAAATCCATTCATGCCGTATAAGTTAAAAAAAAGTTCTTCGTACTTTTGTCGGAAAAGTCAAAAAGTACCTCTTACGAAAAACGACAAAAGATTCCTTTCATTTCTTTTACTAAAAACTCACCGAAGGGTAAAAATGTATTTAAACAATTGTAGGTGGATGGAAATAATATTACATATTGATGAAACATGGATGTGGATGATAAAATACACCCCAGTAAATACTTACGAATAAACAATCTCGGATAAAAATGAGATTGTGATATTTCCCTTACCTTAGGTCTGATTTGCTTCGTATGTGTCCGAACCTCCTGTATAATGATTTAAATAATGTCATTGACTTATTACAGAATCATATTCATTGTTATGATATCATATATGGTTCACTTATGACATTATATTACCCATTCTTTTGTAAATTCCATGTTAAAGAAGCGTTTTGGGTAAAATCGTTTCATTTATCGTAGGTGTTTTGACATGTTGTTCTTGACATCATTATTACTTATATCATGATTTACTCACTTCCAGAATATAAAATATGATTTATATATCATATATATTCAGTATATATATATATATAATAGGTTGATAAATAAAATGAAAAACACCGTTCATGGAGACGGTAGTCCGTACGTACGCATGAACGCTGTTTTCCTTTCCTTATTGTATTGAAATGGATGTAAGTAGATGACATACATATATATATATACATAAATCCAGTTGATTTATAATGTCATATATTTCATTATTATTTCTTATATATACTTTATAATCATTCTTAAATGGTTAACATGGAGAATGAATCTCATCGCGTCGTGGAGACGGTAGTCCGTACGTACGCACGAGTGTTGATATCATTTCCATAAATATTGAATTGAATTGGAGTGGATTATACAATATATCAGAATCAATATGATGTTGTAATAACTATTTATAGTTATTCTTTACACCCTTATACCCATCCATGTAAGGTGGTGGTGGAAAATAGATTACACCACGGCGTGGAGACGGTATTCCGTACGTACGCACGCGTGGTGATTTCTTTTTCCGTAGGATGGATAGATGGTGAAATAGGGTTGTTTCATACTTATAATAACATATCAGTATATGAGTGATACTGATATTATTACTTCATAATGAAACAACCTAAGAAGAAGAAGTGGAAGAAGAAATAAAGATGAAATAATTGGTAACGGTAATTACCTCTTCTTTGAAGTGCCTCTTTGAGACCTCCTCTTAGGGCACTAAAATTGGTCTTTGAGGAAGACCAGAACCTCTAGGATGTTGCTAGGGAAGTGGAGAGGAGAAATTGGTAGGGGTTGGCCGAGCTTGAGTGCTCAAATTGGTGTGAGGAGGAGGGGGAGGAGGTGTCCTTTTATAAGGGAGGAGAGGGGCACCTTAGGAATATCTCAAAATATTATTTTATATTAAAGTCAAAATCGGTTTATAATGGTTCCAAAGGGTCTTATTTCGACGATAAGGTGGGGAGGGGTCGAAATCCTATCAACCAATAAGATTTAGACAAGTTTAGGGTATTATTTTAACCTTATCAATTAGATTTAACTCTAAGTTAAATAATTTAACTTTTACCGTGTCTTTTTGTTTTCTTTCACTATATGGTTAATACACTTACTATAACATGCCAAACGAACCCCAAATTGTTTATTATTAATGTATATATCCTTATCTAAGTCATTTGGCCGAACCGTAGATTTTTAGGAATAAAATAACAATTAATAATATAATATTTGATTTAAAAACTATTTTGTGTCAATTTTGACACTATTTGATATATGATTTTTGTGAAAGTCATAACAAAATTATATGTTCGAACCAAGTTTATTAAATCAACACTAATATATCATAGTAACCTCTACAATTAGTGGAATTCATAAAAAGTCTCCAATTACATTCATTTGAGTATTTATAACATCAATTATGTTAATATTTCCTTAAATGGGTAATTACTGCATCATCGTTGTGTCATAAATAAATTAATTTATTTAAAGTCTAAAAATTATAAATAAAATATCATTATATAGGAAATCGTTTTATATTTCTAATGAATATTTATAGTCGAATTTATCTTATGTATAACCCCATATTAAAAATGTTTTAGTGAATAAACTTTGATTTTAACTCTTTTAACTCTTCTTTGAATTAAATAATAATAAATGTCCTAATCTAATCCAAGTGGGCCTAAATGATAATATTTTACACTTAAGGTTGTTTTTGGTCGAGATACACTTGTCCAATAGAATTAGGACATGTGTTAGGGTAATATTAATATCATTCTTACCCTTAATTACCCTATTTACTTTTAACCGTGGTAAATAAAAGTAAAAAGTTACTATTCACCAAAAATTATTTTCATCTCATTGAACCACATTTTACTTACTGACATCAACCGTGTCTCTCGGATTTTTGAAATTCCATTCACAGAAGCGGTAAAATTAAGTTTTATGAAAAATTCAGTTTTTTAACTACCACTTAGTAGTTTCACTATTCATCAAAAAATGAAGGTTTTCAGAAAAATGCCAAAATTTCATCCTAAGCTATATTTCATATTCCGAATTCAAAAATGAAGTCTATTTTACCAAATTCATAACATAGAAGTTGCATTAATTAATTTTATAATTAAATCCCGCTGTTAAAACAAATAGCGTGTTTTTAAGAAACAATATCTATCAAAAGATTGACACTTGTTTATGTCTGGTTTAAATGTGCAATTACATCCAATGACCAACATTGTATTAAATTGTAAAAATATATTCTAAATATACTTTAAAACTACTCCAATTAATAATTTATCACTATTAATTATTTCGATTAAAAAAGTTGTTTTTTAATTATAATTTAGTAATTTTCACTATTCATCAGAATATGAAAGTTATCCGAAATGTACCAAAATTTCACCTTAGGCTAAATTCGATACTCCGAATCCAAAAATGAATTTCATTTTGAAGAATAAGATTTACAGAATTTTAAAAAGTGGTTATTACTATTCATACCGGCTAGTTTTAATAATATTTTAATAGCATATCGTTGTTTAGTGAAACTCGGTATTGCGTATTACACACGCTATCGAGGAAGGTCGCGATTGCGTGTAATGCAAGGCAAGTCAAGGATGCGTGTTGTGCAAGCTCCTTTTGGTGTAGCGTACAACACAAGACATTAATAAAATTAAAAAGAATATTTTTTATAAAATCTTGGGCTGTTACAGTTTCACACTTCACCTTTGGCGGTACATCCTAGAGTGGCAAAGATGTACCAGGATCTCAGACGACAGCACTAGTGGCCAGGCATGAAGAAGGTTGTGGCAGAGTTTGTTTCACGATGCCTTAACTGCCAGTAGGTGAAGGCAGAGCATCATGTACCAGTAGGCTTGGTGCATCCTTTGGAGGTCCCGGAGTGGAAGTGGGATGGGATATCTATGGAATTCATGACTGGACTTCCACACACATCCAGAGGTCACGATTCCATTTGGGTGATTGTTGACCGACTCACCAAGTCGGCTCACTTCTTACCCATCAATGAGCAGGGCCCAGTGGAGAGCTTGGGACGTCTCTACGTTCAGGAGATTGTACGGCTTCACGGTGTTCCATCGTCTATCGTATTCGATCGAGATGCTCGCTTTACTTCCCGGCTTTGGAAGGGGTTGCAGGAGGCGTTCGGGACACGGCTACGTCTGAGCACCACCTTTCACCCTCAGACGGATGGTCAGACGGAGAGGACCATTCAGACTCTCAAGGACATGCTCCACGCATGTGTCCTCGACTTTGGTCACAGCTGGGAGGACCACCTACCCTTGGTGGGGTTTGCGTACAACAACAGCTACCACTCCACCATCGGGATGGCACCATACGAGGCATTGTACGACAGACCTTGCAGATCTCCTTTATGCTAGACAGACCCTGGGGAGTCAGCACTTGTGGGACCAGAGATGGTCCGGGCCACGACAGAGAAGGTCCAGGTCATCCAGGAGGAGATGAGGACAGCTGAGAGCTAGAAGAAGTCTTATGCTGACAGGAGGCGGAGGCCACTAGAGTTTGAGGATGGTGACCACGACTTGTTGTGTGTCTCACCTCGACGTGGATTACGGAGATTTGGTTGGGGCGGCAAGTTGTCTCCACGCTTCATCGGACCATTCCAGGTCCTCCGCAGGATTGGCGAGGTGGCTTATTGCCTGGCTCTACCACCTCAGTTGCACTGGGTGCATGAATTCTTCCACGTATCTCAGCTGAGGAGATACGTGCACGACCCAACACACATCATTGACCATGGGGAGCTGGACGTTGATGATGGAGCGACTTTTGCGAAGGTCCCAGTGGAGATCGAGGTTCGATTGGAGTGGGTCCTACGTGGATGATCGATTCCTCTAGTGCGCATCAGATGGAAGAATGGGAACCTCCAGGATAGCACTTGGGAGTGGGAGGCTCAGATGCGTGCTTAGTACCCACATTTGTTTCCCCAGCTTATGATGTATCTTTACAGGGACGTAAAGCCCTGAGGTGGGAGTGATGTAAAGACCCGTAAATTTCAAGGAAATTTTTTTCTTAATTTTCTTTAGAATTTTACAAGAACGCAGTTTCTGACGGCACCCGATTCCGAGGCCCGGTGTGCCCGGAATCATTTTCTGAAGTTTAGCTCGAGTACGTTCAGTGAACGAACGAGCGGGTTTTTTCTAACTTTTGAACCGGTGCTCGGAATCGAATTCTGAGGGAACGGATGGAATCGCAGCACCGGTTTTTTCTTAGAAACGCCTCTTCCGGAGTTGCGTTTTCTCAGGTGTGGTTATTAATTTTTGGGTTTTAAGTTAAGAAATAAAATAAAGTGGTGCGACAACTTTATTTTTATTTCACTTAAAGACACTTAAAAGCCACTTAAAGTTGCTTAAGCTGAGTTGAAGCGGATAGGGTGGAACCGAAAAATATCCTACCCTCTTGGTAGGATATTTGTGAGGTGGGGCCCGCACGATCCCCACCGTTTCTTTTCCTCTAAGTAACGCACCCGCGAAAACCCCTATTAATTGAGAGTCAACTGCGGCATTTCTTAATCTATTAAATGCTCCTCTTAATTGGGCGGTTTTATTCGTTGAATTAATTCTATGAATTAATGGGTCGTTACTTAACTTATCTTTTTTTCGTTTGTTGGCATGTTAATAAAATAAGACCAACATTCTTCTTCTTGTGTGTTGTTCATTGAGAGGATTTGACAGAACCTTAAGTCCTTCAACCTCCATCGTGAAGAACGCGAAGAACGCGAAGAACGTGAAGGCGACGAAGAACGCCGAACCCTCGGAGATCGATGACGTGACGCCATGTTCTGCGACGCCAATGCTTCTCCTTCTGCGACGTTCCTTCTTCCGTGACAAATCTTCGAATATCGGGTTGAGGTAGGAGTTTACGAATCTTTTAAATTCCTTTGTGGATTTTTATACTTGACATGGATTTAATTCGTGTTAATTAAATCTGTGTGTTTTCTTTACCCCTCGGAGATCGTCGTCGCAACGCTGTATACCGCGACGACGCGACGCCCTTCCACGACGTGACGATCCTCTTCTCCCGCGACGATCAATTCCGCGAAGAACGCATGTTCGACGACTTCGACGAGGTGGGGGTATGATTCTTAAAAATCTTTGTGATTTATACCCGCGACGGTTGTTGAACTTTTGTTGTGTAATTTCTTTAAAACCGCTAACGCGGTGGGTGCGGACTAACAAACAAGTCCGAACCCACCACACTTTTTCGTTCTTGGTGCGCGAAATGGCGGACGATGACAAACGGGCCTGCAATGGAGATTTGAGGGCCTGGCAGTGAAGAATGGGACCCGGGAGGAGCCATGGCGCAGACAGAAATGGAATCGGACCACCGGAGCAGCTCCGGTGGCCCGCATAATCCACCTGTGGCTGGAGGCGGTGGCGGCCAGCCAGACCTGCGACCGCACGGGTCCGGCGACTCACGGGACGCGGCAAAGCCGCGTCCGTTGACCCACCGCGGCCCACGCGGGCCGCGGCACTTCATCCCGCAAGGGGGCAGCGCCCCGCGGCTTCCTCCGCTCGGCTGGCTCGGCCGAGCCGATCCGGGCCGGGTCGCGCCAAACCGGGTCAGACCCGGACCCGAGTCGGGTCGACCCGATTCGGGCCTACCCAGGGGGGGTTAGGCCTGGTCGGTCCGGGCCCAGACCCCCCGTTTCTGGACTTTTTCGGTCTTCTTCTCATAACTTGAGCTACGGGACTCCGAACGACATGTCCTCAGCGGCGATGCGATCCTTGGATCAAGAAGGTCGTTTTGGTATATCACACTCAAGGTTTCGAAAAACTTTGAGTTCGGCCGGGTTGGTTCGTACACGAAACCAACCGGGGCCTCTGAGTGGAAATGCTCATATCTTGAGCTTCGGACGTCCGATTGACGTGCCATTGACTTTGATGAATTCCTCAAATTGAGATGGATCTTTTGGCTTACTCCGCCTGAGGTTTGGACACAGGTGGAGTATGGTCGGGTTGGTTTTTCCTTAAAAACCAACCGGGCCCCTGGGACGAAAAAGCCAATAACTCTCAGACCGGGCGTCCGATTGACGTGTCGTCTGTGATGTTGAGTTCCTGTTGATGATACGGAACTTTTGGATACATCAACTCTGGACTATGTGTCAGTTGATGTATCAGCCTCTCGGATCGTGGAGTGGACCCTCAAGAACGAACTTGCTGTGTGCGGGAACCCTAGAGCTAGCTGCGACTGCTACTGTGACGACGACGACTGTGCAGAGATCCTTAGTGGATTCGACGGTGACGACTTTCGCACTCAGCGATCCTTTGTGGGTCAGTGCTACCGATCCTGTGTGGGTCTGATCCTATGTGGGTCAGCGGTCAGCGGTCCTGTGTGGGCCAGCGCCTACAGGTCCTATGTGGGCCCGATCCTGTGTGGGTCTTTGTGGGGGTTAGTACCTATCAATCCTTTGTGGGTCTGACGGATTAGATGGATCAGTGATCATCTTTATCGTCATTCAAAGAAGTATACCTGTGTGAGCTGAAACCCTGTTTTGCTTTCCTTTGTGGATTGTGTTGTGCTATCCTGTGTGGATTTACGTTTTTCTTTCCTATGTGGACTGGGTTGTACTTGAGCTCAGATGTTGGAGCCGAGTGAGAATTGATGACTTAGGTATATGTATGGGCATATACCTAAGCTGTATCGGTTGTTTCTCCATGATTGTATCTTTCCTTTGCGGTTTATCCTTTGTGGATTCTGGGAGACCTTTGGGGGTCTCGGGGTCCCTACTGAGTAGCTTATACTCACCCCTGCACGGGCTATGCCTGCACTACGTTGTGTTGGTTGCAGACAACGGATAGCGCTGATCGTGGTGGAGGCTTGTGGAGCTGGACGGTACCTGGAGGTGGACCACTGGACGGGACGTACTCGGAGCGGTCGGCTGGACCCGAGGAGCAGTGGAGGCTTTCTGTACCCACCCTTTAGGTGGGACTTCCAGAGGACGGCTCGACGCTGCGGATTTTTCTTTTAGTTGTTATTTTTTCCCCTTTCAGTTGTACTTTACTGTTGGGCTTGTATTTCCGGCCCCCTTTACTTTTCTGCACTTACTGTTGTACCAGTTTTTACTTAGTGTTTACTTTTCCGCTTTCTTACTCTGTGGTGCTTGTTTACTTTACAAAGTCAATGCCTTCACTTTACCGGGATTTACGCCTTGGTGCTAGTCTCCATCCCCTGGCCTATGGAAGGCGGGCTTGGGGTAGTCACGGCACGGGCCCCGAGGACGGGTCGTGACAATATATTTAATGTCAATAACATTCACAAGAACGATTAATATTTATATGTAAAAACCCATTTAATTTGGATAACTTATTTGACTCATGAGACTATTGATGCATCGAGGGAAGTTTCAATATACAGTTGATGAAGTATTGTCGTGCACGCTCTCAAAAATATTTATAAATAAGTGCAGCATAGGGGCTGACCTAGGTTGCTCTCATGGGGATATTTTTCAGTCAATCAATCACTACATATAATTTACTTTTTTTATATATTTCTCATTTATGAAATAAAACTAAATGAAATTGGTGTTTTTGAAATGATTAAGAAAGATAATGTGATGTAAATAAGCAATGCATAATGTAGACAGAATGAATGTAGAAAAAATGATGCCAGATAGAAAGGGTATACTCCCAGGAGATTATCCAGAATGAACCTTCATCGCATTTTTATTGGATTTAAATATAATTAATGAGAATTATCTTTTGTATGCATGAACATCCTCTTCTACCAATGGCTGTGGATATATGATGCAATAAACAATTTCTAAGAGACTGCACATTCACCTCCTTGATCGAGGGAGAAAAATGTAGAAGGTAAAGCTAAACCTCGGGTGGTAAGTGGAGACCCAAAGGTTCCTTGCCAACTAAGACCCCCTTGGCCTAACTCTAAAAAAATAAGAAACATAAAACATGAATGTATAATGACTTGGGTTCAACACCGAATTGATCCCCTGAGAACTTCCTCGAGTTAGTTACTCATGATCACGAGTACAAGAGATCACAATGAAGAAGAACGGGGTGGAAAACAAAAGATAAAGAATATGATAATGAGATTTATAAGAAGAGAAAAATATATTTAAAATGAATAATAATATTACAATGAAATAAGCTTCATGAAAATGGAAAATGGTCAGATAGAAGTGCCAATGATTTGAGAACGGGTGAGGATACATATTTATAGGGAGAGGAGGAGAAATAATTCTCTCCAACATCATCCTCCAAATGTTTCTGCATGGATTTCCCATTAAATGGATGAATTGGTAACTAGTTTCTTCATAAAATATGTTCCATAATGTATCCTCTATTCACCCTCAGTATATGATATTTATTTTCCATCATATGTAGGAGTTATGGAATATTTAATCTGATCCATTTAATCTATCTATTTAACTGGGCAAATTCCAATTCTCCAACTTCCTTGGAAATTATGACTTTGAAACCTATCAATTCTCTCCTTACATCATTAATAAATGTTGTTCCACATGTAATTTATCATCACTACACAAAATATGAGCCATTTTGGATTTATTGTTTCTATGTTATTAATTAATTACACAGTGGAGCCATTTCTGCCTGTTGAGATGTTTCATCTTCTACATGTTTGGAGTGCTAAAATAATCTTTTAATGAGCATATTTTGACTTGAAATTCATCATGGCTGTGTATTATTTAATTCTCGATCATATAAAGCTGAAAACCTCACATATGGAGGTGTTTAAACTGATTTATGTGTCTGTTACAAAGGTGGGGTCCACGCAGTCCGACCGGAAACATTCCCGTATTAAATGTTTTTTCAGGCCTCTAAATGCTCGAATCAGAATTTACGCCTAAATAACGAGTTGTATAAAATAAACCGGGGATTTAAACAAAAAATAATTACACTATTTTTAATAATAATGTAAATTTTATTACGAAACTACCCATATTATAAAAATTTGTCAAATTTCCAGATTTAACCATTTTTTGCATTTGAGCTCAAAATACCACTAAAACCTAAAAATGTGACAATTTCTCATACAATAACACTAAGGTGGGATTATAAATGATGATTTACCATATAAAATGTATGAAAATGTGAGCTTTATCACTCCCCCACACTTAAACATTACACTCTAGGCCAATCATCTTACATTCAAATCAAAATCCACGCAACAACCAAAAATGAGAAAATAACAATGATATTATCCAAAATAGAATTCCATCGTGTATCATATATGAAAAAAATTGTCTATTATTTTCATTTAAATAATTCAAATTTGGAAAACCTCAGAAATCAATCTATTAACCAATCACAACCTACCAAACATTTAACTTTATGTCACTCTTCACTCAAGAGAAATTGAATCTAGAGTTTTTCTCATACTTGGAAATCACATGTATCACCATAGGCTTGTGAAAATTCTCATTTATACAAATCATGAATCATGAAAATGAATTCAATCATGAGGTATTTAATTAAAGGTTCAAATTATTATGTGTCTTAGGGTTTTTGGGAAAATGTTTGAAAAAGTTTCAGGATTGAAAGAGGAGGTTGGGCTCTTATGTACAATGCATGATTAATTCATGTGAAAAGAAAAGTAATTTCTTTCTCAATACCACTTTAAAATGTGAAAAAAACGCTGCCCCTCTTTTATGACATCGTACATGTGCCAAATAGGGATTATAATGAATTATATCATCTAATTTCACAATTTTTTTCAAAGCTCCCGAAATGAACAACTTTATTTTCTTTTTTCTTTTTATTTTTCATGGAGGATGAGCTGAAAATGTATTACAATGAATGAATAAAAAATCAGGACACCAATTTTTTATAGGTATATGAGTCATAAAATAATGTACAATGAATAATTCAATCTCATCACCATTTTTTCATTTTATTTGAAGGAGAAATGGATGGAACAAATAATGCACAATGAAATGATGACACATACCCACTTCTATTATTATCCACTACCCAAAATATTGACACACAAATCACACCACCCATAAATGATATACATCCCAATGAACTCACACAAAAATACCTTTCCCCACACACAAACTTGAAATATCCATGCAAAAAATACTAAAACTCCAGTTAGTTAAGCAAAAATTGGCTTGTAATGTGGCTTAAACCAACAAGGAAATTCATGAAATATAAGGGCTTATGAAGGATAAATGCAAAGGTGTGTCTAAAGATAAAATGTGGATATCCAAGGAGATTCCTCAATAATTTCAAATACTTTCCATGAAATCCAAATCTTTAAAAGATAAAAATCATAAATTCTGGTTCTCACACAAAATTCAAGTTTCTCTTAAGAAAGTGTGGGTATTATTAAGAATATGTCAAAGTAGTTTAGAATACCTCACAGGATTGGAAAAAAAATTTGAGTCATTGTTTCATGGGAATGGATTTCAAAATCACTCAAAATCATAAAAATGATTGGAAATACATTTCAAGGAGAAAATAATTCACATCAACAATCATTTAAAATCCATTATTTCAAAAATCATTTCAACTATTTCAAAATAAATTAATGTATGAAAAGTGATAAGAATATTCATTAAAGCTAAAAAATCCAAACAATATGATAAACATAAAATTAAAAGCACACAAGAAGAACTAAGCAGGTTGACACTCCCCCACACTTCAATTTTACTACCCCTCATTTCAACTCAAAAAAAATATAAATATAAAGTTCGAAAATCCAAGTAACGAAAAGATACAACCTGCCATTATTTTTGAATTGGATGCCTTGAGTTAAGCTCCTATAAGATACCACTTTAAGACTACAAGAAAGTAATGAATATAAATAAGAAAAATAAATAAAAAGAAAGAGAAAGGGAATAGAAAAGAGATAATTCTTGGTTTAAACCCCTAAGCGCGTGGTAGGTTTTTACTACCACTAGTCAGGAAGTTTCAATGGATTATCCCTAATAAGAAGGTGGGTGTGGTTTCTTTTAGATGAACCACTACATGGGAGATTTCTTGATTTCTATGATTAAACATTGAATGTGGAGAACCCCAAAGAAGATAAGATAGTTCCTAACCCTAAAAATAATAAGGATTTAAATTAAGGTCTATAATGGGAGGGAAAATAATATAGGGGTGCTCCCTATTGACTTATATGGTATCCTCCTCTATATGGTATGTAAATTTTTGTTGAAGAGATAGTCGATCCACCACATGCTTGTCCAAATCTTCTTCAATCTCCACCACTTGGGTAGTCTTTTCATTAACATCCAAGGTATACTCCATTTGTGATGTATCATAAATTTCAATGAAATGGAAATCAAAAAACAATTCAGATTGATTAAGATTAAAACATGAAGAATTAATAAAGAAATATTCCAATTCATGTAATTTAACTTGGTAATTGATCTCTTCAGGAGGGACCATTGGAAAATAAATCTCATCAAGTGAATTATCATCCAAAGAAAGATATAGGTTGAAATTTTATGATTTTTCATTTTCAAGGATGGGAAGATCATGTTTCAAGTTATCTTCAACAAAGATATATTGAGGATTATTCCAAAAAATGTTTATCTCCCATTAGTGCATTGGCTAGAATGTGTAATCGCTGGACCTCCTCGAGTAATGATTGAGTGTGGTATGATATGATTAATTCAATTAGTATCTCCTTCTCACCCTCCTTGGGTTCTTTAACATAAAATATTTTTGGTGAAATCATTCCACCACTCGTTTTAGTATAGGTTCCTCCTTAGGTTTGGATTTCTCGTGGGATGTGTTTATATATTCAGTAATAAATTTTGTTTGAATCTCTAGTTTTTTCACTTTATCACTAATCCTTTGAAACTGATCATGAAGATCATTACAAACAATTTCTTCACATGAGATTGTTCAGTCCATGAATAATAATTTGAATTGAAATACATCATGAACAAAGATTTTTTTTAAAATTTTTTTAAAAAAATTATGATTTTTTGTGTTTTTTTAATTAAAGAAAAATTATTTAAAAAGTGTTAATAAAAATACTGAATGAAAACAACTTGGATACCTGGAAATGGTGCCAATTTGATGATGTGTTGTCGGGAGCGCTCTCAAAAATATTTATAACTAAGTGCAGCAAAGGGGATGACCTAGGTCATTCTTTTTAGAAGCTTTTGCAGTCAATCAATTTATACATATATTTCACTTTTTAGTTCATATTTCTCATTTATGAAATAAAAATAAAAGAAATTTATGTTTTTAAAATTATTATTCATGATAATGAGAAGTAAATATACAATGCTTAAGATATATAGAATGAATGTAGGCAATATGATGCTAGACAGAAAGGAGATCCTCCCAGGAGATTATCCAGAATGAACCTTCATCGCCTATTTGTTGGATTCAAATATAATTAGTGATCATGATCCATAGTATTCATGAAAATAATCTTCTACCTATATCTGTGGATATAAAATTTATTGAATGATCACTAATAGACCGAACATTCACCTCCTCGATTGAGGGAGAATATTGTAAAAGAGAAAGCAAAACCTCAATTGGAAAGTGGAGACAGAAAGGCACATTCCCCACTAAGATCCCCTTGGCCTAACTATAATAAAATCAGAAACCTAAAAAATGAATGTATAATGACATTGGTTTAACTCAGAATTGATCCCCTCAGAAATTCCTTGGATTAGTTACTCATGATCACGAATACAAGAGATCATCGTAAAGAAGAACGGGGTGGAAAAAAATGATAAATAAAATGATAATGATATTAAGAAGAAGAGAAAAATATATTTAAAATGAATAATATTATTAAAATGTAAATAATAAGTAAAAAATGGAAAATGGTCACATAGAAGTGTCAATGCTTTGATAAGTGGTGAGGAAACATATTAATAGAGAGAGGATATGAAAAAATGCCCTCCATGACCATCCTCCAAATGTTTCCACGTGGATATACCATTAAATATCCGAATTGGTAACTAGTTTCTTCCTAAAAGATTTTCCATAATGTCTCTTCCATTCACCCTAAAAATATGAGCTTTAGTGGCCATCATATGTAGGGGTTGTGGATGATTTAATCCGAGACATTTAATCTTTCCATTTGACTGGACAAATTGCAATTCATCAACTTCCCTACCCATTATGACTTTGAAACCTATCGATTAACTCCTTCCATCATTAATAAATGTTTTTTCACATGTAATTACATGCCCCTACACAAAATAGGATCAATTTTGGATGCATGGTGATGATGTTATTAATTAATTACATAATGGAACTGTTTTTTCCTGTTCAGATGTTTCATCTTCCACATGTTTGGAGTGTTCAAATAATTATTTAATGATCATATTTTGACTTTAAATTCATCATGGACGTGTCTCATTGAATCCTCATTCATCTACTATTATAACCATCTCATTTTATAGTGTTTAGACCGATTTATGTGTCTGTTATGAAAGTGGGGTCCATGTTGTCCGCCAAGAAAATTTCCCATATTAAATGAATTTTCTAGGACTCTAATTGCTCGAATCATCCTTTACTCTTGAAAAAACAGTTGCATAAAATAAATAATATATTTCTAAAAAAACGAATCACACAATTTTGAATAACAATGTAACTTTTATGAATAAAATACCCCTGTCATAAAGATATTTCAAATTTCTAGATTTAACCATTTTTTCATTTGAGCTCTAAATACCACTAAAACCAAAAAACGTGACAACTTCTCATACAATAACACTATGGTGGGATTATAAAAAATGATTTATATTATCAAATTTATGAAAATGTGAGCTTTATCAACATTCTCCACCCATTATTTCATAATAAAATAATTCCTAATATATATATAATAATTTGTTTAATTTGTGAATTAATATCCCTTATCATTAAATATCTGTATTGATTAAAATATATGGATTTAATATTATTTCCCTAGTTAACCATATCACTTTAAATGTAAACATTGTATATAAAAATGGAATATGACCTAGGTAATAATCATATCCATGATAAAATAATTATAGACATTAAAGTAAATGAAATTTTCAATTAATGATGATCATGAATAAATTAAAGGGGAAGTATATACACCGTAGAAATGGAGTTATATTATTAATCTTAAAATATGTCTCAATGAAGTGAAACTGAGATGAAGTTCCTTTCAAAGAAAATTTTGTAAATAAAATGAATAAATTATGTGTATCTACTGTAAATACACATAACAAAATGAGAATACGACATAAGATAATCAGTAGTAATTTCACATGTAACCTTATCATGACATAATCAATGAAATATAGGTTTAACCCATTGAATGAAAATTGAGTTACGAAATACCTTGCCACATTATAATCAATTGAATCATATAGCCCAAAAATTTAATAACAATAAAATAAAATATCAAATAAAATGAATAAAAATACATTAATGGTATGATATATAAAAGTAATAATACACCACTTAAGAGAAATAAGGGGTGAATAATGAATACATCTCATAGAAATAAAATTGAGTTGAGAAAACCTCACCTTCTTCTTTCTTTATGTTGAATGTGATTTCACCTCCTATATAATGGTTTAAAGCATGTTATTAATTTATTCTAGAACCATATTAATATTTATTATATCATATGTGATTCTCTTATATCATCTTATCACCCACTCGTTATTAATATTTCGATATTACCCTTGTTATGGGTGTTAACTCCATCATTTTCTTATGCATATTTTTTCATTTATGTCCTAATGATTTTTCATATTACATATTTACATCATTAAAAAATTATATTAAGGTTGTAGATATCATATTTATTCATTATAAACTTTTTTATAATCATTCTTTAATGATGAACATGGAAAATGAATTCCATCGCATTGTAAAGATAGTAGGTTGTACATACGCATGAGAGATGGTATCATTCACATAATAGTGAAATGGTAAGGAATTTGATGGTATATTAATTTTTCAATAATAAATAAAATGTAATAATTTTAATATATACTCACTAATTTCATTATTATTCTAATCTAATTAAAATGTTTATGAAAAACAAATAACACCATTACGTAGATATAGTAAGTCGTACGCATGCATGTGCGATGATTTCATTTTCCATAGGATAGATAAAATATGGAATATAGATGTCACATAATCAAAATAATATTTCAGGATATAAATGATATAGGATTTATTACATTATAGTGGAAACAAAACCTGAAGATGAAGTAGAAGAAGAAATAAACTTCAAAGAGTCGGTAAAGGGGATTACCTCTTCTTCAGAAAACTTTCTTTATAACTTATATTAAGGGGTATAGAGTAGTTATATTAGAAGTACCATATGTTCAATAACATAAATAAATATTTTTATAAATGAAATGGGTAGGTTTTGGTCAATATGTATGGCTTAGTGTGGTGTAAAAAAGTGTAGGAGGAGGTGCCATTTTATAATTGAGGTGAGGGGAACATTTTGAAACTCTATAAATATTAAAATAATATATATTAATTTTCAATTAAAAATGGATAAAAATGGTTTAATTAGAATATAAAATGATTATAAGCCTATATAATCTTGTACAATAATTTTTATACATTTTTAGGTCACATTCATAAACTTATCTTTTGGTTTTCACCCTTATATTATCCTTTTAACTCTTACCATGAAAACATGGATTTCTACTCTTAGAGGGTTAATATAGTTGAAATAATATGTCAAACGACCCATAAATAGATCATTAATGAAATATCATACTATATAAAAATCATGTTTTTTAATTTTATACTTTTAGGAATTTTATATCATTGAATAAATTATATTTATTCAAAAATACTATTAATATCAATTTTACCACTATTCATTACTTTGACATTTAAAAATATCAATATGACAAGAAATATTCATACCAACTATTTTAATACATCTCTAACATGTAACGTTAATATATAAAATTTCTACATGACATTGAATATCTAAAATAAAATTTATTTTAATATTTTAAATATCATTTATTTGATATTTTCATTAATAAAATAATTACTCGATCACTATTGTGGAGGCATTCAGGTGATTATTTTTCACTAAAATTTAAAAATAAATTACTATAATAAGAATAATTCTTTTTATATTTAATAGTAATATTTATAGTCAAATATACCTTCAGGATAACACTATATTACAAATGTTATAGTCATTAAAAATATGAATGTGTCAACATTTTCTTTTCTTTAGATAAAATATTATAAATATCATAACATCATCCAAAAGACCATAAATGGTAATATAACTCAATATTAACTGATTATGGGAAAAATTGGATTATACCAAAAAAATCATGTTTTAGGCCATTTCCTTGTGCTTATGATTTAATATTTAGCCACCATTACCGAATTTACCCTTTATCATGGTAACTAAAATTAAAGAGGCTACTATTCACATTCATAAAAAATAAAAGGGTCATTTTTAATAAGTTTGAAAATTATAAATCCAAATATGGAATCCATTTTATAAAATTAAAACCATATAATCTTCAGAATTTAATTTAAAATGAATCCCCTAAAATGCTATGAAAAACTGTTTTATTGAAAAATGTGTTTTTATGCAAAAAAATGAACTTATAAAAATATAAGTTATAAGGATGATTAAAATGAAATTAATTATATTATATGTAACTAAATATTAATTAAATATATTATATATATCAATTTACTAATCCTTCATAAATATATTTTTTTGGGATATGAACCTCATATATTTTAAATGTTAGGGTTTTTTCTATACGCACCCGCCAATTTAACAGATAGTTTATAATGGTAATGTTAAAATAATAATATTACTTTTATATAACAGTTTTTTTAAGCTTGGTGATATTTTCAACACAAGTTATTAATGAGATTAAATTATTTTAAAAAGAAACATACAATAAAATATTTGGTTGTTATAAAAAATAGGTATCTTAACATATTGTAGTAACGATTTTAGGAACAATTTGAAGTTATTAAAAGTAATTCTTAAGAAACCTTAAATTAGTGGTAGGTTTAACACATTTCCCACCCATATTGATCAATTCGTATTGACCACTGTAGTAAAAAATTTGTGTGATGAAGGGCCCTTTCATTTGGGCTCTAGCTTTCCCAGTTTCCTTCCATGTGTTATTAGAGTTCTTAATTCCAACACCAAGTCTCCCTAGACGAAAGAGTGGATGTGGTCCTTGTTTTTAAATTATCTATCCAGATATTACTAAGAGACCTTGAGTTTTTTGTATAACTCGGGTATTATTCTTATTATTGGATTCCAATTCATTTAAGAGGAATTAAGGCTTTTTCAATCATTGTCCAATCATAAATAGCCATTTGGAGTGATGAAAGCTAACTTTTTATGGGTAGAACCAATTTAGTTCCATATACTAGAGAATATGGAGTCACCTTGGTGGAAGTCCAAGTTTTTTTCTGATATGATCATAAGGCATTATAGATATTTTCAAGACACCACTTCTTGTTCAGATCCATTATTTTCTAAAGAATTTTATAGAGGGTCTTGTTCAATACCTCAATCTGTCCATTTTCCAACATAAGATTTTATGAAGTAGGATTGGACAGGATAATGTACTTCGCATATAGATTATTTATCTTTGAGAGTCTAATTTGGATTCTATTTTCATAAATAATTGTATTAGGAATACCAAATCATTGAATGATGTGAGATTTCTCATTCCCAATCATAGTCTTATTCATGAGGTCCTTGAGGGGGATTATTTCATCCCACATTGAGTATAATTGAATAGATATAAAGATGAAACTGTTCTTTCAATCTGTCACTAGAAAGTAGGGATCAATGAATTCCAATCCCCATAAAGTAAAATTATAAGAAGAGTTTACAGTATAAATAAGTATTGGAGTCTGATTCATGAAGTTATCATAAATCATGCATACATGACACTTCTATACGAATTTCATACAGTCCTGAACCATGGTGGTACAAAAAAATATTCTAATATTTATATATGATTAGAGAGATTCATTCTTAATAGATGATAACCACATGATGTCACCTCTGCCTCTAAAAAAAAGAGGGTTTTCTCTTCCATGGTTTCAATGAAGGATAATTCCATCAAAGATGAAACTGTGGAGGACCTTCTCAAAGTTGACATCATCACAGAGGATGAAATTCACTACACACTGATAGTTTTCTCACACTATTATCAGAATAGTAGTATAATATCAAGATAGAGGTACTCAATTAATAGGTCTATTTAATAATTTGAGTATTCAACCTCATAGAAATTTTAAGTCCTTCTCTAAGAAGAACTGGTAGAAAGATGATTCGTCTGTAATTATTCCTCCTTAGGAATGAAAAGGACAATAACCTTATAATGTGCCACAAGAATATCCTAGTCTTCCTAGCCCATCCCTATGTGGGATGTTTCTTTGATTAGGAAAGTGTCATTCCAATCATTATAATATTATGGTACATGAGTTACCTTCAAATTATAAGGAAATTAGGCTATCAAATCATAGGTGTCCTTGAGAAAAGGTGTCATCCCTTGTATTATAATAGTATAGTCACTATAGATTATCTTGTTAACTATGTCTCTATCTCCCATCACATGAAAAAATGGAACCCCAGTATCAGGATCCAACTAAATACCTATAATGATGGCTTAATACTCTTCTTCATTATTGGTATTTAATTATAATAAGAGGAATGAGTTAGGGGTGAGAGTTTATAAGGGGTTAATGAAAACAATTCCAATTCGAAACCTATTAGTTAAAACAATGTTTAGTCTTACCTAAGTCATGCTCTAGGAGGAACCAGAAATGTGAATCTACCAACTTGTAATTTTTTGACTCATGGAAATGGTGGATTTATCTTTGGAGTCATTCTCTAGAGGAAACTCCTCAGAGGTAAATATCACATCTATGAAATAATACAACACCTATCCCTTAATGGGATTCTAAGGGATGAACCTGATGTCGAATAGTTAAAATATAACAACACATTAGTTGTCCAGTAAGTGTGGGATGATTGATTTTGTACTTTAATAAATCAATGTGAGAGACTAGCTTGGTATCGTGGAGGTGCAGCTAATGTCATAGATTATAGATTTAGAAGACTTAGGTGATATGGTTTTTCTCAATTGGGTAATATCTACTTTAAGTTTCAAGAAACATGTGTCTGAGATATAACAGACTATTATTCTTTCCTTTTTATTATTATGGGTGAATAGGGAGCTGAGTGATTATTCCAGGGTAGTCACATAATGTACCAGTGGATTCTTGGGGACTAGTGGAATCAAATATTGAGTATATAGAATTTAATTAAGGATGACACCAAACAGGGTCTAACATTCCTCATCCCATTGATACAAAATTTATCACTTCCTCATCTTGGAAAACGTCTTATATTTTCTCTTCTAGTTGGTGATAAAATTCCATATGTAGGCCAGATGACCTTGGACAGCCTTCAACACTTAAAGATTTCATAGATGGGATATTTGAGTGATGGAATAAATATGTTATTGGTTCATCTTGATGAATTTTTATCTAAAAATGAATTTCTATAACTTCCAATAAATAACCCTAAAAACTCACATTAAGTGGGGTTTATGTTCTCATGGTGAGCACAAAGCATACTGAACACTTTCTCAAAATCATTGAGAGTATCATAGATTTTGAGGTATTTTACCACTAGATCGTCCATGTAGAACTATACTATTGTATCGAGGTGTATATTGAATATATGGTTCATGTTACATAGATAGGTCACTCTAGTATTCTTCAATTTGAATGAAAGTACATGGAAGTAGATAGTTCCCTAAGGTTTCCCAAAGTTAGTATCTTTTTTATCATAATGATCCATCTAGATTTGATTGTATATATAATGAATATCCCTGAATGAAAGAGCTTGGAATACCATAATGGTTTCAATAAAACACTATATCTCAAGGATGAGGAAGTCATCCATTGGAAAATGATGATTGAGGTCCATGAATTCAATGAAAACATTGAAATTTTCATTATTATTCTCAACTAGGATGAATTCAACCAACCACATAGGGTACTAAACTTACCTATTGATTTTTCCCTTAATGAGATAATAAAATTATACCTTGAACACGACATCATGAGAGGGAAGAATTATATTGGGTGGCTACTTAAATCCATGATGGCCAATGGGGTGGATGAGTTTGAGGATGAAACCCTAAATATTAAACCTAATCATCTCCTTATAGTTCTTCATAAATAAATCATAATGTTGTTTCTGGAAAAAAAATTACCGATATTTCTCATGATGATAAATGATGAAACTTATCAGTGGCAGTCGTAGATCTTCCACAGTGCCAAGGTTCACCTATATCAATTCATCAAAAGTTGGGGATACTCCTTCATCAAATGCATGAGGGGAATTATCAAAATACAATTCCTCTCCAAAATCATGAGTAATAAAAGAAGGTGATGATTCAAAAGGAATATGAAGTTTTAGTCATTCACTATCTTCATGTATGGGGGAAGAACTCCTAGGAATGGATTATTGTTCTTATGGATCCTTGGAGACAAATAAAATCGGATCTGATCCCATATGGCCTTTTTCGGAGGGGTCCACCATTAATGTTAAAATAATAATTTTTTTCCAATATAAAATGGTTCAAAATAACCCTCTAGAAGATATTGTAGTGGAATTTTTCAATGGTTAAGGGGTAGACCTTATATTGTGTGATGGAAGTATTATTTTCCTTTTCAAAGGTACATACCTTCAATAGGAGTAGTAGTTGATCTAAGAGAAATTATTTTTCTTGGGAATAATTAAATTGTTCCCAAGATATATAGTTTTTATTTCTATGTGTTAGATATGTAAGATCAATCTTTACTTAAAATATCTGTAAGCCTTTCTTGGGGTGGTTGTCTAGTCATTGGGAGCATTGACATTATAATATCCTTCAACATGGGGTTTCTTCTCTTCAATCTTATTATAACCATCATCTTGATAATGGGATTCAAAAAAATAAAGATATCAGAATCGTGGTGGATTACCACTAAACATCCATTAAGATTTTATATAATGCATTGATGGTATGATAATGGGACTACTTTATGTAGGTGAATCCATGGCCTTTCTAGTATATCATTCTAGGTAATGTCTTGAAAGAGATCCATGAATTTGGAATTTGATAAAAATATCCAAAAATTGGGTATTAAATTTAATTTTACCAAGTATTTTATATTCACCCTTTTCATAACCATAAATAATTAGGTTTAAGAAGTTATTATCTACCACGATGAGTCCCAATTTATGAACTATTCAATTCAGGATGAGCATGATCCTAGAGTAAGGGTATTGTAGGAACATACAATCTCTACACCATTAAAATCACCTAAAAAGTATAGGGGGAAGATGTTACCTTGGATAATGAAACCTATTTATCCTCCCAAAATAGGGATATGATATTCTGGAACTCCTCATGTTCATATTTCTCTATATGATTGGCTACAGCAGTGGATATCTCTATCTCAAACAAGAGGGGTATTTTCAAAGCCTTGATGAGGGATTCATACAACTCCTTTGATAGGGGGTTTTCTTCAAGGACTAAATGATATGATGGAATCCTATTGAGTTACATAAGTATATCACATTTTTGAGCTTGGGGGATGCTTCTACTGCTCAAAGTCACTCTTTAATAGGAATATTAGTGGATATATATGGCTGAGGTGTTGGGGGATAACATGTGTTTTCTACATTTTTCTATCAGTTTTTTAACTGAGGTAGATCTTGTGGTGGTTGTGGTTGAGCCTTGGGTGGTCGTATAAAATCCATGGAATTATATAGATAAGGAAAGTATTCAAACAACTAGATATACCACTAAAGAAATCCTTATGAAGTTTTCATGTAGGTTTTAACCAGCTTAGAATTAAGAAATATTTGTCTCATAATCCTAGAGGTATATGATAAACTTCAGTGATAAAACATCAGGAGTTATTATATTAAGAATATATTTTCTTTTCTCCTCGACAACATCGGCAATAAGTACCAAAATGATTTGGTTTTAATGCTTTATTGCAAAATTTGTCATTGGGATTCACTAATATGATGGAATTGATGGAAGAATATTATTACTATTCTTTTTATGATTCATATTGATTCATATTGATAGCAAAAACCCCTCCAAATATAGGGTTCATGAGTTCAATAGGGGTACAACACCACTTTAAATCAATTTGAGGCTCTTGATTTTCCTTTCAATAGTTGTTCCTTCTCTTCCAAGATATAGATTTCTGAGATAATAATGGGGTAATTGAAGAAGATGTGGTGACCATGTAATAATACAACTAATTTAACTAATC
Organism: Viscum album; assembly: GCA_963277665.1. Classification (NCBI taxonomy): domain Eukaryota; kingdom Viridiplantae; phylum Streptophyta; class Magnoliopsida; order Santalales; family Viscaceae; genus Viscum; species Viscum album. The sequence goes on from OY728130.1 coordinate 926,068,034, forward strand.
AAGGATGATTAATTGGGAAAGAGATACTGAATTTAGGTCATCTAATTATCAAGATCCTATATACCTTGATCATGGACTATTTTTAAATCCTTAAAATTTTCATCACACTCGTTGAGATGGAAGAGACAAATGTGACATATGATCAAAGATCTTCTATCTCAATTATTCCAAAGTCTAACTAATCTTGGAGCCAATATTTCAAGATAAATCATTATTTGATAATTTTCTTAAGGAGCTTTGGTAGGATAATTTCTTGGTAATGTTCATTAATCTAGAAACTTTCGGATTTTAGATTTTATGGAACTTGAACATTATCTTCATTATATGATATCCAAGGACATTCCCATCCTTGATTTAATATACCATGTTTTTACAATTATTGAATGTTATCTTTGGAACCTTCTTCAAATAGTGGGATTGGGAAGTAATTTTATAGTGAGGTCGCACCTAGAGAGGCATATGTTGTAGTTTCTCTTAAAGTGTGATTAGATAAGGAGTCAGAGTATAGGTGGAAGAAACTGTTTCCAGACTCCCTATATTTTTTACTAGAGGAAGAGTTTTATGAACCCATCTCTTAAATAGGATCTTATCATGATAAATCAAACCTCATTTCATCTCAATTGATTCATATAGTCTAGAAACAATAATTATCAAATAATCTTGGGGGCATTGGCATGTGTACGCCCCATGATTGGTCGAATGGTCCAGGATGAAAAATAGTTGTAATATATAGTTGGGAAATCTTTCAGATCTACTAAAGAAGGAACCTTGTGGAAAATCATGTTATATAGCAAGTTAGTGGAGGCATTATCCTCAATTTTTTCAGATGATCAAAAACACTTACTTCATCCCTGGATGATCAATCGAGGAGGATCGATTGCCTATGTTATAAGGGAAATAATATGATATAATCTTATATGTATTCCTTGTTAGGATTATTACCAACAATGAGTTTGGAATTGAGACTCTTTTATACATCTAACACCTAGAAAAATAATTGATTATTGTAACCACTTTAGTCCCCTTGTTGGCCTTAGGAAAAACATGGTATTTATAAATTCCTTTACTTGTATCAAGTTCCAAATTTCGTTTGAGAGTTCCTTTGTAGGAATTATAAGTTTAATAATCTATCTATATTTATGGGTATGTAGACCCCCATACGTTTTTCATAATGTTCCATGTATTTATATGGAAAATCCTCGGCCTCATCTTTCTCATTACCAACCTTACATTCATGGCCATATGGGGGATTGATTATGACGTCATTCCCCATGGGGGTTGTTGGTGGAGGAAAACATCCATAATTTATTTAAATAATATCTTTGGAGACCTTTTGTATCTATGGTAGAGGTCTGAATTTAAGGGTACCGTAATACCTCTGGCCCTTGATCTACCCAAGAGGGGTTTCCTCTTTCATGATTCAACAAAGTGTAATGAGGCTCCCAATACAGTTTCATTGGAATCTCTAGAGATACCAAAATTAAGTAAGGTGTTGATCCATTGGTATCAATATTATGAAATCATTTTTAAACCACTGATGAAGGCCTTAAACGTGCTCATGGATTCAAGAGTTTACCATTCAATGGTACTGAATATGGTTAAACATTTAAAATAGTTTTTAGTGGAATAAATCTGTATAATACTTAGAAATAGTCTCTCGTGAAGGGATGTTCAGGGTCATAGGTGAAATAAAATGACCAATAACTTGTAGGTCACCAATATTTCTCATAAAATATCTTCCTTCGGCTCCAAATTAGGAGGGTATTACTAATCTTGATCACTCAATCTCTTATATTATATAGTTGAGTTTCAATGGGAGGAAGTTATATATTTATGTCCTATTATTGTTCCCTAGGTAAAAGAGGAATCATATGAGCCATCTTAACCTAGAAGGAGGGATTCTCCTATAAAGGCAGCCTAATCTTGGTGACCTTATCCATGTTAGATTGAAACTCTAAAGCCTCTTATTGATTGGAGTTTTATAGAATTCATACAGCTTAATAAGTTATTTTTCCTTATCAAAGGGATCTAGATCAGACCCTAATGTCTCTCCTACTTCCAAATTAGAGGTTGATATAAAATTAGACAAGGGTAGTAGGGATGGATGAATAGAGAGTCCATTGAAGGAAACAATAATATCCCACATAACTAGGTAATTATGGATGTATTTTTAGACCATATAGACATAATCCTTGTGGATTGTCATCCTTCGATGACTAGTGCCTACCCCAAATTCTGATTGAGGAGGGGGGTGTCACCTTGGAAACATCAATTGTCCCCTATTATGATATATCCAGAGTAAAATGGTTTTGGTTCCCCATGTCCTTCCTCTAGTGACAACAAGGTAGTTCCTCAAGTGTGAGATTCAAAAATTTACTTGGAGAACTCCCACATTCATTGTAGTTTGAACTAAGGGATGGATCACCATTGTATTTCATATCCCACCAACTTAGGGATAACCTTATGGGAATTGGAGTACTTTTGTATGGGGAGGACCATAAAGTTGGTTGGGAATAGGGCCAGAGGCTATGATTATTGACTCAGCATGCCCAATGAATGGTTGGTGTCTAGATATCATTCTGGTGAAAATTCCCCCCTTTTATGTTAACGAAGGTTCTAGATGAAATTGTTGGTGTAGGGTTAAAAAATATATTGGCATTTATTTCCGTCATGATATATTTGTGGTGTTACCCAAATCTGGGAATCATTTAGTTTATGAACCTTTTCATCTATCATTAGGTACTAACTATATTTATGGTAATGTAGAGTCGTGGTGGCCAAATATAGAGACTCCAAGGTGGAAAGTGAGACTTATAGGGATTGTACATCCCTAACCTCCTAAACACGTGGTAGTTTAGTGTTAAAGATTTATTATAAGTGACTCCTAAAATAGTTGTAAGTGCCAATGGGGAGAAGTTATTTCTGTCATGTCCTCCTTATAGATGTTCATATCATCTAGATGTTATAGATTCTATGAATTTTTTAGACTTATACAATATGTGACTGACCCCCTCCTATAGGTACTAGTGAAAAAGGGTGTTGATTAACCTCTACTAAATGATATTTGGTGGAGAGATGAGGTTAGGTTTTCTGAAAAGTCATGAGATATGTTATGGTTTCTCCAAGAAAATAATTGTGCAGGATTATCATATGGTTATACCTCCTTCCCCCATTCTTGTCATTAGTGGGTGAGGAAAATATTTGGGAATGTTTTGTTATTTTTGTATTGTGGGAATACACTGAGCTTGTGAGACATTGAGATTTTATAAGAACAATTATGTCTGATAGTGTATAGAACACAAAACCCTGAGTTTAAAAGAACTATGATATACTGTTATGATATTGTTATTTAAATGTGACCATTATATCCTAGCATTTAAAGGTAGCAACTTGACCACAAAAATCCCAGAACTGATATCTACTACAGTTATATTAGCATATGATAAAAATAAATCATGTACCAAATGACAGAATAGTGTATTAGTGTTTCTAAATTATATACATACATGATTCTTGTATCATAAATTAAAAGGCTAATTACAACATAGTTTTTTTATCACAGATAATAACTCTATTCCATCTAGAGTATCCTTGAATATCTTTCTTAGTACGCTTCTTGGAATCCTAGTGAAAGGAAACAAAATAAGGATGATATAAAATTCTTATTAAGGGTAAATATAGCGGAAAAAATAATGAATCAATGAGAATGATCAATATATCAATGTAAATAAATTGAAACACATTCCATTCAAAAAACTAGATAAGTAAAAATAAATATGGTAAGGTAAAAAACTGAAATGCACACCATTTAATCAATAAAATGAGAATGAAATGAATTTATAGATATGTCGATGCAAGATCTCATAGATAATTAATAATTTATTCAAAATTAAGTAATTATTAATTATTGGATGTCATTTCTTAGGCACATGAAAACCTACACTGTCAAGACCTTTCACAAGAAGGTTTAAAAATATAGGTAGAATCCTATTTAATTTTGAAAACTAATTGTTCTTGTGAGAACCATTCGATGCACTAAGGGGAAATATAAAGTCTAGGAACCACCTTTAACTTCCATTCCAAAGAATTCCTCATATAAAATAATAAAAATAATAAATATTCCTTATCAAACATACATAATGATTAAAGAATATGGATTTATCAATATTCACCCAAATAATAAAATAACAGTCAATGTGGATATCATATATAAAATAGACTATAGTTTAGATAATGGAAATATCCATGATAAATGATATATTTAATTAGGGTAAATTCAATTATCAATGATCATAGGCAATTGGAATATTTAAATGGGACTAACAAAAAGAGTTCAAGGAAGTGAATGTCAATACTATCCCTATCAAAAATAGTCATAAACCATACAGAGGAGTAATAAGGATGGTATTAAAATAAAATATCCCATGTACGGTAAAAATTAATTGTTTTTTCATTTATGGATTGAATCATTAAAAAATAAATCATTTAAAAAAATATTGATGAAAATATACTTTAGTTTTGAAAAGCCTTTTGAAAACCCTTTTCTTTGAAAATCACGATTAAAAACATTTTATTTAATGTAAACTTTTAAGCATGAGAATGAATCATCAAATAAATTAAGGTGATTGAATCTGTATATATAATACAAGGTAAAAAAGAATATTCCTTTTGAATGGTAAAAGTTTTGAAAAATTCATTATTTAGCAAGTGACAAGAAGATTACATTCAAAACATTTATAGAAGAAAAAAGTATAAAATTCATTTAATAAATCATTTCTAAAAGGATAAAAATATATTTTAAAACATTTTTACAAAAAAAATTGTTTCTAGATGAAAATATGTTCATTTACAAAATATAAAATTAAAGTTGAGTTTTCTTGAAAACACTTTCTAAAACATTTTGAGTACCAAAGAGTGGGAAAATGTTACATTTAATTCAAAAAGTTCATGAATAACCAAGGGATAATAAAATTAAAGGGGTCACTGAGAAATGATACAATCAATTCCTTTGATGTAAATTAATGTATAAATAGACCCGAAAAAATGAGATTGTAAAGTAAACCCCTAAAAATATACTTACATTGAAGTATGAATAAATAAATGAGTAGATTATATATATAAACTCTAAATCCACATATTAGGTGGAAATAAATGAATAAATAGTCAACAGAATTATACACATAATCATAGAAAATTAGAAAAAATGAGGAAGTAGTATAACCTAATAAAATGGATTCAGGGTATGAAATTTCTTTTCCACTTGGGTAAATTTTAACTCAAATCCCCTTAGAAAAAATAATTCAAAATGAATCCCAAAATACCATGAATAATGAATGAATATTTACATTATATGAAAATGTGAAGTATATACACCATATTTATGAAATTTAGTGCGCAAAAATAAAGTGATTATTTCAAGATAATGTTTGAAATCACAAGAGGATGTGATATTGCAAATATAATCATTGAAAATGTTCTTGAGGAGAATAATTTTTAAACATTCCACTGTGTCACACACAACTTTGAAATATTTTAATCATAATATACATGAGATAATAACAATAAATGAAACTTATAATATCATGTGAATAAAGAGATTTATGATATAACATGTCAATGAGTATTATATACACCATATAAAAGAAACTAGGTTCATAACAATAAATATGTCTCAATGGAATGTAAATTGAGACAAAATATATTACCTTACAGTTCCTTTTTGGGTGAACATACATCAACATCTTTTATATGGGTTTTAAAAATGTTAATAACTTATTCAAGAACCATTTTAATGTTGATAATATCATTTATGGTCTTCTTATAATATCTTATTACCCATTAGAAAAAAAATAATTATTTTCACTATTTTGTGTGTTAATGCCTTAGTTTTTTAGTATGTTTTAGCTTGTTACTTGTTGTTCCTACTAATTAGACCAAGGTTTAATAATAAACCAAAATTAAACCACGATTTAAATATAATATATATTCATTATATATTTATTTAGCATAATTTTTAATAAATGGAGATAAGAAATTAAATCCATTGTTTGTAGAGATGGTAGGTCATATGTAATCATGAAAGATACTTTCATTTCTTTTTCATATTAAATGAATGAAAATAAAATGAGATATATGTATTTGTAAATTATAAATCCAATATAATATCTATGTAATATGTGTTATATTGTTTTATTAAACCCATCCTTCATACATTCCATGTATAGCGTGAATGAAACACATCGCATTGAGGGGGCGATAGTCTACACTTCCAAAAACAATGTTATTATATTTACAGAAAATGGAATTCATAAAGTTATGTATTATAAAATAATTAAAAATGTAGAAATAAATTATAATTATCATATATAAAAAATTTAAATAGAGTTTCCATTATAATTCCCAAACATTAAAGGTGGTAAATTAAACAAACAAACAACTTAATTTCGCGACGCGGTAGTTCGTCGTACACAAAGACGGTATGTCCGTTAAACATTAGATTGAAGTGTCTGAATTTTTAGGTTGAAAACTTTTTTTAAAAAAATATATTATTGTTGAGTATAATTTTTTTATTATATAATCATGGAATAATGAGATTTTAGTGGTGGATAACGGAAATAAAAGAAAATATTTTGACGAAGCATTTTACCAACTCTTTGGGCAACTCTTATTGGTTTTCACCAAATGGATTCTTCGAGTTGTTTTCTACCCAAGGGGATCATTATAGGATAAGAATAGGTATTTTTAGAATATATTTTATTTGATATTTATCGAGAAACCATGCCATTAGAGGTGTGATCAAGTTGCAATCTTGAGTTACTTTTTATAATGGAGGAGGAGTGACACTCATGTCAATTTTGTAGAAGGGAATTCCACCCACGTTTCTTCCATTGAAAGTTACTATAATAATATAAAAAAATATATCCAAGTAATTATAGGGTGTAAATATTTTCATACGATGGCATTTGGAAAAGTTTCTATGTCATTTTGGACCATGGTTTTAAGGTTTAGTCCATTATTATGCTTAATTTTACCTTAATAATTATAATTAATTTTAAATACTTTCACTAATATTTTTGGTAAAAATATAATTTAACATATTTATACATTATAAATTATGTTGATTCCAAATATGGAATAAATTTTTATAAATTACAATAATATAAGTGGCATATATTAATTTAAATTTAATCCCGCATACGGGGGGACAATGCGTGTTTTAAAAGAAAACATGTTCAATCTTGCGTGCAACGAAATCCAATTTAAGAAACTTCTTGTTGTGTTTCGATATATGAAAAATTAGTGTCATGTGAACTTCAAGATATAAAATATATTTAACAATAGAAAATATGTTATAAACTCTTAGTATATTATATTCCATCACACAGTAATTATTGCATGTCATACACGCCGTCAAATACAATGTTCCTACTTTTGATTTTTGGGGAATTACATTAAATTTTATGGTATAAATAGTAACAAAAACATTTTTAAAATTAATTATAGAGTATAAAAAAATATATTGAAAAATAAGTCTTTAATCCTTGGTATAATAATTATAGGCTTAGAAAATACATTTTTATCAAAAAACAGATTATTTATTTCTTTTGTAAAAAAATAATAAAGGTAATATTTAATAATTTCAAAAAAACTATTTTAATGAAATGAAAAAAACATAATTTCTATCAACATTCCAAATTATATTAGGATGAATTTTTTGGATTTTTCTAAAACATTTAACTTTTTAATGAATACTAAAAATACTGGTTATTATTGGAAACTCCCTTTTCACCTTAATAATTTAAAATTTATATTTTTGGTTTCAAATAGAATGAAAGTAATATCATTTAAATAATTTTAGTATTAATCTAATTTATTCCATTATAATCAATTTCATGTTGAATTTTTATGTAAAAACATTTTATTCTTCTGAAAACGTTTTCTTTGGAAAAAAAATTTTCATCGGATCTACAGGTTCAATTTTAAATTAAATTTTACCAATTATATTAATATATTTTAGATAAATGGATTCTATTTTTTTAATAATATTAATTAGTATTATATAATAATTTCCACTTAATATTTGGTAATAATTAATAGTAAAAATTATAAAAATTAGTCCCTATGATTAAGGTTAAAATTGGTTTATCGGGGGTTAAAGTAATAATATAAGTGTTTACATTATCAAAAAACTCAAAAAATCATATTTTATATCCATATTTTGACCTTATAACATCAAATTGTTTATAATTATCCATGTTGGAGTCATTTATCTTGTGTAAAACATGGGTCAAACATTCTCTTTTCAAATATTTCAACTGTATCATGTTCCCCACTTATAAAAGGGAACCCTCTATACTCTCATTTTTACACTTATAAGGCCTTGGGGTTCAGGAAAAAAACTACCAAAATAACATGCATAAATCCCTTGCCAAAACCTATAATCCTTTTTTGATCAAAAATCTAATATAGGGACAGTTTATGTATAAAATTAAAGATTTAGTATAAAGAAGAGGTGCACATGAGCCTTAGCCCGGTTGGCAAGGTCTCTGATGGTGCATCCAAGCGACCAGGGATCAAAACCAGGCGGAGGTAGGATTTCCGGGTACTGTAGCAGTTACTGTAGCAGTACTATAGCAAGTACTGTTTGGCACTATAAGAGCCGGGAATATGCCCCCGTTTGGGCCTTCAGGCATCAGATTTGGTCCCTGAGTCCTTCATTGGCCTTCGGGAACCCAGGCCTTTGGGTCAGTTGGGCCTTCAGGCTATCCATATGGCCTTCAGGTCACCTGCAGATACAAACACCAGACCAAAAACTACAAGGAACAAGCTCTACAAGGAGGATCGGCAAAGGAGCTTTCACCACAGCAGGAGCTAACGGATTGGAAGAATGAGAGGGTATGACACCTGCCATCGGGACAAGCCTGTGCATGCACGGGAACGCCTAGCCAAACAGCCATGCAGAGGTGAAGAGCTGATTTAAAAGATGAAGATACTGAGGAGGAGCAAGTTCTAAGTTGTTTGTCTGGGTTGTATGGTATGTTTGTGCCTAAGGGAATTGGTTCCTAAAAATGGCCTACGGGCATGTAATAGGGTTCCACCTAATCCCTTGAAAGGTGGATTATCAATAAATAAAAAATTAAGGCCTTCGGGCCATTGGAGGAGGAGTATAAAGAAGAGGTATTATTCTTAACTCAACATCGTTGAATTATTTCTTCTTCAAATTCCTTAAAATATTAATAAATCATGATTATATAATAACAAAAGTATTTAACATATACAAATATGTCATTATTTTTATTTAATAACTAAAATCTGTCTCTTATTCCAACAAATGGGAAAATAAACCATCATTTGTGTGTACAGTCCACTACCACATCACGAACCGATATAATTCATTTTCCATCATCACCTCTCATGGATGATTAGGAAGATGGATTTATTATTTATATATTATATTAATTAAATATTAATAATTATTTAAAAATAATATATCATATACTTATTTACCATGACATCTATATAAAAATGATAACAACGTTGGTATGTTTGGTGGACAACCGGTTTGTGAAGCGTTGTATTTTTTTTTCATTTCCACATAACATGGAAGGTTTATTTAAGTTTATTTAATGAAATAATATGATATTTAAGATATTATTATCATTATATAAAGATAAAATAACACATAACATCTTCCTATCATGATTTTGAAAAAATGGAAACATTACAAATACGTACGTACGACCGATTGTCTCCATGATTATAATGTAATTTTTTTCGTAACCATAAATCATGGTCATTTTTAAAAGATTAATTTAAGTATAAATATTTTAAATAATTCATTTTAATTATTATAGATATTATAGAATAATTACCACTTTAACCATGGTCAACACATCAATTTCATTATGAAATTATGAACCGAGAGTCCTCAAAACTCCCGATGTGGTCATAATTGAATAACTAATTTAAAACATCATTAAAACAAGTGAAGTAAATTGTTTAGGTATAAGGATTAAAAATTATAAAACGTTCATAAGAAGAAAAAATAATTCATAATATTTTATTATAAATGTAATAAAATAGATACATGAAAAATTCTAGACACGAGGTAAGAATTTCACCTCAAAACATCCTTCTTTGAGACACATGTTATTTTATGCAACTAAATTCATTTAAATGGTGTGTAAACTTATCATTTACATATTATATTATAAATCCTTATTAATTAAGGATATTCTATGTTACAATACATTTACATCCTTCATGTGACTTATGATTTAAAAGTTATCCAAGTGGTAAGGGTTTATGTTTCAATCTCATTTTAATCATTACAGTTTATGCTTGAATTTATAATGGAAGAAATTATCTGATCGTTTTCTATAGGAACCCTTTAGTTTTCCTCTCCAATGGTTATTCATGAGATTTTCATATAATGTCACCAATTTCCTATCTTTTTAAAGTAAAATGAGTAATAATTGTTTTTAGAACATCTAACATTGTTTCTCTATTCAATTGAAAAAACATTTTCGTCTATATCTGTGATATATAAAAATATTTTCAAGAATAATATTATAATTATTAAATAAAATATTAAATAAATTTTTAACAATTTTTGAATTTTTATAAAATGGTTTGAAATGGATATTCTTGTAATTTTACAAATGAGTTACTTTTAAACATTTTAAAACAATGTGAAAGAAATGTTTTTTTAACTTATATGACATGTATGTAATTACCCACCATCATAACCAAAAAATTATTTAAAGATTACCTTATTAATTTTCATGGTTCATTTTTTATAATAAATTTTTTACTATAAAATTAAGAATATTTTTAGACTTTAATGAAGTTATTTGAAATTGAAAATGGTATTTTCCTCAAAACAATATTCCAAGTAATATTTTAAAGAAATTATCATCAATGACAAAAACCTTTTATGTTATAGATTTCATCTAAATTATGTATATATGTCTCCCACATATATATACATAGATTATTATTCCTTACTTTAAAGTGTTTATACATTCATTTTTTCATTTATCAAATGACTTCATTTTGAAATTATCTTTGATTATGGTAGGAGGATAGATTAATCAACCCATTTTCTTTCCATGGGTGATTATTATTATGTTCTTTATGATTGATTTTCTTTTTGTGGAACACATAAATCATGAACATGTTATGATGAGTGTTCCCAAAGAGTGGTCTTATGGAATTAATAAGTCTATATTCTCATAAGGCATCTTTTGCTGGATTATGGGATAAACCTAATTCATTATGGGACTTTTCCCACCATGTTATTTTTTATAGGAAGTTATCTTTTATTAATGTTTATTTCATGTAATATGTTTCTTCCACATTTCCTATCATACCATGACCTTATTATGAAATGTTATTTATATTCTACTCACATGTGATACACACATGGACCTTATCTTTAATGATATCATTTTATACTTTTGACTTTCAATTTATGTTTCCTTATAAAATTTTTACCATATTAGGTTTTAATGCTCATGAGTTTTTTATGTATTCCCTAGGTGATCCTATATAGTTTAAACTGATCGAAGAGATTTAGAAGCTCACTAAGGAAATTAAAAGAAGTAAGATTTCATGTTTTAATTTCTTTTTTTGTTTTCTGTACCTATCTTTCCAAATACACTATGCCTCATTATTGTTGGGTTTTAATTAATGTATATTTATGTTACAAATAATGGTATAATATGTGAAAAAAATTTGGGTCACAATAGTTGACATAAAAATAAAGAATACATATTTTTTTGTGGATTAGGACTGAAATACTCTAGTGATGACTCTAAAAACATGAAAAAGTATATAAAAATATCATAAAATTTTGGTGAAGTTTATAGAGAGTGGTTTCTAATAATTTACATCCTACATTGGATACAATATGTGGATATGGGTCTAGCATTGTTGTACCATGGGGTTATAACCCCAAAAAATGGGGCATTAGGATTCTAATATATCATCACCATGTGCATGGAAATTGACATTTATACAAACCTAGTTTGACACTCCTAGGGGTATGCTTTAGAAATTCACAAACTATTTATGAACCAGTATAAAGGAATTGAACAAATTATTAGGTTGTAAAACTAATAGGAACCATTTTTAGGGATAAACTAGACTAAAACATAGATAATCATATTTTGGGATATAATTTACATTTAAAATTTATTCCATCTAGGTTTATAAGTTTCCCTTTTGTATGTTAATGAATCCTCATATTGTTTCTTTTATTAGTTTAAGTTAATGGAGGGAAGTATGATAAATCATTCCAGTAATAATTATAATGGTCAGTGTAATGTTTTAACTAATGAGACATATATCCTAATGGGAATGAAAGTTATACATATTATAATTATTAAAAATGAGTTATCTTAAATTATTATTAACAACATTAATAATGTTTAAATTCAAAACACTTAAAAGAAGAGAAATAAAACGTCTCATTTAAGTTCTAATGTTAAGGATGATCAAGAAAATAAAATTCAATTATATACATGTCAAAAATATGGGAATAGGAATCATGGAAAAATACTTAAAAGAATTGGAAGATATTTTATGTGTGTAAAAGTAGGGAATAAAGTATCTAATTTACAAAGAAAAATAAATATTTTAGTTAAAAAGATGTAGGGAAATAATGTTTAGCCTAAGTCACTGTTAACAGTTTAGTGTCATAGATATGGGGAACGTGGTCATTATCTAAGTCAATGACCTATTTAAATTATTACATCCTAATATACTATGTTATGACAATAATTTAAGAGGAATGATTGAATTCTTTAGGTGTTGGAACTTGAGATTCAAGTTTTTGAAGTATTTTTATCAATGATGTTCTAGTTATAGAAATCATGATATCAGCATGGATTGTTCTATAAAATATTTTCATTATGGATTTCCAAGAATATTTTAAACAGTTATAATAACATAGAAAGTTGATTTAATTTCAAGGTTTTATTTTACTGAAAAAACAAATGATTGAGTATAATATAATATTTTGAATTTTCTTGATAGTGAGGTAATTAGAATCAATTTTAATTATTTTATTTAGTGGAAAAAATAAACAATATAGAAAAACATAGGGTTTACAAAATCATTTGACGATTAATGCTATTTTGAATAAGTTCATCATATTTTGGGAATGTTATAGGAATTATATTCATAATTATTTAAAGAAAATAAAACATGCATGTCAGGCGATAGTGCATCATATCTAAAAAGGTCGCATGGATTCAACCCACAACTGAAAGGCGATATGGGTACAGTGCCTAACACTAGCCTACGTGATCCACTAGTTAGTAAGAAGTTGTTATTATATAATCAATTTGGAGGATAAATATTATGTTTATATTGCCAAATAAATCATAGGATCAAATATTTTGATTTTTTTTGGATTTTCAGGTGATTAATTTTATTTTTGGAAATATTTCATTAGGTTGAGGTACATATAACCCTTAAGTCTAACATATGATTTAACATGAAGAATTTTTTCAGAAGAACATAATTAATTCTTCAAATGTTGAGGTTATTTGGGATGTAGAGTAAATTACTTATATAATGACTTCAATTAATCATTGAATATGGAGATTAATATGAAGGTGTATGAATATTTGGAATTATTATACTTTGTGATAAAAAAAATTCTAGGGTTAATGACCAAATATAATAAGAATATGTTGATTTTATTTTATGGAATCATTTGATCCATTAAACGTTAATTTTCGTTCATTAGGTATAAAAATAACCATCAACACTTATCATTTAGATCACTAGAAGATGATATGGAGAAAATAGATTAAAGGATGAAATTATGCATGTCATGTAAGTATAGTTCCTTATTTTATTAGTCTAGATAGAAAAAGGATCCCCTGTAATAGAGACAAGGTCCTTGAAATAAAAATGTTATTCATTTTAGATAAATTGAAAGTATCTTCTCTCTCAAAAAAAGTATAATTTAATCTCCAAAATGGATATTCTTACAAAATAAATGTTTTAAATTCCCACAAATGTTCTTCTACCTTTAATCCTAGTTTTTTATTACCTTTATAATTCATTTTTCATTTTTAATAGGACGTTTTATTAAAGATATTTTTTCTTTTGGTTTCCCACAAATGAATTTTTTAATTTTAAACCCTTGATTATTGAGCATATATTTAGTTTTTTAAGAAGAAATTTATTTAAAGGGGTAGAATATAAAACCATTACATTTTAAAATAATGGTATGTTTGATAGCATATATGACATGAAATACTGATTTTAAATGAACTATGATATATTATAAAAATATTAATTTTTAAGCAAGATTGATATAACCAAGATATTAAATATGGTTGTATGAATATGGGTAACAACATTTAGAAAACGTTTTGTTTAGGATAAAGAAAATATATTGGTAAATAAGTACCTAATTCTTGGGAAAGTCTTTCTAGGCTTCAAAAGTATCATTTTCTCAAAAAAAATCTGTTTGTGAACAAATAACAAAATATTTTTTTTCCGAATTTTAAAAAATTATTTAACAAAATTAAATAAATTTTTGTATTCAACGCATCGAAATTATCTTCATATTATTTTTAATGATTTTTCTAAAAAAATTAATTTTTAAATGAATAGTGGAAAATACTGGTTTTTATTGAAAACTGTCTTTTCATCCAAATCATTTAAAGTATTATATTTTGTTTTAAAATAATTTAAAAGTAAAATTAGTTCAATTATGTTATGATTAATCCAATTTAGTTCATTGGCATCAATTTCAAGTATAATTTTCATATAAAAACGTTTTACACTTATAAAACTTTTTCTTTTGAAATTTTTTTTATCATGTCAGGGAATAAATTTCAAATTAAATTCTGAAACATCTGTGATTTTAATTTGGGAAAAAGGATTTAATATTTTTTATAAATATAAATAATATAATATAATATGTTAAACCTAATTTTTTTATAATGAATAGTAAATATAATAAAAAATAATTACCGTGTTTAGGGTTAAAACAGGTTTACCGAGGGTTAAAATAAAATGATAAGGTTTAAAATGTCTTAAAAACTAGTCTAAATACTATTTAGGGGCCATATTTCAATCTTATATCATATATTTTTCTATAATTATTCATTTTGGAGCCTTATGTAACATACAAAATGTGGGTATATCTCTTTCTTTTCAAAACATCCAATCATGTCTTGTCCCCCACTTATAAAAGGGATCCTCTTGCCCACTATGATTTATAATTCTAAATTATTTTATTTTACAAAATACTTACTAAAATACCTTATTTAATTCCCCCACCCCACCCCCATATCCTAGATTTCTTTCTGGATGATAAATTCTATCTAGGGAGGCTTTAGGTATAATCCTAAAGCTGCGGTCTTTAGAAGAGGTATCATTCTTAACTGAGATTTTTTTTATTTTTTATTCAAACACATTAAAATATTGATCAATAATTATTTATAATAAAATCAGTATATAAAATATTAAATTATTTTATTCTATTAATTTTAGAACTTAAATCAATCTCATCTTCTATTAAATAAGAAATGAACCCATCATTCGCTAGTACAACAGACTACCAGCTCACAGACCGATGTAATTCAATTTACATCACCGCCCATTGCGGATATTTATAAATATGTAATTAATATTAATATATTATCTTAATTAGATATTAATTATTATTTAAAATTAATATTTCATATAATTTCCTACCTATCGTCAATAGAAAATGGATAATATCATTCGAGTGTATGATGGACCACCACCTCACAAAGCAATGTGATTAGGTTTTGGTTATCACATCACATGGATGATATATAAAAGTGTATTTAAATACATAATATTATAGATATGATATTATTTTTAATTTTTTAAGATAAAATAATACTTACCTTTTTCTCATTACACGTCGTTGAAAAATGGAAATGTTACGCATGCAAACGTACAACCTACCCTCTCTATGACTGTAACATAATTAAATTTTCATAACCATGATTCATTTTTAGTTTTAAAAGTAAAATATATTTATAAAAATTATAATTAATTAATTATTATTGTTAGTATGGTTGAATTTTTACACCTTTTACCATGGTTAACACTGATTCAGTTTTGAAATTATGAACAGAGCATCCTCAAAACACCCAACTTGCACATAACATACTATTTAATTTAATACATCTGTAAAATAAATGAATAAATTGTTTATGTAAAATTATTTAAACCTTTAAAATTTTATTTTGAAATAAAATAATTAATATAAGTTTATTATAAATTAAATAAAATAAATACTTGTAAAATCCTTGAATTAAGGTAAGCATTTTTTCTCAAAACATCCTTCTTTGAGAGACCTGGTCTTTTCTTTACATAATTTATTTTAAATGGTGTGTATAATGAACCTTTAAATATTATATCATGTATAATTCAAATTCCTTGATATATAAATTTACAATTCAAATACATCATTCATGGGAGTTATGATTCAAGTGTTACCATAGTTGTAAGGGTTTATGACTCAATCTCATTTTAATCAAGACTATTAATGATTGAATTTTGGTTCTAGGAAATTATTTTATCATTTTCTAAAAACTCATTCCATTTTCTTCTCATATGTTTATTGATGAAATTTTAAATTAGCAGTACCATTGTCCTCTCTTTCGTAATTAAAATATTTGAGAATTTTTTGTAAGAAAATATAACTTCATTTATCCCTTCAATTAAAAAAATATTTTCTTCTGTATACATGTTTTAGAAAAAAATTATGAATAGTTTGAGTATTCTCCAAAAAAATTATTAATTCAATTTTTATTATTCTTTTAGTTTCCATAAAATTATTTCAAAGGAGTCTTATTTTCATTTACTGAATATGGTACTTTTTAAAGGGAACGTTTTTTAACTTATACAGTATGGAAGGAATTATTATCCTCTATAGCCTCTCAATTATTTAAATATTTCTTTATAATTTTCCAATGTTATTTTTTCAAAATAAAATTAATTATATAATATTTAGGAAATTTTTATAATTTGAATAATTTATTTCAAAGTGAAAAGTTTATCTTCCAAAATAAATATTCCATGTAATATTTTGAATAATCTACTATGAAGAACTTTGATGTTATGGATTGATTATAAATTATTTATATACTTCTCTCACATATATAACTGAATTATTATCCCTTAATTTTGTGGGGTAATAGATGTGGAATTATTTTATCACATCTTTTCATATATATTTTTGTGAAGTAAATGTTTTTAATTTTTAAAGTTTAGATTATAATGGATGATATATTAATCTGGAACATATCTTAATGTTTTTTGTGTTAATTGAATCCTATAAGTGAAGTGAATATTTTTGGGTGCTCAATTGATTAATGTTCTTCAGGAGAGTCTTTTATAAACTATTTGATGTTTATAATGAATTTAAATTTATAGTTTCAAAAATTATTAACTTGAAAACCAATGTTTTTTATCTTCCATGGTGAAAATGTGGAAAATGATCAAAATAACAGAAATTGATAAAATATTTTCCATGAAACTATTATTTTCTCATGTTCATAAAAATGAAAATCACTTGGAGTGATCGTACATGAATCATAATTGACCCCACACAAAAATGTATTGACCGTACATCTCCCCGATAATGAAAATAGTGGTATTGATTGTATAGAGACCCAAGAACAACGTAAATTTACATTAAATTTCGTTTTTGGAATACTTAATACATTACACAAATATATTCTCAGATACTGTATTTGTTTAGTGTCTTTGGAAACTAGTAATATAATCATCTAACTTGGTGAAATAACATCAACATCTCCCATAATGATCTTCCACTTTTTGTTTTCCTACATAAAACCTTTCTTTATATCTTGGGGAAAAGAATACATGAAAAGGATTAGCTCAAATAATCATTAAGTGTAATAATGGAGAACATAAAAGAAACCATAAACATAAGAATGTAAAAACATGAATATAATGTTTAAATATCAAAATATTGAGTTATGAAATAAATCTTGTAAGTATGTAAGTCATAGATCATAAAGAAACATTAAACATGATAAAATAGTGTTGGAATAAAACATAAAATTGTGGAAATAAAATAAGAACATATTATGATTTCTATTTTATCCAAAGAATTCATTCCAAGACCATCATAGTGGAAAAATTCCATTACTGAACAAGGTTTAGTTATCATTCTAGCCATTTATTAGTGAACCATATTTACTTGTCGTTCTAGAACTATATTACTGAATTGGATTTACTTTATATTCCAGTAATGTATATCTCATGAGATATAAATATTTAACCATTGAATTGGAGGGAGATATAGTTCTCTCACATCTCATAATGAAATCATTCTTACATGTGCCAAAAATACATAAATCATTCATCATAGCATAACTAATGAAATCAAATGGTCTTCATAAACATCATTCAATCCTAACGTAATCCATATAAAATAACATTACATAATTAAAACAATAAAATCATATTAATAATAGAGATAAAATCATAAACCCATTTAAAGAGTGTCGTATTATATGGAAAATAATTTTGATAAAACACTTAAACTAATTTCTTGAAGAAAATATCGTTTCTTCTTTAAAAATGTTTTCTTTTCTCAAAACCAATGAAATTTTAAAAGAAAATAATTTAGTTGAAAATAAACATGAAATTTTGTAGAGGAATATTCATGGAAATAAATCATTAAGAATACATAAAAATTTGTTTATGTTCTATAAGTTAAAAAACATTTTTCTTGTATTCTTTCTAGAAAAGTAAAATTGTACCTTGTATTTAAAATTAAAGAAAGATTTCATCCATACCATGTAGTAAAAGTCAAAAATGGGTAAAAATGAATATAAAAATACATACAAAAATGGTAAATAAAATTAATAAAACATTTTTAGAAAACATGGACATGGATGGTAAATATACCCTCAGTTAATACTTATGTGTAAACAATCTTAGATAAAAATGAGATTGCAAAATTATCCCTTACCTTAGGTCTAATTTCTTCCATTTGTGTCAAAAAATCCTTTATAGTGTGTTTTAACATATTATTAACTTTTTACATAACCATAATAATATCTATGATATCATATATTATTCAATTATGACTTTATATTACCTATTTATTTATCAATTACATGTTAAAGCAATATTTTGGGTAATATTCGTTTTATTTATTGTACGACTTTTGACTGGTTTTTCCTAATCTTATTACTCATATCATGATTTAAATACTTATAAAATGTAAACCATGATTTATATATTATTAATATTCAGTGTATAAATATATATAATAGATACATAAATGAAAATGAATAGACTATTTATAGAGATGGTAGGTCATATTTACGCATGAACGCTGTTTCTGTTTCCTTATTGAATTGAATGGAAGAAAGTAAGTGATATATATATATATATATACATAAATCTGGTAGAATTATTATTTAATATATTTAATTCTTATTTATTATATATACTTTATAATAATTCTTTGATGGATAACGTGGAGAATGAATCTCTTTGCGTCGTGGATACGGTAGGTCGTACGTACGCACAAGCGATGATATCATTCACTTAATGGATAAATGGTATTTAATTTGATGTTATATTAGTTATAAATAATAATTATCATGTTATATTAATTATTTACATCCATTATACTCACCATTATACCAATCCAAATTAATTATTGTTGAATAACAAATTACACCACGACATGGAGACAGTAAGTTGTACGTACGCACGCATAGTGATATTGAAATTCATAGGATGGATAAAAGGAGGTATATGGTTACCCCATAATTATAATAACATCTAAACATTTATAATATACTTGATTTATTAATTTATTATGGAAATAACAAAATAATAGGAAGTAGAAGAAGAAACGTTTTTTGAAAGAGGTGATAAAACAATTACCTCTTTTTTGAGTATCTCCTTTTAATTTGCATAAAAGGGATTATTAAGATGGATTTATTCCAATAGTGTGTACTCTAGGATAAATTTAGATATTTTTTTATATTAAATGGGCAGGTTTTGGATTATATATAGGGATTTAGAGGTGTGATTAAAAGAGAATGAGAGGTTCCCTTTTATAGGAGTGGTGAGGGACACCTTAGGAAAGCCTTTAAATATTAATTTACTATAAATTTATTTTAGATTTATAAGGGTCAAAAAAACATATTTAGTTCATATATAATATGATAATGGGTCAATATAATCTTAACCAATAGGTTTTAGACAAGTTTAGGTCACAAAATTAACCTTATCTTTTATATTTAACCCTTAGTTAAGAACATTAACTCTAACCATGTCTTCTTATATTTTCATAATATATGGTTCTTAGATTTACTATAAAATAAAATTATAACCCCAATTTGATAATTAATGACATTTTTAACATTATATAGGTCATTTTTCTAAATCGTATATTTTAATGACTATTATATCATTTTATAAAATAGTATTTGTTTTAAAATAACTCATTGATGTCAATTTTGTCACTACTTAGTAATTGGTCTTTTTAAAGTTATAACAACTTGTTTAATTCAAAAAAAAGTCATTTAATCTTCCCAAACATGTCAATATCATCCAAAAAAATTAGGGAATAAAAATGTTAAATTAAATTTATTTTAATATTTATAATGTCATTTTTACAATATTTCATTAATATGGTAATCATTGCATCAGCATTTTGTCATAAATAAATTTATATATTTAATTTATAAAAATTATAACTAAGATACCATGATGTAGGAAATATTTTTATATTTATAATTACTTTTTATAGTTGAATATATAATTTATATAAACTAAAATAATTTTTTTTAAAAGATACATGTTTATGTTATATTTTCCTTTACTTTAAATTAATTATTATAAAAGGTCATTATCACGCCCAAGTGGCTCTATGGGGTCCTAAAATTTTCCCCAGTATTCTCATGGTTGGCCATATCTCATCCAATAGGATTATTACATGTTTTGGGGTAGTTTTATATTATTATAATATTATTTGTTACCCTTATTTACCTGATTTACCCATTAACCATGGTAAATAAAAATAATTACTGAAGTTATTATTCCTAAAATCCAAACAAATGTACATAGTTACATAATTTTTACCTTATAATTCCAAATATAGAATCCATTTTTTTAATTCAAAATATATAATTGGTATTAATTAGTTTAAAATTAATTCCCATTGTCAAAACCATAAAGAGGATTTTTAAGAAGTAAAAATTATTAGAATATTGACATGTGTTTAAGTCCAATTTAAATGTGAAAATACATCCAATTAGAAACATTGTATTAAATGATAAAAACATAATCCAATTAAACTTTAAAACCAATTAAAAATAAAATCTAACTATATAATTTAATTAGATGGAAATGTATTTTTGAATTAAAATGCAGTATTTTTTCACTATACATTAAAATGTGATTTTTTTCAGAAAAATACCAAAATATAAACTGAGTAAACTTTGATGTCCTGCTTCTAAATAATAAGTTTATTTTTTCAAATATAATACATAAAATTGGTAAAACTAGATTTAAAATTGGTGCGCCATCAAAAGTCGGCAAAACTTCATTTTTTTAAATATACTTATTTTATCCGAAAAATTGAGTTTCTTCTTATATCATGTCTATAAAATACATATAATTAATGTTAATGTAATATAAATTCAAAATTTGGTTAATACTATTCATAAGGGATAGTTTATATCCCATTAAATAATAATATTTTAATAATATATTCTTGTTTAGTGAAACTCGGTATTACCTACAATGCATGTTATCGAGGAAGGTATCTCTTGTGTGTATTGCAATACAAGTCAGGGTTGTTTGTCCTACAAGATTCCTTTGGCGTTACGTATAACATAATATAAACATAGTTATTTTATACATTGAAAAAAATCAATTCTCAGTGTTTTGTGTATTGTATGCGAACTCGGTATTGCATGTAACATACGACAAGTTGGTTTAGTGTGAAAGGAATGGTTGACTTAGTGCAGTGCAAGAAATAAATAAAAATATTAAATTCATTCAAAAAATGGTCTATAAAAACATAGGGTGTTACATTATACCCCCCATAAAATTAATTTCACCCTCAAAATTTATTGGGGTTATAAAAGGTTTACAACTTGAAAGTTTCTTTCATAAAAACCCCCATCATAAAAAGAAATACTAAAACTTCATTTTAAAAAGGAAATTTAGAAACATAACCATTACAGAAGGTTACTCATCACTAGGTTTTCACATATGAGAACATAGGTGGGAAGTGAAAACATGGATATGGAAGATATATATAATCAATAGGTTCTGATGGTTAGTGAAAGAGAACACGGTTTTCATAAAGTTAACAACCAGAAAGCCATAAATCTGCATTGATTTAAGGGACCATTTGATTCATCGGATAAGAATGTACTAAGATGACATTTTTGGATTTCAAGATCCTTTCCCTAAAGCTGAATAATTTTTCATCACAATAAATACTTACTTGATTTTGGTAAAATCTCACTATTGTTCATGCCATGAACAATTTCCCCTTCAACTATTGTTCAAAAAAATGAAATTGAATTTTTCATTCTTATTGTGTTATAATATCATGCGATAAAATGATAGGTCATTCCATATATCACAAAAAAAAATTAGCATAGGTAATAAAATATATATATTTCCACCTATAGTGAGATAATACATTATTCTAACAAACATCAACTAGAATATGACTTATACTACTCATAAATAGATAACATTGAAATCCTAAAAATACTAAACATCAGAAACTGGTGAAGTAAATCGACTTAACATTTATCTCCCATATCACATAATGTAGTTATTTGTTGTTACATTACAAACATATGAATGCCTTTATCGTGTATACTCTTTAAACAGGATAATAATAAGAATTAATGTAGAACCTTAGTGAAAATATGCATACTATAAAAATTAACTCTTTCCATGTACCAAAAATAAAAAAAAAATTATATATAATCAAACCATGATATCACTTTTTCCTTATATTAGTCATTAGGTCATTAATACTATCAAACATCTCATTATCTTTATATCCCTTGATTATGCATATATCACGTGTTTTATAAAAATATTTCAATCATTGTTCATGGTTACTGGTAAAATATACCTATGGAAAACGTCAATGGACCAATACATAGTTATTACAATATTCCATAATACTATAAATTAGATTCCACAACACTATTTGGGAATCCCATTAAATAACCAATTAATCATTCCACCACTTCTTTTTCAAACTCAAAATTACCAATAGTGATCACATGTGACTTCCCTTTTCATTTTTCTTTAATAGGTTTCTGACATCTATCATCATTAACCCTTTTATTAGGGCACTGGTTAGTATAATTCCCCATTTCCTTGTATTTGTATCATTGGATTCTGGGTGGGGCATTCTCTGTAGTCTTTTATCTATTTATGTCATTAGAAAACTTTTCCTATTACTTCGGCTCTCAAATACTCGGTGGCCTTCTTTTCCACACTTCAAACAATTGAAAGTCCCTTTAATACAATATCCACTATTCTTCTTTCCACACTTTGAGAATAATAAAACATTCATCTTCATTTCACCATTGTTTTGAGATTTCCCTTAAACTCCATATTTCATATCTTATCAAAACCCTAATATTGATATCTAACAAAAACATATATTTCTACCTTCATAGAAAAATTTAAAATCTATTCATAGCTACTAAAGTATCTTATAGCTAATTCCCTTAGAAGACTTTGTTTTAATCCACTGAAAATCGATCAACTTTACATTCAGGTTGGATGATAATTCCCAAATCATACCTTTATGTCTTTTAAAATTTTCGTCATATGTACCAACAGATTCATTATCATTTTTATTATGCTCAAGAAACTCTTTTTCCTTTTTTGTTTGAAAATATGAGTGAAGAAATTATTGAAAAAAAGTTCATGAACTCGTCCCATTCCATGTATTCAATTTTATCTCGTTGCCTTGTATTCTTGATTAGAGTCCAACACTTTTCTACATCACCTTGTAAGATATAGACGTCCAAAATCATTTTTTCATGTTTCAAACAGAAAAGGATGGAAAATTTATTTTGAATGGTATTGATCCATTGTTCATAAATAAGTGGATCAGGAGACCCACTAAAGGAAGGTGGATGTTTCCTCATGAAGGACTCAATATATTATTGTTCCCTTCTTGGCTCATTTGAAAATCCCGAATTACTTATAGCTTGTTTAAGTATATAAATAATATTTTTCATTCCATATCCCAAAAAAATTGGTTGTTTAGGAGGACAATCATTTCATTTCCTAGTGCATTGATCATTAACACGGTTCCTTTGGGTTACATACATTGTCTAAAACCCAAAAAGAATATTGCGAGAGGCAAAAATCATACTAGGAAAACAACATAATCAAGGGGGAGTATGTTCAATCACTAGAATATTATGTTTAATCCTAGGTTATTCATGATCATTGTCAATATTCTAGTATTGTAACCTATAGTAAGAATTACTGAGTGGGACATACCTAGAAAAAACATAGAAATATCTCTAAGGATCTCACTAAAGTATTCACATCCTAGTTTCCAAAGGTTAAATAAACCTTTTATCTGATACAAACTATAGTTATCCAAGCATGACGTATATGGACATTACATTTATTTTGAGGAATACTTAATACATTACAAAAATATAGGCCCAAAGACCATTTAAGTTTGGTGTCTTTGTATATTTGTAATATTATATTCTAACATATTGAAAGATCATCAACATCTCCCATAAAGAACTTTCAATTTTTGTTTTCCTACCTAAACCCTTTCGTTATATCCTAGGGAAAAGAAAACATAAAAAGGGAGAGCTTAAATGATCAGTGAGGGTAAACATGGAGAATATAAAACAAACCATAAACACAAGAATGTTAAACATGAACATGTTGCTTAAATATCAAAATCTTGAGTCATGAAAGAAATCTTGGTAGTAAGTAAGTCATAGATCATAAACAAACATTAATCATGATAAAATAGTTTTTGCATAAAACATGGAATGGTGGAAAAAATTTATCACATATTAGGATTTCTATAGTAGCCAAGGCACTGCTTCCAAGACCATAATACTGGAAAAAGTCCATTAATGAACTAGTTTTACATGTTGTTCCAGACATGTATTACTGAATTGTATTTACTTGTCATTCTAGTCCTGTATTACTGAACCAATTTTAATTTATATTATAGTCATGTCTATATCATGAGATAGAAATCTCTACCCAATGCATTGGAGGGAGATATAGGTCTCACCCATCTCATAATGAAATCATTCTTACATCTGCCACAAATACATAAATCATTCATGAAATCATAACCAATGAAATAAAATGGGTTTCTTAAAAATCCTTCCATCATGACATAATACATATAAAATAACATTCTATAATTAACACCATCAATTCCTAGGATTAATATGGACAGAAACCTAACACTTCTTAAAGAGTGTCATCTAAGATGGAAGATAATTTTGATAAAACACTTGAAATTAATTATTGAGGAAAATATCCTTTCTTCTAAAAAAATGTTTTCTTTACTCAAAATGGCCTGAAATTTTAAAAGAAAGTAATTTATTTGAAAATAAACTTGAAATTATGGACAGGAAGCTTCATGGAAATAAGTCATTGTGAATATGTAAAAATAAGTTCATAGCGTATAAGTTAAAAAAAATTCTTCACATCTTCTTTCAGGAAAAGTCAAAAAGTACCTCGTATGAAAAATGAAAGAAATATTCCTTCTATTACATGTAGTAAAAATCAATAATGGGTAATAATGAATTTAAAAATATGTACAAGAATAGTAGACATTTTATGAAAAAAATTTAGAAAACATGGACATGGATGATAAATATACCCCCAATGAATACTAATGTATAAACACTACTAGAAATGTAACCTATATCCACGATTCCAAACCATGGGTATAAGCCAAAAAACCATGGATATAGGTTATAGCCATGGTTTAATAAACTGTGGATTGTATTATTGTGATGATAGGTAAAAACCTATAGCCACATTTTAAACTATGGCTAGATATTTATAGCCATATTTTGAAATAGTGGCATAATCTTTATCCACACACTGGCTATAGCCACGGTTTGAAACCGTGGCTATAGAGCATTAGAAACTTTTTCAATCGTTGGCTATAGAGATATAGCCATAGTTTGAAACCATGGATATATACCTTCTCAATTCATAAAAAAACACCCCCACACACACACACAGCCCGCTACCCCCTACAGACCCCCTCCCCCTACAAACTCCCATTGCACCCCCTTGCACCCCTTGGACCCCCTCATTCCTATAATCCCCCCTCCTTCCTAGACCCCCCCCCCCTCCCTAGATAGACCCCCTACTCATCCCCACTGGTACAACCCCCTCCCCTGCAGATCCCCTTGCACCCCCCCCCCCCCCCCCGCCCTTGGACACCCCCTCCCTCCTGGAAGCCCCCCCCCCCTCCTGGACACCCCCTGGATGCCCCCCTCTTGGACACCCCCTCTATCCTAGACATCCCCCTCCCTCCTGGACACCCCCCCTTCTTCCTGGACATACCACGACCCCCCTTTCACCCCCTATGTATCCCCCTTTTCACCTCCCACCCTCCTTCTTGGACAACCCTCCCCCCCTCTTTCCTAGAAAAACCCCTCCCACCCACCCTACACCCCCTCCCTGGACACCCCCCCTCCCACCCTACACCCCCTCCCGGGACAGACCCCCCTGCACACCCCCACCTCCCCCCCTCCCGGGACATACCCCACCACCACCCTGGATAGACCCCCTTGCACACCACCCTTTCTTGGGTTCTTTCATTTATTCCTCCCCATGCCCCTTACAATTGAACCCAACACCCCATGCCTCTTGTTTTGTTTCATTTAGTCCTCCCCAAATTCTTACAACAGCATCAATCACCCCCTGCATCCTTCCTACACATGCCCCTTCCCCCTCACACACCCCCTCCCCTGTACACCCACCTCCCATGTACTCACCCCTTACCCTTGAACCCCCCCCCCCCCCCCCCCACCCCCTTCACCCCCACCCCGGCACACACCCTTCCCCTTACACCCTGCCCCCTGCACCCCCCCCCCCCCACACACACACTCCCCTTCCCCTTACAACAGAACCCAACACACACCCCCTACCTCCTCACCTACACACCCCTCTACACACCCCCTTCCCCCTCACAAACCCCCTCTGCACACCCCCCTTACCCCCTTGCACACCCCCCTTACACCTGCCTTACTCACCACCCCCCTACCAGTCTACCAGTGTTCCCGCCGACTCTTCCCCCCTTCCAGTTAACCACACCCCTCCATGTAGACCTTTCTCACATCATAGAGAAAGAATTTATCATTATGAAAGGAAACGTTCATCACTTAACGGACTTGTGGTAATATTAATGTGCATCCCTATTGAATTTTACAATGAAACCAAGCCCGAACACACAAAAAGTCATAACAAAAATACTTTCAAATCAACTAAACATAAATACATAAGGCATCCAGAGAGATATAGAATAGGAAATTCTCATAGGTTGTGACAAACCTGGAATTTATGATGTTGATTATGATCTTTCAGTTTTGTACAAACCATCCTTAAGTCACATGTAACGTAAAATAAGTCTTCAACAATGAGGTGACATTCAAGGAATGGTACTTTTTCCCCAATTCCTATGTTCAAATCTACAAGGTGAGGTGAAATAATAAAAAATCTATTAAGGTCATAGGGTCAAAAAATAATACATGAACCATAGACCATTATCATTATAAGAAAATAGAAAAAGGTGACGTAGAGAATTCTATAATCTAATGATGCATGTTTATTTGTTTCTCTTGAAATAAAAAAGTTCCCATACAATAAGCCTATGGAGAAGAGTGATTCCACTGAGTTGTCATCAAATAAAAATGATAAGAAAATTGGGGGAAAATAATGAAGAGTATCCCCAATGATATAGTTGGGAAGTATAGGTGATCCTAGTTGATAGACATTCCTCAACCTTTGTTCTCTCACTAAAGGGAAATGTAACCCATCATTATTCCTATTATTTTACTTCTACTGACTTGAAGGGAATTAAAATAAATAAGGGGGACATTAATTTCTTTAAAATTGGACAAGTTTACAAGGGTATAGATCAAAAACTACAAAGTGGTATATTGAAGTTCAGAAATCATGAAATTTTATTTATTTTCAATAAGGTTTGGAAGAAGTATAGTTAAAGTAATATGTATTTTAAGGACACAACTTGAATAAATCAAGTAAAGAGGTTCAAGAAAAAGTCCTAAATTTAATTTTGAATCTTCAATAAAAATATAAGTTTTTATGGGTGAAGAAACCATGTCTATATCATTTGATAGAACTTCTAAGTCCTTGGGATTTACTAAGAATTGTATGAATTCATTTAGAGTTGAAATTGTTACCTATGTAAAGTCAAATTGAGAATTATGTTGACTAAATAAAGGTAATAATTGAAGTTAACTAATTTTATGAAAGTAATGTGAATCACGTATAAAGGAAATATAGGGACTCAATAGGTGTAAAAATGTAATTGAAGCTCTATATAAAGGTTTCACAGAAATTAGGTAGATGCATAAAGGTAATTAAAGACCTATGTAAAGGTGTACTCACATTGTAGAAAGGTCATGTAGAGATTTCACTACCTAAGTAAATGTATTCTAAGCGGAATATAAAGGTAAAGAAAGAATCTATGGGTAGTTAAGGTGATACTAAGCTACATAATGGTCATTAATGACCTACATAAAGGTCACACTAAAGAAAATGAGACTATATCAAGGTAATTAGTGACCTATGTAAGGGTAGTATGAGAAAGATGATGGATACATAAGGGTCATATGTGATTTATAGTAACTACATAAAGTTAACATTGGGATTACACCATTTGTGTCAATGTAATTGTGATCCATAGTGAAGATATGGAAACCATTTCATAGGGTTATGTGAAATGAAAACGCATCCCCATCATAGTTAATAACTATGGGGTGTTTCGGTGATTGTGGTAAGATTATAATTTGTATATGTGAAAATGTGAGTCAAAACAATCATTGGATATTCTCATGGTGTCTCAAGTGAGAGAAAAATGGGTAAGGAATAAAATGGAAAACATCAATGCAATAATTTCAAGCAAGAAATATAAGAATAATCTACCACTGTGAGTTTTGGCAGATAGCGCACCTCCGTTGGAGGGGTTTTATTATAAAACCATGAATTGTTTATCAAACGAAACTATTATTTTAACTAACACTAATTAAAGAATTTCAATTTTATATAAAAAAGAAGAATTCAGAAGGTGACTAAATGCAATTTAAAACATTCATTAATTAAATAGGTTGGCAGAGGGACCCAACCTCAATGGAGCCAAGCCAAAGTCGGTGCTTCACACTTTAATTAGGGACAACTCTAAGATACTACATCCATCCTCCAGACATATGCACTTTTTCTTGTACATAAGGATGATGTAACCCCAATGTACGTGTCTGCATGGCCTTGAAAATGCACAAGAGGATCCTTATATATATGCCCACATGCATAATCCTGTTATCACCCACACACATCTACATTTTCCATATCTATACATAAGCACACCTAGCCCCTTAAATGTAATCGCGCTGCCATGGGCGGACATACATATAATAAGAGAACTTATTATATATATTCTTAACTATGTATACACAGTGAGTTGACTTTGACAAGCATCTCAAGTCCACCTCAATGAGATCCAAAACACACTAAGAAATTATTGGAAACCCAAAAATCACAAAATACCTACATAAAATTGGGGTAAAGATTACAAATAGAAGAAACCATACCTGAATCTGATGTCAAACTCACTACCTTTGATGGAGGTGGATAGAACCGGCATCATCATAAGAAGCCACATGTATGGAAATAATGGTAAAATAAGTGATATATAAATACATCTTAAATATATGTGATCGGTGTGCAATTGTACATGATAAATGATACGTGACTCCAATAACAACAAGATCGCAAGGTTAATATTAATGATTACACAAGAATAATATAATCCAAATAATCAAGATAATTAGTAATATAAAGGAAACCAACATCAAATGATAATCCATAAATCGATCTCAAGATTGTAGAAACCACCAATGATCCTTTTATCCCCTTATCATCCATGAATACATATGAATAAAAAAATAAAAAAATTTACAATTAGAACTACAATCGGTATACTTGATACTAAAATCACGAGGTAATATACTGCACTCCAGCAACATGCCAAGTCTGGGGTCTACTCTGGACACCCACCTAGACCTAAGAGACACAAAAAATCAAATTTATCAACGCAAAACAAATTAAAATTTCATCATACATCATGAGAAATCATAAATAAATCGACTGAGTAGTAAAAGTAAACTCAAATGACATGTAACAATGAGATTTCATGATTTCTATGTCTCATCTATATGCCACACATGAAATCCAAATCATATAGAAGTGATCCCACCATACTCCAATAGAATCAAAAATAAAAAACCCTAACTAAAAAATAGAAATTAGAGTTGGATAATGATAATGAATAATGGATAATATTGGATCGAATATTACCTAAGATAGGCATCAGTAATTAGGGAGGTGGGGTGGCTGTGTTGGATGGTAGCGTCGGGGGAGTAGGGTCGCAGAGAGGTTGTGTGGGTGGAGGAGGGCCGCCAAAAGGAGAGGCCTTTGCCAATAGGAGAGGACCGCGGAGAGGAGGAATTATAAGGGTAAGGGGTGGGAGTCGCGAGGGTAATGGGTTGGGGTTACAGATATCGCGTGATAGATTGAAGCACATTGTGGGTTTAAACAGAAATACATCTACAATTTTAATTAAACACGTGGATATAAACTAAGTTATAACCACAAAACTATATTTGGTTTGGTTCATTTTTGTGGTATAGGAAGACATGAGTTGTATTTCTTAGATTATTATCTCAACCCCCATCTGAATGAGTGAGGGAAGCTCATCATGGAAATGACACCTATGGGATCATAGGTGATTATGTTATTTTAGTATACACCTAACAGATCATCCAAATTGTTGGGAGTATGTCTTTTAGTTTGAAGGTTGCAAAGTGAAAATAATATAAGTCTCACCGCCCTCCCTCCACCCCCACCCCCACCCCACCTGCAAGCCCAACCACCTCACCCCCCCATCCCCCACATACCCCCCCCCCCCACCGGTACACCCCCACCCCCGACCAGCATCCCACTGCCCCTACACCCCCTGCAACCCCTCTTCCCACTACACACCCACTCCCCCACCTACACCCTTCCCCACCACCTACACCCCACTCCCCCACCTACACCCCCAGTACCCTAGCACCCCCCCCCCACATACACCACTCCACCTACACAACCAATCCCCCCACACATACACCCCCAACACCCTCCCCACACACATACACCACACTAACCCTACACCCCCCCCCCACACATACACACCTACAACCCCACTGCACCCACCCCCACCCCCTCATACGCCTCACTCCCCCCCCCACTACACCCCCACTGCCCTCACCCCTGCACCCCCTTCCCCAGCACACCCCATGCCCCTGCCCCCTGCACACCCCCTAACCCTACCCCTAGCCCACCCCTGCCCCATGCACACCTCATGCACCCAACACACCCTCCTCCCCTACCCCCAAGACCACCTGCACCCTACCTCTCCCCTACACACCCACATGCCCCCTACACACCCCATATACCCCCTAACCCTTGGAAAAAGGATTTCTTGTTATATTTTGAAAAATATTAGGCACTCTTTTTCATTATTTATTTAATGGGAATTTATCTTAAAGTCACAATATGAGTTTTTATGAGTTTGATCAATAAAATATTCTAATTTATGATCATTCTAATAAGGAATTGAAACATTATTAAGAATAATATGTATCCTAAATTTTAGATCACTACAGGATTTCTAAAGTCATGTAAATAAAGTTCAAATAATTTTATGGTCAAAAAACTATCTTGAAGAAGGGAATATGGGTTGTTTCTAATGATGATCATTCAATTAATGAAGAATTTCATTTGTCTATAATTCTGATGATAATGATCAAGAATAGGGACACCAAGAAATTGGATACTTATATCTAGTTAAAAATATTATTCATTGTGAATATTTTCCTCTAACCATATATAATATGCTTCATGAAAAACAAAAAATAAAGATTCTATATCACTTAAATATGTTAATTATGAAGAAACCACATCATGTGGAAAATCTAGAAATATTTTGTATAACCTACAAGAGAAAATTCATGTCTTGGAAAGTTAATTGAATGTTTTGAAAGAAGAAGAATAAATAATTTTTGATCTTATGTAAGAATTTAGATAAACCATCTATAATATGGGAAAGGAAATGTGGGGAAAATTGATATTATTTAGTCACATTTTCAATAAATAATCATATGAATGAGGAGAAAAAATGAGATATCCTTGATCATTTCTAAGGAATGGTATGATGAACAAATTAAGATAACATAAAGTGAAAGGAATTCTCAAATTCGGAATTTATAAGGTCAACTAGAGGTAGAGGATATGTGGATTAATAATCTTGAGGATTATATTCATATCATAAAAAGGATTCAAAAAAACTGGAGAAACTCATTTGAAAACTATAACTAGTATTATGAAGAATAATTATAGTGTTTCTATAAAAATGTAGTATATATCTAGTGTAACTCATGTAAGAGGAACTCGAAAAAATTATGGTAATGAAGTGATATTTTTTTGGAAGAATAAACACTGTATGAATGTGAATAAGGAAGATAAAGAATTCAATAGTAAGGAAACATCTACTACAACCATAAGACGATATCATATTGATCATTGGTCAACATTAGGTATTTTTTTAATGAAATATCCATCATCAATATTTAGATATACCATATCAAAAATGTGAATCATTTATTTCACATACCTCATTAGCTGTAACACATGGAACAGATCATGAAATTTTCTACCTTTGGTGAAAATTACACGTGGATAGAATACTCACATTCCCACCATAGTATCTTGAATGTACTGATGACCATTTGGGATATCTTCTTACCCCATTCAAGCCTTTATAATACTCATGATTGGGAAAATTCCAGAAAAAATGGTCCCCATGGTCAAACTCCAATGGTTGGAGATGTCAATCTACGTGAGATATTTATCTCCTTTGGGATGTCCCCATATCCTCAACATTCACTTGTTCTTTCATTCCCATAAATTTTATAATATTCATTCCATTAAGTGATGCCTCACTAAACAAAGTCTGACAAAATTTTGACAAGATGGGTATCTCATATATATCTTCTAAAGGTTCCATACTCAATTTAGAGTGATATATTTTATTATAAGAAAACATTAACAATAGAAATTGACCCCCATATCCATCCAAAGGCATAAATAAAGGATATAAACATATACTATAATACCAATATAGTGCACCCACTATACTAATCGATTTGGTGTTAAATTGTTTTTCTCATCATCAAATGGGTCCCAAAATTATCATCTAAGAATATAAAAAATGTGATAGTAAGTGATAATTACATTAATACATAGTCATTGAGGGTACCACTTGAATTCTAACAATAACCCCTACATAAAACTACCTAAAGATATCAACTGAAAATTTATACCCAATTTAATGAAATTATGTAAACTTATTAAGTTGGTCAACAATAACTGTTATAGAATCACAACCTATAACTATCTATGTATTCAGCATCACAATATCAAGAGATATTTAATCCAACTATCACACTATGATCTCAAGAGGCTATATCAAGCCTGCAGACACATGATGATCAACATTAACTTCATAATGTTTGATACCTCAATATATAAAATCAATGAAAACCCACTTTATAGAATCCCCCCAAAACTATGGCAGGATATTCATGCACATATATTATATCGACTGATGTATATCAATAGAGGACATGTGAAACTCCGTTCTCACCTCCTCTCGCAAAGAGACTAGAACCACCATTTGATGCTGAAAATGGATGACAACATTACATTAATTATAAAATCCATATAGTGCATCTCATGATGGTATATTTTAACATAGAACCCCTAGACTAGATTTATCCAAGCTAATTATATCTTACATATAAAATAAGTGGAGGAATCAATATCATAAATTGATGAAAAACTTCACCCATAGAATCTACCAGGGTCACCTACAAAAAATAAAACTTCATATATTCTTTCCATACTATGAGATAATATGACATATTAATCTAGGTATTTTCGACTATATTTCCATTCCTATGATTATATACTATCAAATTTTCAATTACCTATAGGATCTCCATAAAATGCCTCTATCTTAGGAAAATAGTTATCTACATAATGTGGTGCTTGAGACTATAATGGTCTACAAAACGAATATGATCATTCATAATATATTACTTGTAAATCATCATGGTTAAGACTACCACTTCTAACTCTTGTTCTTTAGTCATGTATTTCTTCTTGTGGTATCTCAACTTCCTCAACTAATAAAAATCATAGGTTTCCTCTGCATCAACACTAAATCCACAATTACTCTAAATTATTCACAAAACAATAAATATTAAAATCCCTCTTATGGTAATCTCAACACAAGAAAGATGGATAAAACCAATATTAAATATATTAACTCTCCCTAACACTACTCAATCCATATATATATATTTATTTTAAGGAGATACACACATCGATAATAATACATTGAACCTTCTATATTACCCCACCAAACAAGAAATCATTACACGTCTATTGAAATATTAGGTGGATCTCAAGAATGCACCTCATAAATCATTTTCGGTCCATAGAAAAAATATGTTCATATATTACAAGCCCCTAATAGAAACCTCACAGTCCTAGAACATTAAAATTCAGATATTACATGCCCCTAAGAGAAACCTCATAATGTATGTTTTGGGAAATAATTGTTTTATTTATCATACGTGTTTTGATTTGTTATTCATGATATTATTACATATATCATGATTTACATACATACAAAATGTAAAACATTATTTATATAACATAATTATTCAGTATAGAAATATATATAATATATAGATAAATTAAATGGAATACATCCTTCATGGAGATGCTAAGTCATACGTATGCATGAACGTTGTTTCTGTTTCCTTAATGAAATTAATTTAAAAAGTAAATGATATTTATATATATATATACATAAATACATTAGAATTATTATTTAAAATATTTAATTTTTATTTATTATATATAATTTATAATAATTATTTAATGGTTAATGTGAAGAATGAATTTCATCACATCGTGGAGACGGTAGGTCGTATGTATGCACGAGCGACGATATCATTCACTTATTGGTTAAATGGCATAGAACTGGATGCTTTATTAATTATAAATAAGATTTATCATGTTATATTCATTATTCGAATCCATTATAATCATCATTATACCCATCAAAATTATGTTTTGTTGAATAACAAATACACCACGGCGTGGAGACGGTAAGTTGTACGTACGCACGCATGGTGATATTGTTATCCATATGATGGATAAAATGGTGTATAAGGTTGTAACATAATTATAATAACAAATAAAAATGAATAAGATAATACATTTATTACATTAGTATGGAAATAACAAAATAATAGGAAGTATAAGAATAAAAGAATTTTGAAAGAGGTGATAAAACAATTACCTATTTTTTGAGTATCTTCTTTTGATTTGCACAAAAGGTATCCTTAAAATGGATTTATGCCCATATTTGTGCCTATAGGATAACTATAGGGATGTTGGGAGAGTAAATGGGAAGGTTTTGGCTGATAAAATGGCTTTATAGTTTTGATTAGAAGAGAAGGAGAAGTTTGGTTTTATAGGAGATGTGGGGGCACTTTTGAAAAGTATTTAAATATTAAATTATTATAAAAACAACTTGGTTTCTAATGGTCCGAAACACATTTATTTAGAATAGAATATGTGTATCATTCCACATCCTCTCAACCAATTGGTTTTAGATAAGTTTAAGTAACAAAATTAACCTCATCTTTTAGCTTATCCCTTAGTTAAAAACATTAACTCCTGCCATGTCCTCTTGTATATTCATAATAGAGAGTTTTCTATAGTTACTATAAAATGAAAATAGAACATAAAGTGGAAAATAAATGAAATTTATTTCATTATTTCAGTAATTTGGAAAAGAATAGATTTTTAGTACCGTTATATCATTTTATAAACTAGTATTTGTTTTAAAAAATCATTTATGACTATTTTGTCACTACTTAGTAACTGATTTTGTTAAAGTCATAAAAACTCGATTCCTTCAAAAACAAGGAATTAACTCATCCCTAGAATGTAAATTTCATCCAAAAAATTTGTGTATGTCATCAAAATGTTCAAATTACATTTTTTTGAATATTTATAATTTCATTTATTTGAATATTTCGTTAATAAGGTAATCACTACATCATCATTGTGTCAAAAATAAATTTATTTATTTAATGTCTAAAAATTGTAACTAAACTAACATGATGCAGTATATATTTTTATCCTTATAATTAATATTTATAGTTGAATATCTCATTTATATAAACCAAAATAAAATTTTTTTAGTAAAAATATACATGTTTGTGTTATATTTACCTTTACTTTAAACTAATTATTATAAATGGTCATTATCACACCCAAGTGGCTCCCAGGGGTCCTAAATTCAACCCAACAGATCTACTAGTCTTTCGTATCTCATAAAATAGGATTAGGGTATGTTTTATCATAGTTTTATATTATTATAATATTATTCTTTACCCTTATTTACATGATTTACACTTCAACCACAGAAATAAAAATAATTAATGATGTTACTATACTTAATATCTAAAAATAAAAGGTACCTATTTACGCAATTTGGGTATTATAATTCCAAATATTGAATCCATTTTATAAATTCAAAACACGTAATTGATTAAATTAATTTAAAATTAATTCCCATTTGTCAAACAAGAAAGAATGTTTTTAAGAAGTAAATACTATCAAAATATTGACATGTGTTTTACTCCAATTTGAATGTGAAATTACATCCAATGAACAACATTGGAGAAAATTATAAAAAAAATAATCCTATTACACTTTAAAACTTATTTAAAATATAACATAACTATATAAATAAATTAAATGAAAAGGTAGTTTTGAATTAAAATGCATTGTTTTTCATTATTCATTAAAAGTTGAATTTTATCAGAAAATTACCAAAAATTAAACAAAAGTAAATTTTGATGTATTTATTCCATAAATAAGTTTATTTTGTCAAATAATATATATAACTGTGTTAAAATTAAATTTAAATGGGTGTTCCATAAAAGACGGAAAAACATCATTTTTTTAAGAATACTTCTTTTATCCGAAAAATTGAATTTGCTGTTATATCATGTCTAAAAAATAATAAGGTTAATTTTAATGTGATATAAAATTAAAAATGTGGTAAATAATTTTCATAACATCTAGTTTATATCCTATTAAATAATAATATTTTAATAATATATCATTGTTTAGTGAAACTCGGAATTACATACAATGAAAGTATCGAGGAAGGTCGCTCTTGTGTGTAATGCAATACATGTCAATGTTGTGTGTCATGAAAACTTCATTTGGTGTTATGTATAATATAATCCAAAAATATTTCTTTTATACAATGAACATAATATATACTCATTGTTCCCAGAATCGTATGCCAACACGGTATTGCGTATAACATACGACAAGTCGGATTAGTGTGAAAGGAATGTTTGACTTAGTGTATTTCATGGTATACATGAAAATTCTAATTTATTTGAAAAAATGTCCATAAAAAAATTGGGTGTTACAGATTGAAATTCTAAGAGGATCGACCACATTTTAGCTCAAAACATCCATTTTTTAATGTTAATAATGAAAGATATATAAACTTGTTGAGATAAATGTGTGTTAAAATAATGTGACCACATGAGGTTTTGGATTGACCGTATGAATGAATTTTTAGGTTATAGAAACCTAATAATGGTAAAAGTTAGTATAATTATGTTTCAACCATCAAAATAAAAAAATAGGAAATGGAACTTTTGTACAAAAATAAAATGGGGTAGTATTTTACCCCTATTCATGATCAATCTCAATAGACCACTCCCTATCTCTTTCCCAAAAGACAATATCATGAAAGGGAATCATTACCCTATGATAAACATATAGTTTATGATTACTGGTGCTTATATACTCCAACGTATTAGATATGGATATTCGTGTTATAATGATTGATATTGAGGGACCCACTGATACTAAATAGGGTGAATCTATTTCCACCTCTATCGGCATGGGTCTCCCCACTTGAAGATGGTTGAAATTTGTGCAGATGAAGTTGACCCCGATCCCAACATCTGAACTGATCTATTTTGACATCACCTATTGAGAAATAAAATGTTTGCACATATGTTCATTGAAATATGATCTGATCCACTGTTGAAGAACACACATTAACATCCATTTTTGAAGTTTAAAATTTCACCACCCATGATAAAATAGCTCACCATTTTTTGAATCACAGTTAGTTCTAATTTATTGGACAACATGGGGATTGTAAAACTCAAGCCTAAGCTAAGAAAGATAAATCAAGAAGACACCCTTCTTATTCTTTTGGTTCCTCTGACACCTAATGCTTCAAATTTGGTTGCATTATGAGCAATTATTTATTTCTAGATATTTAAGACTTTAAATCATGTCTAATTTTTAATTCTAACACCACTCCATAAAAATAAAATCTGGTGAAATAATTTTGGTCCACACCTGGAATGTGGAATACCCCACATGAAAACATCACAGAAGGGGAGAAGTTATCAAAAACAATATCACAAAATAATCTACATGGAAGCATTCCATAAAATCATATAAGGATTAGAATTTGACGATTCATAAGGGAATACATGTTTGAATGATAAATGAATTTATACATTTTATATAAAAGGTATTAAAATCGGAATGAATAAGATTTTGTTGGGAAAAAATCCCTCAAGGTATCATTGAAGCATTTTTGAGGTGATTGTGTTTGTTGACAAAGTGGACATCTGAGTAGTGATTGTTGAAAAAGCAAAACAATGACATAAAAATTTGTTGACAAAGAGGATTTCATGGTGGAATGTCGAGTTCAAGAGTTGAGGTGAACGATCCATGTTTGATTCAATAACGTCGATAAAAGGAATGGATGATCTGGAGGCGGTACAAAAGAACAGATACAAGGTGGTGCCGTTTTCCAGTGTTTGACAAATTTTAGGGCCTGAAAATTGGCAAATGAAAAAAGTGTTTTTGGAAAAAGGACTTGCGGGTTGAGGACTTGGAGTATAGGAAACTTGCGCAGCATATGTTTTTCAAGATCAGAAGATCAAAATATGGCAATGTAAAGAGGTTCGCGCAAGATTGAGATTTAGTCGCACAAGTGTCTAAAATGACAGGGGACTTGCGCACCGAAACTGGGTCGCGTAGGTGACATGCGTTCCGTCGCGTAGGGTGGTCAGATTGCCTGTAAATACTGGACCACCCCTCCTCATTTTCAACGGATTTCAACACTTTGAGAAATCAGAGCTCCCGTCACGCACGTGTGGTGGTCGCACAAGTGGTGAGTGTGGGTCGTGCGGGTGAATTTGCGTGCTAGTAGTTGAAGTTGTGCGTTGGTGTTAGAAGTTGCGCACCGGTTGGCAGTTGCGTGCCAATATTGGTTTGGGCATAAAAGGAAGAGAGTCACGCAAGTTTGGAGTTGAGGAACCTTGAGTCTCGCAAGTGTCTGAGGAGGACTTGAGCGCCCGTTGTAACTTGCGCACCGATACTTGCGCGCCGAGATTGACTTGCGCTCCAAGTAAGGTTTTGTTTCAGCGGTGCTTCTCGGACTACGTGGAAGCTGGTACGTTTCCTGATACCTTCGGTACAAAGAGATATTCATCTACGGGTGAAAGTTGTACATCAACAGAGCATCTACACACAGAGTAAGATGCATTCATTCATGCAAATGAAGAGAACTATATGTCTATAAACTGTGAGTGGATTCCTTCCAAGAGCAGTGAGCTTAGGAAGAGGAAGAAGGTGATGCTCTCCACCGGCAGTGAGCTAGAGAGAGAGAGAAACAGGGAGTGACCCTTGGGAAAGCAGTGAGCTGACCCTAAACTTGTAAAGGCAGTGAGCGTGGGCTTAGAAGTGATCTAGCCCGAACCTTGTAATCCACAGCTAGTGAAGATTAGTGGAATTTGGTACGACCAGCAACTTTTCGGCGTATGCTCCTTGGACGTAGCCCTTTGCGGTGAACCAAGTAAAATGTTTGTGTCCTGTGCATACTTTGCTTTCTATTTACTTTGTGCAATAGGAAAAAGAGAGAAGAGAGTTTTGCTCAACAGCGAAACAAGATCAGAACGAGCATTATTTTTAAATTAGTCATACCCTGATTCACCCCCCCTCTTAGGCTATTCAGCCTTGTAGACCTAACAATTGGTATCAGAGGGAAAGGTTGAAAGTTGTTATTCTCTCAATGAAGGTCACCAATCATAAAGGGAATCCGATCTTCGACGGATATAATTTTCAGATATGGAAGAATCGGATGCAACACTATTTCCGATCTTTGGGAATGGATGTGTTTTCAGCAGCTATGCATGGTATCATAGCTGATATTAATAGTGGTGCTTTATCAGAAGCTGAGCATAGAGAGTTGGATGCTGATTCCAAAGCAATCAATGCCTTAGGGGGAGCCCTTTCTAATCCCATCTACATGAAGGTGATGTCATCCAAAACGTCACATGCCATGTGGGAAAATCTTTTGAATATATATGAAGGGGACACAAAAGTCAGAGAGGTAAAGCTGAAGGTGTTGTGGAACAAATATGAAGATATGAAAATGAACCCGACTGAGTCTGTTGACGCATTCTTTGACAGGGTAAACATTGTTTTGGAAGATATGCGAGGTCTTGGAGTAGTCATTGAAGACATAAAGATTGTAAAGCGCATCTTGAGGAAACTTCCACCTCGGTTCAATCCGAAAGTTTCAGTACTAGAAGATAAAGATCCAAAAGAGCTGACATTAGACAATTTTCACAGTACCTTGGTTGAATATGAAATGAGGAACGATGATAAGGAGGCTGTGGAAAAGGGGAAGTCTAAAGAGGTGGCATTTAAGGCCATAAAGATGTTCACCATTGAAGATTCTAATGAAGAAGAAGAGACGGATGAGGTGATGTCATTTCTTTCTTCAAATCTACAAAGAGGAAGAGGAAAATTTAAAGGTAAACTTCCACTAGCATGTTTTCGATGTGGAAAGGTTGGTCATCTTGCGGAAATATGCCCAAAGAAGTTTCAAGATGATGATGATGACGAAGAAGTTGAAATTCCCAAGAAGAAAACTTCAGCTTTTTTGAAAGGGAAGAAGCAATTCAAGAGAAATTTCTTCAAAAAAAAGAATCTTCTCTCACAAGAACTTGAAAGTTCAGATGAGTCTGAGGATAAAGAGGTTGAGGAAATGGAAAATTGCCGAGATCGTGGGGTAAATTCCTTGGTGGCGATTGTTGGAAGTTCTCAAAAGGGAGAAGAAGCTGATGCTAAAGAAGAAGAAGAAATTGAAGGGAGAGTTGATATGGAAGCCGAATTGGAAGCAGCTCTTGAGGAGATAGACGTATGGAGAGCCAAAACGAAGAAAGCCAATAAAGTGGTTCGTGATGCCAAACTCTATATGCAACAACAGGATGAAGAAAAGTCTGATCTGTTAGAAGAAATTGAAAGACTAAAATCCACAACACCAGAGAACTCAGAAAATATTGTTGAGTATAAGCTTAAAGTTGAGAAACAAAAGAAGGAAATTGATTGTTTGACTAACATAGGAAAAGATCAGGTTAGACGTATCAAAGAGCTTAAAGAAGAAGTGGTCAGTCTGCGACAAAAACTTAAGGATCAAGATAAACTCTTGACCCCCAATGTGATATCCGAAAAGCAGGCCATTCAGAAGATAGAGAAGATGAAAGCGGAGCCTAGCAGTTCAGTAGGGAAGAAGCAGCAATTGAGCTCAGATGTTAAGTTCATTTCTAGGATTAGTCAAAAACAAAAATTTGCGACAATTGCAGTCAGACCGCAAGCACTCATCCCGAAAGTGAAGGTTGATTTGGGCACAAAACAGAATCAGAATATTCAGAGATCTCAAAGGGAAAATCGTAGTGCTGAAATATCACGAGGGAATGCATCTTATATCAGGTGTTATTGCTGAGGGAAAATGGGATATTCACATTATGTGTGTTCCATAGCCAAGAGATACAGATGGGAACATGAACAGAGATAGCAGCCAAACAGAGAACGGTTTTCCAGAACACATTTTGAAGGACACTGTTTTTGGTGCGGAGGATTTGGACACATGGCTAGGTATTGCACTTCAACTATTCAGAGAAATGTGTCAAAGCAGAATAAAAATGTTCACAAGCAGCAGATCAATAAACCAACATGTGAGTTGAAAGTTCTAAATAGATTTGCAGCTCTGCAAGATGAGGGAGGTCCATCATACTCTGAGAAAGAACAGAAGTCTCAATCCATGCCGAGTGTGAAAGAAAAAGTATGGACCAAGAAGAAGAAAAATGAGAAGGCTGTGGTGGAAGAGATTGCCCTTAAAGCATCAGATCGATCTGGTGTTTGGATCCTTGATAGTGGTTTCACATCCCACATGATGAGTAATAAGGA
Organism: Viscum album; assembly: GCA_963277665.1. Classification (NCBI taxonomy): domain Eukaryota; kingdom Viridiplantae; phylum Streptophyta; class Magnoliopsida; order Santalales; family Viscaceae; genus Viscum; species Viscum album. The sequence goes on from OY728130.1 coordinate 926,110,826, forward strand.
TCTTGTTACAGGTATCAAATATGAAAAAGAAGGAGTTGTCAAATTTGGAAATGATGAAGGCCTGAAGATTGTTGGCTCAGGGAAAGCCAAGTTTGGGGGCAAAGAGATGAGACGTGATGATGTCTTGGTAGTAGAGGGTCTCAGTCATAACTTACTCAGTGTCAGTCAACTATGTGACTCTGGGAACTCTATCCAATTTACCAAGAAGATGTGTGTTGTGAAAGGAAAAGATGGAGCAGCTTTTCTGCAGGAAAAAAGGTCAAAGGGAAATCTCTACCTTGTAGGTGGGGAAGAAGGTACTTGTCTTTTATCCAGAGAGGAAGAAAACCAGCTGTGGAATAAGCGACTTGGTCATCTATGCCAACCATCTATGGAGGATCTCGTAAAATGTGATGCTACTAGAGACCTTCCCAAACTATCACGTGATCGCACTCATATGTGTGATGCTTTCCAACAAGGGAAGATCATCAGAAAGACATACAGGCCAAAGGAACAGAAATCAACTACAGTGCTCGAATTGGTTCATGCTGATGTATGTGGACCTATTTCACCACAATCTCTAAATGGGAAAAGGTACTATGTTCTTTTCATTGATGATTATAGCAGAATGGCCTGAGTATTCATCATTACCCATAAGACAGAGGTGTTCAGTTTTATAAAGCAGTATAGGAGGGAATCAGAAAAGATGCTTGGGTAGAAAATCCTGAAATTTCGTACTGATAACGGTACAGAATTTACAAACAGTCAGGTTGAAAACTATCTCGAGAAACATGGGATAAGGAATCAAGTATCATCAGTAAGAACTCCCCAACAGAATGGAGTGGTTGAAAGAAGAAATTGGATGATCAACAACATGGCCAGAACAATGCTTATTGATAAGGACCTACCAGAGAAATTTTGGAAGGAAGCCGTTTTAACATCGTTCTATGTTTCAAACAGGTCTCTGTTGTGTCCGAAGCAAGGGAAGACTCTGTATGAACTATGGTATGGAAAGAAGGCAACGTTGAAATACTATAGAATCTTTGGAATTAAGTGTTTCATTCTCAACAAAGAAAATCATAGGAATTTTGAGGCACAAGGAGATGAAGGGATATTCCTTGGCTACTCAGGGAAAAGTAAAGCATATAAATGCTTCAACAAGAGGCTGGGAAAAATCATTGAGAGTAATGATGTCACTATAGTTGAAAATGAACAGAATACTCAACGATCCAGTGAACAGTTCTTGGATGAAAGTGATGATGAGGAAAGCAACCCATGGGGGAAGAAGTTGCAGAGGCTGACTCAGAAGAAGATACTGATGATGAACAAGAAAGTGTCAAGTCTATATCTGCAAGGAAGCCAAAGAGTCGAGCTGAAATTGATAGACAGAATATCATTGGTGACCAGACAGCACCAGTTCAGACTCGAAGAATGAAGTCATTACAGCGGACATCATTTTTATCTCAGGTGGAGCCGAAATGTTTTTCTGATGCAGCTAAAGATGAAAACTGGGTTTAAGCTATGAATGAAGAGCTTGATCAGATTGAGAGGAACCAGACGTGGGATATTGTTTTGAGACCAGCAGACAAGAATGACATTGGGACTAAATGGGTCTATCGCAACAAGATGAATAAAGATGGAACTGTGATTCGAAACAAAGCATGACTAGTGTGCAAGGGGTACTCCCAGATCGAAGGAATAGATGTTGATGAGACATTTTCACCAGTTGCAAGGCTGGAGACAATCAGATTATTCTTGGCTATAGCAGTGAAAATAAAGTTTAAAGTGTTACAGATGGATGTCAAATCCGCGTTCTTGAATGGGGTTCTGGAAGAAGAGGTGTACATTGAGCAGCCAGATATTTTTCTTATTCATGAGGATGAGAACAATGTTTTCAGGCTGAAGAAGGCATTGTATGGGCTGAAACAAGCACCACTATCATGGTACTCAAGGCTTGATCAGTATTTGAAGAATCTTGGTTTTCAGCGTGGAGGAGTTGATTACAATATCTATTTTAGTAATGGAAGTAATCAACAGATGATGGTGCTGGTTTATGTTGATGACATAATATTTGGCAGATCAGATGAAGCTCAATGCAGACAGTTCTCCGAATTCATGAAAAATGAGTTTGAGATGTCAATGATTGGAGAGCTAACATTTTTCCTTCATTTACAGGTGACACAAAGAAGTAATGTAACTTTTATTTCTCAATCCAAATATGCCAAACAGGTTCTAAGAAGGTTTGGAATGGATAATTCCAAGGAGATGAAGACTCTGGTTTCTACCCGGATGAGATTATCAAAATATGAGGATGGAAAGGCAGTTAATATCATAGAATATTGGCAAATTATCGGAAGTCTGTTGTACTTGACCGCGACATGGCCTGATATTGTTTTCGCCACATGCCAAGCAGTGAGATATCAAAGTAATCCCAAGTAAGGTCACATTCTTGTAGTGAAAATAATACTTCGGTATATCAAGGGCACAGTGGCCTTCAGGCTGACATATAACGACAAGTCTCAGACAGAATTATTGGGATATACTGATGCAGACTGGGCCGGTTTAGCAGATGACAGGAAATCAACATCTGGAGGTGCATTTTATCTTGGCGGACTATGTATTTCTTGGTTGAGCAAGAAGCAGGATTTCATTTCATTAAGCACCACAGAAGCTCAGTATATTGCAGCCACTCAAGCATTCACACAGTTATTGTGGACGAAGCAGCTGCTTGAAGATATGAGAGTCGAAGTGAAGTCTCCGATCGGAATCCAGTGTGACAACTCAAGTGCTATAAATCTTAGCAAAAATCCTGTCATCATTCCAGGACAAAGCACATTGAGATCAAGTATCATTTCATCAAGGAGAAGGTTGAGCAGGGCATCGTGAAGTTGGAGTATGTGCCTACAGAGCTACAGGTTGCAGACATTCTGACAAAGTCCTTACCCATGGAAGCTTTTGAGAGGCATCGACTGGCTCTGGGAGTTCAGTCGATTCCCCGCACTTGAAATATTGTGGATGTGGGACCCCCCCCCCCTCCCCGAGGTATGATGTCTTTTTCCCTAATGTGCTGATTTGTGTTCTCTACTCTGTTACAGACTACAAAGGAGTGACCTTTGGGTTCGTTGACAAAGGGGGAGAAAATAGTGTTTGTTAAAGGGGGAGAAAATATTGATTGGGAGATAGTGTGGCTATTTGAGAAATCATGACAGATATGGGGAGAAGCTAATAGGTGGAGCAGCCAGAAAGGGGGAGCAATGAGAAAGGGGGAGTGTATTAAATCTGACGATGCTAAAAGTGATCGATCAAAGAATAGATATCACGACAGCTGAGGATCGCGATAAAAGCAGAAGAGTTGTGTTGGAAAGTGGTAAGACTATTTCCAAACCAAAAATTGGTCTTCCAAAAAATCCATCAACAATTGGTATCAGTTTAGTACAAATTGGCATCAGTTTGGTGTCAACAGTGGATGTCAGAGATAAAGTGATTCATTGATGAACTTTTCATTTACTCTTGTTTCTCACACCGAGCATTGCTCATGTGGGCTTAGAGTATGTGTTGAGTAAATCCTTGATCGCTATCAGAATTGCAATGAGGCAAATGGAGGCTGAATAATCAATGACGTATCTTTGTTTTGGAATAGTTGTCAATAAACCCAAAGGGGGATATTGTTGGGAAAAAATCCCTCAAGGTATCATTGAATCATTTTTGAGGTGATTGTGTTTGTTGACAAAGTGGACATCTGAGTAGTGATTGTTGACAAAGAAAAACAATGACATACACATTTGTTGACAAAGAGGATTTCATGGTGGAATGTCAAGTTCAAGAGCTGAGTTCAACGATTCATGTTTGATTCAAGAACGTCGATAAAAGGAATGGATGATCTGGAGGCGGTACAAAATAATAGATACAAGGTGGTGTTGTTTTCCAGTGTTTGCCGAATTTTAGGGCCTGAAAATCGGAAAATGAAGAAAAGTGTTTTTGGAAAAAGGACTTGCGCGCCGAGGACTTGGAGTATAGGAAACTTGCGCGCCATATGTTTTTCAAGATCAGAAGATCAAAATATGGCAAAGTAAATAGGTTCGCGCAAGTTTGGGAGTTGGTCGCGCAAGTGTCTAAAATGACAGGGGACTTGCGCGCCGAAACTGGGTCACGCAGGTGACTTGCGCGCCGTCGCGTAGGGTGGTCAGATTGCCTATAAATACTGGACCAACCCTCCTCATTTTCAATGGAGTTCAACACTTTGAGAAATCAGAGCTCTCGTCGCGCAGGTGTGGTGGTCGCGCAAGTGGTGAGTTTGGGTCGCGCAGGTGAATTTGCGCGCCAGTAGTTGAAGTTGTGCGTCGGTGTTAGAAGTTACGCGCCGGTTGGCAGTTGCGCACCAATATTGTTTTGGGCGTAAAAGGAAGAGAGTCGCTCATGTTTGGAGTTGAGGAATCTTGAGTCGCGCAAGTGTCTGAGGAGGACTTGTGCGCCCGTTGTGACTTGTGCGCCGATACTTGCGTGCCGAGATTGACTTGCATGCCAAGTAAGGTTTTGTTCCACCGGTGCTTCTCGGACTGCGTGGAAGCTGGTACGTTGCCCGATACCTTTGGTGCAAAGAGATATTAATCTACAGGTGAAAGTTGTACTTCAACAGAGTATCTACACACAGAGGAAGATGCATTCATTCATGCAAATGAAGAGACCTACAGGTCTATAAACTATGAGTGGATTCCTTCCAAGAGCAGTGAGCTTAGGAAGAGGAAGAAGGTGATCCCCTCCACCGGCAGTGAGCCAGAGAGAGAGATAAACATGGAGTGACCCTTGGGAAAGCAGTGAGCTGAACCTAAACTTTTAAAGGCAGTGAGCCTGGGATTAGAAGTTATCTAGCCCAAACCTTGTAATCCACAGCTAGTGAAGATTAGTGGAATTTGGTACGACCGGCAACTTGTCAGCGTATGCTCCTTGGACGTAGCCCTTTGCAGTGAACCAAGTAAAATTGTTGTGTCCTGTGCATACTTCGCTTTCTAATTACTTTGTGCAACAGTAAAAAGAGAGAAGAGAGTTTTTCTCAATAGCGAAACAAGATCAGAACAGGCATTATTTTTAAATTAGTCATACCCTGATTCACCCCCCCCCCCTCTCCGGGTATTCAGCCTTGTGGACCTAATAGATTTTGTATTTATATTGCAATACCCCGATCTTGGTTACCCAGAGTTGGTGAATTATTACATAACATTGGCATGATCAAAATAGATCAATTATAAAAATACAAATTAGTTTGGTATAGTTGAAAGTATTGGATACATACATAAATTTTACATTACATCATGAAATAAAAACAAAAACAACAACATTTTTTCCCATTTGAACACACATATATCCCATAGCCTATCCCTGCACGTCAACCATAAAATACTTCTTCACATCCTCAGAAAAATATTTCATAGAATGGGGTGATCTCAGATGCTTAGTAAGTGTAACAGTATAGCGGAAACTTTCATAAATAAGCATAAACATTTAAGGAAATGTATAAGACTAAAGAAAAATCCTTTTTAAACATAAAATTTGGAATAATATGGAAAATATAAATCAAAATAATTCCATTTATGTGTTCAGATTGATATTATACTAGTCTAAAAATCACATGTAATATCAATATCTAATTTCATAATGATGGAATGCATAATTCTGAACATCATAACCACATAGTCAAGGCCTCATGCCAGAACTAAAAATAAGATTTTATCAAGGCCTTGTTCAAAAACAATAGTTTGTCTCCTGGGACATACCGATGGATCAGAGAGCTATAGAGGGCTCCACCCATCACATACTAAGTCCAATGCATTCCTCAAATTAAAAGTTTGAAATATAATCTCAACATTCATATTAAAACTAGCTTGTGAAATGTCAATATTTTAACCACAAACCATGAATGGTATAAAAATAGCACATCCACAGTCAAAAATAACTCATTAAATAAAATATGAAATATTTTATTATAAAAAATTAACCTCAATTGGGAATAATGAAGGATATTGACATAGATAAAAATAATCATTAAAACTATTTGGGAGAAATATCCCTTTTTTCTTGAAAACATTTTAAAGTCACACTATTTATCAAGAAGCCGTTTAAAATAGATTTTTGAATCGAAGTGTCTCATAACACATTGAAACTTTCAAAAGGAATTTTTATTTTAAAACATTCATGTCAATTTAAAAAAATCCTTAAAACCATCTTTAAACATGGACATCAATGAGAAAGATTTAGAAGAATAAATCATTAAAACATTTAAAATGATATTTTAGTTAGTGTTCCTAACCAAATGATAGATGTTTGAATAAAAATAATTATGGTAATAAAAACATTATAATATCATGAAAATAAAAGAATTCATGATATACTATTTCAAAGTACAATATATACACCATATAAAGGTGAATTGGCGCATAACAACAAGGAAGTCTCGATAGAATATAAGTTGATATGAAATCCCTAATAAAGACCATATCCTTAGGTTAAGAATAAATAAATGATATAATTATGTGTGAAAAATATAAATACACTTAATATGATTGTATATTTAGTGTAAATTAATCGGAGGACATTCACACATATTCTTGTAAAAACAACACCAATGACTTGGATGTTTAACTCAATGAATAGAAATTGAGTTAAAATTAATCTTATCAAGTTCATATTGATTTATTGAGAATTTATCTATGGATTTATTATTTGTATCAAAGGTATATCCACATAAATGGGAGTGAAAATTACTATATAAGTAAATAAAAAGTGATTTCACACATAATCTTGGAGTAAAATAATCAATGAAGTTTGCGTAAAACTGAATGAGTGGAAATTGAAATATGAAATTCCCTTACCAATTTGATAACATAAAAAACATAAACCCCATGAAAAAAGTATCATAAAATTAGCATGTAAACACCAATAAAATAAAGTATATTACATAAAGAATAAAATCATGGGCTGTACATACACCACACAAAAGGTAATAGTTGCAAATATAGCATGAATCTCACGGAAATAAAAGTGAGATGAAAACCCCTTACCCTATATGATTCCTTAGTCGAAGGTACATTAACCTCATGTATAATAGTTAAATCATTTATATTAAATTATACAATAACCACATACATAATATGATATCGTATATGATCTTGTAATATTTCTTTGTTAATAATATTTTAGTAGTATCATTGTTTCTATTGTTAACTGATTCATTTTCCTTCATATGTTTTGTTACGTAAGTAATGTTTTGTACTGGATAGGATTTATTTGATTCATATAAAGACGTATATAAATTTCTAAAACATTATTTTTAATCATAAAATGAAAATTATTCTTTAATGGTTACGATGTGGAATGAATCTCATCGCGTTCGTGGAGACGGAAATCCGTACGTACATACGAGCGATAGTATCCTTAAATTGAAGGCGAGATCGTATATAATTGGATTTTATAACTTAAATAAAGAATAATTAACATGTTACATTTATTATTTACATCAATTATACATAACTATTATACCCATCTAAATAATTAAGTGTTGAATAATAACTATACCATGACGTAGATATGGTTAGTTCTACATACACACGTATGGTGACATTTTCTTTCATAGGATGTATTGAATAATGAATATGGTTGTACTATATTTATAATAAAATCATAGTGTGTAGAAGGGACTGGAGTTATTTTTTTTGGTATCGAAACAACAAATAAAGAGGAAGTGGAAAAAGAAGATAATTTTTAAATGGGTGATGAAATTATTACATCTTCTTCAGGTGCTTCCTTTTGATTTGATCAAAAGGGATTCTTAGGTTGGCTTTCTAATCAAAAGAAGGACTCTGAGATGTTGTGAAATTAGATGGGTGGATATTTGGGTAGGGTCATTTTGAGCCAAATGGATTTGGAGTTGTGAAATTAATAGAATGGGAAGTACCCATTTGTAAGAGAGGAGAGGCTCACTTTAGGAAAAGCTTGAAATATTATTTTCTTATAAATTTATTTTCCGTTTCTAATGTCTCCAAATGAGTTTATTTAGAGTATAAGGTGGGTATGAGTCTCCAAAATCTCAACCAATAGGTTTTAGACAGTTTTAGGTCACCATATTAACCTTATCTTTTTTATTAAACTCTTAGTTAAACACTTTTACTTTTACCATGTATTCTTGTATTATTATAATAAATGGTTTATAAACATAGTATAAAAATCAAAGAGAATCCCAAGTGGTTAATTATTTATATATCTACCCTTATATAAGTCTTTTGGCTGAAACTTAGATTTTTAGGAATATTATATCAATTAATAATATAGTATTTGTTTTAAAATTCATTTATGTCAATTTTGACACAATTTGGTATTTGATTTTTGTTAAATTCAAAAAAAAAATGATTATATAAAATAAAATTTATTTAATCAACCCTAACATGTCATATTATCTTATAAAATTATTTTAATTCATCCAAAGTCTCAATTTACATTTATTTGGATATTAATAATATCAATTATTTTAATATTTCATTAATAATGTAATTACTGCATTATCATTGTGTCATAATTAAATTTAATTATTTAATGTATAAAAATTATAAATAAAGAACTAATATATAGGAGCCCGTTTTATCATTCTAATGCATATTTATGGTTGAAGTTATCTTATGCATAACCCTGTATTAAAATTTTCTTAGTTATGAAACATTGAATTTAACACTTTTAACTCTTTTTTAAATAAAATAGTAATAAATGTCCAAATCTAATTCAAGTAGGACAAAAGGGTCATATTTTATTCCTAAGTTTGATTTTAGTTGAGAAACACTTATCCAATAGAATTATGATATGTGTTAGGGTAGTTATAAAATCATTTATACCTTTAATTACCCTATGTACTTTTAACCGTGGTAAATAAAAGTCAAAAGTTACTATTCATCCAAAATTATTTTCATTGTATTGAACCACATTATACTTACTGATATCAACCTTGTCTCCATGATTTTTTAAATTCAATTAACAGAAGTGGTAAAATTATGTTTTATGCAAATTTGTTAACGTGCCGAAAAGGTAGGTAAAAGATGTTAAAATAATCAATAAAATTTTATACATCTAATTTTATTATAAAATGACTCAAATGAATTAAATTGAACTAATATAGGTATTATGTATCTATTTTTACATAAAATTAATTTAAATAAAATAAATAATTATTAAAATAAAAAGTTTTTTTTTAAACAATAACGTATTGTTTTTCACTATTCATCAAAAATAGAAAGTTTTAAGAAAAAATACCAAAAATTCACCCTACAATAATTTTGATATTACGAATTCAAAAATAATTTCTATTTTACAAAATTATAAACATATAAGTTTCGTTAATTATTATAAAATTAATTCATGTTGTCAATACCAAAAATAATGGGATTTTAAAATGTAAAAACTATTAAAAGATTAACTTGTGTTTTTGTCAAATTTAAATGTGAAATTACTTATAATGACATACATTGTAATAAATGATAAAAATATAATATAATAATAATTATAAACTGTGGAAATTTATAATTTAACACTATAAATTTTTTTTAATAAAAAAGTTGTTTTCAATTAAAATTTAGTATTTTTTCTTTATTCACCAAAATATGAAAGTTATCAGAAAAACAACAAAAAATTATCAAAACTAAATTTTTATGTCCTGATTCTAAAGAAGAAGTTTATTTGATCAAATTAAATATATAAAAGTGTTTAATATTGTATTTAAAAAAAGTTCTCCATTAAAAGGCGGTAAAATTGCATTTTCTGAGAAATACTTCCTTTATCTGAAAATTTGAATATGTTATTATATTATATCTAAAAAACACATAATATGGATTTTAAAATTAAATGTATTATATAAAATTAAAAATGCAGTTAATATTATTCATAACCGCTTTCTGAACGGCTAGTTTGGTAAGTCATGGTGAGCTCGAACTCGGTGTTATGTATAGCGCGAGCTATTGAATTACATTAAAGAAAATTACTTACTATGAAATATTGGGGTGTAACATTATTTCCCCATTTCGAAAATTACATCCTCTAAATTATAAAATTGGGCTTGGGAACTTCGTTGAATGTCCCACATCAGAAAAAGAGTCAATAAAACTATCACTTTAAAATAATTAAAGAGAATTACAAAGTCCACCTGAGATAACCAATACTAGAATTCCATATAGGAAAACATTGATATGGAAGATAAACTAAGTGTCATATTCTGATGGAGATTGAAATAAAACATGATCAAAAGAAAGGTAACAAGAAGAAAACAACAAACTTGTGATGGGATAAACGGTCATTAGTTTCCCAATAGGAAAAGTAAAAGGACAACATTTTTTGTTTTAAGTTTCATTTCATAAAGTTGAGTAATTTATTTATGAGATTGACAAAGAACATAAAGAGATATACATACTTTATAAGTAGAGTTTCATCCTTTAATAAATTTCTACCACTAACTCATATTTTTCAAATGATGAGTATTCAAGAAGACTTGGTCACACCTAAAGCGCTAGAATCAACTTCAAAGAATCACATGACCCAAAAAGGATGAATTATATATTTCCCTTGTCTTTAGAGATTAACCAAAATAAAAATGGTCCGTACAAGATCAGATGATCCCCAAAAAGGATAATCCTTTATAGAAAGAAATACTAATCATAATTTCAAAAATTAAACCAACAATACCCAAAGTTCAATAAATACCAATCAATAAAAAAATTGTCCTTAAATACTTCAATATAATAGAAAATAAGATTGAAACCTAAAACTCAGAAGAATTTGATTACGTAGTATTCAACATTAAATTTTACCTCCAAATAACATCGAATAGTCTTAAAGTCACATACACAAAAGTAATTAACCTAATCACATATTCTCTATGATAAGTTAATAATTTCCATAAATAACCTAAATCTATAGAAGTCCAAAATAAAAAAATAGATAAAAATCCACCATTACTCTACAAATGAAGTCCCATAGTATTCTATGTTCCTTATTCATATAGTGTTCCCAACAGAGAAAACGTCTTCCAAAATAATATTTATCACTTAATCACCAAATCATTTTCCTATACTAAGGAAATCCATTGGTAAGACATAAGATCCCAAATAAAATTATTATTGATCAATAAAATTATTTAACTAAAAATAATTAGTTACACTAACCAGGGACTTCACGTAGTCCAGTGGTAGGTGATAAATCTCAGTCGCACTCTGGTAGTGGGTTTGATTCCCGCAGCTTTGTCTGATGTGATGGTTTGTCACATGGTCTTCTTGTTTTCATTTTTAAAAAACTATTTTTTATAACATTCCCAAAATGAGATAAATTCCTTAAAATATCCACAAAATAATTTAACGACAAATGTTATTTCATACCTCTCATTTTCATCCCAAAAATTAATAATCGGTAATTGCCTCAAATTCAAGGATCATGTAAACCCAAATGGTTATTTATAAATATATCCACAAAATAAATGAAAATTATTTATCAATTAGAATTTTCACATAACAAACTGCATCGTTAAACATACAAGAGAATAGTCTTCCAAAGTAATACCATACTTTCAAACATTTATCCATCCATTTATTTCCACATAGGTTCTTCCTTGATTTAGAGGTTATCCAGTAGAATAGGGATTTGACTCGGGTAATTCCAAGGTCCCTTACATTTAAGGAAAATGACTATAATTGGATTCATAGGGTCATTTTTGTTTTCTTCCATAGAACACTTTATTTTTTCTCAGTAATTCTTTACTTATTTTCCTTCTTTCCCACACATAAAGCATTTCTTTGTTCCATTGAGACACTTTCTTGGGTGTCTCCTTCGACATTTCTGGCATGATGGAAATTGTGCTTTCTTTTCTCCACGGTCTCCAATGCAGGAGATCTTATCATTCACCACATTTTCTTTTCTTTATTGAGTCCGAGAGTTGGTTAATATATATTTTGTTTATCCTTTTTTTCAAAACTAATTCAGCCTGAACATGATATCTTTTATGCCTATCAACATTCATTTCGTTTCTCATTTACACCACTGTTCCCACCTTCAAAATCTTGTTCAATGTTACTATGACTTCCTTGGAATCCAGCCATTGAAGAACACAAGAAAGCATAGTGTGAGTCATAAATTAATTTAGACAATATCATGACACCTTATTTTCATGTAAAACACCTTATGATTAACCAAGGTTATTTATTCTCATCCTATATTAAAATAATTCAAATTTGTTTGTAAATAAAATGTGAATTATCCTAAACATATCCCCTGGGAGTGTTGTAACCAAGAGTGTAGCAAGTCCCATTATCGTGTACCAGGATACCTTGGGTCAATCTCGAAACTCCTTGTCAGAGTTTTCACTCCTAGGTACATCTGTTCCAGAGCTAACTCTACCTGCTAGTATCCAGAGAGAGATGTATTTCTTGGAAAACCCGCATAATATTTTCATTACCAAAATTTTTGGATGTTCTTCTATATTAATCCTCAATGTCTATCTTAAGGTAATGTTCTCGAATCAGATTTTTTCTAAATCTAGTCTCCAAGGTTTGTAATAAACTTCATTTAATACCAATTGTAATACCATGAACCTAATTACCCAGAGTTCGTGCATTATTACATAACATTGGCTTGATCACAATAGATCAAGTCTCGAAAGACCGATTAGTTTAGTAGACATCAAATTACTAGATACATATATAAGTTTTAAATTTCATCATGAAATAAAAATAACAACAACATTTTTCACCTTTGAACACAATTATATACCTTATCCAATCACTACAGGTCAACCATAAAATATTTCTTCACATCCTGGGAAAAATAAAACATAGAAAGGGGTAACCTTAGATTCTCAGTAAGTATAACTATATAGTCGAAAATTTCGTAAATAAGCATAAACATTTAATGAAATGTATAAGACTAAAACAAAATCCTATTAAACCATAAACATCGGAATAATATGGAAAATATAAATCAAAATAATTCCATTTACATTTTCACATTGACATTCTAATAGTCAAATAATCACATGTAATATCAATATCTAATTTCATAATAATGGAATGCATAATGTCAGACATCATAACCTCATAGTCAAGGCCTCGTGATAGTAATACAAATAAGATTTTGTCATGGCCTTGTGCCAAGACACTAAATTGTCTCATGCGACCTATCGATGTATCGAGGAGCTATAGAGGGTTCCACCCATCACTTACTAAGTCCAATTCATTTCTCATATGAAACGTTTGAAACATAATCTAAACATTCATAATAAAACTAGCATATGAAATGTCAATATCTTAACCACAAACAATGAAGGATATAAAAATAGCACATCCACAAGTCAAACATAACTAATTAAATACAATATGGAATATTTTATTATAATAAATTAACTAAAATTCAGAATAATTAGGGATATTTACATAGATGAAAATAATCATTAAAACTATTTGTGAGAAATATATCCTTTTTCTTGAAAACATTTTAAGTCTCACTATTTATCAAGAAGCCGTTTAAAATATATTTTTGAATCAAAGTGTCTCATACCACTTAGAAACTTTTAAAATGAATTTTAATTTTAAAACATTCATTTCCAGTTAAATAAATCCTTAAAACCATTTTTAAAACATGACATTAATGAGAAAGATTTAGAAGAATAAATCTTTAAAACATTTAAAACGATATTTAAGATAGAGTTCCTGACCAAATGAGATACACTTGAATACAAATAATTGAGGTAATAAAAATATGATAATATCATGAGAATAAAATAATTCATGATATACTCTATCAAAGTATAGTACATACACCATATAAAAGTGAATTGGTGCATAACAAAAAGAAGTCTCAATGAAATGTAAGTTGAGATTAAATCTTTTATAAAGGTTGTATCCTTGGGTTAAGGATAAATTAATGACAAAATTATGTGCCAAAAATATAAATTCACTCAATATGATTGGATATTTAGTGTAAATCAATAGGAGGGCATTCACACATATTCTTGTAAAAACAACACCAATGACTTGGAAGTTTAACTTGATGAATAGAATTTGAGTTAAAATTACTCTTATGAAGTTCATAACGATGAATTAAGAATTTATAAATAGAGTGATTATATGTATCAAAAGTATATCTACACAAAGGGGAGTGGAAATTACTACATAAGTAAATAACTAGTGATTTCACACATAATCTTGGAGTAAAATAATCAATGAAGTTTGCGTAAAACAGAATGAGTAGAAATTGAAATATGAAATTCCCTTACTGATTTGGTAACTTGCGAAACATACACCACATGAAAGAAGTATCATAAAATTTTGATTTAAATACCCATAAATAAAAGTATATTACACAAATAATATAATCATGGGCAGTACATACACCACACAAAAGGTAATAGTGTCATTATAGCATGAATCTCACGGGAATAAAAGTGAGATGAAACCCCCTTACCATGTACATTTATTTAGTCGAGTGTATGTTATGAACATGTATAATAGTTAAATAATTTTTGTTAAATTATACAACAACCACACACATAAATATTATATCATATATGATCTTCTAATATTTCTTTGTTAAATACATTTTAGTAGTATCATTATTTCATGTGTTAACTTATTCTTTTCCTTTATATGTTTTGTTACAGAAGTCATTTTTTTATGGACAGGATGTATTTGATTCATATAAAGAATTATATTAAGTTATTAAACATTATTTTTAATCATAAAATGAAAATTATTCTTTAATGGTTATGATGGGGAATGAATCTCATCGCGTTCGTGGAGACAGTAATCCGTACGTACGCACGAGCGACAATATCATTCAATTGAAGGTGAGATCATATCTAATTGGATTTTATATCATATATACCGTATAATTTACATGTTATATTTATTATTTACATCAATTATTCATCATTATAATACTCATACAAATAATTATGTATTGAATAACAATTATACCATGGCATACAGACGGTAAGTCGTACGTAGGCACGTATGGTGACTTTGTCATTCATAGGATGGATAGAATAATGAATATGGTTATACCATATTTATAATAATATCATAGTATATAGAAGGCACTAGAGTTATTATTTTGGTATGGAAACAACAAAGAAAGTTAAAGTGTAAGAATAATTTAACTTTGGAAGTGGTGATGAAATTATTACCACTTCTTCGGGTGTTTCCTTTGGATTTGAACAAAAGGGATCCTTAGGTTGCCTTTATGATCAAAGAACGGACTCTAGGATGTAGTGAAAGTAGTTGAGAGGATATTTTGTCAGGTTTTTTTCATGTCAAATGGCTTAGGAGGTGTAAAATTAAGAGAATGGGAAGTACCCTTTTATAAGAGAGGTGAGGGTCGCTTTAGGAAAACCATGAAATATTATTTTATTATAAATTAATTTTAGGTTTCTAATTTCTCTAAATGGGTTTATTTCTATTATAATTTTGTATGGGTTGAAAACCACTCTACAAATATTTTTTATGAAGGTTTAGGTCTCCATATTAACCTTATCGTTTAGATATAACAATCAGTTAAATAGTTTAACTTTTACCATATATTCTCGTATTATTATAACAAATGGTTAATAAACATACTATAAATATTCAACAGACCCCCAAGTGGTTAAGTATTGATATATCTACCCTTTTATAAGTCCTTTGGATGAAATTTATATTTTTAGGAATATTATATCAATTAATAGTAGAGTATTTGTTTTAAAAACTCATTTATGTCAATTCTGACACTATTTGGTATTTGATTTTTTTAAAGTCCTAAAAATGTGATTACATCAAATGAAATTTATTTAATAAACTCTAACATGTCATATTAACCTAAAAAGTTTACTTTAATTCATTATAAGTCTCAATTTACATTTATTTGGATATTTATAATATGAATTATTTTAATATTTCATTAATAAGGTAATTACTGCATCATCATTGTGTCATAATTAAATTTAATTATTTAATGTATAAATATTAAAATAAGGTACCATTATTCAGGAAATATTTTTTTTCTAATAAATATTTATATTATAATTATTCTTATGTGTAACCCTATATTAAAAATGGTTTAGTTATTAAACATTGAATTTAACACTTTTAAGTCTTCTTTAAATAAAATAATAATAAATATCCTAATCTAATCCAAGTGGGCCAAAAGGATCATATTTTATTCCTAGGGTTTATTTTTGTCGAAAAACACATATACAATAGAATTAGGATATGAGTTAGGGAATTTATAATATCATTTTTATCATTGATTACCATATTTACTTTTAACTATGGTAAATAAAAGTCGAAAGTTACTATTTACCAAAAATTATTTTCATCTTATTGAACCACATTATACTTACTGATATCAACCATTTCTCTCGAATTCATGAAATTCAATTCATAAAAGGGGTAAAATTACGTTTTATGAAAATTTTCTAACGTCCCTAGAAGGTAGGTAAATGACGTTAAAAAATTCAATAAAATTTTATACATCTAATTTTATTATAAAATGACTCCAATGAATTAAATTTAAAAAATATAGGTAGTATGTATCTATTTTGACTTAAAATTAATATATATAAAATAAATAATAATTTAAATAAAAAGTTGGTTTTTAAACAGTAACGCAGTGTTTTTCCCTATTTATCAAAAATTGAATGTTTTTAGAAAAATACAAAAATTCACCCTAAGATAATTTTGATATTCCGAATTCAAAAATAATTTCTATTTTACCAAATTATAAACATATAAGTTTCATTAATTAATTTAAAATTAATTTCCATTGTCAAAACATAAAAATGGGATTTTAAAAAGTAAAAACTATTAAAAGATTGACATGTGTTTATGTCAAATTTAATTGTGAAATTACTTATAATAACTAACATTGTATTAAATGATAAAAATATATATCTAATTATACTTCCAAACCATTCAAATTTATAATTTAACACTATAGATTATTTTTATTAGAAAAGATGTTTTGAATTAAAATTTAGTATTTTTTCATTATTCACCAAAATATGAAAGTTGTCAGAAAGACACTAAAAATTTATTAAAACTAAATTTTTATGTCTATATTCTAAAAAATAAGTTTATTTTGTCAAATTCAGTATATTAAAGTTTAAAATATTGGATTTGAAAAAGTTTCTCCGTTAAAAGGTGGTAAATTTTCATTTTCTGAAAAATACTTCCTTTATCTGAAAATTGAATTTGTAATTATTTTATGTCTAAGAAACACATAATATGTATGTTAAAATTATATAAAGTATATAAAATTTAAAATGCAGTTAATACTATTCATAACTTCTTTCTGAACGACTAGTTTGGCCAGTCGTGGTCCACTCAAACTCGGTGTTGTGTGTAGCACATGCTACTAAATTACTTAAAAGAAAATAACTTACTATGAAATATTGGAGTGTTACATTCTTCCCTCCTTTTTAAAATTTAATCCTCAAAAATTTAAAATTGGGCTTGGCAACTTCATTAAAATCCCTAAATCTGAAAATGATTCAATAAATATATCGCTTTAAAGAAAATAAGGAGAAGTACAAAGGTCACTTGAGATAACTGATACTAGGATTACATGAAGGAAAACATTGATATTGAAGATAAAATAAGTGTTAGGTTCTGATGGAGAGTGATAGAAAACATGATCAGGAGAAATTTAACAACAAAAAAACCACAAACTTGTGATGGAAAAAATGGTCATTAGTTTCCCAGTAAGAAAATTAAACGGACAACGTTTTTTGTTTTAAGTTTCATTTCATAAAGGCGAGGAATTAATTTATGAGATTGACTAATAACATAATGATATATGATTACTTTTTAAGTAGAGTTTTATCCTTTAATAAATTTCTACCACTAACTCATCTTTTTACCCAATAATGAGTATTACATATGACTTGGTCACACCTGAAGCGCTATAATAATATTCTATAGAATCACATGACCCACATAGTGTAAACTATATATTTCCCTTGTCTTTAGAGACTAACCAAAATCAAAATGGTTAGTAGAAGATCAGATGATCGCCAAAAAGGATAATCCTTTAGAGAAAGAAATACAAATCTTATTTTCTAAAATTAAACCAACAATCCCCAAAGTTTAATAAATACCATTCAATAAACAATTGTCCTTAAAATCCTTCAATATAATCCAAACTAGGATTCAAACCCAAAAGTCATAAAATTTTTATTACGTAGTCTTCCACGCTAAATTGTATCTCCAAATAACATCGACTACTCTTAAAGTCACATACTTAAAAGTATTTAACCTAATCACATATTCTCTATGATAGGTTAATAATTTCCATAAATAACCAAAATCACCATAAGTCGACAATAAAAACATAGATAAATATCCACCATTATTCCTCAAATGAAGTCTCATAGTATTCTATTTTCCTTGGGCATATAGTGTTCCTAACAGAGTGAACGTCTTCCAAAATAACATTTATCACTTAATCACCAAACCATTTTACTATACAAAGTATATCCACTTGATAAGACATAAGCTCCCAAATAAACTTATTATTGATCAATAAAATCATTTAAGAAAAAAGAATTAGTCACACTAACTGGGGACTTCACGTAGTCTGGTGGTAGGCTATAAATCCCAATCGCACTATGGTTGTGGGTTTGATTCCCGCAGCTTTGTCCGACTTGATGGTTTTTCACATGGATTTCATGTTTTCCTTTTTAAAAACTATATTTTATAGCATTCCCAAAATGAGATAAATTCCTCAAAATAACCATAACATAATTTAATTACAAATGTTATCTCATACCTTTCATTTTCATCCCAAAAATTAATAACATGTAATTGCCTCAAATTCAAGGATCCTATAAACCAAAATTGTTCTTTATAACCATATCCAAAAAAGAAAAGATAATTTTTCCTCAAATATAATTTTCAATTAAAAAACTGCATGGTTACACATACAAGAGAATAGTCTTCCAAAGTAATCACATACTTTTAATCATTTCTCCATCCATTTGTTTCAACATTAATTCTTCCATGACTAAGAGTTTATCCTCTAGAATATGGTATTGACTCGAGTATTTCCAAGGTCCCTTACATTTATGGAAAATGATAGTAATTGGATTATTAGGATCATTTTTATTTTCTTCCATAGTACTCTTCATTTTTCATCGGTAAATTTTTACTTTATTTCCTTATTTCCCACTTATAATGAATTTATTTGTTCTATTGTGACACTTTCTTGGGTGTCTCTTTCCACCTTTCTGGCATGATGAAAATTGAGCTTTATTTTTCTCCCCGGTTTCCACTACTGGAGATCTTATTATTCACCACCTTTCTCTTCTTTGTTGAGTCCGGGAGTTGGTTAATATATATGTTGTTGATTATATTTTTGGAAAACCGATTATCCATGAACATGATTTCTTTTATGCTTATCAAAATTCCATTTTATTTCCCATTTCTACCCCCATCCCAACCTTTTACATCATGTTCAATGTTAATACGACTTCTTTTGAATCCATCCATTGGCTATCACAAAAAAACCTTGTGTGAGTCATAAAATCATTTAGAGAATATCATGACACCTTATTTTCAATCTAAAACACCTTAAGATTAACCAAGTTTATTTATTCTCATATTATATTAAAATTCTTAAAATCGGTTTGTAAAGAAATTGTGAATTATCTTAAGCCTATCCCCTAATAGTTTCGTAACTAATAGTGCACCAACGCCCGTTTTCATGTACTAGGATACCCCGGGTCAAGCCCGACACACCTTGTCAGAGTTTTCACTTCTAGGTATATTTGTGCCAAAGCCGCCTCTACCTGCTCGTATCCAGATAGGGATGTATTTCTTGGAAACCCCACATAATATTTACATTAACAAAAATTTTGGATTTTCTTCTATACTAATCCTCAATTTCTATCTTAGGGTATTGTTCTCTAATTAGAGTTTTTCTGAATCTATTTTTCAAGGTTTGTAATAAAATTCCTCTGATACCAACTATAATGGTCCGACCCTAGTTACCTAGAGTCGGTGCATTATTACATAACATTGGCATGATCACAATAGATCAAGTCTCAAAAGGTCGATTAGTTTAGCAGCCTTGAAAGTACTAGATGCATACATAATTTTTACATTACATTAAGAAATAAAAACAACAACAACAACATTTTTTCCCCTTCGAACACACTTATATCCCTTAGCCTGTCCATGGAGGTCAACCATTAAATAATTCTTCACATCTTGGGAAAAATAAACCATAGAAATGGGTCAGATCATATACTCAGTAAGGATAACAATATAGCATAAATCTCATAAATAAGCATAAAAATTTAAGGCAATGTATAAGACTAAAACAAAAGCCTTTTTAAACTTAAACTTCATAATATTTTGAAAAATATAAATCAAAATAATTCCATTTACTTATTCACATTGATATTCTACTATTCAAATAATCACATTTAATATCAATATCTAATTCCATAATGATAAAATTCATAATGTCGGACATCATACTATATAGTCAAGGCCTCATGCTAAGACTATAAAAACAATTTTGTCAAGGCCTTGTTCGAGGACACTAGTTTGTCTCATGAGACCAAACGATGCATCAAGGATCTATAGAAGGCTCCACCCCTCACTTAATATGTTCAATGCATTCTTCGTATGGAATGTTTGAAACATAATCTAAACATTCGTATTAAAACTAGCATATGAAATGTCAATATTTTAACCACATACCTTGAATGGTATAAAAATAGAACATATACAGTTAAACATATCTCATTAAATAAAATATGGATGATTTTATTATAGTAATTTAACCTCAATTGAGAATAATGAAGTATATTGACATATATGAAAATAATCATTAAAACTATTAGAGAGAAATATCCCATTTTTCTTGAAAACATTTTAAAGTCTCACTATTTATCAAGAAGAATTTTAAAATAGATTTTTTAATCAAAGTGTCTCATACAACTTTTAAACTTTTAAAAGGAATTTTAATTTCAAAAAATTCATGTACAATTAAATAAATCCTTAAAACCATTTTTAAAACATGGATATTATTGAGAATGATTTAGAAGAATAATGCATTAAAACATTTAAATGATATTTTAGTTAGAATTTATAACCAAATGAGATATGATTGTATAAAAATAATTAAGGTAATAAAAACTTTAAAATATCATGAGAATAATGTAATTCATGATACACTCTATCAAAGTACAGTATATGAACCATATAAAAGCGAATTGGTGCATAACAACAAAGAAGTCTCAATGGAATATACGTTGAGATGAAATCCCTTATAAAGACTGTATCCTTAGGTTAAAGATAAATCAATGAAATAATTATGTGTGAATAATATAAATACACTCAATATGATTGGATATCCAGTGTAAATAAATTGGAGGACATTCACATGTATTCTTGTAAAAACAACACCAATGACTTGGATGTTTAACTCAATGAATAGAAATTGAGTTAAAATTACTCTTATCAAGTTCATATCGATGACTTGAGAATCATCAATGGTGCTATTATGCGTATCAAAAGTATATACACACAAAGGGAGTGGAAATTACAACATAAGTAAATAAATATTGATTTCACACATAATCTTAGAGTAAAATAATCAATGAAGTTTGCATAAAACTGAATGAGTGGAAATGGAAATAAGAAATTCCCTTACTGATTTGGTAACATACCAAACATACGCCACATGAAAGAAGTATTATACAATTATGATGTAATTACCCATAAATTAATGTTTATTACACAAATATTACCATAATGGAAAGTACATACACCACACAAAAAGTAATAGTGAAAAATATAGCATGAATCTCAGGGGAATAAATGTGAGATGAAAACCCCTTACCTTGTACATTTCCTTAGTAGAGGTTATGTTAAACACCTATATAATAGTTAAATAATTGTAATTAAATTATACAATAATACCATTAATAAATATGATATCATATATGATCTTCTAATATTTATTTGTTAATAATATTTTAGTAGTATCATTATTTCGGGTGTTAACTGATTCGTTTTCTTTATATGTTTTGTTACGTAAGTCATGTGTGTTACGGATAGGATGTATTTTATTCATATCCAGAATTATATTAATTTCTTAAACATTTTTTTTCGTCATAAACTAAAAATTATTCTTGAATGGTTACGATGGCGAATGAATCTCATCGTGTTCGTGGAGACGGTAATCTGTATGTAGGCACGAGTGAAAATATCGTTCAATTGATGGTGAGATCATATATAATTGGATTTTATATCATATATAAATAATCATTAACATGTTAAATTTATTATTTACATCAATTATACATCATTATTATACTCATCCAAATAATGAAGTGTTTAATAACAACTACACCACGACATGGAGACGGTAAGTTGTACGTATGCATATATGGTGACATTATCATTCATAGGATGGATATAATAATAAATATGGTGTTAAAATATTTATAATAACATCACCGTATGTATAAGGTACTGGATTTATTATTTTGGTATGGAAACAACAAAGAAATAGGAATTGGAAGAAGAAGTTAACTTTGAAAGAGGTGATGAAATTATTACCTCTTCTTCAGGTGCATCCTTTTTATTTGATCAAAGAGACTCCATAGGTTGGATTTATGATCAATGGAAGCCATCTAGGATGTATTTAAAGTAGTTGGGAGTATATTTGGTCAGGGGTTGGCCGAGCCAAATGGCTTTGGAGGAGTGAAATTAAGAGAAGGGGAAGTACCCTTTTATAAGAGAGGTGAGGGTCACTTTAGGAAAGCCTTGAATTATTAGTTTATTATAAATTATTTTTCGGTTTCTAATAATTAGAAATGGGTTTATTTCGAGTATAAGGTTTTTATGGGTCGAACACCACTCAACCAATAGGTTTTGGATAGGTTTAGGTCACCATATTAACCTTATCTTTTAGATTTAACTTTTTGTTAAATAGTATATCATTTACCATGTATTCTTGTATTATTATAATAAATGGTTAATAAAATTACTATAAAAAGTCAATGGAACCCCAAGTGGTTTGTTATTGATATATATACCCTTATCTAAGTCCTTTTTCTGAAACGTAGATTTTAGGAGTACTATATCAATTAATAATATATTATTTGTTTGAAAAACACATTTATGTGAATTTTGACACTATTTGGTATTTGATTTTGTTAAATTCCTAATATCTTTATTACTTTAATAAAATTTCTTTAATTATCCCAAACATGTCATATTAACCTATAAAATTAGTTTAATTCATCATAAGTCTCAATTTACATTTATTTGGATATTTATAATATCCATTATTTTAATATTTCATTAATAAGGTAATTATTGCATCATCATTGTGTCATAATTAAATTTAATTTTCAAATTTATAAAAATTATAAATAAAATACCATTATGTAGGAAATAATTTTATCTTTCTGATGAATATTTACTATCAAATTTATCCAATGTATTACCCTATATTAAAAATGGTTTAGTTATTAAAATTTGAATTTAACAATTTTAACTCTTCTTTAAATACAATAATAATAAATTTCCTAATCTAATAAAAGTGGGCCAAAAGGATCATATTTTATTCCTATGGTTAATTTGGGTCAAAAAACAATTATCCAATAGAACTAGGACATGTGTTAGGGTAGTTATAATATCATTTTTACCTTTAATTACCCTATTTACTTTTAACCGTGGTAAATAAAAGTCAAAAGAAACTATTCACCAAAAAATTATTTTCATCTTATTGAACCAAATTATACTTACCAATATCAACCGTGTCTCTCTTATTTTTTAAATTTAATTCACAGAAGCTATAAAATTACGTTTTATGCAAATTTTCTAACGTGCCTAGAAGGTAGGTAAAAGGTGTTAAAAAATTCAATAAAATTTTATACATCTAATTTTATTATAAAATGAATCAAATGAATTAAATTGAACTAATATACGTATTAAGTATCTTTTTTGACTTAAAATTTATTTCAATAAAATAAATAAATATTTAAAAAAAATCGGTTTTTATACAATAACGCAGTGTTTTTCACTATTCACTAAAAATTGAAATGTTTCAAAAAAAATACCAGAAATTCACTCTAAGATAATTTTGATATTATGAATTCAAAAATAAATTCTATTTTACCAAATTATAAACATATAATTTTCATTTATTAATTTAAAATTTATTCTTATTGATAAAACCAAAAAAAACTGGTTTTTAAAAATTAAAAACTATCAAAAGATGTACATGTGTTTATGTCAAATTTAAATGTGAAATTACTTATAATGACCTACATTGTATTAAATGATAAAAATATAATCTAACTATACTTACAAACCATTGAAATGTATAATTTTACACTATAAATTATTTATATTAAAAAATTTGTTTTCAATTGAAAATTTAGTATTTTTTCACTATTCACCAAAATATGAAAGTTATCCGAAAAACACCAAAAAATTATCAAAACTAAATTTTTATATCATGATTATAAATAAGAAGTTTATTTTGTCAAATTTAATATATAAATGTTTCAAATATTATATTTAAAAAAGGTTCTCCACTAAAAGGCAGCAAAATTGCATTTTCTGGAAAATACTTCCATTATCTAAAAAATTGTATTTGTTCTTATATTATGTCTAATAAACACATAATATGGATGTTAAAATTATATGAAGTATATAAAATTCAAAATTAATTTAATACTATTCATAACTGAATTTTGAACGGCTTGTTTGGTAAGTCGTGGTGCGCTCGAACTCAATGTTGCCTGTAGCATGAGCTATTGAATTACTTTAAAGAAAATAAATTACTTTGAAATATTGGGGTGTTAAATATTTTAATAAAAAAATAAAAAAAATTGAATAAGTTATGGAAATATAGTTAAAAAATAATGGGAAAGCAGGTGATGAAGCAGGACCACAGCAAGTAAGGAGTAAGACCATTCTTGTAGTTGTTTTTGAGGATGTTTGGAAGCTGTCATAGGGACTTCTTCATTATTATGGATTTATATTTGTTTCTTATGTATCTCAATTAACATTTTGGATACATTATATCATTTTTTAATGTTTCTGGAAAAATTAGGATATGAAAATGAGATTGAGCTATTAGAAACTTTTAGTTTATTCAGTGAATCAAGTGTAGATAAAGTTCTCCCTTTTATCTGTTCGGTTTGTATATGTACATTAATTTATAAAAATCACTGAGTGTTGTTTTGGTTTTTTTGGTTACTATATAATTTTCATCTATAATTTTATATAATAATTGTAAAGTCCATATAGTTGTAGCATAATAAGAATAGGTGAGAAGTTGTTTTTAATCTGACAATTGTTTTTCATTGAGTAGACTAGGGGATTTTTGAGTTGAGAAGCTAGAAGATCCATCCATCTACATGTTATTCATCCTATATTACTTTCCAACCTATTTTTTCCATTCCATTAACACCTAACAATGTTATAATAAAAAAATGACTTAATAAATACCAACCAATTGAATTCCCCTTTTTCATATCCATACTTCTTCTCTATTTGTCTATAATCTCTATTCGTGTTCAAGCCATGTTGATTGCTCTCCTTATTCCCAAATATTTTCACTCCAATAATTTCATCACCACAATTTCTTCCATATTTTTACTTTTTTACTATCACATTTTTGTAAATAAAATTACATTATCATAGCCAACATTTCTTTCTAAAATTCCTTCCCTATAGACCAACCCATAGTCACTACTAGAAACTTTTTAAGTAGGGTTCATAAATATTTAATTACGCATGAACCTAGTGATGACCAATATTCTATCCAATATATTTCACCATATCTAAGGATGATCTTGAGAGACTTTGTATATATATATACAAAAAATTTATAGTCTTCTGAAAATGATGTGAATGAAAACTAGGTCATCAGCTGAATATCTAGAGGAATTTTACCAGAAATAAAAAAAGTGAGTCTTCTATAAATTTAGTTGAATCATAAAATGATAAATCTTTATTAAGATCCTAATAATTAGTAAAATGAATAAAATTAACTAATAATGAAATTAAAACATACCACAACTTGGTAATGATAAAATGGATAGATTCAGGATTATGGATTTTTGGGTGCCTACATGTCAAACAACTCATCATGCATTAAAAAACCCTAAGGTATATACACTATGACATTAATCAAACCTAATTTACAATTCTCCAATCCAACCATGTATTACCTAATAAAGACTCACTAGAATTCATTTGTTACTTCTTTGTAATAGTGTAACAACTACCACATAGGGGTTTGAGAGAGGAAGAGTTAAAGTTGGGAAACATCTTATTTTTCTATAAAAGGAATGGATTTTTCCCAAAAAATGGAAAAATAAATTTTTGATTTCTGGGACCAATTTTATAATTCTTTATTTATGAAATTTACCCTAGGAGGATTATTTCTGATATTAGGAAAAAAATAACTAGATTTTTACAAGATACGGGAGAGTTGTTCCATGAAGTTTGGGTCATTTTCAAGGGTTTGTTTGGAAATTACCCAACCACTAATGACCACCGAAATTTCTCATTTACTCCTTAAGAAATTTTCTTACACCATAACATAAAACATTGGTTGATCATTCTTCTAGAGTATATTTCTTCGATAAAACTACAGTGGAGCTCAAATAGATTTTCAAAAAAATTACATATAATTTGAAAAAAAAATACTTTATAAGTCAAAACATGTTTAGAAAATAAACGACACCCACTCCCCAATAATAACCACATTCTACTAGATTTTAAAATTAAAACACTAAAAATATGAATAGTGAGAATTGTCACAAATTTGGGATGTTTACCACTCACAATCATGTTGCCCAAAATTTGACATGCCTTTCCAACTCTTTAAAAATTTTAATTTTTTCAGGTATGGCCCCATAATGAAACATAAAATGGAATATTTCACAAAAATTACAACCAATGATATGAGAACCACTCTATCCTTTTTTGGTTAGTGATATAATTGTAAATACCTAACACTCCCCCAATTTTATAACTACTTAGGCATCAATTCTAACCCTAACCAAGGTCTGAGACTTCATTTTCTCAAGATGAATTCAAGAATATGTTACAAAAAATGATTGATAGGTTCAATGAAATAAATAAATAAAAATTGTTAATGTACAACAAGAATATAGTTTTAAAAAGCTACAGTTATAAGTAGGATAGTTAGTCAGAAATGAAGACGGTCAAGATAACAAACATTTCCCAACACTAATGAGCCAAAACCTAGGGATAATTCCATGGAATTCACAAATAATAATGGTATCCAAACTAAACTATAATTTCATAAAGATATCAAATCTTCACCCAGTTAAAATAATTATTAAATGGAAAAATAGTCTCTAGAAGCTATAAAATAAGTAAACTTCAATTGGCCCTCTAAAATTCTATTGAATCATATTTTACCAGTTGAAAAATAATAGAAAAAAAAATTAAAATCAAGAACAATAAAGTATATAAAAATAATGAAGAATAATATTAATGGATACCTAAAATTTTGAGAAACCTTTCCCAAATCATTCCCTTCCCACATAGAATAAAAATTGTCATTCCCTTCCCAAATCATTCCCTTCCCACATTTTAACACATGATTGATAAGATTTGACTTTTCTTACAAGATTTTTCTTGGTAATCAAGGATAATCTTTAGGATTTGATTTTTTGGGATGATCACCAATCTAGGTTCCCTCATACTCAAAGTGACAATTTAGAGGAGATAAAATCTCTATTTCAAGATTAAAAACTTCTTGTTGTTTTTTATTGTGAAAAGTACATGGTTTTTGATTTCTTCATATTTCTCACTACTATAAGTTTTCCTAATAAATTTTCATAGAACCCTAAGAAGAATATTATTTAAGAGATAAATTTTAATTTTTGGAATGATCCTCTATTTTTTAAAATATATTTTTTAATAGAATTTTGATGAGTTGTGTTCCTGAGGAAGTGATGCTTCCTTTTATTGAGAGTTTCCATTCATCTTCTTCGAAAGCATATCATGGTAATAATATAACTACTCAAAAGTTTTGACAATCTAGTTTTCATTGGACCACACAATTTAAGGATCTATAATTATTTTTATGGGAAATGAAAAATAATAATGACTTGATAATATGGGTAGGAAGAAAGAGCTTCCCTATAAAGAAATTTTAGAGGTTGAAATTTTTTATGCTTGGCGGATGGACTTTATGGGACCTTTTCCTTCCCCGTATAGGAATAAATATGTCTTATTTATTTTATAATATCTATCAATGTGGGTTAAGGAAGTGGTATTTCCAATCCACCAATCTATTAGTGTTATTAAATTCCTTAAGAATAAATTTTTATCAAGATCATGTGTGCATATGGTTTTCATTACTGACAATGGGTCTCACTTTAAAAACAACATATTCACAACGTTGATGGAAAAGTATATTTTTTTACGCAAAACTAGTATAAACTATCATCCATAGTCAATTGAACATGTTTAGGTCTCTAACAAGGAATTGAAATAAATTTTCTAAATAATTTAGTACTTCTCTAAGAAATATAGTTCCCGAATATTGAATGAGTCATTATAGGATTATATGACTGCCTTTAAAACCTGCATTTCAATGTCACTATATAGGTTTCATTTTGGAAAGTATTTTAATTTTACTATGGAACTGCAACCCAAGTATTTTTGTGAAAAAATGCTTTATATTTCGATTTTAATTCTCATACTGAGAGAATATTTCATAAATTAAGTGAATAGGATGAAATAATGAGGGAATATTACGACAATTCACAATTCTATAAAGAGATGTAAAAATATTTTCATGATTCTATAATTCAAAATAGGCACTTTGAAGTTGGTCAAAATTTTCTACTCTTCAATTATAATAAATTGTTTCCTAGTAAAATCAATTCCAAGTGGTCTATCCCATTCAAAATTCTGTGAGGGTTGATAAATAGAAGTATTTTATTAGTTGGGATGATATAATTTCATTCCTAATCAAACTCTAATGATTGAATCATAACTTTGATGGGTATATGATGGTATTTTCTTCCATATCCCACCTTTGATGTTGAACTATTTTTGAATTCAAACTAAAGAATCTAATCATAGTACTTCATAGGAGTCAACCCATGGTTTATTTCTTTATTTTCTGAATTTTCTTTTATTTTTGATTATTATATGTGTTCTTTTTTCTACCTTATTCTTACCTCGTCATCACAGTTGTTTAACTAATATTAAAATACTATTAATTTTCTTGGATCCAAATTCTAACTAATTTCAAAGTCTTATGGGAGTTTTTTAATCAATCTTTATGGATAAAACTCTCCCTAACTCAAATATAATGTTATTTTCTTCTTCAACATTTTAAATTCTACATGCTAATGTTTATATTTTTGAATTATAGGGAGGATCTGATCATTCTAACCAAATGGTTATTCATAGAGGAAAATGGGAAATTAAATCAGACTGAACATTAACAATCAATCTCCATATTCAAGAGGGTTCTGTTTTTTCTACTTATTTTAATCTCCAGATGCATTCTATTTAAATTTATGTGTGAGGGGATAAACCTTTATTTTCTTTTCCAAAATAAATTTTAAAAATAATTTTCATACACTAGTATTTATCATTATTTTTTTAGATTGTAGAAAAATTATTTATACTAAATTTGAATTCTAAATGTCACCCTAAAACAATAAAATAAAACAATGTTGTTTTTTCAGTTTGATCGGTTCTATGAAAACTATGATTTCTACTATTTCAGGTAAAACCATCATAACTCTATCAAAAACTAAATTGTAAAATTATTTTGAACTCTATTTTTCTCCTACCATAGAATTAAAAATTGGGTAAAATGGTTATATTTTAGTGGGGGGGATAGGGGAATTTCTTTGTGCCCTAAATTTACTTCAATTTTTTCCACATCACAGCATCCAAAATATATTTCAAAATGATTCCATTTTCAATTAGCTTATATCCTTTCATAATTAATTATTATTTTTATATATATAGTATAGTAAAATAAGAACTTTATGTTTCATGCCCTGGGGAAAAATTTTGGAGTCATTTTTTTGATATTTCACTAAGTCTAAATTTGTGACGATTGAGTGATTTTTGATTGATTTTTTACAATACGTTTATAAAAAAAGTTGTCAAAAACTAGGAAATTGATTTTGATTGGATAGATTATTGTATAATTAGATCTATAAATTGAGGAACCATTAGTGTGACTTGGACCAAGATATTAAGCCTTGGTAACATGGAACATCGTAGAGAGCTAGTTCTGTTGAGGGTAATATATATCCTTTGAAAATAGATTAAAATTAGAAAATTTGGATCCCTTAGTGGGTCTCTTAGAGGATTTCAGTGG
This sequence comes from Viscum album, assembly GCA_963277665.1. Taxonomy (NCBI): domain Eukaryota; kingdom Viridiplantae; phylum Streptophyta; class Magnoliopsida; order Santalales; family Viscaceae; genus Viscum; species Viscum album. The sequence goes on from OY728130.1 coordinate 926,141,216, forward strand.
GTGTGTTTCTGTTAATAAAAAAAATTCAATAAGTTATTTTCATGGAGCTATTCAAAAATTTATGTCTTCGAAAAAAATCAAATAAAGAGCCTTAGACAAAAATGGGCTCATTAAGTTTAGGTAATATTGAACCAATATAAACAAGGAGATAATTAATTTATAAGATAATATTTCCAGTTCTGTCAAAAAAATGTAAAGTGTAATATTTTTTTGAGGAAAAAAATATATGGTGAATTCTTTTCTTACTCTTATTATAGATTTAATTTCACTTGGGTCACCCTCATTTGTACTATTAGAACTAGATTTTGAGCTTCAGTTAAAGTAGGGAAGTGTGAATAATTAACATAAATAAAATGAAACTATTAACAGATGATTATTCAAAAACATAATTTAATTTGGTTATATGTTTTTGAAACTAGGAGTGATGACCATCAATTTTTCTTAAGATCATTTGTAAATAGATAATTGAATGAGTTGAATATAAGGCCCCTGCCTTAGACCTTACTTAATCTTGAGTTATCACAAGATTACACGTTGAGGATCTTTTCGGGTTTAGAGTTTTAGAGAATTAGATCATAAAACTTGCATTACATTCCACATTTAAACAAAGTGGTTTCATAAAGATAGTATTCTTCATTCCCATCAATGTAAACATATTTAAAATAAAACATGGATTCATTCTTGAAACTTCCTTGACACTATCATCATATCATGTACCTTTCCATTGTCCTGTGAAAAACATTTCAAAAAAAACATGGGATGAGCATAAAAAGCTCAGTAAGGGATATAAAAATATGGAAAGGAAACATGGGTACATATATACATAAGGATGAGATCATACTTTACCCATAAAACATAATCACTTTAACATACCTCATCAAATCATGAATAAATCATAGAAATCATAAGACAAAAAGGTAACTTGAGGCATTCATAACATTCTTACGTAGGGAGTAACCCTCTTGGTTACGTTTGGAATAACCATCACAGTATATTCCCTAAATCTCTTCGAAGAAACCTTAACATTTCACTCCTTCTCGTTACCCAATGCATTGGAGAGCTATGTTGGGCTCACCTGCCCTTAGTTTATCCCGGAACCACCCGTCTTCATAATAATGCCCAAGAACCATAACATAATCGTATCACATAAAACATGCATAAAGGAAACATAACATTTCCACATTTCAATCACAAGATATCAATACAACACAAAAAACATTGTGAAAACCATTTTCAATGCCAAAATAAAAGAAAAGTAAAACATGGTATTTATTTTTCTTTTAAAAAGAAGGTATGGCTTGTAGAGGAAGCCGAAACTCAAATAACGGTCACGACGGCGGAGAAGTCGTTGTCGCTGCATACGTACGAAAAAAACATTCCCATTTGTCATTTATTAAATGCTTCGTATAAAAAAGATTCCTTTTGAATAAAGGTAAAAGTCAAAGGGGTTTATACACCGTACAAAAGAAAGTTGTGTATAAAATAAAATATGCCTCAATGAAAGAAGATTAAGACGAAGTCCCAGACCTCGTATCTGACTTGACCCGACCATTCTTTAATCTCCTCAATAATAAACTTGAGTTAATCTCTACTTGCTTAAGAACTTTTTTCAAGTTCATTATTCCTTTTGTACCATGTTATGAACATCATGTAATCATTTAAGTTAATAATGTTCATTTTTTCGGTATTTGGTTCTTAAGTCAAAAATAGACTTCTTACACTTACATGTTGTTAATTTGGTCAAAGGTACGTTATATCCAAAATGATATTAATGATTTGGATAACATATATATCATATATATTCATCATATACATGTATTTATAATATTACATCACATTTAGAGGTAAGAAATGAAATGCACCGTTCATGGAGACGGTAAGCCGTACGTACGCATGAACGCTACTTCCATTTCTATTTCGTATTTTCCGGAATGGAATCATAATGATATAAGAGAATATTATAATTCCAGTATAATAACATAGATAATATCATTAACTTTATCCTTTACACAACCCATATATGGTATTAACGAATCAAATCACTTTCAGGGGGCGGTAGTCCGCACTTCCTAAAATGAAGATATCGTGTTTACCCATAATGGAAACCATAAAGGTATGCCCAAAATGAAAAAAAAACAGAATCTTAAAGAAAACATAAACATATTATATATCATATATAAAAATTTTTACATCATAATGGCCACCTTTGAAGGTGTTAAATGAGTATTGAACAATCATCATTTCGGGAGGCAGAATTTCGCCATCCACGGAAACCGTATGTTCTTTAACCATTTGATGTAGTTGTGTGAGAGTGTAGCTAAAATAAATATTATAACAACATCCTAGTATATTGAAGATACTGTTTTTGTTACAAAAGAAGTAAATAAAAAAGATTTTAGGGGGTTGGAGAAGCAAAATAAAACAAATGAACATGAGAGAATGAATTACCTTTAAAAGTGTAACTCCTTTTGATTTGAGCCTAAAGGATTCCTTTGAAAGGATTATTCCCAAAGGGAATCCTCTAGGATAAGGAGAGGGATGTGGAGAGAGTACATGGGCAGGTTTTTTCCGAGCCAAAGGCTTGAGGAGTGTGTGAAATGAGGTAGAGGTGGGGGCCTTTTATAAGAGGAGAGGAGGGGCACTTTTAGAAATCATGAAACTATTATTTTATTTTCAAAAGTGTTTCGAATTTATAAGGTCCCACATTGATATATTTCGAAGATAAGATGATAAGGCTTCGCAATATACCCAACCAATAGGTTTTGGACATGTGTAGGGTTTAGATATTACATTATCGTTTCATTTTATTTAAACTGTTCATTAATGAGGTCATCGTTGCATCATCATGATGTCATAATTAAATTAATTTATATAATGTCTAAAAATTATAAAAAAATACTATGATGTAGGAAATCTTATTATCTTTCCAATTACTATTTATAATCAAAAATCTGATCTTTATAACCCCATGTAAAAATTGTTTTTGTAAAACATATGATGTTTGTGTCATTTTTACTTTTACATTAAATAAAAAGTTATTTATGTCATTTCCCAACCAAAGTGGCTCCATGGCGTCCCCAAGTTGACCCGTGGCTTGTCTTGGTAGGCCATGACACAACCAATTAGGGTAGGACATGTGTCAAACTCATCTCATATTGTTAAAGCAATATTTTTACCTTAAACTACACTAATTGCCTATAATCGCGATTAAGAACTTAATAAGTTACTATTCACCAAACAATTATTATAATCTCATTGAACCACATTTTAATTCTTAATGACAACCATGTATGTCAGATTTTTGAAATTCAAAACACAATGATAGAAAAATTTCATTTAAACGGAAAATCAGTTTTTATAAGTACCACTTAGTGGTTTCACTATTCATCAAAAATTGAAGTTTTTCAGAAAATTACCAAAAATTCATCCTAAGCTATATTTGATATTCCGAATTCAAAAATGAAGTCTATTTTACAAAATTAAAAACATATAAGTCACATTAATTAATTTAATAATTAATTCCCGTTGTCCGAGCAAATAGCGTGTTTTTATAAAACAATAAGTATCAAAAGATTGACACCAGATTAAGTCTAATTTCAAAGTGAAATTGATTTCAATGACCATAATTGGATAAAATGGTAAACATATATTCTAATTTCACTTCAAAACCAATTCAAAACATAATCTAATCATATAAATAAATTAGATCAAAAAGCAGTTTTGATGTAAAATGCAGTATTTTTCACTATTCATTAAAAAATGAACATTGTCAGAAAAATACCAAAAATTCACACAAAGTATATTTTGATGTCCCAATCATAAAGAATAAGTTTATTTTGACAAACATAGCTAATAAAATTGTCAAAATATAGATTTAAAAATGGTTTTCCATCAAAAGGCAGTAAAACAATCTTTTAAAAATATTAGTGTATTCCATGCTTAAGATGGGATTTATTTTCATTTTAAGCCTCTAAAACACTATCTTAATCATTAATAGACATAGATAAAAATATCTATTATTCATTAATTACTTGGGATGTTACATTGAATTACCCAAGAGTGCAATTGATTATCTCTGGGGGAATTTCATGTGGTGTTATCTTATCCCATTTTTCTTACTTTTATTTTTGTGACATATATTTTTTTGATATTTAAATATTATATATTAAAATATAATCTATTAAACTTGAAAATTTCTGATTGAATCTTTTGTCCATTTAAAATCATAATGTAAATTTTCATGTTTCAATGCCCAATTGATTATAGTTCTTAGTGTAACTCTTCTGTGACCTGTTAGGTAATTATAATGAATTTCAATTGATAATTTAAATGATGATTAACTCAAAAATATTTTTTGTTTAGCTTCCATGTTTAGAATATGGATAAGGGTCAAAGAAACTATGAGGGAAATAGGATCAATAGTGTTACTTATGTTTTCTCTTATTCATAAAAAATGAAAATCTCTTAGAGTCGACATACATGTATTAGAATCAAATGCACATGAAAATGGATCAAACGTGCTTCTACCTTATAGTTAAATATATGATCAATTTCATGTAAAAGAGTAATGATATCACGATAAATAAAATCAACTACTATTTAAAGTTGATAAAGGAAAGTAATCATGCCTTGATGAGATTGATTATGTGTTAAATCAAATATTTAACAGGTGGTGTTAGATCGACCATAAGAATAAGTTTTGAAGTGACCAAAAAAATGGAAAATAGGGTTATAATTATGTGTATACCTTTATAATAAAAAAATGAAAAGGAACAATCAATACAAAAGGAAAAGGAGGAAGCATTTTCTTGATGTTCGGGGTCAATCTCGATCTACCACACCATATTGGTTTCCAAATATAAAAATCTTGAAATAATAGATTGATGTTGTGATGAGCCTATAGTTGAAGGTTACCAACACTTCCATCCTCCATCAAATCATATCGGGATATTCTAGTTTCCATGATCGATAGTGAGGGACCAATCAGTACTAAAGAGGGTAATGCCAATGCAACCTCTGTCGACACAAGACTCTCCACGTGAAGATGGATGAAAACTATACAGACAAAGATGACCCTATTCCTAGAACATAAACCATTACTTTATTAAATATCCTATTGATAAATCCAATGGTCATTCATAGGCTCATTTTATTTTGTGTTGTGATTCTACTAGAGAACCCATGTCTACATCCTATGATTATTCTCGATGTTACACCACCCATGGTCATCCAAAAATAAATTTTTCAAATCACTGTTGGGGGTGTTTTACAAGCCATCATAAGGAGCATAAAACTTGATCCTAAGTTAAAAATATCACACTTGAGATGAACCCCTTTTTAATATTGTGGTGTCTTTGACACCTGAGACTTTGAATTTTGTGGCATGATGATTTGGGAAATTGTTTGAGTTGTTGATGCCTTTAAAGAAGGCCCAGTTTTGATTCCTAAGCCTGCTTGTTAAAAATATAGAGTATATAGATAATGTTATTCCCCAACCAATATGTGAAACACCTTTTGTGATGTATATGGGAAAGAGGATAATTTCTCAACAAAATATCTCCAAATAATTCATATGGAAAACGTCCAAGAAATCGCACATGTGTTTCAAATTGAGGAGCTAGTAAGATGTACAAGGTTTATTGATAAAGGGATGAATAATTGTTAAGGAGAAAGTATAAAAGGAGGAAATATTTATATTTTATCGATATATGAATATAGAATTTTTAAAAATGAGGAAGATAGAGTTCGATACAAAAAAAAAAGACAGGTGACAAATAAGGAACACAGTGAGCTGTGAGTTGCACCATTCATGTTATTGTTTCTAAGGATGTTCAGAAGCTCTCATATTTACTTATTTATTATTATTGTTTTATATTTCCTTCATATTTATATCAGTGATTATTTTTATAATTTAGATAATTTTGTTATAGTTGTTTTAAAAATTAATATAGGGTAATCATATTGATATGGAAGAAGATTTTACTTCAGTCAAAGCATTAAGGGTTGTAGAAAACGGGAAATTTTATTTGATCAAGTAATATACATCCTTAAATTGTATAAAATGTGTGATTAATAGTTTAGTTTAATTTTTCGTATCTAATTTTCATCTAGAATTTCATCTAAGATTAGGAAAATTTATTTTGGGGTAACACAATAGGAACAACTTAAGAAGTTTTTTCTGATCTAATTGCCAATTCTTCATTGAGTGGATTAGTAAATTTTATAGTCGAGAAACTAGAAGATCCATCCATCCATAAATTAGTCATTATATAGAAATTTCTAGCCTCTTTCTACCAATACAGAAACACCTAAGTATGAATGAAGATAAAAAAAGAAAAAAAAATATTGATATAATAAAATCCATCCAATTAAATCCCTCGTATATATCTGTGTACTTATCTTATTTTTTTTCCTATGATATCTATGATCATTCTTGTCCTGTTGATCCCATTCGTCTTAATTGTTCTCACTCCATTGATTTCATCAATGCCATTTCTTATATATTTTCACTTTTTCATGTAACAGTTTTTGTATTTTTTAACAAGGTCACACACAATACTCATTTTCGGAAGTCCATCTGTATAGATATACCCTTATACAGTACTATACTATTTTTAAGTAGGGTTTATAAATATTTAATTTTTCCTAAACCAAGTGAATACCTAGGGTCCTACCTATAATACATGCCACATATTCATTTTTTAAATTCCATAATTATGAAATTTCATTTGATTATGATCGGATGAAATATTATATAACACATTTTACTCCATGGTTATTATTAAGTTATTCCTTATGATTAACTTCCTTGGTAAAATACATAAATCATGAATATTTTATGATGGATGTGAAAATATTTTGCTCCAATGCATTAGGTAAAACTTTAGTCTCATGAGGCTTCATGTATGGGATTATGGAGTAACCCTAATCCATTATGGGTGTCATACCACCTTGAGATGTTATCCAGGTAGTTAGTCTTGACTCATGTTTATGTGATGTTATTTTTTTCTTCCTAATTTCCTATGATACCATGATCCTATAATTCCATGTTCTTTATGTTATGGTCCCATGTGACTCAATCATGATCCTTCTCATTTATGATATCATTTTATACTTTTGATTCACATGTTATGTTTCTTTATCGTGTTATTACCTTACCCCGAATCACTTCTCAACCCTTTAATTTGTATATTCACTAGGTTTCCAATTCATTTTAAGAGATCAAAGATATCTAGTAGGTCACTAATTTAATGAAAATTAATTTTTTATGTTTATTTTTTTATGTTTTTGAACCTGGTTTTCTAAATACATAAGAAATCATTATCTATGGCTTGTAATTATGGGATTTTTATGCTAATAGTTGTGGAATAATATGTTTAAAACTCTTTGGCCTATAAATATAAAATTTTTAATAAATTCCACATGAAATTTATTCCCCGCATTACTCATACTCTCCTAGTAGAATGAGAATGGATTTATCTTAATTAAATCTACAACTAGTGATACCCAACTCTTATCATCAACTCACTATTCTATGAGAATATATCCATGTCATGTTCACAATTATATTTTCTCATTCATCATCCAAGGAATTCATTCACAAAATATTTCATCCTTAGACTTCTCACGGTCTTGTGGTACAACATTCCAACTATCAAAAGGTGTGGGGCCTTGGCCACTAGGGTTGATGATGTCGAATCCTTTATTGGAATGGGATAATGGGATATAAAATATTCCATCCATGGATTCCTCCTTGGAGTTAATCACCTAGTCTGAGTATCCCTAATATATCTAACACAAGTTCATGAATCATGTTATTAGATCCATATTCGAATGGAAACCCAAAAATTATTTAACATTATACCATGATAAGGTGGGAATCTATGAATATCATCCTCGTATGAGGTTGTGAGGGAAAAATATGCACCTAAAATAAGTTTTATCATATAAAAACGTTATACCTACCATTACTGTCATGATAAAACATACCCTTGATGCCCAAGGTCTCCTAGACTCATCACCTAAGTAATATTATGCTCTTTACACATAGTCTCCCACATTTTTGATGTGAGGAATGTGAAACTTATCATGGTAGAAAACTTATGTTCATCACTTATGGATTCTTGGGTTCATCACATAGTGAACCATGTTCTCATCATACAAGGTAATAGTCTTAGAATTTTTAACTAATTAGATAATTAATATATTAAAAATGCATTTCATAAGGTTATTATGATCCTCACATAATGCTTCTTATGCTCATCGCATAAGGTGGTATGTTAGGATTTTCACCTAAGTAGAGGGACAAGAGATGGAATTCTCAAAACATGGGCTTATTAGGCTCATTAAAAAAGATTCCCTAGTCTCATCACCATGTTCTATATGTAGTAGGTGGGGTTAATATGGTTAAATATGATGGATGGTGGTTCCCATATACATTTTTCATGTATTTGTCATCACCTATTTAGATTTTAGTGTGGACTATTCCACATATAATCACTATATATGGGTCATTTCATATTTAGATTCCATTTTGGATATTCCAACTTTTTATAATCACATTGGGTTAATTCATTGGTTTAAATTCTATTGGGTATGCTTCTCATATACACTCATCAAAAATTAGTTTGGGCATAAGTTACCATATTATGGCGATAAAAAATCTATTTTGGATTCAGAATTGTTTTGTGAGAGGTTATGAAAACTCTAGAATGATGATAAAACGTTGGATATACCGTCTCTTGATGGGGAGGGAAATAGTATGGAAATGGTGTGATCATCTCAGTCTTGTTACCCTGGGCATCCCACTGTATAGGGGAAACACTATTGTTGGGGAGTTTATATTGATCCTTTGAGTGGAATCCTAAGTATCATGTTTTATGCATGAATAAAAATCCATGTAGTTTGATTAAATTGATTAAGTTTTTGTGACTGGACCATACCATGCAATTTAATTTCATACAGTACGGACACTTGCATCCCATAAAAAGTGGAAACAGGGGATGGTGTGGGGATTATGCATTGGTTCTACCTAAGAACTAGGTAGAATCATCTCATGTTGACCCCATGATGAATCTTATAATCATCATACAAAGAACTCTATTCTTAGCACACAAGGCATCCTACGATCAGCATATAGGTCATCCTATGCACATCTCATAGGATAAGGCTTCAGTTTAATGTCTAGTGCTGAGGACATTGTAATTTAATCTAATATTGTATGACTAGAACATTTTTGTATGTAGATTCTAGGCTTGTATATTGCTCATTAAGCATGGGGATCATGTGTTGATCTTCCCATTACCAATTTTTATGGGAGGAGATAAGGAAATCGGGGTCTTATATATATTCATAGAGGAAAATAGTGGGTAGGTTCCCCAAAGATCACATGGTTCGGTCTTATGTATCAATATAATAAGATTATTTGGAGGAAAAATGGGAAGAATGTTTTCCCCATTAGGAAACATATAGGAGTCCCAATGTGATAATTATTATTCTTCAGAGTACAAGGCATAGAGATTTCCAACCTGTTATTAGTTTAAAAGTTTCAACCACAACGTTCCATGATACCAGGTGTGCATGTGTACTTGGAATGAGTAATACTAGATATGGTGGATATATGGGCCATGAGCACTCAACATTGGTGAAACTATTTTTTTGTGAATGGATATGTAAAATTTAGGTAACCCATGTGGATTTCAGGAAATATACAAGTTTCTTCCAAATCAGAGTTACAACTGATGAGGGCCACCTGCATATTTCTTATTTCCAGATTTCCATGAAAAGGGTTTTTCTAATGATTGGGGTCTACTAAACCCCATTGTTGTGAAAAAAAAATTATTTATCCTAAATGGTGTTTTTTTTATATGAAAGTTCCATGAAACTCATCTCAAACAAGCACCAATAATTTGGAGGACTCATAAATGGTTATTAAAGAAAGATCTTCTCCTGTTAGAATCCATGGGTTCTGGTTCATGAATAGAAAATTATAATGAGTAGAAAGATTCAATTAGAAGTCCTAAGGACATATCTCCTTGAAATGAGGGTTAGATGGGGTATTTATAAACATTAGGGTTATGGAATATATGTTTCATGGAATATTATTGTCTTTGGGAAGGTTCAAGTTTCACAGTATTCCGAATTTCAATAAACAAATCTTACCCTTTACAAACTCTACCCCAATGCAAGGATTTTGTTCTTTTCATCCCATATTTTCACAAATTAGTTGTTTATAGACTTTGATTCTATATTAGACATGATTTTTAGTGTAAATAACATGAATGTGGTCCATTTAACTTGTGTATGAGATGTATTTGGATATGTATAAATATAAATTTATTTTAAGTTAGGTTAGTGATATACAATGTATCTTGAAAATAGTTATAAATCAACATCATTTAGACATATTAATTTTATAGAAGGAATATTTTTTATAAACTAAATCATTAAATCCAAGTTTACATTAAAAGGGAATAAAAAAATATAGGACAATTATATTAATTTCCATTTAAGAATATTATGTTATAAGTACCTTTTAAAGTTGATATTTATCCAGACATCAATCATCCAATGGGGTAGGTTCATGCCAAAGAATGGTTTCCAAAAAATTTCATGTGTAATCTATGATTATAATGAGTTTCACCAAAGATTTAGCTGCCTTGTGTCTAGAATTTAATTTCTATTTTACTTCAAATGGAATGATTGACAGTTAGGACACCAGAGGAATAATCTTATGTTTTTCCATATGATGGATTGGGAAAGGAGTTGTTCACTCAATGATCCAAGAGTCAAATATAATATTATTAGAAAAGTTTCCAACAAAAATAACTAATTTGATGAGATTCATTCCTAATCAAGTTCATTTAATACTGAAATATAGATCTTGTCCAACTAATGTATATGGATGATTTTAAAAGGGGACATTATTTTAGTGGAATCAAATCTTGTAAAATTACTTATTTGATAAATGTAAAATATGATACTCATATGAAAAAAAATATTATATATTAGATTATTAGAATCTTCATAAAAAAACAATACATTGTATTCAGTCATAGAGAAAGCAGAAGCTTAGTGTTAGAAACCATTTAGACATGTAACCTATGAATATTTCTATATCAAGAATTGAATTATATTTGTTAGAGATGTAAATTCCTTGGTAATAAAGTATTATAATTGTTCAACAATTGAATCTAGAAGATTATGAGAAGAATAAAATGATTCAATTGAGGTTTCAAAATGTATTAAATGAAATATGAATATATAGGCTTTAATCTCCACTCATATACCCAATATGATTGAGTTAACCAATGATAAATAGAGAATGAGGATATTCTCTAAGTATTGTTCAAATGTTTTAAATCATTTGGTAATAATAATTGGAACTTTTATTCCAATTTCAATGTATTCAAGAATACATTATCGTATTTCATCAAATTATTGTGGATAAATGTGCATTGTGTGTGATTTCTATGATCTAATATTGTTTTGATATTACAAGTGGGTAAATTTTTAAACTAGAAGATTAAATGTTTATGTGAAATTCAAAAAACATTCTTGGAGTAAAAAATATTCGTCATCGAATCCTAAGAGATATGTTAATAACGAGGATAAATGATTCCATATGTAATATAATTGTCTATAATACCTAAAAGGGTTAGGAAACAATGTGGAATATTAATGTCATCCATTAGTATTATAGAAAATAATTATTTTTTGTGAAGGGTATATGTGAAGTATATATTCCATCGAGATCTTAAATAAAATTATACGATGTGTCTATTTCATATATTATGACATTCATGTTATTGTATGAATTTTTAAAGGTGTATTGTAAGTTATGTTATATGATAACATCAAACTAACTTTGTCACACAAATGATAAACATTATCAATCATGAAACTTCCTTGTAAGATATAATAAATATCAAGTGCTTCATAAGATCTAATTCAAGGTAGATTATTTATAGTTTTGGATTACAATGGTTCAAACCTACTGGATTTTCCTCGTGTGATATTACATGTGATTAAATGTATTAGTATCATGGAACATCCTCTAGAGAAAATATAATGGTAGAATGCTATGGAAATGAGGTGTGTAATCCTTGTGATGGTTAATATCGTTTCTCTCCATCTCCAAAATATTCCTCTAATTATTCTATTTGATTCCACTTTTTAAGGCACAATCATGCCACGGGAGTCATCAAGAATCACACCTGAGCATCAAGTGATTCACATAAATTCATGGATACATCATATAGGAGAGATTCTAATGGTTGTTGTAGCACCACAAGGTTTTATGAATAGATATAAAATGCATGCAACACTAAGACACTAAGAAAGTAACACTTTATTATAAGAGATAGTTATAACCTATCCACTATACATAATTTTACCGCTTGTGTGATTTGAATTTCAAAAACCTGACATACACGGTTGTGATTAGTAAAATATTTAGTGTCAGATAGTATCAACTTACATTTTTGGTCAATATTAACTTATCCTTATGAATATTAACTTAACCTTATTAATATTAATGTACCCTTATGAATAGAAACCACACCAATTTATGTATAAATAAAATTTATCCACCACATAAATGAGAGTGAATATTTTAAAATTTAAGAATTAAGTGATGATATTTTTGTGAGTAATATATATTTCATTACAATTTTAAATTAATTTATTTATTTAAAATAAAATTCATTTCAATAAAATGTATTCATCAATAAATATATTGTTATCCTATGATTTCAGGATAATTTTATGAGGCCCTGGTTAATTTCTGAATGTATTATAAAATCTGTTTTAAATTTAAAATATGTATATTTCATGTAAATAATTATTTTATTTAAAAATTAAATCTATTTTATTTAGAAAATTATTTTGATAAAAAAAATTAATTTTTTAATTCTATATGTTGAAAAAATTTCAGGGTGAATTTTTGGGATTTTTCTGAAATACTTGAATTTTTAGTGAATATTGAAATTTGAAAATTTACAAAATATGCTAAATAAATGAATTTATGCATTATTCTTGAGTGAGGGATGATGTAAATGACCATTGGTTCGAACTCAAATTCTTATATTACTATTTATTGTCACAATAATCAAGCATTATTTCTTGTCTTGAGCTAAATAAAAAAATAATGAATAAGATATTCAAAAATCACTCCTCTCCCCCACTATAAAAACCACCCCGCACACCCTCTATTATTCATACCTCTAAGCCTGGAATATTCTAAAAATTCTTCTGAAATACTCGTACCTTTTTATCCCCACGTCCAGGGGCTCTTGTTCTCTCCAAAAGACCAAAACCCTTTTCTTTAAGGAGGTTCTCATGGAGGAGTACTCAATAGGTAAAATCCACTTCCTTTTTCCTTTCAATTTCTTTTAAGTTCCTTATTTTATTATTTTATCCTCACCTCCTCTATTAAAATGATAATGGTGACTCCATTATCATCTATATAATTTAATTATATCATTTTAATGAAATATTCATCATCAATACCCTTACTCTCTCTCTTTTATTTTAAAAACAAAATCATCGCCAGGGAGGTGCTGATTTACAACCTTCGTAGAGGATGATGTTTTGTTCTTCAATTTATTATTCAATTATGTTCATGAACCCATTTTTTGGTTGAAATACATTCTAAAATATGTATTATATATTATTTAATGATTTTGGAACCATAATTTATACATAATATAATATATTAGGACAAAACAAGTTCATTGTTTTCGAAAAACAGCCGTAAAAATCTAACTGATTATCACTAAATGTTTTATCTAATGATTCATAATCAAACTATATAACCAGATGATATTTATAAACATTTACACTAATATATTTTCATTAATATAATATAAATTCTATTATCTATAATTATACCTAATCTGCATGAAATTCCATTATCATATACAATTATACCGATCATGAAAAACGAGGAAATGAACGCTCCCAGTTGATAAAATTGTATCTTACAGCTCATAAAAAGAACGTAAATGAAATTAATAAAATTATTAATAATAAAAAACATGTAAATAAAGTTATTAATTAAATAATTAATAGATTTAAGTTTATTATCTATGATTTTAAGCTCAAGTGCATAACATATTCAGACACAAGGTAAGGATCTTCTACCTGAATCTCCATTTTCTTTCGGGTTACTCTTTGTCTCACTTAATGCCAATTAAGTTTTTAATTATTCTTATTTACTCCTCAAAAAAAATTTGAAATTTCTATATATGTTTACCAATCAGAATAAATCTTTCTTTTGTGGGGATTTAAATATTTTATAATGATCTTTCTCAATTATTCCCGATAGACAAGCCATATTCAAGAGAACTTCTCAAATTATTACATATTTTTAAGTGCACTCTATAATCTATTTTAATCCAAAGTTATTTTTTAAAAACAACTCATTTAGTCATTGAAAAACTAAATTTTTTCATTTCTAGTTTTATGAAAATATTTTTCCAAAAGAACACTTCTTTTGCAAGTAAAATTGTATTTATATCAAAAAAAATCCTTAATGATTTTATTAGAGTATTTTTGTCTATTTCAACACATATGTTGAATTTTATGTATTATTTAGGTTAATATATAATTTTTATCAACTTACATATTGTATTAAATGTTTTATGATCATTTTTACAGTGGATGATCTATCTTGATACCATTCACCATACTACTCAGAATGGTTAGTGTTTATGTGTATAGACTGGGGAAAGTTATTTCATATGTTCATGTTTTTTATATTTATCCCCTTTCATATAAGGAATTAATTGGACATAGAAATTTAATGGTGGGTCTAACTATACCCCTTGATGCATCGGTAGGTCTCATGAGACAAAACATAATTGGGATTTTCCTAAGGCCTTTCCCTTGTACTTTCAAATGTCTTGGTTGAGGCCTTGACAGTATCTTTCAGATGTTTGAATTTATACATTCCCTCTTTATGATATTTCTAATTGATAAACCATGTGATCATTTGACTAGTATAATATAAATGGTTTTGTTTCATTCTCTTATAATCATTTATATTTTCTTATTTAATCATCTTTCATTCCTCGTGCATTGTGCTCAAGTATGTTTTTAATGGAATTTATTTTTAGTTGTTCATTCTACCTACTGTTTATTTTTATGATATCTTCCATTGTATTAATTACCCTTACTGAGCATCTAATATCACCCATTTCTAATGTTTCATTTTCCCCAAGTTGTGAATATAAATACGATGAATGACTTGTGGGGATAATCTAGGAGCCATATGAATTTTCTATTATGTATTTCCAGTTGTAATGTTGAACATATGTTTGTATCTTGTTTTCAAAAACTAATAAACAATTATTTCCTTAGATATGTAACTTTATTGTAATCATTCCAATGTAATATGATAAGGCATTGGATATAGGCTACTGGGGCCGGGTCCATACAGTTTTTATCAGAATAAGTTTAGTAGAAAACTGGGAAACTAGATTTAGGAAATGTAAATTTGGGACCAAAACACTGAGATAACCTTTGAGGATAAATGTACAAGAACATCTTAGAATTTGGTACTTAAGATATTATGTGGATATTCCTAGAAAATATATCCCTTCCTGAATACTACAAGTGGATGTGGTTCTAGAATATATGCACCTTGGAGTAACAACTCTGACATGGTATTTTAGGCTTGACCTGGGGTAACCTGGTACACAGCAATGGGCCTTACTGCACACCTGGTTAGACACTCCCAGGGGATATGCTTAGGATAATTCACATCTACTTTATAATACATTATAAAGTATTCAAAAGTAAATGTTTCCTCAATGAAACCATGTTTATGATTATGGGATTGGTTATGCATAGTATTTCAATTTATGTTAAGTAATATGCTAGTTGAGATTATGCAATATGATTCATAACATAATCTAGTGTATTCCATCATTTAGAAATAGCATCTATTGGAAGGAATGATAATCGCATGAATGTGTGTATCCCATGTAGGTATTTCCCCCTATTCAATATAATGATGTCGGTTCTAGAGATGTGACTAGTGCTGATCAACATATAACTATACTTGGACAACTGACTTGGGTTATGAATAATAACCTTACCCATATCTAGCACCCTAAACCAAAACATGTAGGAGAAATGATAGACCTCTTTATGTGACAACAACCTCAATCATTTAATGGGACTAAAAACCCATTTGTAGTGGAGAAGTGGATAAGTTCCCTAGAGAATATATTTCTCGCTTTGGAAAGTAAAAAATTAGAAAAGTTTTTCATGGAAGTTTATCATTTATCAAGAGATACCGATCAATGGTGGTCACTAATTCAAAACACAAAGTAGGAGGAAGATATTGAAAACATTTAATGGAGTGATTTTAAGGAAAACTTCATAGAAAAATACTTTCCGTATAAATAGAGAGCATATATGGAAAGGCAGTTTCTAAATCTGAGGCAAAAAGAGGATGAGTGTGTTAAAAATTATGAAGCTATCTTCACAAGGTTAGCAAGGCATGATGCTGACCAAATATATAATCCAAGGAGTAGGATAAATCTATTCATTGAGGGTTTAAAACCATTCCTCTAGAGAGAACTTTTTTCCCAAACATTCTCATCATATGAAGATATAGTCTCATGTGAAATCAAGATATAGAAATAATTCTCTAAGTATTATGACTTTAATGTAAATAAATAGAAGATGAGGGTGGTAGAGTACAGAATGGATAAAGGGGAGAATAAAAAAGGGGAGTTTTCCAACATGAGATACTTGTGTAATGAAACACCCAGGAGCCTTCTTAAAAGGAAAATGATTCTATTAAATATGTGAAGAAAGAGGCCACCAATCTCGAGATTTAAAGGGAAATAAAAAAGATAAAAATATTCAATGATACAATTGTAAAGGGATGGGACATTATTCCAATGATTTTCCTCATCATCAAGGAAACATTCACCAGAAAAGGCCGAGAGAGAAAGTTCAAGATTATGCCATCACAACTGCTAAAGTTGAAGTTTCTAACAATGTCATGGAAGGTACTATAATCATGTCCTCAAACTTGGAAAATTAATTATTTGATTCTGGATCATTGCATTACATTTTATCATCCTATTTTTCTTTAAAATTTTGATATTTCCAATTATCCTTAACAAGGGAGTTATCAGTAAGAACCCCAAATGGAATCCTCATTACAACAAAGATACATCAGGTAGTTACCATTATGCCATATAAATATGTTGAATATGATAATTTTGACATCATACCTACGGTATAAATTGAAATAATCTGTGTCATGGATTGACTTTCAAAATATGATGCAAAAATATATTGCAAGAAGAAGGAAATTATGACTTTTGAGGAAGGTGTATAATCCATTATCTTTAGATAACAAACATCACCATCTGATTATTATCTAGATCCACCCCCAGTAGCACTACATAATTCAACTATTATGAAGGATGAGAATCCAATATCATTGATTAAGGAATGAAATATTAAAATTGAGGATATGCCTATTGTGAAAGAATACATTGATGTATTTCCAGAGGATTTACCTGGACATACTCCAAAGCGGGAAATTGAGTTTTCTATTGATTTAATTCTTGGTGCAAGGCTTACATCAAAGAATCCTTATAGAATAGCCACATTGGAATTAGTAGAACTGAAGACAAAAATATAGGAATTGAGTTATAAAGGATTTATCCACCCAAGTGTTTCTCCATGGGGATATCATGTTCTCTTTGTCAAGAATAAAGACGGATTAATGAGGCTATACATTGAATGTTGAGAAATCAAAGCTATTACAATAAAGAACATGTACCCCCTGCCTCTGTTTGATGATTTATTTGATAAAATTCACGGATCCCAATATTTTTATAAGATTGATCTTCATTCTAGATATCATAACTTTCATTTGAGGAAGGAAGATATTCCAAAGATATCATTTCGAACCAGGTATGGGCATTACGAGTTTATAGTAATGCATTTTGGACTGGCTAATGAACCCTTTTTTTCATGGATCTAATGAATAGAGTTTTCAAGGAATATCTTGAAGACTTTTGGTGTTATTTATTTATAATATCATGGTATACTCCAAAACCTATGAAGATCATGAGAATTATTTATGCATTTTTTGAGAAATATGAGCTCGGTTGCTCTTTATTGAAAGTAAAAATGGTCTAGAGTAGTCTAAAAGAGGGAAGTTTACATTTATCATTTTGGAACAGAGGAAACAGATCTAGAGAAAGGGAGTTTCAAGGGAAAAAACCCTCCCCGTTTTCTATCTTTTTTCATGAGAATCTACTAGAGTATTAGCCTCCTGATAAGCATGTGTGATGATGTAACTCATTGAGGCATGTTGGTCAAGATAGTCAATCCATTTCATTGTTAACTTCCAAGAGAGATGTATTTGCCCATTTTAAACATCTTGAACGAATGTAGTGGAGTCGCACTCAAACCAAGAGTTGTTTAGGTTCCTTGGTTGTTCCATTCAGATCATATTTATGAGACCATTCATTTTTTCCTCTATAATTGTAGTTATACCACGGTAACCATATTGATGAATAATAATAATATCCTCCGAGTCTATAAACACAACCTTGTAATCAGCAGGTCTAGGATTCCTTTTTGAGGCTCCTTCCATGTTACACTTTCTCCATCTAGTGGGGGGGAGGTTCCATATAATTTAAATCATGTGAAGGGGTGGAGGGCAGCAGCTGCAAACCTTTAACAGTATGAGGGGAAAAATTCATAAATTGATTTGATGTCGTGTGATGAATGTATCATGTTAGTATGATGGATATTTAGTAAAATTTCATAAATTACAGCTCTTGAGTCAAAGTGGGACTGATTGTGCATTGACTTATTGTTAGAACTCCATATGGCATGAATACTTTCTTCATAGGCGACTTGAAAGAGGATGGCTAGCTATCCAGACATTGGAATGTTGAGTAAAGTAAGAAGGAAGGAACTGATCTAACTAGACTAGAGTGGTCGAACCTCAAATAGGATAAAAATATTTTTCCATAAAGAAGAATTTGTTTTGTAGAAAAGGAAAAAGTGATTAACATATTCACAGTGTTGGTAGCATAAAATGCACCTTAAGCATAAAGAGAAGCCCACTTTCTAAAGATTAGTCTCAAATGGGATTTTATTGAAGGATATCCTCCACAGAAAAGAGTATCTAGAGGGGATAGTCCAATTCTCATTAAAAGATTCAATCCAGTTGATAGGACTCTGTGTAATGTGATTGTAGTAATAATTTTAGTCCATTTGTCCATTTGAGGTGTTATAATTTATATCAGAATAAATATTGTCAATATTGTCAATTAGGGGGCTATAAGTCCAGTTTTCCATCCAGAACATGAGAGAAGAAGTTCCACTAACCAACCAATGTGAATTTAAGAAGATTTTACCAACAACTTATCTGAGTCTAGTCCAAACTCAAGAGACCATGTAGGTAGTGTGTCGTGCTTTTAATTTCTAGAAAAACCAGCGTCCAAGAAAGTTCATATATTCCAATACGTAATTGAGATACATCCAGAGAAATTGTGCCTATAGAGATGGATTAAATATGGAAATATTCTTGATTCTATGTCCCCCATTAGCTTAAGATAAACTGCATTATGTCCAGGGAACTGTAATAATCTTCCTCTTAAAAATGATTCCACTCCAAATGAAGTTACTCATCAAGGAGTTAGTAGTTTTGATAACGGATCTCAGTCAAGTGTAGACCATAAATAAGTACACTAGTTTAGAGATGATAACATGTTTAACAAGGCATGCCCTTTTAGCCATTGATACGGAATTTCCATTCCAATAAGCAAGATATCTTATAATCTAACTCAGTATTCTAATACAATGCAATTCATGTGGTCAACACAAAAATAAAGGCATGCTAAGATAAGTTAAATGTAGAGAGCCCTCTCTGATTCCCGAATCATTTATCATTCCCTTCTTTCAGGGTGCTGTGATGTTTTTCCCAATGTAAATAAAAGTATTTCCTAGATGATCTCCTGACATGATACTCCTTTATTTTGAGAGAGGGTATTATTTATATTCTTAATATTTATTTTTGTGTCACTGAGTAAAAATCATGATATAGTCAGAAAAAAAGACGGTAAGGTGCTGAGATACCTTATTCTGCACGGATATTTTTCATGTCCCCATTGTTCACCATAAAAAAGAGACAACTAAGATAATATTCAGTAATGGAAAATATGATATTCTAGAGGGTGTATCCTTTCCTAACCCCTCTTGAAAACTTCAAGTAGCCATTATGAGAACAATTGATAACGATAGAGATTCTAGATGACCCAAAAAGATCCTTCATCCGGTTGATGAAGATATCATTAAAGCTAGCTCTCTCAAGAACTATACAGATAAATCCCCAATCCATAGTATCAAATAATTTTTTAATGTCTAGTTTAAGTGCAATGTTGCCACCACTCATTGATTTCCTGAGCAGATTGACGTATTATGAAGTAGAAATCAGGCTGTCTTGAATATTTCTTCCATGGACAAAGGAAAATTCATTCTAAGAGATAATATTACTTGAGATTCTTCAAAGTCTAGTGGCCAGAATCTTTGTGATGTTATTTTAGATCGTGTTGACAAGTGAAATTGTCCTGAATCGGATAATTTTACAAGAATTTTCAACTTTTTGAATTAGGATAATGAATTCAGCATTGAAACCCTAGGCAAGGATTCGCCATTTAAGAAATGACTGACCATATGGTAATGCTCAGGATAAAACACATCCCAAAAAAGCTGAAAGAAATAATTAGTAAATCCATATGGAATAAGTGATCTTACATTATTGACAATGAAGACAACTTCCTTAATTTCATACTCAAGGGGGGTAGAGTTGAGAAACTAGTTATCAGCTTTAGTGACCAATTTCAGGATGATACCCTCATTTAACGTCTCAGCCTTTTATGAACCATTGACAATGTTTTCATATAAGGAAACAATGTGGGATGTAAGAGAATTTCTCTCATTAAAGACTTAGTTCCCATCCTTAAACATAAAGAGAGGTTTTTTTCCTTTCTAACTCTTTATAGAGCGTTGAAAAACATTTTATCTCTTTCTCCATCATTAAGCTACTTTGTCTTTAAAGTATTTCTGAGAATATGTCATTTAATCCTTGTAAGTTTGTTGATCTTGGAGGCTATTTGAGTCTCTTGAGTGCTTCCGTTTGAGAATTTTTGATGTGTGATTTCTTCTTAAATTGGGTATAAAGATATATCAAGATAATCGATTTGAGTATCAAGATTGAAAAATTCTTCCTACTCTAGTCTATAAGATGGGCCATCATATTTTTCAATTTATAAATGAAGGCTTTTGAAACATTATCCCATTCAGCACTTCCCCATGAGAGTTGGACAAAATTTTGACACTCTGTAATGTCAGCCCATGCATTATTATACATGAAATAGATGGGAAGACTTCTATCATGGCCAAGTAGGATTACTATAATGTGGTGAAGGTCTGATTTATTCTTTTCAGTTTGACATATGTGATTGATCACTAAACGCAAAGTAGGTCATTATTCACACATTCCCTATCAAACTTACTGTCCCCCATACCATTTAAATTTTATCTATACCATGTGAATTTATACCCTATGAGGTTAACTTATGTGTGGTTGGATTCCTCAATATTTCTGATTAATTCCTTGGTGGAGAGAGAGAATGAGGAAATGACCAATTTCTCATCTGTATGATGTACCGAGTTAAAATCACCTAGAATGACCGATGACTCCATGATTGAACTAGAGAGACTCTTTATTAGGGACCAAAGTGATCTCCTACAAGTATAACGATTAAATTTATATAGAACAATGTAGAAAAAAAAAATCTTATTTTCCATCTGGAAATAACAGATGATAGATTCTTCATCCTCATGTACTATTGAGGGCATATCAATAAAAGTGTGAACAAGGGTCTAAAGTCGGTCATTGGTTATAGAGGTCTAATATTTTAACCAATAGGTCATAACCATAATAAGGTGAAAATATATCCTATTTGAAAAGAAATTGTTTAGTATCATAAATACAAATGACGTCAGGTTTATACTTTCCCAAAAGTTTCCTTAAAGAACCTTCAGTGCCAAGTTTGGCTATGCCTTGACAGTTCTGAAACATGATCCTCATTTTGACCGTGTCTTGGGGGTGCTTAGCCCCTTGTATTTGGAATCCAATTTTTTGGGTCTTCTATATTTTCTGATGTTTTTTCATGACACTAGATTAGACATTTCTTCACTGACACCATTAGGGTTCTCAGGGTGTGTGATGTCCTCCATTTTATTGGGAGTTTCCCCAGCTATTTGTGTAGTTTTGAAGGTGGGGTTAAATTCACCATACCCAAGGTATCAAATTCAAAGGTGTGTTGTATCAGATGGGCCTAAAGAACCATAATAAATCTTGGATATAGGCTACTGCCTCAATTAGATACAACTTCATCAAAAATAAGTTTTTCCCGAGTAAATTCCTTAACTGGGGTCTCCCTCTTAGTAACCCGCAACGGTGCAACCGAATCGAAGTGACCCAAGGTCGAAGAGTGCTTGGATAGTATAGTTGTGGCCTGTTTAGTATTTCATAAATATATGTGATCCTCATATAACTTATCAGGATCTGTCTCAACGATAACATCACACTCCGGAAGTGTATCATCAATGTTCCAGGACAGCATGTCAAGTATGGATTCTTCAGATTGGATAGTGAAAGTAAGTGAAAATATTTCAGTCAAAATTCCTGAAATTCAGCTTCATGATTTTCCTTTAATGAGACATGGTTTTCATCATCAGTTGGATATTTAACTCCCACAAACCATGTATTCAGCTAGGGTACCCCCTCCAACTCTGAAAGGTTAGCCCACAAGTTGCTAGTTTTGGCTATAGTGTTCCATTGAACTATTTTGGGTTGGGTTGATTTATCCTTTCTAACATGTTCAACTACTTTGGATTTATTCCATTTTGGGATTTCCTTCCATTTTAAAGTGTAAGGGGCAAGGGGAAAAATTCTCTTTAGAACTCTACAATTTTTTATTACATTTCCCACCATTCATCAATGCTCACAGTAATGAAGAAGTTACTCATATTCAAGTCTCACCTAAAATTTTTTCTCTTTAGCAATGAGAAATAATTGTTCTAGCTAGGGAGTCTCCATGCATATTTCAACAAGGACCCCTTGTAGAGACCCAATCTTGACGTACAAGGACATTACATTACTTTTTCGGAATACTTAATACATAACAAAAATAGACACCAAAGGACCGTAATAGTTTAGTGTCTTTGGAAACTCGGAAAAAATAATATTCTAATCACGGTGAAAGATCCTCAACATCTCCCATAATGATATTCCCCTTTTTTTTTACCTAAAACCTTTATTGATATCCTGGGGAAAAGACAACATAAAAGGGTGAGCTCAAATGATCATTAAGGGTAAGCATAGACAAAATAAAACCAACCATATTCATTTTAACTTAAAAACATGAACATAATGTTTAAACATCAAAATATTGAGTTATGACATAAAACATGGAAGTACGTAAGGAATAGATCATAATGAAACATCAATAATCATAAAATAGCATGGGAATAAATCATGTAATTGTGGAAAACTATTAATAACATGATAATATTTCCATAGTAGCCAAGGCATTGTTTCCAATACCATCTTAGTGGACAAAGTCCCTTTCTGAATCGAGTTCACTCCTCATTCCAGTCCTGTAACATTGAACCAGATTAACTTAACATTCCATCCATGTCTATATCATGAGATATAAATATTTAACCTATACATTAGAGGGAGATATAGGTCCCACCCATCCCATAATGAAATCATTCTTACTTGTGCCACAAAATAAACATAAATCATTCATCATTACCCAAAGAATAAAATGGGTTTCATAAACATCATCCCATCATAATGTAATCCATATAAAACAAATGTATATCATTTCTTCATAAGAAGAATCAAACCATGTAAATAATAGATACATTATACTTGAATCATAATCATACTAAATAATGTCATCCTAGATAGAAAATAGTTTTGACAAAACACTTGAAATGAATTCTTGAGGAAAATATATGTTCTTCTTAAAAATCATTTTATTTTAACAGAATGCCATTCAATTTTAAATGAAAAGTATTTTTTTGAAAATAATCATGAAATATTGTAGAGTAAGATTCATGAAAATAAGGCGTTATGAAACCGAAAAAATCCGTTCAATCCGAATAAGTTTAAAAAACATTCTCCTCGTACTTTTAATAGATAATTCAAAAAGTACCTCGTATGGTAAACAAAAGAAAGATTCCATTCATAACACAAAGTAAAAGTCAATATGGGGTAAAAATGACTTTAAAAATACATCAAATAATATTAAACACATTATGAAAACATTTTTATGGACATGGATGAAAAATATAACCCCAGTTAATACTTACGTATAAGCAATCTCGGATAAAAATGAGATTGCAAAATTATCCCTTACCTTAGGTCTGATATTCTTCGTACATTTCTGAACCTCCTATATAATGATTTAAATAATTTCATTGACTTATTCCAGAATCATATTCATTGTTATGATATCATACATGATCATATTCTTATCTTCTTATTAGTAATATTTCATTGCTACTTGTTATTCGGGACTTCATTGCATTATGTATTTATGCATGTCTTGTCGAATGAATTCTTATTCCTCTTTTTAGGTATCGATACCTTATTTACAGAATGTTATTAGTGTAATATATATCATATTTATTCATTCAAATCATTTATATAATAATTATTCAATGAATATCATGTAGAATGAGTTGCATCACGCCGTGGAGAGGTAGGTCGTACGTACGCACGAGCGATGATATCGTTCCCATAACTATTGAATGGTATTGGAGTGGAAGATGGAATGTCTCAGAATTAGTATCATGTTATAATAATCATATATAGTTATTATTTACACCATTATACCCATCCATGTAAGGTGGTAGTTGAAAACAGATTACACCACGGCGTGGAGACGATATTCTGTACGTACGCACGCGCGGTGATTTCATTTTCTGTAGGATGGATAGAAAGTGAAATAGGGTTGTTTCATATTTATAGTAAAATATAATTATATGAGTGATACTGATGTTATTAATTTATGATGAAACAAATATATAATAATACATATATCAAAAAATAAAATGGAAGGAATCGGTAAACGATATTACCTCTTCTTTGGCGCGCCTCTTCTTAACATCCTCTTAGGGCACGGAAGTTTGTCTTTAAAGAAGACCAGGACCTCTAGTATGTTTCTAGGAAATTTTAGAAGAAACATTTGCAGGCGTTGTCTGAGAGTGAATGCCCAAAGTGGTGCGAGGAGGAGAGGGAGGAGGTACCCTTTTATAAGGGAGGAGCGGGGCACCTTTGGAATTATAAGAAATATTAATTTATAATAAATTCCAAAACCACTTAAAAACCTCAAAAAATGACTCTAATCCGAATATTATATGATATAGGGTTGTAATATCATCAACCAATAATATTTATACATGTTTTGAATTTATTCTAAACCTTATCAAATTGATTTATCCTTATTTAATCTATTTAATTTTATTTGTGATAATAATATTCAAAATTTTAAATTGATATAAATAATTACTTATGTGCTGTGAATTATCCATAATATAATACTTTATGACATTTTTGACCATATAAATTTAAATTTATAATTTTTAAATATTTTTATGATTTTTAAACAATTTTATAATATGTTATTTTTATAAAATAACAATATTGTCAATTTTGCAACTATTTATTTATTTGAATTTAAATAAAAACTAAATAGAGGATATATTAAAAATAAAAGATTTAATAGATTCAAAACACGACATATTTATCTATAAAATTAGTGGAGCACATTAAATAGTTCATATAATATTTATTTTAATATTTTTAAACCATTTATTTGATATTTCAATTAATAAAATAATTTCAACATCACTATTGTTTCACCTTTTATGATAATTATATAATCCTTAAAAATTATAAATAAATTCAAATTATGTAGATAATTTTAATATATTTCTGGATAATATTCATGTTCGATGTTTCATGAAGTTTATCACTAAATTAAAATTATTATACTTATAAATTTAAGAGTGACAGGTTGTCACTTTCTTTTGTTTTAATAATAATTAAATTATTTTAATGGTAAAAAGTCCATAGAATGAATTTATTCCGACCCTTAGGTGATAAGGGTCGATTTTTAGTCATCTAATAAAATTTTTTCATGTGTTTGGCTAATTTTATAATCTTATTTTTACCCTTAATTACCCGATTTACCTTTAACTACAGTAAATAAAAATTAATGTAGTTACTATTCATAATATCAAAAAAATAAAAGTAACCTATTAATATAATTTGGACCCACTGAATCCAAATATGGAATCCAATTATCAAAATTAAAAACACATAAGTTTCAGTGATTAATTTAAAATAAATCCCGTTGTTAAGAAAATGGGTTTTAAAAGTTGAAACATTGCCAAAGATTGAAATTTTTTTACCTATGAATTCAATGTAAAATTAATGGTAATGAAATACATTATATTAAATGGTAAAAATATATTCTATTTATACTTTTAAACCATTCAATATTATAATTTAACCATATAAATTATTGCGATAAAAAAGTTGTTTTTAATTAGTATATAGCCTGTTTTCACTATTCATTAAAATATGGAAGTTATCAGAATAATATGAAAAAAATATCCAAAGTAAATTTTTATATCCGGATTCAAAGTAAAAATTTCATTTTGTCAAATTTAACTTATAAAAATGTCAAAAACTATATTTAATGTTGGTGTCCCATCAAAAGGCGGCAAAACTGTATTTTTTGAAAAATACTTATTTTACACGAAAAAATTATTTTGTTCAAATACCATGTTTTAGAAAATGTGTAAGATGAATAATAATGTTATAAAAATTAAAATTTAGTTAATAATACTAATAATGGATAGTTCATATTATTATTATAACCATATATCGTTGTTTAGTGAAACCCGGTATTGCGTACAACACATGCTGTCGAGGAAGGTCGTGATTGCGTGTAATGAAAACCAAGTTAGGGTTTCGTGTAGTGAAAGACTCCTTTGTTGTTGAGTATAAAAGAATCCAACCATATTTCATTTATACATTGAATATATATTTATACACTCAATGTTTTTTAGAATAACTATTATCAAACGAACTTGAAATTGTGTGTAACATCATCCAAGAATAGTATTGCGTATACTGTAAGCTAATACGGTGTTGCGTATAATGCAAGATAATCTTGGTGTAGCGTAAAATATAAGATATGAAAGAAATTAAAAAGAATATATCTTATAAAATCTCGGGGTTTTACATTCTACCCCACTTAAAATGAATTTCGCCCTCGAAATTCGTCGGGGTTATAAATGGTTTATTACATGAGAGTTTCTTTCATAGAAACCCACATCGTAAAAAGTAATACTAAAACTTAATTTTAAAAAGTGAAGTATGAAACATAACGATTACCCAAATTAACTCATCACTGGGTTTCAACATAGGAGATCATAGGTGAAAATATGGATATGGAGGAGAAATCTAACCATCAAGTTCTGATGGAGAGTGGTAGAGAACAAGGCTATGAAAAATCCAAAAATCAAAAATCCATAGATTTATGATGATCTAAGGTACCATATTATTCATCATAAATGAAGATAGTTGGACAACATTTTTGGTTTTCAAGGTCATTTCCCTAAAGTTCATGAATTTGAATTAGAAGAAATACTTACATTATTTTGGTACAATCTCACCGTTGTTCGTGACTTGAACAATTTCCACTTTATCTCTTAGAGAAATGAAGTTGAATTTTTCATTCATGAAGTGTTTTCAGATCATGTGATAGAATGATGGGTCATTCCATCTGTCTCAAACAAAAGGTTAGCAAAAGTTATCAAATATACATAAGTCCATCTATAGTGAGGTTAATCGTATACGGCTCCTAAAATGGACTTATACTTCATATATCATACCTCTTAATATAATAAAACTAGTTTCTACTAACCAGGGACTTCATGTAGGCCATTGGTAGGCGATAAAGGCCCATCGCACTTCGGTTGTGGGTTCGATTCCCACAGCCTTGTCCGACGCGACGGGTTGTCGCCCATTCTGCAGGTTTTACCTTTTCTTAAACTACACTATTATAAAATTCTAACAATAATATCAAAAAAATTTCTAGCCTTAAACAATACTAAATTATGTTCAACATAATCCATTCCAATCTTTAGGCTTATCCAAAATACTTCTTTCCAAACTCATAGTATAAAGAGAATGATTACTAGAAAGTTCATATAACAAGCATGTGAATACCATCATTTATCCCTCATATATCATATAATATATCTTGTTGTTCAAATTACAAACATGTGAACACCATAATCATGTATTCTCTTGAAAAATGAATACCCATTGAACCTTAGCGAAAACATGAATGCTGTCAAAATTTAATACTTTCCACATACAAAAATCCCAAAATTTATATATACTCAAACCATGATATCACTTTGTCCTTATATTATTCATGAGCTTATGAATACTATAAAACATTTTATTTTCTATTTATCCCTTCATTATGCACATATCATCTGCTTTCCAAAAATATTTTAATCACTTTTTATGGTTACCGATGCCATATTCTTATGGAAAACCACAATGGACCAATTCATAGATATTCCAATATACCGTAAAAGTACCTCAATAACATTATTCTTGAATACCAATTCATAAGAACATTAATCCATCCTCTTCAATGACTGCCATGGAATAAGTCCTTCCTTGATTTAGAAGTAACCTCTTAGGTCAGGGCATTAAGTTGGGTAATGCCCATGTTCTCTACAGATAAGACATTGAACTCCATAATAGTCTGTCACTCTATAACCCTTCTCTCCACACAGATAACATCTTCCCCTCCATTTTATGTATTCATCAAGGTTCTTCTTCCCTTCTTTAGAAATCACAATCTTCCTTTCTCTATTCTCCTCAACATGCGAACATGCATAAAAGGCTATCTTCCTTTTATTAGATGAATTAGGAATGACACTAAGGTTCACCTTGTTAATCATATATCGCGATGACTGATTTGACATAATCACAAAATCTTTTTTTTCTATCCATTACACAATTTCGTTGCTCATAGTCCCCAATTTTTCCATTGGATGAAATGTTGGCCCAATTCCTTTTGGTTCCCTAGATTGACTAAAACCAAAATCCATGGTGTAAGAAACAGCTAAAATAACGGGGAACCACATGATCATAAAAAGTCACTTATGGGATTTCTAACTTATCACACATTCTTTAATCCAGGACACCTTAGGTTCACCCTAGGATATTCATGATCGTCAGCATAATTCTAGGACTGTAAACTATAGTTATACTAAACCTTAGGGACATCCTTAGACATACCTTAGAAATATATCTAGAGATTTCACTAAAGTTTCTGAATCCTAGTTTCCAAAGGTTAACTAAACCTTTGTTCTGATACCAATAGTATAGACCCAAGCTTGACGTACATGGACATTACATTAATTTTGCGGAATACATAATACATAACAAAAACAGACACCAAAGGACCGTAATAGTATAGTGTCTTTGGAAACTTGGAAAAAATAATCTTCTAGTCACAGTGAAAGATCTTCAACATTTCCCATAAAGATCTTCCCCTTTTGTTTTTTTACCTAAAACCACTCTTTAAATCCTAGGGAAAATAAAACATAAAAATGGGGAGCTCAAATTCTCAGTAAGGGTAAGCATGGAGAAAATAAAACAAACCATATACGTTTGAACTTAAAAACATGAACTTAATTTTTAAACATCAAAATCTTGAGCAATGACATAAAACATGGTAGTATGTATGGAATAGATCATAATGGAACCTAAATCATCATAAAATAGCATGGGAATAAATCATGTAATTTTGGAAAATAATTAATCACATGATAAGATTTCAATAGTATCCAAGGCATTGCTACCAATACCATCTTAGTGGACAAAGTCCCTTTCTAAATCGAGTTCACTCCTCGTTCCAGTCCTGTAACACTGAACCAGATTAACTTACCATTCTATCCATGTCTATCTCATGAGATATAAATCTTTACCCAATGAATTGGATGGAGATATAGGTCACACCCATCTCATAATTAAATTATTCTTACTTGTGCCACAAAATAAAGGTAAATCATTCATCATAACCTAAAGAATAAAATGGGTTTCATAAACATCATCCCATCATAATGTAATACATATAAAACAAATGGATATAATTTCATCATAAGAAGAATCAAACCATGTAAATAATAGGGACATTATAATTGAAACCTAATCATACTAAATAATGTCATATTAGATGGAAAATAGTTTTGACAAAACACTTGAAGTGAATTCTTAAGGAGAATATCCTTTATTCTTCAAAATATTTTTATTTTCACAAAATTCCATTCAATTTTAAATGAAATGGATTTTGTTGAAAATAATCATGAAATCTTGTAGAGTAGGATTCATGAAAATAAGGTGTTATGAAACCGTAAAAATCCGTTCAAGCCGAATAAGTTTAAAAAACATTCTCCTCGTACTTTTAACAGAAAAGTCAAAAAGTACCTCGTATGGTAATCAAAAGAAAGATTCCTTTCATAACACAAAGTAAAAGTCAAAATGTGGTAAAAATGACTTTAAACATACATTGAATAATATTAAACACTTTATGAAAACATTTTTATGGACATGGATGCAAAATATATCCCCGGTTAATACTTACGTATAAGCAATCTCGGATAAAATTGAGATTTCAAAATTATGCCTTACTTTAGGTCCGTTATTCATCGTACGTTTCCGAACCTCCTGTATAATTATTTAAATAATGTCGTTTAATTTTTAAAGAATCATATTCATTTTTATGATATCATACATGGTCATATTATTATCTTCTTATTAGTAATATTTCATTGCTACTTGTTATTCGGGTGTTCATTGCTTTATGTCTTTATGCATGTCTTGTCGAATAAATTCTTATTCCTATTTTTTGGTTATAGATAACTTATTTACATAGTGGTATTAGTGTAATATATATCATATTTATTCATTCAATTCATTTATATAATCATTATTCAATGAAGATCGTGTTGAACGAGTCGCATCGCATCGTGGAGACGGTAGGCCGTACGTACGCACGAGCGATGATATCATTCCCATAACTATTGAATGGTATTGGAGTGGAAGATGGAATGTATCAGAATTATTATCATGTTATAATAATAATATATAGATATTATTCACACCATTATACTCATCCATGTAAGGTGGTAGTGGAAAATAGATTACACCACGGCGTGGAGAAGGTATTCCGTACGTACGCACGCGCGGTGATTTAATTTTCCGTAGGATGGAGAGAAGGTGAAATAGGGTTGTTTCATATTTATAATAAAATATCAGTATATTAGTGATACTGATGTTATTAATTAATGATGAGAAAAATAAAGAAGAATAAGTATAAGAATAAATAAAATGGAAAGAATCAGTAAAGGATATTACCTCTTCTTTGATGCCCCTCCTCTTAACCTCCGCTTAGGGCACTAAAGTCGGTCTTTGAAGAATACCAGGACCTCTAGTATGTTTCTATGTAAGTAGAGAAGAGAAATTGGGAGGGTTTTTCTGAGCATGAAGGCAAAAAGTGGTGTGAGTAGGAGAGGGAGGAGGTGCCCTTTTATAAGGGAGGAGAGGGGCACCTTTGGAATTATAAGAAATATTAATTTATAATAAATTCCAACCCCACTTAAAAACCATAAAAAATGACTCAGATACAAAGATTATATGAGATAGAGTTGTAATATCATCAAACAATAAAATATAGACATGTTGTGAATTTTTTTTAAACCTTATCAAATTGATTTATCCTTATTTAATCTATTTAATTTTATTTGTGGTAGTAATATTCTAAATTTTAAATTGATATAAATAATTACTTATGTTCTGTGAATTATCCATAATTAAATAATTTATGAAATTTTAGTCCATAAAATTTTAAATTTATAATTTTTCAAAAAATTTATGATTTTTAAAAAACTTTATAATATGTTATTTTTATAAAATAACAATATTGTATATTTTGATACTATTCGTTTATTTGAATTTAAATAAAATATACATAGAGGATATATTCGAAATAAATGCTTTAATAGATTTATAACATGTCATATATATCAAGAAAATTAGTGGAACACATTAAATAGTTCATATAATATTTATTTAAATATTTTTAAAACCATTTATTTGATATTTCAATCAATAAAATAATTTCAACATCACTATTGTGTCACCTTTAATGATAATTATTTAATCCCTAAAAATTCTAAATAAATTAACATGAGGTATATAAATTTATTATTTTTCTAGAGACTATTAATTTTTTATGTTTCAGGAATTTTATCACTAAATTAAAATTATTATACTTATATGATTTAAGAGAGTGACATGTAGTCACTTTCTTTGGTTTTAATAATAATTAAATTATTTTAATAGTCACAAGTTCATAAAATGAATTTATTCCAGCCCTTAGGTGATAAGTGTCGACTTTTAGTCATCCAATAGAATTTTGGCAGGTGTTAGGGTAATTTTATCATCTTATTTTTACCCTTAATTACCCGATTTACCTTTAACTGCAGTAAATAAAAATTACAGTAGTTAATATTCATAATATCAAAAAAAATAAAATTAACCTATTAACATAATTTGGACCCACTGAATCCAAATATGGAATTAATTTTTCAAAATTTAAAACACACAAGTTTCATTAATTAATTTAAAATTATTCACGTTGTAAAGAAAACAGGTTATAAAAGTTAAAACATTGCGAAAGATTGAAATTTTTTTACCTATGAATTCAATGTAAAGTTAATGGTAATGAAATAAATTATATTAAATGGTAAAAATATATTCTATTCATACTTTAAAACCATTAAATATTATAATTTAACCACATAAATTATTGCGATAAAAAAAGTTGTTTTTAATTAAAATATAGCTTGTTTTTTCTATTCATTAAAATATGGAAGTTATCAGAATAATATGAAAATTTTATCCAAAGTAAATTTTTATATCCTAATTCCAAAGAAAAATTTTATTTTGTTAAATTGAACTTATAAAAATGTTAAAAACTAGATTTAATGTTGGTGCGCTATGAAAAGGCGGGAAAACTGTATTTTTTGAAAAATAATTATTTTACCCGAAAAATTTATTTTGTTCGCATACCTTGTTTTAGAAAATGTGTAAGATGAATAATAATGTTATCAAATTCAAAATGTAGTTAATACTATTCATAATGTCTAGTTCATAATATTATTATAACCATATATCGTTGTTTAGTGAAACCTAGCATTGTGTACAACACACGCTATCGAGGAATGTCGCAATTGTGTGTAATGCAAGCCAAGTCAGGGTTGCTTGTAGTGCAAGACTCCTTTTTTGTTGCACATAACAGAATCCAACCATATTTCATTTATACATTGAATATATATATATACACACGTATTGTTGCGTGGAATAACTACGATCAAATGAACTTGAAATTGTGTGTAACACGATCCAAGAATAGTATTGTGTATAATGCAAGCTAATACGATGTTTCATATAGCGAAAGATAATATTGGTGTAGCGTACCACACAATATATGAAACAAATTAAAATGAATATATGTCATAAAATCTCAGGGTGTTACACCCCTACATAGAGACCAAGGTTCCCATTGAGAGTGCACTGGTCGATTTTGAAGGGAGTGACAAATCTGGTGACTAGGTCATTAAGAATTTTAGGATTCCAGTACACCCATGAGAGCCAAGAGATTCTAGTCTATACCTAAGCATTTGTATAATTTTTATTGAAGGGGTAGTAATTATAATCCCATTCAGACAACCTCAAAGTGCCAAGTTTGAAGTTGAGATTCCCAATATTCCATACTGAGTTAAAATCCTCTTTTCCTTCTAGCATAATGTTGAAGTATCCTTTTATAATTTGAATAAGCCTCCATTTTCTGAGGTTCCAGTATCTATAAATTCTATTCTTAAGATCCAAATAATACCAGGGATTAACTCCCTTTTCATAGGAAACACGACCCATAATAGAAAGTTTTTACTGGTTTATTCATTTCCTAATCACTTCTGGATCTGCAAACACTGAGATAATATAATCATCTGAGTGATTTATAATAGGATCACCACTCAGAATAGTTGAAGCATTTATAGATACAGCTTGCGCTTTAGCAAAAGAAACGCCCATACAGTCCACAGCTGAGGGTATAAAACCTGCTCCATAAACATTTGGAGAGGAATGAACATACCATTCCTAGTCCAGGTTATAACATTTCCATTATATGGGAAGTTTAGAATGTGTGAATTTTTTCTTTAGCCTATTTCTTTTCATGACCATATTGTCTCTAAGGATGGAATCGTAGTTGATATTTTGAAGACAAAGGGTTTCTAAGAATGGACTACTCCAAAAAACATAACTGATGTATGTAGTTTTATTGGTTTAGAAGTTTATTATCCACATTTCATTCAGAACTTTTCCCATTTAGACAAACCATTGACCAAGCATACTCATAAATGGGTTAAGTTCGTATGGAAAAATTTATGTGAATAATATTTTGAAGAATTTAATAGGAGATTATTGAATGTTTGATCCTTACTCTACCATTGTGAAATGGTGGATATATGATCTATAATGATGTGTAAAAGAAAGGACTTGGTTGTGTCCTTATGTATAAGTATAGATTTATTGTATATGCAACAAGATAGTTAAAAATCCATCAATAGAACAATCCAACTCATGATCTTGAGTTATCAGATATAATCTTTTCATTGAAGATATGAAGACACAATCTCTATGGAGAAAGTTGTGTGATATATTTGAATCAAAAGAGTTTAAAATATAACTTCTCACATAAAGAACTCAATATGTGGAAAAGGTGATGTCTTGAGCTACTCAAGTATTATGATTATTCCATACACTAACACGTAGGAAAGGAAAATAAGGTAGTTGATGCATTGATAAGGAAGGATTTTGGAGTTTTAAACAAAATTATGATAGAAAGGCATTCTATATTCATGGATCTAGTAATTATGGATATGGGAATTATCAAATAAGGTGAAACATTGTTACCTTTTCAATTAATTTCCCAAATGTATTTATTGGAAAGAATTAAAACTTATCATTCTAGTGATGAGAGTATTCAAAATAATATTAAAGATGTGAATGCTGGGATGTTTTCTAACATAATGTGTCAAGATGGAATTTTGAAATTTTGGAAGAGACTATGTATTCCCTCTATACCTGAGCTGAAATGTTTGTTATTATGGGATGCCCACAACTTGAGTTTCTCTATACACCCTGGTAGTAGTAAAATTTATAGAGATTTGAAGGAACATTTCTGGTGGGATAACATGAAGTGGGAAATTAATAATTATGTATCAAGATGTTTAGTCTGTCAACAAGTGAACATTATAAGTCAACATCATAGTGGAGTCATGAAACCTCTATATATTCCTATATGAAAAAGGGATGACATCGCTGGGGACATTTTCATTGGATTACCCAAAAATCCATGAAGATTCAATATGGGTAATTGTGGATCGACTTATGAAATTTAAATATTTCCTCGATATAAGGGAGGATTTTCCAATGGATCA
This sequence comes from Viscum album, assembly GCA_963277665.1. Lineage (NCBI taxonomy): Eukaryota > Viridiplantae > Streptophyta > Magnoliopsida > Santalales > Viscaceae > Viscum > Viscum album. Next base: position 926,176,949 of record OY728130.1, read on the forward strand.
CCTTGCATGAAACTATATAAATGAAATTTTGAGACTTCATGAATAACCACTCTCAATTGTGTCTGAAAGTTATCCAAGATTCACATCAAAATTTTAGAAAAGTATTCATAAATCTTTGGATACAGAGCTTCGATTGAGTACTGCTTATCACCCTCAAACTGACAGGCTATCAGAAAGGACGATCAAAAAATTAGATTGAATTTTGATATCATGCTCACATAATTTTGAAGGTATGTGGGATCATTATTTACGTTTTGTGGAGTTTTTCTTCAATAGTAGTTTCCATTCAAGTATTCAGATGGCACCATATGAAGCATTTTATGGAAATAGACGATGTACACTAACGTTTTGGAATAAATTTGGTGAAAGGAAACATGAGAAACTAGAGCTTGTGGAGGAAAATATATCCAAGCTAAAGACTACTCAAACTAATATCAAAACAGCTCAAAATAGGCAAAAAGAGATATGTTGATAATCTAAGGAAAGATTTTTAATTTCAAATGGGAGTTCATTTTTTCTTAAAATTATCTCCATGGAAGGTTGTTATAATATTTAGGAACAAAGGTAAACAAAGCCCTAGGTAAATGGGTATTTTTGAAATTCTTGAGAGAACTGGAGTTGTGGCTTATAGTTTGACAAATTTATCTATCCCTTCTAAGGTACACAATGTCTTCCATATCTCATTGTTGAGAAATTAAATGCCAGACCCAACACATGTACTCACTTCTAAAGGTATCGAGTTGGAACCTAACTTATCTTTCTGAGAAGATCATATCAGGATTCCAAACACTAAAGAAAAGGTGTTGATGAATTGGACGACTCGGCTGGTAAAGGTACTTTGAAAAAAATCATAAAATTTAAGAGGCGATAAAGGATCTCAAGGAACTTATGATTAAGATCTACCCAAATCTTTTTATGATGTAACATTTTGGAAATTTTGGGGATGAAAATTTTTTAAGGGGTAAGAATGTAACACCCCAAGGTTTTACAAATAAATATAGAATTCTTGCAACACTGATCCCCTGAGAAACAAAAACTTTGTTATATGATATAGTTATAACCTAGCCTCTAAACATAATTTTTCCTCTTTTGTGATTTAAATTTAGAGAGACTAACATACATAGTCACTCTTAGTAAGATATTTAGAGTCTAAAAGGTTCAACATACATTTTTGGTGAAAAGTAACTTATCCTTATGAATGGTAACTTACCCTTGTGAATAATAATATACCCTTATGAATAGAAACCTATCCCATGTGTGTATAAATAGATTTTTGGTGCCTTATAAATAATAGTGAATATTTTAAAAAATAATAATGAAGTATTGATATTTTTGTGAGTAATAAATATTTAATTGCACTTTTAAATTAATAAACTTATTTAAAATAAAATATATTTTCATAAAATTTATTTCTCAATAAATATATTTGTGTCCTGTGATTTTAGGATAATTTTATTAGACCTCAATTAATTTTTGAAAGAATTATAAAATCAATTGTAAATTTAAAATATGTATTTTTCAATAAAATAATAATTTTATTAAAAAATTAAATTTTACTATCTTTGAAATATATTCTAATAAAATTGATTACATTTTTGAATTATACATGTCGATAAATGGTTATGGTAAATTTTTTGGATTTTTATGAATTACATGAATTTTTGGTGTATAATGAAATTCGATAATTTACAAAATATGCTAAATAAATGAATTAATGCATGATTCTTGAGTAATGGCTGATGTGAATGGCCATTGGTTCAAACTCAAATGCACTTATGACTATTTCTCGTCACAATAATCAAACACTATTTCTTTTCTTGGGAAAAATAATAAAATAATAAATAAGATATTCAAAAATCAATCCTCTCCTCCACTATAAAAACCAGCCCTCACTCCCACTTCTCTTTACTCCTATAAACCTTGAATCATATCAATGTTCTACCAAATTAATTGTCCCTAGTCTCTTCCCATTTCTAGGTGCTATTTTTCTCCCCAAAATAACAAAACCAATTCCCTCAAAAAGGTTCTAAATGTGGAGTACTCAAGAGGTATAATCCTCATCCTTTTTCCTATTAATTTCTTTTAAGTTCCTTCTTTTATTAGTATCTTCTCATCTTTTCTATCCAAATGGTCATGGTAACTCTTGTGTCATATATATATATTATAATTATATCATGTTAAGGAAATATCCATCATTAATACCCTTTTCATTCTATCCTTTATTTTAAAAATAAAATCTTTGTCTGGAGGTATTGATTTACATCCTTCGTGGATAAAAATGTGTAGTTCTTCAATATTTTCTTCCAGGATGGTCATGAAAACATTTTTATGGGTGAAAAAGATTCTAAAATTTTTATTATATCTTATGTAATATTATATAACCAAAATTTATATATGATATTAAATAATAGTACAAAACTAGTTTGTTGTGATTGAAAAACCACCATAAAAATATAAATGATTATCAATAAATGTTTTATCTAATGATTCATATTCATACTATATAAACAAATGATATGTATAAAAATTTACACTAATTTATTTCCATTAATTTCATATTAATTAAATTTTGGAGAATTATACCCATTCCACATGAACATCCATTATCATATACAATTATACCGATGATGAAAACCAAGGAAAGGAACGCTCCTGTGCGATAAATTTGTATCTTATAACTCATCCAAAGGCCATAAATGAACGTAATAAAATTTTGAAGATTAAAACACATGTAAATAATATTATGAATTAAATAATTAATTAATTTAATTTGATTTTTAAGGACATTAATCTCAAGTGAAAAACACATTCAGACACAAGGTAAGGGTTTTCTACTCGAAGCACTATTTTCTTTCGGGCTACTCTTTGTCTCACTTAATCTGAATGAAATTATTAATTATTATTATGTAATCCTTGTAAATTATTTTTTTAATGTTATATATAAGTGTACTATTAATAATCCATCATTATTCTATGGATAGTTAATTGTTTTATAAATATATTTCTTAATTATTTCTGATAAACAAGCCTCGTTCAAAAGAACTTATCAAATTCTTATCTATTTTCAAGTTCACTATATAATCTATTTTAAGACAAAATTATTTTTATAAAGCCAATACTTATTCATGAAAACACTAAATTTGTTAATTTTTAGTTGTATTCAATTCATTTTCCCAAAGAACACTTCTTTTCAAAGTAAAACTGTATTTCTCTAAAAAGGTTTCTCGATGATTTTTTATAGTATTTTTGTCTATTTCAACACATCGGTTGAATTTTATATATTATTGAGGTTAATATATTATGTTTATAATCTAACATATTGTATTAAATTTTTTATGATTAGTTTGATAGTGGATGTTATATCTTGATACAATTCACCATACTACTCAGAATGGTTAGTGTTTATGTGTACAAATTAAGGAAAGTTATTTCATATGTTCATGTTGTTTTTGTTTATCCCATTTCATATGAGGGGTGAATTGTAATTAAAAATTGATGGGTGTGGCCCAATATAACCCCTCACTACATCGGTAGGTCTCATAAGACCAAACATAAATGGGTTTTTTCCAAGGCCTTAGCCTAGTATTTTCAGAAATCTTGGACAAGGCATTGATAAAATGTTTCTGATGTCCATAATTTTTCATTCCTTCATTATGGTATTAGTAATTGAAAAAAATGTGATCATTAGACTATTAGAATGATTAAAAAATATCTGGGTGGGGAATACAAGCATTTACACCATCAACGAAATAGTCATCGTCCTTATTCCCAAAATCAAGAAACCTCAGGCGATCCCTGATTTTAGACCTATCATCCTCTGCAATGTCTCTTATAAGATATTCTAAAAAATTATTGTTAATCGGTTGCACCCTTGGATTCCTGATATTATCTCTGAAAATCAGAGCACCTTCGTGGATAAGAGATTAATTACTGATAATGATATTGTGTCCCATAAAGTGTTCCACTCTATGAAAACACGCTCCACCGCGAAAAGAGGAACCATGGCATGGAAACTGGATATGAAAAAATCCTATGATAAAGTGGAATGGCAGTTCCTTAAAGTTGTGATGCTGAAAATAGGCTTTTGAACTAAATGGGAAGATATTATCATGCACTACATCTCGATCGTCTCCTTCAGAATCATGTTCAATGGGGAGCTCACAAGAGGATTCGTCCTAACCTGAGGCCTATGCCAGGGAGATCCCCCCTCCCCTTTTATCTTCATCTTGGTGGATGATGTTTTTTCTAACCTTATTTCTAGGGCTGCATCCTCTAAGTCTATTCATGGTGCAAAGTTCTTCCATGAAATCCCACAAGTGTCGCATCTCTTCTTCTCCGATGACTTCTTCCGTTTCTCCAGAGCAACTTTAAATGAATTTCAGGTGATCAGCCATGCGATCCAGCAATATGAGTGGGCGTCTGGACAGTCTATTAATCACTGAAAATCAGAAATCTCCTTCAGCGCAAGGGTGCCTCTTTCCAAGAGAGCTGAACTTTGTGCATCTGTCGGCATCCATATGGTCGATAAACACTAGAGGTATCTTGGGATTCCCACGGTGATCGGCTGGTCCAAAAAAGAATTTTTTGCATCTCTGGTGGACAGGATTGAGAAAAAAATTCAAGGTTGGACCCCAAAAAGCATCTCCAAAGCTGGCAAGGAAACCCTCATTAAAGTTGTCATTCAGTCTATCCCTAGCTACTTTATGTCACTTTTTATGCTCCTGACGGACATCTTCAATCTGATCTATTCGTATACTGCCAACATCTGGTGGGGGGAAAATAATGGAAGGAATAGACCCCACTAGTTGGCCTGGGAGAAACTCTGAAACCCATGTCGGAGGGAGGGATGGGATTCTAGAATCTCCTTCTATTCAATGATTCACTGTTGGCCAATCAAGGATGGCACCTTATTAACCTTCCATCATATCTTTGTGCACGGGTACTCCAAGCCAAGTACTTTCCCCACACGGACTTCCATGTTTCCTCTCATGGCACCCACCCTAGCTTCCTCTGGAGAAGCATTTGGGGGGCCCAAATTCACTGGGAAAAAGGGTTGGGCTAGAGGATTGGGAATGGCTTAGTTATCAACATCTGGATCGATCCATGGCTTTTCGACAAGGATTCTTTACGGGCCACATCCCCCGCCCAACCAGGGCTCGAAGACGCCACTGTCAACTGCCTCTTTTCAGACCACGGTCCGGGGTGGTGTGTGGAAAAGATCCAGGAATGGTTTAATGAAAGAGACCAAAGAATTATCCTAAGCATCCATTGGGTCCTAGATGCAGGCGCCACCCATCTTTTCTGGACCAATGGTATTTCAGGCGATTACATGGTGATATTCGGGTACAGACTGGCTCTTGGAATCCACTCTCTCGACCGTGATGAGGGACCATGGAAAGCACTTTGGAAGCTCAACGTCCCCCAAAAAATTTGCCAATTTTGGTGGAAAGTGTGCACGGGCACCCTACCTACCATGAGACTTCTCGTTTACCGACATATGGCCAGTGCTGAGTCCTGCCCTTTCTGCTCGAATATTCCTGAAACGCCTTGGCACGCCATCATTCACTGACTGGGAGCTAAGGAAATTTGGAATAAATGGGGCCAGGCTTTAGATGCTTTGTTGGACATTGCCGCTGACCTCCCCAATCTTCTGATGCATTGATGGTCCCCTCTTTCATCGTCTAATTCTGGTTTTCTTTGCACCCTGGCCTAGATCATTTGGGTTTGGCATAACAATGTGGTTTCTCACCACGTTCATAAACCTCCTGATTTCTGGATTGAACGATCCATTTCATGGATTGAGGGCTGGAAGGACCACAAAGAACACTTTATACCAGGTGTAACCTCATCTTGTCTCCCTCATTGGAACCCCCCAACAGAAGGGAGTCTTAAGATTAACGTGGACGCATCTCTCCCCAAGGATGGGCTTGTTTGTCTCAGTCTTCTGGCCCACAATAATCTATGGAAAATCATTGCAGCAAAATATGAATCACATCATGCCTTCTGGGAACCTTCAGTTGTTGAGGCCTTTTCCATCTTTGCAGATGCTCACTGTGGAATGTGGATGGGTTGATATCATCATTCAGTCGGGCTGCCTTACCGTGATTGATGTTATTAACCACAATGATGTCGGACTCTCGTCTTTCGGCTTCATCATCAGGAGAATTCACTCGCTTCTCCAAGGCTTCTCTTAATGCACCTTCTCATTTACCAAAAGGGAAGGAAACAATGAGGCCCATCAGCTGGCAGACTCAGGACCCTTCGATGACAGCCAGCTCGATCTGGACAATTTCCCTTCATGGATCTGATTATGTACGGCTGCTGATCTTCGTCATTAATGTTATCTGTCCTAATTTTCAAAAAAAATGTTTCATTCTCTTATGATCATTTATATGGAAATATTTAATCATCTTTCATTCCTACCATATTATGCTCAATTATATTTTTAAAGGAATGTGTTTTTAGTTTTCCACCATGCCTAGTGTTTTTTTTTTGATAAATTCCATTGTATTAATTACCCTTATTGAGAATATTATCTCACCCATTTATTATGTTTTATTTTCCCAAGGTTTTGAATATTAATATTATGAAGGACTATCATGGATAATCTAGGATTCATATGGATTTTCTATTATGTATTTCAAGTTTTATTGTAAAACTTATGTTTGTATCTTTCTTTCCAAAACTACTAAAATATTAGTTCCCTCAAGATATCAATTCATTTTATTCATTTCAATGTAATATAATAAGGAAACATCTCTGGGATACTAGGTTCAGTTCCTTATATTTTTCTCTCAATTTTCTCCATCACACATGTGAATAGAGACAATATCAACAACCATCACCAACACAAGGTAAAAATTTCATGTTCTTTGTTTTATAATTCTATTATTTTGGTTTCATCCTTTCTATTTATTGGGTAATTGGGTTACAAATTATTTCCGCTACATAAGTGGTAACCAATCCATAAGAACCCTTAGGTGGTATTAGAGATTCATTGTGTTGTTTGATTTTTGAAATGTTGTTTGAAATGAAGAAAACATATATAGTTTTGTATATTATATTCTCTATCATAAAATAAAATTGATAATTTTCTCTATAGGTTGGTTTATGATATAGGATATCATAAATATAAATTGGGTCATGTCATGGGATAATAGATATTGTAGGAATTGACACTGTTAAAATAATTTGGATTCATTATGTCCAAGTTAAACATCATGTAGTTGTAGAATGTGATAGCACTGTAGAGACCCGAAACTTGACGTACATGGACATTAATTTACTTTTGCGGAATACTTAGTACATAACAAAAACACACACACAAGGATCGTAATAGTTTAGTGTCTTTGGAAACTCAGAATAAAATCTTCTAATCGTGGGGAAAGATCTTCAACATATCCCATAAAGATCTTCCCTTTTTTTTACCTAAAACCTTTCTTTATGTCCTGGGGAAAAGAAAACATAAAAGTGTGAGCTCAAATGCTCAGTAAGGGTATACAAAAGAAATAAAAATCATATCATATCTTTTTGAAAATCATAACCTGCAAAAGAGATCATAAAATCTTAACATGGAACAAATCATAGAAGTGAAAATGAGATCACCATAATCATAACATGAAACTTGAAACTTTGTGGCATGCACACATAATCATGGAAAATCATTTTTGTTAGTCATGACTCATTGCCAAGACTATCTTAGTGGACAAAGTCCCTTTCTGAATCGAGTAACCCTCGTTTCAGTCCTGTTTCACTGAACCGGTATAACCTACCATTCCAGCCATGTCTATCTCATGAGATATAAAATCTTTACCCAATGCATTGGAGGGAGATATAGGTCCCACCCATCTTATAATGAATCATTTCTTATGTGTGCCACATAATCATAAAACATACATCATCGCATAACACATGTAACAAAAATGGGATTCTTGAAACATCATGACATCATAAATCAATTAATATAAGATAAAGGAATTCATAAACATAATTCCATCACAACATAGTCAAATCAATGTAAAAATATGGATAGAAACAGAACCCTTTATTATCTTAGATGGAAAATATTTTTGATAAAACACTTGAATTGAATTCTTGAGGAAAATATCCTTTCTTCTTCAAAATCAATTTCTTTTCACAAAACATCATGCAATTTTAAAAGAAAGAGATTTTATTGAAAATATTCATGAAATCTTTTAGAGGATGCTTCATGAAAATAAGGCTTTATAAAACAGTAGAAATCCGTTCGTGCCGTATAAGTTAAAAAAACATTCTTCGTACTTTTGTCGGAAAAGTCAAAAAGTACCTCGTACGAAAAACAACAAAAGATTCCTTTCATATCTTTTTCAAAAAACTCACCGAAGGGTAAAATAGGATATAAACTATTGTATAAGGATGGAAATAATTTTACATATTGAGGGAACATGGATGTGGATGATAAAATACACCCCAGTAAATAACAAAGTAAAAACAATCTCGGATAAAAATGAGATTGTGACATTTCCCTTACCTTAGGTCCGACTTGCTTTGTAAGTGTCCGAAACTCCTGTATAATGATTTAAATAATGTTATTGACTTATTACAGAATCATATTCATTGTTATGATATCATATATGGTTCACTTATGACATTATATTACCCGTTCTTTTGTAACTTCCATGTTAAAGAAGCGTTTTGGGTAAAATCGTTTCATTTATCGTAGGTGTTTTGACTTGTTGTTCTTGACATCATTATTACTTATATCATGATTTACTTACTTCCAGAATATAAAATATGATTTATATATCATATATATTCAGTATATATATATATATAATAGGTAGATAAATAAAATGAAAAACACCGTTCATGGAGACGGTAGTCCGTACGTACGCATGAACGCTGTTTTCCTTTCCTTATTGTCTTGAAATGGAAGTAAGTAGATGAAATACATATGTATATATATACATAAATCCAGTAGCTTTATAATGTCATATATTTCATTATTATTTCTTATATATACATTATAATCATTCTTAAATGGTTAACATGGAGAATGAATCTCATCGCGTCGTGGAGACGGTATTCCGTACGTACGCACGAGCGATGATATCATTTCAATAAATATTGAATTGAATTGGAGTGGATTATACAATATATCAGAATCAATATGATGTTGTAATAACTATGTATAGTTATTCTTTACACCATTATACCCATCCATGTAAGGTGGTGGTGGAAAATAGATTACACCACGGCGTGGAGACGGTATTCCGTACGTACGCACGCGCGGTGATTTCTTTTTCCGTAGGATGGATAGATGGTGAAATAGGGTTGTTTCATACTTATAATAACATATCAGTATATGAGTGATACTGATATTATTACTTCATAATGAAACAACCTAATAAGAAGAAGTGGAAGAAGAAATAAAGATGAAAGAATTCGTAACGGTAATTACCTCTTCTTTGAAGTGCCTCTTTGAGACCTCCTCTTAGGGCACTAAAATTGGTCTTTGAGGAAGACCAGAACCTCTAGGATGTTTCTAGGGAAGTGGAGAGGAGAAATTGGCAGGGGTTGGCCGAGCTTGAGTGCTCAAATTGGTGTGAGGAGGAGGGGGAGGAGGTGTCCTTTTATAAGGGAGGAGAGGGGCACCTTAGGAATATCTCAAAATATTATTTTATATTAAAGTCAAAATCGGTTTATAATGGTTCCAAAGGGTCTTATTTCGAAGATAAGGTGGGGAGGGGTCGAAATCCTATCAACCAATAAGATTTAGATAAGTTTAGGGTATTACTTTAACCTTATCAATTAGATTTAACTCTAAGTTAAATAATTTAACTTTTACCGTGTCTTTTTGTTTTCTTTCACTATATGGTTAATAAACTTACTATAACATGCCAAACGAACCCCAAATTGTTTATTATTAATGTATATATCCTTATCTAAGTCATTTGGCCGAACCTTAGATTTTTAGGAATAAAATAACAATTAATAATATAATATTTGATTTAAAAACTATTTTGTGTCAATTTTGACACTATTTGATATATGATTTTTGTAAAAGTCATAACAGAATTATATGTTCTAACCAAGTTTATTAAATCAACACTAATATATCATAGTAACCTCTAAAATTAGTGGAATTCATAAAAAGTCTCAAATTACATTCATTTGAGTATTTATAACATCAATTATGTTAATATTTCCTTAAAAGGGTAATTACTGCATCATCGTTGTGTCCTAAATAAATTAATTTATTTAAAGTCTAAAAATTATAAATAAAATATCATTATATAGGAAACCTTTTTATCTTTCTAATGAATATTTATAGTCGAATTTATCTTGTGTATAACCCCATATTAAAAATGTTTTAGTGAATAAACTTTGATTTTAACTCTTTTAACTCTTCTTTGAATTAAATAATAATAAATGTCCTAATCTAATCCAAGTGGGCCTAAATGATAATATTTTACACTTAAGGTTGTTTTTGGTCGAGATACACTTGTCCAATAGAATTAGGACATGTGTTAGGGTAATATTAATATCATTCTTACCCTTAATTACCCTATTTACTTTTAACCGTGGTAAATAAAAGTAAAAAGTTACTATTCACCAAAAATTATTTTAATCTCATTGAACCACATTTTACTTACTGACATCAACCGTGTCTCTCAAATTTTTTAAATTCCATTCACAGAAGCGGTAAAATTAAGTTTTATGAAAAATTCAGTTTTTTAACTACCACTTAGTAGTTTCACTATTCATCAAAAAATGAAGGTTTTCAGAAAAATGCCAAAATTTCATCCTAAGCTATATTTCATATTCCGAATTCAAAAATGAAGTATATTTTACCAAATTCATAACATAGAAGTTGCATTAATTAATTTTATAATTAAATCCCGCTGTTAAAACAAATAGCGTGTTTTTAAGAAACAATATCTATCAAAAGATTGACACTTGTTTATGTCTGGTTTAAATGTGCAATTACATCCAATGACCAACATTGTATTAAATTGTAAAAATATATTCTAAATATACTTTAAAACTACTCCAATTAATAATTTATCACTATTAATTATTTCGATTAAAAAAGTTGTTTTTTAATTATAATTTAGTAATTTTCACTATTCATCAGAATATGAAAGTTATCCGAAATGTACCAAAATTTCACCTTAGGCTAAATTCGATACTCCGAATCCAAAAATGAAGTTCATTTTGAAGAATAAGATTTACAGAATTTTAAAAAGTGGTTATTACTATTCATACCGGCTAGTTTTAATAATATTTTAATAGCATATCGTTGTTTAGTGAAACTCGGTATTGCGTATTACACACGCTATCGAGGAAGGTCGCGATTGCGTGTAATGCAAGGCAAGTCAAGGATGCGTGTTGTGAAAGCTCCTTTTGGTGTAGCGTACAACACAAGACATTAATAAAATTAAAAAGAATATTTTTTATAAAATCTTGGGCTGTTACATTCTACCCCCCTTAAAATGAATTTCGCCCTCGAAATTCGTCGGGGTTATAAATGGTTTACTATTTGAAAGTTTCTTTAATAGAAACCCACATCGTAAAAAGGAATATCAAAACCAATATTTAAAAACAAAAGTATGAAACGTAACGGTTACCCAAATAAACTAATCACTGGGTTTCCACATAGGTGAAAATATGGATATGGAAGAGAAATCTAACAATCATGTTCTGATGGAGAGTGGTAGAGAACATGGCTATGGAAAAGCTAGCAATCACAAAGCCATAAATTTGTGACGATCTAAGGTACCATCTGATTCATCAGATATAAAATCACTAGGACAACATTTTTGGTTTTCAATATCATTTCCCTAAAGTTGAAAAATTTTAATTAGAAGAAATACTTACTTGATTTTGGTATAATCTCACTGTTGTTCGTTAATTGAACAATTTACACTTCTTCCCTTAAAGAAATGAAGTTGAATTTGTTATTCATGATGTGTTAGCAGATCATGTGATAGAATTACAGGTCATTCCATCTGTCTCAAACAAAATGTTAGCAAAACTTATATACATAAGTCGATCTATAGTGAGATTAATCATATATGGTTCCTAAAATGGACTTATACTTCATATATCATACTGCTTAATATAATAAAACTAGTTTCTACTAAACATGGACTTCCTGTAGGTCAGTGGTAGGCGATAAAGGCCAGTCGCACTTCGGTTGTGGGTTCGATTCCTACAGCCTTGTCCGAAGCGATGGGCTGTCGCCCGTCCTGCAGGTTGTCCTTTTTCTAAAACTATATTACTATAACATCCCATCAATAATATCGAGAAAACTTCTATCCTTAAACAATACTAACTTATGTCCAACATAATCCATTCCAATCTTTAGGATTATCCATAATACTGCAGTCCACTCTCATAACATAGTGAAAACGATTACCAGAGATTTAACACCATCGTCGATCCCCATAAGATATGTCTTGTTGGTCACATTCTAAACATTCAAAGTCCTTAATCATGTATTCGCTTGAATACCTTAGTGAAAACATGAATGCAGTTTAAAGTTAACACTTTCCACATACCAAAATCCTCAAAATTCTATATACTCAAACCATGATATCACTTAGTCCTTATATCAATCATGAGATCATGAATACTGTTAAACATTTCATTTTCTTGTTTTCCCTTCATTATGCGCATATCATCTTATTTCCAAAAATATCTCAATAACTTTGAATACCACATTAAACCAATACATAAATATTCCAATACTTCATGATACAACATTATTTTGGAATCCCATTACATAAACGCTTAATCATTCCACCACATCGTTATCATATTCAACATCGCCAATAGTGATCACATGTGACTTCCCTTTGTCCTTTGCCTTCAGTGGTTGCTCATGTTGATCATCACTAACCCTTGGATTAGGGCAATTATTATCATAATGCCCCATTTCCTTGCACTTGAAGCATTGAAGTGTTGGTGGTGCGTTCTCTGCAGTGTTGGCTTTATTCACATCATTAGAAACCCTTTTTCCATTACTTCGACACTCAGCTTCTCGATGACCTTCTTTTCCACACTTAAAACATTTTCTAGTCCCTTTAAGACAATCTCCACCATGCTTCTTTCCACACTTTGTGCATAAGGAAACATTCATTTTCTTTTCACCATTATTCTGAGATTTCTCCTTGAACTCCATCTTTCGTTTCTTGTCAAAACCATGAGATGGATATGTAACACCAACTTCCATTTCTACCTTGATAGCACAACGCACAATTTCTTCATAGCTACTGAAGTCTCTTATAGCTAATGCCCTTCGAAGACTTGGTTTTAAGCCACTGAAAAATCGATCAACTTTACTTTCAGGTTGGATGATAATACCAGAAGCATACCTTGCAAGTCTTGTAAAATTTGCTTCATAGGTACCAACAGATTCATCGTCCCTTTGCTTCAGTTCAAGAAACTCTTTCTCCATCTTTGTTCGAAGAATACGAGGGAAGTACTTACTGAAAAACAAGTTCTTGAACTCGTCCCATTCCATGGACTCAATTTCATCTCTTGGCCTCGTATTCTTGATAAGATTCCACCATTGATCAACTTCACCTTCCAAATGATATACTGCTAAGATGACTTTATCATGTTCAGAACATTGAAGAACTGAAAATATCTTTTCAGTAGTACTGATCCATTGTTCAGCCACAAGTGGATCAGAAGACCCACTGAAAGAAGGTGGACGTTGCCTCATGAAGGACTCAATAGAATATTGTTCCCTTCTCTGCTCATTTGGAAGTCCAGAATGATTCATAGCTTGTGTAAGTATAGCAATAAGATTTTTCACTCCATCTCCCATAACATTTGTTTGTTCAGGAGGGCAGTCATTGCATTGTCCATTGCATTGATCAACACGGTTCCTTCGGGTTCCATCCATCGTCTAAAACCCAAAAAGAATAGTGTGAGAGGCAAAAATCATGCTAGGGAAAACAACATAATAAAGGGGGAGTACCTTCAATATCCAACATCTTAGTTTTAATTCTATGATCGTTAGCGTAATTCTATTACTATAACCTATACGTATACTTATCCCTAAGGACATCCCTAGACATACCTTAGAAATATCTCTAGGGATCTCATTAACGTTTTCGCATCCTAGTTTCCAAAGGTTGACTAAACCTTTCCTCTAATACCAACTGTAGAGACCCGAAACATGACGTACATGGACATTACATTACTCTTGCGGAATACTTAGTACATAACAAAAACACACACACAAGGATCGTAATAGTTTAGTGTCTTTGGAAACTCGGAATAAAATCTTCTAATCGTGGGGAAAGATCTTCAACATCTCCCATAAAGATCTTCCCTTTTTTTACCTAAAACCTTTCTTTATGTCCTGGGGAAAAGAAAACATAAAAGGGTGAGCTCAAATGCTCAGTAAGGGTATACAAAAGAAATAAAAATCATATCATATCTTTTTGAAAATCATAACCTGCAAAAGAGATCATAAAATCTTAACATGGAACAAATCATAGAAGTGAAAATGAGATCACCATAATCATAACATGAAACTTGAAACTTTGTGGCATGCACACATAATCATGGAAAATCATTTCTTGTTAGTCATGACTCATTGCCAAGACTATCTTAGTGGACAAAGTCCCTTTCTGAATCGAGTAACCCTCGTTTCAGTCCTGTTTCACTGAACCGGTATAACCTACCATTCCAGCCATGTCTATCTCATGAGATATAAAATCTTTACCCAATGCATTGGAGGGAGATATAGGTCCCACCCATCTTATAATGAATCCTTTCTTATGTGTGCCACATAATCATAAAACATACATCATCGCATAACACATGTAACAAAAATGGGATTCTTGAAACATCATGACATCATAAATCAATTAATATAAGATAAAGGAATTCATAAACATAATTCAATCACAACATAGTCAAATCAATGTAAAAATATGGATAGAAACAGAACCCTTTATTATCTTAGATGGAAAACATTTTTGATAAAACACTTGAATTGAACTCTTGAGGAAAATATCCTTTCTTCTTCAAAATCAATTTCTTTTCACAAAACATCATGCAATTTTAAAAGAAAGAGATTTTATTGAAAATAGTCATGAAATCTTTTAGAGGAAGCTTCATGAAAATAAGTCTTTATAAAACAGTAGAAATCCGTTCGTGCCGTATAAGTTAAAAAAAACATTCTTCGTACTTTTGTCAGAAAAGTCAAAAAGTACCTCGTACGAAAAACGACAAAAGATTCCTTTAATATCTTTTTCAAAAAACTCACCGAAGGGTAAAATAGGATATAAACTATTGCAGAAGGATGGAAATAATTTTACATATTGAGGGAACATGGATGTGGATGATAAAATACACCCCAGTAAATAACAAAGTAAAAACAATCTCGGATAAAAATGAGATTGTGACATTTCCCTTACCTTAGGTCCGACTTGCTTTGTAAGTGTCCGAACCTCCTGTATAATGATTTAAATCATGTTATTGACTTATTACAGAATCATATTCATTGTTATGATATCATATATGGTTCACTTATGACATTATATTACCCGTTCTTTTGTAAATTCCATGTTAAAGAAACGTTTTGGGTAAAATTGTTTCATTTATCGTAGGTGTTTTGACTTGTTGTTCTTGACATCATTATTACTTATATCATGATTTACTTACTTCCAGAATATAAAATATGATTTATATATCATATATATTCAGTATATATATATATATAATAGGTAGATAAATAAAATGAAAAACACCATTCATGGAGACGGTAGTCCGTACGTACGCATGAACGCTGTTTTCCTTTCCTTATTGTCTTGAAATGGAAGTAAGTAGATGAAATACATATGTATATATATAAATAAATCCAGTAGCTTTATAATGTCATATATTTCATTATTATTTCTTATATATACATTATAATCATTCTTAAATGGTTAACATGGAGAATGAATCTCATCGCGTCGTGGAGACGGTATTCCGTACGTACGCACGAGCGATGATATCATTTCTATAAATATTGAATTGAATTGGAGTGGATTATACAATATATCATAATCAATATGATGTTGTAATAACTATGTATAGTTATTCTTTACACCATTATACCCATCCATGTAAGGTGGTGGTGGAAAATAGATTACACCACGGCGTGGAGACGGTATTCCGTACGTACGCACGCGCGGTGATTTCTTTTTCCGTAGGATGGATAGATGGTGAAATAGGGTTGTTTCATACTTATAATAACATATCAGTATATGAGTGATACTGATATTATTACTTTATAATGAAACAACCTAAGAAGAAGAAGTGGAAGAAGAAATAAAGATGAAAGAATTGGTAACGGTAATTACCTCTTCTTTGAAGTGCCTCTTTGAGACCTCCTCTTAGGGCACTACAATTGGTCTTTGAGGAAGACCAGAACCTCTAGGATGTTGCTAGGGAAGTGGAGAGGAGAAATTGTCAGGGGTTGGCCGAGCTTGAGTGCTCAAATTGGTGTGAGGAGGAGGGGGAGGAGGTGTCCTTTTATAAGGGAGGAGAGGGGCACCTTAGGAATATCTCAAAATATTATTTTATATTAAAGTCAAAATCGGTTTATAATGGTTCCAAAGGGTCTTATTTCTAATATAAGGTGGGGAGGGGTCGAAATCCTATCAAACAATAAGATTTAGACAAGTTTAGGGTATTATTTTAACCTTATCAATTAGATTTAACTCTAAGTTAAATAATTTAACTTTTACCGTGTCTTTTTGTTTTCTTTCACTATATGGTTAATACACTTACTATAACATGCCAAACGAACCCCAAATTGTTTATTATTAATGTATATATCCTTATCTAAGTCATTTGGCCGAACCTTATATTTTTAGGAATAAAATAACAATTAATAATATAATATTTGATTTAAAAACTATTTTGTGTCAATTTTGACACTATTTGATATATGATTTTTGTGAAAGTCATAACAGAATTATATGTTCGAACCAAGTTTATTAAATCAACACTACTATATCATAGTAACCTCTAAAATTAGTGGAATTCATAAAAAGTCTCAAATTACATTCATTTGAGTATTTATAACATCAATTATGTTAATATTTCCTTAAAAGGGTAATTACTGCATCATCGTTGTGTCATAAATAAATTAATTTATTTAAAGTCTAAAAATTATAAATAAAATATCATTATATAGGAAATCTTTTTATCTTTCTAATGAATATTTATAGTCGAATTTATCTTATGTATAACCCCATATTAAAAATGTTTTAGTGAATAAACGTTGATTTTAACTCTTTTAACTCTTCTTTGAATTAAATAATAATAAATGTCCTAATCTAATCCAAGTGGGCCTAAATGATAATATTTTACACTTAAGGTTGATTTTGGTCGAGATAAACTTATCCAATAGAATTAGGACATGTGTTAGGGTAATATTAATATCATTCTTATCCTTAATTACCCTATTTACTTTTAACCGTGGTAAATAAAAGTAAAAAGTTACTATTCACCAAAAATTATTTTCATCTCATTGAACCACATTTTCCTTACTGACATCAACCGTGTCTCTCGGATTTTTGAAATTCCATTCACAGAAGCGGTAAAATTAAGTTTTATGAAAAATTCAGTTTTTTAACTACCACTTAGTAGTTTCACTATTCATCAAAAAATGAAGGTTTTCAGAAAAATGCCAAAATTTCATCCTAAGCTATATTTCATATTCCGAATTCAAAAATGAAGTCTATTTTACCAAATTCATAACATAGAAGTTGCATTAATTAATTTTATAATTAAATCCCGCTGTTAAAACAAATAGCGTGTTTTTAAGAAACAATATCTATCAAAAGATTGACACTTGTTTATGTCTGGTTTAAATGTGCAATTACATCCAATGACCAACATTGTATTAAATTGTAAAAATATATTCTAAATATAATTTAAAACTACTCCAATTAATAATTTATCACTATTAATTATTTCGATTAAAAAAGTTGTTTTTTAATTATAATTTAGTAATTTTCACTATTCATCAGAATATGAAAGTTATCCGAAATGTACCAAAATTTCACCTTAGGCTAAATTCGATACTCCAAATCCAAAAATGAAGTTCATTTTGAAGAATAAGATTTACAGAATTTTAAAAAGTGGTTATTACTATTCATACCGGCTAGTTTTAATAATATTTTAATAGCATATCGTTGTTTAGTGAAACTCGGTATTACGTATTACACACGCTATCGAGGAAGGTCGCGATTGCGTGTAATGCAAGGCAAGTCAAGGATGCGTGTTGTGCAAGCTCCTTTTGGTGTAGCGTACAACACAAGACATTAATAAAATTAAAAAGAATATTTTTTATAAAATCTTGGGCTGTTACAAGCACAGTATCACAGAGCTCAGAAAAAATACCAGTGTCACTAAGGAGATATCATGGCATATCATAGGTGGTTGACAAGACACCATTTTTCATGTATATTTTATTGTAAAATATTTTTTTTACAATTTAATTAAGTATTATTTTGAGTTTTTAATTATTTTTGTATTTTATGATAGGATACTTGAAATGATTGGAAATGATCATAAATTTTAATGATTTGAGGTTGAAAATGATGCCAACGGACAATGAAAAAATCAAGGTGCAACCTCGAACATGAAAATGAATAACCATTCCAAAAACAAGGTTTAATCTTATGAAACCACTAATTCATGTCCTGAATCAACTATTAATGATGTGAAGTTCCTCAAAAAGGATAGACAGGAGAAATAACTGATAAAAAAAGAAGTATTTGAGGATATAATCACCTGAAAAGTTCTCGCACAAATGGTTATGTCATGCCACACACATGAATGACCCATAAAACTCTCAGATCAAGAATGAATCCATGAACGTTTCGGCCCCAAAAATTTCACATCATGAAATCACTATTCAAAATGAGAAACTTTTGTACATGACCCAAAAATAAATATTTTGATAAATATATTTCCCAGACAAACATTTTTAGAGCGCATTATAAAATATAATACTTTTTACCCATTTGTTGGCCCATTAATGGTTCCTAGGTTGTGATATATCCCAAAATAATTGATCACTAGGGGGAGGATGTAGAAAATGAGAAAACCTAGAGAATCAACCATTACATTGTGGTATAAGGGACATTGCTTTTTATTTTTTCCTTTTATATTTTTTTTTAATTTGATTCTCTTCTAATGAAACTTAATATTTTAATTGATGTGTTTTATCCATTCTCATATCTTTTATTCATTCCTCCTTCCCTCTTTTCATCATGATCAATTACACTTATAATGATTATAATGACCTGTTATTTATATACATTGATATCAATTCATAATTGAATTATATTTATTAAAACATATAACAAATCCCTGATAGGACCTTTTATGTATAGTTTCTTTAGAAACTAGGAAACATAAATAGATGGTTCATAAAAACATCTACATTGTCTCCCAATTACATCTTAATAACTTGACTACTTTTTGGCATATCATACGTAATAGCCTTATTCATTTTTTGGGGAAAAGAAACATAAAAAAGGGTGATCTGAAATGCTCAGTAATGATAAAAAAAAGAAGTAATAATCATACCATATTCTTAAGAACATAACATTTTAAAATCTTATCCTGTATATAAAAGATCACAATATCATGCCATGGGAAAAATTATAAAAGTGAAATGTAATCCCAATAGTCATAAAATAAGACATGAAATTTTGGGGCATACACACTTAATCATAGAAAACCATTTCATATTAGTCAAGGCTCATTTCCAAGATCATCATAGCGGACAAAGTCCATTACTGAACTGAGTTCTCTCCTTCTTCCAGCCATGTATCACTGAACTATATTAACTTTCCATTCTAGCCAGATCTATCTCATGAGATATAAATCATTACCCAATGAATTGGAGGGAGATATAGGTCCCACCCATGTCATAATGAAACTGTTCTTACATGTTATAGAAAAACATAAAAAAAACTTTCATCATAGCATAACCCATGAAATAAAATGGGTTTCTTAAACAACATTCCATCATAATCCATACAAAATAAATGGATTTCATAAAAATAATTCCGTCTTAAAAACAATAAAATAAATTTAATAATAGGGATTTAAACATAACCACATGTAATCTTATATAGAAAATAATTTTGATAAAACTCTTTAACTTAATTCTTAAGGAAAATATCCTTTCTTTTTCAAAAATGTTTTATTTTCTCAAAATGCCACGCAATTTTAAAAGAAAATAATTTAGTTGAAAATAATAATGAAATCATGAATAGGAGGCTTCATGTAAATAAGGTGTTATGAAACTGTGGAAAATTCAATTCATGTCATATAATTTAAAAAAAATATTCTCCTCTTACTTTTTCCAGAAAAGTCAAAAAGTACCTTTAATCGAATAACGAGAAAATATTCATTTCACACCATTTAATAAAAATTAACCAAAGGGTAAAATTAACATTAAAAAATTTTATAATAATGGAAATAATTTTACATAATTAGGTAACATGGATGTGGATTATAAATATACCCTAGTAAATATTTACGTATTAACAACCTCGGATAAAAAATGAGATTTTCATAATTTTCCCTTACCATAGGTCCTTTATCCTTAATATATATCCAAACCTCATGTATGATGATTTAAATAATTTTAATTGTCTATTCCAAAATAATAATCAATTTTTTCTAAAATTTATGATCATTTTTTCATCTGTTTTTTAGTAACATTTCATTGTTACTCGTTATTCGGGTATTAACTGCTTTATGTTCTTATGTATATTTTTTCAGATAAGTTATTATTCCTACTTTTAGGTTATAGTTATATAATTAAAATAATTTTAGTAGTGTAATATATATAATATTTACTCATTAAATGCATTTATATAATCATGGTATAATAAAGATTATGTAGAACGAATCACATCACACCGTGGAGACGGTAAGCCGTACGTACGCACGATAGAAAATATCGTTCCCATAATTATTGAATGGTATTGAAGTGGATGGTCTATAGTATATTATAATTACTATAATTTTATATCAATCATATATAGTTATTATTTCAACCCTTATACCCATCCAAGTAAGGTGGTGGTGAAAAAAAATTTACACCACGATGTGCAGACGGTAAGCTGTATGTACGCACACGCGGTGATTTAATTTTTCATAGGATGGATAGAAAGTGAAATAGGGTTGTTTAATATTTATAATTACATATCATTATATTATTGATACTTATTTTATTACTTTATAATGAAACCACTAAATAAGAGGATGTATAAGAAAAAATAAATTTGAAAAAACGGTAGAAGATATTACCTCTTCCTCGACGTGCCTCATTTAAATTTTATATTAGGATACAAGAGTTGGTATTTTGAGATGACCACAACCTATAAAATGTAACTAGGGAAGTTGATAAGATAAATGGGTAGGGTTTTTCCAATATTTAAGGCTCAAAATGGAGTGGAGAGGAGGGAGAGTAGGTGCCCATTTATAAGAGAGGAGAGAGCCACTCTAGGAAATTCTAAAAATATTAATTTGTTATAAATTCAATTTAAGCTAATAATGGTCCAAAACTAACTTAGTTCAAGTATAATGGTATTTTGGTTTTAATACCCATAATCTAATAATTTTTAGACAAGTTATGAATATTTTATTATCCTTATCGGTTTGGTTTAACCCTTATTTTACCCTTTTTAATCCTATTGTGATATCATGTTATTTACACAATGTGGGTTAGTTTAACTACCATATCATGTAAAAAACCAAAAAACAAATTTATGACATTGTTGGACTTATATTAAGCATTAGTCATAATATTATATTTTTTAAATTTAATATCATTTAATAAAGTATTTTATGTTTTAAGTTATGAATTGGGTCAATTTTGGACACTATTCATACTTGACTTTTTTAAAAATTTATAACAACCTGATTACTTATAAACTAAGGCATTAACTCAAAGAAAATATATAAATATTATCTATAAAATTCTTGGATGAAATAATAATAACCAAATTACATTTTTTTAATATTTATAAATTCATTTTTTAAAATCTTTTATTAATAAGGTAATCACTACATCGTAATTGTGTCATAAAGAAATATATTTATCTAATGTAAAAAATTTATAAATATAATACCATGATATAGGAAATATTTTTAATTTTCTAATGAATATTTATATACATGGATATCAGATATATAAACCTATATTAAAATTTATTTAGTAAAAGATATGTTTTTAGGTTATAATTATCTTTATTTTAAATTAATTATTATTAAATGTAATTTTCACATCAAAGTGAATCCATGGAGTACCCAAATCGACAAAAGTATGACCATGGTCATAATTATCACATAAAATATGATTAGGAAACATTTTGGGGTAGTTTTATGTCACTAAATTATTATGTTTTTACCCTAATTGTCCAGATTTACCCTTTAACCATGGTAAATAAAATAATCACTGAAGTTACTATTGATAATGTCCAAAAAAAGGGTACCTATTTAAACAATTTGTACCTTTTGATTCCAAATATGTAATCCATTTTTACAAATTCAAAACACATAAGTTGTAGTAATTAATTTAAAATTAATCTCATTGTTGAAATAAGAAAACAAGTTTTAAAAGATAAAACATTGCAAAAGATTGAAATGTTTTCACCTATGAATTCAATGTAAAATTAATGCTAATGATATAAATTATATTAAATAGTAAAAATTTATTCTATTTATAATTTAAAACTATTAAATATTATATTTTAACCATATAAATAATCTCAATGAAAAAGTTTTTTTAATTGTAATTTAGCATATTTTTACTATTCATCAAAACATGAAAGTTATCAGAAATTTATCCAAAGTAAATTTTTTTTTAATTATTCAAAGTAAAATTTTTATGTTTTCATATAGTAATTATTAATTTTTCAAAATCTTAATTAAAAATGGGTTCTTTATTCAAAGGTGTAAAATTAACCTCTAAAAATGGGTTCTTATACAAAAAATAGGGTTTTATTCATACCCTTTGACAAAAATATCAATTAGATGGATATCAAACATATTTTATTAAGTTTATAAAAAAATACATCTCATTAATTTCATTACTAAATGTAATTCACTCAAAAATAAAAATATATAATTGATTTATATTTTTCATAAATATTTAATAGTTAATTAATTGATAATTAATTTTCATAAGTTAGTTATAATTATTCTTGGTAACCTAATGGCTAGGCTATAATGGTAATTTTATTTTTAGGGAATATCATGGTTCTTTTAAACTCACAATTTCATGAAAATAAAGCTACTAATTAATAAAATTATTAAAAGAAAATATTTCAGAAAAACATCCAGGTGTTACATTCTACCCCCCTTAAACTAAGTTTCACCCTCAAAATTCATCACTTTGAAATTAAAAATTAGGATACCTCTCCCTCATAATATCCTAAAGTTCTCATATAGATTTATCTAATTGGTGGTTCCTCCATAAAACTTTAACAAAGCAAGTGGTCTTATTTCGTTGAAATTTTTTTCTATGATCAAAAATATCTATCGGTTATTCTTCATAGGAAAATATTTCTCCGGTAGTACGAATTCTAAGATTAGTACATGTGAAGGATTGGTTATGTACTTTCCTAGGAGAGATATATGGAGTACATCATGAACTTTAGAGAGATTCGGTGGAAGTACTAGTCGGTAAGCTACATTCCCAACATGATCCGGTATTTCAAAAGGACCAATATACCTAGCACTCCGCTTTCCCTTCTTCCAAATATCATTACTTCCTTCCAGGGAGATGTTTATAAGAACACCTTATCACACAATTTAAAATATAGGTCTTTTCTTTAGTTTCCATCATAACGTTTTTGTCGACTCTAATCTACTCTTATGTGTTGTTGAATATATCTGACCTTTTATACCATTTCATTAACAACATCAGGTCCTAATAGATTTTTTTCCCCAACTTCATCCCAACAAGTTGGAGTTTTGAAATTATTTCCACATAGGGATTCATAAGGATCTATCAAAATACTAGTGTGAAATAAATTATTGTAAGATAATTACACCAATGGTTTGTGTTGATCCAAACCACATTTGAAATCCATATATAAAGATCTCAACATTTCCAAAAGAGTTTAAATTGTCCTCTCAGATTGAACGTCTATCTGAGGATGATAGGCAGTGATGAAACTTAAATCTTTAACCAGATCATGTTGAAGACTTCTCTAGAACATCGAGGTAAACCTCTGATCCTGATCAAATATAATGGAAAGTGGTACTCCATGAAATCTTACCACTTCCTTAACATATATCCTGGAAAGATGATCAAGAGAAAAATCCTCTATACTTGCAATGAAGTGTGCCAACTTCGTAAAATGATCAACTATAACCCAGATATCATTATTTCCTTTTTATATTTAGTAATTATGATAACAAAGTCTATAGTGATGTTTTCCCATTTCCATTATGGTATGGGTAACGGTTGTAAAATCCCCCTTGACTTCTGTCTCTCATCCTTAACTTTCTGACAAACCAAGCATCGAGAGACATATCCGACGACATCAATTTTCATTGCATACCACCAGAAGTACTCTTCCAAGTCCTTGTAGATATATTTTTTCTTCTAGGTTGAATAGAGAATGAATAACTATGAGCATCATCCATGGTATCCTTCTTTAATTATAGTATGATAGGAACACAAACCTGGTTCCTAAACCGTATTATTTCATCATAATCAAGGTTGAATTCGGGAACGTTAATCACCTTCTTTTATAACTCTGCATCTTCCTATTGTTCCTCTTTAATCTTCACTTTTATAGATGGTGGAACATTCATTTGAGAAATATAATATTTCTCCCCTTTCATTAAAATTTCAAGATCGGCCTTTTACAAATCCATAAATTTTGGATCTTTAATGATCCTTATCATAGATAAGATAGCATGGTCTTTTCGACTGAAAGCATCATCCACCGTGTTCACTTTCCCATGATGGAAATATATTAAGTATTCGTAATATTTAATACACTCCTACCATTTTCTTTGGCACATATTTAGCTCCTTTTATGTGAAAATATACTTTAAAATTTTATGATCAGTATAAATATCACACCTTTCACCATAAAGATAATTCCTCAATATTTTTAATGCAAAGATTACCGAAGAAAACACTAAATCATGAGTTGGGTAATTTTTCTCATGTATTTTCAACTGTCGTGAGGCATAAGCAATCACCATATCATTTTTCTTAAGAAAACACCCGAGCCCCTTCTTGGATGCATCACTGTAGATCACTATCCTTTCCCCACAACAAGGCAGTGTGAGTATAGGTGCACTGGCTAACCTTCTTTCTAGCTCTTTTAAATTCTCTTCACATTCCTATATCCAAATGATCTTAACTCCTTTCCAATTAAAATTGGTGAGTGGATTTTGTAATTGTGAAAAATCATTCAAAAAATGTTAATAATATCTTGCCAAACCAAGAAAACATCGGATATCAGTTATTGTTGTTGGACTCAACCATCATTTAATAACCTCCATTTTTGTTGGATACATAGATATCCTCTCTATTGAGATGATGTGACCAAAAAATGAAACTTTTTTAAGTCAAAATTCAAACTTGGTAAATTTGGAATAATGTTTCTCCTTCTTCAGGGTCTTCAGTAAAATTCTCAAGTGATTTTCATGGTCTTCCATTACCTTTGAATACATAATAATATCCTTTATAAATACTACCACAAACTTATCAAGATAGTATTTAAAGACTCTATTCATTAGATCCATGAAGACGGCATAAGCATTAGTAAGACCAAAAGGCATCACTATAAATTCATAGTGTCCTACCTTGTACGGATTTTCATCTTTGGTATATCCTAATTTTTTACCTTTAATTGATGATATCCTAAACAAAGATCAATCTTGGAAAAGTATTGATCTCCATTTAGTTGGTAAAATAATTCATCAATGCATGGGATAGGATATTTTTTCTTGATAGTTATCTTGTTATGTTCTCGATAATCAATTCAGAGTCTCATTAATCCATATTTCTTCTTAAAAAACATCCCAGGTGCTCCCCAAGGTGATGCACTGGGGAATATGAATCCCTTGTCATGATTCTCCTGAATTTGCTTCTTCAATTCCTGAAACTCAATTGGGGCAATTCTATAAGGTTTCTCTGAAATATGTGTAGCACCGAGTATGAGTTATTATGAAAAAACAACTTCACAATTTTGTGGAAGACCTTGAAATTTCTTTGGAAAGACATCATCAAGCATTCGTACAATGGACACATTCTTAATTATGAGTTTCTCCCCAACCATTTGAGATAAATAACCTTCAATTATTGGAATCAAGACCCATAATATGGAATAAATTTAAACTGGAAGGTTATATTCATCCTTGCATCGACAGATGATATTAGATTGATCTAGAATATGAAATGGACTTAACTTATTTTTAAATTGATATGAGCTCCATACAAAGAAAGCCAATTCATGCCAAGAATCACATAAAATTCCACTATAGGAAGGATAATAAGATTTTCAGGAAGCAATTTCCTATAAACATCAATTACAGAATAATTGTAAACTTTTTATGTGATTGTTGTTCCATTAAGAGTTGTCACAGCTGACTCAAAATATAATTTTTGCGGTAGTGTGGGTATACCCTTAGAAAATTATTTAGAAAAAGAGTGGGTGTATCCAGAATCAAATAAAACATTTTATACATTAGATTATATGGTATGTGTATCTTTCACCACTTCATTATTGTACTCCACTTCACCGATAGTAATTCAATGTGACTTTCCTTTGTCTTTGGCCTTATGAGTTTTTTGACATCAATCATCATCAATAACCCTAGGATTAGGGCATTGATTTTCACAATTCCATATTTCCTTGAACTTGTAACATTGAAGTGTATGAGGTGCATTCTGTGTAGTCTTTTCTTTGTTTTCATCATTATACATATTTTTCCCATCACTTTGGCATTCAATTTGCCGATGACCTTATTTTACACACTAAAAAAATTTACTAGTCCCTTTAAGACAATTACATCCATGTTTACTTCCACACATTGAGCATAATAGAAAACTCATATTAATTTTAGTGTGGTATTTATATTTTCCCTTGAATTCCATTTTTTCTTCTTATCAAACCCATATGAATGATGGGTTACTCTAATATCCATATCAACCTTGAGAGCACATCAAAAAAATTCCTCATAACTGTTGATGTCCCTTATGCCTAATTCCCTTCGGAGACTTGGTTTTAAGCCATGAAAAAATAGATCAATATTAATCTCAGGTTGGATAATAATTCCGGAAGTGTACCTTGAAAGTCTTTTAAAATTTTCTTCGTAGGTACCAATGGATTCATCATCTTTTTGAAAAAGTTCAACGAACTACTTATCTATATTTATTTGAAGAATACAAGGAAAGTAGTTATTGAAAAATAAGTTCTTCCACTCGTCCTATTCCATAGACTCAATTTAATGAAGGTTGAAGCTACCTCAAGAAGGATTCAACATAATGTTTCTCCCTCCTTGGCTCGTTTGGAAGTCTAGCATGATTTATATCTTGAGAAAGTTGTGTTATAATGGATACAAGATTTTACACTCCATCTCCCATAACATTTTGTTTCTTAGGGGGACAATCATTGCATTTCTCGTCGCATTCAACATTAACACAGTTCCTTCGGGTTCCAGCCATTGTCTAAAACTAAGAATCATAGTGTGAGAAACACAAATCATAATAGGAAGACTGCATAATCAAGAAAAAAATTGAATTTATGACACTGTTGGTTTTATCCTAGGTTTTTCATGGACATTTCTAAAACACTAGGATTATATCCTATACTTAGACATATCCCTAAGGCTTTCTCATCCTAGTTTCCAAAGGTTAACTATGTCGTTCGTCTGATACCAAATATAGAGACCTTTCATTTACATACATTGATATCACTTCATAATTGAAGTATATTTATTAAAACATATAACAAATCCATGACAGGACCATATAGGTGTAGTGTCTTTAGAAACTGGGAAACATAAACAACTGGTTCACAAAAACATCTATATTGTCTCTTGTTTGTTTTATCATAACTGGACTCCTTTTGGAATATCATACTTAATACCCTTCTTCGTGTCCTAGGGAAAAAGAAACATAAATAAGAGTGAGATAAAATTCTCAATAATGGTAAACAAAGTAAATAACAATCATATCATATTCTTAAGAACATAACATTTGAAAATATTATCCAGCATATAAAATATCACAATATCATCTCATCAGATGAATCCTAAAAGTGAAATGTAATCCCTATAGTCATAACATAAGACATAAAAATTTTTGGTATACACACTTAAGCATAGAAAAACATATCATATTAGTCAAGGATCTTTTCCATGACCATCATATCATAAAAAGTCCATTACTGAACCGAGTTCTCTCCTAGTTCTAACCCTGTATCACTGAACCAGATTAACTTTTCATTCCATCCATGTCTATATCATGAGATATAAATCATTAACCAATGAATTTTAGGGGGATATTAGTCCCACACCTCTCATAATGAAACCATTCTAACGTGTTCCACTAAAACATAAAAAACACTCACCATAGCATAACCCATGAAATAAAATGGGTTTCTTAAACATCATTCAATAATAATCCATATAAAATAAATTGATTTCATAAAAATAATTCCATATAAAACACAATAAAATAAATTTAATAATATGGATAGAAACATAACCATATCTCATCTTAAATGGAAAATAATTTTGATAAAACACTTTAACTTATTTCTTGAGGAAGATATCTTTTCTTTGTCAAGAATGTTTTCTTTTCTCAAAATTCCACGCAATTTAAAAAACGAATTTAGTTTAAAATAATATTGAAATTTTGTAGAGGGATTTTCATAGAAATAAGGTTTCATGAAACCATAAAAAAATCCATTCATGCCATATAATTTAAAAAAACATTCTCATCATACTTTTTTTGAAAAAGACAAAAAGTACCTTAAATCGAATAATGATAAAAGATTTGTTTCATATCATTTAATAAACATTACCCAAAGGGTAAAATTAACTCTAAGAAATAGAATAATAATGGAAATAATTTTACATAATTATGAAACATGGATGTGGATGATAAATATACCCCACTAAATACTGATGTATAAACAATGTCATATAGAAAATGATATTTTCAAAATTATCTCTTACCTTAGGTTTGATGTCCTTCGTATATATCAAAAACTATTGTATGAAGATTTAAATAATGTTTTGTATTTATTCCATAATCATAATCATTTTTTTGATAACATTTATGATCATATTTTCATCTGTTTGTTAGTAACATTTCATTGTTACTCGTTATTCGGGTATTAACAACTTTATGTTCTTAAGTATGTGTTGTCGGATAAGTTATTATTTATATTTATAGGTTATAGTTATATAATTTAAAACATGTTATTAGTAGTAATATATATCATATTTATTCATTAAATTCATTTATATAATCCTGGTTTAATAAAAATTATGTAGAATGAATAACATCGCACCGTGGAGACGGTAAATTGTACCTACGCACGAGCGACGATATCATTCCCATAATTGTTGAATTGTATTTAATTGGATAGTGTATAGTATCTCATAATTATTATCATTTTATAATAATAATATATTGTTGTTATTTCCACCAACATACCCATCCATGTATGTTTGTGGTGAAAAACATTTCACATTATGGCGTGGAGACGGTAAGTCGTATGTATGCACACGTGGTGATTTCATTTTTCTTAGGATTAATGGAAGGTGAAAGAGGGTTGTTTAATATTTATAATAATATATCATTATATTATAGATAATTATTTTATTACTTTATAATTAAACAACTAAATAAGAGGATATATAAGAAGAAATAAATTTGAAGGAATCGGTAGAATAGATTACCTCTTCCTCAACGTGCCTTCTTTAAATTTCCTCTTAGGGTAATAGAGTTGATCTTTTGAGAAGACCAGAACCTATAGAATGTAACTAGAAGTTTTTAGAATAGAAATGGTCAGGGTATGGCTGAGAATTAGGCTCAAAATAGAGTGAAGAGGATATGGTGGAAGTTCCCTTTTATAAGAGAGGAGAGGGGCACTCTAGGAAACTCTCAAAATATTAATTTATTATAAAATCGATTTTGACTAAAAATTGTCCAAAACTTATTTAATTAAAATATAAGATGATTTTTTTTCTAATATATATCATCCAAAAAAATTAGACAAGTTTTGAATATTTCTTTATCCTTATCTATTTGGTTTAACCCTTATTTTACCATTTTTGATATTACCATGATATCTTGTTACTTACACATTGTGGGTTAGTGTTATTACCATATCTTGTAAAACAACCAAAAAATGTTATTTTTGATATATTTAGACATATATTAACCATTTGTAGGAATATTATATTTTTTGTAATTTAATATAATTTAATAAACTATTTTATGTTCTAAGTTATGAATTGTGTCAATTTTGGACAATATTCAAAATTGATTTTTTTTAAAAATTCATAAAAACCTGATTACTTCAAAACTAAGGAACTAAAACAAATATAATATGTCAATATTATCCATAAAATTCTTCTATGATGTCAAAATAACCTAATTACACTTGTTTTAATATTTATAAATTCATTTATTTGAATCCTTCATTAATGAAGTAATCACTACATCGTAATTACGTCATAAATAAATATATTTTTCTAATGTCTAAAAATTATAAATAAAACACCATGATGTAGGAAATCATTATATATTTCTAATAAATATTTATAGACATGGATATCCATTATATAACCATATATTAAAATCAATTTAGTAAAAGATTTTTGTTTAGGTTATAATTATCATTACTTTAAATTAATTCTTATAAAATGTCATTTTCACATCCAAGTAAATCCCTGGGGTCCCAAAATCTACCCATGGATGGATATGGTCGGACCTATATCACCTAATAGGATTAGGATTAATTTTAGAGTATTTTTATATTATTAAATTAATATTATTTTACAATTATTTACCATATTTACCCTTTAACCATGGTAAATAAAATAATTTCTGAAGTTACCACTCATAATGTCCAAAAATAACAGGTACATATTCAAACAATTTGGAACTCATGATTCCAAATATGGAATCCATTTTTCCCAATTCATAACATAGAATCTGTAATAATTAATTTAAAATTAATCTCGTTGTTGAAATGAGAAAATGAGTTTTAAAAGTTAAAACATTGAAAAAGATTGAAACGTTTTTACCAATGAATTCAATATAAAATTAATGATAATGGTATAAATTATATTAAATAGTTAAAATATATTATATTTACAATTTAAAACCATTAAATATTACAATTTAACCATAAAAATAATCTCGATGAAAAATGTTGTTTTTAGTTAGAATTTGGCGTATTTTTACTATTCATCAAAACGTG
This sequence comes from Viscum album, assembly GCA_963277665.1. NCBI lineage: Eukaryota > Viridiplantae > Streptophyta > Magnoliopsida > Santalales > Viscaceae > Viscum > Viscum album. The sequence continues at coordinate 926,208,442 of OY728130.1, forward strand.
AATGTTATCAGAAATTTATCATAAATTTATCCAAAGTAAATTTTTATATCACGATTCAAAATAACATGTTTCTATAGTCACATAAAAATTATTAATCTGTGAAAATATTAATTTAAAATGGGTTTTCCATTCAAATGTGTCAAATTAACCTTTCAAAAAAAATAGGTTCTTGTACATAAAATAGGGTTTTATTCATACCCTATGAATAAAATATACATTGGATGAATATCCAAAACATTTTATTATGTATATAACACATATATCTCATTAATTTAATTACCAAATTTAATTCACTCAAATATAAAAATATCTAATCGATTTATATTTTTTTATTAATAATTAATAACCAATGAATTCATAACGCATTTTCATAAGTTAGTTATAATCATTATAGCTAACCTAACGTCTAGGATATAATAGTAATTTCGTATTAATGGAATCTCATGGTTCATTTAAACTCATTATTTCATGCCAAGAAAGATACTGAACAATAAAAATTATTTAAAGAAAATATTTCATAAAAACATTCGGGTGTTACAATGATGATTGTCTAACCTAAGGATTGGATTTGGGATAGATTTTATGAAATTCCAAAATTATTTTACTTTAATTTCATAATTTTTATATATTATATATTGTAAATAATATAGAATCGAATAGGCATGGAGATGATTTACCATAACACTAATCTCAAATTCTCCCATATTTTTTAATTCAATTCTTTTCCCTCCACTTCCTTCGGTAATATCATCATTTGATGGAGTTAGGGTTACCCTAAGAGATTATAAAATATAATATAGAGTCGTGTCCTAGAATATTCCAAACTCTTGATTGAGTTTTTTCATTATCCTGGATTATAGGATAAGATATAGTTCATTTTTCCAAATAATACTCCTATGCATGGAAGTTTTCACACTAATTTAATTAAAAGATATTTATTCATGAATGAATTAACATAAATAAATTATAAAATTGAATTTTTATGGGGTATAGTGAATAATGAAGGAACTAGATGGTCTAACCCTAAGGAAAAATATCTTTCTTATCAACCTACATTCATTCTGTATCGTGTTTACATTTTTGACATTAAATTAAATAGATTTTCCAAAAATCATTGTTTTCATAAGAAATAAAAAAAGAATGAGATTATTTGAATTATAATTGGTGTTTTATTTACTAAAAATATCCTTAAGTGATACAAACCTGAACATCCACTTTACAACACTAGAAATAAGAAATTAGCATCTTTAAAAAACTAAGATGGGCGTATCAAAACTAGTTCCATGGCCAAGTAGCTATGCATGTCTTTCTTTAAGATTTTATATTTTCACATTTTTGTAAATAGTCTTATTCATTTTTTAAAATTATAAAAAATTATTTTCCATGATGAATTCAAATTAAAAATATTATGAATGTAATATTTACTCACACGTGAAGTAGAAACCCCAAGATGAAGTGGTTTCCAATGAACGTGATGCTTGATTTTAAATAATTACGACACGGTGTAACACATGGAAAGAAAAATGTAATGACTGACTGAAAATGCCCATTAACCCCAAGATAAATAACAAGGGGATGATCCTAAGATAGTGGTGGATGAAATTTCCCCACTCATTTTTGAAATTAAATAACTGAAGGTGGTAAAGTAGGAGATACCCCAAGATCCAGTCAACCACTCTGAAAAATTTCTAGTAGAGATTGTAAGAGAATACTTTCCAACTGAGATATATATGGGAGATTAAAAATATGCAGATAATTTCAAGAATTAGTATAAAATGTATTATAATCTCTCCATACCCTACAAATTTCATGAATTATCACCATTGTACCAATCTCTAGCCATGGAATATGAAGAAACTACCCATGTGGTGGAAATAAAATAAAGACGTGATGATCCTGACTACATACCTCTACCTAATAATAGTCAACATAGAGATTCACTTTCCATTATTGAAGTAATTAAAACCGAGGAAACTCGGGTAAATGATCCTTTCTTGCATTTTATTTTATTTAATATTTTTTATGTTGAATTTTTTATTACCACTACTAGTTTAAATTTTATATAAAAATCCAATTCCTATTTTTACCTAGTTGAAGATGATGAAAAAGATGATCCACCTATTGAAGAACACAATGAGATCCAATAACATTCAGAATATTTATTGGAGGAAGTCCATGAGGGGAGCCATGTAGCCTTGTTATATAAAACAAAAACCTATGGTGATCACATTAAAAAGTAACATTTTAATATTTATTATTCATGTTTAGATTAAATTCAAATAAAATAATACCCTAACTTTCCCTTTGATAATTCCATTTATGTAGAATATATCAAGAAAGCACTGTACAATGAAGAAGTGGTTGTACATGTAGAAACCAACAAAGAGGAGGACCCATAATTTATCCTACCCCCACCCTGGAAGCTATATTTCGTTGATAATATGATGGGTCTACTGTAATATATACATAGGGACCTCCATGACAATTAATAAGTAATGTGATCTAGGAAAAGTAACATGTGGTGGTTCAAATCCAAGAAACTCCACCAATTAAAAGATTACATATGATTACTGGTAAATCCCATTCAGAGGTAGTCAAAACCCATGACATTTATAGGGGATAAATCCTATATTTATCCTTCTTTTATTTTTATTCACATTTTATAAATTTTAATTTTAATTAACATTTTAGGAATTAGTTATTATGATGATCCCAAGTCCTATATCTTTTTCAACATAGTTTGTATGGTCCTAACACTTTGATTATTCGTTTTTATAGGCCCATCATGTTATTATTCAAGGTCACTTGGATCTACTTGGAAATGACAGAAAGTCTTAATCACTCATTCTCATGAGATATAGAAAATTAATTTTATTAAATAAGTATAGAATTGATGTCAACCATTTTAGTATCCCAAAGAGGAGTCCACGCAAAACAGTTTTTCACTTTTGAGTTCCTTGTCAAAATTGGTTTTTATTTGGCTTTAATAAATTAAAAGTAAAAAGAAGTTTAAATTGAATGATTTAAAAAAAATTATTAAATTTGTTTTGTTGGATGGGATTGGATAGACCTATTGCAGTGTAATATTTTTTTTCAATTATTTCCTATTCTTATTCTACTAGCTGATAAGAATGATATTCCTTTATCAATTCCTCTTCTCTCCCATCACTAAATGGTGATGGTGAGGATATAAATAATTGAAATATTAGGTCATTATACAATTTTACCTATGTTTTCATTGTTGAAATAGGTAAAATTTATTAATTAGGGAAATCCCTAATTAGGTATTGTGGTTCATTAATAAACCAATAGTACTAACATACGATTCCACTCAAAAACTAGGGATCGTTATCCACTCACCACCCAACCATAGCCTATTCCATCGCATATATACATGAATTGGGTAGATGGAGACATATATCATTGTCAAATGTAATTTAAATTAATTTATTATAACCCTAAACAAACCACATTTGGTTTTAAAATCTGTTAACTATGAATTAAAACCTAAAAGAATAATAAAGAAATGTAATTTATATAATAAAGTAAAAAAACTCAAACATATCATAATCAGTCTAGCCTTCCACTTTCACAATCACTCAGAAAACAACCCCTCCTTGGATGGGGTAATTTGGTTGATGTAAGATAAGGAATGAATATCATGATTTTATAAAAATTAAAAAACAAATAGGAAAATAAATCATTTTTAGGTCATTTTCTAGAGCTTCCCCTCACTGGTTGATCTTTTTCTCAATCCCTAAAGGCCTTATATTTGTAGGACATAAAATTAAAACCAATATTTTATAATTTCAAAATAAATTCATTCATGGTCAATCTTAGGGGTTTTCAGGGATTATAAAGGATATCTATCATTGTAGTTATTGAAGACTGTTGGATTTGAGTCCCGTCAAGAAGTTTCATATCCTAAATAGTGATTTTAGGATGTGATTTCATTGAAACTTGAACATTTCATTACAAAATTCATGTTATGAAGGTTTTCTATATTTTTCCAAAATGGGTCACGGTGTGAAAATATATATCACACCATGAAACATGATTTTATGATCCAGATCCCTTTTTTCTTCATGTTTTGACATCATGACCATTATTTCATCATGATTAATATCCTGAATAGGATTAATGATTTGAATTGTTTATTTTTAGTAGGTTTTTATATATTTCATCATGGATCTTCAATTTTAAGATTTTCAGATACCATATAGTCATCGCATAATGAGGTAAATCATCTTTATTAGAGGGGAGTCCATGGATAGAGTACACCAAATTCATCACATTCACCAAAAGGTAATACTTTAATATCGGGAGTGAGATGTAGTGTGGATCTTCCCCCTTTTTGGTTGTTACTTATGTAACATATTCCTTCATTTTAAATGCTTTATCAAAGTGAATTACATCAATTTATTGATAATAGAGATTGTTAGAATGTATTTTAACTTGAATATAATTTAAATATGTATAATAAAAAAATTTACCCTTTTAATGTGAGAAACATGGGTCTTGTTTTCCTTTGAAAAAGCCACTTGTTTCCCCTCATGAACATCCTACAAGATATTTCTGATGTGTTTGGGAAGCTCCATTATTTCATCGATAGGTGAATGTTCTTTTTCTTATTTACCTAAAGGAAAAAAATAGGATTGGACAAATGTGAAAATTCAACATAATGAGAGTTAACATTCAATTTAGATTAAATAAAATCAAATATGATAGATTTTAAAAACAGATTATCTTCCTGAGTTCGTTTAGCTTGATTATTTTTTTTATTCGTAAGGTCCTTATGATTTTTTATTTCACTAGATAGAGGAAGGTATTCAAGATCCTATATAAATTCATCAAATTCCACCTCTTGGGTGGGATCTATTTCCTCTAAGGCTAGAAACAAATATAGTGGTGCTGGTAATTTTGATTTAAATCTATGGAGATCATGTTTTATCTCTTTTTTTCTTTCACAGCAAAATAAATCTGAATCTTGTTGATCCCTCATATGTTCATCAGTATCTGACATTTCAATATCACTCCCTAGCCTTACATGGAAGGTGTGGATCTGATCTATGGTATGGTAGTGTTGTAGAAACTCCTCAAGAAATTTCTCAAACTCATAAACCTCTTTAGATAATTTTTATAGATCTAATGGTACCCCCCCATTCCCTTCATTATTTTATTATCAATTTAGACTTTTTTGACCATGCCCATCAATTCATGATTTGATAGTCGAGTCACATGTCCGTCCAACATCTATTTGACCTTATCCATTATATCATAAACTTTTTTTAGAGCCTCCTCAGTAATGTCAACAACTTTCTTCTGATCATAAACCTATGAGTAAATTTTCCAAGAATATCAGTAATCAATTGAAAATACCTTGGTAAAATAGTTTTTTTTTAAATAATGAAAACTATTTACAATTTAAAAGGAAATAGAATTTCATTTTTTATGCTTTTATTTATCATAATTACACTTTGAGTCTTGGGAAGTTGGTGTTGTTGATTTGAAGGAGATATTTTCATTTCGCTTTTAAATTTGATATAATGGTTTATTCTTCAAATATAACAAATTACAATTTTTGGCCTTTTAACATCTATACCGTCCAACCTTCCTCCTCATATTCGTTAGAGCCTTAATTGAAACGTCCTCAGGAATTTATGTGATTTTTTTCCTTATAAATTGAAGAAATTTTTTCTCTTAATAGATTTGGGAAATTTGAATGTATTCAAGATATAATAATAAATATACTTCAATTTTTACCTTTAGTGATGAGAGAGAAATATTCAAGGTGAGGTAGATCATAACTTGGAAATCCTAATAATAAGGAAATGAGAAGCTTGAATTTCTAAAAGGATAATGTAACACCATTTTTAAAGTGGGGAAATTAAAATACATGGATTGGTTGATATTTTTAAGAATGTGAAGTTGATTTGATTTTTTATGTGGAACATAAAAATTATATTAAAAATTTATAATCATTTTATTTTGTTTATTTAATATTAAAATATTGGTATTAGTGGTTCCCTCTTTAATTTAATTTTAACATTCAATGATTTAGGAAAATCATAGTTTAAGAGTGGGATCATACAAAAATTTAAATATTATCTAATAATTTTTAATGTTTTTTAATCATTTTTCCCTTATAATTAATTATTTTTTTAAATTGTGTGAAATTACATAATATAAAATAACATAAATGAAAATTGATAAAAGAGTTGAAATCTTCTTGTTCTATTTTAATTAAGATTTTGTTTTTTAAATATTACTAAATATTTCAAAATGATATATAGGTAAAAATGAGCTAATTAAGATATACCTCAACTTAAAGTGGATGTAACCTATATAGCCAACCCAAGAAGGTCCATTTGGCCAAAAATCACTAAATGGAAGTCTTTCCAAGTTACACGGGAAGATTGGGCCACATAGAGTTTTGATCATGAAGTAATTGAACAAAGGAACAAGGGAATGTGCATGTTGGGATGAACTATGTATGTGTGTATGTGTAAGGGGAGAATATCCCAACTATAGGAGTATAAGTGGAGTATGAGAGGTGATTTCATAGATGTAAGTTTCTAATAGTTCTCAACTTCCATTTGGGATGAGGATTAGTGTAGCTACCATTCAACACATACAAAAACAACATTTTCATGCCTTTTCTCCTCTCCCTAATGATAAGACACACCACCTCCACCATAATGCTATATTAATGTTTCAATAAAATCATATACATCATTGGAAAACACTTTGGATGATGCTGGGAAAGTCCAAGATCGAGTTTAAGACCACAACCGAGGCTTAGGATCACCATGGATTACTTTTGGGACCTCAGAATACATTGGGGAAGCTCATTTCATAGAGGAACAAGGCCCTTCATGATGGAAATCATCCCAATCTATCCATTGAGAAGGCTAGATGATTTAAGAAGGAACCCTACATCATATCCACCATTGTTGTTTCATGGGATCTCCATAGAGGACTCGACTACACCATGGAAGATGAGATATGATGTAGAGATTTGAATATTTTAAAAAGTTTTGAAATTGGAAAAACACACATTGAGGAGAGTATATTCCAGGGATCATGAGTAATTTCATAGCCATGTGGAAGAATTTTCCTCTAGTTTGGTACTTCACCATTTAGGAGGATCTACACTATGAGAATTCTAGTGATGGGAGTGAAAAACGAATTCAAGAAAATGGATTACAAGATCCTACAACGTAGAGGTTTTCTTACACTATATAGATACTATATATGAAAGTTTACTGGTTTTAAAGAATAATGTGTAAAATGGGTTACATATGTGGAGTATTTTGTTTCACCATATCCCATTCAATATCCATGTAAAGAAGAAGATACTAAACTATAAGGTTCCATACCTCTGTTATGTAAGTTTCTAAAATTCAATATAAAAATACCATAAATTATCCTAGATTCAATGATACAATTTTAAAATAAAAACATTCAATTTGAGATCCTAAAATTGGAAAAATTTATTTATGATTGTAAAATATATAGAAGAAAAAATTAACAAATACAAAGGTATTCTAACATTTATAAACAAGAAGGTTGGGTTTTGTGCCAATAGATTGGGATATCATCTAGATAGGACTACTACTGCTACTCTATTTAATTTATATTGTAGAGTAGATTCATTTTGTAAATTCATTCTTTTTTTATGTGTTCCATCTTCTTTCTTCCATAGCTTATCATTCTCTTTTTCTCTACCCATTCATCTTCTCTATTTATCTTCATTTTCACTATGACCACTTACACTCGACATTGAGTGATTGGCCCATGGATTTGTCTTGGGGGAGGAAGTTAGTGTACCTAAAATATGAGCTTCAATATCAAAGATATTAATCCATTTATAGTGAATGAAAGTGAAGTGAACATGTGTGTCAATTTTCCAACATGACATGGATCTCAACATTATCTCTATTAAATTATTTATAACTTTTCCATCCCTTACATTGAATACAAACTCTTCACATGATGGGGTTTTATTGTTTAATAGATGAAGTGATAGATGATGGGGCTGGTTTATTGACGATTTCATGCTTTTGATTGAGGTGTGTCATTAACCTTGATTATAGGAGGAGGTGGAATTTATTTTACCCAAGCATTCAATATTTAAAAACCAATAAATTTAATAATAGTGGAAAATGAATTACATTTCATTATTGAACTATTAAATTTATTTTAAGAAAAAAAGATTAATAATGAAGAAATATGAAACCAACCCTCTATCAAATTTATTTTTCTCTAATTTATTTTGTTTTCATTGCATATTAGGTTTTTATTTTCATTCTCATTCTTCCTTCCCATCATTTTTCATTATTTCCAAAAAATAATAAAAACTAAAAAAGATGAAGTTTAGGTGAATTTGAATTAGTGAGTGAATAAATGTGATTCTTCTGAAGTTATAGGACCCTATTCAACCATTGTGTTGCAATAGGAAATTATATTATATTTTTTACCACCCTGATAATCTCATCAAAACTATCACCATTTTTAGGGAGTTCAGTATTTCTTTCTTTCATTTTTTCTACATAAAATATTTCTAAACCAATTGTCTTTGTTTTAAAACAAATATAAAAAACACCTTTACAAGAGTAATTAAACTTATGAGTATTATATATGGAATAGTTAGGTATTGGTGAATAATTAACACCATAAGTATGTGTTTTACAATGAACTAGATGCCCAATTTAAAATAATTAGTGACATAGTACAATATTTAAAAGAAACATTGAATAGATATTGAATAATTCTATAAATACTATGAGAAACAACATGATTATGAAACTATTCCAAGGGTGGGAGAAATTTCCCAACACATTTATGATGATAAAGAACTTGAGGAGCTATAGGAGATATCCAAAGATCCATTCCACCTATCTCATCATTTTATGGTGGAGATAGGTGTAGAAGACTTTCCTGCTAAGATACATAAGAGAGATAAACAAGATTTTGATAATTTATAGAATGATAAAGAAGTTGAGTATGATCTACTCAACCCCTAAAAAGTAGATGAATCAACACATTTATACTTACATATGGCCATGGAAGATGAAAAAACCACCCATGTAGGGAATTTGAAGAGATACTAGAGTAGTTAGACTACCGGAGTCCACCAACTACCATTCAACACCAAGAGGTTATTCCCACCAATGAATATATTGAATCTAAACCAAATTACAGAGATAATCCTTTCCTACAGTTTATTTTATCTAATTTTCTTGATGTTGAATTAATTATTATCATTCCTTGTTTAAATATTTCATAAATAAACTATCCCAATTTTTCTTTGAAGGATGTTGAATAAAAAGATGCACCATTGATGAAGACATAGAACTCCCCAAACATATAAAACATTTATTGTAGGAAGTCCATGATGACATAAAAGTTGCCTCTTTAAAATAAACATAATCCCAATCTTCTTGAATTAAAATAGAATATTTTCATACTAATTATTCATGTTTAAATTAAATTAAATGAATAATTTTATTTTGATAACTCCATTTATGCAACATATCTTGAGCAACCAGCAGACAATGAAGTAGTTATTGAACAAGTAGAAACCAAAAAATATATGGAACTATACTTCATCCTAAACTCTACATGAATGTTTTATATCATTACGAATTGTGTGGATCTGGTTTACATCAACCATGGAGTCCTCTACAAAAAAAATAGTAAGGAAAGTGAGTTTGAAAAAGAAACATGTAGTGGTTCAAAACCAAGAAATTATACCAACCAATATATTATTGATGATATATGGTACTACCCATTTAGAAGAATAAAACCCCAAAATCCCTCTTGGGAGATCAAAAGAACATTTCTCCTTCTTTTATTTTTATTCAATTTCAAGTAATTTAAATTTACATACATATTTTTTTGAATTATTTAGTAGGATTTAGCTATATTCCTTTATATTTTTAAAAATAATTGATATGGTCCTTACATATTGATGATTAATTTTTATTGGTCCATAATTCTAATAGCATAAGTAGTATGAGGAAACTGAGGAGGCTATTTTCACACAGTTCGTTCTATAAAAATGAAATTTCCATAATGAATTGCTTTCATACTATAAAAGGAATTCACATCCTAAAAATACTACAGAACAGAGCTGTGAAATGAAAATTCCCATTTTGAAAGGAATTCATGTCATGAACTAAATCCCAATAGGGCATGATGAACCCATGAAACTTCAATTAATGAATCTTTTTAAGGTGGGTATGATTATCGATTCATAATTTTATTTTATTCACGTGATTTTAATCTGTATTAGAGATTTAAAACGAAATTTCATTCCCATATTACACTATTGTACATCAGTGTCAATATAGGAGACATAAGTCTCTTAGGATAAACATTATTTCATATTTTAATTTTTACTATTGATCTGAATAGATGAAGGAAATGGTAAAATAAATCTTCAAAGTTAATCATGAGGGGATAAATTTGAAAAATCGTGATTTTTTTGAATAAGTTGATTTATCTAAATGAAATCCTTCTAAAATTTGGAATGTCTTAAATTTTTATAATTTATATTGATTGGTTTGTTATTTTTATATATTTTCATGAGTATTTGTTCCCAAACCATATCTTCTAATTCCAAAGAAAAATTCTAAACCAATATTTCCCATTTCTAGGAATAGTATATTTCTTAAGAGCCTCGGTAATGTTCTTTTCTTGATCTTTCCTGGAATATTATCAAATCTAGGACTGAACAAAATAATGTTTACTATTACAAAGAAATTTTATAATTTTTAATTTATCCTTAAACCTACCATGATATTGAGACCTTATTTTAACTTAGATTCTATTAATTCTCTTAATAAGATATGATCCATGTTACTAGATTATTATATACTTTCCTACCCTACTTCTAATATATTTCATTATATTTAAAATACTATGTGTAAGGGATATTTTTTCCATGGTTGATGGGGATTTACTACATTGAGGAGATTTTGTTGAGGGAATTCATGTGATTTTGGGATAGTCCTTGTATAATTTATTATACATTATTTTTACCTATCATGCTAAATATATTATAAAAAACAAGAAAAAAATTAAAATAAAATTGGATTGTGTGATTTGAAGGTAAAAAATCCCCATTTCCAGAATGATAATACTTTTATCATATTTGTTGAGTTGATGGAAGTGATATTCTTCTTTATCACAGCTTTCAAAAAAGAAAAAACTGTAAAAAGGAAAAAAGTGAGAGAGTATGATTCATCCATTATGCTGACTTTTATTATGTGCCAATTTTGAGATTTGGTAAATATGGAGATGAAATATTAATCAATACATGAATATTTAATTAAGAATATGTTTTGATATCAAGAACTATGATAAAGATTCAAACCTACTATTTTTTCATTACTTTAGTCATTACCAACCTTAATTAAGCTTCAAAGATATTTTAACCTTGATGAAAATCCCTCGTGATTAATTTTGATTTCTATCTTTATACAGTGAAGATATGATATGACTTGAAAACCTGTGGTAGATTACATGTACATAAGGTATGAGAACAACTCCAATTACATTTATTACCATGATAGATGAGTAAAAAATCTATTTGAAGTATATTAAAAATGGAATGCACAAAAATGATGAATTTTGAAATTCATATTGAAGGAAGGAACAACACTGTAATTTTAAAAGAGAAAAATTAAAATACATAATTGGATATATTTGTTTTAAAAATTAGGAGTTGAATGAGTTATTTTATGTGCACTTTAAAATTTTATTTATATTTACAAAAAATTGATTCTATTTCTTTTGAAATTGAAATATTGGTAGAGTGAAGTTCCTCTTTGGGGTTTTTGAGATAATAGTATTAATGAAATCAAAGATCCATGTTAGGGGGAATTGAAATATAAACATTTTTAATGTATATTTGAATATAAATAAATTGTATTATAGATTAATTGATTAATATTTCTTATATTTAATTGTTTTTTTATATTATGGAAGGACACCAGAAATGATAGGGAACTGGATAAAAGGTAATGATTTAATGATCAGAATGATGGATGGTGGAAAAGGATAAGTCAAGGCCCAATCCCATAACTTAAGAATGAATAAACAGGCTAAAAAGGAGCCAAATCTACTAAAAAACAAAAATTCATTTCATGAATCCACTATTCATGAAGTGAAGTTCCTTGAAAAGGAAAAATATGAGAAGTGACTAATGAAAAAATATGTTTTTGAGGATCATATCACATGGAGCAATGTGACACATGTGGTCAAGATGTTACACAAATACGAATTACCAATAAAACTCTCATAGAGTGTAAAAATACATTAAATTTGGAAACCCACACATTTGAAATTGTGAAATCATTGTTTATGATGTGAAAAATTTGGACAGGACCTAGAAATGATGGGTTTTGGGAATTTATTATCTTAACGTGCCTTTGAAGATCCCATTATAACCCAAATGAATTTTTACCCATTTATTATCTTATTAATGGAACACAAAGGTTTGGTTTATCCCTATAAATAGAGGTATCAAGGGGGAGGATATAAAAAATTAGTGAATCTAGGGAATTGGAAACTGTTTTAAGGAAGAAGGAAGCTACTTTTAAGGTTTTATTTTCCTTTTTTTTGTCTTTAATTTCTTTCTCATGTAAAGTATCTTCATATTTTCTTTATAGTTTTTTCACTAGTGCAATCAATTTCATTCTTTCTATATTCCCTCTATATTCCATGATATCTTATGCTCTCAATGATGTGTGATGAACTATGTTTTGGCCTTGTGGGAGGTTTCGCAATATTCCTAAATTATTATTCTTTAATTTCCTAATTTTTTCCTTTTTTGGGAACACTTGAGAAGTGCATGGGTGCTGTAATCATTCACCGTATAACTCTCCTATAATTCATTCTATTTAATTTAATCATTCCTCACCCCTTCCTTATGAAAACACTTCCTAGGATAGATTCGGGTTTTTAAATAGGGATGAAATGGAATATAATGGAGTTGGATCCTGGAAGATGTCACATTATTGATTGAGTCGTGTCCTTGATTATAAAAGTAGGTGGAGTTTAGTGTGACACATAATTCATCTATTCATTCAATATTTCACTGCCAAAAAATTAAATAATATTAATTCATGAATGATATATCATAAATGAATTATCAAATTTAAGTTTAACTAAAAATAATGAATAATGAAGGAACTCACATTACCAACCCAACGGACATAGACCTCTCTACCTAACCTATATTAAATTTATACTGCATCTACATTTTAGAATTTAAATTAAGTTATTCTTAAAAAAATAATAGTTCTCATAAATAATAAAAAACACAAAATGAAGTAGATTATGGGAATTAGAATTAGTTCTCCATTTTCTATAAAGATCCTCAAGTGAGAAAACCTTGGTCATCCATTGTACTACGTTAGGAAAATAAAGTATCTTTTATACCACCCTACAATAGATTCATTAGTGGTGATAGTTCAATAACCATTAAATTAATGTTACATAGGACACAAACTTTGTTGATTGATATCCATCATACACCTAAATCCTCTTACACGATCTATCACTAAATCATTAATATGGAAACCTCTCCTGAGTGTAGCAACCGAGGATGGATCATGAAAGATGAAGGTATGTAGAGGATAAATTTTTCATATCTAAATGATTTCATTCATAAAATAATTATATGAAAGATATAGTTTCACATGTGACATCCAATGAGGATTCTATTACCAATATGTTAAAGATTTGTTTATTTTTCTTATTCTTTATGGAATGATTCTATCAGTAGGGGTTGAACCTTTGAAAGTAGATTTCCATGTAAAAATATTAAATACATTTTTGGTATTTTGAAACACATGTGTATTTTGATTATGGAGGGTTTCTTACACATTTTTTCCTATCAAGAGAATTGACATGTCATACATGGGGATTTAGAACCATCTCCCTAAAACTATACAAGGTCACCATTTAAGAGTGGACTTTTATATTCAATTCATTCTCTATAAATCCCATTGGGGTATAGTTTTTGAAAAAATAAATGGGTATAAACTAGATGTTATGTCACCCCCATATTTATTTGATGTTTTATTGGGTATAGAAATCCCCATTAATTTGGATAAAACCACTAAAATGGATAATTTTGGATATTATGCTAGAATCGTAGCTGAAGTCAAAATCAATTCTGCTTTAGTTTATCAATTTTTTCATTATAGTTTGGAAGATCACATCAATTGATAGATTAAATATTACATCTTTTCTATATTTTTTATGTATTTACAATTTGTTGGTAATATTAAGGATATTTGTTTTCTGAATGGTGTTTTCTCATTTAATTCTTATAAGGGTCAAAATTTGAATGTCTGCAAATTTTTTTAAATATAATTTAATAATGGCCCCTCCATTTCTCATCCAGAGAGGAAAACATAAAGAAATCGTGTTTTAAGTCATTTAAATGTATCTTAAGTGCATGGGACTATGATGGATAAAGATACTATTCTAGTTGGGCATGTGATAGTATAGAGGCATGAGGATCAGTCTTGTGGTGAAAAGGATTTCTAGTTGAATAGATCTCATTTATAGGATGAGGTGGTGAAAAAAAAGAAATAAAGGGATATATGAGCAGGAAGAATAAGGTAATCTTGAGGAAATGCAACTTCAGTTCATTGGGAAGGTAGAGAAGAAATTACAACTATAAATGGGACAGTCTCTTCATGAGGGAGAGAATAATTTATATAATTATACAATGATTATAGAAAATTCTAAACAAAATCTAAGAGAGGGAGATATATTAATACAATATATTGATATGGGTACTACAAATCTAGTAATTATATGTACATAGATCATCTAGGAACTCAAAAATCAATTCAGTTTAAGTAGAATTGGAGGTAATTGGATAAACATGGAGAATGATGAAACACCATATAGAAGCTCTTATTCGGGTGCTAAAGAGAAAGGGAATGTTTAGGGATAATGATGTTTTTTTAGCTCCTATGAATAATTCATGGCCAAGGAAGTACAATTCACATCAGAATCCCACCATGAAAATTATATCTCTCTAAAGTATGAAAGAAAACTCAAGGTAATTATTTCTACCCATTTTAAGATTAATATAACTAGGATTATAATGATTTTAATCATATAGGATTTTATTTTTTATGCACAAATTTTTAGCTTTTGAATGAGGGTAGGATGTGTTGTCTAAACTGTTTTCTTCCTCCTCATATCTTTTCATTTTCATTAATAAAAGTTCTTGGCCCCACCTTTTCCAATCATTAAATATTTATGAAAACATTTATTAAATAAATATTTTATAAATATAATTAATAATATTAAGATAAATTTTTCAAATTATATGGAATGATTTATAATTTAGATAAAAATTATTTAGATAAAAATTATAAGTGTATTTTATAAATTTTTTATAAATTACTTGATAAGGATAAGTATTAAAGATTTTATATTTATAATGATGATTATTCATAGTTTTTTATTTTAATTAATCAAATTTAAATTCCTTATTAGATAAATTATTTAAATGATATCAATTTTTTCTGAAAATTAATGAGATCAAGGTCCAGATAATATTAAATACGTGATAATAATATCATAAAACTTTTTTAGATAATAAACATAAAATAAGAACTTTTCCTATTTCATTTAACATTTTATAGTAAATGTAAATTTCATACAAGGAATAATATGAAGTAGATCATAGATGGAATGAATATAAAGTCTTTTTAATTATTTATTTATATAATTTATATAATGAATGGGTTAATTATAAAAGTGTATAATTTATTAATTTATGAATTGCTCATAAATAGGTAATCTCATGTTTAAATATATGAATTTTTTATTTATTTAGTCTATTCACTGCTTTGTTCATGAATATAATTTTTATATTATAAAAGGATGTATTTTTTATCTTAAAGTGGTATACTACTTTTATAAAAAAAATTATATGTATAAAATATGTTACATTCCAAGTATGATATTTGATTTAGTTTTATTCTACCTTGACATTGGTATCTATTGAGTTGTGATCCTGAATTTATAGATTTATTATAGTTTATACATATTTATTGTTAATATTGTGATACAATTGAAGTATCTCTTGAGTAAATTATCATTTGGTTGAGGTATTTTTGGATGAACTACTCACTATCTTGGAAGCATATTCCATATATTTAGAAGTGGGGGAAAGCCGTTTGTTGCTCAAATCTTACTCATGTGTGGATTATTAATTTCATATGACTCTAAGACATTGAATGAGATGGTTTTATTTACATTACGTTGGAGATAAATTAATATTTATATATGAATATAGTTGTCTTTCTAATTTGGGTTAGTAACATAGTATATGAGGTTTGTAGAGTGTTACACATCAATATGATATGAACATATATGTTTGGTTGATGGAATGGGATTTAAAAATAAATTATTAGGAGCATGAATATAAATAAAGGAAATAACATGACATAATATGGTGAGATCAAATTCCCTTCACATACTAAGTTGTAATATTCCTTCTGATGGTACACTGGTTAAGACCTTGTTCATGAAACTAGAAAATCCATGAAAAATATATGAGTCTATGGATTATCATTTGTAAGAAAATAAATCAATGAGGTGACCCAAACCATCTTGTATCTCATTCTTGGAATATGATGTGGTTTATAATTAGTTTTGAATACCTGGTCTTTTGGATTCAATAGTATTGTAGTTGATATAATCTATATGGTGGATTGGGAAAAAAATTTATCTACTCAAAAAATCCAAGATTAAAATTTTATATTCTTGACATGAATTAGTACTAGACATATTCATGGATTATTTACAAATTAATCAATTTAATTCATGTTTAAATATGTCTAACACCCCAAATCCAGTGCCTTGTACCAGATGGTTGTTTTACTACAATGATGCATAATAAATGATATATAATATTCATGATTTGGATATTTAGTTATATCAAAAAAACTAGACTCATAGATTATCATTAAATTGCTTTGAAAACATAAGAGATAATAATTGAATATGTGAAATTTAATAATTATCCTTGAAAATATGGATGTCACATGTAGTAATCATTCTGGTTTCTTGAGAAAATGGAAAAAAAATTAAAGGGGCAGTCTTATATGCTCATAAAGTGGTAGTGTATAGAGGAAGTTATCTTTCATTAGAATAGAATCAATAACCTGTCTAGAATAAATATATTCCCAAAAAAATAATATATATATGGATTGAAAATGGTAAATAAATTCATGGATAAGAAAAACTAATCTCATAATGATGGAATGTATAATATTGGACATCATAAACATTCTTTCATGTCCATAAACCATGAAATATATTGATTCTCATAATTGTGCATCACACAGTTTTTCATGGAATGATGCATGTCGTGAGTGATTGGATGATCAAGATGTGAAAAGACAAATCGTAATTTGGGATGTGTTCATCGCTTACAAAAATTGGAGGACTATTTTTTTGTTCTTATTATTAATATTATTATTATTATTATTATTATTATTATTATTATTATGTGTTTCTAAATAATCATAATCATAATAAATAAAATGAAATAAAAATGGAACATTCCATTTTATTCAAGAAGGGGGATATCACATGATGGATAATTTAGATTTGAGGTTATCTCCAACCCAGCGCTCAGATGTCATCTTTCTACCATGGGATAAAAACCAATAGCCTCATAGGCCTACCCAACTACCATGAGTGGTGGTACTGATGCAATAAACGATGATTATGGTCCAGTAATGACTCATGTCAGTCTTTAATGAACCCACACTTCATGAAATTATCCAATACATGGTCTATTATGAAAAATATCTTGTATAAGAATACAACATGCATAGTGATCCACTTAAAGAGGATAATACGTGGTTCCCCACAGTTGGGAACCATCTTCCACTTCACTTTCATCGTCTCATAGAGTAACTAGGAGATTGGACTCATCACACAAGACTCTATACGCTGAAATTTCAATCACATTAATACACAAAAATTGATATGATATCAAGAGAAGAATAGTAAAAAAGTCCTCATATATCAGTGCATGAGGGAGCCCATACCGTAACTCCTACTTTCTTGCTCAAACTGCCATATGAATCAATTTCATGAGAAGTTCGAGCCACACTATAAACCATGTGCTTAGATATGATTGATGTTGATGTGATCATGTGTTGTAATAGCACAATTTGTGTAGCACATGCATGTGGATAACATAAATCCCCTGATGGAGGATCGTGAAAGTGTCGGCTTCATATGTATCAGCCTGAAGCTTACTTGCATCACAAATCCCTGGTTCATGTGGATAACTTTCATTATAGTATGAAAAATTTTGGTGCAGTCAAGAATCCATATGCTGGTTATGATATAATTTGGATCCTCCCAGTATACATGTAGTGTTGATAAGATGGTCTGTGGATAGAAAGAGGGTGTCATACGTGTGATGAAAAATGGCCTTCTTGGATAGTCTTCCCATGTATGATCTTACCACACATGATTGAAAGGGACACTACAACCACTTTTCCACATGTTCAATATAAATAATAGGCTAATCTCCATTTGAAGAAAATCCTATAGTCTCTATATGAGGAAAATATACAGTCCTCGCTAAAAATATATTTCATTTTGAAGGAGTTGTGTGAGATCATCACCATGCCCATATATAGTACATGAAAGAAATAATGAAAATATTTGGTTCCAAATATTACTTGTACATGAGAAATATCCATGGAGCATGAATGAAACTCCATATATGGATCATGTGACTACATGAAATCTCTATCGGGTTATGAGATCATGCAAATCCAAATACATGTTGCATAAAAAATACCAAGTGTATTGGTTCTTTGAAGAAATATCTTCACGCAACATTTTTGGATATCCTGTTAAGTATGTTAGTTTTATAGATGGTAATGAATATCTATCGGACACACTACCATTCTGATATGTGTAGATAAAATTTGGTACTACGTCTATAAATACTGAAGGAAGATCGAAATTTTGGGGTGACTGCCACTCCGGAAGGAATGCCCTCATTTTCCTCAATGAATAGAGTGTGGAGAGAATTCATAAGGGTTACATGAATAAGAATATGTGATAAATGCATGGCATAATTTTTCTAATGAATTATTGTGACCCCACAATCTCCCTTCACATAAGTATCCATGTGAAAGGTTGATGAGTCACGTAACCAGTAGGCACCGCATAACCTGTGTTGAAAAAGTATGTGGAATCACATATGCTATCATTTGGAGATATGATTAAATATTTGTATAATTTTTCATGTAAACATGGAACAAATCTCATATCATGGTCCTACATCTCCCTAGAAAAAGAATAAATTTACTGCATACCTAGTTATGTGAAGAGTTGTGGACAAAAACCTGGTGTTTGTCCATGATGAGGTCCTAAATAATTTGTTCATTTCACCACAAATTCATAGCATTAATAACATCAAATACTTGATACACCATTTAAATCCAATGTAATTCCACACCGTACACATGAAATAGTCATCCGTCAATGAGATGCTACGGGTCACGCATGATACTGTTATGTGAAGAAAATAAAATTTCCATGTACATGCGATTTAAATATTCGTTGGTCTCTATCTCTTTACCTCCTTTATTCAAACACATGAGTGTTTGGAGATAGTGTGATTCCCTCTTACAAACCATCAATCACACAACACATTCAAGTGTCTTGGGTTATGTGAAATTCATGTGATTTCTAGAAACACTTTCTATGCACCCTTTAGCATGCTTTTTTGACATATAAACACCCTTAGCCACATTATGGAAATATACAACCATGATTATATGACACATCAATGGTATGAAGATAGATTATCCCTGAAAATGTCAACACATCATTTTTAGACCCTTCATTGATCATGTCACATACCACAGACAAGTAGAAAGCTTGTATGTGGAAATTTTCGTGTATTGTTGTGAGATTCATTATTGGTCATGTTGAACATCGAAGATATGGAGATTGATTATAATCAACAACACTCGCATGGATATGAGAGATCTCAAAAAATATTTGTAAAATAACGATAAAAATAGGAAACACTTGGGAGCCTCTTGTGGTTTTAAAACTCTTGTGATACACCCATGCAGCTTTCCAAACACTGTGGAAGGCCATAGAGAAATATCCACCTCACCACACAAGAGCCCAATGACATGTCACCCTTTCCACATGAAGGGCTTCAGACTTGTCAAAGTGGTATAGTGCTCCCATTTCGGCTCTATAAGGAAAACAGAATTGATTTTCCATCAAATTCACTCACATCACCATTGGACCCTTCATTGGTCATGTGACACATCACCAATGGGGTAAGTTATTGTCTTCAAAAACACTCATAAAACCTCAAAAGATCCACAACCATTGTAAAATAAACATAGATAAAAGGAGAAATATACAAGCCTCTTACATTTTTCAAACACATGATACATGCCAGTATGATCTCACAAAATCCCCTTGAAAATCCATCCCTTTCCCCTGAAAGGTCCTAAAAAATTATCCGAAGTTCACGCAAAGGCCTTTCAACAGGAACTTTAATCTCGACAATGCCCTTGGACATGTCGGTATGACAATATGAAAGTCCCTTGGAATGACTTTATAATTAAACAAGAACCCATTAATTGTATAAAATAAATTGAATAGGTCATTGAAAAGATGGTCTTTTGGTTTCTTAAAATCATCAAATTCCCATGTAATGGACTATAGAGAGACCTCATGAAAATTCATGACATCAAAGCCCTCTACTGAAACAAGCCTATATTTTCATGATATATACCACGAAAAGAGGTGAATAACTGGGGTGGAGGGGCCTATAAATCCCCCCAAAATAGCATAAAAATGTAGCCTTATAGATATAGAGAAACTTATCCTCAGGAAGTCACACTAGTACACCCAGGAATCATAGAAGATTCCTCAGAGTAGTTGATCTCATGATTGGGAATGTTTTTTGTCATGTAAGATATGGTAGTCCACTAGAAAAATCATAAATCATGCATAGGCACTTCACATTATCACTTATAGATCACACGAAAAACTTCTGGTAGGGCACTTGAAGAAGATCCCACATATCATCTAAATCATGTAAGAATTACAATAATCTAACACTAAATAAATCTTACAAATTTACAATAAAAGAATGAAACAAAGACTAAGAATATGGGAGAATTGTGCAAAGAAGATGTATTTTGAACCTCATTCACTTAACATGAACCACCCTGGTCTTGAGACTTCACCAAGAAATGTCACCCAAATGATGTTACCCTCATTCCGTATAATATTTGGATCATGTTGTGTCCCATAGACATGTTAGTGAAATTCATAGGATTCCCCTCGGTCACACAACCCAAGTATTTTGAAACCATTCAGGCTCCCCATCCGAGCCTCGCTCAGTATTCTGGAAATATCACCCAAATCATATGGAGAAATCATTACTTGTTAGCTAAATATTGTGATAGCACCAAAGTATATAAACTGGATCCTATGACAGTGTCTAGAAAAACAAGCTAGACCTTATGGAGCCCTTTAGGTATGTCAGCTGGCTCCTACAAATTCCCCCAAATATGTCTACTGGATTTCGTGATAAAATCTAGAAATGCCATACTGGATCATGCACCACCATCCAAACATCTCACATTGACTCTCACAATGCTCTCCAAGTGTATCAACTAGCTTTCATGATCAAATAGGGATAAGCTAGTTGGATCTTGTGATGCCCTCGAAGAATCTCAAATGGGATCATGTGATGTCTTCCAAGACAAGTTGGTCGGTCTTACGATGTCCTCCAGAAAAGTTAGCCTTGATCGTATGAAAACCAATAGAAATTCTATCCATATTTTGTGATGTCCCTTGGACAAGCCAACTGGATAATGAAATTTTCTTTAAACATGTCATGCAGACATCTTCTGACATGTCAAGTAGAAAACTAAGGCATGTAAATTCATGTCAGGCAGAAAAGCATGTCAGTTCAATTAGGCATCCCAAGACATGATAACCATGTCCAGCATCAAGAAAAATGAAACCTCAGTATGTAATCTCTAATCAATGGCATAATATGATATGACCCGCATATAAGGGAAAACTCGGTTTGTAAGCCCCAATCAGTGGAATAATATGATTTTACCCTCATATAATGGTAAACCTCTGTAACACCCCAAGCTTCCACCGTATGCTTCTCTTTGAATAATACAATAGTGTGTGTTGTACACAACTTTGAGTTCTAACACACCACAACCAATAAAACTAGCTGTTAGAAATACTAATACCCATTTTTTGAAATTTTATAATTTTTTTCTTTCAAAATGGACTTTATTTTTGGATTCGGAATATCAAAATTAGCTTATAGTGATTTTTTGGCATTTTTCTGAAAACATTCAATTTTTGTTGAATAGTGAAAAACACTGAGTTATAGTTTAAAACTGAATTTTTATTTAAATAATTATTTATTTTATTTAAATTTATTAAGGACAAAATAGATACATAATACCTATATAATTTCAACGCAATTCATTGAAATTAGTTTATAATAATTTTAGATATATAAAAATTTTATTGAACATTTCACCATTTTTTACCCACCTCCAAGAAGAATTAGAAAATTCACATAAAAATTAATTTTACCGCTTATGTGAGTGGAATTTCAAAGATCTGAGAGACATGGTTGATATTAGTAAGTAAAATTTGGTTCAATAAGATGAAAATAATTTTTGGTGAATAGTAACATTTTACTTTTATTTGTCACTGTTAAAAGTAAATAGGTAAATAAGGGTAAAAATGATATTATTATTACCCTAACACATGACCTAATTCTATTGGATAAGTATAATTTGACAAAAAACAACTTTAGGAATAAAATATGAACCTCTTTGGTCCACTTGGATTAGAATAGGACATTTATTATTATTTAATTCAAAGAAGAGTTAAAAGAGTTAAAATCAAAGTTTAATAACTAAAACATTTTTAATATAGGGTTACGCATAAGATAAACTCGACTATAAATATTCATTAGAAAGATAAAAATATATCCTCCATAATTGTATTTTATTTCTATTTTTTAGACATTAGATAATTTAATTTATTTATAACACAATGATGATACAGTAATTACCAAATTAATGAAATATTAAAATAAATGATATTATAAATATCCAAATAAATGTAATTTGAAACATTTTATGAATTCCAATACTTTTCTAGGTTGATATTACATATTAGGGTTGGTTAGATGAATTTTTTTCTATGTAATAACTGTGTTATAAATTTAGAAAAAACAAAATATCAAATAGTGTCCAAATTGACATAAAAGTGTTTTTAAAACAAATATTATATTATTAATTGATATTCTATTTCTAAAAATATAATTCTAGGACAAAAGAATAATATAATGATAGTTGTATCATAAATGAACCCCTTGGGGTTCTTTTGGAAGTATATAGTAAGTTTATTAACCATATAATATAAAAATACAAAGAGACATGGTAAATGTCAAACTATTTAACTAAGAGTTAAATTTAATAGATAAGGTTAATATAGTGACCCAAACCTATCTAAAACCTATTAGTTGAGTGGTTATTGACCCATCCCAACCTTATCCTTTAATTAATCAATTTTTGAGCCATTAAAAACCGAAAATGAATTTATAATAAAATAATATTTCTATCTTTTCCTAAGGTTCCCCTCGCCCCTCATATAAAAGGGCACTCCCCCTTCTCTCTAATTCACACCTTCAAAGCCTTTTGGATTGACCAAACCCTGCCCAAATTCCCTCTCAAATATACTACCTTCATCCTAGTGGCCTTAATTTAGTAATAAATCCAACCTAAGGATCTCTTTTGATCAAATCAAAAGGAAGAACCCGAAGAAGAGGTAAATATTTCATCACCTCTTTCAAGATCCTTTCTTCTTCCACTTCCTCTTTCTTTGTTGTTTCCATTATAAAATAATAACTCTAGTATCTTCTATATACTGTGATGTTATTATAAATTTGGTATAACCATATTCATTATTCTATCCAGCCTTTGAATGACACGTCACCATATGTGTGTACGTACGACTTACCGTCTACACATCGTGGTGTAATTGTTATTTAATACATTATTATTTGGATGGGTATAATAATTATGTTTAATTGATGTAAATAATAAATATAACATGATAATTATTATTTTTATATGATATAACATCAAATTATATATTATTTTAATATCAAAAGAATGATATTGTCGCACATGCGTATGTACGGATTACCGTCTCCACGAACGCGGTGAGATTCATTCTCCATCGTATTCATTCAAGACTAATTTTCATTTCAAGATTAAAAATAATGCTTAAAGACTTAATATCAATCTATATGTGAATAAGATACATCCCATCCATAGAAAATATGACTCACATAACAAATAATATAAAGGAAAACAAATCGTTCAACACCTGAAACGAAAATAATACTAAGATATTATTAACAAAGCAATATTAAAAGATCATATGTGATATCATACTAATTTTTATGATTATTTTATAATTTAATAACAATTATTTCACCATTATATAGTATTTTAACCTACCCTCAACCAATGAAAATTACTAGGTAAGGGTTAATTCTACAATCTCTTCATTATCTGATGTTGTTTATACGTAATTATCTACTGGGACCTCTTTATCATCCACATCCATGCTTCTTAAAAATGTATTTCAAAACATTTTTAATATTTACCAGACAATGGATTAAATTCATTTATACCCTTGTTTAACTTTTATAATATGTTTATAAAGGAATATTTTTATTGTTTTCCAATAATGGTACTTTTTGATATTTTCGGAAAATTTAAGGTAAGAATGTTTTTTTTAACTTATACGGCTGGTGCGGCTATTTTCCACCATTATAAAATTGTCGAAGATTCCCTTAAAAGATTATAATAATATTTCCAAAATAAATTTCTTCTTAAATTATTTCAAAATAGAAAGAGATATTTCTCTAAAAAAATATTTTGATTTCATCTATGTCAACATCCTTTGATAGATTTTAAGCTTATTTGAATTTGAATTATTATGATACAAAACTTCCATATTTTATTAAAGGTTTTTTGATATGTTTGAATGTGGATGTGTTATTTTTACACCATTCATGGTTTATAGATAAATTATAAACATTTTTTATTCTATTTTTAATACTAATTTTTATGTTATGTTTAAACCTTTTTATATGAGGAATGCATTGGACATAGTAAGTGACGGGTGGAGCCCACTATAGCTCCTCAATGCATTGGTAGGTCTCATGGGAAAAACTAGTGTCTTAGAACATGGTCTCGAAAAAATCTTATTTGTAGTCTTGGAACAAGGCCTTGACTATGTGGTTATAAATGTCTGGCATTATGCATTCCATCATTATGAAAGTGGCTATTGATATTGAATGTGAGTATTATACTAGTAGAATATCCATGTGAGTAGGTAAATGGAATTATTTTGATTTATATTTCCCATATTATGATGAAGTTTATGTTGAAAAGGCTTTTGTTCTAGTTTTATACATTTCCTTAAATGTTTGTATTTATTTATGAAAGTTTTCGCTATATTGTTATCCTTACTGAGCATCTGAGCTCACCCCTTTCTATGTTTTATTTTTTCTAGGATGTGGATAAGTTTATTATGACTGACCTGCAGGGATAGTATATGGTATCCTAGTGTTTTCTATGGAAAAAATTCTGTTGTAGTTTTCCATTTTATGATGTAATGTAAACCTTACAAATGTATCTAGTATTTCCAAGGCTACTAAACTAATCGGTCTTTCAGGACATGATTTCCTTATATCATGCCAATGCTAGGTAATAATGCACTGAATCTGGGTAACTGGGGTTGGGGAATTATAGTTAGTATCAGAGGGTGGTTTAGTACAAACCCTGGAAACTAGATTTAGATAAACTCTATTTAGAGCACATAACCCTAAGATATACTTTGAGTATTAGTATAGAATAACATCCTAGAGTTTTGGTAATGTAGATATTTTGTGAGTTTTCCAAGAAAATACATCCCTGTCTAGATACGAGTAGGTAGATGCGGCTCTAGCATAGATGTACCTAGAGGTAAAACCTGAAAACACTACTTTGAGCTAGACTCAAACAGGAACTGGTGCACGACAACGGGCCTTGCTGCACTCTTGGTTACGACACTCTCGGGGGATATGCTTAAGATAATTCTCATTTTCTTTACAAACCATTATTAAGGTTTTATGAGTATATACTTCCTCAAAGAAATTTTTTTTATGATTATGGAATATATCCATAAACTGTTCATTTTATGTTAATTATTTATTTATTGTGATTCATAAACTAATCTAGTTTATTCCATTGTTTAGAAATGGATCCTAGTGGAAGGAATGGAAATTGTATCAATGTACGCAATCCATGTTGGGATTTCCCTCCTACTCAAGATAATTATAGTGGAGCTGGTGATGCAATAGGTGTTGATCATCTTATCACTATATTGGGACAAATCACTCGGGTTATGAATAATAACCTTACCCGTATAGAGTACCCTGATCCAAAGCGTGGAGGATCAATGTTAGATCTCTTCATGAGGTAATAACCACCAATATTCAATGGGGGTACAAATCCACTAATAGCTCATCAATGGATAAATTCCTTATAGAAAATATTCCATGCCTTGGGGAGTAGCGAAAGGGAAAACATTGTCATGGCAGTTTACCACCTCACTGGAGATGTTGATCAATGGTGGTCACTGATTAAAAACACAAAGGAAGATGACGAAGTATCAAATATGTAATGGAGGGAGTTTAAAGAGCTTTTATTAGAAAAATACTTTCCCCACGACCATCGAGCGGATATGGAAATACAATTTCTGAGTCTTAGGAAAAAAGAGGATGAGAATGTCGCAAATATGAAGCTAACTTTACAAGGTTATCGAGGCATGATCCAGATTATATATGTAACCCAAGAAGTAAGATTGATCATTTCTTTGATGGGTTAAAACCATTTCTCCATCAATAATTAGTTTCACAATCCTTCTCGTTGTACGAAGATATTGTCTCATGTGCTATCAAGACAGAAAAAGAATTCTATAAGTCTTATGACTTTAAAGAAAAGCAAGAGAATAAGAGATATACTGAACACTCTAGAAATGGAAATAAGGAGAAGAAGGGAAAATTTGAATATCCATCCTGAAGTAAATGTGGGAAGAAACACCCTGGTACTTGCCTAAAGGGAATGAGAGTCTGTTACAACTGTGGTGAAAAAGGCCACCAAGCTCATGATTACAAGGGGAAGAAATAGGTTGTCAATGTTGAATGCTACAATTGTAGAGAAAGGTGGAATTATATGAATTAATTTCTTAAGATTCAGGAGAACTTACCTCATAAAGGGACAAGGGATCAAGGACAAGCTTATATTATCACTACTACTGAGGTTGAAGCTCTGAAAGACATGGTGGCAGGTAATTTAATGGTTTCGTCAAGTTTAAAAAATAATTTATTTGATTCTGGATCATCGCATTGTTTCATATCTTCCCAGTTTGCTATGAAAATTAGATATTTCCAATTTGATTTAACAAGGTAGTTTTCATTCAAAACTCCTAAGTGAATTATCATTGCAATAAAGTTTTGTGAATTAGTCCCCATTAAGGCATATAAATTTTCTTTATCTTCTAATCTCACTGTCATACCCATGATTGAATTTTATATAATCCTCAGTATGGATTGGCATTCGGACCATGATGTGAAGATTTATTCTATGAAGAAGAAGGTTATAATTTTGGATAATAATGATAAAGAACACCTAATCTTTAGATGAGAATCGTCACCACCTAATTCTTATCTAGATCCACCTCTAGTAGATCAACAAATTTAAATTATTGGGGAGGAAGATAATGAAACAATTCTGTGTGACGAAAAGAATGTTCAAATAGAGGATGTACCTATTGTGAAAGAATATTCTGATGTGTTTCCATAAGATTTACCTGGACATCCTCCAGAATGAGAAATTGATTTTTCCATTGAATTAATTCCTAGTTCAAGGACCATATCAAAGACCCCTTATAGAATGTCCACTATGGAATTTGTATAACTAAAGAAACAAAAATAGGAATTGAGTAATAAGGGATTTATTCACCCTAGTCTTTCTCCATGGGGATCCCTTGTCCTTTTTTTAAGAAGAAAGATGGATCAATGAGGTTGTGCGTTGACTACAGGTAGAAATATTCTATAAAAATAAATAAAAATTATCCCCTACCTCACATTGATTATTTATTTCACCAACTTCATGGATCTCAATACTTTTCAAAGATTGACCTTCGATCTGAATATCATCAGTTGTGTGTGATGAAGGAAGACATTCCGAAAACCGCATTTTGAACTAGGTACGGGCATTACGAGTTTACAATAATTCCTTTTTAGATTGACTAATGCACCCTCTGTCTTCATGGATATAATGAATAGTGTTTTCAAGGAATATCATGATGACTTTGTAGTGGTATTTATTAATGATATCTTGGTATACTCCAAAATCTACGAAGATCATAAAAAACCCTTGCGCATTATCATGAAGACTCCTAGAAGAAATTAATTATATGGGAAGTTTAGCAAGGGTGAATTATGGCTTCAGGAGATACATTTTCTTGGCCATATTGTTTATAAGGATAAAATCTCTATTGATCCTTCTAAGACTACAGAAATCTAAGAATAGTCAGTACCGACGAGTATAACTGAGGTACGTTGTTTTATTGGTTTATCATGTTATTATCAATGTTTCGTCCAGAATTTTTCCAGGTTGGCTAACCCATTAACAGAGATCACAAGAAAAGTAGTTAAATTTTTTTGCACAAAATATTGTGAAGAATGTTTAGAAAAACTAAAGAGAAGATTAGTCAATGCTCCTATATTTACTCTACCATCGGGGAATGATGGGTTTGTTATTTATAGTGATTCTTCAAAGAAAGGACTTGATTGTGTCCTTATGCAGAATGATAGGGTTATTTCCCATGCATCACAACAGCTAAAAATTCATGATAAAAACTATCCTACTAATGATATTGAGTTAGAATCTATAATCTTTGCTTTGAAGATATGGAGACATTATCTCTATAGTGAAAATGTGAGATTTATATAGATCACAAGAGTATGAAGTATATGTTCTCAAAGAAAGAACTCAACATAAAGCAAAGGCAATGGCTTGAACTACTCAAGAATTATGATTTCACTACACACTACCACCTGGGGAAGGCAAATAAGGTTACATATGCTTTGAGTAGAAAGGATCGTGGAGTTTTGAACAAGATGAGAGTTGAAAGGGATCCTATTTCCATGGATCTAGTAAAGATGGATATGGGGATAACCATAGAAGGTGAAACATCAATACTTTTTCAAATTGTTTCCAAATCATCTTTACTAGAAAGGATAAAGATTTCTCAGACTAATTATGAGGAGTTTCAAAAAAATATTAAAGCTATAAATGATGGGCGATTGATAGAATTTGTGTGTGGAGAAGAGACTTTGTGTTCCTGACATACCCGATATAAAAAGGGAATTGTTGGACGATGCTCATAGTTCAAATTTCTATATACATCCTGTTAGCACTAAGATGTATAGAGATTTGAAGGAACATTTTTGGTGGGACAACATGAAGAGAGAGATTGCCCATTTTTTGTCAAGATGCATGGTGTGTTAACAAGTAAAAGTTGTAAGTCAACAGCCTGTAGGAGTCTGGAAACCTCTTCACATACCTTAGTGGAAATGGGATAATATTACAATGGACTTTGTCATGGGACTACCAAAGACTCCTATAATAAACGATGAAATATGGGTCATTATTGATCGTCTTACCAAGTCAGCACATTTTCATGCTAAAAGAGAAGATTTACCACTTGAATGCTTAGCAAGATTATATATTAATGATGTTGTAAGACTTCATGGAGTACCACTATCGATTTTTTCTGATCATTATCCCCATTTTACATCATGATTCTGTAAAAGTCTTTAGAAAGCCCTGGATACTGATCATTGTTTGAGCACTTCCTTCCACCCCCAAACTGATGGACAACCAGAACTGACTATTCAAACCATAGAAGACATGTTGAGATCATACGCACTTGACTTTCAAGGTATGTGGGATCAATATTTACCTTTGGTAGAATTGTCCTATTACAATAACTTCCATTCAAGTATTCAGACTGAACCATATGAAGCGTTATACGGAAAGAGATGTCGCACACCAACCTGTTGGGATGATGTTGGTAAAAGAAAACTCGTAGGCCCAGAACATGTGGAGGAAACAATGAAAAAGGTGAAGGTAATCCAAAACCACATCAAGGCAGCTCAAAGTAGACAGAATAGCTATGTTGATAATCGAAGGAAGGATTTGGAATTTCAGGTAGGGGATCATGTTTTCTTGAAGGTATCTCTATGGAAGGATGTTATACATTTTGGTAAGAAGGGTAAATTGTGTCCTAGGTACATCAAACCTTTCGAAATTCTAGAATGAATTGGGGTTGTAGCTTACTGTTTGGCAATGCTTCCAAATATCTCCAAAGATCACGATGTGTTCCACATATCACTATTGAGAAAATACATGTCTGGCCCAACGCATGTACTCACTTATGAGGAATTAGAACTGGAACCCGATCTGTCTTATTTCAAATAGCCTATCAAGGTTCTTGATTCAAGAGAACAAGTGCTGATAAACTAGAAGAATAGTCTGCTAAAAGTTCTATAGAGAAACCATAAGATGGAAGAGGCAACGTGGGAACCCGAGGAACTTATGATGAAGAACCACCCGGGCCTTTTTACGCTGTAATACTGTAGAAATTTTGAGGATGAAATTATTTGATGCAGGGGAGAATGTAACACCCCATGCTTCCATGGTACGCTTCTCTTTGAATAAGACAATAGCATGTATTTTACGCAACATCGAGTTCTAACACACCACAACCAATCAAACTAGTCGTTATAAATATTAATACCCACTTTTTGAAATTTTATAAATTTTTTCTTTCAAAATGGACTTCATTTTTTGGATTTAGAATATTGAAATTATCTTAGGGTGAATTTTTGGTATTTTTCTGAAAACTTTTAATTTTTGATGAATATTGAAAAACACTAAGTTATAGTTTAAAACTGAATTTTTATTTAAATAATTATTTATTTTATTTAAATTTATTTTAGGTAAAGACAGATACATAATACCTATATAAGTTCAATTTAATTCATTGGAGTCAGTTTATAATAATTTTAGATATATAAAAAGTATATTGAACTTTTCCCCGTCTTTTACCCACCTCCTAGGAGAATTTGCATATTCACATAAAACTTAATTTTACTACTTCTTTGAGTTGAATTTAAAAATTCTAAGAGACATAGTTGATATCAGTAAGTAAAATTTAGTTCAATAAGATGAAAATAATTTTTCGTGATTAGTAACTTTTTACTTTTATTTACCACGTTCAAAAGTAAAAAGGGTAATTAAGGGTAAAAATGATATCATTATTATCCTAACACATGTCCTAATTCTATTTTATAAGTATAATTCGACCAATAACAACATTAGGAATAACATATGAACCTCTTTGGTCTAATTGGATCAGATTATGACATTTATTATTATTTAATTCAAAGAAGAGTTAAAAGAGTTAAAATCAAATATTAATAACTAAAACATTTTTAATATAGGGTTACACATAAGATAAAATCAAATATACATATTAATTAGAAATATAAAAATATTTCCTACATAATGGTATTTTATTTATATTTGTTAGACATTAAAAAATTTAGTTTATTTATGCCACAATGATGATGCAGTAATTACCTAATTAATGAAATATTAAACTAATTGATATTATAAATATCCAAATAATTGTAATTTGAGACTTTTTATGAATTACACTAATTTTATAGGTTAATATGACATATTAGGGTAGGTTAGATGAATTTTTTTTCGAATTAATAATGTTGTTATGAATTTAGAAAAAAACAAAATACCAAATAGTGTCAAAATTGACATAACAGAGTTTTTAAAACAAATATTATATTATTATTTGATATTCTATTCGTAAAAATATAAATATTTTAAAAAAGACTTATATAATGATAGGTGTATTATTAATTAACCCCTTGGGGTTCTCTTGGAATTATATAGTATGTTTATTAACTATATAATACAAATATACAAAGAGACATGGTAAATGTCAAACTATTTAACTTCGAGTTAAATCTAAAAGATAAGGTTAATATAGTGATCCAAACCTGTCTAAAACCTATTGGTTGAGTGGTTTTCGACCCATACCCACTTTAGACTTTAAATAATCCACTTTGAAGCCATTATAAACCGAAAATGATTTTATTATAAAATAATATTTCTAGTTTTTCATAAGGTGCCCCTCACCCCTCTTATAAAAGGGAACTTCCCATGCTCTCAAATTCAAACCTTCAAAGCCATTTGGATCATCCAAAACCTACCCCAATACCATCTCAACTGTCCTACCTTAATCCTAGAGACCTTACTTTAGTCATAAATCCAACCTATGGATCCCTTTTGATCAAATCAAAAGGAAGGACCCGAAGAAGAGGTAAATATTTCATCACCTCTTTCAAGTTTTTTTCTTCTTCCACTTCCTCTTTCTTTGTTGTTTCCATTCTAAAATAATAACTCTAGTATATTATATATAATGTGATTTTATTATAAAAATGGTGCAACCGTATTAATTATTATATCCATCCTTTGAATGACATTTCACCATACGTGTGTACATACGGCTTACCGTCTCCATGTCGTAGTGTAATTGTTATTCAATACATTATTATTTGGATGGGTATTATAATGATGTGTAATTGATGTAAATAATAAATATAAAATGATAATTATTCTGTATATATGATATACCATCCAATTATATATTATTTTAATATCAAAATAATTATATTGTCTCTCGTGCGTACATACGGATTACTGTCTCCATGAACGCGATGAGATTCATTCCCCATCGTATTCATCAAGACTAATTTTCATTTTATGATTAAAAATAATGTTTAAAGACAAAATATCATTCTGGATATTAACAAGATACATCCCATTCATAGAAAATATAACTCACATAACAAATAATATAAATGGAAACAAATCCTTCAACACCCGAAACAACGATAATACTAAGATATTATTAACAAATAAATGTTAAAAGATCATATATGATATCATATTAATGTATATGATTCTTGAATAATTCAATAAAAAAATTTTAACCATCATACAGGAGGTTAACCTACCCTCGAACAAGGAAAATTACAAGGTAAGGGTTAATTCTACAATCTCTTCATTATCTGAGGTTGTTTATACGTAATTATCTACTAGAACCTCTTTATCATCCACATCCATGTTTCTTAAAAATGTATTTCAAAACGTTCTTATTATTTTATAGACTATGGGCTAAAGCCATTTATACCCTTGTTTTAATTTTATAATATGTTTACAAAGGAATCATTCTATCATTTTCCAAACAAGGTATTTTTGACCTTTTCATCAAATTTAAGGTAAGAATATTTTTTTAACTTATACGGCGGGTGTAGACATTTTCCACCATTATAACATCGTCGAATCTTACCTTACAAGCTTATATGAATATTTAGAAAATAAATGTTTTCCTAAATGATTTCAAAATATAAAGAGATATTTCTCTAAAAAAGGTTTTGATTTCATCTATTTCAACATCCTTTGATGTATTTTTAGCTTATTTGAAGTTGAATTATTATGATACAAAACTTCCATATTGTATTTAAGTTTTTGTGAAATGTTTGATTGTGAATGTGTTATTTTTACACCATTCATGGTTAATGGATAATGTATTAACATTTTGTATGCTAGTTTTAATATGAATGTTTATGTTATGTTGAAACCTTTTCATATGAGGAATACATTGGACTTAGTAAGTGACGGGTGGAGCCCGCTATAGCTCCTCGATGCATCGGTAGGTCTCATGAGACAAACTTTTGTCTTGGAACAAGGCCTTGAAAAACTCTTATTTGTAGTCTTTCCACATGTCCTTGACTATGTGGTTATGAAAGTTTGGCATTATGTATTCCATCATTATGAAAGTGGCTATTGATATTGACTTACATGGCTCCATTTTCTCCCGGGACACACTCTTGGGCGTGCTTCTCCTCTATCTAGGTTTTTTTGAGCGGCTCGCTTCTTCCTCCTATTTCCTATATTCGCGATTCAATCATTCAGCTATCTGCGGCCATTTCCTTCTCAATTTGTCACCTCTATTATGGCGACCTAGGTTTCCCCTTCTTCCCCGTCTTCCCCTTCTTCACAATCTTCATGATTCACTCTTGATCTCTGTTTCACCTAATTCCTCCTACTATTTCATCATGGTGAATTCTATTTTTTCTTTGGTAATTTGATGGTGATTTCGGATAGAGTTTTTCTTGATTTTCGTCGGTGTTGGTTCATCGAAGTTGCTTTCTGTAGGGTTGACGGTGCTAGCTGCTTCAAGGCTCGCTGTAGAGTTCTGGTCCACTCTTACTCTGTTATGGGTTCTAGATACACTTCTTCCTTTCAGGTCGGTTGGCTGAGATGGTTTTCGAGGAATCTTTGGGATTTGTCTGTGTGAGTGGAAGGGTTTTCCCGGAAGCGCAACTTTCATTGTACTTATTCCTTTCTCCGAGTTTCCTCGGTGTTTTTTCTTCATTTTGGTGCTTCTTTCTCAAGGTGTGCAGGAATTTCTGTTCTGATGGTTCTGATGTCGTCAGGAAGTCATGCTCGTATCTATGTGTTGGCGGTGCTGTAAGGTTCGCTCTATTGGTTGATGCAGGCGAGAGTTTGTGGCATTGGGTTGTTCCCCCTTTTTTTGGCTATCAGTGTTTGATTTTGAAATTTGTATTTACCCTACTACAGTAGTGATCTTTTCTTGTGGCATTGGGTTGTTCCCCTTTTTTGGCTATCAGTATTTGATTTTGAAATTTGTATTTGCCCTACTGCAGTAGTGATCTTTTCCTTTAACGAGTTGTGTTCGTGAGGTTCCCACTAAACCAAAAAGTGGTTTATGAAAATGGAAAAAATGGATTTTGACGAGCTATTGATATTGCATGTGATTATTTGAATAGTGGAATATCCATGTGAGTAAGTAAATGAAATTATTTTGATTTATATTTTCAATATTATGATGAAGTTTATATTGAAAAGGCTTTTGTTTTAGTTTTATAAATTTTCTTAAATGTTTATGTTTATTAATGAAATTTTCTGCTATATTGTTATCCTTACTGAGCATATGAGGTCACCCCTTTCTATGTTTTATTTTTCCCAGGATGCGAAGAACTGTATTATGACTGACCTGTATGGATATTATATGGGATCTCAATTTTGTCTATGGAAACAGTGTTGTTGTAGTTTTTCATTTTATGATTTAATGTAAACCTTATGAATGTATCTAGTATTTCCAAGGCTACTAAACTGATCGGACTTTCAGGACATGATTTCCTGGTATCATGTCAATGTTATGTAATAATATACCGACTCTGGGTAACTGGGGTCGGGGCATTAGAACCTCAGTGTGTAATCCCCAGTCAGTAGCATAATATGATATTATGTGCATATAAGGGAAATCTCTGTGTGTAATCCCCGATCAAGGGAATAATATGATATGACCCACATAAAAAGGTAAACCTCAGTGTGTAATCCTTGATTAGTGGAATAATATGATATTACCGACATATAAGGGCAACCATAGTGTGTAAGCCTTGATTAGTGGAATAATATGATATGTTCCATATAAATGGTAA
The DNA here is from genome assembly GCA_963277665.1 of Viscum album. Classification (NCBI taxonomy): domain Eukaryota; kingdom Viridiplantae; phylum Streptophyta; class Magnoliopsida; order Santalales; family Viscaceae; genus Viscum; species Viscum album. The sequence goes on from OY728130.1 coordinate 926,244,281, forward strand.
ACCTCGATGTGTAAACCATGATCAGTGTCATAATATGATAGGGCCCGCATATAAGGGCAACCACAGTGTGTAATCCTATATCAGAAACATAATATTATTTGAACCGCATATAAGGGAAACCTCAGTGTGTTAGCCCTGACCAATCAAAATATGATGACTTGGATTCCTAAAATAACTAGGATATGTAGTACACCTTTCTAAGGTCCATGTTTCATATCAAATCTCAAAGTTTCATCCTGATGCATAAGTCCTGTATCCATATGTTGTGAGAGTAATCATTTTCTATCACTTATTTCTCACATCCAGTACAACTTACAAGGGCTTAGGGAGTTGCAATGATCATATCATTCGCATCATAAGACTCTTTTAATAAAAGGGAAACATTACTCTGTATTCCCCAAAAAATAGCATAATATGATATGTCTCCTATATAATGGAAACTTCAGTGTAGTTGGGGTTTGGCTTAGTGGTAAGCACCCCTTAATTATACATGAAAAATGGGGGTTCAAAACCCATTGGGTGCAGGTACTGTAGTAGTACAATAGCATACTGTAGTAGCTGCGACACTATAGCAAAGACGTGCACTGTAGCGGCGGCAGGTCACTGTAGTGGCGGCAGAGTACTATAGCAGTGGCGGGTACTGTGCAGGACTGTAGCAGTACAATTCAAAGAATGGGATTTGGGCCAAAAAATGGGTCTACGGGCCATGTAATGGGCTAAATTCCCACTGGGAATTTGGGCTATGTATTGGGTCTCCATCTACCTAGTTAAAAGAGGTCTTTTCTTTGCTTTAATAATATATGAAGCTTCGGCCCCAACCTTTTAAAAAAATGGAAACTTCAGTGTGTATGACCAATTTAACTATGATAACTTCAATTCCTACTATAACCAAGATACGTAGGACACCTTTCAAAGTTATAATCTAAAATAGGTATCCACTTCGGTATAAGTCACCAATGTCTCTAACATTTTAACCATTGGGAACCAATAATTCCCATGGGAAGAGCACTCTACTTCAATAATCAGTGAACACAGAATCCAAATGAATTATGAGAAATATGATTCCTATAATAACCAGTATATGTAGAATTCCTTCTTGAGGCCTAATATCTATATTAATCACACAAATTGATATCCTAATACATGATTCTCACATCCATATGCATTTATATGAATTAATTACTATCCCTTTTTTCTTGCACTAAGCATGGATCATGTGGGTTTAGGGAATTGCCACAGTCATATCATTTGAATCATGAATCTCCACCAGCTAGGGAAACCTTAATATGTAATCCCCAAACTACAAAACTATGAGAACTCTTGTTCCTCCAATAACTAAGATATGTAGAATGTAATTTTAAGGCTTCAAATCAAATAGGCATCGGCATCAGTGTAAGTCCCATCATGTCTCTGACATTTCAACCATTGGGGCCCAATCATTCCTGTGGGTGATCATTATACCTTATCCATCAGTGGATTAAGAAGCCAAATGAACTATAAAAACTCTGATTCCTTCCAAAATCAGGATACATAGGATGTATCTTCAAGACTCATTCTTGAATACAAAGTTTATAAGTGTCCACCCATATTTCATTTTTTCATGACGTTAGACTGCATGGTCTTTGAAAAACAACGTTGGTTTTTTTGAAATAAGAAGGATATCTAAGATGCATTATTATGGATCAAACCCCTCCTTAGAATATTAACTAACTCCCTACATTGTATGAAATTCTATAGTGGCTAGTTATGAGGCTTCATCACATAAGTTGCTACTAATTACTTGGAAATTGATGAAGAACCTTGGATACATACATATGGATTCACTAATTATATCCCCTTATTCTGCACATAAAAGTCTCTAACCAATTATCATTATGTTAGGGTAACTCATCCCATATCATGATTAGGAATAGATTCTCAAACATATTTTAAATCTGTAAAACTCCTAGAGTAGGAAACAACTCCCCCCCCCCCAAAGGGTTTGATGTTCCTCACATCCCATACTCCCAACCAATGTGATTTCCTAATATTTATTGGGTATGAAACTCCAATTGACGATATTCCTTTAAAAATAGGGCCCTTACGTACTTATGGATGTTGGAAGCATTGGGAGTTTCTGTTAATAATGAAAAATGGTGGACCAAAATTAGTGAATGTGAAAGTAGTTGTACCCCTCACAATCAACTATGGGGACAAACCAAATTCACCCCAAATGAGAGTTTTGAGTTGTCTCTTTTCCATCGAAACATAAATGTTAAACTTGAATTTAACTTATTTAATCATGGAATATATTCTCAATATAAGAAGTTTGGATTTACAGGTCCATATTAAGACATTATATTCATCATATGAGGGTTTCTAGTCATATATTTTCTGTTAAAAAATGGTGAATCTGACATGAATCTATCAAATAACATAATGATTAGTTAATCATGTTTCAGGATATTTTTCTTTTTATAGTCTACACTAACAAAAATAATGATCCTGACAGAACACCCTCAAATAGTAGGATGGTTGGATATCCATGTGTTAGGACACTTTGTTTTCATATCAAAGAAAGATGATATACCTAACATTAATCTTATAGTTGGCCCTCTTTAATCGGGGTTCCCATGAATTAAATCCATCATCTCTTTGAAAATTACACATGATCAGAATGGCCAGATCACAAATTAATGTACAATTGTGTTAACCATGAATATTTTATTAAGCATATATTATTCCTACAATATTGAACTAATCAATTACATTATTACATATTTTCTAAAATACTACATATATTTCTCTCATAAACAGCACCTTGATCTGAGATAATGTCTTTATCCAGTGACTATTCTAGAAAATCAGCTACGGCTGCAACTCCCATGGGTTTCAAAATGACCTCACATACCTAATGGCTAAAATGTATAGTGGTGAATATAATGGTATTGGAAAACCATTGACATCATACAATATCGATCGTTGAAGCTACCCACAAGGATCTCCAAATGCTAAAACTAATGTTTCTACATCTTCCAAGGAAAGTTTTAGGTATGTTAGTGGCCCTCATTACCAAAACTAAATGATTCAAGAGCCTATACCTAGATCACAACAATCACTAGATTTAGTATCTGATTAAGGTGGACTGGGGATTCAAATATCGATCCCTTCTAGATTGGCTGCCACTAGGTAGGGCTCCTAGAAACCTTTGTCACTAGTTTAATCCCACTGGTACCCATAAATCACCTTCTAAGGGCACCAACCAACACACTTCCACCTCTGGTACCCTTTCATGGGCAACAACGAATAGACATTTGGAAATAAAGGCTCATAAAAATGTGATTGGGATCATATCCTCACTCCCAATGATGATGGGTGCAGACATATTCAAGAAGTAACCAGTGAGCAGTCTCATATCCATTCTTACTCATAGAATGTTTGTAAGAATATTACTATAGTAGGCATGGGTGTGGTGTATATCCCTACCCTCATGCATGAATTACATCAGTATATTCTGATGGTTCAAGGAGGATAGAAGTGGGATTATATCCTATCATGAATTGAATATATTATTCATTACATTTTGGAAATGGAAAATGTGTAGGCTTATATCCATATACACATTTTCTAAAATTTAATTACGTCTTTGCAACAATAGAATAACTCTTCATGTTTATTCCGAAACTACAACAAATATAAGGGCATGCACCTATTTCTATCCCAATAGCCACGGAAGCTCAACACCCTGAACATTATGAATAAGTAATGTATCCAGATAAATTACATATTCTTACTCCCTTCAGGGAGTATTATCATTATATTCCAATAAAGGATGAGGCATCATATTAAGATCATATCCCTTATGAAACTGGGGCTCATCAGGTGATAGAGGTACATGAATCGTGACCGGATCATATCCCTATCACAAAATTATGATGGAATATTCAAAAAAAGAAATGGTTCAGGATCATATCCCTGATCTAAATAAGTCTCTCCAAGTGAGAGGGTCATATGCATCATGGTAGACTTATATTCATATCTAAGAACACAAGTGGAATACTCTAAAGGCCCGGGATAGGGCTTATATCTTTATTCTGGATGGGGCTCCCTAAGTGATAATGTCACATGGCTAGGTACAGGATCATATTCATTTCGGTTCATCTTCTTTTAATATTTCAGCAGATCATAGAAATGGGGAACATATTATTACTTTTTCAAATGAACTACTACACTTGTATCCTTATGAGGAAATACAGTAGGAGGCGTATATTCCTTCTCCCATTACAAATGTCGTTTGACATATTCTGGTGGTGGATGCTTATTCTAACCAAGCTCATATTTATGTTCCAACTAGGGATCACCCATTGAGAGCAGAATATGTCTTGAGGCGGGATCATATCCCTTCTAAAAGAGACCAGTGGAATATTTCAAAGGCTCAAGATCGGGATCATACCCCCATTATAACAAGGATCACAATGTGAGAATGTAACATGCCTTGGCACATGTTCATAATATTTTCAATAATGGGGATTCTCATTGGAAAATTCTAGCAGATTCATAGTAGGATTATCATACTCCCATAGCACCAAATGATTATAAACAAGTACTGGAAACTATTATACAACATGATCATATCCCTACATAATTCTAAAAGGCAGGTCGGCGTATTTTTACCGTGATGCATAACAAGGCTCGTATCCTTAATCTACTCAATTACAATATCCTCGACATTGTTTGAGACACATTATCAACACATCCGGGGGGGGTTTAACTATTAAACTAAAGTATAAGATGGTTTTTAACATGATATTCCTCCACATGTTAGTGTGGCGATGGATGACAAGGACTCGACTCCTAATACCTTCTATGGTCAACCTCCGCACGGTGATATCTCCCATGAATAAAAACCCCTACCCTTGCACAGAAACCTTCATATAGAGAGGATTGAAAAAGTCAAATGACTTCTTATAGAGAGTTTATCAAAACACTAGGGTCAACCACATATTTTTCCCCCATCAACTTCCATCAGCACTCCACTTTGGTGAACTTGTGACCCCTAGAAGCATATTCTATGGTATGAACAAATTGAAGCATGTATATTTGCTGATGAGTAATCATACACTGACATATTGAGAGAGTTATCAGAAAACACCCCCCCCCCCCCCCATCATGTTTTATCCCCTCTCCACTATTTTATATGAGATCCTAGATGAGTGATAAAAGGAGTGTATGATCATTAGAAATATACTCTATCCTAGATATGATCATTAGATTTATCTCATCAATGCACTCTATTTTTATTTATATATGGTTTCCTTTTACATGGAAAGGAACGCTAGAGTGGAAGAGTGTGACAAACTTCTACACAATGTTTATCTTCACACGGCAAAAAATGTTTATCGAATGATCTCCAAATAATCAATAGATGTTCATATATGAGGATGGTATAAATATGGATCATTTTACTTCTTCACCCCCCCTAAGAGTATTACCCTTCACTCCAAATGGCCCAAAGGCCTTCTTTTTTTATTTTATCATAGATAATTCCCCTTTTTAGTGTTGAATGGGAACCCATACATGACCCGTAGGCCCAAGGCATAAGGCCCAACATGACCCATAATACATGACCCGAAAGCCCAGAGGCATTCCCTGCCCATACATGACCCGTAAGCCCATCCCACTAGAACTTCCCCTCCCCACTTCTATATCATTGATCGCCTTTTAGATCCCCACCTGCATTGCTGATCAGCTAGCATTTTCCCGTACAAATCTGAATGTTGCCTGGTCCCGATGGCGGTTTCTGTACCCTCTCATTCTTCCAATCTGGTTAGCTCTGCTTCTGATGACTGTTATTGTTTCTCTGATCCTATTATGGGGCCTACTCTGTGTGACCTGGGCTACTTCATGGTCGTCAATGGCCCGATGGCCCTGTGGCTCGAAGGGCTTTGTTGGCCTGAAGGCCCATGAGACCCGTAGGCCCAAACCGGTGGCCTGAAGGCCCAAATCGGGTGAATAGTTCCGACAGCTACAGTACCGAATAGTACCTGCTACAGTAACTACTACACTGCCTGCTATAGTCCTGCTACAGTAACCCGAAAATTCGCCTCCAACTGGTTTTGAACCTAGATCTCTTGGATGCAAAACAGGATCCCTTACCCTTCAGATATTGCATCTTTTAATGATATATCCTATGGCGAAATCATGGGACCGATTAATTCTTGGGCCAGTAGGTCACAAAAATAGAATTAATCTACTTTAATGATGCCCATACATCATGAGTAGATGGAGAGGATAGCCATAATATCTTTGAATCGAGCCCCTCAAAACAATGGGAAAACATTTCTGACACAGAATATAAAGTTACAATCAACCCAATGAAATCTGGTAAAAATCGAATCCCATAATGGGTTTATATTTCACCCATATTCTATGCAAACATAGCTACACAACATCAAATAGGTTTTAGTAGAATATACCATACTAGTCATCCAAAAGAAATCCCAACCCATCCATTTTGGGGAATATCTACCCCCACCTCCACCCCTCAGATAGACAATTCCCGAGAGGGTCCAGGACATGTCATCAGTAGCTTCAAAAAAACTAAACCCACTGGGATGGGCCATTTATATTTAAACTACCATCACTAGTTTCATTATACCCTGAGAGGGTTATAGGGAAATAAACATTGATTCCAAATTAACCCCATCCCACTAGGTTGGGGGAATTAATATCTCAATGTCTATCCTATGGGTCATCAAATTCCCGACTAGAATCATGCATCTTCAACAAAAGGATCCATAAATGCCAATTGAGGCCCTGAATAACCCCCTTCCAAACTATTTGGCATAATTTTCTTCATCATCACCACCACATAGAGAATCAATCTTCTACATGTTGGGTGGTAAATATCGATGTTCAGCTTCCCATTCATTCATCCCACTATGAGACAATCCTCTACTATTTGGGCCCTATTAGGAAATCATGACCAAAGATTCCCTAAAATTAATTACTCACAAGCCAGGATAGGAGGAGCATAAATTTAATGAAATCAGACCTTGCCAGGTTCAAATTCAAAATTAGCCTAATATGGCTAGGGGTTTGAAGAACGACACAGATGAATGTAATATAGAATCATCCAGTTGTGCTGAAAGTAATTGAACAACCTCTATTGTACAAAATATCTCTATAAATTTCATCTCTATAAACATAATAGATAATATGGATCAATATAAAAATGCATAGGGACAGAACATGGAAAACCTACCCAATAGGTGGGTGATCTAGGTGCACCAAGCAAGGCTTCATGCATCTGAAACTAGAGGAGCCTCTAAAACCTGGAACCTATAAATATCTAGTTTCCACCTCTATGGTGCAGCACTTCTAAATAAAAAAGGGAAATGTGTGGATACATCCCATTCAACACCCCAAATAATTGATGTTTCTTCAAATGAGGAATAGTTACCACAATATGATAATTAGATAAAAACTCTTATACAACTTAATGAGGATCTATTCAGGTTCATTATTCTCATTGGGTACCATGTTCAGGATGACGCAAATATTCCTCCACCCATACATCTGGAAAAATACGATCTCCCAACATGAGTGACATCTGAGTGTTAGACTATTACCAGAACTAGTTAACTAGTCTACATGAATGAGGACGTCAAAAATGATTGTGAATTTCTTCCATTTCAATGAGAGACTCTCCCTCTCCATGAAGGTTATTCAATCTTTGTAAAATTTGAGAATCATCATGAAATGAAGTTGGATCCACCTCATTGACCCTAACCCTCTCCTTATAGATGGGAGGCAGCTCAGACAATAGTACCCCCTGAGCTTTTAACATCATCAAGTCCCATGCTAATCGAATTGAATACAATGAAGGGTGAAGCACACTTGTGCCACCTAATAGGAAGCCTTGTCCCGAATGGGTAGATTCCACTTTTTCCCCCACCTAATTTCATTAATCCTATCTTATTTACCTCTGATGATGCAGGAAACCCCGAACGGCATTTCACACACTTCATATACCAATGGGGATAGATGATAGGACCTTTAGATTAATATAAGGCAACAAAGTTGAGGTTTTTTCATAGACTCTGACAGGGTCAACCTTTGTTTTGTACAGTAGACTACTAGAAGTATTCATTGTTGGATGGGAACCCCTCATTGTTAGTTCCTTTATCATCTCAAATCCATATTGAGTAAAACAATAATTATCAACCTAAAAAATATAAATAAATGAAAAAATAGAGGGTTTACAACTTCATATAAAGGTTTAAAAGGATTAACATATTCACTCAGCATACCCCTCTCAAAAGAAAAATTGTTGGAACTCTATGATGAAAATATCTGAAAAGATCTAAAGATACCTATGATCCTAATGAAGTATCCACGAGTATTTCATGATTTCATTGAAATGCTACCATGATTAGAAGATTTCATTCAGTGAACCTGATCCAAATATAGAATCATCACCTCATCATAGGATAAAAGTATAGGCAAATAAAAAAGTTATAGTTTTCACTCACAGGCTAGTATCATTTTCCATCCAAGAACCTAGGCACACACCGAGCCACCCATCACCTCTGGTCGAGCAGCAAAAACCATAAAATCACCCTCTTCCAGAAGCATGGAGAAATCAGGGTCACTTGAGATTTTAGGAATGGATGAATAAATAATACTTCATCCAAATTGAACAAGTCACCACTTAGTTATTGGATTCCACATACAATAACCTACTAAATCTTCCACGATCTAGGAATCCCAATGTGGTCAACCTCACTGATTGTCCTGGATATAACACTTTCTATAGGATCATTGTACATAATATCAAAGACTTTTAAATCTTCAAATATGTCCTTCAAATCATGGTATATTCTAGAAAGGTGGTTTTAGATAACTCCACAGAGCAGTGTCCAGCATAACCATTTCCCAGTCATAAGAAGAGGCTGATGGGGAAACAGTTCTATCTAGGTGTGAATGTATGTTCAAGAACTAGATGACCCGAAAAATAGTTGACTGAGTTCATTCCACCGTTAGAGAACAACTATGAAGACCCACAATAGATATGACACCAAAGTAGGTAACATGATATATTCCACCCAAAGGTGGATGCGACCATCATAATCAAGATAAATTAAAATATTTTGAGTCATACTCTGCTCTAACACAAGCTCTAACTCTTGTAGATTTCTTCCCTCCAAGATATGATTCATGGGAACCGCGCAACCAAATAGAGACCTCATTGAATTAATATATCATCTTTGGTTATATAAACGTGATACAGATGGAATACCCTATATTCAATGATGAATGTACCTCATAATGCGAGTTCTCCACACCACACTGGGAAACAGGAGGTCTTATGGCATGAATCAGGGATATATGGTATGAAATGGGTGTGGTAAAATCCAATATTTTGGTCATATCACCATAGAGGACATACATTCCTCTAAGACCCATGGTAAGGCACTTAATTGAACCTAAAACATACAAGGAGGTCTCTCAAACCCCCCCCCCCCCAGTGGTCATCTGCACCGAGTTTTCTTTTATGAGCACCTAGTGGGGGTGAGATTATCTGATCAGCCAGAGAAATGAGGAAGATCGACATGACCTGTGCCACTAGAAGAATATTATCAAATGACCTCTACATAAGCATAAAACTTGTCTACCAAAAATTACTTAGTTCCAAGCCACATTTCTAGAAGCATCCCCATCTCAGCACACCTCTAGCATAAAATTATGACATTCTGAAGTAGCTTACAGTTTCCTCATCCCAGATCCCAATACTCAATGCACTCCATCATTCAAAATAACTCTGTGGGGAACTCGTTAAATCATTTCAAAGCCTATAGGGATTTGAGACAAAAGTTTTTGTTGTTGAGTTCTATCGAATAGATACCATTTTAGTAGAATTCCATATAACCATCTCATTCATATTTCATGATTAGAAATAGGTTTTATAGATACACATCATACCCCTATATGTTTTAGGAGGACTCAATAATGTCTACATCCAAATGTATCTAACAGAAAATGGCTCTGGGATCAATCTAATCTATATTTGAACACTCCTATGTTTGGGATATAGTTATGGGGATTTGTATCTCATAAATATGACCATTCAAGGTTATGATGAGAATGAGAAAAGACCTCTAGGGAAGATAAAACTCAAATCTATGGGTTGGGGACATCACATATGACCCCTAATATATGGTTATCTAGAAATACACTACATATAATGTACTAATCAGAATTATATTGAACCATATCCACATGGTAGTATCATTAAAAATCCAGAAATGTCTGAAATACCCAATTGATGGAATGGTCAACATACTACATGGTGATAGTTCCCCCTTTGAGAATTGTGAATCCCCATATGCTGAATTAGGTTTCTACAAAAGGGAAGGAAAAGAACTAATGGCGGATGATGATATATAGGTTGTATTCCTCAACAGTCAGAGGACCACCCTTTTAAATCTTTGGAGTATGATCGGTAGTGACTATGTACACAACATAAATATAGTTGTGGTGATAGACCTAGTTCCAGAGGTCCAAGACCCTTCTATCTATCTCTCTATAATGACAATGGTAGAAGGGGTTCGTAATGCCTATTATCATGGTCTCTCTCACCTCAATAGTGATAGAGAAGCTCATATATTCCCAACATCATTAAAAAAATGTATCCACGTACTCAAAAGTGGAAGAATATGAGGATGACCTTAGGAACCCTCCTTATGAATTTGAGGAAGACCTCTCCACAACCACTATTGAGTTCAGGAAAGTAAATCTGGGAACAAAAGAAGACCCACGGAATACACTAATTAATGTTACAATGAAAATTTAATAGAAGGATATCTAAATTTCATTTATAATGAAACATTGATATGTGTTTTCTTGAAAATATATAGAAATTACCAAAATGAATCCAAATGTGTCTATGCATCATCTCAGCTTACCCAATGAGCATTTAGGATTCAAGAACGTAGGTAGGATGATGTTCCCCTCTCATGCCACCAATGTAGAGGTAGAAGAATGATCAAATACAACTTTGTCTAAGAATTGAAATTCCCATGATGTATTGAAAGCATCATCACTATCAAAAAAGAATTAAAATATTATTTTCCAAATCGATTTCAGATAATTTAATCGATACTTCCCAAAGGATGATATCACATTACCAATCACATAGCCCTTGATTACTGAAACTGTTGTCTTTCAAGCCCTTTCCTTCATGGATGGCTATTCAAGGTAAAATTAAATAAATATGGCCCATGAAGTTGAAGAAGACACTTCCTTCAGATCACCCCAAGGGAACTTTTTATATCGGGTATCTCCCTTTGGATTAAAGAATTTTGGTGCCATATATCAACACACAATACATCATGTCTTTAATCCATTCCATAGAAAGATAGATGAATGTTACATCAATGACCTAGTTTTCAAATCCCGACAGCAATGTGGTCACTTCTTGGATCTTTAAAAAATATTCTACATGATGTGATAGTATAGTATGAAGATAAATTTTCTTAAATGACCTTTTAAGGTAACATCAGGGATGTTCCCTGGATTTGTGGTATTCCACCATGACATTAAGGTCAACCTAGAGATGATTACTACTGTTTTAAAATTTTCACCCCTAAAAATCTCAAATATCTAAGGGGTCTCCAACGACACCTCACCTACATTTGGAGTTTCATATCCAAGTTTTCTGGAAAATATTTTCCCTTCACCAGGATAATGAATAATGGTATCTCTAATTGATGGGATGATAAATTCTAGGGTGCCTTATAAAGTCTCAAGAAGTATCTATTGAAACCATCTGTTCTAATGCCTTTGGTTAAAGTAATGTCACTCATCTTCTATATGGATTCGATGGAATTCTCACTCGATTCCATCTCACATAGAAAAATGATGTGAGGAGAGATGAAATTCTCTACTACCTCAGCTGAAAAATGCTAGGTACTGAGACTCGATACTCCGATGCTGATAATAACTACCTTGCACTAATCTTTAGAGTGAAAAAACAAAGGCAGTACTTATAGCACTGAGAATTCTATCTTTTCTCTCATATTGATATACTCAAGTACATCATTGGTCGTCCTATGCTAATTGGTCATTTTTCCTAATCGGTGGTCATTATGAAAAAATATGACATTTAGTTCACACCACATAAATTAGTGAAAGGGAAAACCCTGGATGATTTCCTTTTGGAACATCCCACCCTAGTCAATACACTAGTATACACAAAGGTCCTAGATGAGGGGGTCATCTATGCCCTCACACTCCCCAAACTTGGGAGAATTATTTCGATGGAACCTCCCGAATATATATTGGAAAAAGGATGGAAACACCAAAACTCAACTGGGTTGTCATAGGGATTTTATTTTCCTCTTCAAAAATTTCCCCCACTCTTTCTCCCTATCTAAAGGTTTCACAAAAAAATGAGGCTGAATACCAATCCCTCATCACTAGTTTGGAACTATCCCTACAGGTATAGATATCCTACCAAAACATCAAAGTAGATTTGGAACTACTAATAAAGTAGATCAACATCTAGTGTTCCATCAAAAATAAGGAACTACACCCTCCCACTAGCTATATCAGAGGAATGATGGAAGCTTTTCCTTTTGAACCCACATTGCATCATATTCCCCAATTATATAATGTTTTTGTTGATGCATTGTCTAATTCATCCATTTTCCTATCTAACCCTGATCAAGAGGAAGAAATATTTATTATCATACATCAAATAATGGTCTCATTGATCAAATTTTTTGATATGGAAGAAATTAATGAAGTAAGCATGTCCTCAGAGCATGATGAACTGATATCCCTCATAGGATGGATGGATCTCATAATTGATTTTCTCTAAAATGGAGATCTCCTAACAAATTGAGCTAGAAGTGAACTAATTTGGCAGTATGCATTGAATTTTACCTTGTAGGATTGTACAAATGAACAAAAATCACTTTATAGAAAAGTATTTGATGAAATATTTCTTAGGAACATAGTAGAAATATAGATTCTCTCCATTATAGATGATGTTAATGTGGCTGACTACGTCCATCATCATTCTGGGACCAAGCACTCCCACTAAATTATGAGGCTGGGTTATACAAGAAAACCATTATATAATAATTTGTGGAATTCCCTAGGAAATTTTAAGCATGATTGATCTATAAAAAATCATCCATAATCCCCTAGAATTTATATTTAAAACTAATTTTTCATGTTAGTTTTCCATTTGGGGAATGGATGTTGTGGATCTATATCCCCCAGCCACAGTTATATAGTTCAAGTACATCTTTACTACAACTAAATTCTTTTCTAAATTAACTGAGTCAATACCCCTCAAAGAATTTGGGAGGAATAATATCATCATCTTCAAAAATATATCATATCATCACTAAGTTTGGTGTCCCTCAGATGATATTGACGTTCAACAACACCAAATTCTATTCTACGGAGTTGACAAAACTATAACAAGAGTACAATATCATGTCTAATCCCTCATCTCACTATCATGTAGCAAAAAATGGACAGACATATGACTTTAATAATACAATGTCAAATATACTCTAGAAGATGGTGCACAAGGATAAGAAGTCCCATCAAGACAATATCCTTCATGATTAATGGGCCTACCATACCCCCACATGTATTTCTACACAACAAACACTATACTCATTAGTGTATGAGACCGAGGAAGTGTTACCCATATAATTATAGTTACATTCACTCTTAGAAGAAATTTTTTGAATCCTCTTAGATGATGAGAAATTGAAAAGGTGGATGGATGAATTGGCACGGCCCAATGAGAACAGGTTGCATACATTGCACAACCTTAATTTCCATCCGAATCGGATCACATGAGCCTCTAATAAAGAGGTTCACCTTTTTTTATTCCTCTAAGTTGAATAGGTATTTCCTACCAAACCCCATTGATACAAGGGAATAAGCCTCCAAATCTAGAACCCAATTGAGTATGGACTTATATAATACATAATTTCTATCATAATAGAGGCTACTCATTGGACACAATGGATGGGGAGTGTGTTACCCCCCCCCCCCCACCAACAATGCAAGATTTATCAAGAAATATTTTTCATAGTTGTCATCAAGCACCTATTGTACCATGAGTAAGGCATTAAACTGTACAACACTTAAATTCATAGAAACAAGATGTTATATTGCACAACATCCCAAGTCCAACTTGAATGAATTTAAACTGAATGACATCACATGTCCTTACCATGTAAATCTAGATTTTATAGAGTACATCCTCAATGTATTATGGAAAACTACTCAGATCCCCCAATATTTCATCTTCATACTCGTTGGGTGACCTACATCCTTCACTCAAGATATTAAACTTCCTGAATAATGTCATGTATTCGCGATATTAAATTGTATGGGTACATATAAATTGATTCTCATCTTAATGAGATATGTAGGGACACATCAATAATATATCATTTTCAATCCACCACATGATACAAACTTTCCTTGTTATATCCTTAATCGTCTCTTCATAGTGAGAGGAACCCTTGATATTACTTATTTCTCACACTGAGAATAACTCAGATGAGATTAAAAGTTTTAGTAAGGGATTCCTCACACAAACAAGGAATAACTGCTCACGACATGTTCATATTGGTTTTCAATAAAAAACCCTAAAATTCATAGCATGAGTCCTCAACGCATGATGATAAACTACATAGTTTATTTCCATTGTAGGACATAAAATTTCGCATTCCAATGGACCTCACATGAGATGGCCACTATTTTTTGTGCTGGTCTCCCACGACACCTCCATTAAAGAACTATGAGTGGATTGATTCCTATTATCACAAGATATGTAGTGATTCCTGATACACAATATCAGGCCCACCTAAAACAATAAATGGAAACAAAATCCACCAATGTGTATGGTTCAGACCTACATAGAGAGTATCTGATTCAAGAACTATGTTTGGATTTATTCCTATCATCACAAGATAAGTAGTGACTCCTAGATCTCCAATATTGGGCCAAGACACAACAATCAACAAAAAAAATTCCTACCTCTGTGTATGGGCCATACATGCGTAGAGAGTTTCCCATTCAACAAATACATGTGGGTTGATTCTTTTCATTATTGTATTTTTAGTGAATCCTAGATATCGATTCCTTAGACCAGCTATAAAAATCAACGGAAACCATTCCAACCTCTGCGCATAGGTAAGACCTACGTAGAGAGTTTCCCATTAAATAATTATGTGTGGCTTGATTCCTATCATCAAAAGATATATAGTGATTCCTAGATATTATATATTAGGACCAGCTATGAAAACCGATAAAAAAATGAAACCTAACTACATAGGGACTGATCAATAAAAACTCATTTTCCTATGTATGAGTCAAATCTACATGTGCCCTACTTTTTCATGAAATATATATTATAAATTTTTTAATTTTGGTTCCCACATAATTACCACATGTAGTTATACTTAAAGGAAAACATATTGGTCACATGACATTAAATCTTCACAATAAATACATCCTTACCACATGACATTAAAAAGTATGGAAAATGTTCTTAACACATAATGTTAAACTACATGAAAGAAAGTATGTCCCTACTACAAGACATTAAACTATACATTTTTTACCCATTATCATTATTTATCGAAGGACCACAATAGCCTTACCCTATTAAACAAGATTATAAGGCGATTCATCCATATTTTATACACCTCAATCTATATACCACACTTCATGTCTTGAGTGCCTCGAGTTACCGCATACCTTTTATGGCCCTTGGAAAGGAAATGGGATCTCTCTTATTGACCATGATATCAATGCATAAGTTCTTAGACCTACAACCAGAGATATCAAGGCTCTATAAGGAGGGATATCTAAAACATAACCTGAGATCCTGGAGTATTGATTTAAAACATATTTTATCTCCCACTCAGAAGGATGTTGGGGTAATCATAACCCTAGGTATCCTAATTATAATCATGTGTAACATCCCCAAAATTATTTCCATGTGTTTCATGACCTTAAACTTCCTATACTTGTTTTAAATTTATAAGACCTTACACCCTAGACTATAATGATCCAAATCATAATAACTTAAACTACTATAAAAAAAGACACAAATCTTATCAGGTTGAATCCCCTCAGAGGACATCCAAATAAAAATTCATGTCTTCTCTCTCTAGACTATTCATCTCTAGAGTTTAGGAAAATTAGGGCACAAATAAATAATCTATAAAGCTCATTGGTCCTACTTTGTTTCCGTAGTAAAATCCAAGATATTCTTGTTGGAACCCCCAGTCCAAGAAAAAGTTAGAGTAATGGTTTTTCACATATCCTCATTAACCAAGCATGTTCCCTAGGTGGTCACAAAATGTTTGGGGTTCTCTAACCATTCTTGAATATTACATATTTCATGAACCACCTTAGTTCCTTTGAACTCTGAGCTAACCTAACCTCCAAATAGAAAACTGGTAACAAGTACTTGATCTTGTGAATGGATCATCGAATCCAGGAAGGCCCCACTTAAATCCTTGAGTTATAATCTTGGCTTCATGGAATATTAGAGTCTCATACCATCATTTATTTTCAACCTATACCAACTAGGTCCCATCTCATGTTTACTCAAATAATCCAAGACCATGATTTACAATCTCTACAACCACACTATTCAACTGGATTTGACATCCTTAATGTTTTTTTGGTGTGTTTTGT
Source organism: Viscum album (assembly GCA_963277665.1). Classification (NCBI taxonomy): domain Eukaryota; kingdom Viridiplantae; phylum Streptophyta; class Magnoliopsida; order Santalales; family Viscaceae; genus Viscum; species Viscum album. The sequence goes on from OY728130.1 coordinate 926,261,006, forward strand.
ATGATTTTGCAAGGTAGTAATTAAACACTCTATTATCGAACCTTTTGATGGACCACACCCCTTGATTTAAAATCATAGGGTTTAGGGATCGAGTTTCCAAAATTAAGATATGAATTTCTCTAGGGTGGCAGACCCCTTCTTGGATAGCTTTCCTCACAGCCCAACCACATCATATGGAATTTTGAGTCATTAAAAATCATTCATGGACATAAGAAAGGAGTGAAGATCATCTTTTCATGACAATGATATTGATTCATATGGTATTTGACCTACCAACTAAAGGAATCTCTTCCATGCAAGAAAGGAGATTTAATCCTTGTGAGGCTTGGCAACACCATGGGGTAACTTGGAACCTCAGGGTGACATGAGTCATCCTGGGGATGTCTTCTCAATTCAGTGTTCACTAACTCCAACTTTTGGGTTATGAATTTTATCACTCATATTCCAACTATCTAGGTGGACCTAACATCCTAAGTATTTCTCCCTCAACCAATATTAAAAACCAAAAATCTTTCATGAACCTTGGAAAAGAGTAGATACCCCTCTACTTGAAAATGCTACAGATGTATAAGGGCTTTGACATAACAACTAAAGGAACCTCCTCCTTGTAGGAAATGATCTCTAATCCTCATGAGCCTCAAAAATTCCACAAACAAACTCAACACCCTATGGTGGTTTGGGTTATTTTTCGGAATGTTTGTACAATATTCTATTATCATTTATAAAGTCCTAGAAGTAAGAATTTAAAATAAATGTAATCCTATTTTCCAAGATAAAAGACCCAAACTACACTGATAGAAGTTCATATCCAAAAGACCCTAAACTAAAACAATGGATCTTTTGGTATAAAATACCCTAAACTATAACAGTATAAGTTATAAGCTAAAAGACCCTAATCTATAATGATGGAAGGTCTAAGTTAAAAGTCCCTAAGATATATCCATAAAATCCCCAATCTAGAAGACCCTAAAACTATAGTACATCCGTGATATGGCCTATGAAGAAAAGATAAAAATCATTTGAGGCCCGCCATATGGCATCGTAAAAAATCAATCTATGCTTGCTCAATCCATTTACTTCATCCAAATATAGATCACTCTCCCTATGGGACCTATATTCTACCGAAATTATCCCCTTGTGAATCAGTTATTCTCAAGATATTTGGACAAGATATATCATTAAACAATCTCATGTTTTTTTTAATTCATGATCATTTATATAGGATAATATGTTAGAATTTAAGTAATCAAATGCATACATTTAGGTTTACTTGATATTATACAAATGATTGGAACCAATCATGATTTATAAAAAATCAATTAAAATCCAATAAATCATGGTTAGGAGTGTCCTCTTAATAATTTATGAAATCCCTTAGTCTAAAATTTCTTGAAAAATCCTCTTATATGGATGAATATGAAATCCCACTAGATTTTCAAATATCAAGAAAAGTGATGTACATTTACAATAGAATAGTATTCTCCTCATCCATAATGAATCTATATCTAAGGGTGGGATTTTTTAAAACTCATAATTTCACATCACAAACTTTTTCATTGAAGGATTTATGTCATGAGTGATTGGATGATCATGTTGCATAATGAGAAATTCTAATGATGTTTAGGGTGTTTTCATTTTTTACCACAGTTGGAGTAGTGTTATTATTATTATTATTATTATTATTATTATTATTATTATTATTATATGCTTCCAAATAATAATAAGGGTGATAAATAAAATGAAATAAAAACATAACTTTCCATTTTATTCAAGCAAGGGGATATCACAAGACAGATATGTGAGATTTGGGGTCATCTTAAACTTAGAGATCTGATTCTATCTTTTTTCCATTAGAAATGAACAATCACCCTTGGAAGAAAACCTAATTTCCATGATAGGTGTTAATAAACCCATAAATGCTTTTTATGGCTCTCAGAAGCACTGATGTTATGATTTCTAGCACAAAAACATCATGAAATGATCCAACACATGGTTTTCTATGAGGAATCACTTGAATAAGAATACATAGTGCATGTAGATCCACTTAAGGTGGATAATACATGGTTCCATGTGGGTTGGAATCATCTTCCACTACACCTTCATCAGATGATAGAGTAATTAGTGGATTTTCCTCATCATGCATAACTTCTCATGCTAACATTTACATCATATGAAGAAACCATGATTGATATGATATCAAGAGCAGAGAAGTTAAACCATACCCATGTATTAGTGCATGAGGTATTCCATACTACAACTCCTAATTTCATGGTGAGACTTCCATATGAAGTTCTTCCATGAGAATATTGATCCACGTGTTTAACCATGTCCACCGGTATGATCAATATTGATGTGATCACATGTTGGAGTAGCACCATTCTTATAGCATATCCATGGGGATAAAATAGATACCATGAAGGAGGATAGCACAATGGTCTATTTCATGTAACACCCCAAGCTTCCATGGTACACTTCTCATTGAATAATATAGTAGTGTGTGTTGTGCGTAACTTCAAGTTCTAACACACACCACAACCAATCAAATTAGCCGTTATGAATAGTAATACCCACCTTTTTAAATTTTATAAATATTATCTTTCAAAATGGACTTTATTTTTGGATTCAGAATAACTAAATTATCTTAGGGTGAATTTTTGGTATTTTTCTGAAAACTTTCAATTTTTGATGAATAGTGAAAAATACTAAGTTATAGTTTAAAACCAAATTTTTATTTAAATAATTATTTATTTTATTTAAATTTATTTTAGGTCAAAATATATACATAATACCTATATAATTTCAATGTAATTCATTGGAGTCAATATATAATAATTTTAGATATATAAAAATTTTATTAAACTTTTCAACGTCTTTTACCCATCTCCTAGGAGAATTTGCAAATTCACATAAAACTTAATTTTCCTGCTTCTGTGAGTGGAATTTCGAAAATAGTAGAGACACAGTTAATATCAAGGAGTAAAATGTGGATCAATAATATCAAAATAATTTTTGGTGAATAGTAACTTTTTACTTTTTTTACCACGGTTAAATGTAAATAGGGTAATTAAGGGTAAAAATGATATTATTATTACCCTAAAAAATGTCATCATTCTCTTGGATAAGTATAATTATAACGAAAACAACCTTAGGAATAAAATATGAACCTCTTAGGTCCACTTGGATTAGATTAGGACATTTATTATTATTTAATTCAAAGAAGAGTTAAAAGAGTTAAAATCAAAGTTTAATAACTAAAACATTTTTAATATAGGGTTATACATAAGATAAATTTGATTATAAATATTAATTAAAAATATAGAAATATTTCATACATAATGGTAATTTATTTATAATTTTTAGACATTAAATACTTTAATTTATTTATGACACAATGATGATGCAGTAATTACCTTATTAGTGAAATATTAAAATAATTGATATTATAAATACCCAAATAAATATAATTGGGAATTTTAATGATTTACACGAATTGTATAAGTTAATATGACATTTTAGGGTTGATTAAATGAATTAGGTTTTAAGTAATAATGCTATTATGAATTTAGCAAAAACAAAATACCAAATAGTGTCAAAATTGACATATAAATGTTTGTAAAACAAATATTATATTATTAATTGATATTCTATTCCTAATAAATCTAATGTTCATCCAAAGTACTTATATAATGATATTTGTATCATTAATGGACCACTTGGGTGTCTCTTTGAAGTATATAGTAATTTTATTAACCATATAATATAAAAATACAAAGAGACATGGTAAATGTGAAACTAGTTAACTAAGAGTTAAAACTAAAAGATAAGGTTAATATAGTGACCCAAACCTATCTAAAACCTATTGGTTAGGTGTTTTTCGAACCATACCCACCTTAGAATCGAAATAATTCACTTTGGATCCATTATAAACTGAATATAAATTTATTATAAAATAATATTTCTAGATTTTCCTAAGGTTCCCCTCACCCCTCTTATAAAAAGGAACTCCCCCTTCTCTCAATTTTACGCCTTCAAATCCTTTTGGCCTGACCAAACACTTCCCAAATATCCTCTCTGCTTCCCTCACTTCAACCTATAGTCATTAGTTTGATTAGAAAGCCAAACTAAGAATCCATTTTGATCAAATCAAAAGGAAGAACCCGAAGAAGAGGTAATGTTTTCACCACCCTCTTTCAAGTTCCTTTCTTCTTCCACTTCTTCTTTCTTTGTTATTTCCATTATAAAATAATAAATCCAGTATATTTTATATACTGTGATGTTATTATAAATATTTTACAACCATATTCAGTATTCTATCCATCCCTTGGATGACATGTCACCATACGTGCGTATGTACGGTTTACTGTCTCCACATCGTGGTGTAATTGTTATTCAATACATTATTATTTGGATGGGTATAATAATTATTTTTAATTCATGTAAATAATAAATATAACATGATAATTATTATGTATATATGATAAAGCATCCAATTATATATTATTTTAATATCAAAGGAATGATATTGTCGCTCGTGCGTACGTACGGACTACCGTCTCCACGAACCCGATGAGATTCATTCCCCATATAATCCATTCAAGACTAATTTTCATTTGATTATTAAAAATAATGTTTAAGGACTTGATATCAATATGTATATGAATAATATACAACCTATGGATACCAAACATGGCTTATGTAACAAAACATATAAAAGAAAATGAGTAAGTGAACACCCGAAACGATGATAATACTAAATTATTATTAACAATGAAATATTAAAAGATCATATATGATATTATATTTATGTATATGATTCTTGAATAATTAAATAACAATGATTTAACTATTTACAGGAGGTTAACCTACCCTCAACCCCGGAAAAGTACAAGGTAAGGGTTTATTTCACAATCTCTTCATTATTTGAGGTTGTTTATACGTAATTATCTACTAGGACCTCTTTATCATCCACATCCATGTTTCTTAAAAATGTATTTCAAAAAATTCTTACTATTTTATAAAATATGGGTTAAAGTCATTTATACCCTTGTTTTGAATTTTTATAAGATTTTTATAAAGGAATCATTATATCATTTTCCAAACAAGGTCTTTTTAACCTTTTCAACGAAAATAAGGTAAGAATGTATTTTTTAATTTATACAGTTGGTGAGGATATTTTACGCCATTATAAAATCATCTAAGCTTCCATTACAAGCTTATAAGAATATTTTCAAAGTAAATGTTTTCTTTTAAAATTATGATACTTTTAAATGATTTCAAAAAAATGGATATTTCTCTCAAATAGTTTTGATTTCATATATGTCAACATCCTTTGATGGATTTTATGCTTATTTGAAGTTGATTTATTATGATACAAAACATCCATATTGTATTTAAGGTTTTTTGATATGTTTGATTGTGGATGTGTTATTTTTATACCATTCATGGTTTATGGATAAAGTATTTACATTTCATATTCTATTTTTAATACGAATGTTTATATTATGTTTAAACCTGTTCATATGAGGAATGAATTGGACTTAGTAAGTGAAAAGTGGAGCCTGCTATAGCTCCTCGATGCATCGGTAGGTCTCATGAGACAAACTAGTATCTTGTCACAAGGCCTTGACAAAATCGTTTTTGTAGTCTTGGCACAAGGCCTTGACTATGTGGTTATGATAGTCTGGCATTATGCATTCCATCATTATGAAAGTGGTTATTGATATTGCATGTGATTATTCGACTAGTAGAATATCCATGTGAATAAGTAAATGTCATTATTTCATTTTATTTTTTACATATTATGCTGAAGTTCGTTTTAGTTATACATTTCCTTAAATGTTTATGTTTATTTATGAATGTTTCTGCTATATTGGTATTCTTAATGAGCATCTGAGCTCACCCCTTTCAATGTTTTATTTTTTCTAGGATTTGAAGAAGTATTTTATGAATGACCTGCAGGGATAGTATGAGGGGATATTAAGACAAGATGTTGTTGTAGTTTTTTTCACTTTATGATGTAATGTAAGACTTATGAATATATCTGGTGTTTCTAAGGCTACTAAACTAATATGTATTTTGAGACTTAATCTTTTGTGATCATGACAATATTATGTAATAATGCACCGAATCTGGGTAACTGGGGATAGGGTGTTATAGTTGGTATCAAAGGAAGTTTAGTACAAACCTTGGAAGCTAGATTTAGATAAACTCTGATTAGAGCACCTAGACCTAAGATGGACTTTGAGAATTAGTATAGAATAACTTCCTAGAATTTTGGTATTGTAGAGATTTTGTGAGTTTTCCAAGAAATACATCCCTGTCTGGATACGAGTTGGTAGAGGCGGCTCTGGCACAGATGTACCTTGGGGTAAAACCTAAAAACACCACTTTGAGCTAGACTCAAACGGGAACTGGTGCACGACAACAGGCCTTGTTTTACTCTTGGTTACGACACTCCTGAGGTATATGCTTAGGATAATTATCATTTTATTTACAAACCATTATAAAGGTTTTATGAGTATATACTTCCTCAAAGAAAATATTTTTATGATTATGGATTATATCCATAAACTGTTCAATTATTGTTAAGTTTTTTACAATTTTGGATTTATGTAATGTGATTCATAAACTAATCTAGTGTATGCCATTGTTTCGAAAGAGATGCTAGTGGAAGGAATAGAAATATTATTAATGCACGCACTCCATTTAGGGATTGACCTCCTACTCAAGATAATTATAGTGGAGATGGTGATGCAACTGGTCCTGATCATCTTATCACCATACTGGGACAACTCACTGAAGTTATGAATAATAACCTTACCCGTATGGAGTACCCTGATCCTTAGCGTGGAGGATCAATGTTAGATCGCTTCATGAGGAAACAATCACCAACATTCAATGGGGGTACAAATACACTAGTAGCTGAGCAATGGATAAATTCCTTAGAGAAAATATTCCATGCCTTGAGGAGTAGCGAAAGGGAAAAAGTTGTCATGGACGTTTACCGCATCACTAGAGATGGTGATCAATGGTGGTCATTAATTCAAAACACGAAGGAAGATGATGAAGTATCAAATATGGAATAGAGGGAGTTTATAGATATTTTCTTAAAAAAATGCATTCCTCATGACCATCGAGCATATATGTGTTGGATCGAATATATAGATATGTATGTCTATTAGATGGTACAATACAAGAGGGGGGTGAATTGTTGGTTTAAAAACCTTTGAGTTTTAGCAACTAAGAGATTTGTTTAAAAGATCTTAAACTAATACAAATACAAACACCCACAATTGTATTGTATGTAAAAAGGTATGATGTATTGTAATACTAATGTAATGTAAAACAATTGTGTTCAAGATGAACACAATAATCAGAGTAATACAAAGATGAATTATTCTACCTTAAAGCGTATAGAATCAATCAATACAATATGTAATAGAATGATTGTAATTGAAACAATTACAGTTGAATATGTAAAGAAGAAAGGAAACAATACATATTCCTTTCTAATACAAGTAACAACGGAAATGTAAAAGTATTACAATTCTTTTAACCCAAAGAGAAGGGTTATCCTTTCACCTAGGATAAAAGGGCTGTCTCACCAACACTTTGGAAAGCCCTCGATACGATGATCAGACTGTCTGTCTGCCTATCCCTGGCAGCCCTCGATACGATGATCGGCACGACTGTCTGCCTATCCCCGGCAGCCCTCGATACGATGATCGGCACGTCTGTCTGCCTATCCCCAATAGCCCTCTATTTTGTAGGTAATCGGCACCTCTGTCTTTCAATCACATGAAAGCCCTCGATACGATGATCGGAACACACAAGGAAGATGAGAGAAGTCACAGTGTCTCTCTCTAGAATCTTGATAGTTCACAGAGTCTCTTCGTTCAATTCTACATTCATCGTTGTTCTCTCAGCTTCAAATGACCTCCTATTTATAGGCCTCGGGTTCCAACGGTCATGTTGCCTCCAACGGTCATATTTCTCCGAAAAACTCGGAGGGGCTTGGACACCTGTCATTATAACGGTCATATTGAAACAGAAAGCACGACATCGTTTTGATTAGTTTGTAACTAACTCAACGACATCGTATTGGTTAAAACAGGATATATATATTGATAAGAAATGGTACGATTCATATGAAACAAGTGCTTTTGACAAAGTATCAAAACAAGTAATGAACATCTGAATAGTAGAGTTAGTACGATACAATTGACAGAGTCAGTACGATACGATTGACAAAGTCAGTATGGTATAATTTTCAGAGTCAGTACGATACGATTGACAGAGTCAGTATGGTACGATTTGACAGAGTTAGTACGATCAGTATTGTACGATATGATATGGTCAGTACGATCAACATTTTACGATACGATAAACATGATAGAAGACAATTGTAATTTCCAAAATATGATATAATACATTTGTGATTTCCAAAACATGATATAGAAGTCAAAAAGAGGACTTTTGACTCAAAAATCTCCCCCTTTTTGGAAAGCACAACACACAAAGTAAATGTAACAAGAAATACTTATCTCCCCCTGAGTTATTTGAAACTCTTCTGAATAAGAAATTGAATACAACTAACTCCCCCTTAGGTATGGACTTTCCTAAGGATTGTATTCATAGATTTTCCTTAAGAGTGTTGTAAAGCATTCTCCCCCTTTATAAAACATTCTCCCCATTGTGAACATTCTCCCCCTTTGTGATTTACAAAAAGAAAGGAGTAATCTTGAATCGTCTGAAGGAGTTAGAAAAAATAAACACAAGACAATGGATAAAATAAAAGGATCATAAAAGTTATTACAAAACAAAGACAGCTTTCAAAGAAACAAATACAAGTCATTTGTTTTCCCTTTCCTTCTCCTTCTTTATGAGCTCATAAGAACAGCTTTCATCTTTTTGATTTCTTTCTTGTCTTAAGAAATAGATTCACCCAGAGTTCTGAGAAGCTCTTGTTGGTCCGCAAAAATCTAATCTTGATTCTTGATAGTCTCCTCCTGGACTCTGATTACTTCTTCAAGGGTATCAATTCTGTTTTGCAGATTCATGTTATCTTTGGATAACACAGAATTTTGATTCTTCAACAAAACCATTTCATCTTTGAAAGATGAAACCTTCGAGAATTCAGATTGAAAAACATTCATTCTCTCTTGCAAATCTCTCACTGAAGGAACATCGGCTCGTTGAGAAGACAAAAGATTACAACTTTCAACCGTTTCTCTGTCAAGCTTATTGAAAGCAACTGCAAGCTCATTTGACAACCTTCTTATATCTTCAATAGCTATTTCATGATCATTGATTGAGCTCTCTGTTTTGTACGACCACTTGGTCATCTTATTGCAGGCCTTCTTATGAGCAACCGAACTTTCTGAAAGAACTTTCAAATCGGCTTCTACTGAAAAAACTTTATTTCTCAACTCTTTTACAGAGCCAAACTTCTTCTTTTTATTGTCAGTAATAAAATCAATCTTCCCATCCAGCCTCGGGAAATAAGGAATGGTCTTCTCAACCCTTCTCAAAACATGGACAATGTAATCACTCTTCTTGAGAGAGATTGTACGTTCTGAATCAGTATCTTCATCGTACGATGCTAGTTCATACGATCTTCTTGAGTCAACAACTGGTTGTTTTCCTTTTGCTTTTTCTTTCTGCCTTTTTTCTTCTTCCAATTTTTCACTAATTACAACAACTTTATCAGTGTGAGAGGATTGAGCACCTTGCTTTTCTTGAGATGACATTCTGTCCGGAGATCGTGCTTGATCGGCATGAGGAGTTTGTTGAACACCTTCACTCAGCTTTTTAACTGATTCCTCTCTTCTCTTCTTTGAACTTTGAAGAAATTCTAAAAGAAAGTCTCCTTCTTCTTCTTCCACTTCTTCTATCTCTTCCATCACTTGTTTTTGTTTTCCTTTCTCAGGGAGACTCTGTACGATGGGCTCTTGATGCACTTCTGTAGTAAGTTGAGCACTAGCTTCCTCAACTGCTTTCAAGACTTTAGAGATATCAAAGTCTTAAGCCTTTCTTTTCAAAATAGCTTTCTTTTTCTTTTCAGCCTTAAGGGTTTCTTCTACCCTTATTCTTTCTACAAAAGCCTCTGTTGGGTCAAGTCCGAACATTGGATCACCTTCCTTTCTCTGTTCCTTATCCTTTCTCCATTTTGCTACAACCTCCTTACTGTACCTTGGCTTCTTCTTAGGTTTTGAACTAGTTTTCGGATCAGACTTTTGAGTAACCCCAGTAGATTGAATGTCTTTGGCTGGAATAGGTGCCGATTGATTCTGATCCAATTCAGCTTCTACATCTCTGACAAAAAGTTTTGAATTCAGATCAAAACAAACATTCATCTTTTTCATCGTACTCTTACTAATCTATAATGGCTTCAAATCTATGGGGTTTCCTTTCAAAGGAATGTTACAAAACTTCATACTTTCAAGAATGAACTTCGTAAGGATGGCTGGAAACATAATCATTTGGGACTTAATCCCTCTTGTCTTGACATTCTTACTGGTTTCAAAAACATACCCCATGAGATTTACTTTTCTCATATTCAAAAGATAGTCAAGCAAAAAAATATCAGAAACTTTCAGAGTTTCTCTATCCCCTTTTCTTGGGATAAGAAAATCTTGCATCTATAAATTCACAAACCGATTGTCCGGTGAAAGATGAGACACTTTTCTCTTTTCTTCATTAACAACAAACAAAGTCTTTTCAGCACTTTCTCTATTAAACGTACCAACTTCCACTGGTAGTTTGTGAGATGGACAGAAAGAATCCCCTTCTACAGAAACATTCAGAAAATGTGCCGCTTGTTTCATAGACATAGACAATTTTCTATCGTATACAGCAAAATTGATAGTCATATCTTTGTCGAACGATACGGTTTTATAAAACTGAAAAACTTCATTAAAGAGAACCGGATCTTGAGAAACAGGTCTTTCAACACACAAATGTTCCCATCCTTGAAATAGAATGATTATTCTGATTGTAGAATCATACGAATCAAAAAAGTCCTGAGAAATTAACCTTTCTCTGTTAAAGTCTTTCTCTGTAAAAGTCTTTGTAGACATTTTGGTGGGAGTATTAGCAGAGGATTGAGACATAAAGATGATGTCGATGATAGATCGTACGATGATTTATAACCGGTGGAGCAGATCTTTGCCTCAAAACCTGAAAAACCAATGTGGGTTTGGGGAGGGGGGTATTTATAGGCGAAAAAGAGGTGACCGTTGATCTTCTATGGTCAGGATTAGAGGAAAACAGATCAATGGTTAGGATTAAAAACGAAAAAGAAAAAAATAATAAAATGGAAATTACCTGTCGGAGAACGTAAGGTAGTTGTTGGTTTTAGGATTAAAGAATACCCAACCGTACGAAATAAAATAAAATAGAAGTATTAAAAGACATGTCGATGGAAAACATTCTCATTACCATGAACTGAAAATACGATGGAAAACAAACTCGTTACCATGAATTGACAAGCCGATGGAAAACAATCTCATTACCATGAACTGACAATACGATGGAAAAAAATCTTGTTTCCATGAACTGACAAGCTGATGGAAAATAATCTCATTACCATGAACTGACAATATGATGGAAAACAATCTTGTTACCATGAACTGACAAGCCGATGGAAAACAATCTCGTTACCATGAATTGACGATACGATGGAAAACAATCTTGTTACCATGAACTGACAATACGATGGAAAACAATCTTGTTACCATGAACTGACGATACGATGGAAAACAATCTCGTTACCATCATCGGTTAGTACGATGGAAAAGAAATTTGTTACCATCATCAGTCGATACGATGGAAAAGAAATTGATTACCATCATAGGTCGATACGATGGAAAATAAATTCATTACCATCATCGGTCGATACGATGGAAAAGAAATTGATTACCATCATAGGTCGATACGATGGAAAAGAAATTCATTACCATCAAAGGTCGATACGATGGAAAAGAAATTCATTACCATCATTGGTTGATACGATGGAAAAGAAATTCATTACCATCATAGGTCGATACGATGGAAAAGAAATTCATTACCATCATCGGTCGATATGATGAAACTGTTAATACGATACAGAAAAAAAATGAATGATACGATAAAACTATCAATACGATAAAAAAAAAAATATACATATCCAGAGAGTAAATAGTTAAAGAACATAAGATAAAAATAAACATAAAGACAGAAAGAAATGTGCTCCCCCTTTCAAAGGGAGTTTTTTAATGTTAAGAGAATTGTAAAACATGAAGTAGATATGAATGATTATTTTAATGTAATCATTCCTAGCTTCTGTTTTATGAAATCAAACCTATTGGAAGGTAATGGATTTGTAAAAATGTCAGCAAGTTGTTCCTGCGTTCCGATAAATTATAAAATAATATCTCTTTTTTGTGTGTGATCCCTAAGAAAGTGATGCCTAAAATCTATGTGTTTTGCACGAGAGTGGTGTGCTGGGTTTTTACTAAGAGCTATGGCACTTGTATTATCACAAAGAATTTGAGTTTTGGAAAAACTCAATCCATAGTCAGTGAGTGTGTGTTGCATCCACAATACTTGAGCACAACAACTTCCAGCTGCTACATATTCAGCTTCAGCAGTGGATAGTGCTACTGAGTGTTGTTTCTTGCAGGACCAAGAAACCAAGGAATATCCTAAGAAGTGACATGTTCCAGATGTACTTTTTCTATCCATTCTGCAACCGCCAAAGTCAGCATCTGAAAACTTTTTAAAACAAAATCATTCCCAGAAGAGTAAAAAAGACCTAAATCCATAGTGCCTTTTAAATACCGAAAGATTATCTTTACGGCTTTTAAATGAGACTCTTTTGGATTAGATTGATATCTTGCAAATAAGCATATAGAAAACTTCAAGTATGGTCGACTAGCTGTCAAGTATAGCAAACTTCCTATCATAACTCTAAAGATTGTTTGATCTACTGGTTTCCCAGTTTCATCAAGATCAAGAGTATTTGAGGTACTAATTAGAGTACTAATACTTTTAGTTTTGTCAAGTACATACTTTTTGAGTAAATATTTTATATACTTATGATGAGATATATAAGTTCCTTCTGGTTTTTGAGAAATCTGAAAACCTAGAAAGAATGTTAACTCACCCATCATACTCATTTCAAACTCAGATTTCATTAAGTCTGCAAAAGAATCAGTTAAAGATTTCTGAGTTGATCCTAATATGATGTCATCAACACATATTTGGACAATCAAAACATTTTTTGTTTTCCATTTTGATAAAAAGGTTTGGATTTGCTGTACCTTTTGTATAATTGTTTTGTAAAAGAAATCCTGTAAGTCTATCATACCATTCTCTAGGGGCTTGTTTTAGACCGTATAGAGCTTTGGTAAGTTTAAAAACATGATCAGGATGTTTTGGGTCTTGAAAACCAAGAGGTTGTTCGACAAAAACTTCTTCTTGAACAAAACCATTTAGAAAAGCACATTTGACAACCATTTGAAATAGTTTGAAATTGAAAAATGCTGCAAAGGCTAATAGAATACGAATAGATTCAAGTCTAGTTACAGGAGTATATGTTTCTTCATAGTTTATTCCCTCTTGTTGATTATATCCTTTAGCAATAAGTCTTGCTTTATTTCTTACAATGATTCCATTTTCATCACACTTGTTTCTGAAAACCCATTTTACACAAATCACAGTTGTTTCTTTAGGCCTATCAACTATAGTCCAGAATTGGTTCCTTTCAAATTAATTTTGTTCATCTTGCATTGCTTTGATCCAATCATCATAACCTAAAGCCTCACTTGGACTTTTAGGTTCAAATTGGGAAAGAAAAGCAAGATGTTCTATTTCATTTCTTAAGGAATTTCTGGTCCTTACAGGTTGATTTACATCACCAATGATGTTATCACTGGGATGATTTCTAAGAAACAATTGATTTGGGTTTTGTAAATCCTGTTCATCAATATATGGTAGAAAATCTTCTATGGTAAATGTTTCAGGAATACATTCTTGAAAATTTTCCTTATCAGAATGATCTTATAATAACGGTTGATAAACATTTTTAGAAAACACATCTGAGGATGTAGGATTGGGTTGGTTGAAAACAAAAGGATCAGTTTCATTGAATTTTACATGTACTGTTTCCTCAACAGTACAAGTGTTTTTATTGAAAACTCTATAAGCCTTAGAGGTTGTAGAATAGCCTAGAAAGATTCCTTCATCAGATTTTGGTGCAAATTTATGTAGATTATCTTTTGTATTCAAAATGAATACTTTTCAACCAAAAACTTTGAAGTATGAAAATTTAGGTTTTCGGCCAGTCCATAACTCATAAGGGGTTTTATTAAGAAATGGTCTAGTTAAAACATGATTTATAGTATAGCAGGCAGTACTAACGGCTTCAGCCCAAAAGTGCTTAGCAATTGAGTATTCACTCAACATGGTTCGAGTCATTTCTTGAAGAATACGATTTCTTCTTTCAACAACACCATTTTGTTGAGGAGTTCTTGGAGCTGAGAAATTGTGAGTAATACCTTTCTTACTACAAAAAGTTTCAAAATATGAATTTTGAAATTCACCACCATGATCACTATGAATAGTTACCAATGGTAGGTTTTTCTCATTTTTAACTTGGGCTCTAAAAGTTTTGAAATAGGAAAAGGCTTCATATTTCTTTGTGAGAAAGTAGACCCATGTAAATCTAGTAAAGTCATCAACTAAAACAAATACATAGTATTTGCCTCCAATGCTTCCAGATTGTGAAGGACCAAAAAGATCCATATGCACTAGCTGTAATGCATTAGAAGTTGTAACTTCATTAATTGATTTAAAGCTAGTTTTATGTTGCTTGACAAATTGACAAGGATCACAGACTTTTGAAGAATCATATCTAAGGTCTGGTAGCCCCTTTACAAGTCTTTTCTTTGAGAGTTTACTTAGGTTTCTCATATTACAGTGTCCTAGTCTCCTATGCCATATCCATGATTGGTCTTCTATTGCACTTAAGCAGGGTAAGTTTTGGTTCCTAAGGTCTTCTAAGTTAATAGTGTAAACATTCTCTTGCCTATGGGCAGATAGAATGAACTCATCCTTGGAATTGTGAACTAAACACTTATCATTTCTAAAATTCACAAAGTAACCTTCATCACATAATTGCCTTATACTGATGAGATTGTGCCAAAGACCTTTAACAAACAAAACATTTGAGATAAGAACTTTTCCAAGAAAAACAATATTACCTATACCAACAATCTTTCCTTGAGCATTATCTCTGAAGGTAACTTTTCCATTTTTTGTTTTGATAACCTTTTCAAAGAGATCTTTGTCTCCAGTCATATGCCAAGAACAACCACTATCCATGTACCAAATGTTCTTATTGGTACACTTCTCATTTTCCAGAAAAAGAAACAATTAGTTTTTCGGAATCCAAACTTGTTTGGATCCAGAAGGGTTAGATAAAAGAATTTTAGGAATCCACATTTGTTTTTCAAAATGAGCTTTATGAAATCCTAAAGATTGAGTTTTGTTAAGAGAAAAATCTCTTCTCCAGTGTCCACCACATTGACACTTAGAACAAAAAGAGGTTTTTTGAGGAACAAAATAGTTGTTACTAAAAACTGGTTTGGAATAAGTATAACCTAGACCAGAACGATTTCTCAAAGGACTAATTTGAGAATACATCCTGTAAAAGTTTTCTTTTCCATGAGTAAAGTTTGAAAAACATTTTTTCAAGGATAAAATCTCTGACTTTAGTTTTAAAACCAAATTCTTATTTTCCAAAACATTTGAATTTGAACTAGAGTTAGGCTCTAAAATATTTTTCTTTGAAATTACAGTTTCAAGATCCTTAGAAATTTTATCCTTATCAGATTTAACTTTCTCAAGGGTTTTTAAAATACTTTCAAAATCAGAAGTTTTCACATAAAGATCTTTAGAAAGATCTGATACTTATTTAGTCAAGATTGAAATTCTATAATTTTCTTTTTCAAATCTCTTTTTGAGTTTAGAATTTTCATTTTCAAGTTATTTAGAAAATCTAGAGACTTCTTCAAAAGAAGGTAATGTATCATCTTCTGATGATGAAGATTCATCATTTGAAGATTCATAATATCTATTATCAGTACAATTTGCTTTCAAAGAGATATTTGTAATAGCTTCAGCATTATGTACCTTAGCCATGAGACAATGATCTTCAATTGGTAGTCTGGCTAAGAGTCCAATATTCCTTTGTCCTGATGTCTCATATTCTGAAGAATCATCTAAGGAATCACTAACGCTTTCACTCCACGTATCATTTTCTTTCAACACTTTCTTTGTCTTATAAAACCTTTTCTTGTTTCTTTCAGAATGTTTCTCCTTTCTATATTTCCTTTTCAGTAAAGGACAATCAGGACTTATATGTCCTGCTTTCTTGCATTCATAACAAGTTACCTCAGAATCTTTCCTATCCTTCCTACCTTTCTTTTTGAATCTATATTGAAAGTCTTTCTTTCCCACGATCTTGTTCATCCTTCGAACAAGATTGGCTAACTCATTATCCGAAAGATTACAATCACTTGAATCAGATATAACAACTTTCTTGGATTTCGACCTTGTAAGCCTTTCAGGTGTTTTTGTTTTAGATGCAAAGGCTACACTTCCATTCCCATTCTTCTTCTTGTTGAAATCAGCATCCCTCTACATTCTTGTCTCGTGCTGTAGAAGAGTTCCAAAGAGTTCATCAAGAGTAATCTGAGAAACTTTTCTATTTTCATCAATAGCTGTTCTTTTTTACTCCCATTCATTTGGCATTATATCTATAATCTTGTAGACAAGAGCTTCATCATCAAGACCTTTTTCTCCCATATATTCTAATCTATTGAAAATAGTCATAAACTTTTGTTGCACTTTACATACTGGCTCTCCATAAGGAAAAACAAATCCATGATACTCTGCTCGAAGCATTTCTCTTCTTGTTTCTATAACCTTGGATGTACCAAAATGAGTGAATTATAATTTCTTCCAAATACAGTTGGCTGCTTCACATGAAGATATATGACTTTATATATTCCTGGTCATAGAGCATAATAAAGTATTGTGTACCTTGTAATTCAGTTGATATTATTGCCTCTCTTGGTTGGTGAAAGTACTGACTTCTTTGTCAGGAATTTTGTAACCTCCAGTAAGCATAATAAAATTTTCTACACCAGTATTAATAACGAAAGTCTTCATACGATCTATCCAATACTCATAATCATTCCCATCAAAGATTGGTGGTCTAGAAGGATTCAGATTGTCTATTGACCCGATACTCATTCCTGCCATCTAATAAAGAAAACTTTTCCACTCCACACGTTATTGTAGTAAGTATTTAAGATAGTAATATGAAAGAAATAAAGCTAGTAATAAAAATCATTGGAAAACCTCCTCTGATACCAATTGTTGGATCGAATATATAGATATGTATGTCTATTAGATGGTACAATACAAGAGGAGGGTGAATTATAGGTTTAAAAAAAAATTGAGTTTTAGAAACTAAGAGATTAGTTTAAAAGATCTTAAACTAATAAAAATACAAACACCCACAATTGTATTGTATGTAAAAAAAGTAATGATGTATTGTAATACTAATGTAATGTAAAAAAATTGTGTTCAAGATGAACACAATAATCAGAGTAATACAAATATGAATGATTCTACCTTAAAGCGTATAGAATCAATCAATACAATATGTAATAGAATGATTGTAATTGAAACAATTACAATTGAATATGTAAAGTAGAAAGGAAACAATACAAATTCCTTTCTAATACAAGTAACAGCGGAAATGTAAAAGTATTACAATTATTTTAACCCAAAGAGAAGGGTTATCCTTTCACCTAGGATAAAAGGTCTATCTCACCAACACCTTGGTAAGCCCTTGATACGATGATCGGACTGTCTGTCTGACTATCCCTGGAAGCCCTTGATATGATGATCGGCCCGACTGTCTGCGTATCCCCGGCAGCCCTCGATACGATGATCGGCACGTCTGTCTGCCTATCCCTAGCAGCCCTCGATTTTGTAGGTAATCGGCACCTCTGTCTTTCAATCACGTGAAAGCCCTCGATACGATGATCGACATGCACAAGGCAGATGAGAGAAGTCACAGTGTCTCTCTCTAGAATCTTGATAGTTCACAGAGACTCTTCGTTCAATTATACATTCATCGTTGTTCTCTCAGCTTCAAATGACCTCCTATTTATAGGCCTCGGGTTCCAACGGTCATGTTGCCTCCAACGGTCATATTTCTCCGAAAAACTCAGATGGACTTGGACACCTGTCATTATAACAGTCATATTGAAACAGAAAGCACGACATCGTTTTGATTAGTTTGTAACTAACTCAACAACATCGTATTGGTTAAAACAGGATATATATATTGATAAGAAATGGTACAATTCATATGAAACAAGTGATTTTGACAAAGTATCAAAACAAGTAATGAACATCTAAATAGAAGAGTCAGTACGATACGATTGACAGAGTCAGTACGATACGATTGACAGAGTCAGTATGGTATAATTTTCAGAGTCAGTACGATATGATTGACAGAGTCAGTATGGTACGATTTGACAGAGTCAGTATGATCAGTATTGTATGATACGATATGGTCATTATGATCAACATTGTACGATACGATAAACATGATAGAAGACAATTGTAATTTCCAAAATATGATAGAATACATTTGTGATTTCTAAAACATGATATAGAAGTCAAAAAGAGGACTTTTGACTCAACAATATGGAAAGACAATTTCTGAGTCTGAGACAAAAGGAGGGCGATAATGTTGCAAAGAATGAGTCTAACTTGACAAGGTTAGCAAGGCATGCTACAGATTATATAAGTAACCCAAGAAGTAATATTGATAATTTCGTTGATGGGTTAAAACTGTTTCTCCATTGAGCATTAGTCTCATAATCCTTCTCGTCATATGAATATATTTTCTCACGTGTTATCAAGACATAAAAAGAATTATCTAAGTCTTATGACTTTAAAGAAAAGAAAGAGAAGAATAGATCTACTGATCACTCTAGAAATGGAAATAAGTGGAAGAAGGTAAAAGTTTAATATCCATCTTGTAGTAAATGTGGGAAGAAACAACACGGTACTTGCTTAAAGGGAATGGGAGTCTGTTACAAGTGTGGTGAAAAATGCCACCAAGCTCGTGATTGCAAGGGAAAGAAAGAAGATACCGATGTTCAATGCTACAATTGTAGGGAGATGGGATATTATTCAAATGAATGTCCTAAGTGTCAGAAAAACTTACCTCAGAAAAGGCCAAGGGATCAAGGCCAAGCTTATGCTATCACTACTGCTGAGGTAGAAGCTCTGAAAGACGTGGTAGAAGGTAATTTAATGGTTTCCTCAAGTTTATCCAATTCTTTATTTGATTTTGGATCATTGCATTGTTTCATATATTCCGAGTTTGCTAAGAAAATTAGATATTTCCAATTTGATTTAACAAGGGAGTTATCAGTTAAAACTCCTAAGGAAAGTATCATCGTAACAAAGTTTTGTGAATCTATTCCCATTAGAGCATATAAATGTTTCTTATCTTCTGATTTCATTGTCATACCTATGATTGAGTTTCATATAATCCTCGGTATTGATTGGATTTTGGACCATGATGCGAATATTTATTGTAAGAAGAAGGAGGTTATGATTTTTGATGATGATAATAAGAAACACCTTATCTTTAGATCAGAATCATCACCACCTAATTATTATTTAGATCAACCCCCAGTAGCTCAACTAAATTAAATTATTGGGGAGGAAGGGAATGAAATGACTGTGGGTGAGGAAAGGAATGTTCAAAAGGAGGATGTACCTATTGTGAGAGAATATGTTGATGTGTTTCCAGAAGATTTACCTGGACATCCTCCAGAAAGAGAAATTGATCTTTACATTGATTTAATTCCTGGATCAAGGACCATATCAAAGACCCCATAGAGAATGGACACTGTGGAATTAGTGGAACTAAAGAAAAAACTAGAGGAATTGAGTAATAAGGGATTTATTCACCCTAGTGATTCTCTATGAGGAGCCCCTGTCTTTTTTGTTAAGAAGAAAGATGGATCTATGAGGTTATGTATCGACTATAGGGAGATCAATGCTATAACAATAAAGAACAAGTATCACCTACCTCACATTGATTATTTATTTGACCAACTACATGGAGCTCAATACTTTTCAAATATTGACCTTCTATCCAGATATCATCAGTTGTGTGTGAATAAGGAAGACATTCCGAAGAAAGCATTTCGAACCAGATACGGGAATTACGAGTTTACAGTAATGCCTTTTGGACTGACTAATTCACCCTATGTTTTCATGGATCTAACGAACAGAGTTCTCAAGGAATATCTTAATGACTTTGTAGTGGTATTTTTTGATGATATCTTGGTATACTCCAAAATCTACTAAGATCATGAAAATCACTTGTGTGTTATATTGAGGACTCTGAGAAGACATGAATTATATGGAAAGTTTAGCAAGTGTGAATTTTGGATTCAAGAGATTTCTTTTCATGGCCATATTGTCTCTAAGGATGGAATCTCTATTGATCCTTCTAAGACAAGAGCAATCCATTAATGTCCATCACCGACGGGTATAACTGAGGTACGCAATTGTATTGGTTTAGCAAGTTATTATTGACATCTCTTCCAGAATGTTTTCCATTTGGCTAACCCATTAACAAATCTCACATGTAAAGGGGTTAAATTTGTTTGTAAAAAAGAGTGTGAAGAATGTTTCGAAGAACTGAAGAAAAGATTAGTCAATTCTCCTATACTGACTCTACCATCAGGGAATGATGGATTTGTTATTTATAGTTATGCATCGAAGAAAAGACTTGGTTGTGTACTTATGTAGAATGATAGGGTTATTGCCTATGAATCACAACAGCTGAAAATTCATGAGAAAAACTATCCTACTCATGAACTTGAGTTAGCAGCTATAATATTTGATTTGAATATTTTGAGACACTATCTCTATGGTGAGAAATTTGAGATTTATACTGATCACAAGAGTTTGAAGTATATCTTCTCATAGAAAGAACTCAACATGAGGCAAAGGAGATGGCTTGAACTACTCAAGGATTATAATTTCACGATACACTACCACTCAGGGAAGGAAAATAAGGTTTTAGATACTTTGAGTAGAAAAGATCATGGAGTTTTGAACAAGATGGGAGTTAAGAGTGATCCTGTTTTCATGGATCTAGTAAATATGGATATGGGAATCACCATGGAAGGTAAAACATCAACACTTTTTCAAATGGTTACCAAACCATTTTTACTAGAAAGGATAAAGAGTTCTCAGACCGATGATGAAGAGTTTCAAAAGAAGATTAAAGTTGTGAATGATGGGAGATTGAGTGACTTTGTATATGAAGATGGAATTTTGAAATTTTGGAAGAGAATTTGTGTTCCCGATATACCGGATCTAAATAGGGAATTGTTAGACGATGCACATAGTTCCAATTTCTCTATACACCCTAAGAGCACCAAGATGTATTGATATTTGAAGGAACATTTTTGGTGGGACAATATGAAGAGGGAGATTGCTGATTTTGTGTCAAGATGTATGGTTTCTCAACAAGTGAAAGCTCGAAGGAAACAGCCTGGAGGATTCATGCAACCTCTTCTCATGCCTGAGTGGAAATGGGATAATATTACGATGGACTTTTTCATGGGACTACCAAAGACTCTTAGAAGGAACAATGCAATATGGGTCATTGTTGATCGTCTTACCAAGTCAACACATTTTCTTGCAATAAGAGAAGTTTTACCACTTGAAAGTCTAGCAAGACTGTATATTAATGAAGTTGTAAGACTTCATTGAGTACCCCTATCGATTGTTTCTGATTGTGATCCATGTTTTACATCAAGATTCTAGAAAAGTCTTTAGAAATCCCTAGATATTGATCTTCATTTGAGCACTGCTTACCACCCCCAAACTGATGGACAACCAGAATAGACTATTCAAACCTTATAAGACCTGTTGAGATATTTCTCACTTGACTTTCAGGGTATGTGGGATCAATATTTACCTCTGGTGTAATTTTACTATAACAATAGCTTCCATTCAAGTATTTGGATGGAACCATATGAAGCGTTATACGGAAAGAGATGTCGCACACCAACCTGTTGGGATGACGTTGGTGAAAGAAAACTCGTAGGCCCAGAACTAGTGGAGGAAATTATGGAAAAGTTGAAGGTAATCCAAAACCACATCAAAGCATCTCAAAGTAGGCAGAAGAGCTATTCTGATAACTGAAGGAAGGATTTGGAATTTCAGGTAAGAGATCATGTTTTCTTGAAGGTATCTCCATGGAAGGGTGTTATACATTTCGCTAAGAAAGGTAAATTGAGTCCTAGGTACATCGGACCTTTCGAAATTCTAGAATGAATTGGGGTTGTAGCTTACCATTTGGAAATGCTGCCAAGTCTCTCCAAAGTTCACGATATGTTCCACATATCACTGTTGAGAAAATGCATGCCTGGCCCAACGCATGTACTCACCTATGAGGAAGTAGAACTGGAACCCGATATATCTTATTGTGAAGAGCCCCTCAGGATTCTTGATACCAGAAAACAAGTGTTGAGAAACTGGATGACTCATCTTGTAAAAGTTCTATAGAGAAACCATAAGATGGAAGAGGCAACGTGGGAACTCGAAGAACTTATGATGAAGAACCACCCGAGTCTTTTTATGAAGTAATATTCTAGAAATTTTGAGGATGAAATTATTTTAATTAGGGGAGAATGTAACACCCCAAGCTTCCACGGTACGCTTATCTTTGAATAATACAGTAGCGTGTGTTGTACACAACTTCGAGTTCTTACACACACCACAACCAATCAAACTAGCCGTTATGAATAGTAATACCAACTTTTTGAAATTTAATAAATTTTATATTTCAAAATGGACTTCATTTTTGGATTTGGAAAATCGAAATTAGCTTAGGGTGAATTTTTGGTATTTTTCGGAAAACATTAAATGTTTTATGAATAGTGAAAAACACTGAGTTATAGTATAAAACCGAATTTTTATTTAAATAATTATTTATTTTATTTAAATTTATTTTAGGTCAAAATAGATACATAATACCTATATAAGTCTAATTTAATTCATTTGAGTCAGTTTATAATAATTTTAGATATATAAAAAATTTATTAAACTTTTCACCGTCTTTTACCCATCTCCTAGGAGAATTTGCAAATTCACATAAAACTTAATTTTATCACTTTTGTGAGTGGAATTTCAAAAATCTGAGAGACATGGTTAATATCAAAGATTAAAATGTGGTTCAATAAGATAAAAATATTTTTTGGTGAATAGTAACTTTTAACTTTTATTTACCATGGTTAAATGTAAATATAGGTAATTAAGGGTAAAAATGATATTATTATTACCCTAAAACATGTCCTAATTATATTGCCTAAGTATAATTCGACCAAAAACAACCTTAGGAATAAAATAAGAACCTTTTTGGTCCACTTGGATTAGATTAGGACATTTATTATTATTTAATTCAAAGAAGAGTTAAAAGAGTTAAAATCAATGTTTAAAAACTAAAACATTTCTAATATAAGGTTATACATAAGATAAATTCGATTATAAATATTCATTAGAAATATAGAAATATTTCCTACATAATTTTATTTTATTTATAATTTTTAGACATTAAATAATTTAATTTATTCATGACACAATGATGATTCAGTAATTACCTTATTAGTGAAATATTAAAATAATTGATATTATAAATACCCAAATAAATATAATTTGAGACTTTTAATGAATTACACGAATTTTATAGGTCAATATGACATGTTATGGTTGATTAATTGAATTATGTTCGAAGTAATAATTCTGTTATGAATTTAGAAAAAACAAAATACCAAATAGTGTCAAAATTGACATAAAAGAGTTTTTAAAACAAATATTATATTATTAATTGATATTCTATTTCTAAAAATCTAAGGTTCGGCCAAAGGAAATATATAATGATAGGTGTCTCATTAATGGAACACTTGGGGGTCTCTTAGAAGTATATAGTAAGTTTATTAACTATATAATATAAACATACAAAGAGACATGGTAAATGTGAAACAAATAAACTAAGAGTTAAAACTTAAAGATAAGGTTAATATAGTGACCCAAACCTGTCTAAAACCTATTGGTTGGGTGGCTTTCTACCCATCCCAACCTTAGACTTGAAATAAGTCACTTTGGATCCATTAGAAACCGAATATGAATTTATTATGAAATAATATATCTTTTTTTCCTAAGGTTCCCATCACCCCTCTAAAACCTATTGGTTGGGTGGTTTTCGACCCATCCCTACATAATTTTCATAATGTTTTCAATGTTTTATTTTTCCCAGGATGTGAAAAAGTATTTTTTGAATGACCTGTAGGGATAGTATGAGGGGATATGAACACAAGATGTTATTGTAGTTTTTTCACTTTATGATGTAATGTAAGACTTATGAATATATCTAGTGTTTCCAAGGCTACTAAACTAATCGGTCTTTCGAGACTTGGTCTTTTTTGATCATCCCAATATTATTTAATAATGCACCGACTCTGGGTAACTAGGGTTGGGGTGTTACATTTCACATGTATCAGCATGTAGTGAGATTACTTCGATCACAACTCCATGGTTCATGCAGATAACTTTAATTACAGTATAAAAAATTATTTCATGCTCTATAAGACATATACAGGCCATGGTATAATAAAAAACCTCCTCATATACATTTATTTTTACCAAGATTATTCATGGATAGGAATAGAGTGTGAAAAATGTGATCCAAAATAGCCATCTTGGATAGTTTGTCTATATATGGGATTTCCACACATGATGCAGAGAGATGTCATGACCACTTGGCCAAGTGTGTATTAGAAATCATGGACTAATATCCATGTGAAGAAGATCCTACAGTCACTATATGAGGAAAATATACAGTCCTCACAAAATATATATTATATGTTGAATGCATTAAGAAATATCACCACTATGCCCGTATACAGTACATGAACATAATAAAATGTGAAAATATTGGGATTTAGATATAACCTATACATGAGGAAGATTTGTAGTAAATGAATGAAACTCCATGGATGGATGGAATAAATACATGAAATCTATATAAGGTTATGCAATCACACAAATTTAAACGTGTGTCAAATAAATAATCCCATGAGTTTCAGTTCTTTAAAGGCATATCTTGACAAGAAATTATTTTGGGATATAATGATGATTATGTCGGTGTGATAGATGAGGAAACTTATTTAACAGACATTCTACCATTCTCTGATATGTAGATGCATTTTAGTACTCCTTCTATAAATACTGAAGAAAGATCAATTTTTTTTGGTTTTCACCACCCCAAAAGGAATTCTCCCATTTTCCTTGCATGACAGAGTATGGTGAGCCTGCATAAGGGATATATAAAAGAAAATATGTGATAAATCCATCTCATAATAATTCTCATGAATTGGTTTTACCCCAGAACTCCCTTCTAATAAACATTCATGGGAAATGTTGAGGCTTCCTGTAACCTATGGGCACCGCATAACCTAACTAGTGAAAGGTTGTGGCATCAAGTACACAATCATTTAGAGATCTAATTCACCATGTGTGTATAAACTCTGTCATGTGAACATGGAACCAATATCATATCACAGTATTTCCTAATCATAGAGGGAGATTAAATTACTTCATACCCAGTTATGTGAATAGTTGTGGACAATAACTCATCGTTTTCCAATGATCTTGTCCTAAATAATTTGTTTGTTGTGACGCAAAGTCCAAGCATGAATAACATTCAATAATCAATGGACCATGTTGATATGATGGGATTCCAAACCACACACATGAAATATCCATGCATTCATGAGATTCTCCTTACAGCTCTTGATACCACCGAGTGAAAAAAATAAATATTCCATGTACATGCAAGTAAAATATTCATGAGACTATCACAATACCTCCTTTAATCAATCGCAAGAGGATTTCGACATCAGGTGACACCCTTAAGTGAACCTTTGACTGTACAATGCATTCAAGTGTCTTGGGTTATGTGGAATTCATGTGATTGCTTTCAACAATTTCAATGAACCCTTTGGCATGCTTCCTTGACATATAAACACACTCATCCATGTTATGGAATCATACAACCATGAGTACATGATGCATTAAAGGCAGGTCTAGAGACTGTCCCTAACAATTTTTGCCAGGAATTTCAAGATCCATCACTGATCATGCGACTCCTCCAATACAAGCAGAAGGGTTTTCCGTGAAAATTTTCATGTTCCATTGCGATATTCATTGTTGATCACACAACCCATCATAAACAAGGAGAGTGATTTTCATTGAAAACACTAACATATCTACATGAGATATCACAAATCCTTGTCAAATAAGGATTAAATATGAAAAATTATGAAGCCTATTATGGTCATAAAACTCATGTGACACACCCATATAGCTCGTGAGACACCGTGGAAGCCCATGGTGACATGACCACCTCACCATGCGAGATCCCACTGACATGTCCCCCTCTCCATGTGAATGGATTCAGAAATTTCCATGTGGTCTTCCACTACCCCATGGGTTCCATAAGGAAAACATAAGGGTTTTCCATGAAATTCTTATGCATTACGACAAGAACATTTTTTGGTCATACAACAACTCACCGGTGGGGTGAGTGATTATATTCAACAACACTCATAAAAAACTTCATGATATGACCAACCTTTTTAAAATAAACAAAGTAACATGGGGGAAATATGTGAGCCTCTTGAAGTCATAAAACTCATGTGATTCACAAACCTAAACTCACAAAAGCTCCATGAAAATCCATCATTGTCTGCTGAAAGGTCCTAAACAAATCTCTTAAGGCCGCGCAAGGGAATTTTGATAGGTTCCCCAATCTCGAAAATCCCCTTGGACATGTTGGTATGAAAATATGAAAGACCCTTGGTATGTTTTAATGATTAAACAAGACCCAATAAACTGGATAAAATCGAATAAATAGGGTTTTACAGGATGTTCTATTGGTTGCTGAAAATTATATGACACCCCTGGAATGATATATGAAAAGAACCAGTGAAACTGAATGATATAAAATCCCTCCAATAACTCTAGCCTAGTTTTGTGAGATAAACGCAAAAAAATGGAAAATAAATGGGGTAGAGAGGCCTTTAAATACCCCACCCCATCATCAAACAATGGATCATTATAGAGACCAATGGAATTTTCCTTGGAAACTTTCACCGACATGCCTAGGTGTTAGAGAATATTTCTCATAGTAGCTGATCTCACGACCAGAAAAGTTTTCTATCAAGTAATATTTATTAAACAATCATAGAAATCATGTAGCATCCATAGGAACTTCACGTGATCCCTAATATATCTTGTTAAGGACTTCTGGAGGTGTGAGTGATAAAAATCCCGCATATCTTCTAAATTACGCGAGACTTCAAATAAGATAATGCTAAAAAAATATAATATGTTTGTAATAAAATGTAGTTAAAAAGACTAAAAGTGTAGGATAAATATGTTAAGAACATATAAACTATTCCTCATGCACTTCTCATGAACCACCTGGGTCTTGCAACAGCACCAGGACATGTTTCCCATATCATAAGACACTCCTTTGATATACTATTTGGATCACACGTAGTATCCTACACATGTCATAGAACGTCACATGGTACCCCTTTAGCATGCCACCCAAGTCTCGTGAAACCCTCCAGGATCCCCATATGGGCCTCTCAATATCTTATAGACATGTCAGCTACATCATACGGTGACACCATTACATTTCATATAAGTCTTGCGATAGCACCAAGGCATGTCAACTGGCTCTTGATACATCCTTCGAACAGGACATCCAGACCTTGTGATGCCCTTCGAGTATTTCATCTAGATATTTTGATTTTCTCTTAGATGTGTCAATTGGATTTAAGGATTACATCTATACATATCATCCTGGATCATGAATCACCCTCAATACATTTTTCATTAGCTCTCATGATTCTCTCCAAGCATGTCATCCATATTTTATGATGACACAAAGGAAAGTCATCTGAACCATGAGATTCCCTCAAAGCATGTATACTAGGATCATGTGATGGATTCTAGGAAAATTCGGCCAGGTATTGTGATGTCCTTTGAACAAGTACACCATGATCATGCAACAATATCTGTACATTCCATCTGGATTATGCGATGTCCCTTGAAAAATCCAAAAGGATCAACTGATTTTCATTGGACATGTCATGAAGACATCCTATAATATGTGAGGAATACAACCAAGGCATGTCAATTCATGTCAGGAAAACAAGTCGGTCATGTCATTCAGTCATCCCAAGACTTGATAACCCTTTCTAGCATCAAGACAAGGTAAAGATCAGTGTGTAAGCCTCGATCAGTGGAATAATATGATATGAACCACATATTAGGGAAACCTCAGTGTGTAAGCCCTGATCAATGGAATGATATGATATGACCTTCATATAAAGGGAAACCATAGTGTGTCTTGATTTGTTTCATAATATTCTATAACCCGCATATACGGGAAACCTCAATGTGTTATCCCCGATGAGAAGCATAATGTGATATGAACCACATATAAAGGGAAACCTCAGTGTGTAAGCCCCAATCAACAACATAATATGAAATGACCTACATATAAGGGAAAGATTAGTGTGTAAGTCACAATAAGAAGAATAATATAATATGGTTGTCATATAAGGGAAGCCTCAGTGTGTAAACCCTGATCAGAGGCATAATATGATATGACCTACAAATAAGGGTAACCTCATTATGTAAGTCTTAATCAATAGCATAATATGATATTACTTTCATACAAGGAAAACCTTATTGTTTAATCCCTAAACAATCAAATTATGATGACTTTGATTCCCGCAATAATCGGGATACGTCAAAAACCTTTATAAATTTTTAGAATCATATTAAATATCTAATAGAATTTCCCTGTGCATAAGTCATGAATCCATAAGTAGTGAGAATGATCATTTTATATCCCTTCTTTCTCACACTGAGCATAGCTCACGTGGGATTTTGAAGTTACAATGATCATATAATTTTCATCATAAGACTCTATCAAGAAAAGGGAAACCTCAGTGTGTAAGCCTCGATCAGTGGCATAATATGATATGTCTCGCATATAAGGTAAATTTTAGTGTGTAATCCCCAACCAATTAAACTATGATATCATGGATTCTATCCATAACCTAGATACATAGGACACATTTCTATGGTCCAAACTCAAATATGCATCTACTTTGGTGTAATTCCCCCATGTATGCAATATTTCAACCATCGGGACCAAATCATTCCCATGTGATGAGCACTCTACCTTGTCGATTAATGGATTGATTATCCAAATGAACTACAAGAACATTAATTCCTTCCATAACAAAGATATGTGGGATGCCTTCTTAAGGATAGATCTCCATAGTAACCATCCAAAGGGTTTTCCTAATAAATAAGTCTTGAATCCATATGTAGTGAGATTAATTAATTTTTATCCCTTGTTTCTCACACCAAGCATGGACCATGTTGGCTTAAGGATTTATAATGGTAATATCATTCACATCATTAATCTCCACCAGTCAGGGAAAAACGGTATATATTCACAAATTTACTAAACTATAATTACTCTAATTTTTAAAATAAAAAAGATAAATGGTATGAACTTCGAAGGCCCAAGATAAAATTGTCATACACTTCAGTGTAATTCACATCATGTCTCTGACATTTCACTCATTGGGACCTAATAATTCCCATAATCTATTCATTCTACCTCATCAATCAGTAGAATGTAATACTAAATGAACTATAGAAACTATGAATCTTGCATATTCGCGATAGTTTGGACATTTCCCCGAGACTCAAGCTTGAATACATGATTCCTAGGTATCCACACATATCTCCTTTCTTCTTGATGTTAAACTGCACGGGCTTTGACAAACTTCATGGGTTTTGATTCCTGCTATAAGAAGGATGTGTAGGAAAACTCATAATGGCTCAATCCCCTACTTGAAATGTTAACCACCACCCTACATTGAATCAAATTATTTAATTCCTAGTTATACATATTTAGCTTATAAGTTTCTTTTCATTATTGGGAAATGGATGAAGAACATAGGATTCATACAGATTTATTCACCAATAATATCTCCTTCTTCTACACATAAAATGGGTTAACCTATTATCATTTTGTTAGGGTAATTGGTCTTACATCAAGATTAGAAAGATATTCTCAAAAAGGTCTTATATCTGTAATAGATTCTTGGTGTATAAAACAACTCCCCCCAAAAGGGTTGGATGAGCCTGACCTCCCATCCTCTCGACCAATCTGATATCCTAAGTTTCATTGGATTTGAAACCAAAATTGACCACCATCATTTAAAAAGATAGTCTGTAAAAAATTATGGATGTGTGAAACATTGGGATTTTCTATTAATAATGAAACTGGTGGCCCAAAAATAGTGATTGTGCAAGTAGTTATACCCTACACAATCAACAATTAGGGAAAACCAAATTCACCCTAGACGAGGGTTTTTGTCCATCTCTTTTCTGTCGAAATAAAAATGGTGGACCCAAAGTGAGCTTATTTAGTCATGATATATCATTCACAATATAAAAAGGATTTAATAACAAATTCTTTTCAAGCCATTTTGTTCGTTAGATGAGGGTTTCATGTCGTATATTTTCTGTTGAAACAACATCATACATAAATGGGTAAGGATTATACTAAACATATAAGCTATTTTGTCTAACAAGACCTAATGATGTGTTAAGGGTATACATAATTCTGATCCCCACCTATCACATAACCAGTCCAATTTATCCACCAATTAAAGGGATGGGATAAAAATACATTTCATAATGTTTCCTAAAGAACCCCATAAATTAATCGTGGAGAATTAATCAATATATTTCCATATACGAATATAGATGTATGGAATATCAATATTTAACCATTTAATGGAACTATATGGTTTCTATATTAACATCCCACAATCATCATTGAAACATTAAGATATTCATAATGTGTTGGAAGGAACCCTTATTAAGATAATGTTCACAAGGTCGTAATAAAGAGAAATTTCATGGTGCATGGATATCAATAAGAAATAATTCTTCATTATTGTTTATAAATATCTCATGAACCATCCAAAGCATATCCCCTAGGAGTCTAAAACTAGGTTTAGAGTTAGGCATGTTATTTGTGCACCGAGTGAAGATCTAGTTAATACCCAACTTACATTTTTTAAAATTATTAACCTTAGGTGAATCTGATAAAGATCCTACATTGACATTATTGTAACTTGTAATGGATTTAATTTTATAAAAACTACACAATAATTAATTTACCAATTTTCTTTTGATGTTTTATGGATACAAGAGTGTTTCTGAATTATAATGGCTTATGAAGGGAGTATAATGAGAGAGAGTGACGAGATCTCATTGAGAATACAATAAATAGTTTATAATAATGATGAAAAATGAAATTTATAATTGAAAATAAATTAAAATGTAAGGATTAAAAATATAAAGATATAGAAGAGGTTAGAAAACATTACTTTTCCAAGAAGTTTCTTAAATATTGATAGGAAACCCATATAACATTATAAACTCCTTATAGACACTCTTTAGAGGTAAAATGATAGGAAATTTGTGCGGAATGTCCTTATAGTTTATAAGAATGGTGTAATGGGTGGGTATTTATAATTAATGAGGGGGATTTTTTTATTAATTTCAAAGCATGGGCCTTAACCCCCATGTAATAAAAATTTGAATACCATTGGCCCTCCCAAGGTTTTATCCCATGATATTTGATATTTAGTGATTAATTTTGGATATTAAATGCTTAGACACCCATACCCATTAAAAATATAATATATTTGATCTGGAAGAGTTTCTTGTTTACAAATAATTGCTTTTAAAATATAAAAAATATTAATAAGGTTTTGAAAGGTTCTTTATAGGTTTGTAAAACTAATTTTTTTGACTTTAAAAAAATTATTTTGATGACTAAACCCACTTTCGATGAGGAAATTCTTTTTATTTTTTATTACATCATTTTAATTCAATATGTTTTAATAATACCTTCCATATACTTATACTATATTTCACTTTTTACCCAAATACTTAACTATCTAAGAAAATTCTATAAAAATTCATCATTGTAGAATTTACAAATGCAAAAAAAATGTTTAAATTCATTTTTATGAAAATGAATTTCTCTCTCTGTGAAGTTAAATTACAAAATAAAAAAATTGATGATTTAAAAATCATGAATTTGGCACCAAAAATTCAAAAAATAATCTTCTAATAAATCTAATTTTATTTTATGACATATGTGTGTAGTTATATCACTATTTGTTTATTTTGAAAAATAAGAAATATTAATTAAATTTCTTAATACATTTTATTATATACTTGAATAAATAATAGTCACATTACTATAGTTGAATCTCGGGTCTTACATTATCCAACGTTAGATAAATTAATCCTCAAAATTGTGGATGCGCATCAATAAATGAACAAATTGGAGTAATTAAACCTCATTTCTTCTTCAGGCTCCATTGTCTCTTATTCAAACTTTTTATTCTTTTAAGTAAATTTCACTACTTAGGTTTCTAATTTTATAACACTTTCTCTCTTTTGTCAGGACTTTGGAAAGGATCTTTATTTTATGATAGTTCAGGCTCCATATATTGTTCCTCAGTGGTCAGCACATGTTTCAGGTTAAGAATGCACTTCCTTAACACTAAGACATGAAAGAATCCTTGAACTTTAGAAAGTTTAGGTGGAAATTTCAAATTGTAAACCACTACCCTAACTCTATCAAGAAAATAAATGGTCCATTTCACCTTGGATATGGATTTCATTTCTTAACATCCTTATAAATCCTAACAGTGGTGAAACATCCATGAATATATAATTCTAAACATTAAATTCATAGTCCTTCCTTCAATTTTTAGTGTTTATTTTATATTTTCTATGATATTCCTTGGTAAGGTTCTCAATTACTTATACCTTCTTAATTTTCTGAAGGAGTTCTATGAGAACCAGGCTCTTTTCCCAAATTTCATCACAATATGTTAGAGTATGACATTGTTTTTCAAACAAAACCACATATAATTATATTTGTACACTCAAATTGAATTTATTATTTCATGAAAAAACCACAAAAGGTATGTACATATACCATATTCCTTGTATATAAAGATATAATTTAATCAACATATACTTTTTGTTTTAGATGGTCATTTAATACTACCAATCAGTTTAGGGATGATAGGTGGTTCTCAAATGTAACATAATGTTCAAAACCTTTTGAATAATCCTCTAAATTTTTTATTTCAATCGACAGTCATGGTCAAATGCAATTAATAAAGGTGTTCCATGAAGTCTCATAATATCATTGTTATAAATCCATGAAATGCGTTCATGGTGTAGATCCTCCCTTCTTTCTCAGAAATGTGTAGAAATAGAAAGTCGATCTACAATAACCCATATAGAAATATTCTTCTTAAATTACTTAGGTCATCCAACAGAAAATACCTTTATGATATTGCCCCACTTTTACAAATCTATTAGGATATGGTACATCACACCATTTATGAGGTGTCTCTTATCCTTTACTTTTTGGCATACCAAGAATCTTGACACATAGTATATAATTTTATGCTTTATTTTTTCCCATTATAAGTAATATTTTAGATCCCTATACATCTTGGCATCACCATGGTGTATAGAGAAGTTCGAGCTATGAGCTTTATCTTGCAATTACCTTCTTAGAATAGGTAATAATGGTATAAAATGTCTCTTTCAAACATCAACACTCAATATTCATTGACAAACTTATAAATATTCTATATTTTATGGATTTAATAATTTTTTGAAACCCTTTTCATCTTTTTGATAAATCTTTATCTTATATAGTTAATATATTTGTGAACTAACTTTAAAAATGAGTGATGATTCAATTTCCCTAATAATTCTTATAACAAAATTTACTAAATCCATAAATATAGGATCTGTGTCCATCATCATCATAGATAAATCTCCATGATCCTTCATTCTCAATTCGCCATCCACTTTTTTTCCTTCCAAGGGTGTTAGTCTATTACAAAGTTATATTCCTTGAGTAGATCCAACCCACTCCTCTATCTCATGTTGATCCATTTCCGAGTAAATATATATTTCAAACTTTTTTGATAATTATATAATTCTCATCTTTCCCTATAAAGATAGTGCCACTATATTTTCAATGGAAATATTACAAATTTCATCTCAAGATCATAAATTAGATAGTTTTTTGTGGTTCATTAATTTCCTTGA
Organism: Viscum album; assembly: GCA_963277665.1. Classification (NCBI taxonomy): domain Eukaryota; kingdom Viridiplantae; phylum Streptophyta; class Magnoliopsida; order Santalales; family Viscaceae; genus Viscum; species Viscum album. The sequence goes on from OY728130.1 coordinate 926,295,431, forward strand.
TGCATGCGCAACAACAATATCATTTTTTATAATAATTCACCCTAGTCCTTTATTTGGAACATCACTATATATAAAAATCCTTCCTTTCTAGATAGTATGGTCAATGTTAGTTAATTAACCAATATTTTCTTTAACTCCTCAAATATTTACTCACATTCCTTTGACTATCTAAATTTTACATGTCATGAACCAACTAATTTAACCACTTAATCAAGCACCTGAGCTGGCCTGTGACATACCCGAGGAATGTTCCATGTCACCCCAAGATAGAGATAGAAACCATGGATTCAGATGATTGTTTATGGGAATTCTTTAACCGGATACATTAATAAAAAACAACACCCACCTGAAAGATATATATGACCAATCCATACACTAGATGATCAATCATGCATATGAACATAGATAAGATAAAAATGGACATGAAACAATATATAAGAAAAATAAACATCTTACATAATAATAATAATAATAATAATAATAATAATAATCCAATGAACATAACACAAGAATCCCAATACAAAAGAAAAAAACTGATAAATTATAAGAAGAATGAAGTGTCCAATATATCCATTATATTAAAAATAAAAGTGGAGAAAAAAAAATGACCACCCATATCTATGTAAAATAGGAACATTTCCAATTTCTACCTATAAGAAATTTGAAATAAGAATTTGATGAAAAAAAATTTCATCCCTATAGGACTAGATAGATTTATAATATGATAAGTGTGAGAAAAACATACCTATTTGGTATCTTCCCCACACCACATAAACAACCTTTAAGAGGAAAACCATTTCCTTCTAGTTTGAAATACATTTTAAAAATAATATTCCCATTTCATTTTTATGTAAATACCAAATCACATTCATTTATAAACACCTTATTTACACCAAAATATAACCATTTTTTAAAAGGTTATACTAATCTTTCTATGGTAATTTTCTAAATAAAAAGGAACAATTAATGAAAAAATTATGGCTTAAATTTTTCTTCTAAAAATAATCACATATCATTTTAATAAAAAAATTATAACTATGGAATAAAAAAACACACATCAATATAAAAAAAATATCAATAATCATGGGTACATGTGGGCTCTATTAATAATACTGAACACATCTAATCACTATAATAAAATAATGACACTAGGTATCAACAACCTACCCTAACACATAGTATTTCCTTATATGGCCTAAACATTATACAACTCCCTAAGTAGATAAACTCTTAATTTAGGGTCACTAGATTGAGGATGATAATTCACTAGTATTGTGAGTTTTTCTAGGTCTTCCACCTAGCTACCTATGGCCTCCAATGACTTGTAAATGGAGGTGAGAAAAAATTTATAACATAATTATATAATAATATCAATAGATAAATAATATCACCCTCACCTATATACACACTTAACTAAAATAGCCATTCCATTTCCATCAAGAACAACCATTAATATAAAAAATTTCCCTATTTAAAATTATCACATAACCGTAATAACATTTCAACTTTAAAAATACACTAAAATGAATTATTCTAGGTTATCACATTTATAGAACAATTTTAAAGGAATAAAATAGGGCATTGAATACCATTTGAGAAACCAAATAATTAATATATCATTTGAAAAAATAAAACACAAAATCATCATAAAATCTCAAATACATAAAGTATCAAAAAACCCATTTTAAATAATAAAGCACAAATTTATCCTCAAAAAACTTTACAGAAATAAATTAAAAGGCTAAAATGTCTTCTTAAATATAAAAAATATCATTAAAATACATAAATACTTAATAAATTAAACATTATATATGCATTGAATTCAAAAAATATTGTAACACTTGAGACAAATTAGAAATTCATTTTGTAACCAATTAAATTCAATGATAACTATTTTGTTTTTTCAAAACATACTATATACACATAATAAAAATTTAAAAACAATTAAAGTATAATTTAAAAACAAAAAAATATATTATGGTTTGAATTATAATGGATCAATCAAGGATAAAACTACCTCATATCCATCACTTTCATGAGTCATGGTATCGAATCACCTCAAGAAGGACTGAAAAAGATAAGAAGGAAAATAGGAACCCCAAAACAAGAAAAAATGACATAAAATATTGAACAACCCAAAACCCAAGGTCACCATCTCTAGGGAATGAAACAATGAGGTAAATAAAGAAAAATTGGAGGTTATAAGGTTTAGTTGAGTAAACATGATGAACATTGCCAAAATCTTAGAGAATCTCCTTCCATTTTCAAGGAAGAGAGGGAGACCCAAAGGGGATGGATCATCGAGTTACATAGGTCAAGTGAGGAAGGGGAGGATAAATTTTGGGGTTAAATTAAAAGTTTTTAAAATCAGTTATTTACAAAATTGTAATAACTTTTAAGATCACATAGTTTCTAAAATTTTTCCTCAAACTATGTGCTAACATTGTGCCCATCAAAGGATAAACCATGGAAACTTGCACAGTTTTGTCACATGGTTTGGAAAAATGTGAACTATCTATGTGAAATAGATTCATTAAAGTAATAGAATCATATAAATGTTTGTCACAATAATTCTACAAACCATTTCTTAATCATGTCTTCTATACTAAAACAATAAAAAAATGAAAATTCATGGAGATTCAACCCCATAATAAGGAATATAGATAAAGATCAATATATTAAAAAAAATATAAAGTTCAGGATGCGACATGACCACTTAACATTTAAACTCGGTAAATATATTATCCAATAAAGAAAACTATTTAACAAATGACATATAGTAACCCAAAAAATGAAAAAAAAAACTTCATATCTTATCTATAATCCTTGAGTACTCAATTCATTAGATCCATAAACACTGAAAGTAAATATTTTTACCCAAATTGTATAGTGACCTAGCATTTTCTTACATTAATATTACATCATTTTAAAGATAAAAATTATATTATTACACATAGAGGATCCAAAGTTTTAGTGCCTAGGGAAAACTCAGACCATACACAACAATTACAACATCAAGAATAAACATTTATTTAATTCCTTCTTCTCGAGCTTCTTATTGTCACTTGACCTCTCCTTAGTACATGTAGTCACCTAAGGATATACATAAAAAGGGGTGATCTAAAAGACCATTAAGAGGATATCACTACTGAAAATCCGGCCTTTAGCGACCGCCATTGGCGGTCGCTGTTGCCTCGTCGCTAGAGGCTTTCAGCGACCGCCAATGGTGGTCGCTAGTCTAAAAAAAATTTAAAATTTTTTTTATTGAATTGAATATATAAATAAATATATATATATATATATTCATATATATACTATTAAATACAATATTTTAAATATATATATATATAATATATTTTAAATGTTTTAATATATATATATAATATATATATAATATCAAATCATTGTGCTATAATAATTTAAAAACTTCGATTCAAGAAATAATCTCATTTCAGGTCTTTCGGAGCACGTTTTCTCTGAATGGGACCGTCGCACGCCGTTTTGGTGTTTTATGGCGCCGGAAACGCGTCTCTGGCCGCCGCAGTCAAACGGAACCTCCGAATGAGGTGCCGTCTGGACGAACATTTCACAATTCACGCCTCGGATGTTGTCGTACGGTTTCGTGGCATTCGGAGGTCGTTCGGGTGGTTTTGACCAACCAAAGCGCCGTTTCAGTGCGCGCCGCGCTGCTGAAAAGGACACAATCGGACGTGCCACGCGCACCGCACGTCCGATGGACGTGCGGCCTCCTCCTGCATCTCAGGAATAAAATTTCTATCGTTCCCGTGCGGTTTCAGGTCTTTCGGAGCATGTTTGCTCCGAATGGGACCGCCGCACGCCGTTTTGGTGTTTAATGGCGCCCGAAACGCGTTTCCGGCCGCCGCGGTCACACGGCACCTCTGAATGAGGTGCCGTCTAGGCGACCATTTCACAATTCACGCCCTGGATATTTTCGTACGGTTTCGTGGCATTCGGAGGTCGTTCGGGTGGTTTTGACCCCCCAACGCGCCATTTCAGCGCGCGTCGCGCTGCTGAAAAGGACACAATCGGACGTGTCGCGCGCACCGCACGTCCGCTGGACGTTCTGCCTCCTCCTGCATCTCAGGAATAATATTTCTATCGTTCCCGTGCGGTTTCAGGTCTTTCGGAGCACGTTTGTTCTGAATGGGACCGTCGCACGCCGTTTTGGTGTTTAATGGCGCCGGAAACGCATTTCCAGCCGCCGCGGTCACACGGCACCTCCGAATGAGGTTCCGTCGGGCCGACCATTTCAAAATTCATGCCCTGGATATTTTCGTACAGTTTCGTGGCATTCGGAGGTCGTTCGGGTGGTTTTGACCCCCCAACGCGTCATTTCAGCGCGCGACGCGCTGCTGAAAAGGACACAATCGGACGTGCAGCGCGCACCGCACGTCCAAATGACGTTCTGCCTCCTCCTGCATCTCAGGAATAATATTTCTATCGTTCCCGTGCGGTTTCAGGTCTTTCAGAGCATGTTTGCTCCGAATGAGACCGCCGCACGCCGTTTTGGTGTTTAATGGCGCCGGAAACGCGTTTCCGGCCGCAGCGGTCACACGGCACCTCCGAATGAGGTGCCGTCTGGCCGACCATTTCACAATTCATGCCTAGGATGTTTTTATACGGTTTCGTGGCATTCGGAGGTCGTTCGGGTGGTTTTGACCCCCCAATGCGTCATTTCAGCGCGCGCCGCGCTGCTGAAAAGGACACAATCGGACGTGCCGCGCGCACCGCACGTCCGATGGATGTGCGGACTCCTCCTGCATCTCAGGAATAATATTTCTATCGTTCTCGTGCGGTTGCAGGTCGTTCGGAGCACGTTTTCTCGGAATTGGACCGCCGCACGCCATTTTGGTGTTTTATGGCGCTAGAAACGCGTTTCTGGCCGCCGCGGTCACACGGCACCTCCGAATGAGGTGCCGTCTGGCCGACCATTTTACAATTCACACCCCGGAGATTGTCGTACGGTTTCGTGGCATTCGAAGGTCGTTCGGGTGGTTTTGACCCCCCAACGCGTCATTTCAGCGCGCGCCGCGCTGCTGAAAAAGACACAATCGGACGTGCCGCGCGCACCGCACGTCCGCTGGACGTGCTGCCTCCTCCTGCATCTCAGGAATAATATTTCTATTGTTCCCATGCGGTTTCAGGTCTTTTGGAACACGTTTGCTCCGAATGGGACTGCCGTACGCCGTTTTGGTGTTTTATGGCGCCGGAAACGCGTTTCCGGCCGCCGCGGTCAAACGGTACCTCTGAATGAGGTGACGTCTGGCCGACCATTTCAAAATTCACGCCCCGGATGTTGTCGTACGGTTTCGTGGCATTCGGAGGTCGTTCGGGTGGTTTTTACCCCCCAACGCGCCATTTCAGCGCGCGCCGCGCTGCTGAAAAGGACACAATCGGACGTGCCGCACGCACCGCACATCCGATGGACGTTCTGCCTCCTCCTGCATCTCAGAAATAATATTTCTATCGTTCCCGTGCGGTTTCAGGTCTTTCGGAGCACGTTTGCTCCGAATGGGACCGCCGCACGCCGTTTTGGTGTTTAATGGCGCCGGAAACGAGTTTCCGGCCGCCACGGTCACAAGGCACCTCCGAATGAGGTGCCGTCTGGCCGACCATTTCACAATTCACTCCCCGGATATTTTCGTACGGTTTCGTGGAATTCGGAGGTCGTTTGAGTGGTTTTAACCCCCCAACGCGCCATTTCAGCGCGCGCGCGCGCTGCTGAAAAGAACACAATCGGACGTGCCGCGTGCACCGCACGTCCGCTGGACAAGCGGCCTCCTCCGGCATCTCAGGAATAATATTTCTATCGTTCCCGTGCGATTTCAGGTCTTTCAGAGCACGTTTGCTCCGAATGGGACCGCCGCACGCTGTTTTGGTGTTTTATGGCGCCGGAAACGCGTTTCCGGCCACCGCGGTCACACGGCATCACCGAATGAGGTGCCGTCTGGCCGAACATTTCACAATTCACGCCTCGGATGTTTTCGTACGGTTTCGTGGCATTCGGAGGTCGTTCGGGTGGTTTTGACCCCCCAACTCGCCATTTCAGCGCGCGCCGCGCTGCTGAAAAGGACACAATCGGACGTGCCGCGCGCACTGCACGTCCTCTGGACGTGCTGACTCCTCCTACATCTCAGTAATAATATTTCTATCGTTCCCGTGCGGTTTCAGGTCTTTCGGAGCATGTTTGCTCCGAATGGGACCGCCGCACACCGTTTTGGTGTTTTATGGCGCCGGAAACGCGTTTCTGGCCCCCGCGGTCAAACGGCACCTCCGAATGAGGTGTCGTCTGGCCGACCATTTCACAATTCACGCCTCGGATGTTGTCGTATGTTTTCGTGGCATTCGGAGGTCGTTCGGGTGGTTTTGACCCCCCAACGCGCCATTTCAGTGCGCACCGCGCTGCTGAAAAGGACACAATCGGACGTACCACGCGCACCGCACATCTGATGGACGTGATGCCTCCTCCTGCATCTCAGGAATAATATTTCTATCGTTCCCGTGTGGTTTCAGGTCTTTTGGAGCACGTTTGCTCCGAATGGGACCGCCGCACGCCATTTTGGTGTTTAATGGCACCGGAAACGCATTTCCGGCCGCCGCGGTCACACGGGACCTTCGAATGGGGTTCCGTCTGGCCGATCATTTCACAATTCACGCCCCGGATGTTGTCGTAAGGTTTCGTGGAATTCGGAGGTCGTTCGGGTGGTTTTGACCCCCCAACGCGCCATTTCAGCGCTCGCCGCGCTGCTGAAAAGGACACAATCGGACGTTCCGCGCGCACCGCACGTCCGCTGGACGTGCTGCCTCCTCCTGCATCTCAGGAATAATATTTCTATCGTTCCCGTGCGGTTTCAGGTCTTTCGGAGCACGTTTGCTCCGAATGAGACAGCCGTACGCCGTTTTGGTGTTTTGTGGCGCCGGAAACTCGTTTCCGGCCGCCGCGGTCAGACGGAACCTCCGAATGAGGTGCCGTCTGACCGACCATTTCACAATTCACGCCCCGGATGTTGTCGTACGGTTTCGTGGCATTCAGAGGTCATTTGGGTGGTTTTGACCCCCCAACACGTCATTTCAGCGCGCGCCGCGCTGCTGAAAAGGACACAATCGGACGTGCCGCGCGCACCGCAAGTCCGATGGACGTGCTGCCTCCTCTTGCATCTCAAGAATAATATTTCTATCGTTCCCGTGCGGTTTCAGGTCTTTCGGAGCACGTTTACTCCGAATGGGACCGCCGCACCCCGTTTTGGTGTTTAATGGCGCCGGAAACGCGTTTCCGGCCGCCGCGGTCACACGGCACCTCCGAATGTGGTGCCGTCTGGCCGACCATTTCACAATTCACTCCCCAGATGTTGTCGTACGGTTTAGTGGCATTCGGAGGTCGTTCAGGTGGTTTTGACCCCCCAACGCGCCATTTCAGCGCGCGTCGCGCTGCTGAAAAGGAAACAATCGGACGTGCCTCACGCACCGCACGTCCGCTGGACGTTCTGCCTCCTCCTGCATCTCAGAAATAATATTTCTATCGTTCCCGTGCGGTTTCAGGTCTTTCAGAGCACGTTTGCTCTGAATGGGACCGCCGCACGCCGTTTTGGTGTTTAATGGCGCCCGAAACGCGTTTTCGGCCGCCACGGTCATACGGCACCTCCAAATGAGGTTTCGTCTAGCCGACCATTTCACAATTCACGCCCCGGATATTTTCGTACGATTTCGTGGAATTCGGAGGTCGTTCGGGTGGTTTTGACCCCCCAACGCGCCATTTCAGCGCGCGCCGCGCTGCTGAAAAGGACACAATCGGACGTGCCGCGCGCACCGCACATCCGCTGGACGTGATGCCTCCTCCTGCATCTCAAGGATAATATTTCTATCGTTCCCGTGCGGTTTCAGGTCTTTCGGAGCACGTTTTCTCCGAATGGGACCGCCGCACGCCGTTTTGGTGTTTTATGGCGCCGGAAACGCGTTTCCGGCCACCGCTGTCACACGGCACCTCCGAATGAGGTTCCGTCTGGCCGACCATTTCACAATTCACGTTTCGAATGTTGTCGTACGGTTTCGTGGCATTCAGAAGTCGTTCGGGTGATTTTGACCCCCCAACGCGTCATTTCAGCGCGCGTCGCGCTGCTGAAAAGGACACAATCGGACGTGCCGCCCGCACCGCACGTCTGATGGACGTGCTGCCTCCTCCTGCATCTCAGGAATAATATTTCTATCGTTCCCGTGCGGTTTCAGGTTTTTCGGAGCACGTTTGCTCCGAATGGGACCGCCGCACGCCGTTTTGGTGTTTAATGGCGCCGGAAACGCGTTTCCGGCCGCCGCGGTTACACGGCACCTCCGAATGAGGTGCCGTCTGGCCGACCATTTCATAATTCATGCCCCGGATGTTGTCGTACGGTTTCGTGGCATTCGGAGGTCGTTCAGGTGGTTTTGACCCCCCAACGCGACATTTCAGCGCGCGCTGCGCTGCTGAAAAGGACACAATCAGACGTGCCTCGCGCACCGCACGTTCGCTGGACGTGTTGCCTCCTCCTGCATCTCAGAAATAATATTTCTATCATTCCTATGCGGTTTCAGGTCTTTCGGAGCACGTTTTCTCCGAATGGGACCGTCGCACGCCGTTTTGGTGTTTAATTGCGCCTGAAACGCGTTTCCGGCCGCCGCGGTCACACGGCACCTCCGAATGAGGTGTCATCTGGCCGACCATTTCACAATTCACACCCCGGATATTTTCATACGGTTTCGTGGCATTCGGAGGTCGTTCGGGTGGTTTTGACCCCCCAACGCTCCATTTCAGCGCGCGCCGCGCTGCTGAAAAGGACACAATTGGACGTGCCGCGCGCACCGCACGTCCGATGCATGTGTGGCCTCCTCCTGAATCTCAGGAATAATATTTCTATCGTTCCCGTGCGGTTTCAGGTCGTTCGGAGCACGTTTGCTCCGAATTGGACCGCCGCACACCGTTTTGGTGTTTTATGGCGCCGGAAACGCGTTTCCGGCCGCCGCGGTCACACGGCACCTCCGAATGAGGTTCCGTCTCGCCGACCATTTCACAATTCACTCCCCGGATATTTTCGTACGGTTTCGTGGCATTCAGAGATCTTTCGGGTGGTTTTGACCCCCCAACGCGTCATTTCAGCGTGCGCCGCGCTGCTGAAAAGGACACAATCGGACGTGCCGCGCGCACCGCACGTCCGCTGAACATGCTGCCTCCTCCTGCATCTCAGGAATAGTATTTCTATCATTCTCGTGCGGTTTCAGGTCGTTCAGAGCACGTTTTCTCCGAATTGGACCGTCGCACGCCGTTTTGGTGTTTAATGGCGCCGGAAACGCGTTTTCGGCCGCCGCGGTCACACGGAACCTCCGAATGAGGTGCCTTCTGGCCGACCATTTCACAATTCACGCCCCGGATGTTGTCGTACGGTTTCGTGGCATTCGGAGGTCGTTCGGGTGGTTTTGACCCCCCAACGCGCCATTTCAGCGCGCGCCGCGCTGCTGAAAAGGACACAATCGGACGTGCCGCGCGGGGGGGCTGTACGGGGGTGTGGGGGGCCTGTAAGGGGGTGCGGGGGGCTGTACGGGGGTGCGGTGGGGGGGGGGGGGGTGTACGGTGGTGTCGGGGGGATGTACGAGGGTGGCGGGGGGCTGTACGGGGGTGTGGGGGGCTGTACGGGGGTGCGGGGGGCTGTACGGGGGTGCGGGGGGGCTGTACGGGGGTGAGGGGGGCTGTACGGGGGTACGGGGGGCTCTCCGGGGGTGCAAAGGCCATCCCATTGATTACAAAAGTTGAAAATAAAAGTGATAACATCTAATTAATTCATATTTCTTTTATCGATACCATACATAAATTTATAAAAAATATATTGGATAATACATAATCTATAATATCAGATTTGTTGATCTGTTGGAATTAGTTCGACTTTTTCAAATGTAGAATCATTCAAGATTATCTGATCAAAAACTCAATATGTGTATAAAATATTTAAAAGACCACCATGGATGGTAATAATTCATTACATAAATGAATAAATACAGTACATCAATGTCAACCCTACCAGTAAAAACAAAAAACATATCTCGTGAATATATGGTGCGTCACGCGTTGTCATCACTGCTACCTCCTTCTGGTGGGCCAGGTGCCTACAACAAATAAACATTATAAATATTTTAATAACAAAAATAATTTAAATTAAATAAATAAATACAGTATATACCTGCGTCGTATGATCCCCTGTACCATCAGCTCGACGCGCATATTCCCGCAGTGCTCTAACCTCAGCTGTCAATTGCGCATTTGTCTCCTCGGAAGCGCGTAGCCGTGCCTCAAAATCTGACATCTGCTGTGTCATATGAGCAACAGCAGGACCGACAACCGCAGCGCGTGACACTACAGAACGAGGAATCCCTGCTCCATAGGTCAAACTATAGCCATGCCCGTCCCGACCAATAATGCGATGAAAGATCTCATCCCGTCGCATGGGAAGCTGTCGCTGGTCCTCTGGCAGATGTTCTAACTCAGCTTCAAATTGAGCCTGTGAAATATTTAAATATATATAAATATATATATGTTAATATATAGATTTATGTAATTATTGTTATGTACAGACACTTACTATCAATGCTGCAACCTCTGGATCATTGCGATCATGAGTCCTTATCCACACCGACATTTTATCAGTTGCTGCACCTTTCCCTCGCAACTGTATATTAAAAGAATATAAACACAAAACCATATTAATTAATAAATTAAAAAATGAATAATATATACCTCATGTCGGATCTGAGACACGTGACGAGTCCCGAGCCTGTGAGCTGGTCCCTACAACGCTCGATTCTCCGAATGGCGTGTTGACACCTCCTACATTCAATTCATTCAAATTTCAAACAAATCACATATTCTTGAAAATATATATACATAAAAATAATTAATATACAAACCGCAACACCCTCAGTAGACCAATATGCAACCAAGTCACGCCACTGAGCCGGGAGGACACCTCTCGGGACTTTTTCCAAAATGTCAAGGGCACCCACATTTGGTACCCAGTGGTCCCTCTTCACTTTGCCTTTATAATCTTTCCACATCTTACGGCATTTTCTCATACACACGGGCCGAAACTCTTCAGGGCATACTTTCAAATTTTGCTATAAAGAAAATAATCAAACATCTTAGTATTCTTTATAAATAGAAAATAATGTCAAATTATTTTCTTACCTGAACCTCCCTCCATAGACGATCTAATGTGTCCTGAGGGATAGAAGCCCAATCACGTGTGGTCAATGGAAATCGATGTGGGTCACGTATGATATGACCCAGCTGACGAATAAATGTCGGGGCATTCGGTCCCACGGGATGAAATACCTCATCAAATGAAACATCTATCGTCGTGTCGGAATTTCATGATAATATGCCACGACCAGGGCCTCTCCTGCGAGAGGAAGAAGCAGCCGAGTCTGATCCTGTTGAAAACAATTTTATATATAAATTGACAAATGTTATATATATATATATATATATATATATTTCAATTACATAAAAAATATAGACAATGACATTCAAACATACCTCGACCCTGAGACGTAGATGCCTCAGATTAATGATGTGGATCTTCTGCCTCTTCCCCTGACATGTCTGCAGTCATAGAAAATATCAGTAATGAGTCCAAAGTGTTTAAAAGATAAATTGGATTGTTCTTAATAAATCAAACTTGTACAACTATTAATCAAACAAAAAATGGATTGAATAATTAGTTGTGAATGAATTTTAAAAAATCAGAAAGTTAATCAACCTAAATATTTATGACTGAATTAACATACAAACATTTACACAATACTTATTACATTTACATTTTTCAAATCAACTATATTCAAAATAAATATTAACCATTTGTTTATGAACCATTGATAAAATAATAATGTAACTGAAAGCTCATGTTACCTGATTGAGCTACAAACCTGAAAGGGAGGGGAGCCGAAGGCGGTGCTGCGAGGGAGAGGAGACAGCGAAGGGGAGCCGGAGCCAAAGGCGGTGCGGCAAGGGAGGGGACGGGCGGCGGCGGCGGCGGGGAGCTGGAGGAGAGGAGGCGGTGAGGGGACGGGGGACGGGCAGCGAGGGGGGGGGTGTCCGGGGTCGGGGGGGGGGGGGGGGGCTGTCTGGGGTGCAGGGGGGCTGTCGGGGGTGGGGTGTCCAGGGTGCGGGGGGGCTGTCCGGGTTCAGAGGGGGGGTGTCCGAGTGCGGGGAGGCGTCCGGGGTGCGGGGGCGGTCCGGAGTGCGGGGGGGGGGGGGGGGGGGCTGTCCGGGGTGCGGGGAGGCGTCCGGGGTGCGGGTGGCGGTCCGGAGTGCGCGGGGGGGGGGGGGGGGGGGGCTGTCCGGGGTGCGGGTGTCGTCCGGGGTGGGGGGGAGGGCCGAGAGGCCGGAGGGCGGCGGCCGGAGGCCCAAGGGCGGTGGCCGGAGGCCCGAGGGCGGAGGGCGGCGGCCGGAGGCCCGAGGGCGGAGGGCGGCGGCCGGAGGCCAGAGGGCAGGCGGTGGGGGAGGGCGGGCGGCGGGGGAGGGCGGGCGGCGTGGGAGGGCGGGCGGCGGGGGAGGGCGGGCGGTGGGGGAGGCCGGGCGGCGGAGGAGGGCGGGCGGCGGGGGAGGCCGGGCGGCGGGGGAGGCCGGGCGGCGGGGGAGGCCGGGCGGCGGGGGAGGGGAGGGCGGCGAGGGAGGGCGGCGAGGGAGGGAGGGGGTTAGGGCGACGAGGGATCGAGGTCGAGGGGGCGCGGGGGGGGGGGGGGGGGCGCAGAAGCCCCCCGTTTTTTTTATGTAGGTTAGCGACCGCCATTGGAGGTCGCTATTGGTTAGCTATAGCGACTGCCAATGGCGGTCGCCCGAGTCTGGGGGGCTTCAATGCCCCCTTTTCTAGTAGTTTATATAATAACAATATAACAATGGGTGAGCATAACCATAACATAGTCAATGGTTCATGAACATGAAAGGAATCATTAATAAAATACTTGAAATGTGGAAATGCATAAAAATAAAACACCATGCCTTCATGGTTAACTAGCACAGATACTTGTAGAGAAAGCTATAATATTGTTCACAAATAATTTAACATTAACTCGTGATATTAATCACTTTACCCAATTCATTAGAGCATTGTATAATTCCATCTTCACCCGTCACATTGAAACATTCATATTGCGCTATATAATTTCGGGCGCACCCATCACATCATAACATTATCATTTATCATGCATGCCACAATGAAAATATATCAAAAATGAACATAACTAAACCATGTAAATTAATGGGTATCATCTCATGATAAGACATTAATAAACATTGGTTTCCCAAAATTAAGTTGGAATAACATACTTGATACGATAACCATAAACCATGAGTGTGAAGTAAAAGGTTTGTTTTTGAATAAAGATTTATTTTAGAAAACATTTATTTGAAATAAGATTCAGTATAAAACATTTATATCCCATAAAAGGTAATACAATTAAGAACAAATTATTTTTAAGGAGTGACCATACCAAAAAGGGAGTGAAAGAGGGAGAACCCGAAGAAAGAAAGTTGGGTTCGAGATTTTCCCCTTACCTTGTATCTGAATGCTTTCTTCAATTTAATGTTCAGTATAACCACATTAGATTCATTAATTGAAAAATAAATAACCTTGTGTACATGAATATGGTTCATTATGGTTTAATTAAGTTATTTTACGGGCCTTTGGATGAGTTATAGAGTTTAAAAACATTATTCGGGAATGTTTGTTTTATGGTTTTCTTGAGCGGTTCACATGTATTCATAAATGGAAGTTCATGTAGAACATGGATAAAAATCCAGAACTTATATTTCTTGTTATAAATGATATTCAAGAAGTTAAAAGGATATTATAATGAATTATATTATATACCATGTGGATGAATCATTATATAAGAATTAAATTTTGATTGTTTGGGTTAATTTGGGTGGTTTTTCGACCACAAGGAGCTTGTTTTGTTTAATCATTTAGTAATATGTAAATAAGTTAGTTAAAGAACATTAAATAGGACATAATACATATAAAATATTCTGGTTTAATTATTTAAATGGTTTCATCTCCAGATCTGAAAGAATAAATGGAAAAAAGAAAACATGTTGTTCTTGAAGGTGATAGATTAGCACCTCACGAACAACGTTTTCTTTTATAAAATAAAAGGAAGAATAGAAGGGTTTTGGATGATATAATATACAATTAGTATCATAAAATTCCATAATATATATAATATTGGATTTACCATACCATTTAAATTAAGATCGGTGGGGAGATATTAAGAAATGAACTTGAAATTGAAAGGAATTTAAAGGAAAAACAGATAGAGGAATTACCTCTTCAATCCCCCTCCTTAGATCCTCCTTCAGGAACTTGGGCTTGGTCTTTTTATGAGACAAGAAGATATTGTATGTGGGGATGGTTATAGGGAAGATTCATGGGTAGAGTTTAGACAAGTCTTGAAGCTTGAGAGATGTGAGGAAATGATAGTGTGAAGGGTGGTATTTATAATGGAGGGGAGAGGGGATTTTCCAATATAAAATTAATTAGTTTATTATTTCCCCATAATACAGGGAATAGTGAGTATTCCATGACCAAGAATAGTAATTTTATCTTTTCAAACCAAACAAATTGGGCTTAAACCAGTAGAACTTCATGCATGACTCTATAATTAGCTTATTTAGCTTATTTTGTAAATTATGGTATTTCACGATTCATCAAAAATTCATGTATTTTAGAAAAATCCCAAAAATTTACTCCAACCATTTTTCGATGTGTAGAATCAAAAAATGATTTCCATTTTTAAAAAATAATTTTTTAAATGTGATTAATTTAATATTTAATTAAAATCATAATTTACTTGAAAAATATAGTTTATAAAATTAAAACTAATTTTATAATGATTTCAAAAATTATGTAAGGTCTTATAAAATTATATTAAAACTATAAGACATATAATTTTTAATTTATGAACTCATTTTAATAAAATTAATTAATAAATTGTAATTATTTATTTATGACTTACAAAAATTTCAATACTTTTACTATGGTCAAATTGTCAATTATAAGATGCCTAAATTTAATTTAATTATTCATGGGTAAGGTTAATATTATTTTGTATGATTTACTATTAATAAGGGTTATATTACTATTCATAAGGGTAGGTTACTATTCATAAGGGTATGTTTCTATTCACCAAAAATTCAGTTTTCCCTATCGGACACCAAACATCTTACTTATCACAATCGTGTATGTTAGATTTTCGAAATTCAAAACACATAAGTGACAAAATTATGATTAAAGGTCACATGGCACTTAGTAGTTCAATAATTTGTGCTTTCATGTGATTTTAAAAAATATTTAAAAGAGATGATTTTCCATTAAAAACTTTGGTTCATTACATTCTTCTCCCCTATGTAATTTCACCCTCAAAATTTTACTTTACACAAATAGGTGAGGGTACTTCTCCGTCATCGCCTCTTCCGGTTCCCAAGTAGCTTATTAAAACTTATGGTTCTTCTAAAACACATTGACAAGGTGGGTTGTCTTTTTGTGTAGAACCTTATCTCTCCAGTTCATAATCTCTACTGGATACTACTCTTAGGAGAGATAATCATCCAGCTACACCACCTCTGAGTTTATTACATGTGACAGATTAAGTATGTACTTCATCAAGAGTGATACATGAAACACATCAAGAAATTGACCCATATTCGGTGGAAGTGAAATATGATAGGCCATGACTCCTATGTGGTCAAGCATCTCAAAGGGTACAATGTAACATGGGCTTAACTTCCCTTTCTTTACAAACTTCATGAATCTCTTCCATGGTGATATTCGAAGGAAGACGTTATCTCCAATGTAGAACTCCAAGTCCCTTCGATAGTTGTTTGTGTTGAACTTTTTCCGACTCTGAGCAGCTTTGATGTGTTTTTTGTATGACTTGAACCTTTTATATCATCTCTTTCACAAGATCGGGTCCAAGTACCTTTCTTTCTCTAACTACATCCCAACATATTGGAGTTTTACATCGCTCTCCATACAGAGCTTCATATGGAGCCATCTGAATACTCGAGTGGAAGATATTGTTGTTTGATAACTCAACCAATGGGAGATGATGATCCCATACACCTTGATTTCTAGAGATCATGATCTTAGCATATCCTAAAGCATCTGAATAGTCTTTTCCGATTGGCCATAATTTTGGGGGTGATAGGTCAGGCTGAAATTTAATTCAGTACTCAAAGCATATTGAAGACTTCTCCAGAATTTAGATGTGAACCATGGATCATGATCAGAGACAATAGAGAGTGGAACACTATGTAGTCTCACCACTTCCTTCACTTATATCTTTTCAAGTTGTTCAAGCAAGAGGTATTCCAGAATAGCGATACAATGGGCAGTATTGGTGAGTTGGTCAACCACAACCCATATCGCATTATTTCCCTTCGACGCCTTTGGGAGACCCATGACAAAGTCCATAGTGACATTCTCATATTTCCTCATGGGTATAGGTAATGGTTGCATCATCCCTTTATACTTATTTCAATCTGATTTAACTTTTTTACATACCAAGCACCTTGATATATATACCGCAATATCTTTCTTCATGTTTCCCTACCATAAGTTTTCTCAGATATCATGGTACATCTTGGTACTACCAGGATGGATAGAGACTGTTGAGCTATGTGCATTTTCCAATAGCTCCTTCTTTATCCCAGGTGATGAAGGCACACAAAGCCATGTTCCCAACATAACCACACCGTCATCGTCGATATGGAAATCTTGTAGCTTACCTTACTTTACTACATTCACCCTCCTTTTTATCTCCACATCATACATTTTTTCTTCCTTAATCTTCCTTTAGATGGATGGTTGCACAATCATTTGGGAAAGGTTGCATGTATCATAATCCCTTATGATTTCTAAATCCATCCTTTTTATATCTAATAATATAGGGTTTTCTCAGTCCATAACATGGATAGAGTAGCAGGTTATTTTCTATTTAGAGCATCAGCTACCTTGTTCGCATTTCTATGATTATATTGAATAGAGAAATTGTAATCCTTGATTATCTCAAACCATCTTCTTTGATGCATGTTTATCTCATTTTGTGTGAATATATACTTTAGGATCTTGTGTTCGGTGTATATGTCTCACTTCTCACCATAAAATTAGTTCCACCATATTTTCAAGGAAAAAATCACGGTTGTCATCTCTAGGTCATGCGTCGGGTAGTTCTGCTCATGGATCATCAAATATCGTGAGGTGTAGGCTATCACATTGTCATTTTTGCATGAGTACCCAAAACTATGGATTTCTGTTACACTAGAGGATCTGGACCATTCCTCAATCGCCTTTGTTTTTGAAGGGTCCACATAAATTCCCTCACTTGTGATCTCATGGCCCTATAATGTGACATGCTTCATCAAAAAGTCACACTTACTGAACTTGGCTTACACCTTATCATTTCTCAATGTCGCCAACATAAGTCTTTTATGTTCTTCATTTTCCTCCTTGCTCTTGGAGTAGATGATAATATCATCAATATATACTACCACAAATTTGTTGAGGTAATGTCTAAAGATTATATTCATCAAATCCATGAATATTGCAGGGGCATTGTTAAGTCCGAAGGGAATCACCAGAAACTCATAGTGCTCATACCTTGTACGGAAGGCAGTCTTCTGAATATCTTCCATGTTCACCTTTAGCTGATGATATCCAGAATGAAGATCCACCTTTGATAAGTATTGAGCTCCACTTAATTGATCCAAAAATCCATCAGTACTTGGAATAGGATACTTGTTCTTCACGGTGATCTTGTTGAGATCTTGACAATCGATACACAGCCACATTGTTCTATCTTTATTCTTCACAAATATCACTAGCGCACCCTAAGGTGATGTACTAAGGTGTGTGAAACCTTTGTCCACATTCCCTTGCAATTTCTTCTTTAACTCTTCTATTTCAATAGGATCCATCCTATAGGGACACTTTGAGATAGGAGTTGCTCCAGGTATGAGTTCTATTGAGAATTCTACCTCATGATCTGGGGAAATTCCAGGTAACTCTTTGGTAAATACATCGCCATATTCACTCATTATGGGTATTCCTGCAAGGTTGGTACTATGCTTTGACTCAACCATTTGGGCAAGGTATGCTTCTTCATACAGAATCAACACCCACACCATTGAAGGATTTTTCAAAGGAGATTCATGATCTTTCTTGCATATGTAGAGGAGCATGTGATGATTAGGAATATGAAAAGATATTTCCTTTTCTTGAAAGTTGATATGTGCTCTATATAATGAGATCCAATCCATTCCCATTATAGCGTCTAATTCCACTAAGGGAAGTATTACAAGATTCACTAGAATAATCTTCCCATATATGCCAACATGAGAATATTCAAACATTTGGGTTGTAATGATTGCACCACTTGGTGTTTTTATAGATATATCTACTTCAAGGTTTCGAGTCTTCGATTCTATAGTTTTATAAAACATGAAATATTTAAAGGAATACATATAACAAGAATCAAATAAGACTTTTTCCATTATTGAGGGAATATGAAGTATACCTTGAATGACTTCATTATCTTGCTCCACTTATGCAGTAGTGATGGCATAATTATTCCCTTGTTTCTTTGGATTTGGTGGATACCGATACTAATTACCCTCGAGAACTTGAGGATTAGTTCACTAGATTTCATAGTGCCCCAGCTCCCTACATTTTTAGCATTGAACCATGGGTGGTTCTCTCCTGTCTTCCACCATATTCTACTTCGTTTTCATGTCTTTTCGACACTCTTGAGCATGGTGTCCTCTTTTCCCACACTTGACACACTTCCCCATCCCTTTGAGTTAGTTCCCATGATGCAACTTCATAGATTTTTGGCATGTGGGTTCGTTGAGTTTCTTCCCATCTTTGTCATTAGATCCACCGGCCTGAAACTCTATCTTTCGTTTCTTATCTCCATAGCCACGGTACCATTCTCCAAACCCCATCTCCACTTTAAGAGAACATTGAACAACTTCTTCATAACTACCAAAGTCTAAAATTTCAAGAGCCTTTTGAAGGTTTGGTTTTAATCCACTAAAGAATATATCAATTTTTCTATTATTGTTGATAACAAACCCCAAAGCGTACCTTGAAACCCTTGTGAAATTTGCTTCATAGGTTTTGATAGATTCTCCTTCATTTTTCTTGAGATCTATGAAATATCTATCCATATTCGTGTGAGGATTTCTTGGGAAATACTTATTAAGAAACATGATCTTAAATTCTTCCCATTATATCTCTTGAATTTCCTCCCTTGTCTTGGTGTTTTTAATCAAATCCCACCATTGATCGGCCTCCCCATCTAGATGATAAGAGGATAGTGTCACCTTATTCATCTTAGTACAGTGGAGTATAGAAAATATCTTCTCTATGGAGTCCACCCACTATTCCATAACTAGTGGATCGGAAGATCCACTAAACGTTGGTGGTTGTTTCCTCATAAAACATTCGATAGCCATTTTATCCCTCTTTAGCAGAAGAGGACATTCTCAGTTATTATGGTTATTTTTCATAACCTGAGATAGTTGGGTAATAATCGCCATGAAGCTTTTAACTCCACCTCCCAAATCATTTGGTATGTCGTTCGGACAATCGTTGCATTGGCCGTCACACGATTTGTTGTCCTGGTTTCTCCTGGTTCCCACCATTTTCTAAAATAGAAAAGGTTAGAACCAAAAAAAGTCAAAAATTCATGAATAAATAAATTTTTCATTTGCACAATTTATACTAAAAGCATAAAATATGGTATCCCCATTTAAATATTCCTGCGTGCATATTTGTACTTCGTCTCATTCTAGAGGTTTTCTCTAGGGTTCACTAATCCTAATTCCCAAATTAACTAAACCTTACCTCTAATACTGACTATAGCGACCCAGACTTTTCTTGCATTACTATTACATCATTTTAAAGATAAAAAACATAATTTTATTACACACAGAGGATCCAAAGGTTTAGTTTCTTGGTAAAACTAGGACCATACATAACAATGACAACATCAAACATAAACATTTATTTAATTCCTTCTTCTCTAGATTCTTTTTGAAACTCAACCTCTACTTAGTACATGTAGTCACCTGAGGATATACATAAAAATGGGTGAGTGAAAATCCCAGTAAGAGGAAATATAAGAACAATATAACAATTGGTTAGCATAACCATAACATAGGAAAAGGATCATGAACATGAGAGGAATCATTAATAAAAGACTTGAAATGTGGAAATGCATAAAAATGAAACATCATGTCTTTGTGGTATACTTGTGAAAAAATATAGCATATTATTCACACATCATTTCACATTAACTCATGAGATTCATCACTTTACCCAATGCATTGGAGCGCTTCATAATTCCGGGTGCACTCATCAGAATGAAACATCCATATTGCACTATATAATTCTGGGCGCACCCATCACATCATAACATTATCATTTATCATGCATGTCATGATGAACATGTATCAAAAATGAAAATTAATAACCCATGGAAATGAATTTGTTTCAACTCATAAGAACACATTCATAAACATTGGGTTCCCAGTATTATTTGGGAATAACATACTTGATACGATAACCATCAACATTGAGTAATAAGTAAAAGGTTTGTTTTTGAAAGAATAGTTATTTTGGAAAAACATTATTGGACATAATCTTAAATATAAAAAATTTATATCCAATAAAATTTAAGATAATTTTGAATAAATTGTTTTTAAGTAGTTCATATACACAAAATGGAGTGAAAGAGGGAGAACCCGAAGAAAGAAAGTCGGGTTCGAGATTTTCCCCTTACCTGGTATCTGAACGCTTTCTTCACTTTAATGTGTGTATAACCACATTATATTCATTAATTAAAAATTAAATAACCTTAGGTACATGAATATGGTTAATTATGGTTTCATTAAGTTATTTTATGTGCCTTTGGATGAGTTATAGAGTCTAAAAACATTGTTTGGGAATGTTCGTTTTTATGGTTTTCTTGAGCGGTTCACATGAATTCATAAATGGGAGTTCATTTAGAACATTGAAAAAAATACCGAACTTTTATGTCATGTTATTAATGATATTAAAGAATTTAAAATGATATTATAATGAATTATATTATATACCATATGGATGAATCATTAGATAAGAATTAAATTGTGATTGTTTGGGTTAATTTGGGTGGCTTCTCAACCACACGAACTTGTTTTGTTTAATATTATAGTAATATTTACATAATTTAGTTATAGAACATTAAATATAAAATAATAAAATTAAAATATTCTGGTTCAACCATAAAAATGGTTTCATGACCTGATCTGAAATTAAAAATGCAAAAAAGAAAACATGTTGTTCTTGAAGGTTATAGATTAACACTTCACGAACAATGTTTTCTTTAATAAAATAAAAGGAAGAGGTGAAGGGGGTTGGATGAAATAATATCTCATTAGTATTGTAAATTTATATAATTGTATAATACTGGAGTTACCATACCATTTGGATGAATATATGTGGGGAGAGATTAAGAAATGAACTGGAAATTGAAAGGAATTTGGAGGAAAAAGAGAGAGAAGAATTACCTCTTGAGATCCTCCACTTGAGATACTCCTTAAAGAAGCTAGTATTGGTGTTTTTATGAGACCAAAAGATCAGGGATGTGGGGGAGGGGATAGGGAAGATGATTGGGTAGATTTTATACACGTCTTGAAGCTTGAGAGATGAAAGCAAATGAGGGTGTGAAGGGTGGTATTTATAGTGGACGGAAGAGGGGATTTCTCAATATAAAATTCATTAGTTTATTATTTCCCCCCCAAGATAAGAAATAGTGATTATTATATGACCAAGAATAGTAATTTTATCATGTGAACCCGAACCAATTGGGATTATATCACAAGAACATCATGCATGACTCTATAATTAGCTTATTTAGCTTATTTTATAAATTATGGTATTTTATTATTCATAAAAAAATTAACTATTTTAGGAAAATCCAGAAAATTCACCCCAACCATTTTTCAACATGTAAAATTCAAAAATGAAGTCCATTTTGCAAAAATAATTTCTAAATATGATTAATTTAATATTTAATTAAAATCATAATTTACTTGAAAAATACAGTTTTTAAAATTAAAACCGATTTTATAATTCTTTCAAAAATTATGTAAGGTCTTATAAAATTATCTTAAAAGATAAGACAAAGATTTTTTAATTTATGAACACATTTTAATAAAATTAATTAATTAATTATAATTATTTTTTTATGACTTACAAAAATTACAAAAGTTTTACTATGGTCAAATTGTCACTTATAAGATGCTAAACTTTTATTTAATTATTCATGGGTAAGGTTAATATTATTTTGGACTATCTACAATTCATAATGGTCATATTACTATTCATAAGGGTAGGTTACTATGCACCAAAAATAATGTTTCTCCTATCAGACTCTAAACATCTTACTGATCACAATTGTGTATGTTAGATTTTCGAAATTCAAAAAACATAAGTGTCAAACTTATGCCTAAAGGTCACATAGCACTTATTAATTCATTAAGTTATACATTCATGTGATTATATGTAATATTTATAAGAGATGAATTTCCATTAAAAACTTTGGGTTGTTACAAAATGAATTTCTATAAACTCATAAGTCCCATACGATGTAAAAAATCCATCTTACATATATCATCTTTATTGACATCTAATTGACGATAACTAGAACAGAGATCAATCTTTGAGAAGTAGTGAGCCACTTGAAATTGATCAAGTAGATAATCAATGAGTGGAAAATAATTCAGGTTATTTATAGTAATGGAATTTATTTCTCTATAATAAATTAAAAACCTCATCTACCCATCTATATTTTTCACAAATAACAAAGGTTCTCCCCAAGGTGAAACACTACGGTGTATGAATCCCATATCACACAAATCATTTAGTTATTTCTTTAATTCCAATAATTCCACTAGATCCATTTTATAGGAAGGATTATACATTAGTTTATCATTTGGGATAAGGACAATATTGAATTCAACTTCATGATCATGTGGACATCTAGTTAGTTACTAGGGAAATACATCAATATAATCACTCACAGTATGTACATCCTCTAGTCTAAGGATATCCTTCTCATTTATTATTTCATATTCTCTCATAATTTAATTAAGATGAGGTACTGGAGGTGGTTCTGAACATGGATTGAGAAATACATCCATATAATGCCTCAAAATAGATGTGTGTTCTATTGTAGCCTCAAATATTTCAAAATTCTTATCTTGATAACAAATTATTTCATGATACTTTGAGATTCAATCAATACTAAACATTATGTCACAGTAAACCATTGGTATAACCATTAGGTTTCCAACTAAATAACCTCTATGAATTTTAATAGTGATATTGAAATATACATTAATTGTTATAATATTTCCGTATGGAATTTTTACTAAAAACTCCTTCCTTTATTAATCAAGGGGATGATTTATTGTTCTTAAAAACATATGAGATATGAATGAATTCATAAATCTGGAATTAAAAAACATAGTAGATAATTTGAGTTTAGGATAAAAGTACCTAATATAAATCATTTTGGTCCTCCACATTTATTTTTTTAATTATATAATCCCACCCATGCTCCATTGGCCTCTTCTAGGATATATTCCCTTGAGAATAGGGTATTAACATCAATATTATCCCACATACTTCAAAATGAATCATTGAAAATTTATGGATTCTTTTTTACCCTTTAACTAATGAGATTGATTTCTTTGATCTCCACACTTCTAGAAAACTTATATTTCCTTCAAGTAAGACATGATATTTTTATTACAATTTTTATTTAAAGTTGGTAATTACATGCATCCTTTCTTTTACTCTTCCAAATTTCATTCACCATGGCACATAACCACCCTCTTCTTCTCTCGATTTCCACTTAAAGTAAAAAATATATATAGTATTATGTCAGTCATGATATAACTTTTCAATAACTTATCATATGAGTAAAAACATTTAAAGACTAATCCCCTTAATCATGGCTTCAAACAATTAAATAAGTGATCAAAATTTCTTTTTGGATTATGTATATATTTTTTATGATGTCTTAAAATCATTGTAAAGTTATCTGAATCTCACCAAGATATTCCTCTACAATTTTTCTTGAAATTAGGTATTTATTTTCCATGGAATATAATTTCTCATAAGTAAACTTCTACTCAAATAATATCAATATAAAATACATTAATGATATATTCACTATATCTTCTTCCTTCTCATTTTTTTGAGTCAAATACCATCATTTATTAGAATCTCACTATATGTGACATATAACCATGATAATATTCTACCTTTAACTACAACCCAATTGAAGGATAAACTTTTCTATTTATTTTATATGTATCTTAACTACTAAATGTTTTTGGATCCACAGAAGGATGGAGGTTGATGCTTCATGAAGTGGTCCAACATTGTTACACCATGTTGTAGAGAAACATTTTGTTACATGCGTGGAAATGTATTTGGTTATAACCTAAGTCAAATACCATAATATTGTTATAACATACTCTAATACAACACTAACCACATGGAACTAATATGTGGAGAAATCCCTATATTGATTATTATTTTTTATATGGTTTATATTTCTTCTCTTAAGTTCCATTTATAAATAATGGATTATACTTACATAGTTCATGAATAAAAATTAACATCCTTTGTGATGTTTTTATAATATTTTAATATTTGTTTTGAAAACATATTTTTGTTACGAGTATTTTTGTTAAAAATGTGAGAAAGTGGTTTTCGAATGTTTGTTAGAAAAAATTTATTAAGAATTTGTAGAAGGATGTGAAGGTAGTTTCATAAAACTTGTTGAGAAAATTTCTTACAAATTTCGACAATACTATGAATTCCATGGGTAGAAGAATAATTTAATAGATAGGTTAGTAGATGATGAAATCAAACAGATATAGTAGATGAAAAATTTAGATGTTTCCTGATGAATAATTTATAAGAATTCAAAATTGGAGCAGAAGTATAATGTTGATTCTGAAACATCAGATGGAGAAATTCTTATGTTCCATAAGTATTTATAAGTTTCAACAATCTATTCGACCATCATCAACATATTTTCTTAAATGAAAATTGATAATGTAGTTTACAGACACATAGATGTTAAAATTTTCATGTGGAAAAGTTTTGTTACAAGCTGTATGAAGTGGGAATTTTTTAAGTGTGTTGCTGAAGTAATTACAACGAATTGATTCCATTATAAGAAGATCCAATGGACAGATGAACATCAAATGAACATTTTTAATTCCTTCTAATAAACTATTCATAGAATTTTAACCAAACTGGGTTTTCAGTCCAAGAAATATACGATGTTTAAGATGACATGGGATTATAGGATAGAGTCATCCTGATGAAGCAGGTCTAAAAAAGGGATTCATAAAGAATATCATATGGAAGGTTCTAAAAAGGTCAACAGAAAAATATTCCCCTAGAAAAATTTTTAATCAAAACATAATATAAAATCGTAACCTTTTTATTAACGTGATTTTTCTGATATGATTTGGTTTTTAATTTGTTTTGTTATCTTTTTTAGATAATGAAGTATGGATGAGTTCCTTAACATCTAATGTTTCAAAAATTTGAATAAGTCTATGGGATATAATTCTATTAAGAATACTCTAGAATAATGGATAATTATCAAAATAATTTAATTTTAGAGGGAAATTAAAACTCGGTTCCCTCTATTTATATTTCAGGGGAGTCCATATAAGGGGGGTAAAATATTTAACCATGTATAAAACTATTCAAAATGAAAAAAGATGAAATGATTGAAATTTTATGCTCAAGTCATTTTAAAATAAATATTATATTCTAATTGAAGAAGATCTACCAGATAGAGTTTCTTCATAATCATCAGATAGAGCTTTTGATCTGTATAATCAAATACAGACATATATTTTAGGAAAAGGACAGAGATACCGGTTAGATGCACCAACCATAGGACTTTGACAGAGCACCAAATATACCGTATCAGGTAGTGTTTCTGAGTATCATTTAATTCCTATTTTTTTATTGGATGGGTTAATGGTTATAAAAATAGGTGTATTTTCCATGAGGTACATCAAACACATAGGTACTAGATAGATAAAAATAGATAGATATTTTTGTACGAACTTATGGGAGCTATTTTTATAATGTCTCAAATATTTTTGATGGCTATGTTTTGTAGAAAACATATTTTGTAAATATACGAGAGTTAATATAGTCATTCTTATTGGGATATAGAAGGATTTTAACTAGATTTGGCACAAGTTTTATTCACTAGTTACTAATATTGAATTTTCACAGACTAATAGAATTCCCCATGGAAAGGGTGTGGGTGATCACACGGAGGCCCAACCTTGTAAATATTTCATGTCCTGCAACAGTTTCTTTTCATTCCATGCTTGTGAGTTTTTTATAAAATATTGGTATGGATAATAAATGTAACATTTTATAGGGGTAAATTTCATATAATAGAAAATGTAAAAGGATAGTCATTGATTTAACCCCACCCACACCCCCCAGTGTTTCCAATAATCCTAAATACCATTAAATAGTATCAGAGCCAAGGTTCCCTTATTTGATCCTTGTCATAGAAATTCTAAATTCAGATTGTAGAAGATTTATTCTCACCATCAATGGAAAAACATATCATCAATGAAAAAATAGAATGATACCTTATCTACTATGTCTTTTCCTATAACTAAATGATGAAGCCATGACTGGGTTTCTAGCCATTGAAAAAAATTCTCTAATAAACTTTTCTAATAAAATAAATATTAAGGTTAATGAAAAATATAAAAATGTTATTCTTATAAATATATCATAAATTTTTTTATCAAGGTCATGGGTCTCAAAACAAAAACAAAAACATGGGACATAAATCAAAATATTATTGAGGTAAAAAACAAAGTAAATTACTTAAAGAAAAAAACTAGCATAGAATCTTTGAATATACCAGAATGGATGTTGAAGAAACTATTAATGAGAACTTAACCAAAGTTAATATAGTTATTTGAACATCATAGGATTCATAGATGTATCATATGATTCTACTATTTTTAAGAAACTCATGAGAAATTTTCTTGAAATTATTGACTCTAAAAAAATTCTTTATAGGATACAGATGATTTATCTCTTGACGAATTACATAACATTGTTTTTTATTCTGAGTTAAAGAACGTAATAGCATTGAAAAATAAGATCAAGGATGAAATGGATTTAAAATCTATGAGATTTATAAAAATCCAATATGATGAGATAGTTGATCCAAATGAATTGAAAGATAATAAATGTGATGAAATGAATAAAAAATCATGTCACTTGTCTCCAGAAATTATACAATAGTTATAAGAAAACAAAAAGGTAAATGTTTTTAGTGTGAATAAATTTGGAATTTTGTTTTCAACTCTCCTAATTATAAATTCATAAAATATTTATATTATTATAAATAAAAAAACATAGTGGAATAAGTAGATAAATACTTCTATAGAAGATGATAAATACACCATAATTAAGAAAATGTTCACCAAAAGAAATAAAAGAAGTGTGTTTAATAAGAAATCGAGTAGGAATTTAATGAAAGAAACTATTTAGAAGAATAAAATCAAGATTTGTTTTCAAATTTCTTTTGAAAATAAATAAAATAAAGAATATTCCTCAAATTGTGATGAATAAGAACATGAAGATACTTAAAAATAATATCAACCATGATTAGAACTCATTGCATGTCTTAATCAAAACACAAAACTCAAGAAAACAATCAGAATTTTGGATAAGTAAATTGGAGAGATGATGATGGAATAAATATTTCCTTAAAAAGTAATATTATTATATCAATGAGATAATAAACCTAAACCTAAAGTTTATTGAATAAGGAAATATGGTGGGAGATCTTGGTAAGAAAATTTACGCTAAGGAATATACGGTTTGTAAAACTCAGGTGAAATTTTTTAGGGTTGAAAGTAAATAAAATAATATGTGTGAAAATTTAAATAAGGATTTAGATATAAAAGATAAATCATATAAATCTATTAAGAAAACTCATTCTAATAATTAGGTGAAATCTCCACCCACTATGTGTAAAAGTTTATTTTATTTTTTCTAACCATGTAGGTGTTAGAAAAAATGTTGGGAAAACATGGTTTGATAAAGGTTGTGTAAAATATAAAACATCAATAAAATTTGAAAATAAAATTCATAATAATTTTACCTCATGATTGAAGGATGAAAGAATAGAAATATGTTATGAACCTCAGTAAACATTCTACATGGAAAGATCCCACTTCTACAGAAGAACAAGATTCGATGGTTTTATTGGTGTTGTGAAGTTTATAGGAAAAAAAATTATAATTGTTGGCACAATATGTCCCTCTATATAAATAATAATGGACATAGGTGGGGTAAAATTGAAGAAAATAATGTAGCTTCCCTAAATAGTTGGAATAAATAGAGTAAACAAATAAAAAAATATGTTTAGCTTCCTATGGGAAGATTATGGAAAATGTGAAAACATTTTTCACTTTCAAAATAATTCTTAACAAAATTAATGGTATAGATTTTGTAATCTATTAAATAAAATAATTTTGTAAATAAAAAAGTTGAGGAAAAATATTTTATTATTGAGAAATCTCTAAAATATTGAAAAAGGGAAAACCCATGGATTCTTGAGAGTGGTTGTTCCTCACACATGATTGGTGATATAACGATCTTGGAAAATGTTGAAAAATATTAAGGGGGATGAGTTAATTTTAGAAATTATTGTTCCTAAATAATCATAGGAATAATAATAGTTGAGATTGAATATTATAAATAGAAATATAAGGAACTTTTTTATGTTGATGTGTTAAAACATAATATGCCTAGTGTTATCCAACATTTTGATGATGATGATGATAAGGAATTTATATTTTGGAAAGATTATTTTATCATAAAAATTATGAATGATGGAAAAGTTGATATAGTGGGAGAAAGGACCATAAAAAATATCTTTCTGATTAGAAAACTATATAATTCATGTTACTTATGTGAAGAGTATGAATATAATTCATATCATCAAATACTTGGGAATCATTGATATAAAAGTATGAAGAAACCAGCCAAATATTATTTTGTATTAAATTTATAACCACTATAATGAAAATAATTTGATATTTTTATAACATTTCAGAAAGGTATGATAGTTAGTGGAAGGCATAAGAATGTTGAAATCTAATTCATATGACTACTTGAGCTAATAAATTATTTTTTTGTATTGATGAGAAACCAATAAAAAAGGAAATATTTCACTTCATCACTTTTATTAGAGATTTCCATCACATGAAAAAGATATTGTCTATAAATCATAAATAAGAGGCTCTAAAAATGTTTATATTTTTATAAGTTGAAAAATATTTTGGTGTTTACAAATGAAATCTATAAACTAATAATATAAAATAGTACACAAACAATTATTGCTGGTATAATATTAATAAAAAATGAATTGAACATCAATATAGTGCTCCATACACTCCTAAAAAATGGAGTTATAGAAAGGAAAAAACATAATTTTTTATTGAAATGGGAATAATTATGCATGATGAATATAAAATTTCTATATGTTTTTTAAGAGAATATGTCAGTACTATTGTCTATAGAAAAAAATGATGTTTTTTTTCTATAATTCAAAATAACTTCCTACGATATGTGGATTATGAAAAAAAACATTCGGTGAAATATATCAAGGATTTTGGGAGTCATTTCATAGTGAGGATCATTATTTTAGACCTTGGAAATATTGATAAAAAAGATAAGGAATGAATTTTAATTGGTCAGCCACCATATAGAAGAAGTTAAAAAAATTGAATAATTGTTTACAAAATTTGGTTGATTCTTTTGATGTGAATGTTTTTTAAAATCCAGCATCCTTAAAAAATTATTGAAAATGTTATTTAAGATAAGTTGAAGGCTTACAATGAGAATAATAATAGAGAACATGACTATGAGGAAAAACATATACAAAGTGAGTTAAATGAATCATGTGATGAGTAATATGTGATGTGTAGAAAATCTCTAACAAATTTCACCTACAAAAATAGGTGGAATCTGACAAAATCATTAGAAGTTAGAAATATCTAGTTTAGATCATAAAGAAAATTATATTTGAAAACCAAACATCACTTATCTCATATGCTGAACCAGAATCAGTTTTAAAGGAAGTTGAATATAAAAAGTGTATTGATGATATTAATGAAGAGTATAATCATAATGAGAATAATGAAACATGGTAAATTGTTCCATAACCTGTAATAAATATTACTATTTGGAGGAAGTGGTGTTTAGAAACAAGTTGAATCAACATGAGGAAATGTAATGAAAAATATATTAACTTATTTTAAAATTTTATTTGTAGGAAAAGTTTTTTATTTTTAATAAAAAGATTTACCTTTTATGAGAATGGAAACTATAAGATTATTTTTAGAATCTATTTCACATTCTTTGGAAAAAATCTCTCAAGGTAACACTTCAGTATTTTTGGGTTGATTTTTATTGTTTACAAAGTGAGTTTCTATGGTCATTTGTGAAGTTACAATGATTTTTTTAGATGAGTAATGCCAAAAAATATCCAATAAAAATGAATAGACACTTTGGAGGTGGTAAAAAAAGTTCATATAAAAGGTATCTCTATTTCCCAGTGTTTGACAAATTTTTGGGTCCAAAATTTTGAGGTTGGCAAACTCATCATGAAAATTATATTTCCATGAATGACTTGTAAAAACATGGAAAATTCATGAGTTTCATGAAAATATGTTTTTCACAAAGGTAAGGATATTCACAAAAGAATTTTGGATTGTGAAGGTTGGGTTTCGTGATCGTATATAGAATAATGAATTTGTGAATGTTTGATGGTAATCTCTATGACTATAAAAATCATTGGGAACAACGAAATTTACCTTGAGCATCACAACATAGGTAGATTCATGAATAAATATGTAAATATTCAATAATGGTAATTATATGGATGAAATACTCTAGAATTGGAGGCAATGCCTATAAATAGGCCTCTACTCAACTCAGAAAAGTAGTTTAAGACTAAATGAAAATACATAGGCTTTGAATTCACAAAGTTGATTCATAGAGGGTGTTCTTGGGAAAAATATTGTGAATAATGGGAATTCATAATGGATATGGAATCCAACCAAAAATATTATGCATCATTAAAGTAATGGAGTCCACGAAGGCTATGTGATCTTCACAAAAGTTATGTTCTTTGCAAAGGCTAAGTGTTTGAGATTCATGAATAGTGGATGCTTCATGAAGGCTATTTGAGCTTCGTGAAGGCAGTGAGCATCACAAAAGTGTTTAGAAATGATTTCTTAGTGAATCTATGGAAAATTGATATTCATCAAGAGGATGAAAGTAGGGATTCAACTAATAAAATATCTATATTTTAGGATGCATTAATTGATGATAATGAAGGTAACTACATGTCTATAACTAGTTTGTGGATCCTTTCCAGAGTAGTGAGAAATGTAAGAGTAAGAAGGTGATCCTTTCCACCACTAGTGAGCCATCAAAAGAGATTTTGGGAGTTACCCTTGGGTAATTAGTGAGATGAACCTAAACCTTATAAAAGGAGTGAGCCTAGGCATAGAAGTGATCTCTCCCAAACCTTATATTTTAACAGTGAGACTTATTGGATTTGGTAAATATAGATATTGTTGTTTTATGCTCCTTGGACATAGCCCAGGGATGGTGAACCAAGTAAAATCATTATGTCTCATGCATGATTTCATTTCTATTCCCACATTTCTACAGTAAAGGGATAAAAGTGTGTTTTTGAATGATAAAAAAAGATCTGAATGGGAAGTAGTTTTAATATTCCATACCCTCATTCACCCCCCCCCCCCCCCCCAACTCTAGTAATTTAATCTTGTTCAGATAATATCATTATTTTAAAAAAATAGATTGACGTCAAGTCAAATTTATCTAATTGATAAATTAAATAAAAAAATTACATAGGTAAACCTTATTAATTCATACATGATAAATATGGAACCATGGTGTGAATGTTAAATAAATATTTTTATGGCTTAAAACAAGCTCCTCATGAATGGAACTCTAAAATTGATAGTTTCTTAAAGAAATTTAAATTCTCTAAAGTAAAGTTTTACAAAAAAAATTATGTGAAGGAGATGAACCTATGTTCCCAAATTTTTATTTTATATGTTGATGATATAATTCTTATAGGAGATTGGGAAAATTGTTATAAATATATTTAATATAAAATGATGAAAAACTTTTAAATTTAAATTATTTTAGAATTAACATTCTTTATGGGATTACAAGTTTAAAAAATTGGAAAATATATGTTTATATCACAATAAAGAAATGATAGGGAGTTTCTAAAAAAGTTTGTCTTTATAGATTTACATATTTTGATGGATATAAAAGTTATCCAAAGGAATCACTTATGCTAGTAGTAAAAATAATTATAAAATATGTTAAAGGAATATATTTTTATAGATTTTTTTATAAAATAAGTTTTCTTAAAAAAATTCTTGAATACGCTGAAAGAATTTATGATAGATATTTTAATGATATAAAGTCAACCTCAGGATGAACTTTTCCCTTGGGATAATGTCGTATGAGTTGTAATAGTGAGAAAAAAATTTAGTTATTTTTTTAACGTGGAATAAAAATATGTTTCTTCCATCAAATATTGCAATCAAATTTTATAAATAAAAGTTCATCTAGAATATTTTCTAATAGATGTTATAAATATTTAAATATTCTTTATGATAATCATAGCAACATTGATCATTCCAAAAACCTTGTACAAAATTCAATATCAAAGCTCATTTATATTATGAAACAATTAATTAAGGATAATTTTTTCGAGAAAGATTTTTTTCTTGAGAACATTTCAAAAAAGTATGAAATTTATGATGTTTTCACTAAATCTATTCCAAAATATGGATTTGAGGAATTAAGGATGAAACTTCATGTTCAGTCTTCACTAATTTCTTCCAAAATTTCATAAGAAAGAACCCCAATATAATTTGTATTATGATTTCAAGGGTGAAAATGTATAAATGTTTATGATTTTTTACAACTCTTTATCTTATGAAAATGAAGATACACTTATCATAAAATGGGGTAGAAGAAAAATTGAGGGACAAGTATTTCAGAGATAAAAAAACTTCAGGGGATTTCATCTTAAAATGGAAAAAAATATATTCATCAAGGGATGGAATTCATTCAAAAAAATTACATTATCTGGTACTGTGGAGTGAGGATAATTTATTTGATAAAAGATTTGTTTTGGTAAAATTTTAGAAAAATAGAGATTATAAAAATTGAGTTTTGAAAAGGTTGTGTTAGAAATGTGGTTTCGGAATGTTTATAACAAATCCCAAGGGGGGTATTGATGATACTTTGTGATGTTTTTATAAAAAGGTATTTTATTTTTACAAAACCAATTTTAAAACAATAATTGTTAAATAGGTGAGAAAAAAGTTGCTAGAATATTTTTAAGAATGTTTTGTTATGATATAACCAGAGGAGGTGAGGAAGTATACTTAACTTATTTATGAAAAATTATTACAAAATCATATGATTATATATTATTCATGATTGTTTCAAGAATCAATAAAAATGTCATAATACAATATTTTGATGAAAAAGGAGAGAGGTACAACTTTTTAATCTGATGCATACCACCAAATGCCGGTTTCTAGTTGAAAACTTCTGAATGCATATTAAATTACATATTCCACCAAACATAGATCACCAAAAGTAATGAAATAAAATGAATTAGTTTCAAAATGGGAGATGTAGTAGTATAAAGTCTATAGGGAGAAACCATAGTTTACCAAAGAGAACAACAACTAGTGAACTTAGAAACAAATACCAAATAAAAAATTATTTTTTTTTCAAATAAAGATTTTGTTGTAAGAAAATTTTTTATAAGAAGTATAATTTTATTGTTTCAACACAAGATAGAGAAATTCTTATATGATAAAATTATTTATAAGTTTCAAAAATCTAGTCAGCCATCTTCAACAGCTCAAGTTTATTAGAAATTTTCTAATATAGTTTCCAAAAAATCATTTTTACAATTTTCAAGTGGAAAATTTTTATTAAAAAATATATGAATTGATAATTTATGAAGTTAAATTATAAAGTAAGTCCAATAGATTAATTCCATTGAAGGACGTTCTTCTATACAGAAAAGCATTGGATGAAAATTTTTTATGTCATAAAATGGTTGATTCCTAGAAGTTTCACTAGACTGGGTTTGGAAATCCCAAAAATTTATAAAGTTTCTACTGAGGTGGGATGACTATAAAAACAATGCCAAATTATGTAGATCAGATATAAGGGAGTAAGAATAAATATCTAAAATAATGTTCTGAAAAGTTCGTCAGACAGACAATCCACCATAAATGTTTTATTGAGAAACTTTATATATCTTTTTAAAATTATTTTAAATCTGGTGTTACTTGTCAATTTTTTTAAATTTTTTTTATCATAATAAGATTAGAAAGTATTAATTGTTTCATTAAAATATGATATTAAGATATTTTGAAAACGGTTATGGATAATAGAATTCTCATGAAGCTTTAGGAAGACTCTAGAATACTTGAGAAGTATCCAACTAATTACATTTTTGGGGGAAAGTGAAATTGGATTCCCACCATTTCTAATTTGAGGGAAACTATATAAAAGGGTTAAAAAGTGTAACCATACTAAACACTATTTAAATTTAAAATAGCTAAAGTTTTGAATATTTTATGTCAAATTTAGTTTCCAACTGATATTACTCACTAGTTGAATAAGAGATATCATATAGAGTTTCTTTTCAGATTCATCAAACAGAAGTGTTAATTAGAAATATCAGATAGGGAATTTTGTGTTAGTTAATAAATATATATACATGTTTGATGCACTAGACATAAGATTCAAATAGAACATTGGATAAATAGTATCATATATATTTTCCAAGAATAATTATATGTGTACTGGTATTGTTTATTAGAAAGAATTATGGTTAGAAAAATGTGTGAAGTATCAATTAGGTGAACCAGATAGACACTTAATAGAGGTAGAAAAATGGACATAGATATCTAGATGAACTTTGGGGTATTTTTTAAAAAATCTCATAATTTTTTTGAGGCTCAATTTTTTAAGAAAAAAAATTATAAAAAACAAGAGTCCATATAATCATTATTATAGGGAGATATAAGGATTATAATGGGAGTTGGATCATGTTTTTTAACTTATTACTGATATTGAATTTCTATGGACCGATAAGAATCGTCATGGTATGGATGTAGGTACTAACATAGAGGATAATCCTTTTAAATATTGTGTTCCTTGCATTAAATTATTATCATTTCATTCTTGTGAGTTTTTTATAAAATATTGATAAGGGTTATAATTTCAAAAAAAAAATTAGGTCTTAATTTCATGGAATTTAAATTGCAAAAAGATAACCACTGATTCACCACCCCCCCCCCCCTAAATGGATCCAAAAATCCTAAAAACATTCAGAAACTATGAATTATAAATCACAATATATAATTCATTTGAATTTATTTTAAATTAAACAAATTAAATCTATAAATATTTCCAGAATATCCTATGGGTTTTATAGAGAGCTATGTTTTCTGACATTGTTCTTATAAATCTAGTTCCTATAGTTTCTACTAAAACTTCTTTGATAAAAACTATAACCCTATTAACCTAGTATCCATAGATCCAATGGTCATTTTATTACAATGGTGCAAAATACATGATTCAAAATAAACATGATCCTTTATTTTAGTAGTCTCAGGAATCGATATACACAGATAAATGTTACATTTAAAACATAAGATACAATAACTGAATTCATGAAAATTTATAATTTCTCCTTTAAAATCGTTATGTGACATTTATTAATCTTCTTAGATTCCCTGGGTAATGGGAAATGATATAAAGGATTGAATTCAGATTCTCGGTAATGGGTATCATATAAAATAAACTATCATACAAAAGCATGGAATTCATAATAGGACATGAATAAATAAGTTCTATAAAAATAATATATCCATTGATTATATAATTTAAAATAAATTCAAGGATAAGTATAATAGATCTCATACATATCAAATTCATAATATCAAACATCATAAATATATCAACACGGCCTCATTCTAAAACATCATACATAAATGGGTATGGATTATATCAAAAACCAAATCTAATTTGATGTATGAGACCTATTTATGCATCAAGGATTTATATAATATTGGGCCCAACCCATCACATAACAAGTAAAATGAATCCATAATATAAAGAGAATGGATAAACAATACATATCATAATGTTCCTTAAGAAAACAAATACATAAATCATAGATATATAATAAATAGTTTTCGATATAGGAACATGGATAAATGAAATATCAATATTCTCCCATTTCATGGAACCATATGGCTATCATGGTGAATATCCCACAATCAATTTGGAAACAATATAATATTTACAATGTAATGAAAATAAAACTTATTAAGGTAATGATAAAAATCATGTAGTAAAGAGTACATTTATAGTGAAGTTATACTAATATAAAATGATACTTTATTAT
Source organism: Viscum album (assembly GCA_963277665.1). NCBI lineage: Eukaryota > Viridiplantae > Streptophyta > Magnoliopsida > Santalales > Viscaceae > Viscum > Viscum album. The sequence goes on from OY728130.1 coordinate 926,332,160, forward strand.
GTTTTGTAAAAAGATCATTAATTATCCCAACCATATCTTTTGGGAGTGTCAAACTAGGTGTATATTTATACTCATTAATAGTGCACCAAGTAAAGATCGGGTTAATACCCAACAAACCTTTTTAGTGTTATTACCCCTAGGTGAATCTGATCCACATGCTTTACACTAATATTTTATGAAATATAATTTTTTCCAAATATATTTAATTTTTTGATAGGTTGTGATACATGCAACACTTGGTTCAAATAAATTGTGATATACTATGAAAATATTATTATTTAATATAAAAGTTATATCATATCCATTGGATTGGTGGTTATCCATAGAATTAACTAAATTATTAAAATTATATATTTTATACATGTCTAAAATAAATTAATTTCTATCAATCTATTATAAGTAAAAAATAAAAATCATTTAAAAATAAATGATTTTTTTATGAAAAGTGGATTTTATGCAAGAAAAGTGTTTTTATATTAATAATTTAAATTAATTACTATCAGAGAATTATTATAATGAAATTTTTATTTTATATATTCAATCAACTATTTTATCATTCATCAAATACTTTTCTAGGAATGACATAAAAATAACTCCAGTTATATGCTTAAAATCTGTATTTGTTTCTAAAAAGTCTTTGCTTCGTATTTGGAACACATATTATAAAATTAATTATTCAAAATATTGGAAAATATATTTTAAAAAGGGGAAGTAATTTTTTTAAAAAATCACAATTATATTTTTGTTATTTTTTGGTATTTTTATGAAAATCTTGTTTTTTTACGAATAGTTAAAAATGCTAGTTTTTATTAAAACAAAATGTCATTTAAATAATTTAAAAGTTAAAAAACATTAATATTGTTTTATAAGAAAATTAAATTAAATAATATCATAATTAATCATATTTAGTTCATTGGAATCAGTTTTATATTGAATTTTTATATTAAACCTATCTATACTTAGGAAAACAATTAATTGGAAAATTATTTTTTGGTCGCGATTGTGGATTTAATTTAAAATTGAATTGAATGACTTATATGAATTTAATTTTGTAAAACATATTCCATATTTTTAATTTGATTAATTAATATTATTTAATTATTTTAATTTAATTTTTAGCCCTATTGAATTGTAAAAATGTAAAATATAAACTATCACGGTTAAGGTTATAATGGGATTTTTCATGTTACATGTGTCTGCGTTAAAATTAAAAGTTCATGCACATAGTAATATTATTTCATAAATTTTGATTTTATATATATAATCATTGGTCATATATTAACTAATAGTTATAATTTTTTAAAGGATAAATTTCCTAGGTAAATAAATGAAGAAAAACTAGTTACGGTGGTGATAATTAAAATGGTAAAAGTTAGTAAACATAGAGGTAGAGAAACAACATGTTTAAATTATTTTTTTGTTATAGGATTTTATTGACCATATATTTACTCTAATAAATTATTTATGAATTCTATCAGAACATGAATTGGTAGTGACTTCTCATTATTTAATAGTTTTGGGTATTCATAGAAATGTCACACCTCCTCAATTATAAAATGGCGCTTTTTCCCCTCACTTCTTCACACATAATAATCCATTTTTTGGTTCAAAAAATTAAACCAAATATCTCCTCAACAATCATATACATTTTATATTTCTTATAGTCTTCCTAAAATACCAACCTTAGGGTCTTTAATAAGATAATCAAATGAGGATGTTATAAGCGAAGGTAATTGACTTTACTAAGTTCTTTTTTTACTGCTTCTTGTACCACCTTAATTCATAAATTAATAATTAAAATATAATAATATAATTATATATAATATAATTAGATTTTATTATGTTTATTTTATAATCTATATTCATATTATCTTCCATCAAGTGGGAGACAAAACTGATGATCATGTGTACGATAGACTATCACCTCATGAACCAATTTAACTCGTTTTCTATCACCACCTATCATGAATGGATATAATAATGGATTTAACATATGTATATCATATTTATTTAATAATTATAATTCATTAATTATAAAATCAAATCTACTTTATTACCTTCCAATCTATTGAAAAATGATAACACCACTTGTGTGTACCAGTGGACTACCACCTCTCTGAAGCGATGTGATAAGTTTTTCATATTTTTCTAACATGTATGATAACAAGGGTATATTTAATGGATTTATATGATATCTATGATATAAAAATAATTATTTAATGGTGATTTATTGTTTACATTTCATTTTTCTAACCATTGAGAAAACGGAAATTATGTTCATGTGTGCGTACCACCAACCATCTCCATGAACGTTGTAATCTATTTTTCTATATCTAACATTTATGGAAGAATATAAATATGTATATAATGAATATATATGAAATATATATATTAATTTAAAAATTATATATGTAATGGAACCATGATCAAAGAATATGAACTGAAACTACCAAACCAAAACATACATGAAAGATGAAGTAGTTATCACTCGAAATAATGATTTAGACAAATAATTGTTAATAAATGGGTGATAAATGGTTATATGTAAATAATATATGGTATGATACCAATGATTATGTTTCATTAATATATATATATATATATAATAAAACAATATTTATTATGTTGGGTGTTCCAATGTGTACAATGCATGTAGAGACTTAAGGTAAGGCATTTTTGTCTCAAATTACCTTCCTTGGGATATATGTTATATTATGAAGCTGTATTATTTTATAAGGTGTATATATATAACATTTGGATTGTAATATCATTAATTTATTTATTATTATGATATTTAAAGACTTATTTAAATTTATTCTTTCATGGGGATTAAAATTTAAACATGATCAAATTGTTAAAGGTTTGATGTTACAATCTCATTGTTTGCTGGGATTGTTTATGATTATGCATCCAATAATGAAATATTATTATCTAAATCTCAATAAAACTCCTAATTTTCTTCTCTTATTGTTGTTTCTATAGATTTCTTTATCTTCCATTTTCCTCTCATTACAGATTAAATAGACCAATGAAGGTTTTTAATAAATATCAACATTATTTATCTCTTCGATCAAAAATACTTTTTTCCATGTCTATGCTTTCTAAAAAAAATTAAAGAAATTTTTTATTATTCTAAAATTATTTTTTAAATACATTATTACCCATGTTATACTTTTTTTAATATAGTTTGAATGGAATATTCTTGTCATTTTCAATACAACGCCCTTTTGGATTTTACCAAAAAAATGTGAAAGGAATCCTCATTTTATGGTGTATAGAATGAATGGTATTTCCTACTTTAAATATTACTTTATAATATTATGAGTTTCTTTTTAAGGAACATTTTTTCTTTAATATCTATTAAGTTTTTAAATTCAAAATAAGTGATTTCAATGTGGAATTTATATTTTCCTTAATAAATATTCCAAGTGATCTTTCAAAATCACATTCAATATAATATGAAATAGTTTGTCTTACTTAATAATTTATGGGGATATAATCCAATGATATCATCCTTATTATTTATTTGGATGTTCCGTGTTCATGATGATAAAATTTTTATGAAACTCCTCCCTTTTCTAGGGGTTATGTTATATTGAATTGATGAAATGGTTATGAAACCCACTTATTTTCATGGGTTCTAATATAATTAATGTTTTATGATATTTATTCATGAATATTTTTTATTTTAATTATGATATTTGTGGGACCTATATCTCCATTTAATTCATTTGTTACATATGGATAACTCATGAGTAAATATGATATGCATGAACCCAACTTCATGTTCACAATTTTATGTATGGACCTAGTTTCCATGTCCTTAAGATTAAGATTGGGCCTATCTTTCATGTCCATGAGGTTATGTGTGGACCTGGTTTCATGTACATAAGGTTATTTTTTGACCTAGTTTACTTTCCATAAGGTTATGTATGGACCTATTTTCATGTCTATAAGGTAATGCATAGACATATATTCATCTACATACGGTTATGTGTAAAAAAAACTATCATGTCCATTAGTTTATGTAAGGTCCTAACCTCATGAATTTACCTTAATGAGTGAACATTTTTTTATTTATATATGTTCAAAATGTTATAGGATTATATTTTTCAACATTACAATGTCTATGTTATGATATTAAAGATTATGTTCTTTGGTTTCTTTATGATTCATATCATTTAAATTTCCAAGACTTATTATATGAATCAATATTATGATATTTTCTATATAGGTTGTGGTTTTAAAATGTTAATATCATGTTATCATGCCCTTAATCTCATGTTATGCCTATATGATCATTTATATCATCGTTTTTTACCCTTATTGATCATTTGAGATCACCCTTTCTTATGTTTCCTTTCCCTGTGTTATAAAGAAATTCTTTATGTAAGGTATGTCAAAGAAGAGTACTATATATGAAGATATTTATGGGAATGTGGAAGAAATTTCAATAAATAAGAAAATTATGTATCTAGTATCCAAAGACACAAAAACTTTATTCTACTCAAGCATGTTTTTGTAATGTAATAAAAATATTCACATCTTAAGATGTAAAATTTATGTATAAAAAGACTAGGGTGCTATAGTCGGTATGAGAAGAAATTTCTAGTTAACCTCTGGAACTAGGATGGGATAAATTTAGTGATAACCCCAGTGATAAGTCTAATGATAAGTCCAAATATATGAAATTGTCCTATAATTTTTGTAAAGGATAAAATGTGTGGTTTATAAGAAATTAAATTCATGTCTTTATAATAAAAGTGGATGTGGCTCTCGAACAGTTGTACCTAGGTTTAATAACTCCAAAAAGTCCACATTGGGCTTTATTAAATCATTACTTGTTTCACAAAAATGGCCCTTAGTTCACACCTGGTTTAACACTCCTAGTGGATATGCTTTTCAAATTCACAAACTCCTTATATACCATAATAAATTATTTGAATAGATTATGCCAATGAATGGACTAGGTTAAACTTAAGGTCTCATAAATTTAAAATAATGTGTCATGATTTAGAAATACTATAAATGATTTTTTTAATTTGATTATGTGGTTTCCCACTATGACTATCATTTATCAAACTATGATTTTTGTTATTTTTCAATGACTAAAACCTGAAGGAATTAGGTGAACAATTAATGTGGTGGAAAATGCAACAAAAATCCTCAAAATAAACCAAATGGATTAGAATATAGGATACAATATTAAATAACTATGATTATTCAACTCACTCAAGATATAATTGGTAACATGGGACATGATGAAATTTATAATTTACTTGGGAGGGATAAAATTGACAATAAATATTTTATATGAAAATATCCACCCTTGTTCTATGGGACCTATAATCCATTGGTCTCTAAGTAATGGATTAATGTGATGGAAAATATATTGTCCATTCTTCAGTTCTTGAACCATGAAAAAGGTTGTTCTAGTTGTTTATCATTTGGAAGGAAAATCATATCAATGGTGTAATCTTATAATTAATACGAGGCAATAGGATAAGATTGACTATAAGGAATGAGATTAGTTTAATGGGGAATATTTCAAAAAATAATAACCTTGTATTTTATATGAAAAAATCAATATGGAATTTCTTGATCTTAAGTAGAAGGATACTGAACCCATTGGAACATATAAAGTAAAATTTAAAAGACTATTAAGTTATGGTTCATGTATAATCATTACCTTTGAAAGAAAAATTGACTAATTATTAACTGGTTTAAAACCAAGTCTTATAAAGGTGTTAACTATACAAAACTTTATAAGCTATTAATATAACATTTGATGTGCACTAAAAGTAGAAATAGAATCCCAAAACCCTCATGGATATGGTGATATGAAAAGGAATATGGGGTTTCATGGAATCTCCAGTGGAATTTCACATAGAGGGAAAAATGTTCCAACTTATTAATTTCCAAAAATGTGGGAAGGAACACTCAAGAAAATTCCTCAAAGGAACAGGAATATTCTTAAAGTGTTGTAAACTTTTCCATCATGAAAAATATTTTTGAATTTATATGAATAATTCATAAAATGAAATTAATGATGAGGGGGTTCAACAGAATACACCACCCACACATTAGTTCTATATATGTGTGTGTGTTTATTTTTGGAAATATGAAATTCAATTCCAAGATCTAAAGGAAAATGAGGATAATAGGCCACAACAACCACTAAACAAAAAGCACAATGGTAATGTTTATGAAATCAAAATAACTAAATTGAATAATGATAATTATGAAACACTTATTCACTACCCCAGTGTTGGGAGTTTCATGTTGTATTTTTTACGAAAGACTACTAATAAAATATTATTATTCATCATTTATTGACATTGGATGTGATATTAAGCCTTGATTATCTCTACATATATAGATTCTGGAATAATGAAATCACATTTGATATTCTTAATCAACTCATGATTGTTTATCAGTGAAAGGATGAACCCAAACTTCTAATGAAAATTATTTTATGGATACTATTGGTGATTATTTAAGGAATGAAGGTTGAATTAGCCTTTAAATTCATATCTAATTTTATTGTGACTTTATATTGGAAATTGTTAGGATATATACATCTTGGTATGAGACTTTATGAGTGATTAAAAATATTTTAATATAATGGTTAAGATGATCATGGGAGTATGTGAGATCAAACCACCCAAAAGATAATTTTAGTGCTTCAAGTAAAAAATATATTCATATTGTATATTTATTTCCTTGAGTAATAAATGAATTGTTAATTGATTGAAGCACAACCAAATAGTGAAATTATGACTATGATATTTATATAAATCATGTAAGAATATTTTTTATGTTCACTATATTCATAGAAAAATAATCCCTCAACTTTGGGAAAAGGAGATGGAAATAAAACATTACACTCTTACATTCATTTATGTTGAATAAGTGTTCTTTTCACCCATTAGATATTAATGTCTTTATGGTGGATAACATTATCCTTATTATGTTATCTATCACTATATATTTATCCTTGGGGATTCTTTTTCTCCTCCACATCGATATTTTCACTCCCTAAAAATGTTCACCTATTTGTAAACCTAGTTTTGTATTATCTTAGATGACCTTTGTATTACCATTTCCCACTTTTAAGAGGATGTTTTTTCAACCCTTTTATAATGTGGGTTTTTCTCAATCAAATTTTCAAATGGAAAGCCCTTGATTATCGAGATCAAGTTAAAATTGAGAGGATTACATTTATATAATGGAATTAGAATGTAACACCTTGATTTTTTATGAAATATTTTTTTCCCAAAATTATTATTTTTTCTATATCTTTTATTACATACTTCATCAAATTCAAATGAATGGTGATATACAATTAAATTATTATTGTTTAGTATAACAATTATTATCTAACCATTATAATGGTATCTATTAATTGGAAGAACTAAATTTTTAAAATTATATAGCATTCAAATGTATATAATAAATTCATTTTCTATCAATATATTAAAATGAAAATAAAAATAATTTTAAATTAAAGAAATGTTTTTCTAATGAACTAAGTTCATACCCAAAATGTATTTTTATCATAATAAATTAAATTAATCACTATTGAATAATACTTTTAATGAAATTTTTATATTATATATTCATTGAAATTTTTTTATCTTTCATCTAATATTTTTCTAGGAATGGGATAAAAATAAATAATGTTTTAGGCTTAAAAACTATATTTTTTTTTTCTAAAAAGTCATTTCCTCTCATTTTGCGCACTTATTATTAAATTAATTATGAAAAATTTTAGAAAATTTATGTGATAAATTTAAATTTATTTTATAAATAAACATGTAAAAATTTTCTTTGTTGAAAGTTTAGTGGTTTTTATGAAATGTTTAATTTTTTAATTAATATGGAAATATTATGATTTTTAATAAAGATTACCACTTTTTTAATTAATTTAAAAATTTTAATTTATTTTAAATATAGTTTTAAAAGATAAAATAATTCAATAATATCATTATTAAACCAATTTATCTCATTGGAGTAAATTTAATTTTTAATTTCTATATTAAAACTTTTTATACATAAGACATCTTTTCTTTGGAAAATCTCTTTTTCATAGCATATACGGGGAAATTTTTAATTTTAATTATACTAATTATAAAAATAAAATTTTGTAAATAGGATTACATATTTTGAATCAGCATAATTAATTTTATTTAATAATGATAGTTTAATTTTTATTTATAATTAACAGTAAAACTAATAAAAAATAATTACCACAATTAAGGTAAAAACAATATTTTTCTTATAAAATTTACCTTTGTTAAAATTTAATTTTCACACACATAGAAATTTTATTTGATTAAATTGGATTTTGTATTTGGAATCACTGGTTCTGAATTAAAAAATATTTCTCATTATGTTTTAGACAAAAATTATAAATTGCTTATGTAAATAAATGAAAAAAAAACTAGTCACCATAGATGAAACTAGAATTGTAAAATTAAGTAAACTTAACGTTTGAGGAAAAACATATTTAAAACATGTGTATTTTTCGTTTTGGAGGTTTGTATCAACAATATCTTCCTTTCAATCCATTATTTCCCAATTTTTGAGGCACATGTCTTGAGATTGACTTCAAAATTATTGAATTGTTTTTAGTATTTACAAAAATGTCACTCTTCCTTAATTATAAAAGGAAACATCCTGTCATCACTTATTCACACATCATAATCTTTTTGTGTAATGTCCCCTAATCCGGAACTCTCTCACGTGACTAGAAAGGGTTGGTTATGAGATCTCAATAATGCATGTCCATATGCTAGAGGCTACCGAGTTTTAATTAGGGTGTGATAAGTATAGTGGGGAGACTATACCCCTTCAATTCAGAGTTTATAGCATAGTGTAAGATAACAAAAATAACTATATATCAGAGTTCAGAAATAATGGAAATAATATATTACAATGGAATACCAACAAAAAACAATTAAATAAGCCAGTAAATAATAAATTAATAACGTAATGATGTGTTCATATGTAACTAAATTTCATGCTAGAAGTATACAATGAAAAGACTAGCTGTCACGACTCGTCCCCTAGGGCCCATACTATGACTACCCTAAGGCCACCTTCCATAGGCCAGGGGTTGGTGACTAGCACTGGAAATGTGTATCCCTAAAATGGGAAGGAATTACCTATAAACTGTTCAAACACATTATCCAAGAAAACAATAAGATGAACCCATGAAGTAAAACTGTAGTAGTAAAAGTGTGTACTGAATGTAAGGGGCTGGAATACAATCCCAACTAAAAGATACAACTACAACTGAAAAATAGGAACAGATCCTATGATCATCCACAAAGGATCCAACCTGAAGGGTAGGTAAAACTCATCTCCACATCTCTCCACATCATCCAGTCTCCTTTGTGTACCTCCTGGACCTGGCTCCCTCAAGTCTCAGCCATGCTTCTCATCCTCTACACTAGACACAACAAGGTGAGGGTGAAGCCTGTGTAGGGGTGAGTATAAAAATACCCAATATGGACCCTGAGACCCCCGAAGGTCTCTCAGAATTCCACAAAGGAAAACCACAAGCATGATCTCAATCACAAAGAAAAAATAAAAAGGCATAGCTCAAACCAGATATACTCATCTCATCCATAATGAAACATAAGTCCTTGACCTCAATCCATTTCCTGGATTTCCAAAGAAGGATTAAAGGGTAACTCAAGGATCAGGAGTACACACTCCAGGAATTGGCCATACCAAATGGCACCCGCCTGATAGATGTACTCCATTAGGTAAAACTCAACCATTCCTAATAGAATATCCAAAAGGTCATGATCCAGAGGAAAATTTCTGCTAGAACTGCCTCTAGTGCCCAAAACTAATGTATCATAGTCACAATCTTGCACCCCAGGCAAGACCAAGGGAAACCAAGGGAAGAGGCCCACTCCCATACATTGTGTCCTGCAGTCGAGGGATCTCCAACTCCCCTAAAGGACCCACTCCTCGTCGCTACTCGGAGACAGGGGTGTACGACTCCATATTTGACGACCCGCACCCTACTTGGTAGGGGAGTACAAATCTGGTAGTTTGTTTGTTGTGGGGGACCCACGCCCTAGTATGTCAAGGGAGTACCGACCCCAGGCTAGAGGAATTGCACCCTGGCACAGTAGGGGAGTACCAACTCAATATGTGAGGACTCACACCCTACCAGGTAGGGGAGTACAACTCTAGTAGTTTGTTCGTTACGGGGGTCCCACACCCAATTATGTCAGGGGAGTACTGACCCCAGGCTAGAGGACCTGCACCCTGGCATGGAAGGGGAGTGCCGACTCTACTTTAGTACTGCATAAAGAGGACCCGCACCCTGGGTTGAAAGGGGATCATATACTCCTAACATAAAAGACCCATACCCTACTCAGTAGGGGACTACCTGACTCTTTGTTAGTTAGGTATGGATGACCCACACCCTAGTCCAATAGGGGAGTACCGACTCCAAAGATAGAAAAATCAATTAGAGTGAAATGAACCCGCACTCATGACTTGGGGAGTCCCGTCTCTACCGGAGAAAAGGAGTAAGGAATACTCATTCCTTGAGTCATAAAGGGAGTAGCAATCCTAACTCTCGCTACAAGAAACACACTGGTTCTTCTCCTATGGTTATTATTAATAACTCAACTACCACTAAGTTCGACAAGGAAGTAACTCTATGATCTACCAATTTATAAGGGTTCCAATGCAACAGACGGCACGTCAACCGGACACCCGGTCTGTAAGTTATAGGCATTTTAGTGTCGAGGGCCCGGTTGGATTTGTGTAAAATTAAACCCGGACAAACTCCAAATTTTTTCCAAAAGTCACGTGAAGTATCTCAAAAGGACATCCTCACTCTATGCATCCTATATCAGTAGATGGTTCATCAAACGAATGTTCTGTTTGCATTGTATAGTAATTTAAACATAACTGGGCCAGAATGGGTCCAGGTCCAGTCCGACCCGGTCGGACTGACCCGACCCGACCCAGCTTGGCCCAAATGTGTTGGGCCATGGAGGGCTCGACACGCTAGGCCGCAGTCCAGCTTGACCCACCGGCTGGGTGCGACCCACCAGGCGACGCGGCCAGGTGTGTTGGCGCAGCTCACCAGTCGGGTGCCCGACAGCTCCCCGAACGGATTAAAAAGAGCCATTTGTCTCTTCAATTACTGGTGCATGTGGCACCTCCACATGGTCTGTGGGGCTTGCAGGGCATGGGTCCCCCTCATGTCGTGGCTTCGATGACGCAGCTCCTTCTCTGTGGCGTGGGACGGCGCACCACCTTTCCAACGCAGCCAATCGGCTGTCGGCCGCCCCTTGAGGTCCCCTGCGGTGCCCAGCGGCACCGCCCTCTTCTGCGACTGATGAGCATTGGCCACCGCCTTCATCGCTGACCCTGATAGTCAGTGTCGTCACACCAGTGTTGCACCGGTGAATCTTCTGCGGGCCAACGGGTGAGCTATGGTGGTCCGTTCGTTCTTCCAGATGTGTCTATCGTTCTCCCAGGATGTTGACGTCATTGTACGCCTCTTGGTTTCAAGGTTCCATCAAGTTGAAACAACCCACCTCCTAAGAACGCAATGAAAATCAATCAGCGGAGGGTCCGGGCATTATTCATTTAGCTCATGCCCTCTGTGTTAGCTATATAACAAGTGGGAGTAATTTATACATCACATTAAAATAATAATAAACCCCATTCAAATCACATGCAACGACCACCATAAAATTCATGAACAATGAGAAGAATTGTGGGAATTTATTGAATTAAATGTCAACCCCTACCTCATGATTCGTTGGAGACGTTGCGGCGGTGGATAAAGAATCCCTATCCTTGGAATCCATTGGCGTTCATCGTTGATTCCCCCAATGACATCCAAGCTTTCATTCCTCGTCAGTGGAAGACGTTCCATCACTTTTACAGAGGTTCCTTGATTGGTGAAGCCATGTCCAAACTCCACCCCTAGTCACACTTAAATAGATGGGAGAAAGGGTGAGTAACGCATTGAGTAATTAATAAGATTTCTTAATCGATGTAATTAATGTGATTCATTAATTACACGAGGGGTGGTTACACAACCAAGGTGTAACTCAATATTTAATACCCCAAAATAAATGTTTGACCACATTCGTGGTCCCCGCCACCATCTCTCAATAAGTGGTAGGAAAAATAATAATAAAATAACAATTTCTATGTTATTTTATTATTTCATTAAAAGTCGCAAAAAATAACATTTTCACCCAACTAACTACGATCGAGGTTAAGCCTCCCTTAAGTGAATCTCGGTGCTGCAGATTCAACAGTGTCCTCATATTTTTAATCCAATAACTAGTTCAGAAGATAGAAAACACCGCCCACGTGTTTAATGAACGTACCTTAAAAAAAGTTCAAAAAATTTATTAACAGTCACCCTCAGCCCGTGCCGGTTGAGGTCTGGCTCTGCCTAAGGGAAAAACATCCCCACTAATCCAATGGTTCTCTTGGATTTTCAATCTGATTTTTGGTTTAGAAGTTAGAAAATTGAACAATAAAATATTTGTTACTTAATTATTTTATTTTCGGCCAAAATATAACTTCTATTTTTTCCCCGAACTGGCCAATGTAAGGGTATTACTACAAAAAGCATACCCTCATGAGTTTAGTAGTGGTATCTGATTTTTAATCTGAGTCATCGTTTGTGAGTTATAAACATTTGAAAAATAAAATAATTTTATTTAATAATTTTATTTACGGTTATTCCATTTTTAGGTTTTCTCACTAGAGGCATGAACCGACTAAACTTATGTCGTGACTAGGGTAAACCTGCCATCTTGAACATAGTAGTTCCCTCATATTTCTATTCTGGGCACCCATTTAGGATTTATTCCTCTTTTTCAGGAAAACTACTCATGTGCACTATTTTAAACTTGACAACTTTCGACAGATCATTTCGGGCACTCTGGACCTCAGAGTTACGCACTGTTAGATTTCACAGTCTCAAAATAATTCCATATAATTAAAAACAAATGACAGAAATTTCGGGACATTACATTCTCACCACCTTAGGGCTTTATGTTCCCAAAATCCAAAACAAGGAAAACCAAAAAAATGAGGGTATTAAGCATGAATCTGAGCCTCCCACTCTCATGTGCTCTCCTGGAGGTTCTCATGCTACCACCAAACATGCACCAGAGGAATCCACCATCCACGTTGGACTCACTCCTATCGATCCTCTATCTCTATAGGGAAATCCGTAAAAGTATCCCCATCATCAAATTCCAACTCACCCTAGTCTATAATATGTGACGGATCATGCACACATCTCATTACATGTGAGATATGGAAAGCATTATGCATCCGGAGCATCTTTGGGGGAAGAGCTAGATGGTATGCCACCTTGCACACTCTGCTAAGAAACTAGAGAGGTTCGATGAACCCCATAGATTTCTTTTTTCCCAAGCCAAATCTCCACAATTCCCGTCAGGGTGAGACTCGTAGGAAGAATTGGTCTCCCTCCTCGAACTCCAAGGGTCTCTATCTCCTGTATGTAGAAGACTTCTGCCGGCTCTGTGTAGTCTTCATTCCTGGCCACTAGTACTGAAGCTGAATATCCTGGTATATCTTTGCCACACCAAGATGTAACACCAAAGGGTATGTGTGTAACTCCCTCAACACCTCCTCTTATAGCATCACTGGTACCATGGTGTGTCCTTTGAGAATGATGATGTGCTCCCCACATTCATAAAATCCTTCAGGCGCCTTCCCTAAGGATATCTGAAGACGTCGGGCCTCACAATCTACATCCCCATGTTGTGCCTCGCGAACTCGCTGAAGGTGTGGGGGAGTGACAATTATAGACTGGAGGTAAGATACTCCATCACTATCCACAATGGGTTTCTGTAACGCAGCTAGCTTCTATGATTCCTCACTCAGTATCTGTAAAATAGACCTCTTACTGAGTGCATCTGTCATCATTTCCCCCTTCTAAACTCTCATCTCTTAAAGCTCTATGGGAGCCATCCGATATGCAGTTGTAGATATCAATGTTGTTGATGGTTACAAGCTAATATAGAAGTCCCTCTCCCTTTAGGGAGGTAATCTGGGAAACATATTTTGAAAATATGTTCCCGCACTCTACCACTACTATTGGGAAATAAAAACTCAATACTCCTGCTGCCATGATGGTAAGGTTGGCTGACTCAAGAGTGATTGGATACACCCTCCTATGCATGAGTTTATCCCATGTTGACTGGGTTTCCTTTTCCGTCGACCAAGGAAAACCCCATTCCAACATTGTAGATATACCACATCATTTTGCCTAAAATAGTCAATCTGAGTATGAGCTGTAAATGTTTAGTCCAAACCCAAACTAACATCGTAAGGCCTCGATGCTTCCACCAAGAAATTCCAACCGAAAATATCACCTAAAGGGTCAGATCACAACATCGGGATAAGTGTGATTTTCGAGTCTCCTCCCAAAGTTATCTCCAGACGTAGGGGTCAAGTCAATGGTTTAACTGGAAACTATAGGTATTGAAAAAGATTCATGGAAATAAGGAATTATTAGTACCTATTTATATTAATACAGAAAGATTATAGTAGACATAGATTGTACCTTAAATCATTCCTGGAGTCCTTGGGTCACACTCCTTAACTACATGCAGCTACTCCCTTCCCCAATCCTCCAGCTCCCTAAGACTAGTGGGGGACACATTGGGGTGCTGGTTGTAACATATCGAAATGTATACCAACTTCTACTACTTTCCTTTCTATTTTTCCACATCTTATTCCTAGAAGATTCATCTGTCCCCATCACTTTATCTTACTAAAACATTTTACACATCAAAGTATCCAAGATTGACGTCGGTTTCCTCCTTTCCCACTGTAGACATTCACTGGTTGTATCTATCAGCCAAAGAATTTTCAACCACAAAGGTTCTCTCTAGAACCCTAACATAAGTAGGAATGCACATTGGAATAGTTCTATCTTGGATTTCCCCAAACACATCTCACACGAAGGTCCAAGCCATGAAGCACTCTTCGTATCGTATTCATCGAGTACCTAGAATGGTTGGTACGCCTTTATAAATACCCAGTTACCGACATGTCTCCTTGTAGAAACTATAGACTCTATTGGGAACACAAACCCCTTTTTTTTGAAAGAGTCCCCCTTCTCTAAGGAAGGTTTTCAAGCTCTGTCTATGAAAAAGTCACATCATCGTACGATAGGGGTAATCTAAACACTACCATCACCCTGTTGAGCCACATAGAATGCTCACTACTAGGACCACTATCTGATATAATGGTTCCCTGGATAGATAAAAACTCATTCACCGCATCAAACCATTCCTTAGACGCCTATGAGTCAGGCTCTCCTCGAAACCTCAGGGGTATCTTTCACTAAAACGCATGTATGGCACTGAGGCTATAAGTGTCCTCTACCGGTAGCGCCAGTAGTAACTGCTGACCAACGGGCAGTGGTATCACGAGGAAACTGCCTAAAGGCACCTTGAAAGAGAATCAATATTAACCATGGTCAATAATTTATACCTGTTGAACTGACTCAAAAGAGATCAAAAGAAAAATATTTCCAAAATACACACAATCAGTGTTTTCATGAACCGAGTCGTAAATCAGAATTTAGGGTCCTAGTGTATGGATACATCAGCCACTGCACCAACACTGGACTCCCTAAATTGAAAGCCACACTCAAAATTCTTAACACTGTTGCTCCATTGGAAGGATTAGAGTCTTAGTTCTTCGGTAGAACCAACTCCTCTGATACAACTTTGTCACGGCCCATCCCCTGGGGCCCGTGCTGTGACTACCTGAATCCCACCTTCCATAGGACAGCGGTTGGTGACTAGCACCGGAAAGGTGTATCCCTAAAATTGGAAGGCATTTCCTCTAAAATTTTACAAAAACGTAATCCAAGAACACAAAAAGATGCAACCCCAAAGTAACACTGTAGTAGTAAAAGTGTGTACTGAAAGTAAGGGGCTGGAATACAAGACCAAATGAAAGATACAACTACAACTGAAAAACCGAAACAGCTCATATGATCATCCATAAAGGATCCAAACTGAAGGGTAGGTACTGATCTTCTCCACATCTCTCCACATCAGCTAGTATCTTTTGTGTACCACCTACACATGGCTCCCTCAAGTCTCAGTCAAGATGCTAGTCATCTGAACAAGACGCAACAAGGTGCGGGCGAAGCCCGTGGAGGGCTGAGAATAACAATACCCAGTAGGGACCCCGAGACCCCCGAAGGTCCCTCATAATTCCACAATGTAAAACCACAAGCATGATCTCAATCAAAAAACACAAAGAGAAACACACATCTCAAACCAGATATACTCGTCTCATCCAAAAAGAAACATAAGGCCCTGACCTCAATCCATTTCCATAATTTCCAAATAAGGCTCAAAGCATAACTTATGTATCAGGAGTACACACTCCAAGAATTGGCCATCCCTGATGGAACCTGTTAGAGAGATGCACTCCATCAGGTACAACTCAACCATTTCTAATGTAACTTCTAAAAGGTCATGCTCCATCAGGAACTTTCTTCTAGAATTTCCTCTAGTTCCTGGCACTAGAGGTCTCGAAGTCGCAGTTTTTCACCCAAGGCAATACCAAGGGAAACCAAGTGAATAGGCCCACTCCTAGACACTATTTTTTGCAGTAGAGGGAGCTCCAACTCCCCTGAAGGACCCACTCCTCATCGCTACTCAGAGATTGGGGATTACTACTCCATATGTGAGGACCTGCACCCTACCAGGTAGGGGAGTAAAACTCAGATAGTTTGTTTGTTGTGGGGGACCCACACCCTAGTATTCCATATGAGTACCGGCCCAAGGAATGGGGACTCCCACCTTGGCATAGAAGGAGAGTACCGCCTCTATATGTGAAAACTTGCACCCTACCCGGTAGGGGAGTACAACTCTGGTAGTTTGCTCGTTGTGGGGGACCTACGCCCTAGTACATTAGGGGAGTACCGACCACAGGCTAGAGGAACCACACCCTGGCATGGCAGGGGAGTACCGACTCTACTGTAGTATAGCATAAGGAGGACCCGCAACCGAGGCTGACAGGGGAGTACCTACTCCTAACATAGAGGACATGCACCCTCCCGGTAGGGGAGTACCTGACTCTATGTGAGTGATGTATGGAGGACACACGCCCTAGTCCAATTGGGGAGTACCGACTCCAAAGATAGAAAGACCAATCATATGGAAACAAATTCGCACCCACGATGTGGGGAGTCCCATCTCCACCGGAGCAGAGGAGTAAGGAATACATGCGCCTTGAGTCATCAATGGAGTAGCCATCCTAACTCTCACTACAAGAAACACCCTAGTTTTGATCCTCTGGTTATTGGTCAAATATCAACCCCCACTATGTTCCAAGAGGAAGTAATTTGATGATTTTTCATGTCATAAGGGTTCCAATGAAACAGGCGGTGCATTAACCAGACACTCGGTCAGTAAGTTATAGGCATTTTAGTGTCGAGGGCCTGGTTGGATTTGTGTATGATCCAACCCGGACAAACTCCAAGTTTCTCCTAATTTCACGTTGATTATATCAAAAGGATCATTTAGCTACAAGGATCTCATCACCATAGAAGGTTCATCCAACAGACGTATGGTTCTCAACGTATGGTCATTTAAGCGTAACTGGGCCCAAATGGGTTAGGGTTCGGTCCAACCCGGGTGGACTGACCCAACCCAACTCGGCCTGGGCTGCGGCAGGTTCGGCCCACTAGGTTGTGGAGTATCCCGACCCGCCGGGTAACACGGCCTATTGTACTGGCATGGCTCTCCAGCTCAGTGGCCGCCTGCTCCCCGAACTGCTCAAGAATAGTCGTTCGGATCTTCAATTAGCGGCACCATGTGGCACCACCACGTAGTCCACTGGACCCGTGGGGAGCAGGTTCCCCTCCTACCGCATTATTTATGTCGTGGATCCTTCTCTGCGGCACACAACGGCGTGTCTACTCATGCACATGGTCGGCTGGTTGTTGTCCACCCCTTCGGGTCTACAGTGGTTCCAAGCGGTGTCACCATCTTCCACAACCAGTGAGCACCGGCCTCCGCCTTCATCGCTAGCACCGGTCATTTGTGCCACGTCAGTGAATCTTTGGTGGCCCACCGAGTGAGCTCCGGTGGTCAGATCTTTCTTGCGGACGCACCTATGTTCCCCCCGAGATTCCATCGTCAATGTGTGCCTCTCGATTTCAATGTTCTGTCATGTTGGAACAACCCACCTATGAAGAACGCTATGAAAATCAAGAAGCATAGGGTTCAGGCCTTGTTCATTTGGTTGGCTCCCTCCGTGTTATCTTTATAACAAGTGGAAGTAATTTATACATCACATTAAAATAATGATAAAACCTGTTCAAATCCCCTGTAATGACCACCCTCAAATTTCAGAACAAGGAAAGGAATCATGGAAATTTCTTGAATTAAAAGACAACCCCTGCCTCGTGATTTTTTGGGGAAATCACAGTTGTGGATGAAGAATACATGTCTGTGAAAGCTATTGGAATTCTTCGTCGATTCCCCCAACGACAACAAAGCTTCTGTTCCTTGTTAGTGGAAGATGTCCCGTCACTTCACCAGAGGTTCCTTGTTTGGTGAAACCATGTCAAAACTCCACCCCGAGCCACACTTAAATAGAGGGGAGAGAGTGTGAGTAACTCACTGAGGAATTAATGAGATTCATTAATTGACGTAATTAATGTGCTACATTAATTACACGATGGGTGGTTATGCAACCAAGGTGTAACAAGACATTCAATATCCCATAATAAATATCTGACCACCTCTGTGGCCCCCTCCACCGCCGCTCAACAAGTGGTAGGAAAAAAATAATAAAATAACAATCTATATGTTATTTTATTATTTCATTAAAAGTATCAGAAAATAACTTTTTCACCCGACCAACTACGGTCGAAGTTAAGCCTCCCTTAACCGAATCTCGGCGCTGCGGATTCAATAGTGACCTCATATTTTTAATCCTATCACTAGTTCAAAAGATAGAAAATGTCGCACACACATTTACTGAAATTACCTTAAAAGGTTCAAAAAATTATTAAGAGTCACCCTCAACCCGAGCCGGTTGATGTTAGGCTCTGCCTAAGGGAAACAAATCCCCAAAAATCCAACAGCCCTCTCAGATTTTCAATCTGAGTTACGATTTAGAAGTTTGAAAATTTATCAATAAAATAATTGTAACTTAATTGTTTTATTTACAGTCAAAAAATAACTTCCACTATTGGACCTCGTCGGCCAATTTTAGGGTCTGCCTAAGGAAAGCACACCATCACGAGTTCATCAGTGGTCTTAGATTTTTAATCCAAGTCACCGTTTTGGAGTTATAATCATTTAAAAAATAAAATAATTTTACTTAATCATTTTATTTAAGGTTACGCTATTTTCTGGGTTTCTCCCTAGAGGAATGCACCAATGAAACTTAAGTAGCGACTAGGTTAAACCCAACATCCTAAATGCAACGGTGCCCTTGTATTTCTGATATGGGCACCTATTTAAGAGTTATTCCACTTTTTCAGGAAAACTACTCACACACGCTATTTTAAACTTAACAACTTTCAATAGATCATTCCAGGCACTTCGAGCCTTAGAATTATGAACCGTTATATTTCTTGGTCTCAAAATATTTATATCTAATTAAAAAAATTGGGGAAATTCCAGGACATTACTCTACCATGACCAAATAAAGACAAAAATTCTATGCTCTTGAACCCCAAGTCTGTCCCATATCAAAACTCTATCTCATATAGAAAAGACAATCAACATAAAGGTCCTTTTCCATTGTCCAAAACTGCATCCATATAATCTGATCGGGTACCAAATGGTGGCCCGAATAGGGTGTTAGTATAACTTAGTAGGTAGAAACCACTATGTCTAAACATAACCAGCCTGATAATAAGTGTATGTGATGATGAAACTAACAATTATATTAATTAGTTAAACAATTAAATTAATACCACATCAACCTAATTCTGCACTATTATTGATATCTCTGAACATGTCTCACAACCATGCTATCCATAACCATATAAACATAGTAAAAAAATAAACTACCTCAACACCATGATGGTGGTCTCTAAGCATGTATCACAACCATTACAACCATCACTGTATAACCATTCTAAATATAACCTTATAACCAAGTTATAAATCACACAATTTTGGGTAAAAAACCTCTATATAATCATTTCATTATTTAATCAAAGTCCAGTCCGGTATATAATAATTTCATCATTTTCTCTAGGAATAGATCGATATATAATAATTTCAGAATTTATTAGGGGTGAGATCAATATATAATAATTTTAGTTTGTTTCACCAGGAATATCCTATTATATAATCATTTCAACATGTATTGTTAGGAATATCCCTCTATATAATCATTTCTATTTGTATCATGGGGTATAGACCGCTATATAAGCATTTCATCATGCATCACTAGGCCAATGCCGCATATAATAATTTTATAATTTAATTACAACCCAAGACATATAAACAAGGATGACACAGTATCACATCATATGGATCAATGGTTAATTACGAAAATTAAAATTTAACTTTCAATTACACATTTTATATATAACAATTGTTCATAACCAATAACATGCTAGTTATCTCAAGGAAGAATCCAAGCCAAGGTGAATCTATTTCATGTGATTACCCACAACCCATTTCATGTTAAGAATACTTTAATCTATTTGAATATTAATTTATATTCAAGGTTTCTCTCACCCAAACGGTATCCACAAGCTAGGTCTAAAACTAATTGGATATAAGGGGACTCTGATTTATAATTATATTCATTCGTTCAATTATTTCGATGCGTGATATGTTTTCCTAAATGAAATATTTCACATAATTCACAATTATCAAACCATAGGGTTATGGTTATAGAACCCCTACCATTAGATTTCAATTCAAACAAAGCTTCCAAGAACAAACATTGAAGAGGAAAGGGTGAAGATGATCATAGGAAGGATCCTATATCAAAAAATTATCAAGATAAAAACCAAAAACGCACACAGTCAAGAGATTACCCCAAAATATATAGATAACCAAGGGAGATAATTAAAACCTAACCAAATCCACTTACCATGGATCAGATGTGTGATCGAGAAGTCTAGAATCAAGAGAGGAACTCTAAAATCACCTAGAAGCTACCATAGGGTTGAGAGAAGGAAGTTATAGTCAAGTTGAAATAAAAAATCAACCAAATCACATACTTTAAAACTGATTTTCGGGGAATTACACTGAGTTTGGTATAGTTACATGTCGTATAATTGTTTTTAGTGGGATACTCAAAAAAAACTCGTCAGGACCAATAAATATTAAATTCATCTGAACATTACATGGTATGTAATTAGTTCACAATGTGTAACAACTTCACATCATGTATTAGTTCATGAAATGTGTCTGGAAAGGATTACATGATATGTATTACAGTTAAATATTATTTAACTATTCTGAAGATAGTTTTTCGTCCAAGTTTCCTTATAAAAAACGAACCATGTTATGGATTCTCAACATACTAAGAACATGTGGAAACAATTGACCCATTTATACCTAGACTCCATTAATTCAACCAAACATACATCTGAACTTTAATTAATTATCCCCCAACAAAGTATCGTCATCTACAAATAAGACTCTTCCACCATACCTCGCAAAAAAACTCAAAGAGGGAAGTACCAAGAAAAATAGGGCATCATACAGCCTCTCCACCATATAATAACATATCCCTAAGATACTCCAAGAATCATTGTGGGGTATCAATGAATAATTCTACCCATTATTCTCACATATAAAACTTCATCTCCCAAGTATCCTCCTGAACTCACCCATGCAACCACTATACCCAAACAAATAGTATAGTCCTACCCTAGAGATACTTCTCACTAGGATCCACAATTTGTATTAGATTCTCCTCAAATGAAGAATAAGAACTAAACTCAATATATTATATGTAAATCATTTGAGAAGGTTTGGGATAATATATGTGGTGATATAACACATGGAACAAATAGTGCACGGAATTGTAGTGTTTTGGAAGGTCTAAAATTTATGTCACTAGACTAGACCTATCCATTTTCTCAAATGGCCCAACAGTCCTCGGTACTAGATTTCCCTACTTCCTGATAATATGTTACATCTACCAAGGAGACACACAAAGTAAAACACAATGACCAAACTCAAACTTCAGAGTTTGTCTTTTATGGTTAGCATATTATTTTAGCCTATTTTGTGTGGTCACTGACCATTTTCTGATCAACTGAACCTTCTCAAATGACTCCCATATGATACTAGTCCTAACAAGCACTAAACCACCTTCCTAAAACCAAAAAATATTCTAATGGTATGGACTTCCATATAAAGACTCTAAAGTTTCCATCTGGATAGATTTTTGGAAGGTATTATTATATGTAAACTCAATGAGTGTCATATGTTTCTCCCACGAACCACTGAATCCCAAAACATAGACACGTAACATATCCTCATGGACCTGAATAGTCCTCCAAGATTGATCATCAGTATGAGGATGATATACCATACTCAAAAGAACATATGATACCATATCCTTCTAAATACCTTTCTAGAAACACAACATAAAATGAGGATCCCTTTCTAAAATGAAACTCCTCATAACACCATATAGCTAAACCACCTTGCGAAAGTAAATACTACTGAGATCATCAACAATGAAGGTCTCTCTGATAGGAAAGAATTGGGATACCTTCATCAATTGATCCAAAATAACCCATACTACATCATTCTTCTTGGTTTTCTTGGGTAATCCTGTCACAAAATCCATAGTGATATCATCCCATTTCCACTCAAGAATGAGAAGAGGTTGTAAATAAATAGTTTGACTCTAATGCATAGATTCCACCTACTGAAAATTGAAACATCTTTCTATGAAGCCCGCTTCCACCATCTTCATTCCTCACCACCAGTATTTTGAATGGAGATCACAAAAAATATTTTTCAAACTATGATATATCACCCATCTAGAATAATGAAACACTCTCATCATCTTCTCATAGAATCACATAGTAACCCATACTCATCCATGAAAAAGAAGATAATTTTTATTTCCAAGAGGCCTTATGGATGGTGTCTTCCCATCATATAATATTCCTCACATAAGTATCCCTCATGATGAGATAACATCTCAGTCTTGATTTGGTCCAAAATCACATGTAAAATAGATGTCGAAATCAGATCTACTCATCCCTGATAATCGTAAACATCTAGATGCTTATCTGTAAAGAGATCCATTATCCACCACTCATCATAAGACTCCCAAACTTCCTCTATATGAATCTTATAGATAAAAGTTTCAGAAATAATGTTTCCATTTATTAGTGTATCAACCAACTATAATTCAAAAGACTACTAATACCCAACCCACCTCCTCTATCGAAGGTTTAGGTCCTTCTGAAAAAAGATTTACCTGAGGATCTTGTGACCTGTGAATACCACAACCCACTCACCCATGAGATAATGCCTCCAAAATCTCATGGAATGTACTACTACTAATAACTCCAAGTCGTGAATAAGATAACTTCTCTCATAATGCCTCAAATATCAGGATCCATAAGCTACCACTCGATCCACCTGCATTAGAACTACTCTAAGTCCCACTTTTAATGCATCGAAGTGAATGGTATATTCTTTACCTGATACAGGTAAATTGAGGGGAAGTGTTGAGGTTATCCAACCATTAATCTACCCAAACTTTCTCTCACAGGCATCTAAACAAAAATGCTTCACCACTTTCTTGGTCATTGCTAACATCAGTGTTGTTAGATTGGAGAAGTCCTAGATAAAGTGCTAATAATAACCTCGAAAACCCATAATTCTATGAATTTTAAAGACATTATTGGGATACTACCAATATAACATAGTTTTGGATTTCCCTGGGTCCATTGACACTTCTGTCTTTGAGATGACAAGGCCCAAGAAGTACAACTTATAAAAATAGAAACTCCATTTGGTTAACTAACTATAATGTTGTTTCTCTTTCAATGTACTTGGGAAAATGTTAAGATGTTGGGAATTATATTCTACTAACTAAATTAAACTAATATATCATCGAAAAAACAACCACAAACTGATCCAAAAAATGATGAAAATCTTATTCATCAAGGCCTTGAATACCACCGTTGAATTAGTTAATCCAAATTGAATCACTACGAACTCATACAAGCAATACATCCTCCTAAAAGATGTCCGAGGTATGTCTGATGGACTCACCCTCAACTGATGGAATCATAATCTAAAATTGTTCTTGTAGATGATATTATCACATCTCATCTGACTAAAGATATAATAAATGCATGGAATGGGATATCAGTTCATGACCATCATCTGGTTCAATCTCTGATAATCCACACACAAACACAGATTCTTATCATCCTTCTCAGAAAAGAGAACTAGATAACCCTTGGGAAATTTACTAGGCTATATGAAATCTTTATCTTCTTGGACTTCGAAATAGAATATCCACTCTAAAAGATATTTTTGTTCCATTATATAAGGCATGATAGAAACCAATTATACCCCCAGTACCAACTCAGTCGTAAAAATGATCTCTCACTCGGGTGGTAAGCTTTAGAACTTGTCAAGGAAAACTTACATGAAATGTTCTACCACTAGAGGATGATAATACTATTGTATTCGACCATCATCTAGATTTATAATGGTTATCTGATCTGTGAGAAAATATAGTAAGAACAGAATTTGTCCTACACGATCAAAAAAAAGATCCCACTCACCCTAGTGAAAATAGAAGCCTCCCTGTAGATATAGAAAGGTAACTTTCCTATGATAATAGTCAATATAATCATGGTATAGAACTAACCAATCTATAACAAGAATCAAATCGAAGCCTACCATTTCCATCATGAATGGTTCTGAAATGAAATGGAAGCCACAAATCACTAGATAAAATGCCTTATAACATTTGATATTCTCTCACTGCACTCCCAATGGTGTGTTGATGGTCAAAAAACCATCCAATATTTTCCCATCCAAGCCCAAACCATTAAAAAAATAGTTGATAAAAAGGAGTGTGGTGATCCAATATCAAATAAAGCACAAGAAATGTTATAAGACACAGGAATCAAAACTATAACAGTAGACGGTTATGTATCCACAGTAGCTGGAGTAGACTTTATAACATAGAGATGACCAGGCCCGCTACTCTAGGATCCAACCAAGATCCCCTAAGTTATACCCTCAGCTTAGTACTGTAATTCTTTTACGGGGGTACCATGTCCCCTGCCTCGACCAGAACATCCTTTGGAACTCGAACTACATGTCTTCTAAGGCATAGTTGAGCCCTTCCAACACTCTAGTACCTATCTTGTTCCCCTTCCACTTCTATACTGATGTATTCCCCTATAAAACCTCTATGTGTGGCCCATATTACTAAAATTCTGACACTCTATAGATGGATATAGACCCTGAGGCCATTTTTGGCCCATCTTGGCACACTGATAGCATAGAAATTGAACATGGTCTAGAGATGGCTTCCCACTACCCTAACTTCTCTTCCCACTATTTTCCAAGAGAAATAGGTCATAAAGACCCTTCTTTACACTACAAGATGAGATCATAGTTTTCCCTAATAAAAGATCTTGGCCACTTCTTGGGCCTCTCTTAGGTTCCCTTCTGTTGTGAGTGTCAGATTCATCAAATCTGAAAAATTACTCGGATGAAACACATTCACCTGTGACCTAATCTCATAGTGAATACCATCCTGAAAAAGTCTTCCCTAGAGAACTCATCAGCTTCCAAAAAAAATTCAAAACGTTGTAGGTCAGTGAAGCATTCCGCACTATCCAGGACTTATATTCCCCCTATATCAAGTGCATTAACTCGCAATACTTCTATTCTTTCTATATATCTGGAGGAAAATTGATAAGGAACTTGTTCTCGATGTTCTTCCAAGATAACTTTTCATGATTTCCTACTTTCTCAAGAATATCCCACCAATGATTTGCTAGTCCACAAAGCATAAATGCAGCAAGATTCACCCTCTTATCTATGGGTGTCTCGAGATACTTAAAGATCATCTGGACTAACTTGATCTTGAACTCAACTTCCTAGGATCCTTCCTCCCCAGTGAACATAGGAGGATGTTGTTTCTGGAACTCTCTTCTCCGTTAATACATCGAAGGCTTGGTGAAAGAAGTCTCTCTTTTCATGGATCTCATCACCCTCAATAATATATCACAAAGATGAACATCCATATGATCCTCATGAACTAAATGAATATTTGAATCATTTACGGTGAGAGTGTTTTGATTGCCACTCTTCTGATTCTCTACATGAATATGATGATGAGGAATTTTCTCTACACGAAAAACATACTCCTTATAACAGTATCTATAACAATGATTTTTACCTCAAAAGGTGAAAACAAAAGTGAACCACTAACTCCCAGTCTCTCTAAAAAAGGATTACAAGTGTTTTATAATGACATTTTAGTTCATTTATTTCATTTCATAGATATAATAGATATCTAATATCATAGTTCAATAGGCAATTATATGTCACATGTAAATAAATATGTCCCTATTATGAACAACTTATGTCAATATATATCCAGATGTGCCTATTATGATGCATTCATAACCATCTAGCACTATACTAGGCCACGAGTATAATTTTTAAAGACCAATAACATCATTAAATAATTACCCCACACAACATGAGAATCACTTAGGGTCAAATCAAATCAAATATAATAGGAAAATAGTATAAATAGCAATCCAACCCTGAGAACTCATGTCTTCCCTTATACATGGGTTAGCTCATCTCATGTAGCAGCTCAGTATTAGGTCCTGAAACATCCTAGTCTCTTTTTTACCTTTTCTTAATAGTATATAAACAAAAAAGAATAACATGTTTCCTATGATACCACTTTGTAACATACAATGATCTAGCACTCTCTCACATGGTCGTAAAGGTCTGGTTGTGTGACCTCAAGTGTGCCTCCCTGTATGCTAGAGGCTGCCAACTAGAAGTTGGGATCTAATATGTATAATGGGGAGACTATACCCCATTGATTCCTTGTTTAGAAAAAAATTGGAAAATAACCAAAATAACTGCATATCAGAGTGTATAAAAAATGGAAATAATATAGTTCCATGGATTACCAAAAAAATCCAACTAAATAACCCAATAAAAAATAAAGGAATAATGGAATAATGTGCTAGAATGTAACTAAATGTTATGCTATAAAAAATAAAAAAAATACTAACATATTCAAATAATGACTCAAAGTCCCCAGTCATCAACCACATATCAGTCCCATCTCTAAAATGTTTCCCATCCAACAAATAAAATCAACGGCAAGGTCTTTTCCCCCTATGCAAACTTGTATCCATATAATATGACCAGGTACCAAAAAGTGGCCCAAATAGGGTATGAGTATAACTCAGTCGGTCAACACTATGAAAAAACATAATGAACAAGTGTATTAATTGATTAAACAATTAAATTTATACAATGTCAACCTGATTCACCACCATGTCAGATATCTATCATCATGTTTCATAATGATGCTATCCATAACCATATAAACATGGTAAAACATAACTTTCCTCAACGTCATGTTCGAATGTCTTTGATCATGTCTCACAAACATTCCAATCATCACCATATAATCATGGTAAACTTAACCCTATAAGAAAGTTATAAATTACACAAGTTTGGGTCAAAACCTTCTATATAAGAATTTTATCATTTAATCTGGGTTGGTCTTGATATATAAGAATTTCATCATTTAACTGGGCGTAGCCTGTTATATAACCATTTCAGTATTTAGTAGGGTGAAGCCCGATATATAATCATTTTAGCATATTTCACTAGGAATATCTCGCTATATAATAATTTCGGCATATGTCACTATATATTTCCCGCTATATAATCTTTTCATCAAGTATCACTGGGTATAGACTGATAAATAATAATTTTAGATTGTATCAACAATAGAACACCCTATACAACTATTTCACCATGTAATCACACCACATGTCATAGAAATAAGGATATCATAATATCACATCATATGTATCAATGGATAATTATAAAAAAAAATTATTTAATATTCAATTACACATTTAATATATCAATATTTCATAACCAATAACATTTCATTTATATTAATAAAAAATCCAAGAAACTGTGAATCTATATTATGAAATCACCCACAATCCATGTAATTATAAACATGCTTTAATAAATTAAACAATTAATTTATATTAAAGGATTTTCTCACCCAAATAGTATCCATAATCTAGGTCAAATACCAATTAGATCTAAAGGGAATCCAATGGATAATTCTATTAATTATTTAAATTTATTCAGCACATAATATTTTGGTTCAATTTCAATATTACACATACTTTACAGTTATCAAAATATGGGGTTAAGGTTTTAGACCCCCTAACATTAACTTTAGATTCAAAAAACACTTCCAACAAAAAATTCCTATGAGGAAGAAGGTAAAAATGATCGTAAGAAGGATCCTAGATCAAAAAAAGACCAACATAAAATCCAATGATGCACAAAGTCAAGATATTACACTGCAATGACTATTGAACCAAGGGGGAGAAGCGAAATCTAACTAAAACAACTTACCAGGATCTGATGCATGATTGGGATGTCCAAAATCAATAAAATTGCTACAAAATCAATTGGAAGAATCCCTAGGGTTCAGAGAAGAAATATTAATGTTACATTAAATTAAATTTTAACCGCAATACATACTTTAAAACTATAGTTCAGGGTATTACACAGTGTTTAATACAGTCAAACATCATGTAATGTTTTTTTGGGGGTATACCAAAAAACATGTCACCTTGGATGAATATTAAATTAAACAGAACATTAAATGGAATGTAATTGGTTCAATATGTGTAACAACTTACATCAATGTATTAGTTCATGATATTTTTTTTGGCAATGATTAAACGGTGTTTATTACAGTGACATGACATGTACCTATTCTGCAGACAGTTTTTCATCCAATTTTCCTTATAAAACCCCAACCCCTTTAAGGCTGATAAACTTACCAAGAAACTATGGTAACACTTAAAAAATATATAAACAAGATATATTAATTTAAATAAACATAAATCCCATAACTTTAAGTCATTTTTCTCAACAAAGGCTCATCATATCCGAACAAGACTCGACCACCATGAACCAAAAAAAATAAAGAGCGATGTGCCACGAAAAATGCAAGATATTACAGTTTGGATATCCTAAAATCTTCCAAGATCAATCCTAAACATCCATATATATGTTATAGATCTTATTTTTTTCCAAAATATTAACCATTGGGTACTTAATAAGAGATCCGATGGAGGCTGTTCTAAACCAATGTAATTTTGTTAACTAAGCTCTTTCTTTCAACACCTTCTCTTACCACATTAATTCATGTATTAATTATTCAAATATGATAACAATAGTATCTAAAATATACTAATATGGTATTATTTTTATGGAATAATATATATCCATATCCAGTTATATTAAATGGGAAACAAAACTGATGATTATGTGTATAGAGGAATGTTGTCTCACAAACCAATGTAATTTGTTATCCTTCAATGCATCTCACAACTGGAAATAATTATGGATTTAAAATTTTTATATGATATTTATAAAATAATTTTAATTATGTAATTTTAATATCACATCAAACGTATTACCTTGCAATCTGATGGAAAATGATAGCACCACTCATGCGTACATGTGGACTACCACCTCTATGAAGTGATATGATACATTTTTTATTTTATTTTTAGACAGATAGTAATAAGGATATATTTAATAAATATATATTATATATATGAAACAAAAATGATTCTGGAAATTGTATTTAGTATTTAACTTTCTTTCACTCCATCCATCAAGAAAATGGAACGACACTCATGCATATGTACGACCTACCATATCCATGAATTGTGTAGTCCATTTTTATATCTATAAATTTGATGGATGAATCTAAATAAGTATATAATGAATATATATTATATTTATATCATTTATATCACTCATTATATAAGGGAACTATGATAAAATTACAAGGAATGAAGCTATCAAACGAAAACATACATGAAAGACGAAGCAATTATCACTTAAAAAGTTTTTTTAACAAAAAATTGTTAATAAATGTGTGATAAAAATTTATATTTAAATGATATATGGTATTATAAATATGATAATTTTTCTTAATATATTTATAATAAACCTATATTTATTATACAAGAGTTTCAAACTTTTATGGTGTAAGTTGATACTTAAGGTAAGGAATTTTTGTCTCAAAATGCATTCTTTGGGTTGATATGTTATGTTATGCACCTATTTATTTTATGACATATATATACATCCCCTTAAAAATGTTATATGATTAATTTAAATATTATAACAATATTAAAAGTTTATTTTATTTTTTTCCATCATAGGGCTTATGATTCAAACATTACCAAATTGGTAAATGTATTACATTGCACTCACATTGTTTATTGGGATTGTTTATGTTTATACTTGCGATGGTTAAATATTATGACCTATCTCTCAATAAACCATATGAATATTCTAATCCTCTGGTTATTTTTGGAGAATAAATTTTTTTTCTTTAATTTTCCTCTCTTTAGTGATTAATGAGACTAAAATAATTCTTTTAAGAAAGATCGACTTTATTTCTTTCTTCAGTCAAATATACTCTTTCATCGATATCCATGTTTTCTAAAAATGTTTTAAATAATGTTTTTATAGTTCTCAAATGATTTTTTAAATACATTTGTACTGATTTTAGAATTTTTTATCAAATATTTTTATGTAATATTCTTGTAATATTCTAACAAAGGCCCTTTGGAATTTTATTGAAAATATGAATGGAATATTTATTTTAACACGTATAGCATGAACCAATATTTCCCACTATCATGAACACTCGACAATTTAAATCTTACATTGAAATTTTATGATGTTATATTTAAGGAAAATATTTTATTTAATATTTTTATAATTTTATAAATTTTAATGAATTTATTTCAAAGTGTAAAGGATATTTTCCTGAAAAAATATTCCAAGTGATCTTTTAGAATCATATTCCATCTAAGATGATATCTTTTGATGTTACCTAATATTTAATCAGTATATAATCCAATGATATCATCCTTATTGTTTGTATAGATGATTTATGTTCATGAAGACAAGATGTTTACAAAACTCGTCCCTTTTTCCCATGTTATGCTATGTTGAATTGATGAAATGTTAAGAAACCCACATACTTTACTAGGTTCCAATATGAAGAATGTTTTATGATCTTTTTTCACACGTATGTATGATTTTCATCATTTTATTAGTGGGAAGTATATATACATCCAATGCATTGGTTAAATATGGATAAATCATGATTAAATTTTTTATGCATGAACCTAATTTCATTTTTAAAATGTTATGTGCAGACCTAGTTATCATGTCTATAAGATAATCATGGGCTTGGATTTCAGGTACATAAAGTTATGTGTGGACCTAGTTTAATGTCGATACGTTTATGTGTGGTCCGGGATTAATTCATAAGGTTATGTTTCAACCTAGTTTTATATCCATAATGTTATTTGTGGACCTGGTATCATGTTCAAAAGGTTATTCATAGACCTTCTTTCATATCCATAATTTTATGTAGGGGCTTGACTCTATATCCTTAACTTAATGAGTGAACCTATTTTTGTTCATACATGTCCACAATGTTATATGATTATGTTTTGACATATTTATAGGTCGATGTAATTCTCTCATGGATTATATTCTTTTATTTCTTTATGATTCATGTCTTATAAACTACCAATATTTTTGTAATGACTCAAGATTATGATCTTTGTATTGTAGGGTATGGTTTTAAAATGTTAATCTCATGTTCTCGTACCCTTATTATCTTGTTATGCCTATATTATCATCGATATATCCCTTTTTACCCTTACTGAGAATGTAATATCATCGTTTCTTAAGTTTTCATTCCCTAGGTTA
Source organism: Viscum album (assembly GCA_963277665.1). Classification (NCBI taxonomy): domain Eukaryota; kingdom Viridiplantae; phylum Streptophyta; class Magnoliopsida; order Santalales; family Viscaceae; genus Viscum; species Viscum album. The sequence continues at coordinate 926,364,253 of OY728130.1, forward strand.
TGATGAAAGTATTTAAGTAGCGTATGTATTTTAAGAGTATTTATGGGAAGATATTTTTGGGAGATGTGGAAGATATTTCATAAAATAAAATATTGTGTATCTAGTATCCAAAAAAAACTAAACCATTATGGTCATCATGTGTGTTTTTTGTAAAATAATATGAATATTCACCTATTAAGATAAAATATTTATATATGAAAATTTATTGTTTCTATACATGATCCACTTAATTATATCTATATGGGGATTTCATTGTTAGAAAACCACACATTATTTACCAAACTTTTAGGTTGTTTTATGCCTAGGAGAGTGTTTGAACTTTATAATGGCTTATGAAGGTAGTATAATGAGTTATAATGGAAAGATATCATTAATAATATTATAATTAATTTATAATAATGAATCATAACACCATTTCTTTTTTAAATGAAAATGAAATTAATGTAATGGGAAAATAAAGGTAGAGAAGATGTTAAGAACCCATACTTTGAAAAGTAGCATCTTAAAGATTGATAGGAACACCTTAGAAACTTAGAAACACCTTAGAGATAATATAGGGTGGTGAAATTAGAGGGAGTTCATACTAAATTGATTTTTAGTACTATGGAATGGGATGATTGATGGGTATTTATATTGAATGAGGGAGATTTGTTTATTAATTTCAAAGCAAGGTCCATGGACCGAGGTTATATATAAAAGAAATCTGTTTTCTCTCCCTAGGTTTTAACTCATAGTTGTTTGAAATATAGGGAATGTTTTTAGATTTCAAATGTTTAAAATATGAACTCCCTTTAAAATATATTATATTTGATGTGGATGAAATTATTGTTCATAAAAATTGATTTTAAAATATTAAAATATACTTTAGGTTTTGGAATTATTTTATTTTTTTGAAAAATAAGTTTAATCACATTCAAATGGATAATTTTGATTAATAAGACCATTTTTAGTAAATAAATCCTTTTTATTTTATATTATATCATTTTTATTAATTATGATGTTATTATACCTATGATATAATTATACCGTGTTTCAATTTTTACCTAAAAATTTGGTTATCTTATAAAATTATAAAAAAATAAAAACTGGATAAAATTGACATACAAATTCCAAATCAAAATTACTATGATGAAAATAATTCTCTTCCTATGTAAAATTTAACTAGAAAACAAAAAAAAGGTTTTTTATTTCAGAATCATGCATTTAGAGACAAAAATTTGAAAACACTTATTCTAATAAATCTAATTTTATTCCATGACATGTGGGTGTAATTATATAACCATTAAATATTAATAAATTTTTAATAAATTTTAATTAAATTATTTAATTAATTTTATTGGACACTTGAATAAATAAGAGTTATTTTACTATAGTTGAATCTCAAGTCTTAGAATATAGATCATGGATCACTTATGGGTATGATGACTTTAACATGTGTTGTCATTTTGGTGGGATAATATTTAATAAAATTTCTTATTAAATGAAAATTAAACATGATACCCATATAATAAAATCTTCTAGTTTATATATAATAAAATGATAATCATCGAACATTAATTTGTGTTAAATCTTCTAGAAAGTATAAGATTAATGTAAGAAACTTATTTAATTGGAACAAAACATAACAATTTTTTCTATGAAGAAGAAAAAAATGATGTGTTATACATAACTAAGTAACATATGGATGAACGTAAAAGAGTTCACTATATTTTTTAAATCCATTAGTTTCAAAATTTCCAATAGATAATTAGTCATTGGTCAAATACTTGATGTGATTGAATATGATAATGACTTAATGATATTGAAGATATCCCTTAAGGTTTATTATGGTAAGGGAATTCATTTTTTATCATCATTATAAATTTTATGAAATTTTAGTTATATTGAAGAAATGTTAACAATATTTTCTCGATATTTTGAGAAACTTTGAACTGGGAATTTGGTATTTAAGTTATGGTGCTGTATTGATAGTACAAGTTGGTAAAAGTTAAAATTTAAAGAATAAATATTAATTGGAAACTCCAAAAATGGTTTTTAAAGGTGGAAATTTGGGTTCATTGAAACATAATGTTAGTTTAAGGAAGGTAGGAAATTATTTATAAATTATGGAATAGTAAGGAATGCATAAAAGAGTTTTGGAGACTCCATGGAAGGTTTATGTCACGTATAAATGTTTTGAAAACAAAATCACTGATTTTGAAGGTTATATGATATCAAATGTATAATTTACCAGTTTTTATGTATACAAGGAAATAAATCAAGGTAACAATTGATGGGACTTGTAATTTGTATTGAAGTGATGAAGAAATGTTTTTTTAAATTACAATTTTAATGAAAATGAATGTTTTAGGAAAAAATAGATCTAAAAATGGAGTTGTGTAGTTTTCTCATTTCTCTTATATGTTAATTTATTTTTTTATTAAAATCGTATTTTATGAAAAATGTGATATCATTAATTTAAAACACATAGTTTATGATTCACTAGATTATATAACATTTTTTGGAAAGGACAAGAGTATAAAAATTGTGTAATCAAAATAAAACTGTTTATATATATATGTTTGTTAAAATATGATGGATTTGGTACCACATCCAGAAATTTCATAGTTAAAAGAATAAATTTTGATTTCATAAGAATTCTCAAAACACATATAATACCTTATATGATACAGATACAATACTTGTTTTGTTAAATATTACTTATCGAAGAAAATAAGTGTTATTTCATTATATAAAGTATTTTTTGTATCTTAATCATAAATTATTAAAATAATATAATGTTTAAGAGGTTAGTGAGAGTATGTTTATACTTAAAGAATTTCAAAAGTTAACAAATAAAAGATTATTCTTGTCAAAAGTAAATGAAATCCTAAATAAATTTTAGATATTTCAAAGAAAACATTTAATTGAATATGTTCCAAGGAACATAGAAAGATATCTGTATAGAAAAAGTAGTTATTAACATCGTAACAATATATGTTTTGAATTTTGGGAGTTTGAATTTTTTTTTAAAGAAGTTGAACAGTACGAATTTTATTCCTAAGCATCAACATTATTCAAACTAGATTTATTCATAGATTTACTCATTAAAGAGTCCACTAGGGGCCTTTCATGTGATGGATAGATAGATATGTGGTATGATATATATATTTAATATGTTTAACAAAACACTAAAAGAACAGAAAACATAAGCTAATCTCGAAGTATATCATTTATGGTATGATAAGATAGGCACTTATGTATGGTTTTGTTAATATTTTTAAAAGAGTCTAAGGATATAAAATGTATCATGTTGTACTAAAAGGTAGTATCCACTCTATCATTTATTCATGTTGGTATCATATACTCAGGAATTGTAATGGTAATTAACCTCTTGAAGTACTAACTTGATTTATACCTAACTGATGTTCTTCATGGATTATTATAATTTGGGATAAAACATTGTGGTTATAGTGATTAGTATTATTGTTTCAGAATAAAAAATATAATCATGTGGTATAAAATGGGTTTTGTGTGATAGATGACAAACAAAGTATACCACATGGATATTCATACGGTATGACATTTTTATACTAAGGGTTCATGGTTTATATTCATATTTACCCATACCAATGGTTGGATAGTTATATATAATGAGAAACTATATTATTTGATACCTTTATTATCTAGGCCTTAAGGATTTGCTAATAAGGGGTTGGTTTTTAATGTTGTTGACCATGTCATCGATTAGAGTTAAACTAAGATTGAATTTTTCCTCTTGTGTGATGACTATGATATTTGGGCCTTCAATTGAGATATAATGAAGAACTCTATGGGAGTACTTATATGACACATATGATGTGATTATTTGTTTTTTAGGGGGCATGTGATGTTTTCATATATAAAGGTAAATGAAATTTAATGTATTCGTCGACCTGGTCTACCTACACTCATAGAAAATAGAATATAGTAATTGTCTATATGGGATTTACAATCTTATGTCCCATGGCCACTCATTGTCTTGTACAAAGGTATCATATGATAATTCATTATTTCTATCATATATCTTGTGATTTTTGGTATAGAGATACATTTATTTGATAGATATTATTCTAGATCCCTTAGTATCTTGAGACATAGTTATGTTTTCTTAAAGGCAACTATTTTCTTAAATTTATGAATTCAAATAATCATATTTATTATCGATTCTATAAAGACCCATGTTTCCACACATAGTGTTTTACTGAATGGGAATTTCATTTAAATAAGTAAAATTTTCTATAAGTGTTTTAGAGTTTTTCCAGTATAATAGTTTAGGAGTATTTCGAAGGTATTTTGTATTATGTGATAAATGAGGAAGTTAATGAAAATTTTCCAAATGTTTTGGATGGTATCCAAAATATGTTTTACATATAGTTTTATAAGTTATTAAATATGATACAATATAAGAGTAAATGGTATAAAGTTTATGAGGATTTATTGTAAGAAAGATATTGAAGGATATATTCCATAAATGTTTCATATCTTAGTGTATAATGTGTGCATATAATATAGTATGGCATGGATGTTTTCAAAAAAACATTTATAAAGGGATATTATGTGAAATGGTATATGATATCACACCAATGGACTTGGAAATAGAATGATGAATTTTTATAATTCTAGAAACATCATTTTTAGATATCATAAATATCAAATTTTTTATAAGATCAAAATCAAGCACTATAGAAAAAAGATTATTTATTTATGGTTTTCAAAATCACTTCTAATTTATTTGTATTTTGTTATCATTGATTATAGAAAACCATCACAAATTCACAGAGGTTTACTAAAACCATGACACTATTTAGCTTCAATTTTTTAGCAGTAGTTAAAATCATTTAAAAATATGAACGTTTTGTTTGTTTATTTTTAGCTATTTTTAGAAACCATCATTAAATTAATTATAATTAATAATTATTATAGTTAGTTAATTTAAATTTAAATTTCATACAAATTATTTATTATTAATACTAATTAACAATTATTTATCATTTATTATTTGACTTACCGTTCTTCACTAGATATGATGCCTGGGAAGTCCACTAACATTGTTCCATATTTAAGGAACATTTTGGATAGTGATTGTCATAACTCTAAGAAGGATGTTATCAATGTCCAAGGGCATCCCTCTTTCTATAGTTTAAAGAATAATATTATTGGGGAATAATATTCTCAATTAATAGTATCAATGAAAAGTTATGATGGTCCTCCCTCTCATATTATATGTCATGAGGGAGTGAAAGAGCCAGATATCGACACATCTTATGTTTCTACTACAACTATATTAGATCTAGACGGAAAATATATCTATAATCACTAAAAGGAGGAACGTGTTTTAAATAATCATGAAAATGAAAATGTTGAGGTGGGGCACAATTCACTTAACATGGATGTCAAGGAAATTTTTTAATGTATAGTGGGAAAGGCTATATGAATCATTTTGGCACTATGCTGGGAAGTTGTCCTATCACAATGTGCAATGTAGTTGATGTTGGAAAATATAGAAATGTGTGCAAGGGATCATCCTCATAGGTGAGCATTAAAGTCCATACATATAACTCTTTTGATTTTTTTGACTCTGAAAATGGTGAGATGGATTAGCAAGGAAGTGCTGGTAATTCTGATGAAAATTTTAAGGAATTTGATGTGGAGTCTCGGAGCATTGTAAAGAACCCAGTTGATGATAGCTAATCCCATACCCCAATTTGTATGATTATAATTCCATTTTAGATGCATTTAGTGGCGGGACATTTTTGAGTACATCAAGGGATCTTGGAATATGGATATGGAATATCAGATCTCCATCAGCACTTATGGTAGTCTTTAAATAATCAAGAGATGAAAAGGATGATATAGAAGAAGATATTGTTGATGTCTCTTCAGATGATGGATATGAGCAATGGTATAGGGTCAATACATTGAGGATGAAATGGAATCCTCATGATTGAGGGGGATGGATTTCTTCTCACAACATTGGTACTCGATCTCGAACTATTTATTTTCACAAATAACATTCTTTGGTTAGTGTATCAGGCACGGAGTAACTATTTTTATTTTCTTAATGATGGAAGTTTCTTCCAGGTCTGACCTCATATTCCTTTATTTTAACTTTTACTTTCTTTTAAAAAATGAGGAAGGGTCTTTAGAACCTACAAGATGCTCGATTTGATTATTTATTATTTTAAATAATTAATAATTGTGAATTATTAATTAATAATTATTTATAATTAGTAGTTATAAATTAATTTAAAACTAAAATAATTATTATTTATAATTTAGTAATTAGTAATTATAAATTATTAATTATTAATTATTTTTTATAATTATTAATTATTTTATAATTCTTAATTATTATTTATCATTTATTATTTGTTTTTATTATTTATTATTTTTTTATTATTATTTTTTTTATTCATTTTATTATTATTTATTAATTAATGATTGTTAATTTTTTATTTTTATTTATTAATTATTAAAGACTAATTAATTATTATTAATTATCAATTATTTATAGTTATTAATTATATGTCGGTTAAAATTTTAATTACGTGTTAATTGTTAATTATGAAATAATTTTTATAAGTTATTCATTATTAATGGATTTTTAATTAATAATTACTATTTATTAATTAATAAATACTAATTATTAATTATCAAATATTAATTATTAATGAAAATTACTAATTATTAATTAAAAAATAACTTATAAGTATTAATTATATGACACATTCAACTAGGCCTTCAGGCCATCATGAGTTTGGGTATTCAGGCATCAATGTGTAATAAAATAGATTTCATTATTGCTTATCATTCCTTGTGGGGCATGTTGAGGCTTGATCCACTAGGATTCTTTGGTGTTTTTATTTTTTTTGGTTTGTAATCTCCTCTACCTAATATATATATATATATATATAATATAATAAATATTAATTATTATGTAAAATTATTTATTGTTTTTATTAATTTTTATTTTGTAATTATTAGTTATTAATTATTTAAAATTATTAAAAATTCAATATTTAATGTCTAAATTATTTGTTAATTATTAAATATTTATTTTTTATTATTAATTCTTAACTATTAATTATTTTTAATTATTTTTTAATTATTAATTAATATTTTTTTCATTTTTTTTCTTTTTTTTCTTTTTTTATATTTTTTTATATTTTTATATTTTATTTTTTATTTTTTATTTTTTTTATTTTTTTTATTTTTTACTAATTAGTAATTACTAATTAGTAATCATACACTATCAATTATAAATTATTAATTATCAATTATTAATTTTTAATTATCAATTATTAATTATTAATTATCAATTTTTTATAATTAGTAATTTTTTTATTTATAATTTTAGTAACTTTATAATTATTAATTATTAATTATTAATTATTTATTATTAATTATTTTTTAATTAATAATTACTAAATATCAATGACTTTATGAATTAATTAGTTTTAAATTAAAAAATATTATTTATTAAGAATTATTAATAAATGTTAATTAATTTTGAATTTTTTTATTTTATTCATTAGTTAATTATATAATATATTTCATTTTTTCAAAAAGATTAAAATAACATTTATAAAAAATTATTGCATGTAAATTCATTTGGAGGAGTGGTTAGTACTTAGAGAGTTATTAAAGAATTGGTGTGAGAAGTGTAAATATGGGTGACCTCATGGTAAAAAAATATTGAAACAAATATGTTAAATAAAATTTACTGACATGTTAATAAATTTAAATTCATTTAGGGGAGTGGTTAGTAGTAAGAGAGAGAAGTTATATTGAATGGGAGTTGTGTAATGATAAGAGACCTACTATGAAGCTGTTAAGTTATGTGTAAAAACTATTAAAAAAGTAGATATAACTAAAAATGGTAAGTAAATAAATTAGATATTCCAAATAATTAAAAATTATATAAAGTAGAAAATTATATTTTAAATAAAATTATAAAAAATTATTTTTCAAAAAATAAATATTAGATATTTTAAAAAACCAAAGATAATTATTTAGCGATGGTTTTAACAACTATGAAAAAACTACCAATAAATGATTCTCAATGAAAAAAATTATAGCCTCTTTTAAGAAACTATCATGAATCATTTAGTGATGGTTTAAACAATCATTAAATAATATTTTCCTTTTAGTAAATAGAAACATGTTATGGTTGAAGACTACAAAGGTTCAAAATGAAATGTATTTACTCATGCATTATAATGCATGATTTAATGGAGGCGGTTCAGGGGAACATTCCCCAGAGAAAATATAAAAGTTATAAGTTATAGAAATTAGTTTGTTGTACCTTTTCAAGTTTTATTTGATTCTATTCACCTCTCGAAAAAAACACTCTCTTCTCCACCCTTTACCTAGGTCAGGTAATGGCATTTTGTGTCTGCCAAAAATATTCTTTCCTAAGCATCAGGTGATTCATATCAATCCCTGGATACACCATCGAGGAGAGGGTTAGATGGTTGTGAAGGATATATTCTTTATGTCCTTAAATAAAAATAGTGAGTTTTAAACTTGATATTACTCTTTTATATATGTAATTCATATGGTATGATATGCTTGAAACATAATCATTTCAAATTCCATATATTTAGGGATATCACAAAGCATCTTATAAGTGATAATATACTACATTCAAATGAAATCGAATGATATGTGTTGTCATTAAAATATTCCCATATTGTATATCATTATTATATATGTTTAAATTGAGACCAAGAGGCATTAATATGATGTTTAAAGATATTTTTGATTAAGTGTTATGTGAAGAAATATTTGGAGTTGATATGATTGGTGTGTTTTCCTTTATTTTCAAAAGAAATCATGTTTAGACTGAGGTGTTTCATAGTGATTCATTTGAGGTAAAAAAAATTAATTTTTATAATTAATTAAACTACATATATGATGTTTGAAGTTTGAATATAGGAGATGTAAGATACAGGTTACATCACCATGTCATAGTGGTTCAGGAAAACAAGGGTATTAATTCTCTATGAAGGAAAATGGAAATCTAATTCGGACATGGTTGTATGTCAAGGTGTTATCATTATGTATTTCTATCTATGTTAAATGATGATGATAATTTATGTCCTAAAAAGAAGTTTTGGTGACCTGAAGTGCTTGACATCACATGAGAATTGGGTGAACATCATCAAAATCTATGTTTCACTGAGCATTTTGATTGAACAACTTCACCAATTGGAAAATGTGAAAAAGTACATGTTTTGGATTTCATTTTGGTGGTATAATGAAGATTAAGAACACAAGGAATTTAAATGGGATGTACCATTCTATAGTAAATGATTGGTGGGTGTTTTAGTTGAAGTGTTCTCCCTGTGAAAAATGATAACCTCGACCATTTAATGGAATTGTTCATTTATATTTAAGATGAGTTGATTTGAATATTGGGAATCAAAATTGGGATCACCACACCATGGTGTATCCATAGTTTTTTTTTCAAAAATCGTCAAATCATTTAGAAGTTTCTCCTAGGTAGGAGGAAATGGATGGATATCTGAAAACGGGGAGATATAAATCATAGAGCTTACCATTGTGTGAACAAACTTTATCTATATCAAATGAATTGATGTGAACACACCATGATATTGTTTATTTTTAGAGTAATTTCTAAGAGGTTTATTTTAGTCTGACTAGAATAGAGTCTAACATGTCATTATTCCATCCATTGTTAGTAGAAAGTTCCTCCTTTAAGTGGATATAATGTCATCACGCTTTTAATAACTCAAGATCCTTTCCCACTTGATCTGTGATGTCATTTGAACTTATCAAATGTTTCTAATAGATTCAATTTTATCTAATGGATTGATTAGAATCAATAATAGTTGAATATTGGTTGAAGGAATTTGAAGATTCAAATTCGGTTTTAAAATTTAAATTTTAACTTTTTTAAATTTTTGTTGTTTTGCAAGATACATATTCACTATAGATAGAATAAATAAAATTGACTATATATGTCCTCAAAACACAATAATTAATGATTAACCAGAATTTAAAAAAGGAAAAATAAAGAAAAATTAAAGAGAACAAGTGATTATGTGCTTCTTCTATGAATACAAATTGAAGAACTAACTTGTTATCATGAATGAGAAGAACAAGAAGTTCTTTTCACACAAACAACTATATAGTTGTCTATTTTTTGGAATACTCATTATTTTTACCAACATTTAATATAATTTTAAAGTGCATGATGCACTTATCTAGAGGATTCAGTAAAAGATTTTTGGATCTAAGTAATTTCAGTTCAACGATAAACCCTTCATGCACATACCTATAAGTCAATTCTTATGGGTTGTGTAATATTGGTCACCTCTAAATCACACCAATGATTGGCATTCAATTTTTCAGAGTTCAACCTTTTAAATCCATATGCAACTTTTATTGTTGTGAGTTGTATGTGTGTGTAAAGGATATAACACTCATCTTAATAGGTTAAAAAATTCCATTTGAAACACAAATAAAATTTAATATCATATATTTACCCCCCCCCCCCCACACACACACAACAATGATCTTTCAATGATTATGTTGGTAGACTAATATAAGGAATCATAGCTAGGCCCCTTTATTTGTTATTGGTTGCTTGGAAGTTTTATTTCTAATTATCACTCAAGTTTAATAAGTGGTCACTAATTTATATTATCATCAACGTATAATTTAGATTTAGTGTTGAAAAGGGGATTTCTATATTTTATAAGAAACTTTATAATATATGTAAGGTAATTATGTTTTAACACCCATTATCTATATTTTATGATGTTTTGTCTGCTAAAACTGATGGATCCATTCCTCATGATGAATTTTATGTCATGACCAAAATAGATAATTTGAATCTAGAGAATGTTGTATGTTCTTAGAATGTTGTTTTTTCTTCCCTTTTAGAGAATGAATTTTTTTAAATTCAATGAAATAAAAATGGGAATATCCATATGGGATAATCTTGTGGACATCTTAAAGGAAAAAACCAAAGTGAAGCAGGAAAAGCTACATATTTGGAGGTTTAATTATGAACTACTTATGATACATGATGATGAAACTATCAATGGAGTCTTTATAATGGATAATGAGGTCATAATATTGATCAAAGGCTTTAGTGAGAAATTAGATGTTTTTATATTGAGGAAAAGATATTGTGAATCCTACCAAGTAATTTTTATAAAAATGTATTCAATTTAGAATATAAATATCCATAAATATAACCTTTTATGACTTAAATATAATTCTAATTACATATGATATGAGAAAATATAATGTTTCCAAAAATAATGTTAAATAGGAAATAGAAATATCTTTTAAAGCCTTGAATAAAGAGAAGTATAAGATGAAGGTTAATGATGTTGAGGTTAGTTTTTCAAATTAAGATTCAGATGTAGATTTTAAGTTTTATAAAAAAGATTTATTTTATTTATAGAAATTTGATATTAGTAAGTGGAATTTTTAAGGGAAATGTTGCACTAATATGTTTTAAATGTCAATTCATTGGTCACTTTTCTATAAATTTTACAAGTCCAAAAAATGATAAATCTGGAGATGATAAAGAATAAATATCAATAATAATATTCAAGAAGAAATATATAAGGATTGGAAAATCAACGTTTTCTTTTGAATGTAAGGGGAAAAATTAAAAGTTTTAGAAGAGGAATTTTTTATCCAAATTTGATGATAATGAAAAAAGCGATGAGAATAAAGAGGATGTAGAGACTTTTGGTGATAAAATTGGAGAAAAACTTCCCATTTCTAAAGTTAATGATAAACATGAAAATTTCAATGAAATTAGTTCTAGAATGTACAAAGAAGATAATTAAACTAATTTTATACTAATGAAATAATTTAAATAATTCCCCTCAAATATATCTAAATAGGAAAAGTAAAATGGGATATTTAAGAAAGTTAATAAATCTTTAAACAATAATGACGGTGTAATTAAATATGAAAAATCAATGTTAATAAAATAAATTATGTAATTAATCAAAATTATTAATGATGATAATATTCTTAATATCAATATTTAATAAATTTTTAAAGATAATTAGAATTAGTTTTACTATATACAACTAAAATTTTTAAAAAAAAATAAGAGTTGAACAAATGCATATCTACAATTAAAAATTCAATTTCAGAAGTTACACATTATTATAAGACAGATGAGGCTTATAAAAAACAATAAAAACACATTATAAGGGTTATTATAGTTATTATAAAGTTTTAACAAAATTGAGAAAAATAAGAAAGTAATCAAGACAATGTATGTAGAAAAAATTGGTAACACTCAAAAATCAGAAATTTTGGGGAAAAATGAAGTTAAAAAATGCTATAAATGGTAATTCATAAAAGGAAAAGAAAATTTAAAATATAAATAAAGTTATTTCAAGATTCAAACATAATTTTTATTTTAAATAAAAAGAACTAATATTTTTGACTCAAATATGGATTGAAGACAACTAAAAAATTATGTACAACATGTTGGTTTCAGTGGTAAATATGATTTTTATGCATTATATCCAATATTGTGATGTCTTTGGTCATATAGAAATGATTTTTTGGGTCAAAAAAAAATATAAAAATATTCCTATGTATTTTTTGGAGGTAAATTTTTAGGGGAATTCATATCTCTCTAAGGAATAATGTTGAGAAAGAGGTTGTAAATTCTGGAAAGATATCATAGAACAGGTCTGAGGTTCTTAAAGAAGTATGTGAAATATGTGACCAGTCCGGTAACCATGAAAATGAATTTTTCAACCATCTATAGTCCCATTAAAATATTAGTTTAAGTATTAAATATACTCATGTTAATAACATAAAATCCAAGGATAAATCTTTAATTTTTAAAGTGGAACTTTAATTATAAAAAGGGAATAATCCATGCATTATAGAGAGTTGATGTTCCTATCACATTACGAGAGATATAAAAATTAAAAAATATATTGAAAATTAAAATATAGGATTAGTGAAATTTGGAAATATTTAGTCACTCAAGGTTAAAGGAGTTGTATAAATAGTTATTATAAAATAACAACTGAAATTGGAAACACATTTTTGTTAATGTATTGAAACACAATCTGTTAAGTGTTTAATTTCTTTGAGATGAAGGAAAAAAAGTGATTTTTTGAAAATATGGGTTCTTTTTAAAGTGCCTAAAATATAGAATAATGGTAAAAATATGATAGTGAACTAAATATATCTTATTTCAATTGTTTAATGTTGGATACTCATACTATCTTAGCATTAAAGTTGAAAATCATCCAAGGCATCGAAGGCATGGTCATCTAGAAAGGAAACATGAATATGATCACAAAAGGAGAAAATATTTATGATATCCCTTTTTTGAATGGATACAGATATTTGATGTGCTCAACATGCCAAAAGGGGAAGATTGTTAATGCTTCACCCAAAAATGAGGAAACTCAACCTATCCAACCATAAGGCTCATTCATTATTACGTTTTTGGACCTATAAGGAAGTAATAAACTAATATAGAAAACTAATTTATTTATTTTGTTATTTAATTCACACACAATACTTTTATTACGTTTATGAAGAACAAGTCATAAGAATTAAATATGTTTAAGAGTTTTTGAAGAAGTGTATAAAAATAATTTTTATTTTACTTCAAGAAGATATAAACAAATAATGTAACTACACTTTCAAATGGGGAGATTTAAGCTTAGATCAAAAATCAGGAAATTCAATATGAAATATTTCAACCATACACCTCACAACACAATGGTGGGTCTAAATCGGAGTTTGGTAGAGGTGGATCAGAAAATTCTAATCGATCATGATATATCTAGATACTTTTGGAGGTAATATACTAGATAAGTTTTTCACATATAAAAAAAATTCTAGATAAAAAACTAAAAATGTCCTCTTGTGATATTTATTATAGAAATATCCAAATTTAAAGAATATTTGAGTGTTTATCATCCCTAGTGACAATAAGGTAAAAAGGTAAAAAATTTAAAAAATTTAAAAATTGAAGTATTGATAGAATTTTACAAGGATATCCTTTAAATTCAATAGGATACCACTGCTATAATAGTGAGAATAGAAATATTAATGACTCTAATAATGTAAAGGTTCAGGAATATTTAAATAAATAATTTTTTTCATGAAAAATAAGTTTCTAAAATTGATGATAATGTTATCATTGGAAAATAACCTGGAGAGGTTTCAATTAATGAAAAAAGTTTAGAATATATACAGGTTGGGGAGGATATTCTTTCAATTTAAGTGATCAGGATCAACTTATTTTATCTCATACAATTCTAAGAAAAAATCACAGGTCCAAAAATTATTTAATGTAATGGTTCATAGGTACAAACTAGAATAACTTTGTGGATAGTAACCCATGCCTCATTGTTTTATCAATTTGATGCTATAAATGTTGATTAATATTTTAATTATTAAGAGTAAATTGATTCTATGAATGATATGTTGTAATATATTGATAAGAATTAGACCTTGTAGGTAATACCCAAGCTCAGAGTGATGGATTTTATTGGAACAAAATGGGTGTTCTGAAAACAATTGAATGAAAAGGGAGAAGTTTTGAGTTACAAAGAAAACCGTATGTGTAAGGGTTATTCTTAAGTTTAAGGGGTGTAATTTGATGATACCTTGACATGATTGGAATAGCTAGAAACCAATAGAATATTTATTTATATTGCAAAATAAAGTAAATTCCAAAAAATAAAATTGATATCAAGTATTACTTTCTATATAGTAAATTATTATAATATTTATACATTAAGAAACATTGTGATTTCTTTCTGGGAGAACATTTAAATATGTTTTTTAGGTTAAATAAGACTTTATGTGGTTGAAAACAAGTCCCAAAATCTTGGTATTCTATGATTAACACCAACATGAAGAGGCAATTTTTTAGAAAATGAAGAGTGGATAATAAGCTAAAAATCAATAATGAAAAAGTGGTATATCTCATTTTTTTATATAAATGATATTTTATTGTTGGAAATTAATAGTGTTTGTGAAGAATTTTCTTTAGAAATAAATGAGGTATTATAAATGTCCATTCATGGTGAGATGATGAATTTTATATGATTAAAAATATCTCGTGTAGAATATAACATTTCTCTTTCTCAATAGAAATATTTTAAGGAGATTTTAAATAAATTTGAAATGGATTATTAAAACGTGAATTACATACCCATTCTAATGGGAACTAAGTTATTCAAAGATGAAAATGGGATGGAAGTTGATATAGGGGAATTTGCGAAGCTGGTTTGAAGATTTATATACTTGAAATCTCTAAGGCCTGATATAGTTTATGTTACAGTTTTTAAAATATATCAAAGTTCCCCAAAACAATCCTATTTCACCTCTAGAAAAATGATCATTAAGTAAATTAGAAAAATGGAACATTTTTTTATTGAAATATGATAGTAAATGGAAGCTTGATATATTTATTTACACAGATGAAAATAAAAAAGGTTTTTCTTATGATAGAAGATCTACATCTAGTGTAGTTTTCTTAATTGGGGATTGGTTTGTCTATTCAAAAACAAAGAACTGGAATTGTGTTACCCTGAGAAATGTTGATACAAAATATGTGGTATTTATAAATTAAAAAACCTAATTATATGTTTCAAGACTTAGTTAGAAGATATCAAGGTTAAAGTGAAAATTCCAATTCATCTTCTCTATGATAATAAAATTGTTATAAATATTTCATGAAATCTAGTTCATCATTTATGATATAAGAACATTTATATAAAATAAAACTTCTTCAAGGATTTTGTGGAGAGAAAAAAATTAAAGATGGAATTTCTTCCAACTAAAGATCAAATAGAATATGTGTTCACCAGTCCAATACCTAAGGATTTATTTCAAAATCTGATTATGATGTTGGGTGTTCAACCTCACCCACATCAGGGATAATTTATGGTGTTTCATTCCCCTATAATATCTTTTTCTTTGGATTATTATTCTCAAAGGGGTAGAGAAGATAACATAGATCTATTTATAAGTTTATTCCATAATTTATCTAAATGGGGGGACTATATAGATGGATCAATACATAATTTTTTATTCAAACAATTTAGGGGGATCATGTATTTAAATATAGTTTTTAAATGGGTAAAGGTGTAAATTCATCATGTGAACTATTCAAACATTTTTTGTTCACATATATGTAATAACTTATTATAAATTGGTTTAAGGGATGGTTTTTAAAACTTAAAGAAGTGATGGAGTTGATATGTAATATTTTCCAGTCAATTCCTAGATATTATTCCATTAGATAAAATAAAGGGCTAAGAGAAGTAGAGAACAAATTATATGGTCTTGATGAATTAACACATTTGTTGTCAATCATTGTTGTCAATTTATGTCAATGATATTTAGAGAAGAGGAAATTGAAGAAGCCTATTTGTGTTATGGATATAAGTCTATTGGAAGTTCAAATTAAACCCATTTTAAGTTCATACTAATGGTTGGGGAAACCATTAAAAGTTGGATAACCATAGATTCATTTTATATAAATGAAATCTGACACTAAAGGAAGACCAAATAAGTTTATTGATATAGTGAAGGATAATGTCACTATAAGTAAGCAATTATATTATAGTTAATGATATATATGGTTGAATATTAATGTTCCAAGTTAATTCCTTGAATGTAGAATATAAAAAATAGATTATTAATATTACTAATATTTTGTTGGAAAAATATCATGTTTTGATATATTGAATTCACTGAGTACTACACTTGATGAATTATGTTTACAACGTACTGAGATGAGATTGAGGATTATCTGAATAATAGTTTGAACAATAATATACTAATCCAATGCCTCTCATTAAAAAAAATAATATATTACAGTATTATTATGTTCAAATATGAGTGATAGAAAAAAGATAAAAGTGTCGTAATATATCATCATGAAAGGAGTTGTGATGTGAAGATGATTTTACTAGATTATGATCTCATGGATGATGATATTTCATAAGATAAATACATTGGAGGATAAAATCAATGATATATTATGTAACAATTATTGTATAAGATATTAGGTAATTTATATTATAAATCATTACAAATTAGAGTAATATAAGATAATATAGAAATAAATATAGTGGATCTAACATAAAAATTAAAAGAATATTTAAAAATTTTAATAAAATGTAATGAAAGATTGAGATATATAGAGGATGAAGGTTTAAAGATTTATAAATAATAAATGGTAAGAATTAATGTTCTACTCCATACAAATTATTATTTGAATTGATTTAAAATTTAAAATTTTATACATACAATTAAAATACATGAATCAAATAAGGAGACCACATGTACATATGTTATGAGAACAAGTGAGTATTTGATTACAACATAATGATGCAAACCATGCATCAAAGGTCGCATGAGTTTTGATCTATATGAATAATAATAGAGAGTTATTTTTACTTGAATAGTATTAGAAAGAAAATAATATTGTATTGTGGATGTTCTAGATTTTACAAGTGGATGTTATGGATGTTGAAATGAAGTGAAGTTAAAGGGTGAGTGGAAATACCAATTTAGAGCTGTAGTGAAATTTATAGAATATGGGATCGATAAATTCACTGAAAAAAATAATTGATTTGAAATAATTGAAGTTGATAACAATGATTATCATGAAAGTTGGATGATAAAAGTCTAGATATCATTAAGAATTTTCAAGGAGATCGATTCATGTATACATGATTTTTTACAATACATAAAAAAAACTTAAGTTGGTGTTAAAAAAGTGCATAAAAGTGAAAATTTATATTTTATGAGAAACAAAACACATAAAAACTTACTATAAGTAGTGCATACGTATGATTTTGATAATATTATGATGTAAATATGAATTTTTATATGATGTTGATAATGATCAAAGATGATAATTCCCAAATATATATGTTCTCCCAGTTAAAGTAACTTATAAAATCACTGTAGAATAAGAAGAGGTAGATTATGATATTTTCATTTTCTACCATATTATAAGTTACATGATTATTAATGAATCATTTACACCAAGGTATGAAAATGAGTTCACTAGTAAAAACACCTAAGAAAAATGAGTCTGTAAAATTTAAATTGAGTGGGGTCAGCTATCTCTCACTTTCAACCTCGAGTTAGTAGGGTTATCATATGAAATCTATGAAAACCTCACCAAACCTACTGCAATATCAATATAATGTGAGGTTTTTAGATAAAATTATGTTATAGTTGGGTGAAGATGAAAAATATAATGACATCACTGAGGTACATAATCTAGTTATTTCATTATTAGTAAATGGTCAAACTTTTCATAATTTCAGTAGTATAAACTGATAAAAACACTAGATGTTTTTTCAAACTATATTTGTGGTCTGTTGAATGATTATGGGAGGATTTTATATTTTCACAATTATTCATGTCACTATGGTTATCCATAAAAACACACAATGGATACCACATCTACAACAAGCTATGGGTCTACTATTGAAAGGTAGGTGGTCGTTGGTGTTTCTTACCAATGACACTGAGGAACTCACATTTCTTGAGAGAATGGAAGATTAAGATCATCACACCATATTTTGGGATATTATTTCCTACCAATAATATCATATATATTTTAGATAAATACATGAATAATTACCACATCCCAATACAGGACTGGTTACCCCACTCCCAATGACCTGATCAGAACTATGTGTTGACGAGAAAAACATTTTGTAATAGTTAGGTACTCTGGAACTTTATTTCCATCTAGTTGGGTAGTTGATGTTTTGGAATTGGGTTTGAACAATAAAGATGTTTCCAATATACCCTATTAGAATATGAATACAATCCTACATAGTTTGAGTGAAATAATTTAAGGCCCTGTGACAAGACCATACCATGTAGTTTTATATCATGTGGTAAGGATGTGTGTGGGGTCATTTGAACATTGAATTTAGTGCCTGAGTCATAGAGGTACAACCTACATATCATGTTGACATAAGAATTAGATTCCAGGTATTGTTTTATTCGTTCTTGTGTCATCAATGGTGTGACAAAAGAGAGTGAGATATATGCATATAAGTCTTCCTTGAGCTACTTCATCCGGAGTATATCCCATTGAGAAAGTAGATTATATTGTTAAAACTTACATCTAAAAGGAGACTAACATTGGTCGAATTTTCATCTTGTTAATGGAACAATTATTTCTAGTCCTTAAACCAATGTGATTCTTTATTGGTGTGTGAAATAAGGGATGGAAAAATATTAGATAAATTTAATAATAGAATGGGATTGAAATTACATGGGGCTTACACGTTGGGGATTCTTTGAGATGTTGAATTGAGAAAATGGCCCTTTGAAGATCCCCATGGGCGTAGACTAGTGGTTGCGTCATGTGGAAGTGTTTGGTAGGTCTCAATTTTGAGCCTCCCTATCATAAAATTAGGTAGATTTTTGTTATTTCCCCCCTCCCCTCACCATTGTAAAAAATGGACCTTTGAAGAATACGGGGATATGATTGGGGAATACACCTGAGGAGGATTCCCATTTTGGAGATATTTTTGTACAGGTATTACACACTGAGGTTTACCTCAGATATTTATAGTTGTGTGTCTCATAGAGAATATGTCTCTACAAGAAATGAATTATGAGCTCTCAAATGAGGTATTATGATGTGACAAGTTTCATATAGGTATTATTTTGTTCACGATGAATACAAAATAATAGCAAGACATGATATATATATATGAGTAAAAAATTGTATTCATTGGGTATATGGTCACATGATTTGTTCGATAGTATTATGTGGGATTTGAAACTCAATAAATTGAAAGGTGTCCTACATATCCTATTTATAATAGGAATCTGAGTAATCATAGTTTAGTGTGTTCTTAACCTATTGATGGATGATGAAACACAATTAATAATCATGGGGGTTATTTCATTAGAGATTATAAATATTGGAATATATTAGGAACATACACTAAGGTTGATTCCTAGGAATCTAAGAGGAATTTACCAAATCAAGTTTTAATAAGGAAGAATACAGGGCTTATGCCTAGGAGGATATCTATATTGTGATTAATCAAATGATAAATCTGAAATGAAACATCATGTCTTAAGTTGTTTGAGGGATGACTAGGGATTACATCCAAGAGGATTCCTATTTATGGACCCATTTCCCATCTTCTAATATACGAGGAAAGACAATAGAGTTGTAGGATAATTTGGTCCCATGAGATAGATTAATTATAATATTAAGGGACGCACACAAAGGTGGAATCCCATATCAAATATCCATTCATTATTCTCTGATGAATAACAATAGAAGACCATGAATGTTCTATTGAATATATTTTTCTCGAACAAAGGCCCATTTAATGGAATGACATAAGAGAACCCCCCCCCCCACCCACCCACAAGGGTTAAGCTATCATGTGACCAATTCAAGTCCATTCTATCTCATGTCCTCAAGGGGGTCACATTCTCACAAGTGAGAATGTGAATTAGGGGAATGGATAATAGTAATAAACCCAAACATGTATATATTTTAGAAATCCAGGAATGAATAAACCTTATCCATCATAGACACTTTCCTCTTGAATGGGGGTTCATGGTCATGGGATCATTGGTGAGCTACATAGACAGATGGTGCATAGTAAGTGTCACAAGTCATCGGATAATGGTTTCACATCTAAGAGTGCATAAAAAGGATACATGGAAAGTGTTAAGTAAAGATATAACATGTCTAATTTTTATCTTGAACAAAGTTTTACCATCTTTCTACAAGAATAACTTTCATATTTCATGTCTAGATAGACTAGATGGGGTTGTGTGATCAAGATGATATGTACAAAATTTCATGATCAAAGGTGGGTGAGGTAATCCCATGACCAAGGGTGCCTGTGCAAACCACATGAAGGAATTGTATAAATGTTTTTTAACAAACACTCCTCACATGAAGAGGGAGCATGTCTAATACTGAAATTTTGTATGATAAGGGGTTCCCAAGTCAGATTCACATGAATAATTTTTGTGTGAAACTTTTTCATGTTATTGGGTTCATGATCATGCCACATAGACAATATCACACAAAAGGACCAGACTCATGATAGTGTGTCCTAACCAATGGATCACATTAAGAAGAGCGACCACATGATTGTTCCTTCATTACTATCCTCTTAAAACCCAGGTCATGGTCAGAGTTATAAACAAAAAGGTGCATAATGAAGGGAAACCATGATATATAACCCTTATTACCAACCTATTTTAATCCATGGCATGGATAGTGTCACATGCATAAATATGCATAAAGAATGACAGAAGACAATAAGGTGAATTTCCAAGGATGATATTAACATGACTTAAGAGAAGTAACATGATCATGGGTGCATGCATGCATCATGTAACTGAGTTATCATGATCATTAATTTTATAAAGAGGGAACCTATCCATGGGTGAATGGTTTTGGATTTGAGTAGCATGACTAGAGGTAATATGTCAATGAAATATGAGTACACTGACACCCCAATTCATATGAAGGAATTATGATATCAGGTTTTTAGGATCCAAATTTATGCATAACTAGGAGTGAAAGTCTTTATGTTGAAATTCATCACATAAATGCATCACATAACCCAGGTTACATGAAGTGGTTTTGTGATTGAAGGTTAACATGATGTTACAACCATTATGTTATCATGTAAGGGGGTTATGTGATAGAGTATCTCATGGTGGACAGTTACCAAGAGAATTTCTCTAAATTGAGTAGCCAACTATCCCCAACCTCCTCCCATATTCTTATCCATATTTCCTTCATGTTTTTAAAGGATGATGGTGAGGGTTAATTTATATAATGGGGTATTGGTCTACGACCTCTTTTCATGGAGTGTGTTCCCTTTGTACTATCTTGAGGCGATGAATGGAATGCCTTGGAAACTCTAAAACTATAAACATTCATCATACTCATAAAATTTAATGGATTCAGATGATCAACATTGTTTTGTAGATCAATCACATAATTAAATCGAGGTTTTTTGAGATGGGATTCTCTTATACTCACTATATTTTATGTGAATCTTCAATAATACACAATCTCTTCATGTGATCATAAATTGTTCATGAATGAATTCTTCATACAATAGAGGATGTACATGAAAAACTTCTATTATTCTAAATACCATATGAATGGAAGATTAATATTGTAGGCATGGGTTTCATATTATTAAGTTTTTCTCATACTGATTGTTGGATCTGTCCAACATGAAACTATCATGAGCACAAAAACCCTTCTCTAGTTGAAGAAAGGAGATGATCATTGGCCTCTATTAAATGGTTCGGATCAGCCTAATCATGTGGATGAGTTTATATGTGTATATTTTAGGCAGAGGAACAATTTATCATGGATTAAACATTCCACATAGAACATGCGATCAGATGGTCCATTTTGAATAATAGATTATGGACATGGTGAACATCATAAGAGAGTGTATGGGTCTTCTCTCAACTTCTTTTGGAACTAACCCAAGTTGGAAGGCTCCTCTGTCACACTTTTGACCCACATTCTTCTACTCTAGTGTGTGAAAATGTGCATGAACTAACCCTTACCACTATGTTATCCGCCTATGATAGCTCCCAGACATGGTTGAGATGACTCCCACATGTTTCTTGGTTGATCTAGTTGGCTAGCTAGCCATGGATGGCCCATTTTTTGGCTAATAAATCTTAAAATAAAAAAACCTATGTAATATTTATCATAAAAGATCAAAAATATGTGCCATTATAAAATGAATCCATATCCATTACTCTCAAAAATGACCCCTTCAAATCCTTCATGAAAAGTACATTTATATTATACATGGGATTTGTACAATTTGAATCCCTAATATAAAGTGCTTGACACACAATTATGAGTTACAACAACCCCCCCCCCAAACCTCCCAATGAATTGGATTCACTCAAAATGAAATGAATTCCAATATAAGGTGAACATTAGTCACTTTTTCATGAAAATGAATGTATGATGGTCTTTGACACAAAGCCCTATGAGGGGATTCTCTTAAAGAAGTAATTAAATTGAAGGTTTTCTGGTCTTATCAATAGGATATTCTTGACTTATAGTGCTTGGGATTCCATAATGTATAACCTTTGGATTTCTAAGATGGGTAATTTTATTGAGGCATTAGGTTTCCCATAGTAATAATCTTATCTTAGAGCATGGATATCTTAAATTTTTAAAGGTATATATTTTGATATGGAAAATATATTATGATTGAAAGGAATTTGTGGTTGGATCAAGGACAATGGACTTAGATGTCACTATGTATCCTAATAGATTTAGAATCAAGTTATATATAGTTATAAGAGGAAACTCATACATGGATCAAGATCATTCATATGGGACATAGTGTCATGGATGAAGGGATTTATAAATAATTATCCTATATAGATCTAGCCCATACATAGTATAAAGAAAGTTATCACTTTTTGATAGATTCATTGGTGGGATTAAATTTTTAGTGGGCATATCACATGGATCTGCACTCATGAAACATTCCAGGCCACATAGAGTAGGAAGATTTAAGAAATTTTAGGTTATATAGGATAGAAAAAGTCTCACGTAATTTCAAGACATTATAATACTAGTTACAATTAGGTCCTATGTCAGTGGACATACAGAGTATAGATAGATTTTTTATAAGACCAGTAGTGTCCCCTATAGTCTTTGTATCTCTTATTTTTAACATTAAATTTTTCCAAGACCAATGAGCGAAGGTCATAGTGGGAATGGGTGTGGCTTCTTCTCAGTCCACCCATCATCTTTTTCCAGCATGAAAAGTTTTATGCCTTTTTTACTTCTAAGTGCTCAATATTTCCTTGAACACACAAATTGTATATCCATTGTGCAGACACTAAAATTTTTTATAGGGTTACATTTTCATGTTTCCAACCTAGAAAGAATTATGTCCCCATCAATTAGATTTTCAGAGTCTTATAATCCTGACCAATATAGTTTTTGTTTATGGACGAGCAACTTTGACCTAAAAATGTTGAATTTTAAGAATTTATAGCTTGAACCTTATTTTTTTAGTTTAAGGTTTTTTATATTAGACATTATTTTGATGTATTTTATTTTCATATAGATCATGATTTCGTTTTCTATAGTTTAGGACTGAATATATTGAACCTTATTTTTCTGTAGTTTAGGGTCATATAGCTCGAACCTTATTTTACTATATTTTAGGGGCATATATCTCTTACCTTATTTTTTAAACAAAATTACATTTCATGAATATTGGATTCATGGAAAAGGTGAATTATATCCCAAAGATCGTTAAATGGGGATGATCAATGATGAATATTCATTAAGGTTTTGGGAACCCTAAATCCTTATTATGGGTTGGGAAGGATGATTATTTATGAAGGGTTATATAACCCTGCATACATACTGAGTTTGTTAAGGATGAATATTCATGGAGGGTTTGGACATTATAAATCCTTTCTGTAATTAGTGAAGAAAGAATATTATTGAAGGGTTCTAACACCCTACACTCTTATTGGAAGTTTTGAAGGATGAATATTCATGAAGGGTTCTGACACTCTACACCCTTAATAATGTTTTGAAGTATGGGTATTAATGATGGGTTATGCCACCCTAAATCCATCCATAAAATTTGCTTTGTAAATTATAAAAGAATCTTAGGGGTTCAAAATTCACTTGGATATTTAGAATATAGGTTTTTTAAATCAAGTCCCAAAGACTTTGAACAAAATGTGATGATATGGGATAGACCAACCAAGTTTTATCAAAAAACACACTGAGGTGTCGATTTCTATTTTGATGTAACCAATGATCATATGGATCAGAGGTCCTTTCTTGTAAAGAAAAGACACCTCAGGTTGATGATTCAAGTTCCCTAATTCATGATCCAATATTAGATCACATGCATGGTTATGAAGAGGGGTCCCTACTCCTTTCCAAGGGGTGTGGAAATTTTATCAAGATTCAAACACTTGGATAATGAAGTATAGTACAGATAAAATACTAAATTTGGTTCGAGGACCCTAGAGGAAATTTTTTGTCTACCCCATAAATGGGGGTGTTTGATTTATGGTCTTGAATCATGGGATCATATATCTTGTGGTTTAGGGTCACATAATGAGTACTACCAAAAGGTTTAAGAATGATGTATCACCCTCCTTCTTTGAGAATGGGAACAATACATGGTGATATAACCTTGTGTATGTCACATCCACTTAAATAGTTATATTAACAAACTCGAAATGATTATTTGATAATATTTGAGTCAATAAGGAGTGGAGACGTGTGGGTATAATTTGACCAAATGAAGTCGAGGAATCTAGTATCACACACAGTCGGGGAAATTACTCATGGTTTTAATGAGTACATCTCTTCCAAGATAATGAAATCCCCTATGAACAATATTTGAATAATTATTTTATTCACTAGTGGATACTAGTATGGTCTATTCAGTTTAGTTAGACCCTGTTACTAATAAGTTACAAGGGAGAACTGAGAGAAATGGATTGGGTATGTGGGATTCCAAGAGAAGCATATAAATTTAAGGAATTGGTGTGTATAGACTTAGAATTAAATTAAATAATGTTTATTTATGGAAAACATAATATTAAATAAGGGAATGATCACAATTGAAGTTATGTCACTATATAATGAACATGTTATCATAGTTAGGGGATGTTAAAAACCATGTCTCTATCTTTTTAAGGCACTATAAGGGTATAGCGAGCATGGATAGACTTTTTATAGGGTTATAAGATGTTCTATATGAGCATTGTGACTCTATTATTCTTCAACTTTTTCCTAAAATCTAGAGATTGAGATCTTAGTGAGAGGTGAATTTGACTTTTTCTCAAACCTCCCTTCATTGGTTTTGAACCGAACATGTTTTGTGTATCTTTCACTAACTATTTAAAATATTGAGATGTATACCACTGGGGGATAATGTTTAATGTTGTATTGCATTGACCAAGGCATGTGAAATTTAAGGTCATGACGGAGAGACCGGGTATCATGGGAGTGTTACAAAAAATCCAAATTATTACTCCTTAGGATGAAATTAATCCAACACCCTTTTGAAAGGAGGATAAATGTTATGTAAATCATGGATCAAGGTTATCACATCATGAGTGATGGTATGAGATAGTTATGATAACGATAATAATGATTCATGATTAGATGATGAGTACCACTGCAGTATCGTGAAAGATAATAAGGATCATAGGGCCCTTATTACAAGGCCAATATGCCTTTGGATAACAAGTCCAAGCCCCTTATACAGATATAACTCATAAATGGTCAAGCATAAGGGTATTATCTTCTTTACAAGGGTCATTATAGGTTTATAGAAACCAAATATTATCAAGAAAAAAAATTAATTTATGGATTGATGTGCTCATAAATATGATAGAGGTAATAAAACCCTCATTTTCATTTAGTTATGATATTTTGGTCCTTGGATAAGGAGTGATGATGGATAACGGAAAACATAGTTTATATTCCTTCAGTAAGGGATCGACAATCATGCAGTTTAATGTCATGAAACAAGAACTTATGTGTTTTATAGTTTAGGCTCACACAAGATAGACCATGTTATATATATTTTAACATCATAGAGATAGAACTAAGGTTATATAGTTTAACATAATGTGACTAGGAAGTTAAGAACTGACATAAAAATTATACAGTGTATCCTTAGAGACCCCTGCATTGGTTAGAAAAATTCAAATGTTAGAGAAATTTTTATTATTTCATAGGTTTATGGATATATTTCCCTATGTTAGATTCCCATTTGTGAACTTATAACTCATGCACACGAAATCCATATATAGATATGACTCATATGTAAGTGAAATGAGTCTTTATAACTCTATCATTCTTAAATAGTTTACGGTCTTCCAACATAGTCTGTCGATGCCAACCACCTTTGGTTATGATACTCCCATCAATTTCAAATAGGTCAATCCAGTCCACTAGAATTACATGAGTCACACTCAATGTGAGAATTAAGAGTTGGATAGGGAACACCCCATATTGTTTTGGCAAAGGGTGCATGTATAAGAAAGTAATAGGCATTAGGGCTGACAATGGTTGAGTCCCACTAAAAATGATAGGTAACGTGATCCAAAAATGAGGAGAGGTGGGGGTATATTGACTTTTTATGGCTAAGAATCCCTTGGGTATCCATATGATTCTCATGGGGACATGAGTCTAGACACAAATAGCTTATTCAAATAAATCCTTCTATAAAGATCTAGATCGTACACATAAGGGGGAGGAAATTTTGAAAATCATGGTTGGGCATTGGGTGGAGAATCTTGTAATCACTATATATCCTAAATGGATTAGAATAAATCCAAAAAAATTCTTTAAATTATTATCTCTTATAGATTGGAATCAAGACTTACATATTTGTTTAAGAGAAATATCCCAAGTATGTGTCTAGATCATGTTCATATGATAGGATAAGGGGTTTCACCTTAGGACATGGACATTTAATGATGTGATGGGGAATAATACATCATTGTGAAAGGGTAATTTTCATGCTCTATTAACCTGATGATGAAATGAGAAGCTATGAGACATGCTCCCCCAAGCTATATATATAGGTGAAAGGAAGGGGGTATTATTGTTCTTAAGAAAAATATATGGGCCCAAAATGGGGAATTTGGGCACTAATGTGTATCCTATGATGATAGGAATCAAGACATACATGGTTAGGAAAAATTTATTTGTCCCCTACATGGATCTAAATCTCAATTAGGGGAAGGATCATTCTATTTCTGGAACAGGTTCATAATTGAGAGAACCCATGTCTAAATCTCCTAGATAGATCTAACTCATAAAATTTATTGGGGGAATGCGCACATTTTGATTACTAGAATGGTGGTTGGGTCTATGGTAGAGTACCAAGATGTCCCAAATTATTCCACAGTGGTGGGAATCAAGCTTGTATGTAGTTCTTTGTAATAGTATCCTCCAAATCGACCTAGCTCATTTTTATAGAAGAGGGGTATGTTACTCTTCAAAAGAGAATTCACCCACTATATTTTGAGTGTATGATCTCAAACTATTGATGATAACATTAAGGTGAGGGACTCTTATATTTGGAGAGTATTTCACTTCGGGGAGAATAATTATAGTTCTACGATCAAAAAAGGTTGATAGATTTTGATATAGACTATAGATAGTCAAGTGTTTTCCTTTTATTACATTTAAATATTTCTATATATATTTCCAGGGCTATGTTCTAAGATAGTGTGTAATTCAGATACCCGGTGTTCCTATAATTAATTTTATAAAAATAATAAATATATTTTATATTACAGACACATAATCCTTAAATAAAATAAGATAAATATTAAATAGAAGCTCATATCAGAAATATGAGTCCATGGTTTGATCTAGAACACTCTTTTTAACCTAGGTGTGACATAGAATGGGTCGACATAGGGTGTTTGAACTCCTCACTTGTTGGGGTTGTCTTGGTTGAGGAGACAAGCTATCATCTATGTTCATTGAGCAGTTTGAAATCGTGCAGAGGGTGGGAGAGGTTTCTTACTGCCTTCCCCTACCCCCATAGCTAGAGTGAGTGCACAACGTCTTCCACATGTCATAGACGAGGTAATTCTTGCACGCTTCCATGAACATCATAACTTGTACAACAAGGATGGGGCCACCATTACAAAACACCCAGTGTAAATTTAAGATCTATAGGATAGGACCCCACATGGATGGATCTTCCCCTTTCTTCATGTTTTGTGGTAGCATGGGAATGTCCAAGAGAGTTACTAGGAGAGGGAGAGCCATAAGTGTGCGATTCTGTGGCTTGGTGTGTCAATAATTAATTTAATAAAAATATTAAATATATTTTATATTACGCATTCACGGTTCTTTAAAAATGGAACAAATATTAATCAAAAGATCAGATAAAAAACATGAGACCATGGTTTGATCAAGAATGCATTTTTCCCTAAAAGCAACATAAAATGGGTTGATATGGGGAGTTTGGAATCCTCACTCATTGGAGGTATATTTATAAGATTATTTAATTTATTTAATTCATTCATTCATTAATTTAACCTAAAAAATGTTTTATATTTATACTTCTATTTAAATTATCCAGGGATAGCCAGATAAACCCCTAGAGAATTCCAGAGCTCCTCCTTCCTCCTTCTTTTGAGAATCACCTTGGATGATGATGAAATGTAGGATCAGAGTAGATTGGGACGCTGTGAATGAAACAACTTCCTTCGATCATTGGTGGATGTATTGATCAACGAATAATGACCCAATCTCTACGTAGTACTCAAAAATTTTTACTTTACACCCTTTTTTATTTAATTGAATGAGCATATTGATCCCTTCTATCTATATTCACCAATTATGGCCTAAGAATGCCCCAAAAGACCAGTTTAAATTGATTTACTCAATGTATTTATAACTATGGTTTCACTATTCACAATCGTTATCCAAGAAAACTTTTCCAGCATTGGTAAAACTTTTTTTATGGTTCATGTCTCCCAAATTTTCTTTTTGTTCATCACCAGTAGGACCACGTTGTCCGGATTCGACATTGTTGGGCGGTACCGAGCCCAATAAGGCCCCCTAAATCACAAATGATCAGTGAAAAAGGCTTTGATAGATTAAATAAAGTTATACCTTGGATTATTTTTATACTAGGATGGTCATTTTGGTGATTGGGGAATGAATGATTAATGAAGTAAGGATCAGGGGTGTGCATAACTCAAGATGAAACCAACGAGGACCATAAGAATTCGATTTCCAACAAAAGAATCTAGAAACCATGATCCATTTATATATCCATAAGTTTCGGGTATAGATAGGGATGAAATCGAAGTGTAATGGAAATATTTGAGGTAGAGGAAGAAGATCTAATATTCTATGAAAAACCTAACTATACGACGTGTACATGGATGAACACATGGAATATAGACCCTCAGCGGTGGTGGAATGGGTTTTGGAAATCATAAGGATGGCACATAATGTATCCCTCTTACACTCCACATACCCCTTACCAATATGGGGAACCTGTAACACCCCGACTATTTAAAAGATAAATCTTTTTTTGTTAAGTTATGTGATACACAACACTGAACCCAGACAAATAATGATTATTTAAATATGACCATTTTAACATTTCCATTAAATTTTAGGATATGAGTAGGATTAACTAGTTTATGAAATATTTATATATATATATATATATCCTAAATATATTGATAAATTATTTGTAAGAAATCATACAATTTTTGGAAATGTCATTTCTCTCTTGAAAATATGTTTTCTCAAAAAAATAATTTTTATGAATTTTATTTTCTAGAACATTTATAAATTTTATTTTAAAAAAATAACTCCATTTTTTTATCATCAAGTCAAAATTTTCTTAGGGTGAAATTTTGGGATTTTCTAAAAAATATGGATTTTTCTATGAATAGTGAAAAATATTATTTTTATGTAAAATTGTCATTTCTTTTAATAAATGAATTAATTTAAAAGTTAAAATATTATTTTAATTTGATTTAATGGTAAAATAAGTATCATTTAGATATATTTAGTTCAATTAATTACATTTAAATTGCAATGCCCTGACCCCAGAAGCCCCGAGCTAGGTCATTATTTTAATACATATACCTGATTACAAGGAATCAAATCCTAGGGAACCGATCATGTTAGCTGTCTTAGAAAATAGATTACATACATGAAATTTAAATTATAATTCAAAACATGAAATAAAAAATAGATAATCCTTTTATAATGTCATTATTGTCCTAGATTAACCCTGCATATCAATCACAATACGCATATTAGAAACCCGAGAAAGTAAAACATATGGGGTGAGCTCATATGCTTAGTAAGGGTAAACAATATAGAAAAAACTATCATAAAAAGAATGAAATTTTAAGGCATGGTATAAAACTAAAACATAATCCTTTTATATATAATATTCAGCATAATGTGGAAAGAATAAATCAAATAATTCTATTTAAACATTCACATGGATATTGTACTAGTCGAATAATCACATGTAATATTAATAACTAATCTCATAATGAGGGAATTCATAATTATATAAATCTAAAACTTACTATCGAGACTTCATGCCAAAAATCTAATATTATTAAGGATTTATACTAAGAATCTAATACTTTGAAGGATTCATTCCAAGAATCTAACAAATGGATAAGGCCTCGGTGAAAACCATATATATTTTGTTTCATGAAACCTATCGATGCATCAAGGGTCTATAGAGGGCCTTTCCCATAAATTATTAAATACAATTCATTCCTCATATTAAAAGGGTGAAACATAACCAACATAAAAACTTGTATTATAACCAGTATATGAAATGTTAATACATTAACCATAAACCATGTATGGTATAAAAATTTAACATCCATAGTGAAACATACCATAAAAATTTCAATAAAATGTGGTATATTATATCATAATAAATCCACCTCAATGAAACATGAAATCTAAAAAAGGATGTTGATAGAGATTAAAATAATCTAATAAAAACAATAAAAATATCTTGATAAAAATACCATTTTATGTGAAATCATTTATTTTATTGTTGTGTATTTATAATGGGGTTCACAATTTTAAAATAAAAATTTTTTAGTGAAAATAATCTTCAAGTCTTGTAAAGGAAGCATCGATCATGCCGTATAAGTTAAAAAACAATACTTCCTTATTTTGTTGAAAATGTCATAATGTACCTCATTTGGAAAATGACAGAAAGATACCTTTAAATATATATATATATAAATTCAAACATGGGTAAAAAATGACTTTAAAAAAATTATAAATAGAAATAATATTTTCAAAATACATTTTAAAAAATATATACATGGATGATAAAGATATCCTAGTAGATACTTACATATAAACAACCATAGATAATAATGAGATTTTGAAATTAACCCTTACATAATTCCTTAAAAGATTAATTTTAAAAAAAATCAAGGAACATAAAAATAGACAAAAAAATCATTTATTATCCTTTCATATCCATATTAATAGTTATGTAAAATAAGATCAAGAATATTGAAATGGAAAAAGGATTAATTATTTAAACATTCAAATTATCCCATACAAATTTGAACATTTAAATAATAAGCCTAATATATTAAAATGAATAATTAAATACCATGAATATAAATGTATTCATGATAAGAAATATAATAGTAGTAGTACATACACCATGCACAATAAATATGTAGGGAGCATGGCTCATATCTCACGAAAATTAAAAGTGAGACGGAATTCCCTTTACTATAGATATGATACTTCCTGTATGTGTCCAAAACTTCTATATAATGGTTTTAAACATATTATAAAATTATACCATAACAAAAATAATATTTATGATATCATATATGACTCATTTATGACTTTATATTACCATTTTCTTAACAATTCTAAGTTAAAATAACATTTTGGGTAATAATCGCTTTTTTTATCGTACGTGTTTTTAATTATTATTCTTGATCATATTAATTAGATTATGATTTACTTAATTAAATGATATAAAACATGATTTATATATCATATATATTCAGTATATAAATATATATAATAGATAGATAAATGAAATATAACACACCATTCATGGAGACGGTAGGTTGTACGTACGCATAAACATTGTTTATGTTTCCTTATCATATTGAATAAAGAAAGTAAATGATATATATATAAATATTACTCCATTATAATTATAATTTCATATATTTCATACTTATTCATAATATATTTTTTATAATCATTCTTTAATGGTTAATGTGGAGAATTAATCCCATCACACCGTGGAGATGGTAGGTCATACGTACGCAAGAGTGATGGTATCATTCTGTAATGCTTAAGAGTATGGAGTTTCATGGGATATAAATTATAAATTAACAATATAATTTTATATTTATTATTTAAATCATTTATATTCATTAATATACCCATCTAAATAAAGTAAGGATGAAAAATAATTTACACCATGATGTAGAAAAGGTAATTCGTATGTACACACACATTGTGATAATATTTTTCATAGGCCATGTAAAAGGAGGAATGTAGTTATCAAACAATCCTAAAAAAATATCAGAATATATTATATTCTATATTTTTTTATTTAGTATAAAAACAACTTTTGAAAATGAATTAGAACCATAAAATAACATTGAAATAGTTTGTAAAATAATTACTTATCCTTCGAGTATCTTCTTTTAATTTGCACAAAAAGACTCCTTAGGATGGCTTTATTCCCAAAGTATGACCTCTACGATGATAGAGGGAATTTTTTAGGATAATTATTCAGGGTTTTTTCTATAAAAAGGGCTTTACAGGTGTGAATAAAAGATAAGGATTTGTGCCCTTTTATAAAAGAGGGGAGGGGCACTTTTGGAAACTCCAAACCTATTAATTTAATATAAATAAATTTCTTTTTAAAATAGCTCTAAATAGAGTTATTTCAATAATAAGATGATTATAGGTCTAAATAATCTCAACCATTGATTTTTAGACATGTTTAGGTCACAAAAATTACCTTATCATTTAGCTTTAACCCTTAGTTAAATGGTTTAACTCTTACCATGACTACTTGTCTTTTTACACTATAGGGTTACTATAGTGACTATAAAATTCAAAAAGAACCCCAATTGGATCATTTATGACATGTTTAACACTATAAAAGTTATTTTTATGAACCCAATATTTTTATGAATTCTATATCATTTAATAAAATAGAATTTATTTTAAAATCTCATTTATTTCAATTTTGACACTATTTAATAGATGATTTAGTTTAAAGTCATAACAACTTAATTACTTATAAATATCTAAATTAACTCATCCCTAAAATTTAAATTTATTTGAAGAGTTTCTTTAAAGCATAAAATATTTCAAATTATATTAATTTTAATATTATTAATAACATTTAATTGATTCTTCTTCTAATAAATCAATTATTGTATCATCATTGTGTCACCATTTAATTTAATTATTTACTTCATAAAATTATAAATAAATTACCATTATATATAAAAACATTTTATACTTCTAAATAATATTAATAGTCTACCATATCACCTATATAACCTCATATTAAAAATTATATAGTATTTAAATTTTGAATATGACATTATTAACTATTCTTTAAATAAAATATAATAAAAGTCCTAATCTAACTGAAGTGGCCTAAAAAGATCATAGTTTCAAATTAATCTTTATTTGAGTTTAAAAACACTTATCAAATGAAATAATTAAAATTATTAAGGTAATTTTATATCAATATTATAATATTTTTTTACCTTTAATCACCTTATTTACCATTAACCATGGTAAATAAATAGAAATTTACTAATGTTCCTATTCAACAAAAATTAAGTTTATATTTTAAGATAAAAAATTTCATACTAATTACAACCATTTATGTCCATTTTTTTAAATTCAATTCAATGAAGTGGTAAAATTATATTTAATGTTAATCTGCCGATGTGGCTTAGCATGTGGGTAAAAGGGATGCTCAAAAGCTTAATAAATTTTTATATCAAACTCTATTATAAAAATGATTAAAATTACCTATATTGTATTAATATATGTATTATTTACCAATTTTGACTTTAAAATCAATTTAAAGTAAAATAATTATTAAAATGAAAAAATAGTTTTTTAATCAACAATTCAGTATTTTTCACAATTCATCAAAAATTGAAACTTTTCAGAAAATTACCAAAATTTCACCATAAGATAATTTATATAATTAGAATTCAAAATGAAGTCTATTTATAAAAATAAAATTTATAAATTTAATAATGTGGTTTATACTATTCATAATCTCTTTTTAAAAGGATAGTTTGATAGATCATAGTGTGCTCGAACTCAGTGTTGTGTGCAGCACAAGCTATTGTATTATTTAAAAATAAACATACTATGAAATATTGGGTTGTTAAATTCTCCCATACTTCAATAAATTTCATCCTAAAAATTTTTAATTTTTGGTTTGGTAACTAAGGTTTTACTTTTTAATATTCCTTTATTATAATACCACATCAGAACAAGGGTCGATAAAACTTCCACTTTAAAATATAGAAAGGGAAGTATGAAGGATACCAGAGATAACTCATACAAGGGTTCCATATAGAAAAACATAGACTTGAAATAAGAATCTAACCATCATTTTCTGATGGATAGTGATAGAGAACATGATGAGGATAAAGTTAACAATCAAAAACCTCTAAATATTCAATGATCTAAGGGATCATTTGATACAACATAAAAAGTATTATGATATTAATTTTTATTACAAGATTATTTCCATAAAGTTTAATAAAATTTTACCATTCACTTAAGAAATTAATTGATTTCATTCCATTTAATAAGATTAATCTCATCCTTTGGTTGTGTTTCGATCTATTTTCACTTCATCCCTTACACTCGGAAATGAAAGTTCAAAATCAATTTTTCATGCCTGAAGCACTTTTGATAAATCATAAGGCCCAAAATTATTTCCTTAATCATATAAATAGTTATTAAAACCAAAAAGGTTAGCCCAAAGTTCTAATAGATCATAATTTCACCTCAAATAATAATATCCAATGTTCAACTTACTCCATTCCAACCTTAAGACTTATCCAAAATACTTCTGTCCAAATTAGCAGTCTAAAAAGGTCTCTAATTTTTCAAAATCAATCATAACATCAGATTCCTCAAACAACATAATGTAGCTCTTATTGACACATACCAAATATTTAATCAGCTTAAAAACCTTAATGAAACCCTTCATTCCTCTGAATCCTTAAAGAATAATTACTGTAGTACAATCCCTAAATATCATATTAGTCTTATAATACAATTACTGAATCCAAAAACACAAATACATTAATTATTCCAATTAGACCGTAGTAACAACATAATATTTACTTTGATCTATTTTCTTCTTCTAATCTATATTTCTTTGATGCTTTTGAAAATAATTTTCATAATGTCCCATCTTTTTATAATGGAAATATTCCACAATGGATAATTCTTTTTTTCCTTGAAATTATGAGCATGGTGGAATTTTTTTCTACACTTAAAACAAACTCATTTTCCTTTTCAGTAGGCACCAAGGTGTTTCCTTCAACAATTGTCACATGTGGAAGAATCCTTCTTTCCCTTCTCCCCATTATCTGTCTCTTGCTTCATTATTCTCTTCTTCTCTTACTTTCCATTAATGTCATAAGACTTTGAAAATTATTTATTTGTCTTGATAGAAAATGAGACTATATCTTCGTATGATGAGAATGTTTGCGAGACCAAATCCGTTCAGAGAAATAGTTTTTACCCATAAAAGAAATGATCAATCATACTCCATGTGTTACGTGTATAGTCTATATAATCCCTTTATAACCTTGTAAATTTAGCTTCAAACTTTGAAACATTCTTATCCTCCTTCTGCCTCAAACTCAGAAATTGCATCTCTATATCCTCTCACTGATCACGATGAAAGTTTTTTATAGTAATAGTTATTTAAATTCCCTCTATTCCATATTTTATACTTATTCATCCTACTTAATGTTTTAAATTAATGACCACCATTGATGTGCATCTCCTAATAGATGATAACCTTCGGTAAAAACTTTTTCCCTTTCATTACTCCCCAAAGAAAGAATTATTTTTTCGAAGGAACTTGTCCATTTTCCATCTAAAAAATGATTTGTAGTCCCATTGAATGTTGGGTTGTTATCTCATGAAGTATTCTAACAATGATCCTCTGTGTTATATATTAGGATGCTTCACACAGGTAAGGTTATTATTCATGACTTGAGTCAGTTGTCCCAGTATAGTTAAAAGTTGTTCAGGACCAGTTACAGCTCCTACACCAACATCATTATCTTTCATATGAGGGAAATCCCTACATGGATTACGTGCGTTGATATGATTTCCATTTCTTCAACTATGATTCATTTATAAAAATGTTACATTCCCTAGATTAGGTTAGGAATCATAATTTTTAATTTTAAAATACGTAATATAAATTATAAAAAATATGCATATCTTATCTCATAATAATAAACATGATTTCTTCAGGGAAATATTAAATTTTAAATCCTTCATAATGGTTCTCCAAGAAAATTTGAAATATCCTAAGAATATCCCCGAGGAGTGTCAAACCAGGTGTATAGTAAGGCCCTTTTTCATGTATTAGGTCACCCCAAGTCGAGCCCAGAACACCTTGTCAGAGTAACTATTCCTAGGTACATTTGTTCCAGAACCACGTCAACTTGTAGTGTCTAGATAGGGATGTATTTTCTAGGAATTTCCACATGATCTCTATAATACCAAAATTATAGTACGTTCTTCTAAAATTATCCTCAAATTTTATCTTAAGGTTATGTTTCAATGGACTAGACCCTCCTGGTCCATCCCTTTTCCAAATTTCTTTTGTTTGGAACACCTTTGACCCATCAGGTCTGGATTGTAAGGGTGGCTTCTCGGTGGCAGGATGCTATCGTGGTGTCAACCATCAGTGACATGGATCGGTGTGTCACTGATAGGTTCCAGAGGGGCTTGTCGGGATTTTCTTCCCCATTTTTTCCCGTAACGCCACTTTTAAGTCATTTTAGCTTTTTTAAAGTGTCTTAAGGACGTTTTAATCCCCATAAACAATGTATTAAATTCCTAAGAGTGGGGAAACCCTCAACGTACCCCGACTGTGTGTCTGCGTAATGCATTTTCCTCTATTTAAATAAAATCTTTTAACGCACAGTTGTTACTTCCACCACCCCAATGATAATTATTAAATAACAATAATTTCCATCATGTGTAACCGTCTAACCATGAGTTGAAACCACGATCGGCCTTTAAAGCCGCTCAAGATCTTGGTTTTCCTTAACACCCAGATCTCATATTTATATCGCACTGGAATTCTTTATTTATTTTTCTTTGTTGTTTTCTTTCTTTACTAGGTGAATTTGGAGTCCCTTTCTTGAGGCGATTGGTGCGCCTATGTTGTAGCCTTTCCTACACATTCTGGGAGTCCCCGAAGTTACTCCCCTGAAAGTCACACATCCCCGGTTCTTATCATGCAGAGAGAAATGTTGATATTTGATCATCCAAGTAGGGTTTCCCTTCATCTCTCTTTACTGTGTATCATGCGGTTCTAGTATACAATTGTTTCTACCGAGATATATGAAACCAAACCTTAATGAAGATAATAAACAACCTTTTAAATAAAAAATGGGGTGTGCTCGATGTTTCTGCTGTAATCTTTATCCTTGATTATGTGTTGTGAATTTTATGGGATTATGTATGATGAAAATCATGGACGTTGGTGGTCATTTCTTGTACACTAATGAACCTCTATTTTTCTGGATATTTATGTGATTGAATAGGTGTAACATGGAAACTAGTTAATCATGTAAACTCAGTTGATTAAATATATTCCTAGTGAATAATAATCCTTCTGTGATCACCCCGATTAACCAAAAAGAAAGATGGAACTAAATGAATGGGATATTCAAACTTGAAAACTCCCATGCTCTATTCCGGTGATGTTGATTGTTAATGCATGGGAAGTGACGTGAATGGGGTTGGGATCCTCTCTTGTGGTGTAGTTGTTTGATTTTGTATCTGAGGCTATGTGGGACTGTATGGTGGGGCTTGGTTTGGTTCCATTACTTTGAGGGATCTCCCAGATCTTTTTTTATGTGACTCTATAAGAGAATCGGGTGTGAATGCTTAAATTGTTGTTTGGTTGTTTTCATTTCTGTGGCTTGTGTCTTTGTTAGGCTGCTTTTGGACCCCTAGGTTCGGATGAGTGCGTGTTACCTATTTTTATAATGTAGTTATTATGTTTCTTATTTGATCCCCACCCAAGTTGAGTACTTTTTACCGAACACCCCCATTCACGGGGGAGGGTGTTTTATCCGACACTCCTATGAGTGACTGGTTATTATCTCCTTTTATGCTCCCTTTCTCGAGTATCCCAAGATCCTTTGGTTAGGCTGTGATGGCCTGAGCGCCATTATAGCCCAAGATTCTTCAGGAAGGGTAGTTTTGGTGGTTGGCCCAGGTGTGTACAGGCATACTGTTTCCCAAGTATCTTTGGGATGAGGCCCAGGTGTCTTCGGGCGTGGTGGTAGTTGTTCTAGCCTACGTTTTTGCAGGCGTGGTTATGTGTGGTTTTTTTGGCCCATGTGTTTGCGGGCAGGATTTGTGGTTGTGGCCCAGGTGTTTGTGGGTGGGATGTGTGGTTATAACCCAAGTGTTTACGGGCAGGGTATGGTAGTGAGACTGCGGTGAGAATGACGGGAGAGGTCCTATGCATAGGATGTCTTCAATAACCAGCGGGAAAGTGGTGCGGGGTACCCCAAAATATCGATGTGTTATTACTATAACATTACTTGACTTGTGTTATTTGGGTAGTGTGCCTTGGTGAGGTTTGGGTGGACTGTTTTTTCTTGCTGGGTGTTTGGGTTAACTCCTTTTCTCACGGGGCATTAGAATTCCTCCCCACTTGTTCATGAGAGATTTTGGTTTTCCCTACTGAGTATACGTGTATGCTCACCCTACGTATATAAACCTACTTTCAGGTTTCCCAAAGGACTTCAGGGATCATGCGGGACCGTACTAGTTCATACATTGGGACAGTTTTTGTTTCTATTTTCTTTTCTTCGATACTTTACTTTGGGGTTTCCTCGTACTTTTTTAGCATTTACTTTTGTACATGCATATGGGAATGGTTCGTTTTTTGTTTAACATTTACCTCTAGTTTTGTTTTTGTTGGGATTTACTATCTTATCTCTTGATCCCACTTAATAAAAAGGGTAATGACTTCCATCATTAACTCTCCTTCAACATGAAGAAGGAAGGGTCTAGCAATCTGTTGTCCCTTCTCTCATCTTGGTGAAGGAGGGTCGTGACAGAATGGTATCAGAGGCAATGGTTGAGATATAGGATTAATCTCAGGGTTAGGGATAGTGATGATTTCATGGGATGGTAGGGAAATAGTGTTAGGAAATCTTGGTGTGTGAAATAGGCCAGGGAAGATTAGCTAGGAAATGGGATTTTAGGGCCCCCCATGATCCGATGCAAGGACTCTGGTCCTACCGAACAACCAAGTGAGGCTACACTGATAATAGGGTAGAGACCCTAGGAAAGTTACATGCATCATAATGACTTGTGTTCTTGTGTATCATGGGTATTTTGGGGATTTAAAATGAATAAGAAGTTGAGGAAAATTTAAAAGTAATCTTCTACACTACTCGGGCTTAGGTATTCCTTGTTTACCTTGAAGATATGGCACCTAGACGATGACCATGAGTAGTGTGGGAGATCGAGGCCCAAGAGGCTATTTTGGGTGATCAGTAGAGGGCTGACTGAGAGGAGGAGGATGATCAGTGGTAGAGGATGCTTCATGCCTTTCACCGGTAGACCCTTGGGAAGTACGAGGGTAGCATCTCAGACATGGATATAGAGAGCTGTCTTGAGGAACTGGTGATAGCTTTCAGCTTGATTCAGTCTCCTACTGAGTACTGGGTTCCTCTGGCTGTAAGCCAGATGTGGGGAGCAATGCATCAGTCATAGATGCTCTATCTTGGGGAGAAGATAGAGGATGATGTTTCGTGGACTGACATTGAGAAGGAGTTTCGGGCGGAATTCCTCTCTTCCACGATGAAGGATGAGAAGAGGTAGTAGATAATCTCCCTCCAGTAGAGGATCATGGTAGGGAGGGAGTTGTAGATCAAGTTCAAGGATCTCCTTCATTTTTCTTTGGAAATTTTTTCGGATGAGGAGTCTCGGGCGAGACTTTTAGAGGAGTCACTTTGACCTTCTCTTCAGTATGTTTTACTCCCTTCACCCTTAAGATGTACATGGAGGTCCAGAAGAAGGCTTAAGTGGTATAAAGGATCAACACACTAGGAGGTGTGTTTTGATAGGGGAGCCAATGGAGCTTGTCAAAGGGGAATGTCGTCAGCAGAAGGCCTCCAGCATCAGGGCCTTCCAAGTATCAACCAGTGGGGAGTTGTCCCAAACAGTTCTAGTTCTGATCCCCTGGTCCTCATCCCATCCTTGAGGACCCATGAACGAGATGCTTCATCTATGGTAGCCTTGCTAACCTTCAGAATCACTACCTGGACTGGGCATAGTATAGTGGGGGTGGTTAGGTTCAGCGCCCACCTCAGTTGCAGCAGCTTCCGGCCAACCCCTTTCAGCAGCAGCAGCAGCTGGGACAGTGAGCTCCCACTCCTCCGAGGGAAGATGTTATAGGAGGAGGCCTGAATCTGGGTGCTCCTCTGGGACCTCAACCAAGGTGTGGTTAGGGAGGCATCCGAGAGCAGAGGGGCAGAGGATTTGGGAGTGGGCAGTTTCACACCGCAGAGGTATCAGTTCCAGCAGGTCTGGAAGTCGTCCGAGGTATGATCAACCTGTTTAGTACTCTTGTATATGCCTTATTTGATACAGGAGCTTCACAATCTTTTTTTGAACCCAATCTGGACCATTCTCTGGGTTTAGACAATGAGAGACTTTCCAGTACCCTTGGTTTTGAGTACACCAATTGGAGATCAGACTAAATTATTTTAAGTTTTCTGAGGGTGTAGAATGATGATAGGGCCACATCAGTCTAGCATGGATCTTCTAATATTGCAGATACAGCCATATGATGTCATCCTAGGCATCGACTGGTTGTTTCCCATGCATGCTGTTATCAACTATTTCTAGAGAAGAGTCATGTTCTCCGATGAGGATGGCCAGCGTGTGGCTTTTGTTGGCGAACAGAGTTTCTAGGTGGGGAAACACCGTGTAGAGCCTCTTCTTTCTATGTAGGTCGATCTTTCAGTAGAATCAGTGGATGCTGAGATGATGGATGTCCCGAGAGTTGTTAGATAGTTTCTGGACATTTTTTCTAAAAAGGTTTCAACTCTACCCCCTCGATGTGACATTGAGTTTGGGGTAGACTTACAACCCGGTGCCCGTCCAATTTCCATGGCTCCTTATCAGATGGCACC
Organism: Viscum album; assembly: GCA_963277665.1. Taxonomy (NCBI): domain Eukaryota; kingdom Viridiplantae; phylum Streptophyta; class Magnoliopsida; order Santalales; family Viscaceae; genus Viscum; species Viscum album. Next base: position 926,406,313 of record OY728130.1, read on the forward strand.
TTCTGATTGTTGGGAGTTGCGGTTTCAGATTGATGATCTGATGAAGATGGGTATTGTCCGACCCAGCGTGTCACCATGGGGTGCTCTGGTAATGTTCACTAAGAAGGCATATGGTGGTCTCAGGCTGTACATAGACTACCAGAGACTGAATCAGGTAATGGTCAAGAACTGTTACCCTCTCCTAAGGATAGACTTTCTCTTTGACCAGCTGAGGGGATAAGGTTGGTTCTCTAATATTGATCTTTGGTCTGGGTTTCACCAGTTAAGGGTGAAGGATAGTGATATTCCCAAGACTGCTTTCAGGTGTAGCTTTAGGCACTTTGAGTTTGTAGCCATGTCGTTCATTGTTACGAATTCAGATGATGTGTTCATGGGGCTCATGAACTCTATTTTTTGTGAGTTTCTATATCGGTTCATAATTGTGTTGATCGATGAAATTTTGATCTACTCAAGATCAGAGGAGGAACATACTAAGCACCTCAAGATGGTCTGGGAAATCTTTCGACATCACTAGCTCTATAGGAAATTATCCAAGTGTAATTTCATGACATGAGAAGTGAATTTCCTTGGACATGTGGTGTCTCAGCAAGGGGTAGTGGTTGATCCGTCAAAGTTTTAGGCGGTTGTTTCTTGGGAAGCACCCAAGAATGTGATGGAGGTTCATAGTTTTCTAGGTCTGGTAGGCTATTATCGGAGGTTCTTACCCGACTTTTCTCGAATTTCAGCTCCTCTAATAGCCTTGACCAGAAAGGACCAGGCCTTCATGTGGAGTGATCAGTTCCAGGAAGCCTTCATTTATCTAGAGGGGAAGTTGGTTAGTGCCCCATTTCTATGGTTACCAGAAGAAGGGCTATTGTTTGAGGTGTTTTTTGATGCTTTTGGACTTGGCCTGCGGTGTGTGCTGATGCAGCAGTGGGGAGTGATATCTTATGGGTCTAGGAAGTCATGTCCTCATGAGCGTAACTACACCACCCATGATCTATATCTTGCATAAGTAGTGTTCACATTAAATTTATGGTGGAATTACCTCATTGGGGAGCACTTTGTGGTATTCACGGACCACAAGAGTTTCAGGCATATCTTTATCCAGTAGGACCTGAAATTGCGACAACGAAAGTGGGTGGAGTTTCTTCATGACTACAACTTCGAGATCTCTTACACTGAAGGTAAGGGGAACATTATGGATGATTCTTTGAGCAGGAAGTCATGGAGGTGAACCATTCAGAAATCTGTGGATGTTTGGAAGGAAATAGAGGAGTTAGTTGCCCAACACCTGGATATAAGGAAGGATTGTGGTAGAGGTTGTCTATTTCAGATGATAGTGAAGTCCTCTATACTAAATTAGGTGGAGGATTCTCAGTGGGGAGACATAGAGATTGAAGTGATACACGATCTGGTTAACCAAGGCAATGCTCCAGAAGGGTGGTTGGAGGATGGTCAGAATCGGATGCTTTTCTGAGGGAAGTTTTTTGTCCCAGAGATGGTGTGCGAGGGAGTTCTCTGTGAGTTCCATAACTCACTATTAGCGTTACACCCTGAATTTTAAAAGATGTACTGAGTCCTGAGGGAATAGTTTTGGTGGCCTAAGGTGAAATGGGAAGTGGCGGAGTTTGTGGCAAGGTGACTTCTGTGTCAGCAGGTGAAGGATGAACACCACGTCCCATGAGGCTTTTGCAGCCTTTAGAAATCCTTGAGTGGAAGTGGGAGGAAATATCAATGGATTTCGTCATAGGAATACCTTGGGTTCAAGGAGGCTGGGATACTATCTGGGTAGTGGTAGACCAGCTGACGAAATCATCTCACTTTCTGGCAATCAAGGATTCGAGTGCGGTGGATGCCTTAGAACAGAGATATGTGGATGAGGTGGTGTGGTTACATGGAGTTCTGAGGTCCATTGTCTCAAATAGGGATTCATGGTTTACCTCACGAGTCTGGAGTGGATTTCATCATGCTTTAGGCACCCAGAAACATCTTAGCACTGCTTTCCACCCCCAGACAGACAGGAATATAGAGCGAACCATCCAGAGATTTGAGGATATGCTGCGAGCATGTGTTTTGGACTTCAGGGGATTTGGGGAACAAAATTTTTCCTTATTAGAGTTTTCCTACAATAATATCAATCACTCTACTATTGGCATGGAACGATTTGAATCCTTGTACGGAAGGTCATGTCGTTCGCCTGTGTGCTGGACCGAGGTTGGGGAGGCAGGTGTTCTTGTCCCAAAAGTAGTGTAGAGCTCAACAAATAAGGTTTAGATTGTGCATGAGAGTATGAAGGAATCCCAGGACCGGCAGAAGTCATGTGCCGATTGTAGGAGGAGGCCCTTGGATTTTGAGGTTGGAAACCATGTTTTCTTCAAGGTTTCCCATTGACGTGGGCAGCGAAGGTTTGGAAAAGGGAGAAATCTATCTCTTAGGTTCATCGGGCTCTTTGAAGTGTTGGGGAAAGTCGGTGAGGTGGCATATCAGCTGGAATTTCCACCTCAGATGGAAAGGATCCACGATGTTTTCTACATCTCCCATCTTCGTCAATATCTACATGATGACTCCCATGTCATAGACCAGGGAGAGTTGGATATAGGGTACGAAGCTACATTTGTGGAGAGACCGGTGATGATCGAGGATCGGAAGGAGAAAGTGCTTCATGGATGAACCATCCATTTGGTTCGTGTGTTATGGAGGCACGGTGGCCTCAAAGAGAGTACCTGGGGACGGGAGGCACAGATGCGCGCCCAGTACCCAGAGCTATTTTGAGTTTTGTTCTGTTTTTTTTATACTTGTTTGTGATGTAATGCTAACCTTGTTGGTTTATGAGATGTAGTGTTTCCTAACCTTGTGAATGTTTATGAAAAGTCATGATATGTGGGTAAGGAAGGACATGATCTCTAATCAAGACGCATTAAGGTGGATGTAATTAAACCTGTGCGGGAAAGTTAGTGCCACAAAAATCTATAGTATCTTGACATGGAGGAAGGAACTTTTGGATTTGTGTGTCAGTACAATGTGATCCTTGGTTTTGGCATGTCTGTTTTGGGTGGTATATCCCCGAGAGGTATCTTTCAAGGTGGTTGTTTTGACCCCTCTATTCTCTTCGAGTCTAGCTTTGATTCTCAGGGACGATAATAGTTTGAGAGGTATCTAATGTAATGGCCCAGACCCTCCCAGTCCATCCCTTTTCCAAATTTCTGGTGTTTGGCACACCCTGGACCCATCAGGTCAGGATCGTAAGGATAGTGTCTCGGTGGTAGTATGCCATCGCAATGTCAACCATCGGTGACACGGATCGGTGTGTCACAGATCGGTGCCAGAGGGTCCTGTGGGGATTTTCTTCCCCAGTTGTTCCCATAATTCCACTTTTAAGTCATTTTAACCTTTTAAAAGTGGATCAAGGCGTTTTTATCCCCATAAATGATGTTTTAAATTCCTAAGAGTTGGGAGACCCTCAACGAACCCCGACTGTTTGTCCATGTAACGCATTTTCCTCTATTTAAATAAAATATTTTAATGCACAGTTGTTACTGCCACCTCCCCAATGATAATTATAAAATAACAATAATTTCCATCATGTGTAACTATCTAACTGTGAGGTGAAACCACGATCAGACTTTAAAGCCTCTCATGATCTTGATTTTCCATAATGCCTAGATCTCATCTTTCTATCGCACTAGAATTCCTTCTTTCTTTTTCTTGGATGGTTTCTTTCTTCCCTTTGTGTGTTTGGAGTCCCTTTCCTGAGGATAGTGGTTCACCTATGATGTATCCTTTCCAACTCATTCTGGGATTCACCGAAGTTACTCCCCTATAAGTCACGCATCCACGGTTCTTGGTGCACGTAGATAAACGTCGATCTTTGATCATCCAAGTAGGGTATCCCTTCGTCTCTCTTTGCTATGTATCATGTGGGGTGGGTATGATATTATTTCTATGGATATGGATGAAACTAAACCTTAATGAAGACAATATATGGACTTTTAAAGAATAAAGGGTGTGTGCTCGATGTTTCTATTCTACTCTTTATCCATGACTATGTGTTGTTAATTGTACAGGCTTGTGTCCGCTGAAAATCAAGGTCGTTGGTGGTATTTTCCTGTGCACTAATGAACCTATGTTTTTTTTGGATATTTATGTGATTTAATGGGCATAATATGGAAACTGGTTAATCATCTAAAATCGCTTGATTGAATGGATGCTCAATGAATAAGAATCCTTGTGTGATCACCCTGCTTAACCAAATGGAAAGAAGAAACTGAATGAATGGCATATTCAAACTTGAAAACTCCCTTGCTCTATTCTGGTGATGTCAATGGTTGATGCTTGTGATGTGACGTGAATGGGGATGGGATCCTCTATTGTGGTGTATTTGTTGGATTTTGGATCTGAGGCCGTGTGGGGATGTATGGTGGGGCATGGTTTGGTTTCAGTACATTGAGGGATCTCACGGATCCCTTTTGTGGTTGTGAGTCTACAAGAGAACCCGATGTGAATGCTTAAATTGTTGTTTGGCTATTTTCCTTTCTTTGGATTGTGGTTATGCCTGTTAGTTTCCCAGTTGTGCATAATTTAATTAAATGGAATCACTTGAATGTGAAAACAAGAATGGGCTCAATGGGGAATTGTATTCCAGAAATGAGTTGTGACGTGGTTGTGGGTATGGTATTTCTTATGAATGAATAGTAATTAGGGTGTTTGTGTCAGGCTAGTTTTGGACACCTAGGATAGGATGAGTTCTTGTTACCTATATGTATAATTTAGTTCTTATGTTTCTTATTCGCGCCCCACCCAAGTTGAGTACTTTGTACCGAACACCCCCATTCATAAGAAGGGTGTTTTTCCCAACACTCCTATGAGTGGATGGTTATTAGCTCCTTTTCTGCTCCCTTTGTCGAGTAGCCCAAGATCTTTCGGGAAGGTTGTGACAACCTGAGGTCTAGTATAGCCCAAGATTCTTTGGGAAGGGTAGTTGTGGTGGTTGGACTGGGTTTGCGCGGGTAGATTGTTTTCCAAGTATCTTTGAGATGAGGCCCAGGTGTCATCGAGCATGGCGGTAGTTGTTCTGGACCAGGTGTTTGAGGGCATGGTTTGTTGAGTCAATAAGGTTTTTCTTATGACTTTTACATTCCTTCTTGTTTTGAAAATCACAAACACCTTATCTTTAAGAAAATCTCTTTTATAAGAAAAATTTCTTTTATAAGGAAATTTGCTTTTATAAGAAAAATTGCTTTTATAAGGAAAATCACTTTTGTAAGAAAAATTATTCTTATCATATTTTCATTCATATTTTTTCCTAAGTATAAAATTCGGATTCATTTCTGTTTTCTCGGATTTGTTTGAAACTTTGATATAAAGTATTCTGTTTTAGGATCCGAATTCTGAATAAGAACTGTAAGGAAGTTTCACTCTGAATTCCAGATGAGAACTGTAATAAAGTATCATTCTGAATTCTGGATACGAACTCTGACTAAGTCCTATTCCAGATTCAGGATACGAATTCTTATGAAGTTCGACATTAAATTCTCATTACGAATTCTAATGACGAATTCTCATTACGAATTCTGATAATGAATTTTCATTAAGATTTATGATGACGAATTCTCATTACGAATTCTGATGATGAATTCTCATTCCAAATTCTGGATACGAATTCTCATTACGAATTCTTAAGATGAAATCTCATTACGAATTCTGATGATGAATTCCCATTACGAATTCTGATGAGGAACTCTCACTATGAATTCTGATGATGAATTCTCATTCCGAATTCTCATTCCGAGTTCATCTATTAAACAAAAACTGATCATCTTTGTTCTATACACTCTGAATTTATTCAGACTCCGAATTTTTCACTCTGAACTTCCATTTTTCTTATGCCTTTATATTTTGTCTACTCTTTATTATTTTCCTTTCACTCCGAACCTTCACTCCGAATCTTTTGAGTTATATTTTAAACGGTGTCGTACATTCTGTTACATTGTTTTGTTATAAAACGATGTTTTCTATTATGTTATAAACTAACCGTTGACTAAGTGACACGTGTACAGGTCCCTCCATTTTTTAAGGAAAATATGACCGTTGGGAAGGAGGCCAACCTTACCTATAAATAGGAGCTCATTTGAAAGAGCTCACAACTAATGGATGGATGAACAACTTGATTATTTTGCATACATGCTGTTGAAGTGATTTCTAGAGAGAGAGGCTCTTATTAACTCTCAACGCTTCGTGCGACTCTGAATGTTGGTGATTACATTCGAGGACTTCCAGGGATAGGAAGATAGAGGTGCCGACTACCTTGAAGTTCGAGGTCTTCCTTTCTGAGGAAGATAGAGGTTGCCAACTACCTTGAAGTTGAGGGCTTGCGGGGATAGCAAGACAGAGACACTCTGATCTTCGTATCGAGGGCTTACCCTGGTGTGGGTAAGACAGACTTGCTTGAAAGTATAAATCAAGGGACCTTTATCCAAGGTTGTTGGATACCCTTATCTTTGGGTTAAAAGACTTATATCTTGTTACTTGTAGTTCTACTACTTGGTTATTTTTACTGCATTTTGTATTATAAGGAAAGTATAACTTTCTTATACTTCTTTACTTGTACTCTGTTTCATTTAGATTCTATATGCTTTAAGGTAGAATCTCGTATTGTAATCTTTTATTAAGTTTCAATTTCCGGAACCATATTTTTGGAACCTACATTCAGAATCTATTTCCAAGTTTTCATTTGGTATTAGAGGTGTTGTGAATTTGCTTAAGTTTAACTTTGTTAAACTTAGCCCTTTCCTTTACTCAAGGAAAACATAGTTATTTGTAACTAACTTTAAATGATTCAAAGGAATTTTTAAAGTATACAATTCACCCCCCCCCCCTCTTGTATATTGAGCATCTACATCACTATTTCGATCCTACAATTGGTATCAGAACAGGTCTCTAAAATACTTGTACTTACGAATAAGTTTTTCTTGCTCACTTTATCATTCCAAAATTTTCCATTCCGAACTTTTCCATTCCGAACTTTGTTATTACGAATCTTTTCTACTAAAAAGTTCGTGTTCTGATGGTTATTATAAGTATGGCAGGAATTAATGTTGGTTCAATTTATAATCTAAATCCTACAAGACCACCAATCTTTGATGGTAATGATTATGAGTACTGGAGAGATCGAATGAAAACTTTTGTTATCAATACTGGAGTGGACAATTTTGTTACTCTTACTAGTGATTATAAAATTCCTGAATAGAAGCTAGAACTTTTACTAACCAGGAAAAGCAAGAATATCAGCTCAACTATAAGGTACACAATACTTTACTTTTTTCAATGACCAGAAATATATATAGCCAAATTTCTTCTTGTGAAGCAACTAACTGTATCTGGAAGAAGTTAGAGGTTACACACTTTGGAACTTCAAAGGTGATTGAGACTAGGCGAGCTATGCTCAGAGCTAAATATCATGGCTTCAACTTTCCTTATGGATAACCAATCTGTAAAGTTCAACAGAGATTTATGACTATCGTAAACAGCCTACAGTCTATGGGAGAGAAAGGTTTAGATGATATAGCTCTTGTGGATAAGATAACTGATATCATTCCTAATGAGTGGGAGTCAAAAAGAACTGCTATAGATGAGAATAGGAAAGTCACTCAAATTTCTCTTGATGAGCTTTTTGGAACTCTTCTCCAACATGAAACCAGAATGAAGAGAGATGTTAACAACATCAAAAAGAAAAATGGAAATGGTATTGTTGCTTTCACAACAACAACAAATCATATGAAAGCTAAGACTCCTGAGAGAGTAACCAGATCTAAGTCTAAGAAGATGGTAATTCAGTCAGATTCTAGTGATAGTGAAATATCAAAAAATGAATTAGCAAATCTTTCTCGAAGGATGAACAAGATAGCTGGCCAGAGAAATTTCCAATCCAAGTATAAGAAAAAGGAAAGGAAAGATAAGAAAGATGGATAAGTTACTTGTTATGAATGCAAGAGAGCTGGACATATAAGACCAGATTGCCCTATGCTCAAAAAGAAAGAAAGGAATGAAAGACATTCAGATATGAACAGAAATAAGTATTATAAAGAAAAATCTAAGAAAGTTCTGAAAGCTAATGACACCTGGAGTGCCAGTGGTGGTGACTCTTCAGATGAATCTTCTGATTATGAATCTTCAGGACAGAAGAATCTTGGTCTTATAGCCATATTACCTATTGATAATCATTATTTTATGGCTAGGGTACAAAATGCTGAACCATTGACCAATGTTTCTTTAAATTCTAATAATATTAAGTATTATAACTCTTTTGATGAAGAATCCTCTTCTGATGAAGAAAATACTTTACCTACTTATGAAGAAGTCTCTAGGTTTGGTGAACTTCTTGAGATTGAGAATTCCAAACTCAATAAGAAACTTGATAAGGAAAACTCTAGGAATTCTATTCTTACAAAAGAGATATCAGATATTTCTAAAGATCTTAATAAGAAAAATGCTGATTTTTAAAGTATTTCAAAAAATCTTTAGGAAGTAAGTTCTGAGAAGAATAAACATTCTAAAGAATTAGAAAATGTAATTTCTAATTAAAATTTTTTTGAACCTAGTTCTAGTTCTAAAACTAATGATTTTGAGGATAAAAACTTGGTTATAAAACTCAAGTCTGAAATTTTTTCCTTAAAGAAGTGTTTATCAAACTTTTCCCATGGTAAGGAAAATTTTGATAAAATGTATTCCCAAATACGACCTTTAAGAAATAAATCTGGATTTGGTTATACCCATGCAAAACCAATTTTTAGTAACAATTATTTTGTTTCTCAAAGTTCCCCATTTTGTACCAAGTGTCAATGTGGTGGTCACTGGGCAAATAATTGTTCCTTAAACAAAACCCAATCTCTAGGATTTCACAAAGCTTAATTTTCTAAGAAGATGTGGGTACCTAAAATTTTATTTTCTGGAAATCTTGGATCCAAACAAGTTTGGATTCCGAAAGTCTAATTTTCTTCTTGATTTTAGGAAAATAAAGAGAGTACCAGCAACAATACATGGTATATGGATAGTGGATGTTCCCAGCACATGACTGGTAACAAAAGCTATTTTGAAAAGATTATCAAAACGAAAGGAGGAAAGGTAACTTTCGGAGATAATGCTAAGGGTGAGATTGTTGGTATTGGTAATATTGTTTTTCTTGGTAAAACTTTGATTTCAAATGTTCTTTTTGTTAAGGGTCTTAAGAACAACCTTATTAGCATAAGTCAGTTATGTGATGAAGGTTACCTTGTGAATTTTAGGAATGATAAGTGCTTAGTTCACAATTCCAAGGAAGAATTTATTCTCTCAGCCAATAGGCAAGAGGATGTTTATACCTTAAACTTAGAAGATCTTAGAATCCAAGATTTACCTTGCCTTAGTGCAATGGAAGATCATTCCTGGCTATGGCATAGAATACTAGGTCATTGTAACCTTAGGAACCTATATAAACTCTCTAAGAAGAAACTAGTTAAGGATCTACCGGAGCTTAGATTTGATTCTTCTAAAGTTTGTGATCCTTGTCAATATAGTAAGCAACATAAATCTAGTTTTAAATCAATCGGTGAAGTCTCAACAACCGATGCATTACAGTTAGTGCACATGGATCTTTTTGGTCCAACACAAACTGGAAGTATTGGAGGTAAATACTATGTGTTTGTTCTAGTTGATGATTACACTATATTTACTTGGGTTTATTTTCTAGCAAAGAAATCTGATGCTTTTTCTTATTTCAAAAGTTTTAGTTCTCAAGTTAAAAATGATAAAAACCTTCCATTGAAAACTATTCATAGTGATCATGGAGGAGAATTTCAAAATTCTGATTTTGAAACTTTTTGTAGTAAAAAAGGTATTACTCACACTTTTTCAGCACCTAGAACTCCTCAACAAAATGGTGTAGTTGAAAGAAGAAATATAATTCTTCAAGAGATAACTAGAACCATGTTGAGTGAATATTCTATAGCTAGACATTTCTGGGATGAAGCTGTAAGTACTGCTTACTATACTATAAATCGAGTTTTGATTAGACATTTTCTGAATAAAACTCCTTATGAGTTATGGAATGGTAGAAAACCAAGACTATCCTACTTCAAGGTTTTTGGTTGCAAAGTATTCATTTTGAATACTAAAGATAACTTACATAAATTCGTACCAAAATCTGATGAAGGAATTTTCTTAGGTTATTCCACAACATCTAAGACTTATAGAGTTTTTAATAAAAACACTTGTACTGTTGAAGAAACAGTACATGTAAAATTTGATGAGTCAGATCCTTTTGTTTTTAAAACACCTCAGCCTACATCCTCGGATGTGTTTTCAAAAACTGATTATCAACCTTTGATAGAAGAAATTTCTGATAAGGATAATGTTCAAGAAGATATTCCTGAAACATTTACCCCAGAAGACTTTCTACCCTATGTTGATGAACAGGATTTTCAAAACCCAAATCAGGCATTTCTTAAGAATCATCCCAGTGATAGTATCATTGGTGATGTAAATCAACCTATAAGGACTAGATGTTCCTTAAGAAATGAAGTAGAACATCTATCATTTCTTTCCCAATTAGAACTTGAAATCACTGATGAAGCTTTAGGTGATGATGATTGGATTAAAGCCATGCAAGATGAACTAAATTAATTCGAAAGGAATAACGTTTGGACCTTAGTTGAAAGACCTAAGGAAACTTCTGTTATTGGACTAAAATGGGTTTTCAGAAATAAATGTGATGAAAATGGAATCATAGTAATAAATAAATCTAGACTTGTTACTAAAGGCTATAATCAGCAAGAGGGAATAGACTATGAAGAAACCTATGCTCCAGTAGCTAGACTTGAATCTATCCGTATTCTACTTGCCTTTGCAGCATTCTTTAATTTCAAACGTTTCCAAATGGATGTGAAATGTGCTTTTCTTAATGGTTATGTTCAAGAGGAAGTTTTTTTTGAACAAACTCCTGGCTTTGAAGATACAAAACATCCTGATTATGTTTTTAGACTTACCAAAGATGTGTATGGCATTAAACAAGCCCCACGAGAATGGTATGATAGACTCACTGGATTTTTTCTTCAAAATAACTATGTTAAGGGAAATGCAGATCCAACCATTTTTATAAAGAAAGATAAGAAAAATGTTTTGATTGTTCAAATTTATGTTGATGACATCATATTTGTTTCAACTCAGCAATATTTGACCGACTCTTTTGCAAGTCTAATGAAATATGAGTTTGAAATGAGTATGATGGGTGAGTTAACTTTTTTCCTTGGTTTTCAAATTTATCAAAAACCAGAAGTAACCTACATATCTCAACATAAGTATATTAAAGATCTTCTTAAAAAGTATGGTTATGACAACACTGAAAGTATTAGTACTCCCATTGGTACCTCAAACTCTTTAGACCTTGATGAAGATGGGAAACCAGTAGATCAAACATCTTTTAGAGGTATGATAGGAAGTCTACTATACTTAACATCTAGTCGACCAGACTTAATGTTTTCAGTATGCTTATGTGCAAGATATCAATCCAATCCTAAGGAATCTCACCTAAAGGCAGTAAAAATAATTTTTCGCTACCTTAAGGGAACCATGGATCTAGGATTATTTTATACTTCTAGAAATGATTTTATCCTAAAAAGCTTTTCTGATGCTGACTTTGGTGGATGTAGAATGGATAGAAAAAGTATATCCGGAACTTGTCATTTCTTAGGAGATTCATTAGTTTTTTGGTCCTGCAAGAAGCAACATTCTGTAGCACTCTCCACTGCTGAAGCTGAATATGTACCAGCTGGAAGTTGTTGTGCTCAAGTGTTGTGTATGCAACACATACTCACAGACTATGGCTTGAGTTTTACTAAAACTCAAATTTTGTGTGATAACACTAGTTCCATTGCTCTTAGTAAGAACCCTGCACATCACTCTCGTGCAAAACACATAGATATTAGGAATCACTTTCTTAGGGATCACACACTTAAAGGAGATATTATTCTTCAGTTTATCGGAATGCAAGATCAACTTGCTGATATTTTCACAAAATATTTGCCTTCTGATAGATTTGAATATATTAAACAGAAGATAGGAATGATAACCGTAAGGTAATCCTTCTTAATTAACTTTCTGTTGAAATAGTCTCCTTACACCAATAAACTCCTTTTAATAGGGGGAGTACATTTGATTGTTAGTTTAACAAAGTTTTTCAAAAACTGTTTTCAAACTTTTCGGAATTAAAATTCCGGAATGGAATTTCCGGAACTAAAACTTTCCAGAATGGATATTTTCATATAGAAAACTTCTGGAATGGAAATATCCGGAATGGAAATTTTCGTACTGGTATTTTCATAATGGTATTTTCATACTGAATCTTCCATAATAAGTTTTTCATTTTCAAAATTTTGTAATGAAAATTTCGTATTGAGTTTTCCTTACTGAGTTTGTTTTTTGTAGTCAGTTTTCCGAATTTTGTCTTTTCATAATAAATTTTTTTTGTTGTTTTCGTAATAATATTACCCATTACGAATAATCCTCCTAATCCAATCCGAAATGTATGATTTCCTTACCCAAGTTTTCATAGTCATATCTTACTTGCTGGCATTTTCTTATATTTTGTTTTCGGATTATAATTTTCTTAATTCTTTGTTTTAATAAAAACCTAAAAAGATCGGATTCAAGAGAATTGGTTTTCGACCGTCAAATCTGATCTCAGCTTATCACAACTGTTTGATCAATCGTGGAAGTTGAACCGTTTTCTCATTGCCTATATAAAGGGGACCCCAAATGGTTGTCCCACATCGGTTTTCAAGATCCAGCATCTCGAAGTTCTGCCTCTCTATTTTAAGACTGTTCCGAACCTCAGCTTTTTCAGTTCCGAACTTCTCCGGGGTCTTCAGATCCGAATGTTTGTGGAAGCAGCTTCTCAAGACATGTCTTCTTCTAAGCCGATTTCAAAGTGGTTAGTATATAGAGAGAGGCTAGTTCATACGGATTTCTTCAACAAGTACGATTCTCTTGTTTCCAAGAATATCAAGCTAAATGGTTGGGAAGATGTTGCGGTGTCAAAACCCGGGAATCAAGATGAAGTGTATTCAGATTTTCTTATAGAGTTTTATTAAACCGTCTCCTTTCTTATGGAAGATGGAAAGGAGAAGTTTTCTTTTAAGTCTTATGGTAAGACTTATAAGCTTTCTTATGCCAAGGTAGCCAGCTTGGTAGGGCTGAATAATGAAGGTGAAGCTGAATTCATATCTCATGTGTTGCCAAATTCAAAAGGTAGATTCGACAAGGAAAAAGCTTTAGAAACTCTCGGACTGGAAGATGACAAGGCTCCGAAGATTGCTAGTTTATCTACAAATTTCCGGATTCTAGAGTTATGGGTACAGGGTCTTATCGTTCCGAGGAAGGGTGACAAAGACAGATTAAAGAATAGTGAGATCTACATCCTATATTTTCTGATAAATCTGAGGAAGTTTAATTTGATGAAGCACACTCTTATCACTCTTGAGAATTTGAAGAAAGGAAATCTGAGAGCTCAGATTATAATGTATCCAGCAATCCTCTCGAAGTTGATAGTTCGGTGCCTTGAGTCTTTCAAGGAGGCTTGAAAGTCTAAACCAAGAGTTTGCAAGATTATTCTGGTGAGTGATGGTACTCTCAAGAGGATGGATGTAGCTTTTGACAAGAAGACTGGTCAGTTTGTTGATTCTCCTACTCAAGAAGAAACAGTTCCGAAAGTTGCTGATCCGGAATCCTCTAAGCTGGTAAGGAAGAGAAAGTTGAAGGAAGTGGAAGTAGTAACAGATAATCCCAAGTCTAAGGAAGTTCATTCCTCACCTCCAAAACCAAATAAGAAGAAATCTTACCCAGATGAGGTTGTTGCTAAATGGAGGGAGATAAAAGAGAAGAGAGTGCAAGGGGAGCCTCAGTTTGGCTTGGACCCTACGGAGGCTAAGGCCTTGAAGGAAAGAACTACGGATGAGCTCAAAAAACAAGAAAAAGAAAAGAAGCTCAAGAAGAAGATGTCTGAGGCTGAGGCAGCTCAGGCTTTTTTGAAATTCAATGAGATGGTTTCTGCAAATATTCCTGTTCCGAGATCTTTTTCTCTAGAATCTCTTCCTGAGACTCCAGGAAGAAATTTCGTTGCTCCGGAAGAAGCGGTTGCCAAGACTGCTGAGGAAGTAGAGAAAGTTTAGCAAGTGGAAGAAGAAGAAGATGTTGCTGAAGGAAGTGGTGAAACCGGAGATGTGTTGAAGAAAGTAGATGATTATAAAGGGACACCTTTGGAACACTTATCGCTCCGAACTTCAGAAGTTGAATCTTCGAAGCTAGTTACTCCAGCAATGGAAGAAGAGAAAGGAGAAGAAGAAGTAGCTGATCATGGAGGGGAAGAACAACTTCTACAAGATATTGCTAAAATGAAGAATATAGAGGCTGGTGCTCAAAAAGTTCCTGATGAGGAAGACAATTTTGTCCTAGTTTCTGATAGTGAGAAGAGAACTCCGGAACAGAATTCTATTCCGAAAAAAGACAAGGGAAAGCAAATTCTTGCTGATACTCCGAGCTCAGAAGTGATGAAGAGAAAGGAAGTTGGTAGTTCTTCAAAGAGAAAGCTTGATCTTATTGAAGAATAAAATTCTCCAAGCAGAGTCTCGGATTTGGAGTCATCTTCGGTGGGGCATGACTTTGTTGTTCAATCTTTAAAGAAGTTGGTGGGAACCATTCCTACCTTCTCAAGTATTGACTCAAGATGTCAGATGATCCAACATGCTTTAAATCAGAAATCAGAATCTGTATCTATGGTTATGGACAAGTGTGTTGAAATAGAGGCTCAGTTCCAAATGTTCTTTGTTGGCTACGAATCCCATAGAAAATCTTGCAATAGGATGACAAACTGGTCGAGGATGAATGTAGAAGAAATGAGGTTATTTGATGAATTTCAAGACAATGTTAAAGATGCTTTTGAGACTGAGGATAGGAAGATAAATGAGCTGACTTCTTCCTGTGAAGAGAAGCTGACAGATGAAAATAACTTTCGGATTCAAGATGTCATAGATCTGAATGGGAAGCTAAATTCTATCTCTCAAAACTGGAAGTTTGAAAGGGATCATCGGATTGAGTTTCAAGAAAAGATGAAGGCTCAGGAAGAAAAGCTTAAAGCCCAGGAAGAAAAGCTTAAAGCTCGGGAAGAAAAGATTGAAGCTCAATCTGCAAGAATAGTGGTCTTAGAGAAGCAAGCTGAAGAAGATCATAAAGACTTAAAGAAGATAGAGACTATTCGAAAGGGTCTCATGGCGAAGAAGAAAGATCCCAAATAGATAGATCTGATCATTTGTTGTACCTTAACTCTTTTGTTGTTGAAATTTTCAAACTTAATGAAAAATTTGTACTTACTCGTTTTTTTTTCTTGTTACTACTAATCTTTCAGGTACTTTGCTATATTTTTTCATTCCCTTGTATTATTTTTGAAAATCACAAAGGGGGAGAAGGAAAATAACTCTAATGAAAGGGAAAAAGAATCCTAACAAAGGGTGAGAAAGAAAACAAACTCTAATAAGATTTTATCTAAGGGGGAGTTTTTCATTAAAGAAGACTTTCTTATTCGCAATGAAGTGTCACTCTGGAAATCTAGAATACGATCCTTAGAGTTTCAAAGCCTAAGGGGGAGTTAGTCGTATTCATCAATATCCTCAATGCAAAGGGAGATAAGCCTTAATGTTTTTCTTTCTTCTTAGAATTTCTTTTTCAAGGATGTTTGTGCTTTCCAAAAGGGGGGAGATTGTTGAGTCAATAAGGTTTTTCTTATGACTTTTACATTCCTTCTTGTTTTGAAAATCACAAACACCTTATCTTTAAGAAAATTGCTTTTATAAGAAAAATTTATTTTATAAGTAAAATTGCTTTTATAAGAAAAATTTCTTTTATAAAAAAAATCTCTTTCGTAAGAAAAATTATTCTTATCATATTTTCATTCATATTTTTTCCTAAGTATAAAATTATGATTCATTTCTATTTTCTCAGATTTGTTTGAAACTTTGATATAAAGTATTCTGTTTTAGGATCCGAATTCTGAATAAGGACTCTAAGGAAGTTTCACTCCGAATTCCAGATGAGAACTGTAATAAAGTATCATTCCGAATTCCGGATACGAACTCTGACTAAGTCCTATTCCAGATTCAGGATATGAATCCTTATGAAGTTCGACATTAAATTCTCATTACGAATTCTAAACGAAATCTCATTACGAATTCTGATAATGAATTTTCATTAAGATTTATGATGACGAATTCTCATTACGAATTCTGATGATGAATTCTCATTCCGAATTCTGGATACGAATTCTCATTACGAATTCTTAAGATGAAATCTCATTACTAATTCTGATGATGAATTCCCATTACGAATTCTGATGAGGAATTCTCACTACGAATTCTGATGACAAATTCTCATTCCGAATTCTCATTCCGAGTTCATCTATTAAACAGAAACTGATCATATTTGTTTTATACACTCTTAATTTATTCAGACTCTGAATTTTTCACTCTGAACTTCCATTTTTCTTATGCCTTTATATTTTGTCTACTCTTTATTATTTTCCTTTCACTCCAAACCTTCACTCCGAATCTTTTGAGTTAGATTTTAAATGGTGTCGTACATTCTGTTACACTTGTTTTGTTATAAAACGATGTCATCTATTCTGTTATAAACTAACCGTTGACTAAGTGACACGTGTACAGGTCCCTCCGTTTTTTAAGAAAAATATGACCGTTGGGAAGGAGGCCAACCTTACCTATAAATAGGAGCTCATTTGAAAGAGCTCACAACTGATGGATGGATGAACAACTTGGTTATTGTGCATACATGTTGTTGAAGTGATTTCTAGAGAGAGAGGCTTTTATTAACTCTCAAAGCTTCGTGCGACTCCGAATGTTGGTGATTACATTTGAGGACTTCTGGGGATAGGAAGACTGATGTGCCGACTACCTTGAAGTTTGAGGTCTTACTTGCTGAGGAAGACAGAGGTTGCCAACTACCTTGAAGTTGAGGGCTTTCAGGGATAGCAAGACAGAGACACTCTGATCTTCGTATCGAGGTCTTACCCTGGTGTGGGTAAGACAGACTTTCTTGAAAGTATAAATCAAGGGACCTTTATCCAAGGTTGTTGGATACCCTTCTCTTTGGGTTAAAATACTTATATCTTGTTACTTGTAGTTCTACTACTTGGTTATTTCTGCTGCATTTTGTATTATAAGGAAAGTATAACTTTCTTATACTTCGTTACTTGTACTCTGTTTCATTTAGATTATGTACGCTTTAAGGTAGAACCTCATATTGTAATCTTTTGTTAAGTTTCAATTTCCGAAACCATATTTCTGGAACCTATGTTCAGAATCTCTTTCCAAGTTTTCATTTGGTATTAGAGTTGTTGTGAATTTGCTTAAGTTTAACTTTGTTAAACTTTTCCCATTCCTTTACTCAAGGAAAACATAGTTATTTGTAACTAACTTTAAAGGTTCCAAAGTAATTTTTAAAGTATACAATTCACCCCCCCCCCCCTCTTGTATATTGAGCATTTACATCACTATTTAAATCCTACATGGTTACGTGTGGTTGTTGTGGGCCAGGTGTTTGTGGGTGGGATGTGTGGTTGTGGCCCAGGTGTTTGCGGGTGGGATGTGTAGTTATATCCCAGGAGTTTGCGGGTGAGGTATAATAGTGGGACTGCGGTGAGAATGTCAAGAGAGGTCTGATGCATAGGATGTCATCAATAACTAGTGGGAAAGTGGTGTGGGGTACCCAAAATATCGATGTGTTATTACTATTACATTACTTGATTTGAGTTATTTGGGGAGTGTTTCTTGGTGAGGTTTGGGTGGATATTTTTTCCTTGCTGGGTGTTTTGGTTACCTTCTTTTCTCACGGGGCATTGGAATGCCTCCCCAATTATGCACAAGAGCTTTTGGTTTTCACTACTGAGTATAATTGTATGCTCACCCTAAGTATATAAAACTTCTTTCAGGTTTCCAGGAGGAATTCAGGGATTCTGTGAACCGTACTAGTTCTAACGTTTGGACAGTTTTTGTTGCTATTTTCTTTTCTTTTGTACTTTACTTTGGGGTTTCCTTGTACTTTTGTAGCATTTACTTTTGGACATGCATATAAGAATGGTTTGATTTTGGATTTACTTTTACCTCCAGTTTTGTTGTTGTTGGGATTCAATATCTTATCTCTCAATCCAACTAAATAAAAAAGGTAATTCCTTCCATCATTTGTGTGATTTTATACCCCTGGTGCTAGTCACCACTCTGGGACCTATTGAAGGTGGGTCTCAGGGGTCATTATCTCTCCTTCCAATTGAAGAAGGAAGGGTCTGGAAATCTGTTGTCCCTTCTCTCATCTTGGTAAAGTCGGGTCGTGACATATGTTCCCTAATCTACGTTTTCGAAATCTAGTTTTCAGGGTTGTTGCTAAAAACCCTTTGATAACAATTTTAATTCCTTGATCCCAGAATCCCAAAATTAGTGAATTTTTTTAATATATTTTCAAGATTACAAGGAATAAAATCCTGAAGGATTGATCAGTTTAGTACTCCTAGAAAATGGATTATATACCTAAACAATACATTACAATGAAAAACATAGAATACTACATAGATAATCCTGTGATAATTCCATTATTCTCCTAGATTAACCCTGCATGTCAATCATAATACACATATTGGAAACCTAAGAAAGTAGAACATAAGAAAGGAGTGACCTCAGATTCTTATTATGGGTAAACAATAGAGCATAATCTATCATAAATAAACATAACATTTTAAAGCAGGCTGTAAAAATAAAACAAAATCCTATTAAACATAATCTTCAGCATAATATAGAAATAATAAATCAAATAATTTCATTTAAACATTCACATGGATGTTATATTATTCTAATTATCACATGTATTATCAATAACTAATTTCATAATTAGGGAATTCATAATGCTCAACATCTGAAACTTACCATCAAGGCTTCATGCCAAAAATAAAATATTATAAAGCCTTCATGACAAGAATCTAATACATTCAAGGCTTCATTCCAATAATCTAATACATGGGTAAGGACTTTACCAAAACCACATCTATTTTGTTTCATTAAACCTACAAATGAATTGAGGGGCTATAGTATTCCCTACCTTTAACTTACTAAGTCCAATGAATTCAAAATATGAAAATGGTGAAACATGACCAACATAATCATTTGTGTTATAACTAGCATACAAAATATGAATACATTAACCATAAACCCTGAATGGTATAAAAGTAGCACATCCATAGTCAAAAATATCATAAACTTTTCAATACAATATGGAAGATTGTATCAAAATAAATCAACCACAATGAAACATGAAATCCAACAAAGGATGTTCACATAGATGAAAATAATCTAATAAAATCATTAAAAATATCTTGAGAAAAATACACTTCTTCTTTGAAATCGTGAATTTTATTGGCGTGCATTTATAAAGGGATGCACAATTTTAAAAGAAAGAATTTTTAGTGAAAAGAATCTTCTAATATTGTAAATGAACCTTCGCTCATGCCCTATAAGTTAAAAAAAATTCCTTATTCTTTTCGAAAAGATCATAAAGTACCTCGTTTAGAAAATGAAGGAAATACTCCTTTCAAAATGTTTTATAATAAGTCAAACATGGGTAAAAATGAATTTAAACAATTGTCGAGAAATAGTAATAATATTTTTAAATTCATTTTTAAGAAACATAGACATTGATGACAAAGATGTCTTAGTAGATACTTACATATAAATAACCTTGGATAATTATGAGATTGTGAAATTAACCCTTACAAAAAACCTTAAAATATTCATTTTGAAAACATTTCAATGAGCTTAAAAATAGACACAAAACGTCCTTTATTATCCTTTTATATACATATAAATATTTATGTTAAATAAGATCAAGAATATTGAAATGGGGAAAGGATTAACACTATACAATATAGTTGGATGAACCAAAGAGTTTTATGAGTTTTATATCATTTAATAAAATAGTATTTAGTTTAAAATCTCATTTATGTTAATTTTGACACTATTCTATACATGATTTCTTTTAAAGTCATAACAAATTGATTAATTCTAAATAAATATATTAAATCATCCCTAAAAAAGTCAATTTCATCCAAAAATTTCATGTATGGAATAAAATTTTCAAATTATATTTATTGTAATATTATTAATATTATTAATATCATTTAATTGATTCTTCCTTTAATAAATCAATTATTATGTCATCATTATTTTTCCATTTAATTTAATTATTTATTTCCTAAAATTATAAATAAATTACCATTATATAGATAAAAAATTTAGATTTATAAATACTATTTATAGTCGACCATATCACTTATATAACCTCATATTAAAAATTATATAGTTATTAAAATTTTAATATGGCATTTGTAACTATTCTTTAAATAAAATATAATAAATATCCTAATCTAACTCAAGTGGCTTAAAAAGGTTCATATTTTTTATCTAAGGTTTATTTTTGTCGAAAAACTCTTATCCAATGAAATTAGGACAAGTTTTTGGTTAATTTTATAATAATATTATTTTATTATTTTTTACCTTTAATCACCATATTTACCCTTAACCATGGTAAATAAATAAAAATCTACTAAAGTTACTATTCACAAAAAAATTAATTTGACCCTATTATATCACATATTTTATACTAATTACAATCATGTATGTCTGTTTTTTGAAATTCAATTCACAGAAGTTGTAAAATATGTTTAATGCTAATATATATATGTGCGTTAGAAGGCGGGTAAAAGAGATGTTCAAAAGGTTAAGAAATTTTTATATATAATTATACAATAAAAATGATTCCAATGACATAAATTGGATTAATATATGTATAATTTATCTATTGTGACAATAAAATCAATTTAAAGTAAAATAATTACTTAAATGAAAAAGTGAGTTTTTAAACAACAATGTTGTATTTTTCACTATATATAAAAAAATGAAACTTATCAGAAAATTACAAAAAACTCACCATAATCTAATTTTATATTATGACTTAAAAAATGAATTCAATTTTGAAAAAAAATATAAATTTTATAATGTGGTCAATACTATTCATAACTTCTTTTAAATGGCTAGTTTGATAGGTCATGGTGTGCTCAAACTCGGTGTTACATGCAGTAAAATCATTTGATTTATTTAAAAATTAACATACCATGAAATCTTTTGGTGTTACAAAAATTATATTTATATTGATTTTAAAACAAGTTTATTTTTAGGACTAAAAACACCTCTTTATGAAAACTATTTTAAAATGAATAATATTTCTTCATTATAATTAATTAAAGAAAGCCCAAATGAAAAATTATTTAAATTAAATTTTTATATTATATATCTATATTTATTAATTTAAGTTTTTATAATGAATATTACTAGTTATATTGTTAAAGTCAAATCATATTTTTCCTTGACAAATGGATTTTTCAGAAAATAGCTTACCATTGTACTTACGAGTTTTATTTTAAATTTAATTCTTCCAAATTTGTTAATTTATTCTCATAAAATGGATTACACATTTATAATCATCATAATTAATATTATTTAATAAGTTTAACTTAATTTTTGAACAATATGAATAGTAACTATATTAAATATGAATTACCATGGAAAAAACAAAATATGTTAATTAAGGGTAAAAATAATTTAACAAAGACTAGAAACAATATAACCCAAAAAATGAATATTTAGATTTACTTTTAATTGAAAATATTATTATATTTATTCTTTATTTTTTTCCATTATAATTGACTGGCTATTCTGTTTGATAAAAAGTATATTTTGATAGGATAAAACACAAATTATATTTTTGAGTAATATGAAATTTTAATTAAGAAACTCCTTTTGATGAATTAAATTATTTTTTTAAGTAAAAAATATCTTAATAAAATATTATTATTAATAATATTTATAAAATATAAATGATCATATAATTTTTATGAAGTCAAATGTAATTTTTATAAGGGCTTGAAAACTGTTATTGCTAAAAAATACAACATTTCTTAATAAATAATGATTTCATTTAAAAATTAAAAATTCACATATTTATAAAATTATTTAGATAAAATGAGTATTATTTTTGGAATAAAACTTCAAAATTATCCAATGGTCAATTTTTCATAATTTTCTCTGACAGTCGAATTTTCGGGTAAAAAATAAATACTATATAAATATACTTTGTGCATTGTGAAATCATAATTACCAAAAAGTGATGTAATAAATACTATAAATGGGATAAAATACCAAATATAGTTTTTTTGTATAAAATAATTTTATTTTTGTTTATTTGATTAATTTTATAAATCAGTTATGAATCCTTTAAAACATGTTATTTATTTAATGATTTTAAAATCATTTCTTTAAGAGTATGACTCGCCTACACATAATAAATGGTATTTTTTTACATGTGGACCTTTTCCTTATAAAATAATTATAAAAAACACTCATTTTTTATAAACCATGGGAAAAAACCATGGTATGGTTTGTGATTTTGGATATTTTTTTATGTAGAGTTCAAAACCTAAATAATAAAGAAATCCCCAACTTTTCCTATATAAATCCACCAAAGATCCCTGTTTTCTTCACTCAAGCTCCTTAAAGAATGTCCATACTCTTCCCTAAACTCTCTATAATAATTAAAAGGTTTCCCCAAGCTCTCAATAATTCCCTCCCAGACATTTGGAGTCACGCACTCAAGTAAGGGATCTTCCACTCTCATTTTTAGTCAAGCACTTCTTTTATGTTATAATTCTTAATTTCAATTCTATCATGTTGGGATATGTTCTTAAAAATCCAAAATACAATAATTTTTATTTCTACAGTATTATATACCCATTAAACCCTCATTAATCCTTTAAATAGATTGTTATATGCACCTGTTACCATGCCAAAGTTTAGTAAGGGATTTCCCTCTATCTGTTTTATTCAAGAACCTCTTTTATGTTAATCATTTTAAGTAACATTTTTTCATATTGGTATATGCTCTTCCATATTCCCCTTATTGTAAATTTAATGTCTAAATTATGAGATTCCCCTTTTACTCTCATTAATCCCTCCCATGAACATTTATGTACACCTGTTACCAGGCCAAAATTTCATAAGGGATTTCTCTCTTCTCAATTCCATTCAACCACTTCATTTATCTTATGTATCTTAAATTCAATTTTCTTATTATGGTATATGTTCTTAAATATTCCCATTACTTTTTATTTAATTTAAAAATGATGATATCCTTTTTAACTCTCATTACATCTCCCATAATCCTTTATGTACACATGTTACCATGTCAAAATATAGTTAGGATTCTTTTCATTATTCAACTTTCTTCATTACCTTATTCCTTATATTTAAAAAATTATATTATTGGGATATTATTTTCCATGTCCTTATTACTTCCCATTTTATTTCTATGTTATTGGAGACCCATTTCTCTATCATCAACCCATTTTTAGGAATCATTAAGTGACGTCGTTATGCTGCTGAAATTTCACCATGATTTTCCATGCCAAAACAATTATGTAGTGAATACTATACCCATTTACAATCAAGGGTGTTCACATTTATTGACATATTGTTTTTTTGGTACTTACAAATATTTATTCTACACTCCTTAATCATGGAATAAATTGTTATAATGAATGAATACCTATTTTATGATCTATATGGAACACTTAAGCATGAGAATGAAATGAATATGATGGATGTGCCCAGATAGTGCTATAATTCATTTAGTAATGTTTAGTATCATGATATGTCATCTTGGGATAGGGAGTGAACTTTATTCCTTTATGGTAATTTTTCCACCATGATGTTTTTGTGGTTTATCCTTGACCTATGTTTATGATGTAGTGTTTTAATTTGATGCCACATTTTCCAAGTTGTGATTATCATACTATATCATGTCTTATTATTCATTTTTATGATTACTACTCTTTTTATTCCCCATTTATATTCCTATTTTCTAAAATGTATTATTATCTTCATGTTATTACATGTTTCTTACCTTATTGTTCTTTATAGTTCACCCCTTTCTTTTTTTCCCCAGGTTATCTCGTACAGTTTTAAAAATGATGGAATTTTAGAGTCATGTCAAGGAATTTTTTAATAATGTTGTTGTATCTCATGTTCAAGATGTTATTCTATGTACCTAATTACTAGATACACTCGACTTATCAATATTTTGGGTTTAATTATGTTTAATGTTATGTAATAAATCAATACTTAAAGTATAATAAAGAATAGGGTTGTTATAGTTGGTATTAGAGAAAACGTTTTTCCATTTTTTGGATTAGGATTAGAAAACTATAACGAAAGCCTTAGTGATAATATTGGTATAAGAAAACATCTCTATATTTTTATAATTATGTAGTAATTATATTATCAAGAAAATAAATCCCTTTATAGATACTATAAGTGGATGTGGTACTGGAATAGATGTACCTTGGGGTAACAACCCCGTTAAGGTGTGTCAGGCTTGATGCGGTGTAACCCAATACATGATAATGGGACTTACATCACACCAATTTTGACACTCCCATGGGATATTATTTGGAAAATTCACAATCTCATTATGAAGGGGATATGAAAATATGCATAATATTATATGTTATGAAATAGATCATGGATAACGTATATTTAATCCTAGAGATTCATAAAAAAAGAAATAAATGTAATTTATAAGTTATCCCCTTAATATCATTGTATTCCCCTTTATGTGTTTTATAGTTTCAAAATAATCATCCCAAATTATCATTTTATTATATTCAATGGCCAAAAATATTAGGAATCAGGTAAACCAACAATGTGAAGGGCAATATTGTGACTTCCCAAACGATATTCCCAATCGAATGGGAGATCATGTTGGATAGACTGTGATTATTCCAAACTAGCTATCAAAAATTTAAATTAACAATTGGAAAATTTATCAATTCCCAAAGACATCAAGGAAGAGGAATATGATGTCTCGATTAAGGTCATTGGATAAAGGTGGTAAGGGAAAGAAGACACAATTTCCATTATGCAAAAAATTATGAAAGATTCACCATGGAAAATTTCAAAAAGGGACGATGAGAAGTTTTATATATGGAAAGACTGGGCATAAAGTGACCAATTTCCCTAGAAAATTGGATAATGTGATGGATGGAACTAAGGTTAAATCTAATATATATTATATGGTTTTATGTAAAAAATGTGAAAATTTTGGGCATTATCCAAGAGAATGATCTATTCCCAGGGTTTCGAAGCATGATGATCATTAAAAATCTCTATGAAAAAAAGGGAACAAGGAAAGTCATATGTTGAGTTGGATCATAATGACTGAAGTACATGTATCATCTACTCAATAAATGTGTATTTCATGTTGTATTTTAATTCATTCCCTGTTATTATATCTTGTGTGTTTTTTGAGAACATCGAATCACCACCCAAAATGATTTGACATAATAAAAAATGACTATATAAACCATGTTGATGTTAGTGGTAATGTTCTTCTGGAAAATATTATTGTTCTTCCTTTAGGGTAATTTTATATTATCCTAGTTATCTAATGGTTGTCCTTTAATAAAGACAATATAAATTTCTAGGAGAATGAATTCATTATTTTTACCATGAATCACCATTCAATTATATAGATGTACAATGGGGGAGTTGAATATTATTTAGTATGGATAATATTTCACTACAATAAAGTGTATCTATGTTAAATGTTTTGTTCTAAGGAAGGACTTATGCTATGTAAATCATTTAAGTTTAAATATTAAATTTTATATATATGGGTATTTGAGATTTATGTTTTAAACATAGTATATCAATGAAATTATTGATATAAGAATCATGAAACAAATAAGAATTTATCTATATTAGTTTTTGTTTAAGCACTTGAAATTTATGTTGAATGGTACCAATAACCTATAAATGTGATTTAGTGATAAAGTGATATTTTAGAAAACCCATGATTTAGGGACTGATAACCCTTAATAGGTAATTGATGTTTGGAAAGGCCTAAAGATTCTTAGAGTGATATTTATAAGGATAATATTATGTTTAAAATTGTTCATACCACTTTTGAATATTTATGTTATGTAATTTTAGTATGATATTTTCAGAAACATATTATAGGAACAAAGGTTTATTATTTTTATGTGATTAACTATATTTGGGGATATATTTTTCTAGGTTGAGGAATATATACCTTTTAGGATTATCTAAGATGAATGCTCTTACATTTTTAGAGGTGAAAGAAGAATGGTATGATACATCCTTTGAGGTTAAAACACTCTTTAATTTTGAGGTTATTAATGTTATATATGGGTATTTATTTAAGGAGTTATCTATGTTAAACCTTTTTGTTTTCATATAATTTTGGATACAAATTTTTTAAGGTATTATATCACTTTATGATAACCATTTTGGATTTAGTAAATATGATAGTAGTAGATTATTATTATTTGGTGTATTATGTGATCCATTAGAAGCTTGTTCTAGTGATTTAGGTATAAAAAATCATCTTGAGTTCTCATTGTTTGGTGAAAATGTTGAGAATATAGTAGAAATTAATTATACTTGTCCAGAAATAATATTTCCTTATCTTCCTAGATTATATGATAAAGGAATTCCTTAACTCTAGATAAAAAAATTTTAATCAAAAATGATTTCACATTTTGAGAATTGATGGTCATCTTATCCATTATGGATTTATGGTTTTTTGGTTATTGAACTTATCTTTATAATGTTCTCTATCACACTCAATTAGTTCTTTGATTTTATCTTTCTCTTACATGTATATATTTTCACATCCCACTAATGTTCTCCTACATGGTAGCCTAGTTATGTGATGACCTTCGGACTTCTCTTTCACTCTATTCAAGAGAATTTTTTATTAACCCCTTTTACGATGTTGGTATTAAATAAAGATATTTAAAAATTTCAAAACTTTTCTTACTAATTTCAATTTTAAATTTCTTGGAAAAAATTTATTAAAGGGGTAATAATGTAACATTGTGACTTCTCAAAAGAGAAAACTTTGTTTCGATAGCATATGTGATATACAACACTAAAACCAAACAAACAATGATTTTTTAAATATGAAAATTTTACCATATCCATTAAATTTTAGGATATGAGTAGTATTGACTAATTTATGAAATATATATATGTATATATCCAAAATATATTGATAAATTCTAAGTAAATAATCAATAATTTTAGGAAGTGCCTTTTTTCTCATTAAAAAAAACATTTCTCAAAACAAAATATATGAATACTATTTTCTAGAAGATTTATAAAATTAATTTTATGAAATGAACTCATTTTTTTATCATGATATCAAAAATAAATAATTTTGAAAATTCTTGATTTTTCAAAAAATATAGATTTTTCAGTGAACAGTGAAATATACCATTTTTTTGTAAAATTGTCATTTCTTTTTATGAATGAATTTATTTAAAAGTTCAGTTACTATTTTAATTTTATTTCAAGGTAAAATAATTATTATTTATTTATATTAAATTAAATTAATTACATTTAAAAAATAATTATACCATATTTTAATACAGCTTTATTTTTAGGACTAAAAACACCTTTTTCTAAAAATTTCATTTTAAAATGCATAATATTTCTCCATTATAATTAATTAAAGTAAGACCTAATGATAAATTATTTAAATTAAATATTTATTTTACATTTCTATATTTATTATTATATATTTATATAATTAATACTAATAGTTATATTGTTAAAGTGAAATAATAATTTCTTTGAAAAATGGATTTTTTTAAAAACTGTTTTCTATTGAGCTTGCAGGTTTTATTTTAAATTAAATTATTCCACCTTTTTTAATTGATTTTTATAAAATTTATTCCATATTTGGAATCATCATAATTATTATTAGGTAAAAAGGTTAACTTAATTTTTGAACAATATAAATATTAACTATAATAAATATTAATTACCATGGTAAAATGTTAATATATTAATTAAGGGTAAAAATAACTTAAATAATACTAGAAAAAATGTAACCCTAAAAATGAATATTTATATTAACTTTTAATTGAAATTATGATTATATTTATTCCTTATTATTTTTACTTTATAATTTATCGAGTATTCTCTTTGAGAAGAATTATATTTTAATATGATAAAAAACAAATTATATTTTTGAGTAATATGAAACTTCAATTAATAAATTAATTTTGATGAATTAATGGATTTTTAAAATAAATATTATTTTAATAAAAAATTATATTAAATAATTTTTTTTAGATATGAATGATCTTATATTTTTTATTAAGTCAAATATAATTTTTATAAGGGTTCAAAAACTATTTGTGTCAAACAAAACCCAGTATTTCTTAATAAATGTTGATTTAATTTTAAACATGGAAATTAAAATATTAAGAAAATTATTCAGATAAAATGAATATTATCTTTGTAATTAGAACATTTAAATTATCCAATGGTTCATTTTTCATAATATCCAGAGATAGTCAAATTTTCGGGAAAAAATTAAATACTATATAAATATAATTTTTGAATTATGAAATCATAATGAAACAAAAGTGATGTAATAAATAATATAAATTGGATCCACTAAAAACTATATGTTTTTAATTTAAAATAATTTTATTTTGTGTTTATTTGATTAATTTTATAAATCCATTATGAAGCCTCCAAAACATGTAATATATTTTAAGGTTTTAAGATCATTTCATTAAGATTATGACTTACCTTCACATAATCAAGGGTATTTTTTATTATGTTATGACATTGTACTTGTGAAATAATGAAAAACACTACCATTAGGAAGAAAAAAATTGAAAAATATGGGGATGGTTTTTGGTTTTCGATATTTTATTATGTAGAGTCCAAAACCTAAATAATAATGAAAACCCACTTTTTCCTAAATAAAACAACCCAAACTTCTATTTATATTCACTCAAACTATTTTATGAACTTCCATAATCTTCCACACACTTCCTATATTCCTCCCAAGGTGCCCCCGTGTTCTCAAAAAGCCCCTCCCAATCATTTTGAGTCACACACTCAAGTATGGGATCTTTCACTCTCTTATTTTCAAGAACTTATTTTATGTTATGCTTTTTAATATAAATTTTTTCAAGTTGGAATATGTTCTTCCATATCTTTCATAATGTAATTTTGATTTATAAATGATAATTTACCCCTTACACTCACATTAATTCTTCCAATGAACCGTTATGTACACCTGTTACCATGCCAAAATTTAGTAAGGGGTCTCCCACTGTCATTTTTATTCAAGAACATTTTTGGGTTATACCTTTTGATTGACATTTATTTATATTGGGATATGTTCTTCCATATTCCCCATAATTTCCATTTTATGTATAAATTATGATATTCCCCTTTAATTCTCATTAATCTCTCCCATGAAACATTATGTACACCAGTTACCATGCTGAAATATCGTAATGGATTTCTCTCTTCTCATTTCCATTCAAGTACTTATTTTTTGTTATATCTCTTAGATTCCATTTTATTATAATGGTATGTGTTATTACATATTACCTTTACTATAAATCTAATGTATAAATTATTATATACCCATTTCACTCTCATTAATCCTCCCATGATCCTTTATGTACACCCATTACCATGCCGAAATATATTTAGGATTATTTTTTTATTCAAGTTTATTCATTAACTTATGCCTTCTATTTCCAAATTTAATAAGTTGTGAAAAGATTTTCAATATCCCAATTACTTACCATTTTATTTATATGTTATGAAATACCCCTTTCCCTCTCGTCAAACCATTTTTAGGTATCTTTAATTGACGTTGTTATGCTGTCAAAATTTCACCTTGATTTTCCATGCTAAAAAATTATGTAGTGAATACCATACCCATTTATTATCTTGGGATTTCACATTTATGCATATATAATTTTTGATTAGGGACTTAAATATATGTATTCCACACTCCTTGATCATGGAATTAATTATTATTATGAATGAATCAATGATGTATGATCTCTGTGAAATACTTAAGCATGAGAATGAAATGAATATAATGGGTGTCTCCAAAAAGGACTCCAACGCATTGGGTAATGTTTAGTATCATGATAAGTCATATTGGTACAGGGAGTGAACCTGATTCCATTATGTTACATTTTCCACCATTATTTATTTGATGTTTATCCTTGAATTATGTTTATGATTTATTGTTTTAATTTGTTTCCACTTTTCCCATGTTATGATTATCATGATATATCATGTATCATTGTTCATGTTTTTTATTCCTACTCTTGGTGTTCCCCATTGATCTACCTATTTTATAACATGTATTATTCTCTTCATGTTATTCCTTTTTTATTCCCTTACTGGGCTTTATAGATCACCCATTTCTTATGTTTTTCCCTAGGTTATCCCGTTCAGTTTTAAAATATGTATAATTTTAGAAGCATGTTAATGAATTTTTAAATAACGTTGTTATATCCCATGTTCAAGATGTTATTCTGTGTACCTAATTTCCAAATACATTAGAATTATCAATATTTTAGGTTTAATTATTTGTACTTTTATGTAATAAATCATGAATTAATATGTAATAAAGAACAAGGTTGTTATAAAACCCATGTGGTGGATAAACCGGGTGACATCCCATGTGGGAGTACATGGTCGGCTACACGA
Source organism: Viscum album (assembly GCA_963277665.1). Lineage (NCBI taxonomy): Eukaryota > Viridiplantae > Streptophyta > Magnoliopsida > Santalales > Viscaceae > Viscum > Viscum album. The sequence goes on from OY728130.1 coordinate 926,437,044, forward strand.
CCGTGTACACGAGTACACGGACATGGGGTCAGTACATGGACATGGGTTCATATACATGGACATAGCCAAGGTGCATGAGCAGGGACCCCGAGTACTAGGACATGTTTTCTGGAATCTCTACATATCGGGTACTACCACATAGCTTGTAACTCATGTGTTTTCTAGGGACACAGACATGCGGTTGAGTGGGGCCATGCACTGTGTGGGCCCCCTCACACACTGTGTACCCTTTGAAAACATTTGAGATAAATTTAATATTTTTTATATCCTTCATTTAAACTTAAATTTTGGACCACGAGTAGCCTATCCTGAGTGTTGTTCCACATAGAACGTGATGGTGTGCTCAGTTTTTGATTTTGAGATAATATGTGGAATTTTATGACAATAAAGATTGGTTAGATGATGCATGATGATGGCAGTGATCACGAGAGACAGTTGAGTAGTACCCTCTAGTAGAGTTGGGATTTGGAGTCCTCGATAACTACTAAGTAGTACCCTCTAGTAGATCTAGGATATGGAGTCCATGATGAATAATGAGTAGTACCCTCCAGTAGAGTTGGGTCGTGGATACTTCAGGGACTATCGAGTTGTTACCTCTAGTAGAGATATCTGTTGGAGTCCTCAATGACTACTGAGTCATACCCTCTGGTAGATATGGGTAGTGGAGTCCTCTATGACTGTTGAGTAGCACCCTCTAGTATAGTTATGTGGTGGAGTCCTCGATGACTACCAAGTATACCCTACAGTAGAGATGGGTAGTTGAGTCCTCGAGGACTACCAAGTAGTACCCTCTAGTAGAGTTGGGTAGCGGGTCCCTGACGACTACTGAGTGGTACCCTCCAGTAGAGCTAGATAGTGCGTCTTAGATGGCTTCCAGAGTAGAACCCACCGACCCCCTGATGTACTATGTATGGGGTCCTCTACCTAGATAGTGTGTTCCCTTGACTATGTGGCATAGTAGTGAGGCATTTTTTGACTTTCACGGTTATTTCTGGGAGATGCGTGAGATGTTGGGCATTATTAATGGAATTTTGGAACTGTTGGATACTCTTTTTATTAGGCTAAATTTTTAGATGGAGATCCCCATACCCTATCTTTTGGGTTTTTTTATTGATTATATATATATATATATCCACCCCTTGGATTTGGTTACTCTATTTCCATGGGAGGTGAATACACGTGGGGTATGTCATGTTCTTTCCATGTTAAACTTCTACAGGTTGGATGAGTCTACTCCCCTTCTATATGTGGAAAAAACTTGAAGTGTAGTTCATTTACTCACCATGTTGAGCCCCTTGTGTTTGGATGAAGATTCTTTTACTCTTGGTCTGGGGTAATCTATTCTCTTTAACTGTATCTTTCATCTATTATCTTTCTATTGCTATTTTATCTCTTACAACTCCCCGTTTAGCTTTTGGGGTATCCTACTAGATATGTATATACTCACCCATACATGGGATTTTCCCACATTTTTAATGTATTATGAAGGTCACGGATTGGTCTGTGGTGACTACAAAGGATCTTAGAGATACTTGGTACTTTGGATAACGTATGGTGCTTACATCTTGGAGATTAGGAGATAGACTCTCTTAGTAATTTAATTTTAGAATTTTTGATGGTTAGTACATATTTTTTGTTGGGAGTGTATTTTTTCCTTTAAATTTTAAGTTTGGATTGTTGTACTCTTATACACCATAGAGTTTTTTCATTCTTGGATTACTTTTTATCTTTTGCGTATTTTTTTGTTATTTCTATGCATTTCAACATTGAGATGGTTGGGTGTGTGTGTACACATAATTAAGAAAATTACTCCCATTTAGTTTATTCATTTCAGTGATTGACTCCACCCCCTTGCCTCTAAAGGCGGGCTTTAGGTAGTAATGGCTCATTGGGTGGGTACAAGCATTAAAATAAATAACATAAATGGGTGGAATTTTCCTAAGTACTTGTACACAAACACCTAACCATCTCAATGTAAAAGTGCAGAGGAATAATAATAAAAAGATGAAATAGCTATAAAGCGAACCAAAAATGAATAACCTCTAGGTTAAACAACAGTATAATAGTAAAAAAATTAAGTAAAAGGGAACATACACAGCCAATCAGAAATATGGACCAATATGAAACAAATGGAAAATTAAACTGCTGAGAGATCCCAACTCTGGATCTCAAACTTATGACTATTATAAGCAGAATTCCACCTCCATAGGCCAGGGGTGGTGAAAATTTTCTAAAGTCATAACCTAAATGGGAGGAATTTTCCTAAGTACATGTATGCACACGTGTGACCATATCAATGAATAAATTTAGAGTAATAATAATAAAAAGATAAAAAAAACCTAGAAAATAAACAAAGCATGCATAACATCGAGGGTGTACAAGAGTACAATAGTACAAACTGAAAATTAAAGGGGGAAATACACTCCTAACCAGAAATATTTTCAAACCTGAAAAAAAACTAGAAATATAAAGTATTGAGAGATCCTAGCTTTTTATTTCCAAGATGAAACCACTATACACAGTCCAAAGTAACAGGTATCCCTAAGCTCCTTTGTTGTCACCATCAACCTATCATGCATCTACATAAGACATGACACATGTGGGAAATGACCATGTAGGGGTGATTATATACATAAAGACATTGATTCATTTAAATTTGAAGGGTGGTAGGCAATAGATATAATAGGAATATAAATAAATTAGATGAAAGATACAGTCAAATAGAATAGCTCAAATCAAACCAAGAGTAAAATCAACATCATCCAAACATAAGTGTATCAACATGGTGAGTATATGAACAACACATTAAGTATTTTCCACCTATATTAAGAGATTATACTCATCCAATAATGAGTAGATAAATGTGGAAATCATGTTTCATACCATGCAAGTCTTCACCTCCCATGAAAAGAGAGTAACCAAATCCAAGGTGCACTGGAAGGGACCCCAAGTACTAATACATGTCATATGGAATCTCTATATTTCATTTACTACCACATGGATTGGAATCAATGTGATGGATAGGGACATGGATAGGCGGTGTAGTGGAGCCACATTTCATGTGGGCCCCCTCACACATTGTGTACCCTTTGATCTCTTTTAACATAACTTCAAGGTTTTGTATCTTCCTCATTTGAAATTTGATTTTGGCTCGTGAATAGCCTATCTTGGGTATTGTTTCACATAGAATATGATGGGGTCCTCATTTTTAGATTTTTAGGAACCATGTTGAATGTTATGGGAATTAATCTTTTTTAAGATATGATCGATGATGGTAGTTATCATGTAGGATCACTAGAGAATACTGTTGAGGTTTCACGAGGCTGATATTTCAATGTTAGCTTTTGGATTTCACTATAAACAGTGTAAATTCCTAGATATTCCCTTTGATGTGAAGAATTCTCCAACTCTGTTTATGTATTTGATTATCTAGGTCTTACAACATATTTATAGGAATATATTGAAGTTCCTATTATGGATTCATAAGGCTCATTTTTCATGGAATTTCATTTTTTTATCATGATTTGTCCATGGACCTAACAAAGATTGATGTAGTTATTGATTGGGATCCACCCAAGAGTATGTCAAAGGTGAGGAGAATTCTTGGTTTGGCGGGGTACTACATGAGGTTTGTGGAAGGATTCTCTAGGATTTCATCCACTTTAACCACCCTAATGCAAAAATGTAAGACTTTACCTAGTCTGAGTAATTCTAGAAGGAATTTTAGGATTTGAGGTTGAGGCTGAAGAGTGCTTCTATGTTGAGACTACTAGATGAAGGTAAGGAGTTCATAGTTTTTTAAAATGCCTCCCAAGTAGGTATCAGTTTTGTTTCGATGCAATGGAAGTCAATTATCACATATGGATCAAGGAATTTGGGACCCCCTGAGAAGAACAACAAGACTCACAACCTAGATCTAACAGTGATAGTCTACACCCTAAGGATGTGGAGGAACTGCCTTCTAAGATAATGGTTTGTGGTTTACTCATACCATCAAATTCATAGGTACATATTCCTGTAGAGGGACCTAAACCTGAGATAGTAGCGCTGGTTGGAGTTCTGGAAGTACTTTGACTTTGAGATAGTATATACTCTAGAAAAGGGAAACGTGGTACCAAATACACTTAACAGGAAGTCCTAGGATCATTTTGTGTAGGAGGATTTGAAGCAGTTGGTCTCCTTGAAGCAGACCCTGGTGGAGAATGGGGGTAAACTCTTTCTATAGTCAATGGTGTTGAATCCTATGACTCTCGATAGTGTGAGGGAGTATCATCTAGGAGACAATGATTGTGATGTATTCATGAACAGATATCCCCAGGTGACTCATCATATGGATATTCTGATTGTGGGAATCACATCATCGTGTTCTAGGGGTGAATAGTGTCTCTAGTGTGCATCCCTATATAGGGAAAATATACAAAGATCATTAGTGGTAGTTTTGGTGGTCTGGAATGAGACAAAGCATAATTGAGTTCATCGCTTGGTTTCTCACATGTATGTAGGTGATCGTTAGGGACCAAGTTCGGGTAGTTTTGTTGCAGCCCCATGAGATCTCAGAGTGGAAGTGGGATGTCATATCCATGGACTTTATGATAGGGATTCCATGTATATTTATGGTCCATAACACCCCTGGGGTGATAGTTGAATGAATCACGAAGTCATCATCCCTATTTTCTATCTAGGAGTAGAGTTTGATGGAGAGACTAGGAAAGTCGTATGTACGGGTCATCATTCGCCTTTATGGGGTACCCTCGACAATTATCTCTGATCGTGACATGTGGTTTACATCATGATTGTGGAGAGGCCCGTAGGAGGAATTTGAGACCCAAATGAGGATGTGTACATACTTTCACCACCATACTAATGGGAAGACCGAGAACATTCTCTATATGTTTTTGGATATGTTGAGTTCTTTCCTATTAGTCTTTGGTAAGATCTGGGAGGATCTCCATACCTTGGAAGAGTTTTAATACAACAACAGCTACCACTCTACTATCAGAATGGAACTTTTTGAGGCTCGGTATGGGAGAAACTACTGGTCACCCTTGTGATAGATATATATTTTCAATAAATCTTGTGTGGGCTCATAGATGGTGCAGGTGATGATGGAGAAGGTCCAGGTCATCTGAGAGCAGATGAGGATGGCTTAGAGAATATAGAAATTGTACACAAATTTTCATCATAATCCCTTGGAGTTCAAGTAGGTAGACCAAATTTTCCTAAGAGTCCCCCATGGTGAGGATTGCGGAGGTTTGGATGGGAAGGAAAGCTATAATCAAGGTTTATTGGGTTGTTTGAGATCGTTTAGAGGGTTAGTGAGGTTTCTTACCACCCCTCCCTACCCCCACAGATGGAGTAGGTGCACAGATTCTTCCATGTGTCATAGATGAGGAGATATGTTGATGAACCCATGCGGGTTATCGACTGGGGGTAGCTAAAAATTGAGGATGAATCCACCTTTTTGGATCACATGATGGTTATTGAGGGTCGGCAGTAGAAGATCTTGTGTCGACATACCATCCCCTTGGTTTGCATGTTTTGGCAACACAAAAACATGAAGAAGAGTTCTTAGGAGCAGGAGAGCCAAGTGTGGGATTAGTATCTGATGATTTTTGTCTAGTTTTTATTTTCAATGATGAAAACATTGAGGGATGGAATGATGTATAGACCCAGGTATTTTCCTTATAAGACTTTGAAAAAATTCTACATATATTTCCAAAGTTAGGCACTAATATGGCATATGATTCTAAGGTACGGTGTGCCCAGAATTACATTTAAAATAATATTAAATATATATTATATTATGAATGGTTAGATATTAAATAAAATAGGATCACTCCTAAAAGTATGGTTTTATTATAAATCAGAGACCAATGTTTGATCTAGAACACATTTTTTAACCAGGGCACAACATAAAATGGGTTATCAAGGGGCGTTTGGACTCCTCGCTTATTGGCGGTACATTCAGTGGATTAGTTAATTTATTTATTTAATTGATTCATTAATTTTATCTAAAAAAGTGTAATATAAGAACTATTCCATGGTAAATTCTCTAGGTTTGTCCGAATAAACCCTGGGATAATTCCAGAGCTCCTCATTCCTCCTTTGTTGACGAATCATCTCGAATGATGACAAAATATTGAAACGGAGCATATCAGAACATAGAGAATGTAATGACTTAATTACATCATTGGAAGGAATTTTCTTTGATGAATAATGATCCAATATCTATGTAGGACTCAATAATTTTTGTTTTATTCTCTTGTTTATTAAATTTATTGAGTTAATCAACCCCTTCTATTGATATGCGCCAATTTTGGCCTAAACATGTGCCTAAGTATTGGTTTAAATTGAGTTATTTCATTGTTTTCTAATCCTAGTATCACTATTCTTGATTTTTGGACAAGAAATCTTGGCCAAGGATGGTAAAACTATTTTTATTGTGCCTTTACCACAAATTTTCTTCATATTCTTCATCGGTAGGACCTCACAGTCCCAGTTCGACATTGTCGGTCAGTACTAAGCCCGATCGGACACTTGGAATCACACCAGTTTTATGAACAAAGGGAATTTTGATGAAGATATTATAGACCTATAATCATCATGGGACAATTAATATCATTTTTATGATCGTAGTTTTATTTAACAATGACTAGAGGGTAGGGGTGTGAGTAACTCATCATGGAATCCCTTTGGACCATCGGAATTCGATTTCCGATGAACGGTAGCTGGAAACCATGCTCCACTGACAGATCCAAAAAACTTTGGGTGGATATAGGGCCAAAATTGAAACATAATGACTATATTTGATGTGCTTAAATATGATATAAGTTTCTAGAGAAAACCCGACTACACACGATGTACAAAGATGAAAACATGGAATGTAGTCCCTTAAGTGTCGTGGCTAGGGTGTCAAGAAATTATAAGGATGGAACGACATGTATCCCTCCTACATTTTTTGTACCCCTTAACTATATGGGAAACCTATGTGGTGGATCGCACGGGCTGGATCTTGAGTATAATAACATTTCCAATTACATAGTCATGTAAGCAAGTACATGGACACGGGGTTAGTACATGGACATGGGGACATATACGTGGACACGACCAATGTGAACAGATAGGGACCCCGAGTACTAGGACACATTTTATAGACTCTCTACACACGTTTTACTACTACATGGTTTGGAATCCATTTGTTTTCTGGGACATTTCTAGGTGGTGGAGTGGGGCCACTCATCATGTGTGTCTCCTCACATGTCATGTACCCTTTGACCTTTTTTGAAGAAAATTCAATGTTCAGTATCTCCTTATTTTGAACTCATATTTTGGCCCACGAGTAGCCTATCATGAGTGTTTTTTCAGGTAGGACATGATATTTCCCTCAATTTTGGATTTTGAGATATGATGTGGAATATTCTGGGTGCAATTCTTGGTGAGGTGATTCTACATAACTATCGTGCACTACCTTCCAGTAGAGCTAGGAAGTGTAGTCCACAGTTACTTCATAGTGGTACCCTCCAATATATTTAGTAGTGGAGTCCTCAATGACTACCAATTAATACAATCTAGTATAGTTGGTTAGTGTATTCATCAATGAATACCGAGTAGTACCCTCTTGTATAGCTAGTCAGTGCATTCCTCAACGACTACCGAGTAGTACCCTATAGTAGATCTTGGCAATAGAGTCCTCAATGTCTACAGATTAGTACCCTACATTAGAGGTAGTAAGTGGATTCCTTTATGACTACCGATTAGTAACCTCTAATAGATATGGGTCGTGGTTCATCTATAACTACCGAGTGGTAACCTCCAGTAGAGTTGGGCAGTGGGTCCTCGATAGCTTCTTGAGTGGAACCCCCTGACATAATAGGGTGCAGTTCCTCTACCTAGAGATTATTCCACTTGAAGAATAGGGGTGAGGAATTATTTTACTTACAAAATTACTTTTGGGAAGACGTGTGAGATGTTAGGCATCATTAATGGACTTTTGGAACTTTTGGATACCCTTTTTCTTAGGCTAAGCAATGAGATAGAGATCCACTTTATCTATCATTTGGGTTTCTTTTGACTAAGAATATATATATATATATATATATATTCTTCAGTATCCACACATTAAATTAGGTTACTCTCTTTACATGGGAGGTGAAGAGGTGTGAGGTATGCCACGTAATCTTTGTGTTTAGCTTCTCATGGTTGGATGAGTCTATTATCCTACTATATGTGGAGAAGACATAACATGTAGTTCATGTACTCACTATGTTGTTCCCTTTGTGTTTGGATGAGGTTACTTTCACTCTTTGTTTGGGTTGATTTGTTCTCGTTCATTGTATCTTGCATCTACTATCTTTCTATTCCTATTGAATCTCTTTATTCTCCCCCTTCATAATTTAGGGTATCCTACAGGGTATGTATATACTCTCCCTTGCATGGGATTTTCCTACACATATCATTTCTTGTACAGATGATAGATAGGTTAGTGGTGACTTCAGAGGAGCTTAGGGATACCAAGTACTTTGGACCATAGATGATGGTCGTAGCTTGTGATTCATGATATGGGATCTCTCTCTCTCTCTCTCTTATTAGTTTACTTTTAATGTTTTTTCAGTTTGGGGAATATTTATTGATGTGCATGTAATTTTTCATTTATTTTTCATTTTTCACTATCGTACTCTTATACTCCATAGAGGTTATGCATGATTGGTTAACTTTTTAGTTATTTTTCATCTTTTACTCCCTACCAATTATACTTATCCATAGATATGGATGTGTATGTTTATACATGTAATAATAAAAAGGCCTTCCCATGTTAGATGTTCCTTCTATGTTGGTTTCCACCCACAGGCCTATGGAGGCAGTCTTGGAGTGGATGCGGCTCGAGCCCTGGCTTTGGTTGGGTCATGATATGTGCTAGGCATTGAGGAAGGTTGTTATTATGTAAAACTGATGTCTAAGCCTAGGATAATAAATTAAGGAAACATTATGTATCTTGACAGGTCGGGAATCAAACCACGCATAGTTCATAAAGAGAAGTTCTCCATACATATCATAATCTTTCATAAGGAAGGGGAAATTTATTTTCCCTTTTCATTGTGATTGGTACCATGGTTAAGGGATTTGAATGTCACTGTATATCTTGTGATAGAAGGAATCAATACACACGTAGTTCCTGAAGATAATTTTCCATACATAGATTAAGATAAAGTGCAAGGAAGGGTAATTTTAATTTAACTTTTCATTACAGTTGGACCTAAGATTATAGGAGCCATGTATCACTACATATCACATGATATAAACAATAAATCCACATATAGTTCTTGAAGGAAAAGCTCCCTGTATAGGCCTAATTCATATGCATGGAGAGGGATTTTTTTGACATTGTGGATGAGACTATGATTTTAGATTTGAACATCACTACTTATCATATATAGACAAGAATAAATCCATATGTAGTTCTTTATAAATAAATTCCCAATAATAATATAGTCCATTTTTGGAGAGGGAACATTTCCCTTTAATGGATCCATCTCTCATGCGATTCATGGGTCCCATATGGTGGTTCAATCTTAGTATTTTATGGTATTATAGGATATCCCATATGTTGTATACTTTAACTTCATATTACTAGGATGTTGTGATGTAGTTTAATATCATGATACAAGGATATTGGTTTTCTACAATTTATGGAAATGTGATAAGGACCTAGGTATCATGTAGTTTAAGTTCATGTGATGGGGATATTGGTGTCTTTCATTTTAAGGTCATGCAATGGGGACTTAGGTGTCTGAAAGTTTAAATTAATGCAATAGGGACCTAGTGAGGATATTTTATTTTTTTATTTAAAGTCTTATGGTAAAGAAGTTGAGGTTTTTTCCTCCACTTGGTTATACCATAGAATTCACATCCCTAGGTCTTCTACTGATTGAGGTGGGGTATCATTGGTGGTTGACGGAGAATTGTACATAGTTAAGCCTGGTATTTCAAGAACTTGTATATATGAAGGTGTATTTTAAAGTGTATTATTTCCTTATCTGTGTGATGTATCACCATGGGTAGGTCATCCATGGCGTATTTCATGGGTATGGTCGCATGTAGTCCATCTTTATATAGTCGTGAGTAGGACTACCATGATAGTTGTTTCCTTCTACTTTAGATGAAGAGTAAGAAAACCCTTTAGGAAATATATATATGTTTTTTATAGCCTCAAATATACTAGAATCGAGTAGGGTATGAATATGAGGATTATCCTATATCGTGGTCGAAATATGTTGACCTTTGGTTTGGGGTTGAGTAGGATTATGGGCCTATTATGTTGCGGTCGCTACAGTATGTTGATGACTATTAGTTGTTGTGGAAATATGATTGTATTACCCAAATTATTTTGGAGTATTTTAGTGATATTAAATGTTGTTTGAAGGAATATGATACTTCCCTTGGGTGGTTTCCAGAATATGTCTATATACCCTAGTCAAAGTGGGAATATGAGCCTGATTTAGACATGTATTCTTCACCAAAATATAATAAAAACCCTCTATAATGTGAAAATTAATATGGTCCTCCTTCTGTATAGCCTCTGAAATATTTTAGTGCATTATTTAATCTTTTGGCGAATGAATATGTTCCTGGATCATTTATTCTATAAGAATATGTTGAGTTACTCTTAAATTTTTTATAGGAATATGGTCCTACTCTGAGGTTATTCACAAACTAGGATGATGAACCTTGGTTAGAGTGGGAACATGAGACCAATAATATTTCACCTTTGGATTATTCAACTAGATTTATTTTGTAGTAATATTCACCTATCCTTAGGTTATTTCCAAATTAGATTCGTGAACCCCAGTTGGAATGGGGATATGAGCCCAATCCTGTGCCACTTCTTTTATAGGAATATGTTGATAATCCTACAGGATAGGAAAAGTAATATTCTCTTAATTTGGAGTAGTAATCTACTCATTTTGATCATTCTAATATACTACTCTAGAAATTGGGATAGGGATATGTTCTTGTCCCTATATCATTTCCAGAATATACCAGTGAAACTCCTCCATTACTGTAAAAATATCCTCACAATTTAGAAAGGTATGTAAAGTAATATTGGCCTACATATTCTTGGTTTCTAGGACATATTGGTATATTTCATTGATTTATGTTGGGATATATTCCCACTATTTTCCTTTTTTTGTTGTCAAAATATTCTAAGTGGGTTCATGTGAAGGGTATGGGAATATATTCCTTCCCCATGCATGCTAGTGGGATATATGGAAAGAGTTTTTTTAGAGAGAATGGATTTTATCCTTCTCACTAGCTTCCACAAAAATATACAGGTAGAATTAATTAGTCAAAATTGGTATATGAGGCCCCTCCCTCTGTTCTACATCCTTTCAAGCCTGGTAAGATCTCCCTGGTGCTCAAATATGAGTATTTGGGGAGGTAGTTTACTAGGTAGTTCAAATTTTAGGTGACTCAGGGGAATTGGTGGTATTACGCTCAAAGTGAAATTGTACTTTATTAGTGGTTATTGTTAAACATCATGTTTCCCAATTACTACTGAAAATATCTCCCATAAATTAAAGGAATATGACTCTACTAGAGACTTTGTGGCAATGACTATGGTTAAACACCATCTGACGTGCACCTAATGAGCAGTTGAAAAATATGGAAATTCCACCATCCTTATGGGTTAGGGATATAAAAATATGAACATTACCCTAGCCATGTGGTCTGGGATGAGGTGGAACAGTTTCCAAAGTTTTCATGATGTGGGGTCTAAGTATATAAAAATCCCCCAAACCCTATAGGGTCATCCACTTCACTATATGAAAGACCTGTGTGGGAGAGTGTATACATTCCATCCTAGGGAATATATCCTAGAAGAATAACACTAACTATTTCCTATAGAAACCCATTCTCTCACTAGAGATGAGTTATATGTTCCTTAGTATAAATTTCCTTATCATCCTCAAGGGGGTGACTAGAATAATTCATAGAAACACCCTTTCCTCTATCAATGGTAGGATGGGTGGATGATGTTGGGAGTCGCAATGTGGTCCTTGGAGACAGAATCTTCTATTTCCATTAGGAATATTATTTATCCACATTTTACTATGAAGCTTTATCAAGGGTGATAAATCCTTATATAGATACAATAAATATATGAATATGTACTTATTCACTAATGACGGGGGATAAAGATTGGTCAATAAGGTATGGATCATATTACAATAGAAGGGAAAAATAATCCTCATCAGGAGTGTTCCCATCTAAATATGGTGGGATTTCCTCATATTTGGTCGATATCATGTTTATGGATACATAGGTGTGTTAGTTCCTGATGTACTATTTGGTTAGATGGAGCCAGTGGTACCATTTAGTGGGGCAGATCCTCCATTAGAGATGATTTCAAGGTAAAAATGATAATCATTCCCCCATTTATATGGTTGGATTTCTCTCTAGGATTCCACAATCACAGAGGAAAGCTATGATAAAATATGAATCTTATGGTTTTTAATGATCTATAATTGGTTATGAGCCACTATAGGGATAAGACAATGGGACCCAAATATGTAAACAATAGTTGGGATGTGGTCTCGCTCTAAAGTTCCAGTGTTCATCTTCCCCATGTGGGCTATCTTTTCAGATTTTCTGATCTGGATACCAAGGGAAGTAATGAGTTTGTTTGTTCATTCCTACATAATTGGGGTCATACATTGATGATGATGAGTATGTTAAATATGACTCCTCTATGTAATATTCTGGGTTTTGAGTTAACATGATGATTTTCCTCATCCACCTCTCTATGATTTGGAAAGAATGTGTTGTTGTGTTATAAGGATAAACTTCCAAAGTATTTAAATGTGGAAATAGGGGAAATCTTATCTTATGTTTCCTTTCATGGGAAATAAAACCTATGGTTCTTTATCCTATGGATAATTTCTTGAGTTTTTTCTAAAGTCGGGATGGAACTGTTAAGAGGGTACTCTCAGACAAGGACATTCAGCAACCAACGCTAGAGGTTCTTGGTGAGAAATAGTGTACATCAGGGCCTCACGGCCAAGGTTTCCATGATGTATGAGGTATAAGATAATTTTTTATCTAGTTATTCATAGGATCTTGAGGTTTTCTTTTAGTATTAATAGCTTTTCCAATGACCTTTTAACTTGTTGGAACATTTAGAGATTTCGTTTGGATTGTTGGGAATCTTGAAAGTCATAGATAAGAAATAACGCACCCATCAGTGCAGCATCATATATAAGAGTTCATGGACGATCTATTTCCTTCATAGATAAGTGATATAAAATTAATCCTTTTTTACATGTGAAAGGTTTGATGTTATTAAAGTATTTATGTCAGGTTCCCCATTTTTGATTCAGACTGAATCTATTGTCAAATTTTTTTTATAAGAGACTTGGTATAGTTTTACAGTCATTTATATCGGCATTATTTATCTCTGGAAACACCCAATGTATCCCACATCCATAATGAACTACAAGACTAATTTTTATTGAAAATAGGTCATTAGGGTTTCTTACAAATGACACTTAGGAACTCACATTGGTCGATAGTCTAGGAGGTTCATCTCATCACACCCTATTTAGGAGAATTATTACTTAATCCCTAAATCTCTTCTATGTTAAGGAATTTTTTGAAAATCCTTTATGCATCCCAATAAGGGACTAGTTACCCCTATTCCTATTAAATGTTTGGAACCATGTATTAAAAAGAATAATGGTCTATATCATAGGTTCTCCATCGTTATCTTATAAACTTATGAGGATTTTATTTAAATCCACAATTAGGCACTCTGAAACTTTGTCACCATCCAATGTGGTGGTTTTTGTTTTGGAATATGGATTGAACATAAAATAGGTTTCCTGCATATCCTATTAAAATAGGTATCAAATCCAATGTATTTCAAGTGACATGGTTTAACATCATGTGACTGGACCATAAAATACAGTTTAACATCATGTATTAAGGACATGTATGGGGCCATTTGAGAATTAGATATGGTGATTAAGCCTAATATAGGCACCCAACGTATCCTTTTGAGACAGGAATCAGAGTCCATATAGTTCTGATGAGGTATCTATGTTGCAAAAGGGGTGACAAAAGTGGTTTGAATGCTTATGGGGGTTTTCCAGTACTACTTCACTGGGAGTATATCCCTTTGAAGGAGGAAGAGGATGTAGTCAAAACTTACATCTAAAAGGAGTCCCATATTGGGGGATTTTCAATCATGCTAATGGAACAATAATCATCAATCCCTAATCCTACATGATTCTTGCTCACTATGAGAAATAAGGGATGGTGGGAGGTTGAAAATGTTATAAAATAGAAAATGATTGTAATTATATGGGGATTACACAATGAGGTTCCCTTGAGATTATTTCATATGAATATGGTCCTTTGAAGAAAATTGATATATGATTGGGTTACACACCTAAGGAAGTTTCCCATTTTGGATATATTTTGGTACGTGGCTTACACACTAAGGTTTACCTTAGATAAGTATGATTACGAGTATATTGGAGAATATGGCTCTATTAGAAACAAATTATGAGCTCTAATAAAGGGAATTGAGATGTGAAAATATGTATGTATGTATTATGGTCTTCATAAGTAATATATCCTCATGAAAAAACGTGATATATATATATATATATGAGTGTATTATAATCTTGATGGGGGATATGGTTGTGTGAGTTGGATGATGGAAGTTTACAGGATACAGAGTTTAGACTTAAGAAAGAGTCCTACATATCATGTTTATAATAAGACAAATACTCTTCATATTTTACTGTGTTCCTAATACTCTAATATATGAGGAAAGATAAAAAAAAGTATCATGGGTATTATTCCCTCAATTTTTATAAATATTGGAATATCTTAGTGACTTAGACCAATATTGATACCCAAAAACTGAAGATCAATTTATCAACTCTATGTTTAATGAGAAAGTAGTCAAGGATTACACCTACGAGGATGCTTGTATTTGGATTAATTAGATGATAAAGCCTGAAAGGAAACATATAGGATTAAGGTGATTGAGGGATGATTTGTCTTACACCAAAGAGGATTCCCATGTATGAACCCACTTATGATCCACTGATAAATAAAAAAATGGTATAATCGTAGAAAAAATTTTCCCACGAGCTAGAATAATTGGAATATTGAGGGAATTACACCAACTTATATGCCCATCTAATATATTCATTCTTTATCCTTTGATGTATGAATATTGAGTACTAAGAAAGGTATATTGAATATGTTTAAATGGAATGAATTCCCTTTTAAGGGTATGACACAAGAGATCCCCCGCCCCCCTTATAAGGATTAGGTGGATGCATTGCCAATTTAGTGTCTTGAGATCATGTGACCTCAAGGGGCCATCCTCTCAAAATTGATATCATGACTTAAGTATATGGATAATGGGAATAAACAAAAACAATTATTGGGTTTAATAAGTCCATTGGTTCATAACCCTGGTCCATCATGGACACTTCTTTCATGAATGGGGGTTCTTGGAAAAGGGCATGTTAATTATCAGCATAGACCAATGGTGTTCAATTAGTTTTAAAGTCCATCACAATAAGGGAACATGTCCAAGGATGCATGAACAATATTTATGTTCAATTTCATGTAAGGAAATTGCATGACAATGATTTTTCATGGATAAGGGTTTCCCATCCTTATGCATAAATAGTGTTCATATGTTAAGTCCAGACAAACCGTAGGGGGTCGCGTGATCAATGGAATATGTCTGAGGCTTCATGATAAAAGGTGAATGTGGTGATAACCTAATCAAGGGTTCCTAACCAAGTTGTATGAAGGCAACATATAATATGGATCACATGAACACTCCTCACATGAATATGGTTCTCATCCAAGATTGAAATCCTCCATGATAATGGGTTCCCAAGTTAGGGCCATGTGAATACTTATCATGTGAAAAAAATTGTATGATTGTGGATTTTTGATCAAGACATATGGAAAATATTACAAAAATTGATATACTTCAGGAAAAAATCATGCAACAATAGGGTTTAAGTGAATGGTTCACATGAATGGGGGTTTTCATGATGAAGAGAGATCAGATGATCAGTCTATCATTATCAGCCTCTTTGAACCCATGGAATAGTCGAGGTCCCATGCTTGAAGGTGAATAAAGAAGGGTGATTGTGTGATCGATCCATAATTAACAAAATCTTCTAACCCATGGGATGACTGAGATCACATGTATGAAGGCAAATGAAGAATCCTTCCTGACAATGAGGTGCATATCCAAGCATGATATTCGTATAACTGGAAATGAATCACATGATCATGGGTAGATGCATTCATCATGTAACTGAGTTTTAATGATCACTACTCATGTGAAGAGGGAACCAATCTAGAAGATCACAATTGGGTATTCTGTTTGAATGATACAAGGGCATATGTCAAAGGCTTATAAATACATTGACACCCTAGTTTGTATTAAGGTGTTAAAATCCAAGGTTCTCATGATCTAGAGAGATGCTTGAACATGGTTGCAAAGATTTTTTTTGCAAGTCATTTCATATATATGTTGCATAATCCATGCCACATTAAGGTGTTTTGTGAGTGAATTTTAGCATTAGTGCATCACATGACATTCAAACCGTCAGGCAATCATGTAATGGGGTCACAAAAATTTGTGTCCCATAGTGCATGGTTACATGGATAATTTTATAGAACATAATAAAAAACTATCCCGTTATTCATCCATTATCTTTCTCCATATTTTCTTCATGTTTTCTAAAGAGTAATGAGAAGGTTTATATTGGAATATGGGGTCTATGCTATAATTAATTCTCATTGTGAGTGACCATGTGTTCCATCTTGAGGCGTTAAACGATATATCATCAAAACTACAAAACTCGCAACTCACATCATATGGATGTGAATCTAAGGGAAACGTATGATTATATTTTATATGGAGCTTGATCACATAACACAACATAGGCTATCCAAGATGGTATTCTCTCACACTCATTATTCTTCATCTGAAGTTTCAATGATACGTGATTGCTTTATTCAATCATCACTATTTCAATCCTGAATGCTTCATATGATATAAGATGTTCATGAAATGATACTATTCTATGAATTAGTACATGAATGAAAGATAAATATTTCATTAATTGGTTTTATATGATTGAGGATGTATTTTCTTGATTGTTGAATATGGTCAGTGTTCAATTTTCATGAGTGTAAAACCCCTTAACAATTTGAAGGAAGGATAAAATCGCGAAGGTCAATCGAATAGCTCGGTACAGCTTGATCAGGTGACTGAGGTTATATTCATGTATTTTAATCAATGTAATATTGTAGTGTGAAGGTCCCATCCTCAATAAAACTTTTAATTTTATAGGACACTCTTAATAATAGATCATGGAATTGATGACCGACAAAAGAAAGTGTCGAGGTTCGCTTACAACTTCTACCAGCACTGACATGTGTCGGCATTCCCCACTTCTTTGCTACTGATTTATGGAATGGATAAGATTATATTTTCATTCATATTTCTATTCAATGACCCCTATCATTTTTTTATCTTGATTTTCCATCCCCCATACATAGTTAAGGAAATTTCCACATGTTCCTTGGTTAATCTGGCTAGCTGGCTCGCCACATCTATGCCATTTTTTGGTTAAGTGAACTTAGAAAAAAAAATCTGAGTAAACTATGTCATAAGAGGATAAAAATATGTTACATTATAAAATTAAGAACAATCCATTTTTCTAAATAATTACGCCTCTAAATACCTCAGGTAACGTAAATTTATTTTTTTCATGGTATTCACACTACTCGAATCCCTAATGGAAAAGTGCATGGAACACATTATTAAGTGCCAAAAAAATCAAAAAACAATGTTAAACGAATTATAAGATGAGTTTATGGGTTATTGGAAGAAAAAGATCATGAATACAGTGGGTTTATTGATCGAGCATTTAAAAATGTGAAGGATTCAGGAGTAGATGGAGCACTGATAGGACATGCCCAACTCGGATTTTTTTTCATAATCAATGATAAATCTGAGATATAAATCGATGAATAATTTCATAAAAAATTAAATTAAATAAACTATTAATTGAAATGAGAATTCCAAAATAAAAATTTAGGATCATCATATAATGATTTATAATTAATTCATGCAGTTAAATAATTACCTTCCAGTGAATTATTTCTTCATCGATGAATCTGACAACATATCTGCATTATGTTTTCATTACATCATAGGAATAGATTATAGATTCCCTCTAACAGTGACCTATAAATGTACCATGAACTTATGAGTTTTTTCGTAGGAATATTTGACTGCTAGTGTGGAAGATCCTAATGCTTGTGTAGTTCATCTTTGGTCTCCATGAGAATCACATCCACAATGGATTCTCTTTGATCTATCTGGATTCAAGATGGTAGTGGAGGAGGATCACACTCCCTTATTAAGATCATTCTTGGAGAGGGGCTCTCTAGGGTTATAGATAATTCTTCTTTTCACTATTTACACCCAATAACAAGCTTGCCTTAGGGTTGCAAATAATATAATTA
This sequence comes from Viscum album, assembly GCA_963277665.1. Taxonomy (NCBI): domain Eukaryota; kingdom Viridiplantae; phylum Streptophyta; class Magnoliopsida; order Santalales; family Viscaceae; genus Viscum; species Viscum album. The sequence goes on from OY728130.1 coordinate 926,455,623, forward strand.
CATTTAAATAGTTCTAGGGTTAAAAAATAATCATTACACATAATCCCTTATTATTTACCTAATCCCCATATTACCCCATATCTACAATAATAATATTATTATTATTATTTATTGACAATCATAATTCTAGTGAATTAATTAAATATAATTTTTTGAATAAATTATTTAAAATTTATTTAAATAATATTTGATATATATTATTTCTCATCATATCTTTAAAATAGATCCACCATTCCACAACAATATTTATCAACCATTTAATAATGACTATTTATATAATAAATAAATATCAGTTTTCTATTCACTAATAAATAAATAAATAAATATTATATTCACTAAATAGAAAATAAATATATATTAAATATTAAATACAAAAATATTCTCTTTACTGACTTGTGATTGAATATATAAAATAAATAAAACATGAATAATTTTTAAACCACATATGGGAATAATATTTATTAAATATGATAAATAATAAATAATATTTAATGTTTAACTGAGTTTCTGTATACACTTAGTGTGTGACTCTCTAGGCCTCTTTCTCAGTGGCAATAAGTGAAGTTTCCCAAAGTCCACTGTTAGGATTGAGAAACATGCCAACTAACCCATAAAGAAATAATTTAATGTTTCAATGACATAAAGCCTCATATAAATGATTACTGTGTAATATAATCCCTTTATCATGATATCTCTAATCAATTAGGTTGCATGCTGATGTCATCAACCTATGTGTTTGATGTCCCCATCTTTAATATTCCAAAAATGAACCAACCCACAGAACACTATAAACATAAATTTATTTGGGAAGTTTTATTCCCATCAAAGGTCCTAAGGTATCAGCTTCTATTAAAGAATATAAGGGATAAATCCTTTCTTTCATTACTCATTAATTCAATATTACATGTGATATTCCCAATATATCCTACTTCATAATGAACATATGTTATCAAGTTTTTCATAAATATATCAAATTATGTTACTAATAATATCAATTAATAATAATTTTAAAGATTAAGTATCAATAAACATATCCATAAATAAGAACATCCAATGACACATATAAATGTGGATTTCATATTCATAGGTTGTCTTCTCATAATCTCTTGCACCATAAATTACCATTGGTGTACACCATGAGAAAGTGCCTCAAAGTCCAATGAGTCTCCACCCATGACAGCCTATATCACTTTTCTCCCATCAATTAATATCATATAGCCATTAAACTTATATTTAAGAATATCATGGTGGAACTTATGGGTTATCATTATAGTGGAGAACTATTATTAACTTTCTTTGTGGTAGTTACTCTTAAGACATTATCACATACTATATTACACATTACAACAACTAAGATGTTATAATAATTTTATTGATATTAAAAATAATTAATTTATGTAATCATAATGTATATAAAATTTTTTTCTAGGTCACCAACTCCAATAGACTCCAATTACACTAGAGCGAGCTGTTAGAAACTATTATTCTGATAGACCACATAAGATATTGATTTTTCTTCTAGTATAAGGATTTATTAAAAATGTTTTCCAAATTTTATTCAATGGAAACTCTACTCATTGTAGCTTTTAAGGTATGTTATTTTTCAATTTGTGTGACCTTAGATACTTTATGAGAGCTTCCTTTGTAGCATTATCATAACATAATGTGATTAGATACTTACTATTAGGAACCACATTAGGAACCTAGACAATTTTTCATATATAAACAGATTATTTGGATGTATCATAAGCTTATATATACTCAGAATTCACTGTACAATTGGGAAAGATGTTATTTTGAAATCTTCCAACTCATAGCCCCTCCATTAACAAAAAATATGCATCTTTACTACTGCTTCAAATCATTCTAATCTCTTACAAAACATGCATCAGTATAACCCTAGATGACTAGCTTCTCATCTCCTTGATACACAAATAACATATCCTTAGTTATTATCATATACTTAAGGATATACATAGGATCATAAATATTATGTTCACATATATCATCTTAATATATTCCTATCATTTTTAAGGTATAGGCAACATAAATCATATTATATAACATGTCAAACATGATTGATCCTATTACAAAATTTTATGGGATTATACTCATTAATTTTTTCTCCTCTTATGTATGAGGACACATTTTATTATAATGATTCAAACCATGTGAAACTATAACCAATAATATCTTTAATTCTTATATAAAAACTTTATTTAGTATCTAGTCAATTTATGTACCTTGACTTTGTCCAAGAAGCCACTTGGATCTATCATAAATGATCTTGATCCCTATATTATTGGTTGTTTCACCTAAGTCCTTCATAAAGAGGCACTTGTTTAACTAGTCCTCAACTGGATGTGATATTGGTACATCATTTCCAATAAGTAATATTTCATCGATATGTACTAATAAGATAAGGACCACACTACCACTAAACCACTTGTAAACATATATATCAGATTCATTCTTAATGAATCCAAATTCTTTTAAATCTCCATAGACTTGAGTATTCGATGAATTAGGAACTTTATTTAATACATAAATGTATATTTATAACTTTAATATCTTTTGGAATTTTCTAAATTCATAAACCCCTTTGATTGTGTCATATATACATCATTCTAAAGGTTCCCATTAATTAATGTTGTTTTGACATCCATCTACTAAATTTCATAGTCATGGTGATCTGTTATGGAATGTAGAATTATAATGGATTTAAATATAGAAATTTGATAATATTATTAATTATATTTAATAGATTTATGTTGTTTCAACCCTTTATCCACTAGTTTTCATTTGTAGGTTTTTTCATTACCTTCCATGCCCAAATTTTTCTTTAATACATATTTATACCCAATAGGCAGTTTATCAACCAGTAGATTGAATAAAACCCAAAATTGGTTTTGATACATGGAATTAATCTCAAAATTTATGTATTATTTCCATATTGTAGAATCTTGCATCTCTAATAGATATTTATAGGAGAGAGGTTCATTATTATTAATAAATAATAGTCTCTATCTTTAGTGACTAAAAAAATATATCTTTTTGGTTCTCTTACATTTCTGGTAATCCTATGTAGTATTTTTTATTTAGGAATGAATTCTACCATAAGGACTTATGGAATATATTTCTCTAGAAGCTCTTATATATCCTGATTATCAACTTCATCAAAGCCAATATTACACCCATATTCCTTCTTAAGGATGTACTCCCTCTTAATAAAGATAGATTATCTTGTGATAGTCACTTTTTTATCTAAGGGGTTATATATATTATAATCTTTCGTTTCTTTGGGATGTACTATAAATATAAACTTTGTTCCTTGTGGTTCTAGTTTATTTATGATGGTTTCCTTAACAAATTCCTCATATCATGCATGTGTATGTGAAAAAATGGGTTTATTTTCACACCATAACTATAATAGCCCATATCTTGTACTCCTGGATCCATTTCTAATTCATAAACTTTATGTTTCCCTCTTTGATACCAATAAATCTGACCCAATTTTTTACATACATATCTTATAATATCAAAAGGAAATATTGGATCACTTAAATTCTTAAGTACCTTTTAGGTTTATAGTTTTATAGAATTAAGAAAACCCCTTACATAAAAAAATCCCATGACTTATATGAGAATTTATCCCACTTAACCCATCTATTATTTTTTCACATTAACACATAATCAACATCCATATGAAATCCATTATAAAAATATTTCATTCAACCTCATTCTATATAACATGTGGAAAATGAAATATAAGAAGGGTGAGCTCAAATAATAATTAGGGGAAAATGTAAGCACTAACAGATGAATTTCATCGATGAAAATAAGAAGAGCATATGGTTATGATGAAATAATCAAACTAAGTGATTATAACATAATAATATTCATACCCATCAATACCTGGATCATAAAATATAAAAATATGGAAACAGAATTTAATAAAGGAAATAGTCATAATAATTAATAATAATGAGTCATGTGATAAAAATACTAATCAAATGAAACATCATAAACCCCTAGGAATAATATAAAAATATGTTAGTATCCCAGGACATCATCTTCATAGAACACTTACAAAAACATTAAAGAACCCTTGCAATTGGAATAACCATAAGTTCGACTTCCAATATAATTATCTAATGAAAATAATAATTACCCAATTCATTGGAGCACTAACAAGTTGAACCCATCATATAAGTTATATCAAGCTAAATTGGTGCTTTCTGGTCATACCCATCATTTTTAATGTCCAAGAACCACAAATAAAGTTTATAAAGCTTTCATTTGAACATAAAACTCATAGAAACAATCATTATTCCTTTTAAAACATGATTAAACCATATGAAATAAATGTCTTCCATAAAAATAACTTTAAAATTGGATTAACCTATATAAAATAAATGGTTTCCAAAACAATATCTTTGAAATAATATTAATCTATCTAGAGAAATAATGAGGATGGTATCATTACAAAATATCCCCATTAAAGCATAAGTAACAACAATGGCTATTGAAGTTGATGAATAGAAATACCATAAAATATCATTAAAGTAAATTTTAGGAATATAAAATTTCAATTTTTAATATCACTTTTTAAAGCATAAAAAAAATATTATTCTTTGAAAATCACTTTTATAAACTAATAATTTTCAGAATATTTCAAAAAACAATATTTATAAAGATGCTTGTTAACTTTAAAAGAAATATTAAAAGAAATTTTAACCATGGAAGAGGGTAATTATATACATTTCATAAAAGCTAAAAAGAATATTATTTTTTCTATAAAAATTTTATAAAGTTTCTTATTCATAAAATGATAAGAAGGGTCATTTCACATTTTCGGTAAAATCCAAAACGAAATTTTTTGGAAAATGACATGAATATTTATTTTGAATGATTTTTTTAAAAATGGAAAACATAGTTAAATTTTTATATTTAAAAAACATAGGAGAGTACTAAAAATTTTTAGAAAACATTATTTTGGGAAAAAACATATTTTTTACCAAAGAGAGAAATAAAGTCAAATTTCCTTGAAAACATTTTCACAAATATTTTAGGAGATTAAGATGGGTGAAAATGATAATATTAATTTTAAATATAATGAATAAACATATAATAATAAAATTAATGAGTTTCTTGAGAGATGTTTCATAATATTTAATCATTAAAATCATAATCATAAACAATCCTGATAAAGGATGAGATTGTAAAAAAATACTCTTAGCACTTTAATAACTTGGAATAGTAATTCCCATCAAAGAATAACATTAATTGAAAATTATAATATCTATAAAATAAGTTTATAAATTATATAAAATGTCAAATGGGAAGTATATATACCTCAAAAAAGAAGATAGGTGTATAACATAACGTGCGTCTCAAAGAAAGAAAATTGGGACAAAAATCCATTATCGATTTGGTAACTTTGAAACCAAAAACCCCATAAAAGTGAGATCCTAAAAATAATATGTAAATACCAATAAATTTAATTTTAATAAAAATTAAATAAATTTATTGTTAGTATATACACCACACAGAAAAATAAGTGTTGAATATGGCATATATCACATAGAAATAAAATTGAGATGATAAAACTCTTACCTCGCACTTCCTTTTAATTGACCAAGATTTATAATAATTTATAGTGGTTTTAAATATGTTATTAAGTTATTAAATAACAATATTAATATTTATAATATAATTTATGATCCTTTTATAATATCTTGTCACCCATTTATTAGTAATCATTCATTATTTTCATTTTTTTCTGTTAATCATCTTATATTCTCATTTGTGCCTTATTATCAAAGTCCTGGTTCTTATGAATATAATATAGATATATCATCTCTATAATAAAAATCATGAAATAATTATCATATTTATACATCAATAATACTTTTTATATCAATCATAAAATATGGTTATAAAAAATGAAGTATGTTACGATCATGGAGACAACGGGTTGTACGTACACATGAGTAATAATTATATTTTTCAATGATAATTATGGAAAAGAGGTAATTAATATATATTATTTCCAAAATAATAGTAATATCATATATATACCACAATATTTCTTCAAATATACTTATATATATCATCCATAAGGTGTGGTGATGAAAAAAGAGTCACATCACTTTGTGAAGGTTGTAGTCTACATGTACAAGAATGATGATATCATGTTTTTATTATAGAAAAATAAAATGATATATTATATTTTCATAATGATAAATATGTGACTAATATAATGATGATTTCATTTATATCACATATAATCATTACTATTACCCTTATTACCTTCAATGTAACATGTTACTGAAAAGTGAATCGCATCGCTTCGCGAGGCGGTAGTCCACCGTACATAAGAGTGCGAATATTGTATCCCCAACGAAATTGAATTTAAAAATATATATGAAATAATAAATATAGAGGAATAATTATGTTATTAATTTCATATATGTACTTTATATTCATCATCTTACCCAATCATGGGAGGTGGTAATGGAAAAAACGAATGACATTGATTCTCCATGCGGTAGTCCACCGTACATATGAATGATGATTTTGTAACCCATTTTATTAAATAAGGAAAATATTTAGGTTATTCGATTTAAATTATAATGTCTAATTATATGTAATATACTAATTTTATTATATAATCATTTTTTAATAACAACTTAAGGATATAGAGAAATAAATAAATTAAAAAACTCGTTAAAGAACATTACCTCTTCTTCGGGTATCATCTATATGTTTCCTCCAAAGACCTCCCTAGACTAGATTTCTGCCCAACATTAGGCTTCTAAGATGAGAGGACGAATTTTTAAAAGTGATTTAAGTAGGTATTTTCTAAACACAATAGGTTTTAAGTTGTAAAGAAGATAGGAGAGGGTTGTCCATTTATAGGTAGGGAAGAGGACACACTTGGTATTTTTGAAAATAAAAGAGTGTTTCCACATTTTTTAAATGTAAAAAGAGTCCAAATGGGTTTTTATCAAAAAATATAGGTTTAATGGTATAAATATGTCAAGAAAATATATTTAGACAAGTTTATAGATCATTTTTTACCCTTATATTTTTAGTTTAATTCCCCAATAAACTCATCTATACCTTAACCATGCCAATTAATTTTTACTATTTTCACTATTAATTTTGGTGAAAAATTAACACGAAATTACTAGAATTTATAAAATAAACATTCAAAAATTCAATCCATTTTTTCAAAATTTAATTCACATAGGTGGGAAATTTTTATTTAAAATTAATCCAGGAGATAGGATGAGAAATTATGTTTTTTAAATAGAAAATATTCACAAGTTTACAAAGTTTTTATATCCAATTTCAATATAAAACTATTTAAAATGAACTAAATTGTATTAATAGATATGTAATTGAACTAATTTTCCTTTAAAACTAATTTAAATTATAATTTAATTTTATAAATAATCAAAACTAAATGGAATTTTTAAAATAAAATTCATTATTTTTCACTATTTATCAAAAGATTAATCTTCTCAGACGATTCTAAAAAATTTACCCTGATATAATTTTTAAATGATTATTTCCAGAATTAATTTCATTTATTCAAATAAATTCTCTACAATTAGAAAAAAATAATTATAAAAAAATCCACAGACGTAACAAAGAAGAAGGTTTTCAAGAAGTATATTTTTCAAGCACAAGATGATTTAATATTAATTGTATTTGTAATAATAATCATGGTATTAATATAAATTAAAACGTATCTATATGTTTAATTTAAAAAATTACTCATTATGTATTATTTTAATTTATTAAAAAGGAGAAACATTATTCATTTTGAAATAGTTTTTTGAAAAAACCATTTTTTAAACCCAAAAATAAACTAATAATAAAATCCAATATAAAATTGAATAAAAAGAAATTAAGTGGGTTAAATATAACTAAAGAATAATTAATTTACCTTAAAATATAATGGGGTATTTATATTTCTTAATTTATTTAAAATAAATGATTATTTTACAAAAATCTATATTTTTCACAATTCACTAAAAAATCATTATTTTCCGAAAAAATCAAAAAATTCACCAAAAGTATATTTTGATATTATAACTAAAAAATAAATTTAATTTTATCAAATTAATTTTCAAAAATTTCAAAAAATTGACTATAATATTTGTTTAATGAAAATAAATAAAAAACATTTTTTAAGAAAACATATTTTTGAAAACTAAAATCACTTTAGTAAAAATTGATTAATTATTTGTGAAACATTTATCAATAATTAATTGGATTAGGATTTTTAAATATTTATTTCATAAATTAGTTAATACTATTCATACCTGCTAATTTAATGTCTATGTAATAATGACTATATATATCATAGGTCGTAAAAGCTCGGTGTTGTGTGTTGAATATTTTATTGAACAAAAAAATATATGGGCAGAATGTACTATAAGTTATCTAAGAAATTAAACTTATTTAAAAATAAGAATATCATAATGTTTTTGGGAGTTACATTATCTTCTAAGTTTAAAACTTCATATCATTTTCTCTATCAAGAATAATTTTCTTCTTTTAAAATCTTAGGGCGTTACATCCTCCCCTTTTAATAAATTATGTCCTTGAAAGTTAAACTTTGTCTCAGTAATCAAAGGTTAAATATTGGAAAAATATTTTTTTATAAAATCACATCATAGAAGGGGTTATTAAAACATCCTCTTAATAATAGTGAAAGGAATGTACAAAGGTCATATGGAAAAAAACATATCAAGGTTTCCAAATAGGTGAACATGGATGGGAATGAAAAAAAGTGTAAATAATTATAGAGAGTGATTGCGATCATTGATCTCAAGTAAGTAAATGGTCAATTGAAAGTTAAGAGCCTCAAACCCATAAATCTATGATGATCTAAAAGACCATTAGTTCTTCATAAATGAATTTAATAGGACAAAAAAATTTCAAGATCCTTTTCCTAGAGTTTAGGAATTCTCTTACCATCTAGACTAAGAGAATATCGATATATACTCACTTGATGGGTATAATTTCATTCTTTAATCAATTTGGACCACAATTTCATATTTTTCTCCAAACGATGCATATTTAGGATGAAATTTCCAAGCTAGGAGCACTAAAATAAACCTTTAAAAGTCCACATAATCCCCAAAATTATAACAAGATATTACACATATATTTAGACATTAACCAAAACTAATATGTTTATCACATAGTAAGATAGTTTCAAAAAAACATTCATAAATTAATCTATAAATTCCAATAGTAATTGTTGAGTCAAAACATGTTTTGCCTTTCTCGTTAATCATTTTTTTTTGAAATCACAAATCACAAAATCGTAATCACATATATATTGTTTATCTTGTGTGTTGTTTCACAATTGAAATCAGTTACATTGTCTTTATTATATGTTTTATTCTTATCATAATCATGTATGATGTTTACTCATATTATTTTATATGTTGTTTCAAAAGCGTAACAAGATTGTGTATAGCATCATACTCAGAAATCGTATCTAGATTATGAACTGCATCATAATCTGAAATTGTAAGCAGATTATGTACTGTATTGATTTCACATGCATTTCAATCACATGTATCGTAACCATATACATCATAACCATATACATCTTAACCAGGATAAGTACCAAACCGAAATCATGAATCGTAACCAAGTTAAGTACTGCATCGTAATTATGTATCGTAACAAAGTTAAGTGCTGCTTCGTAATTATGTATTGTAACTAGGTTAAGTATTGCATCATAATCTTGCATCATAATTGGATTAATAATTATATCATAATCATGAATGGTAACCAGGTTATATATCATAACAAGGTTATTTATCATAAAATTATTATTTATTGTATTCAATCACCGTAACTAGATTAAATGTTGTGAATCATAACCATGTTAATAAATGTAACCAGGTTATAAATTGTAATCATTATATGAATTTTTATCATGAAAAGTCTAGTAACCAAGTCATATATTTTAATTTTGAAATGCATTACACTCCTATCATAAGTTCAACACCGATTACATGTTACTCAAACTCATTGTTTCATACTTTTTAACTTACTACTATCTAACTAAAATGATGTCGTTGATTTAATTATTTACTAATCAAAATGATGTCATGTATTCTGTTTGTTTTGACCATTTTAATGCAAGGTGTCCAAGTCCCTTCGAGTTTTTCAGAGAAATATAACTGTTGGAGGAAATATGACTGTTGGAACCTGAATCCTATAATTAGGAGGTCATTCAAACCAGATTAAATAACTTTTTCATCTATAAAGTTCTAGAGAGAGATGTTGTGAATTCTCTATTGCTTCGTGAAAAATCCTTGAAGATAAAAGAAGTGAACAGCTTGTTCTATGCTCTTGTATTTCTAAGTGATATTTTTTTGCTTTGTAAAACCGATCACTGTGATAACGATCGAGGGATTCTGAGGATATGAAGATGTGGTTCTGATCATTGTATAGAGGGATTTCAACTGCATGAAAGAATGAGGTACTGATTACCTTCTTAATCGTGGGCTTTTTGGGATTGGAAGATAGTCGTTTCGAACATCATATCGAGGGATTTCAATTTCATGACAGATAGAGGTGCCAATTAACTTCTTAATCAAGGGCTTCTGGGGATAGGAATACAGTCATTTCAATCATCGTATTGAGGGCTTAAAAGGTGGTGGTAAGATAGACCTTTTATCCTAAGTGAAAGGAAACCCTTCTCTTGGAGATAAAAGAACTGTAATACGTTTACATTTTCATTGTTATTTGTATTAGAAAGGGAATTTTATTGTTTCCCCTTTCTATTCATATTCATTTCAATTGTAATTGTTTCAATTATGATTCATATTGTATTAAGAGATTCTATACTCTATATGGTAGAATCATTAACATTTGTATTACTATGATCATTGTATTCAATTCAAATACAACTGATTTACATTACTTATAGTATAACATCATAGTATTACCATCGGATCCAAGACCTATATGGTATGTTATATTGATTGAGAATTTTATTCATTTAAGACCTCTTAAAGTAAGTTCTTTCTTAAGTGTTTAAAAACATAGTTTTTAAACCTACAATTTACCCCCTCCCCCCCTCCCTCTGGTATTTTGCCATCTAATATACATATAAATCTATATTATGATTGAACAATTGGTATCAGAGGAGGTTTCCATTGTGTTTTATTACTTTATTTATTTATTTTTTCAATACAATTGTTTTTTTACAAACCTTTTGTTTATGTCTACTTACTAAACTAACGTGTGGACTAGAAAAGTATTGTTTCATAAGATGGTATGAATGAATATTAGATCAATTGACAATATGAATCCAAAAATACCACCTATTTTTTATGAGAATGATTATGAGTACGGAAGAGATCGAATAAAGACCTTTTTTATTAATACTGGAGTAGAGAACATTATCATGCTTACTAGAGGTTACAAAAATCCCAGACAAGAAAATCAGTACTTTCACCAACCAAGAGAAACAAGAATATCAACTGAATTACAAGGTACACAATACTTTGTTGTGTTCCATGACCAGGAATATATATAGTCAGAAATCATCTTATAGAGCATCTAATTGTATCTGGAAGAAATTGGAAGTCATGAATTTTGGTACATCCAATGTTATAGAAATAAGAAGAGCAATGCTTTGAGAAGAATATCATGGGTTTATGTTTACTTATAGAGAACCATTATGCAAGGTGAAACAAAAATTTATGAAAATCGTCAACAGTCTATAATAAATTGGTGAAAAGGTCCTTGATGCACTTATGGACAAGATAATTGATATACTTCCTAATAAATGGGAATCAAAAAGGATAGTTATTTATGAGAACAGGAAAGTTACTCAATTTACTCTTGATAAGTTATTTGGAACTCTTATTCAACATGAGACAAGAATGAAAAGATTTGTTGATTTCAATATTAATAATAATGGTAATGGGAGTGTAAATTTTACTACTACATACGCAGCTAAGACACTGTAAAGGATAACTAGATCCAAAGTTAAGGAATCCATTGTTATATTAGAATTAAGTGATAGCGATCACTCAGAGAATAAGTTATCCAATCTTTCTTGAAGGATGAACAAGATTGTTGGAAAGAAATAATTTCAATACATATTCAAAAATAAATATAGGAAGGAAAATAAAGACTTAGAAGTAACTTGTTATGAATGTAAAAGAGAAGGTCATATTAGACCAGATTATCCTTTACTAAAAAAATAGACAATAAGGATAAATATTCTGAAAGAAACAAGAAAAATTATTACAAGTAAAACACAAATAAATTATTCAAGGAAAATGATATTTGGAGTGAAAGTGGTGGTAATTATTTAGAAAAATCCTCAGAATATTAATCTTCTGGTCAGAAGAATATATGACTTATTTCTAGACTAACTGTTGCAAATCATTGTTTCATGGCTAAGGTACACAATGATGAATCACTTAAAAATGTATCTTTAAATAAAAATTACCCTGATGAGAACCATTCTTACTCTTTAGATGAAGAATCTTCCTCAATAGAGGAAAATTTACCTTATTTTGAATAAGTATCCAGATTTTCCAAGTTACTTGTGAATGAAAATTATAAAGTCAAGAAAAATATTTATAAGGAAAATTTTAGAATATCTATTCCAAAAAAATAAGTATCAGAACTTTCAATATATCTAAAAATGAAAACTCTTTATTCTGAAAATATTTCAAACCCCATTAAGGAATTAATTTCTGATAAGTATAAACTTTCTAAGGACATTGAACAACTTGTTTTAAATAAAAATGTTTTTGAAACTGAAAAAAAATTCAAAACAATTTATTCTGAGAATGATAATTTAGCCATTAAACTAAAACATGAAATTTTTTATCTTAATAAACTTTTATCAAAATTCACATTGGGGGGAAAAGAATTTTGATAAAATGTATTCTCTAATTTTTCCTCTTAAAAATAGTTCTTGAATTGGTTACACTCACTCAAAACTAATTTTTATTAATTACTATTTTGTTCCTCAAACTACCATATTATGTACTAAATGTTAATGTGGTGGAAATTGGGAATGAAATTTTTCTATTAATAAAACACAATATTTAGGATTTCATAAATCACATTTTGAAAAACAAATGAGGATTCCCAAAATTCTTTTATCTAACATTTCTAAATCTAAAAATGTTTGAGTTCGGAAAAACTAATTGTTTCCTTTTTAGGAAAATAAAAAGTGTACCAACAAACATAACATTTGGTACATGGATAGTGGTTTTTCTCGACATATGATGGGAAAAAAATATTTTTTTGAAAAGATTATCGAAATGAAAGGTGGAAGAGTGACCTTCAGAGATAATGCTTAGTGAAATATCATTGGTATAGGTAATATTGTTCTTTTAGGAAAAGTTTTAATTTAAAATGTTTTGTTTTTCAAAGGTCTAAAGAAAAACCTTACAAGAACATTTATATTATGTGTTGAAGTCTACCTTGTGAATTTTAGGAATGATAAATGTTTAGTTCACAATTCCAAGGATGAATTCATTCTTTCTTCCCAAAGGCATGAGAATGTATACACAATCAACTTAGAAGACCATAGGATCTAGGACTTACCATGCTTAAGTGAAATGGAAGACCAATCTTGGTTATGGAAAAGAATGTGAGGACACTATAATATAAGGAACCTTAGTAAACTCTCAAATAAAATACTTGTTAAGGATATACCAGATCTAAGGTATGATTCTTCAATGGTTTTTTACCCTTTTCAATATGGAAAGCAACATAAAACTAGCTTTAAAACAGTCAATGAAGTCTCAACTTATAATTCATTATAGTTAGTGCACATGGATCTCTTCGGTCCTACACAAACTGGAATCATTGGAGGCAAGTACTATATATTTGTTTTAGTTGATGACTACACTAGATTCACATGGGTCTATTTTATAGCAAACAAATATAAAGCCTTTTTCTATTTCGAAACTTTTAGAGCCCAAGTTAAAAATGAGAAAAACCTACCATTGATAAATATTCTTAGTGATCATGGTGAAGAATTTCAAAATATGGATTTTAAAACCTTTTGTAGTAAGAAAGGTATTACCCACAACTTTTCACCTCTAAGAACACCTCAGAAAAATGGTGTTATTGAGAGATGGAATTGTATTATTTATAAAATGACAAGAACCATGTTGAATGAATACTCAATTGCTAAGAATTTCTAGGTTGAAGTTCTTAGTACTACATGTTATACTATAAATCATGTTTTAGCTAGACCTTTTCTTAATAAAACACCTTATAAATTGTGGATTGGATGAAAAACTAAGGTTTCTTACTTCAGAGTGTTTGGATGAAAAGTATTCATATTGAATAAAAAAGAGAATTCACATAAATTCACACCCAAATCTGATGTAGGAATCTTTCTAGGTTATTCCACAACTTCTAAGGGTTAGAGTTTTTAATAAACACTCTTTTACTGTTGAAGAAATAGTGAATGTTAAGTTTGATGAAACTAAACCCTTTGTTTTTAAACAATCCTTACCTACATCAACGGATGTATTTTCACAAACTTATTATCAACCTATGATTGAAAATTCTTCTGATAAGGGAAATAATCAAGAAACTGTTTCTGAAGTATTTACCCCAGAGGAATTTCTATCTTATGTTGATAAATAGGTTTTACAAAACCCAAATCAATTGTTACTTAGGAATCATCCCAGTGATAATATCATTGGTGATGTAAATCAACCTATAAGAACCATAAATTCATTGAGAAATGAAATAAAACATTTTTATTTTCCATCTTAGTTCAAACATAAAACTTCTAATGAATCCTTAGGTGATGAATATTGGATTAAAGAAATGCAGGATGAACTAAATGAATTTGAAAGGAATAGAGTATTTAATTTGGTTGAAAGACCTAAATATACAATTGTAATTTGTGTAAAATGGTTTTTCAGAGAAAAATGTGATGATAATGTATTCATATTAAGAAATAAATCAAGACTTGTTTCTAAGGTATATAATCAAGAAGAGGGAATAGACTATGAAGAAACCATTGCTCTGGTAGCTAGAATTGAATCTATTAGAATTCTATTGTCCTTTATAGTATAATTCAATTTCAAAACTTTCAAATGGATTTTAAATGTGACTTTATTAATGTTTTTTTACAAGAAGAAGTTTTTTTAGAAACACCTCCTAGTTTTAGAGATTCAAAACATCCTAATCTTGTTTTTAAACTTACCAAAGATTTGTATGGCCTTAAAAAAGCTCCTAGATCATGGTATGATAGACTCACAGGATTTCTTTTACAGAATAATTATGAAAAAGATACTACTGACCCAAATCATTTTATAAAAATGGAAAACAAAAATGTTTTGATTATCCAAACCTATGTTGATGAGATTATATTCAGATCAACTCAGTAATCCTTAACTGATTCTTTTGTGAGTCTAATGAAATATGAGTTTGAAATGAGTGTGATGGGTGAGTTAACATTCTTTTTAGGTTTTCAAATATCTCAAAAACTAGGAGCGTATATATATCAGCATAATTATACCAAATACATACTCAAAAACTATGGATATGACAATACTAAAAGTGTTAGCACTCCAATTAGTACCTCAAATACACTTGATCTTGATAAAGCTGAGAAACCAGTGGATCAAAAAAAATTAGAAGTATGATAGGAAGTTTGTTATAATTGATAGCTAGTCATCTAGACTTATTGTTTTCAGTATTATTATTTGCAAGATACCAATATAATCAAAAAGAATATCATTTAAAAGCAGTGAAAATAATTTTTCGCTACTTAAAAGGAACTATGGATTGATGACTATTCTATTCTTCTAGAAATGATTTTGTGTTGAAAAGTTTTTCAGATGTTGACTTTGGTGGATGTAGAATGGATAGAAAGAGTACATATGGAACGTATCATTTCTTAGGAGATTCTTTATTTTCTTGGTCATGCAAGAAACAACACACAATATCACTTTCCACTACTAAAGCTAAATATATAGTAGCTGGAAGTTGGTGTGCTCAGGTGTTGGGGATGAAACACACACACATTAAATATGGCATGAGTTTTTCCAAAACTCAAATACTATGTGATAATAGTAGTTCCATTTCCCTTAGTAAAAACCCTACACACCACGCACGTGCAAAACACATAGATATTAAGCATCACTTTCTTAGGGATCACAAACAAAAAGGAGATATTGTTTTACAATTAATCGGAACAAAAGAACAACTTGTTGACATTTTTACAAAACCGTTATCTTCTATTAGATGTGAATATATTAAACAATAACTATGAATGATCACTATAAATTAGTCATTCACATCTACTTCATGTTTAACCCATCTCCTTACATTAAGACACTCTTTTTCAAAGGGGGAGTATACATTATTTTATCAGTTTTACCATTTACATTTTGGATATTTCATTTTAGTAGTTCATCGGTTTCACTTTTAAGATTTATGTTTATTGGTTTTTTCATTTAATTTTATGTTAATTGGTTTCACTATAATCAGTATTACTCTTTAGATTTTTATTTTATCAGTATTGGTTTTATCTGTTTTCATTTTATTAGTACTGGTTTAATCGGTTTCATCACTTTATCGGTTTCTTAATATTATCAATTTTATGTTTATATAAGTTTGATGTTTCGGTTTTAAAATTATCAGTACTAGATATAACTATTGGTATTATAATACTTTATTGGTACTAAATTATCGGAATTTAATACTCTATCAGTACTAGATTATCGGTTTTGGATAACGTTGTCGGTACTGGACTATCAGTTGTGGATATTATATTGGTTCAAATAATCAGTACCAGCCTATTTGAATATATTGGTTTTAGAATTAATATTAATTTAACATTTTAATTGTTTGTATTGTTTTCATAAGAACAATATATTAAAACCAATACATCTATCTTGGAAGTCCAATAGGTACAACTTCTAAAACCTTATTTTGGTTGTTTCAATGGTTATTTCTCATTTATTTCTTTTAATTCAAAATCTGTTTTAGTCTTAAATTCAATTTTATTTTAAGAAAAAACTCAAGAGTTCAAAATCACTCTTGACCATTGGATATTTTATATCTAATCTTGGCCATCAAGTTTATTTAAAAAAGGAACTATCCAAAATCAAAATCATCTATTTTTCTCTTAAGACCAGTTATTCTATAAATAGTCAATATGGTTTGAAATCAGTTTCTACATCAGCTTTCATAATCAAAGTTCTACTGAGATTTTGTCATCATCAGGATCTTCAGGCTGTGATTTAGTCTTTCATGACTGATTCTACTACTTCATCTCTAAAATAAATGCCTCCAAAATAATTCTCTTCCATGACCTTTCAAGTTGAAAGGTTGTTTTCTCGAGTCTTTTATGAGTCTTCTGATTCATCTTTAAAAGGGATTATAAGTTTTCAAGGCTAGGAATAAATTTTTGTGGAAATACCAGTTTATGATCAAGATTATGTGTATCAGGATGAGGTGTTGAAATATTATTAATCAGTAGGGATAGACAAGGATCTTAAGATTTCTTTTATGATGTATCATAAGACATATACAACCTCCTCAAAATAGGCAGTTCTGTTTATAGGTGTTCCTTTTGAGGGATATTATTTATTTCCTTTTCAAAATTTACCGAAAGCTGATGGAACATTTGGTAGATCTAAAGCCAAAGAAATACTTTTTGAGATTCATGATGATAAGATAAAGGTAAGTCATTTATCACGAGATAACAGACTTATAGCCCTATGTATGCATGGTTTTTTGGTGCTAAGAAAGGGTGATAAGAAAACTTTGAAAGTTTCAGATGTCTATGTTCTTTATTACTTGGTGAATATGAGAAAGTTAAAACTTATGGGGTTCATCTTTCTGACTATTAAGAAGCTCAAATCCAGTGGTATAAAATCATAGCTGATCATGTTTCCCGCCATTATCAGTAAGTTTCTAAAAGAGTGTTTGGGATTGTGTAATATAGCAATTAAGTCAGATCTGACTTCCTTCAAGGATCCCTTAATCAGTAAGGATATGATAAGGAGGCTTAAGTTATGATCCAATCCTGAATCGAAAAAATTTGATAAAGATCGGGATGCTGAGAAATAAAAGGAAGTTGTTGAAGGTAGTGAGAAACCTTCTAAGCCATCAAAGTCTACATTGAATAAAATAAAGGTAGTTAAGACTGCAACTCCAAAGCCATCAAAGAAATAAAAGGTTGTATCTGATGAATTCACTACCGAATGGAGATATAAAAAACACAAAAAGAAAGAAGGGGATCCTCAGTTTGGATTGGATCCTACTGAAGCCTTGGATTTGAAAGTAAGGTATGAAGAAACTTTGAAATAAGAATAGAGAGAGAATAGATTGAAGAAGAGAAAGGTTGAAGATATTAACAATTATAGTATTCTTAGAATGGTTGGGAAACTAAAATCTGGAATTTTAATATGGGAGCCATCTGGTAAAACCCAATCAGTTCCAATAGATAAAGGAAAGGAGAAACAATTTTCTGAACAATCGGCTACACAATCCCTTGCTAAAGAATTTGAAGAGGAGGAAAAAGAATAAGAAGAAGAAGTGCAAGAAGAACATGATCAAGAAGAAGAAAGTAAAGAAGAATAGGGATATTATGAAATATAAGTTGAAGAGAAAGAAGATGAAAACAAAAGAAGTCATACCTCAGAGTCATCTGAAGTACTATGATTTTTTTATCCATCACAGGATCCTCAACCCTCCAAGAGAGTATCTAAAAAGGTTTCTTCCAAGAGAATCATTCATATTTTTGATAAAGAAGAGGAATAAGAAGAGGAATAATCAAATAATAATTGTAACCATCCATCTCAAGTGATCAGCACTGATACACATTTTGGTGATCTACCAGAATACACTGAGGTCACGGATTTTAAAAGAACAATTATTGTGAAAGGGGCTTAGTACAGTGAATAGGATCTAAATAGATTGAAGAAGTTGTTACCATTCATTCCAATAGTTGAATCTAGGTTTGAAATTCTTTCTAATTCCCATAATGATAGAACAAATTTTGTCAAGGTTTTGATGGACATATTTCTAAGTCTTGAAGTCGAGTTCATGATTTTCAAGGAATGTGATGTTGAGCACAGTAAGGATTTAAATAAGGTTGTGAAGTGGTCTTAAAATGTTGATGAAAGCCTCAAGAACCATTTGAACAAGAAATATGATTTGTTGTATTGGGTAAATGTTCTTAGTAACATCTATCAAAAGTTGTTTGATGATTTGAATGAAAATATTCAAAACTTTCAAAGACTCGGTAATCAAAAGGATTAGCCTCATAAGATCTTGAGATTTTAAAGGAGATGTTGGAAAATGAAAGTAATGAGATTGTTTCACTCTCAAATAGAGTTGTTATCTTAAAAAAATCCTATAATCTCAGGTTTGATGATTTAAATAACCAAGAATCAAGTTTTAATACTCAATAAGTAAAACTTAAATCCCAAGAAGAAATCAATCATCTTCTACAAAGAAGGCTTTAGAAGAAAGAAATGGTTAATGAAGAACAAGATGTAAAGTTGAAGGCTTGACAAGTAACTATTAACAAACTCATGGAGGATAGAAAGGAGTTAAAAAAGATGAATATCTCAATGTTTAATATTTTATAAAAACAAAAGGCCAATAAATGATGTTTGAAATCTTGTTGTAATAAAATTTGTTTTTAAGTAACAATTATTTTTTCATATTCTATTTCTCTAACCTTTTGCAGGATACTTTTCCTTATTCTTTTTTAATATCATAAAGTGGAAAAATTATTTTTAAAATAATATTTTTTTTATAAATGCCTTATTATGGGGGAAAATTCAAGTAAAAGTATAGAGAATATGATACCTTGTGATTTTTTTTAAAATAAAGGTGAAATTAGTCATATTCACTATTACTTTCAAGAGAGCTATTAAACTCATAGGGAGATAATTTCTTTATTTTTTGTTTTGTGCAGTTGTGTGCTTTCCAAAAAAGGGAAGATTGTTGAGTCAAAACCTATTTTGACTTTCCCATTAATCATTTGTTTTGGAAATCACAAATCCCATAATAGTAATCACGTATAGATTTTTTATCTTTTGAGTTGTTTCACAATCATAATCACTCAAATTTTCTTTATTATATATTGTATTCTTTTCATAATCATGTATGACGTTCACTCACATTGTTTTATATGTTGTTTCACAAACTTAACCAGATTATGTATTTCATTGTAATCAGAAATTGTATCTAGATTATGCACTGAATCATAATCAGAAATCGTAACCAAATTATGTACTGCATTGGTTTCACATGCATTGCAATCACATGTATCATAATCATATGCATTGTAACCATATGCATCGTAACTAGGTTAAGTACTGTATCGAAATCATGCATTGTAACTAGGTTAAGTACTGCATCATAATTATGTATCGAAACCAGGTAAATTACTACATCATAATTTTGTATCTTAACCAAGTTAAGTATTGCATCGTAATCATGCACCGTAATCAGATTAATAATTGTATAATAATCAGGAATCATAACCTGGTTATATATCATAACTAGGTTATGTATCATACACTTATTATATATTGTATTCAAGAACCCTAACCAGATTAAATGTTTTGTATCATAACCATGTTAAGAACCGAAACCATGTTATAAATTGTAATCATGATTTGCATTGTTATCATGACAAGTCTAGTAACCAAGTCATATATTGTAATTTTGAAATGCATTACACTCTTATCATAACATCAACACCGATTACATGTTACTCATACTCATTGTTTAATACTTTTGTACTGACCACTTTCTAACTAAAACGATGTCATTGAGTTGGTTATTTACTAATCAAAATGATGTCATGTATTCTATTTGTTTTGACTATTGTAATGCCATGTTTCCAAGTCCCGACGAGTTTTTTTAGAGAAATATGACCGTTGGAGGAAATATGACCGTTGGAACCTAAAGCTTATAAATAAGAGGTAATTCGAACCAAAATACATAAGTTTTTCTTCTATCAAGTTCTAGAGAGATATGTTGTGACTTCTATCTTACTTCGTGCGAAATCCTTGAAGATAAAAGAAGTGAACATCTTATTTTATGCTCTTGTATTTCTAAGTGATTTGTTTCTTATTTATGTGACCGATCATTGTGATAATGATCAAGGGATTCTGGGGATAAGAAGACATGGTGCCAATAATTGTATTGAGGGCTTTCAATTGTATAAAAGATAGAGGTGATGATTACCTTCTTAATCGAGGGCTTCTGAGGACAGGAATACAGTCATGCCGATCATTTTATTGGGGTATTTCAATTTCATGAAAGACAGAGGTTTCGATTACCTTATTAATCAAGGTATTCCAAGGATAGGTAGATAGTCGTGTTGATCATCGTATTGATGGCCAACAAAGGTGGTGGTAAGATTGACCTTTTATCTAAGGTGAAAGGATACCCTTCTCTTTCGGATAAAATAATTATAATAATTTTACATTTCCACTGTTTTTTATATTGGAAAGGGAATTTTATTGTTTCCTATTTCTATTCATATTCATTTCAATTGTAATTGTTTCAATTACGACTCATATTGTATTAAGATATTCTATACATTATATGGTAGAATCATTAACATTTGTATTACTCTGATCATTGTATTAAATTCGCATACAATTGTTTTACATTACTTTTAGTATTACATCATAGTATTACCATCAGATCCAAGACCTATATGGTCTATTTTATTGATTGAGAATTGTATTAGTTTATGACCTCTTAAACTAAGTTCTTTCTTAAGTGTTTAAATACATATTTTTTAAACCTATAATTCACCCCCCTATTGTATTATGCCATCTAATATACATATACATCTATATTATGATCCAAAAGTAATACCTAAAGTTCAAACCAAATCATTCCATAAATAACTCTTTAAAATTCTTCAAACATTTACTGACTAAGTTCAAAACCCAGTGATTAGAAATATTTAATAATATATTATTTCAATATAAATCAACGATTATTCGTTATATCAAATACCTTATATTTCATAAATAAACTTAATCTTTACCGATAAAAATGTCATACTAACTTGGACATTGTGTAGGCCAGGGGTAGACACTACATTCTTTTCTCTCTTCGATTGTGTGTTCAATCCACATGACCTTGTTGGATGTGAGGGATTTTCACATGGCCTTAGGGTTTTCCTTTTTTCCTTTAAACATGAAAAAAAATAATTATACCCAAAATAAAACTTTATGTTTGTCCTAGGGTTTAAAAATACCTCAACCTAGTAAAATGTCTCCAAAAATGTCATTAATAACCTCAAAATGTTTACTAATTAGAACCCACAAATGATTTGTCTAAGAATCTGAGCTTATAATCAACCATAAATTATAGACATATGATTGTATCCATAACTCTTATAATAACCTCATATGAAAACATCCAAATCTCCAAAGTTATCAAAACATTTCTTTTGATACCAACTATAATACCCTAGAACCCATACTCTCGGGTCTGGTGAAAATTTCAAAAAAAATATTTCAACTTCAATATTCATAAATGTGGCCTTACTTTTTTCTCAAATAGTACTTAAAATATCAAAATTAAAAAATGTATCACTTACATTCTAAGGGACCTTTTAGGTTTATAGTTTTATAGAATTAGTAAAAACCTTACATAAAAAATTCCCAAAACATTAAATGATCATTTCTCCCACTTAACCCAAATTTTATTTTTTCAAATTAAGACATGATAATCATTTATATGAAATCTATTATAGACATAATTCATTTAAACTCATTTTATATAACATAGGGAAAATTAAATTGATCATAAAAAGATCATAAGGGTATGATTATATAATCAAAGTACATAAGTATAACATAAAAATATTCATACCCATCAATACATGGATCATAAAACATGAAACTATTACTAAGGGATTCAAAAAACGAATGAATCATAAGAATAAAAAATCATGATCCATGTGATATCAATATTGATCAAATGAAAAATTAAAAACTCGTAGCCAGTATAGACAAAAAGTGTCGGTATCTGGGACCTCATCTTCATAGAACACATATAGAACCCTTATATAACCCTTATAATTGGAATAACCAAACAAAAGACCTCTAATATAATTCTATGAAAACATAATCACTACCCAATTAATTGGAGTTCTATCAAGTCACACCCATCGTATAAGCTATATCAGAATCACTCGATGATATCTGGGCTCACCCATCATTTATAATGTCTAAGAATAATAAATAAAGTACATAGAGCATACATTTTAGTGCTAACCTAGTAGAAAAATAATTATTTATTTTATAAATTGATTAAATCATATAAAATAAATGATTTACATAAAAATATCTTTGAAACATGATTAATCTAGGGAAACTAAATGGGTTATATAACAATATGATTAAAATAATCTTAATCCTTAAAATAAATAATGACTATGGTATCATTAAAAAATATACACATTTGATCATAAGTAAAAACAAGGTTTGTTTACATTAATAAATGTAAATACCATTAGAATATCATTATATTAATTTTGAGGAAATTTACCACATTTTTAAAATCATTTTTTAAAACATAAAACATTTTGAAAATAATTTTCTTCGAAAATAACTTTTAAAATAATAAGAAACATATTTTCTTTATAAATATTCTTATAAACTTGAAAAGGAAGACTCAAATAAATGTTTGTCATGATGGTGGGTAATTTTATAAATTATATACAAGATAAAAATAAAATTCATTTTTCACTATAAAACGTTTTAAAAAGTTTCAAGTTTGGAAAATTATAAGAAGATTCATTTCAAATTTTCAATAAAAACCAAACGGGCATTTTTCAGTGAACGAGATAAAGATTCCATTTAAAAGATTTTGAAAAAAGGTTTAATATTATTAAAATTTTCATTTTTTATAACCATAGGAGATTAATAATAAATTTTTTAAAACATTTTTACAAAATATTATTTTAGAAATAAAGCATATTTTCGAACAAAGAGAGAAATAAAGTCATATTTCCATAAAAATAATTTATTAATTATTTTAGGTAAAAAATAATGGAAAATGGTAATATTACTTGTAAATATCATGAATATACATAGTATAATAAAATTCATGAGTTTAATGAGATATGGATCATAATATCTCATCCCTGGAAGCATAATCATAAATAATCTCGATAAATGATGAGATTTTAACAAAAGACTCTTACCACTTTTGTAACTTTGAATTATAATCCCCATGAAATAATAACATTAAATGAAACATAGAATATTATAAAAATATTTATATTCATTATATTACTTTTCAAAGGGGTATTATATACACCTTATAAAATAAGATAGGTTTATAATATAACATACTTCTCAAAGAAGGAAAATTGTGACCGAAATCCCTTACCTCTTTGGTAACTTAGAAACCATAAACCCCATGAAATATAGATACTAAAAATGATATTTAAATCTAGTTAATTTTAATTATAATAATCATATAATAAATTCATGGTAGTTATATACACCACACAACAAATTAAGCGGTGTATTTATCATATTTCTCGTAGAAATAAAAGTGAAAACAAGAAACACTTACCTCAAATTTCTTTTTAGATAAACATGATTTATCTTAATATATAGTGGTTTTAAACATGTTATTAACTTATTAAAGAACCATATTAATATTTATAATATAATATATTATCCCTTTTTAACATATTTTCACCTATTCGTTAATAATATTTCATTATTTTCATTGTTTCGGTTGTTAATCACCTTGCTTTCTCATTTGTGATTTATTATGAAGGTATTGATTCTTGGGAATGTAATATAGTTATATCATCTCCATAATTATAATAAATAAATAATTATCATATTTAAATATAAATTAAACTTTTAAAACAAATCATTAAATATGGTTATGAAAAACAAATAATGTTACGTTCATAGAGATGGTACGTCATACGTATGCATGAGTAACATTTTCATTTTGAAATGATAATTATGTAAGGGTGTTAAATAGTTTTTAATATGTAAAAAATTATAATAATTGAATATATAACATAATATTTCTTCTAATATAATTATATATATCATCCATGTGGTTTGGTGATGAAAAGAGAGTCACATCGCTTTGTGAAAGCGGTAGCCCACACTTACACGAATGGTGTTATCATCTTTTTAGTGTAAAAAATAAAATGATATATCATATTTTAAGAATGATAAATATGTAATTAATATAATAATAATTTAATTTATATACCATATAATCATTATCTTTACTCTATTACCATCCATGTAACATGTTACTAAAAAACCAAGCACATCACTTCACGAGGTGGTAGTCTGTCGTAGACACTAGTGACACTATCATATACCCTATGGAATGGAATGTAAAAAATCATATATTATATAATTAATATGGATCAATAATTATGTTATAAATACCATATATTTATTTTACATAAATCAAATTACCCTATAGTGATATGTGGTAATGGAAAAATGAATTACATCGGTTCGTGAGGTGGTAGTCTGTCGTACACAAGAATGATGCTTTCATAACCCATTTAATAGAATAAGGGAAAGATTTAGGTTAATAAATTAACCTGAAAAAATCTCATTATTTGTAATATACTGACTTTATTATATAATCATGGATTAATTAGAACTGGAGGAGGTGGAAAATAAATAAAATAAAAATGCTCATTGAAAATCAATACCTCTTCTTTGGGTATCCTCTTTAGGTTTCTACCAAAGGCCTTACTATGTTGGATTTATTCTAAAAATAAGGATTATATAATTATTTGAGGGAATTTTTGAAGTTATTTGAAAATATATTTGTTGATGCCAATAATTTCTAATGTGTGAAGAAGAGAGGAGAGGGGTGGCCTTTTATAAGTGGGGGAGAGGACACACTTTGTATTTTTGAAAAGAAATGACTGCTCTCGCATTTTTAATATGTCAAAAGGGTCCCAAATGATATATTATCATACCATAGACGTGTAATGGTAGAAAAATTTCCATAAAATAGTTTTCAAACAAGTGTAAGATCAATTTTTCCACTATCTTTTTAGTTTGAACCATGATAAACCCATTTTTACCTTAACCGTGGTAATTATTTTTTACTGTTTTCACTATTAATTTTGCTCAAAAATTAAGTTTAACTTTTCAAAAATTATAAATTATTATGATTCCAAATAATAAATCCATGTTTTAAAAATTCAATTCACATAATTTTCAAAACTTCATTTAAAATTAATCATGCAGATGGGATGAGAAAGCGAGTTTTATAAATAAACAATATTCAAAAGTTCAAAATAAATTATATCAAATATAAATATTAAATTGATTAAAAATACATAAATTAAATTAATATATATATATAACTTATCTAATTTCATTTTAAAATTAATTTAAAATACAATTTAACTTTAGAAATAATTTAAACAAAAAGTTTGTTTTCAATTAAAATCCGATCTTTTCACTATTCAAAAAAAAATTAATCTTCTCAGAAAATTAAAAAAATTCACTCTAATATAATTTAGACATGATGATTTAAAAAATTAATTTAATTTATTAAAATAATTTTCCAAAATTGGTAAAAATTAAATATGAAAAACCCACATACGCAACAAAAATGTGGGTTTTTGAAAAATGTATTTTTCAAGCACAAGATGATTGTATATTAACTCTATGTCTAATAATAATCATGGTATGAGTATAAATTAACATTTATCTAAACATATAATTTAAATAATTCCTAATTATGGACTCTTTTAAAACATAAGAGTTAATTTAAATTAATTAATTTATTGAAAAGAAATGATAGTTTTACAAAAATCAGAATTTTTCACAATTCACTAAAAATCATTACTTTCAGAAAAAATTCATAAATTTCACCCAAAGTAAGTTTTGATATAACAATTAAAAAAATGAATTTAATTTTATTAAATAAAATTTCTTGAAGTTCCAAAAACTTATTATAATATTACTATCATGAAAACATATAGAAATTTATTTTTGAATAAGGCATATTTTTTTAAATAAAATCACTTTACTAAAAATTGATTAATTGTTTAATAAATATTTATCAAAAAACTATATGTAGTATGAAATATATATATATATATATATATTATAAAGTTGTTAATATTATTCATACCATCCAATTTAACTGTTAGGTTATAGATGCTATATATATCATAGGTCATTTATGCTCGGTGTTGTGTGTTGAATAAGCTATCAAACATAATAAACCTAGGGTTGTGTTTAATAAAATATATTGAATAGATTAAATTTATCTAAAAATAATTATATAAAAGATTCTTGGAGAGTTACTATAAGAGACCATCTTGGTTCAACCAGACTAGTCATCCAATTCATCCCATCATAAGGTGGGGTAAAACAAAGGTAACAAAAACTAGTATCATATATAAGAAAAACAAGACATACAACCAAATTAAAAAGTGTAAAAAATGGTAGATACAACATATCCAAATATGATGAACCAAAAATAAATTTAATTATAGAAAATAAGTCTCCATGTGACCAAATGTCGCCTCTAAACTATCCCAAAATGAAACCGTAATGTAAACAAAATCCTACATTTGAGGAAATGTGCTTCCCTTTTCTTGAGTACAACGAAAAAAGGTCTATAACTTACCATAATAAGAAGTAGGGTGTGATTAACATATCCTAGTTGGATACCACTAAGAGATCTATACAAGTTCTAATAACAAGAATGTGTAATTCCAAGCTCTAAAATAAAACATTTTTACATTAATGTTTATAAATAAAAAAATTAAATAATTTTTCAAATGTTTCTTAAGCTTTCACAAATTTCATTTCATATTTTTTAAAGTTATAAACAAAGTATGTAAAGATAATAAAATATAAATATAAATGTTATACACTATCCATGAAATAAACTATCATGTAATAAACAACCACAAACATCAATGCACCTACCATTTGAGATCTATCCTATGGGACAATATATACAAGAAACTCAAAACACTAACAAGGAATAAGGATGGATCCAACTAATATTTATGCCTACCATAGACCATCAACATGAAATAAGTTACCTCATAGTGGTGTCGCACAAACTAACGCCACCTATATATCTATATCTATATACCCAAGGTTCCATCTATGCAAAGTTTTTCAATTTCTATTTTAAAAACCATGCTCACATTTTTATAAAACAATTTCATATCCAATAAAATTTTCTTGAGGGTTTCAAAATATATTTTCCATTTCAAATCAAAGATTTATATTTTTAATGAAAATACAACTTTAAAACACGACCCATGTCCTTTTCAATTTCTACACATGAAATTCATTTTCTAATCTCAAGAAATCCATATGAAAAATAATAAATTAAAGAAATTAGAAAAATTGAATATATCCACCTACCTCAATAGTGTATAAAACCTAACAAACTTTCATAGTGAGGATTGGAAATCATAATATATTCCTTCAAAATACAAGATAAGACAAAAGATTGAAAAGGATTGACAGAAAATGCCCTATGATAAACAATCCCTATGACAAATAGTTCCACAACAACAAACAACATATAAAATGAGGTGAAGGATTACCCAGATAGATGAAGCACCTAACCCAACTGATTAATCACTGAATGAATTGATATAGATAGAAGGAAGACACCCAAAATTACCTTGGGTAAGAGTTACAACCAAGAAGAGAAGGCTTGAAAATAAAATCGAGCCTCAAACACCTACACAACAATCAAAAAACGGAAACTTGGTGAATTATATAGCTTATAATCCTTTACACATTTTGAATCCCTTTT
Source organism: Viscum album (assembly GCA_963277665.1). Lineage (NCBI taxonomy): Eukaryota > Viridiplantae > Streptophyta > Magnoliopsida > Santalales > Viscaceae > Viscum > Viscum album. The sequence goes on from OY728130.1 coordinate 926,484,465, forward strand.
ATTTTAAATTATTCAAAAAAATGTATTACTTTTTAATTAAAAACTAGATTTTCAAATTACAAGATGTATAACACTTACACGATGTGAAAATTATCATTATGTGAATTAAACTCATGGGATGAGTCCCACTAGAATTACACATCATGAAACCCCATTACACACTGTGTAACTTCTTAGAGAAAAGAAAAAAGACCAAGGGAAAAGCTGCAAATCCAAACAATCTCTAACTTCACCATCACAGGTATCCTCCCGAATCATGGTTAAAAATACATGCCCGGCGAACATGGGAAAAAACAGAGATCAAAACAAACCTGACAAAAACATAATGGGGCATTATAATCACCCCACTATAAAATATTTATATCCCCAAAAAGAGATCGATATCCTAGATCCTCAAAAGGATAGGGCCATTGATACCTTATTAATGAATCTTCCTCCCACATCTCATAGTGATCCTATTAGAACTTCCACATTACCCAAACTAGGGAGATCGTTTTACTCTGAAATACCTTATCTTGGTGATCCCTAATCAGAATGGGCTTCCCAAAAAAAGTGGTATTGGTCTGAAGAACAACATCCACCCATCTAATCACATAGGAATGATCAGGTATGTACCTCCTCAACTAGTAAACCTGAAACATGTCATGTATAGAAGTAAAGGCATCTGGTAACATTAACCAATATCCCTGCCTCCCAAGTCACTCAACTATCTCAAAGGGCCCCAAAAACCATGGCACCAACCTACCATTCTTAACAAATTGGCAATGTACTAAGAGGGTTGAAACTCAGAGAAAGACCCAATCATCAACCTAAAACTCCAATGGTCAATTTCGATGGTCCACATAATATTTATGATGACTCTGTGTTATGATAAAAAACCTATGGATCAACTGTACTACCTCTTTCATCTCCTGAACAACACTCAGCCCAACTGAGGTCCAATCTTCCAACTATCCCCAGAATAAGGGAGGCTGATATGGATTCCCATACAAAGCCTCAAAAGGAACCATCCTAATATAATCCTGATAACTATTGTTATAGGAAAACTCAATCAAAGGAAATTTTTTGTCCCAAGATCCATTGAAATTAGTCACACAATCCCATACTATATCCTCATGAACATGAATATCCCTATATATTTTTTCATCCATCTGTGTATGGTGAGTCATTCTCATTTTCATCTGGGAAACCATTGACTCCTGCAAAACTTTCCAAAATCTAAAAGTGAACCTCAAGTCCTGGTCAGAAAAAATTATAGAGGGAACCCCATGAAGCTTCGTAATCTCTCTTATATACAAGTCCCAAAGATGTTACACATTCATTGTTTTCTTTATTTTTAATAAATGTGATGATTTAGTGAGTCTATCAACAATCACACAAATTTCATCCTTCCCACTAGGATTCCATGCTAAAATAATGATGAAATCCATGGAAATATCATCCCACTTCCATACTAGAATAGGAAAAGGATTCAACAAACATGTAGGTATCTGGTTCTCCACCTTAACTTTTTAAAAATTAAGGTATTATGATAAAAAATATGAAAATTACCACCTCAACCCTGGCCACCAATACTGATGTCTTAAATCATGCTACAAATTTGTATCCCCATGGTTCATAGAACAGTATGAACGATTTCCACTATCTAAAAAATCATTTCTCAAGGAAAATGGAATGATCAACCTTCTATGGAAGAAAATATATCTACTATAAGACTGAGACAACTCACACGAGGTCTCCCTGCTATTTAGGATTTCTCCTAAGTGTTTTCTCTCAGTGTATGTCATTTACTCAAGTAGAACTCACTCACCAAGAGATGATTCAACTTTTATCTATTCCAAGAACACCTACCCAGAAACATCTTACACTTTAAATATAATTTCAGTAAACAAACTCATTAGATACCATTGTAAAACTTATTCCTTCATAGATTGTGTCATTAATTTTCTTCTCAATGCATCATCCACCGCATTCCCCTTCATAGGGGTGTATATGATATCAAAATCAAAGGTATGAATATACTCAACCTAGTGTGTTTTTCACAAGTTCAATTAGTTTTTAGTGAAAATATACCCAAGATTTTTTTATTAGAATATACCATAAATGTCTCTCCAACGAGATAGTGATGCCACGTTTTGAGCGCATTCATAATAGCTATCAACACATAATCATTTGTAGTGTAGTCCCTCTCATGAGGGAGAAAATAGTGTGATCCATAATCCACAATCTATTTCCCTTAAAATAAGACACATCTCAAACCCATACCAAAAGCATCATAGAAATCATCATAACTAGAACCAAGTTATAGAAGAATCAAAACTGGTGCTGAAATCAACCTTATATTCATCTCCTCAAAATATCCCTAACACTTTTAACTCTATTCAATCTTCACACCCTTATAGGTTAAATATATCATCAAATATGGGATCTTGGAGAAGTCCTGAAGAAAGATTCTATAGTAACCATCCAAAACCAAGAATATTGAAATATCAAACATATTTCTAGGATTCTCCCAAGACATAACTACCTCAACCTTTTCAAGATCTACTGATACTCCCCTCTTAAATATCACATGCCCCATCAACATTACTTCCGAGATCCAAAACTCACACTTAGAAAGCTTACCATATATACAATGTTTCATCAAGGTTTGAATAATGATATCCAAATTCTCTTTGTGCTTCCTCTCTATCTTAGAGTACACCAAGATATCATCTATGAGCACAACAACAAAATATTCCAAGAACTGATTAATGATTCTATTAATTAAAGAAATGAATACCAGAGGAGCTTTAGTGATTTTGAATGGCACAACCAGAAACTCAAAATTATCATATCGATTCTAAAAAGATGTATTGGATATATCCTCTTCTCATAATCTCAATTGGTGGTTCCCCAACCACAAGTAAATCTTAGAAAAACATCAATCCCCACTCAACTGATCAAAGAGATCATCAATTTTGGTTAAAGGAAACTTATTCTTAATGTTCACCTGATTCAACTTCTCGTAGTCAATACATAATCTAATACTTTTTTCAAACTTCTTAGCAAAGAGTATAGGAAAATACCACAGTGAAATACTAGAAAGAATAAATCCTTTCACCTTTGGGTCCTCAAGTTTTATTTTAAGTTTCACCAACTCACCAGGTGTAATTTGATTGGATGGAATAGAAATGGAATTCATTAGAGGTAACAATTCAATAGTAAACTCGGCCTCTCTTTGTGGTGGAAAACCAAAAAATCACATCGAAAGAACTTAGGGAACTTAAACACTACAGAAGATACCTAAACACCCAATAATGGATCAATTTCATCAAGAAACATTTTTGAAAACTATAATGAGACTAATCTACTATAAGGAATAATCAGCCCTTCCCTTCCTAACCTAGAGTCCCACTCACCCTAGAAAATAGAACTGGCCTGTTTGGGGATAAGAACTATACCCAAAGGTGATAATAGTATATATGGACCTTTATGTTAATTATCTATACCATTATGATAATCAAGTCAAATATTTCAAGATCAAGCGCCAAGAATTCCCAAACCACCTCAAAGTCACCTATCACCACCTCACACATAGTACACTAGGAAACATGTACATCCCTCTTTCCCAAAGGTGTGGAAGGGTCCAATAAGTATAGAATAATATCTGTACAAAAACATAATATTTCAACCAACTTCGATAATATAAAATAATAAGTAGAACCTATATCAAACAAATTTAGCTCCATAGAAGATGAAATAAACAACATATCTCTAACAGTAGTTATCCATGCTTCTTATTACTCTATAACATACTCTAATAAATAAATTCATCTGTAATTCCCCACCTAGACATCACCCTTAGCCTGAGAATAAGTCCACCACCCTTGGAATCACCTATATAAACCTACAACCTCTTGGTGAAATTGGATCCTGCTTTACTGCATTGGGACATGTTATCACAGAAACGCTTTAGATGGAAAAATATCCCATAAATATGAAAATTTATAGGAGCCTCCATGCACTGGGGCTTGGTATAAGAACACCTCCCACAATAGTATCAAATAACATTTTATTACCATATAGAATCCTTTGAAACAAGTCCTAATGGAAACTGACCACTCTTTCTCTTTATTTTTTTGACCCGAAGAAACACCCTTGATAATTGTTGCATCCACTTAAGCTCCACCCAAGCATGTCCTTCCATCTATGTATCTTTCACCCAAATATAATTTATCCAATACCACCACAAAGGTAATAAGGCACAAAAATAGTATCATCAACCGAAAATTGGCCCTCATCCCCATCTCAAACCTTTGAGACTTCAAGTCCTCATTGGCGACAAGCTCTAGTGTTAGATGCACCAAATCAAAAAAATGGGAGGAGTACTCAAGAATAGTACACTCTCCTAACTCCTATGTCAAAAACTCTTGATTTATTATCTTACATAAATTCATAGGATAAAACTATTGATTAAATGAATTTTTAAAAGAAACTCAGGTAAGACATTTATGAAACTTAGCTTGCACTATCGAGTCCCACCATTTTCTTCATGGACCTTTGATCATGTACATGAAAAATCGACCTAAGAATCCTCAGGAGTATTAAAAAATTTGAAGATCCTCTCAATCCATTTAAGCCACTTCTCTGAATCTTGTGGTCCTTTTTCACCATTGAAGATAGGTGGATCTTTCTTTGTAAATTATGATCCACGATCCACTGCTTTTCCTAGGTTCACTACACCCATTGACCCCAGAGTCTGAATGGTATGAACCACTACTTCTGCCAAAGAAGGGTCAACTAGAGGATCTTCCTATGAAACCTACCACATGCCTTCCCCACTTATATTTTAAAGATATATTCTTTAGGGAATTGATTATTGAACATAATACAATAACCCATAAACCATGAGAAAATTCCAAAATCATAAAATCAAAAATAATAATCCAAAACCATGATTTAAAAAATAATAATTTAATGTTGTTGTGAACTCTACCATAAAAGGTAAACACCTTTTTAAAGGAAGAGGTTCATCTAAATAAATTTTCCACATATTTTATTCTAATAACCTTAAACACACCAAGTCCTCAAATATTATAGATAGGTTAATTTAAATAAACTTCCCAAAACATTAATTCAAAAAACCTAAATAATCAGTCTTGGACTTAGTAAATATTTTCAAACCACCCATGGAAGATCAAATTCAGTAATGGGAATGATCTTTCTAGGACCCTTTTATCCACTTAAAATCTGTATTATGATGATCATACTCCTATCTACCCAATACGCTAAAATGACTCAAGTGGTGCTAATACACTTCATCCTGAGTATACCTTTAATACCAAATTATAACAGACCAATATGGGTCAATCATATTAGTCACCCAAGTCATCCCATCACAAGGTCGGTTAAAACAAATATAAAAAATACTAGTCTCATATATAAAAAACAATATATAAAACCAGAGTACAGAGAAGAAACAATGGGAGCTACAACTGAGCCAATCAGGCTAAACCAAGAAGAAATAAAATTATAGATAACAAGTCTTTCTGTGACCAAACATCACCATAAAACTATCCCAAAATGAAATAACAATATAATTAGAATCATTCATTCTATAGAATTATCTTCCCTTTAGCTAAATCCTGTAAAAAAAGGTCTAAAGCTAACCACTGGTTGAATTAGGGCGTGAGTAACAGATCTTAGTAGGATACCACCAACAGATCGATACATGTTCAAATAAAAATAATGCATAAGTCCAAGATTTAAAAAAAGTTTTACAATCATTTTTATAAATAAAAAATTTGAAAACCTTTTTCAAATGATTCTTGGGATTTTAAAAATTGAATTTAATATTTTCTAAAGCCACAAAAAAATAATTTAAAGATACAAAAATATAAATATACATGTGATCCAAAATCCATGACATTAGATATTATTTAATAAAAAATCAGAAACAAAAATTCACCTACCATCCGGGCTCTAGCCTATGAGACAATATGTACTAGACACTCACTGTCCTAACAAGGAATATGGTTGGATATAAAAAACATTGATGCCTTCCATAGACAACATAGATATAATAGTTTACCTCCTAGTGGTGTCATGCACATTAAGGCTACCTTTGTCTCTATCACTACATACCCAAGGTACCTATTGTGAAATGTTTGTCAATTTCCATTTTAAAAACCATTCTCACATTTTTATAAAACAATTTCAAATCCAATCCAATCTACATCGTGGTTTTAAAATCCATTTACCATTTCAAATCAAGTAAATTTCATTTTTAAAGGAAAATACCTATTTAAAACATGAAATCATAGACTTTTCTATTTCAACACATGAAATTTCATTTATAATATCAATAAACCAACATAAAAAACAAGAAATTCAAGAAATTGGAATAATTTAATAGAACCAACTACCTCAATAGTTTAGAAAACCAAACCACATTTTACAGTACGGATTGGAAACCACAATATCTGCCTTCGGAATACAAGTAACGATTAAGGACTGGAAATTATTAATAAAAAATACCATCTGATTAACATTCCCTACAAAAAACATTGGTGCAACCAAAAATAAGAGAGACACTGAGAGAAAGTATTATCTAGAGAGATGAAGCGACTTACCCTGTTGATCAATCACTAAATCAATCAATCCAAACATAAGGAAGACACCCAAAATCACCTAGGGTAAGAACTTTGACCAAGTGGATAAGGATGAAAAATAAAATAGAGCCTCAAACACATAAACATCACCCTAAAAACTGCAATATGGGGAATTACATGGCATGTAATCTTTTACATATGGTGGATCCCTTTTATTTTAATTTACTCCAAAAAACATGGTGTATTTTTAATTAAAAACTGGATTTTCATATTACATGACGTGTAAATTTTCACACAGTGAATTAAACTCATGGGATAAGTTCATCAAACATTACAAGACTTGAAATCCCATTAAACATCGTTTAACAGCCCAGATAATGGTAGAAAGACTAAGAAAAAACATAAAAACCCAACAAATATCTAACATCACTATCAATGTTTTCCTCCCAAATCATGGTATAAAATACTCTCCCAATGCATAAGAGAAACCAAAAATAAAAATCAGAATATACCTGAAAGAATGGTAACAGAGTGTTACATTTTCATTATCATCTAAGTTTAGTGATGTGAATTTTTTAGACTATCAAAACTAATTTTCTTCTTTTAAAATCTTTGGGAGTTATGCCTGCCCCCCATAATAAACTTTGTCCTTACAATTCAAAACTTATCTTGGTATCAAAGGTTATATTTTTTAAAACATTTTTTTATAAACCCATATCCTAAAAAGGGTCAATAAAACATCCTCTTAAAAGAGAGAAATTAAAATACATAGGTCATATGAAATAACACAAAACTATGTTTCAAAGTTGAAGAACATAGGTGGGAATGAAGAAAAATCATAAATAATTACAGATAGTGATTGAGATCATTGATCAAAAGCAAGTGAATGGTCAATGGAAGGTTAACGGCCTCAAAACCCTAAATCTTTGACTTTTGAAAAGACTGTTAGATCATTAAAAATATTGATAGTAGGATAATAATTTTTTCAATATCCTTTTCTAAGAGTTGAGGAATTATCTTAAAATATTAACTAAGAGAATATATAAATATACTTACATGACGAGTATAATTTCATCCTTTAATCAATTTCCACCAAAATATCGTCTTTTTCTCCAATTTATGTGTATTCAGGAATAATTTTTCATGCCTAAGTCACTAAAATAAACTTTTAAAGGACAAAATAATCCCCAAATTCATAATAAGATATTCCGACTATTTTTACACATTAACCAAATTAAATATGTTTAGAACATAGTAAGATAATTTCAAAAAACCTGCATACATTAATCTAAATATTTTAATAGTAATACCCAAAGTTTGAAGAAAACCATTCCATAAATAACTATCTTTAAAATTATTCAATCTTTTATGGACTATGTTTGAAACCCAAATATTAGAAATATTTGATAATATATTCTTAAAAGATAAATAAATCATTATTCGTCAAATAAAATCCCATATGTTTCCTACATAAATATAATATCTACCTGTAAAAAATTCATACTAACATGTACATCGTGTAGGACAGTGGGTGGTGATACACCCTTATCACCCTTTAGATGTGGGTTCAAGACCTAAGGCCTTGCTGGATGTGGTGGGTTTTCACACTACCTTTAGGTTATTCTTTTTTTCATTTAAATGTGAAAAAAACAATTCCTCCCTAAATAATTATTTAGTTTTATCCTAGGGGTTTGAAATACCTTATCCCAATAAATAATCTCCAAAAATGTCAATAATAAACTCATAAATTTTACTTCTTAAAACACTCAAATGAGGTGTTCAATACTTTGAGCTTCTTATTGACCTTAATATTATAGACCTGTCATGGTATAAATAACTCTTAAAATAACCAAAAATGAGAACATCATAATATCTAAAGTTATCTAAATGATTACTTTGATACCAATAATAATATCCCAAAACCCATACTCCTAGATCGGATGATAAATTCAAAAACCTTACATTTATGGATTTGATACTGATAAATGTGGCCCAATTTTTTTTCATCCAGACCTTAAAATATCAAAAGGAAAACTTGGATCACTTATATTCTCATCAACCTTTTAGGTTTATATTTTTAGAGAATTAGGAAAAACCCTCACATAAAAAATTCCAATGACTTTAAATGATCATTTCTCCCACTAAACCCATATTTTATTTTTTCACATTAAGCCATCATAATCATCCATATGAAATCCCTTATAAACATAATTCATTAAAACTTGTTCTTTAAAACATGTATAAAATGAAACATAAGAAATGTGAGATCAAATTATCAGTGAGGGAAAACGTAAGCATTAACAAATCAATGTCATTAGTGAGAATAAGAAGCTCATAATGGTATGATGAAATAATAAAAGTGCTTGAATATAACGTAATAATATTCATACCCATAAATACATAGATCACCAAACATGAAAATATATCACAAGGCTTCAATAAATGAAATAATCATAAGAATCAATAATCACAATCCATGTGATTTCAATCTTAGTAAAATGAAATATCATAAACCTGTGGAAAGCATAGAAAAAATGTTTTGTTATCATAGGAAATCATCTTCATAGAACACTTAAAACCCTTACATTTAGAATAACTATATGGTAGGATTCCAATATAATTCACCAAAGAACATAATAATTACCCAATTCATTGGAGAATTATCCGGGTTCACCCATCATATAATCTATATCAGTCTCACTTGGTGTAATCTATATGAACCAATAAGTTAAAATGTCGAAGAACCATAAATAAAGTATATAGAACTTTCATTTAAGAATAAACCTTATAGAAACAATTATAATCCATTTTGTAAATTGGTTAACCAATATAAGAAAAGAAGGTTCCATAAGAATCTATTTTAAAAATGATTAATTTAGGGAAAATAAACATATTTTATAATAATCACTTTGAAATAATATTAATCCATCCAAATAAGTAATGAGGATGGTATCTTTACTACATATCTCCATGGGAGCACAAGTAACAATAAGGAATCCTCAATGTAATTTCATTCAACATAGAGGTTAATTCCATACATTTTATAATATTCAAAAATAACATTCATGTTTCACTGTAAAAAGGTTAGAAAAGTTCCTTGTTCAGAAAACGACAAAAATATTCCTTTCACATTTTTGGTAAAAGCCAAACGGGCATTGTTTGTAGAATGACATAAAGATTAATTTTAAGATATTTTTTAAAAATTTCAAACATATTCAGAAATTAATTTTTTTTTAATCATGGGAGTGTAACAAAACTTTTTTTGAAAACTTTTATATAAAACATTATTTTAGAAATAAAATGGATTTCTAACCAAAGGGATAAATAAAGTCGTATTTCATTAAAAACATTTCATCAATTATTTTAGGTGAAAAAAACTGAAAAATGGTATTATTACTTTTAAATATCATGAATAACTAGTGGATAATAAAATTAAAAATTTTATTTAGAAATTCATCATAAGAACTCATCATTGGAAGCATAATCATAAATAATTCTGATAAATTATGACATTGTACCAAAAGACTCTTACCACTTTTGTAACTTTGAATCGTAACCCCATAAAATAATAACATTAAATTAAAAATATAATATAATTAAAATAAGAATATTTATTATATAAAATTTAAATGGGGTATTATATACACCTCATAATAGGTGTATAATATAACATACATATGAAAGAAGGAAAATATAGATAAAAATCCATTACCGCTTTGGTAACATTGAAACTGTAAATGCCATGAAAGAGAGATCCTAAAGGGATATATAAATCCCCATAAATATATGTATAATAATAATAAAATACATTCATGTTCAATATATACACCAAAAAACCAATTAAGTGGAGAATATTGCATATATCTTCTATAAATAAAAGTGTAAAGAGAAACCCTTAAATCATGCTTTTATTTGGTTAAACATGATTTATAATCATTTATATTGATTCTAAATATGTAATTAAATTATTAATAAACCATATTAATATTTATAATATCATATATTATCCTTTTATAACATATTTTCACCCATTCGTTAAAAATTGTTCTTTATTTTCATTGTTTCTGGTGTTAAACACCTTGTTTTATCATTTGTACTTTACTATGAAAGTCCCAATTGTAGTGAATATAATATAGTTTTATCATATAAATATTAATAATCATGTCATAATCAATTATAATTTTGAAACCAATCATGAAATATGGTAAAGAAAAATCCATTATGTTACGATCATGGAGACGATGGGTCGTATGTACGCATGAGTAACGTTTCCATTTTCAATGATCATTATGGAAAGAAGGTAAAGAGTATTTAATATTTGAATAATGATAATAATATAATATATACCATTATTATTATTTAAATATACATATATATATCATCCATGTTGTTTGGAAATGAAAAGAGAGTTATATTTCTTCGTGAAGGCGGTATTCCACACATACAACGTTGTTGTCTTCTTTTTAGTATAAAAACTGAAAAATATATATCCTATTTTCGTAATGATATATACATCATTAATATCATAATTATATCATTTATATCACAAATAATAATTATCTTCACACTTATTACCTTCCATGTAACATGTTAGTGAAAAACAAATAACATTGCTTCGCGAGGCGGTAGTACATCATACACATGACAAACGTTATCGTATCCCCTAAATAATGGAATTTAAAAAAGTTATATATGATATAATGACTCCAAATTTACAATTATGTGATAAATATAAGATATATAAATTATATCTATAATCTTACACAACCGTGAGAGGTGGTAATAGAAAAATGTATGACATCGATTTGCGAGGTGGTAATCTGTCGTACACAAAAATGATGATTTCATATCCCATTTTATGGAAGAGGGAAAATATGTTGGTTATTAAATTAAAATGATAACATATAATTATATTTGATATACTGAGTTTATTATATCATCATGTTTTAATAACAACATAAGGATCTGGAGAAAGAAATAAAAGAAAAATGTGCATTGAAGAATGTTATCTCTACTTCGGGTATCCTCCTTAGGTTTCCACCAAAGGCCTTACTAGGTTTTATTTATGCCAAAAATAAGGATTATAGGATGATATTAGGGAATTTGGGAAGTTATTTGGTTTTTTATTTTCTAAACCCAATAGGTTTTAAGGTGTGAAGAAGAGAGGTGAAGGGTGGCCTTTATAAGTGGGGGAGAGGACACACTTGGTATTTTCAAAAAACATGAGTTCTACCACATTTTTCATATGTAAAAAAGGGTAAGAAAGGTGAATTATCAAACAATAGAGGTTTAATTTTAGACATATTTCCATAAAATAATTTTTAAAAAAGTTTATAGATCATTTTTATACTTATCTTTTTATTTTAAACCCTAAAAAACTCATTTTTACCTTGACCACGGTAATTAATTTTTACTATTTTCAATATTCATTTTTGGTCAAAAATTAAGTTTACCTTATTAGGAATTATAAATTATTTTTATTTTAAATATGGAATCTATTTTTCTAAATTCAATTAACATAATTGGAAAATGTTAATTTAAAATTAATCTCGTAGATGGGATGAGAAGGTGGTTTTTTTAAATAAAATGTTCAAAAGTTTAGAAAGTTTTTATATCCAATTTCAATATGAAATTTATTCCAATGAACTAAATTGTATAAATAGATATATAATTAAACTAATGTATCTTTTTAAAAAATTGACAAAGAATTTACATTTAAAAATTATTTAAACAAAAAGGTAGTTTTCAATTAAAATTCAGTATTTCTCACTATTCATCAAAAATTTAATCTTTTTAGTAAATTATAAAAAATTATCCCTAATATTATTTTTACATGATTATTTAAAAAAGTATTTTAAATTATTAAAATAAATTTTTAAAAAGTTTAAAAAATTAAATATAAATAAAAACTCACAAACTTGAAGAAAAGGAGGGTTTTCGAGAAGTGTATTTTTCAAGCACGAGATGATTTTATATTAACCCTATGTCTAATAATAATCATCATGTGAATATAAATTAATATTTTTATATACATTAAATTTAAAAAAATTATTCATTATACACTATTTTAATTAACTAAAAAGGAGAAACATTATAAATCTTAAACCACTTTTTAGAAGAAAAAAACATTTTTTAAACCCAAAAATAAACATATACTAAAATCCAATATAAATTTAACCAAAAAGATATTAAGTGGGTTAAATATAAATAAATAATTATTATGTTTCTTTAAAAAATAATAGCTAATTTAAATTAATTAATTTATTGAAAATAGACTATTGTTTTACCAAAATCCGTATTTTTCAATGTTCACAAAGAAATCTTTATATTCCAAAAAATTCAGAAATTTCACCCAAAGTAAATTTTGATATTCCGATTCCAAAAATTAAGTTAATTTTATCAAATAAATTCTCTAAAATTTCCAAAAAAATTATTATAATATTCATTTCATGAAAATAAATAAATATTCATTTTTAAAGAAAACATATTTTTGAAAAAAATGTCACTTTACTAAAAATCGATTTATTATTTATTAAAATTTATCAATAATTTATATAGAGTATGAAATTTATTTATATAAATTTAATAAATTTTTTAATTCTATTCACACTAACCAATTTAATTACTAGTTTTTAATGATTATATATATTATAGGTTGTTTAAGATCGGTGTTTCATGTTGAATATGTTATTGAACATTAAAAACTTGTAATGCCCAGTCAAGATAAAGTATCACTAAGAGGGGGGAAGTGATGAATCAGTGATATCTTTTTCTTTTATGTTTACTTATTTTTGAAACAACCTTCACCTCCAATTAAAGAGTTATCACTTTCACTGAAAACCAAAAAACTCACATATCCTTGGGAACCCAAGAATTTACAAGGTTCACTACTCAAAAATAGTAGATACATCCTTGGTATGGTTTAGAAGCAATCCAATAACATGAAATCTATTAGAAAAAAAATATTTTTTGAATAATAAAATGAGTAGGACAGGCCCTTATACTCATCTAGCATTTCATTCAATAAAACAGTGTATATACTTCAAGTATAATGAATTGATGCAATACAATTTTGTTTAACAAGTTAAAAAACATATTGATGTGATACCTTGTCTACTTTCACAAATAATTTCTTCGAAAAAATAATTCACTTTCTTACCTATTAGTAGGAAAGAACTTTCAGGACTTCATAAGGATTCTCAATTTGATTTACCATTCTGATTCTCTAGTCTAATTCCTTAGTATAATTATATCACTCTATCTGAATAACACTGAAACAATTTTTAACTAATTCTACCTCAGCATAGAAATCCCATTCTAATACCAAAAACTCTCATTTTTATCTTTTCTCTTCTCTTTTCATATTCTGTATAGAAAACATACTCAGGAAAGCATGATTCGGAATCTTCTTCTCTCTATAATTATTCAGTGCTCCACCATCTATCTTGAAGAGTACTTCGATGTTAGAAAGTACAAAGTACTTCCTTCTTTTATAGGTGTCCCAAAATGATTTGGGTGGGATTCTGAAAATCTTTCCCGCTCAACCAAATTTCTAGAAACATAAATTCTCCTTTAATTTTTTTTTTGCATCTTGACTTTTTCAACTCTTCTCAAATCTTCTCAAAACTTCTCAAATATTTTCTTAAAACTATCTCTCTTCAGAATCTCACTTCAATCTTTAGTCTGGTTATAATCCTTTATTCCAATTTTCTCATTACGATGGAAGAATTTGGTTACTATTATTTTCTTTGACATACTTGAAAATTCATCAGAACTAAAGACTTCTCATTATTAATACCACTTGATAGTATTAAAACCATTATATCAACTTTCCATACCTCCTTTCACACCACTTCATAAAATCACTACAAAAAAATCATTCAATATCCCTCTTGAAAAAATTATTGAAACAATTATTCTTTTCTCCTTTTTCTTCAGACCGATGATCTCATGTCTGATGATGTTTATTAGTGTCAGGATATATTAGAATGAAAGGTCTCTTCTTCACTATGATAATTCTATTATGATGGCTCTTGACCCAATTTTTATAAGGGGAAAAATAATTTATCTCAATCCCTAAAGAAAAAAAATTTAGGGTTCTTATTTCTCTTGACCAACTTGAAAATGAAAATAAATTTTCCACTTGACAAACAATCAATGATTCATATTGATGAAAATAGTTGACTACATTGTTAATGTATCTCTAATTTTCTTCTTTGTATCAGTCACAAAAACGTTTTCTTCATCTATATATTCATTAATCATAAAAGTCCCAATATCTTTTAGTTTTATTGTTCCCAAAAATCCCCCACAAAACAATTCTACTTATTATTTTCATTTGATGATCAGTGTCAGTATGACTTTGATAATCATGGGTATATGATGTTCGATGGACTAGTTCCAACAGATTCTAATTCATAAACTTCTTTCATTATTTTTCTACGATTCATACCATTTATTTCTCTAAATATTTGTTTCTTATAGTTTACTAGTCTGAATGAAAACCATCATCTTAAAAATTTCTCATTCCTATCAACCTTCCTAGCTAACCAACATTTCTACATTCAATGATCTCATGGTGACGAACTAAGATCGGAAAGTTTTTCTATTAGAAAAATCCTTCTTATAAAAACATTAGCTTATATCATGACTTCATCATGACTTTGAATACATTTAAGATTGAGATAGCATCGTCTAAATTATATTGGAAAGTATTTGTGACTTCTTGTCCTTCCAGTAACATATTTCTTTCCAACCATTCCTTAATATGATTGGCAGAACCAGCTATCCCCATATCCTTTATAATGATTGCATCACAAGTTTCCATACAACTTGTGACTATTTAAAATTAAAAAAGAGAAAATCATTATCATATTTATATCTAATTCATTCATAATTCGATTCTCATCCTCATTATGATCTTCCTTTCATTTCGGACCCAAGGTGGGTCTGATGAACCTTATCTTCCAGAAAAACACATTCCAATACAATGTAATTTCATAATAATTTTGAGATTGATATTATAAATACAATGTTTAATCTGATTTTTGTATTTTAAAAAGTTAATTGATTTCATTCTTATTTGACAAAAAAAAAAGAAAATTCTCTTAAAATCACTTCATTTAGAATTTGAAAACTTTCTCTAGTTAAATTAGTCCCAACAAATCTAAGGGTTACATGTACTAAAATCTATCAAAGAGATTTTATTTATTTATAAACAAGTATATCATAAAGTCTCTAGGAGTTAAATTCTCATCTAAGTTCAGTTTTTCATAACATTTACACTATAAAACATAATTTCATTATTTTAAAATCTTCGGGTGTTACAATAACTCACAGGTAATTTTGTTTGTTTCTTTTCTTGGTACTTGGTTTAGTGGATATAATATAGTTTTTAATTCATATAACCTAATGAATAATGAAATATTTTCATGACTCATCATCAATAATTCCATGTTTATAAAGGTATGATTCCTACTTTCACTATCACCATTCCAATGTGGTGTATACGGTGGATTGAGTTGAGAAAGAATCCCCAACCCCTATAAAATTCGATAAAATATTGGTTAATATGTTCACCACCTTGATCACATTGAATATTATTTTTCATCTTACCATGTTGAATCTCTACTTCATTCTTTAGTTATATGAATTTCTCAAAAATCAAAAACTTATACATCATCAATTAGATATAACCATATCTACTCAAGTCATTAGTAATAGTTATAAAATAATAATATCCACTTAAATATTGTACTAGAAAATTTCCACACACACAAATTTTTAATAATCCTAGAATCTATGTAGCCCTATCACCATATCCACCTAATGGTGGTTTTATCATTTTTCCTTAAAAACAAGCATGACTTATTTTAAGTGGTATTATCTTAAAAGTGTCTAAATAATCGTCTTGATTGATCATTGTTAGATGCTTCTTGTTTATGTGACCAAGATGGTGATTCCATATTTGGGTGTTATATGAGTCATGAAAATATGATTCTTTATCGATTTAAAATTGTTAATTTTTATAATTTAATATATAAAGAGAATTATTTAATTGTTCTATACAATAAAAAATATTAACTTTGTAAAATAGGCATACATTATTCCAAAATTAAAAATAAATCCATCCATATTAAGGAAAAAAATAGAGATGATGTTCTTAGTAAAAGATGGCCCAAAATAATATTTCATTAAAATAAAAATAATTCTACTTAGAAGAAGAATGTGGTCATCTCTTAAAGCCAATGTAGAAAGTATTTCTCCACTGGTTACTCAAATATCCTCCTCTCCTCTATAAATCTTACAAAATTTACTTTTTTTCTTTCATTTTGGTACATATGTGAGTAAAAAAAGTAGTATCCAATTTATAATATGTAGATATATAAATATTACACTCAATAAAAAAATCACCTTTAGAATTTCCTTACTTCTGGGTATAGTTATACTTCCATTGGATTATCTTTCCACATGAAAAACATACTACTTCATCTCATTTCACCTATCTTTAAATATTATTTTTCTTATAAGGGTACTGATCAGGATCTTTAGACTTGGAATAATTCTTGGGACCCTTCTCCTTGTTGTTAATTTTATTATTCACTATAAATACTTAGGGTTTCTCATTCCCCATATCCATGTCAACTTGGGGAATGAGGGTAAAAAGTTCTAAAAGTGTCTCCTCAGTATTTCTCATGTTATAATTCACAGTGAAAGTTGAAAATGAGTTGGTTTGTGAGGAAAGGATGATATTTTTACATATATCATTAGGGAATCTCATTCTAAATATGTATAAGAACTCTATGTATCCAATCATCTTGACTACATGAGGCCGAGTAGGCACTAACTCTCCAAGCTCACCCATGAACAGCGTATCAGAGATACCATAACTCTCTTAAATTTCCTTTAGTTGATAGACATCAAAGGTTATACACCAATTTATACACATTCATATCCCTATGTATCCTTAAAATATAATTTTGCAAGGATTATAGCCTAAAACATTGGACATTTATGGCCTCATCCAAATGTTTCTCATACAATGATAATTATTCTCATTATCATCTTGGCTAAGAACTTGCAGAATGTGGTTTTTGAGCACATATAATTTATCTTCATGATATATAATAATGTGAAATTACCTTTTCTATTCTTGTAAAATGTTTAAAGTGATAATTCTATCCTTCCCATGTATGTATCAAGGTTCTATGGTTTAAGTCATGTGTATTTTAATTTCTACGATTAAGAAGATCATAACCTTATTACTTTCTATAATTTATAAAAATTTGATAATAAATACTAAATATATTAATTTCTCAAAATTTTATAAAAACCCAATATACCTCATCATTGGTTTTCTAACATATATTTTCTTGGAAATTCTAGTGTAAAGGGGCCATATTTCCCTTTTCATGACCCATACTTGGTCCTAAAATGTTATTTGAAGGATTTTAGGTAGGAATGATTTTTCTAACTACATTAAATCATAGTCCCTTGATCTATTGACTAGACTCATCAATCCCGAAATCCTCAATTTGGATTTCCTCAACCCTTGCCTCTCAGTTACACCAAGTCCTACTTTGGTTGTCAAACCTTGATGTTAACATAGTTAACTCGACCAAAAAATCAATTTAGAATTCCTCTATAATTGAAAGAACCCTAAATTTGGCTTGTCAAGTGCTTTTAACAGTAGTTTAATTTTAACATAAGTAGTATAAGGTTATACCAAGTTAATATATATAATTGAGGGAATTTTATTTTTATGCATAAATTTACCATTTTATATTTATTACATTCTTATTAATATTAAGTGGATTTACTTAACTAATTAACCATGTCTTAGATGAATTTTAAACATAATCCAATTTATTTAAGTTCTATATTTGATTCTTATTAATTCATTAGTTCAAGTGATCATTAAAAAATATATAATGAAATTAACCTTGAATCTTGATAAAAATAAAATAAAATAAGTGTTATGATAATGATATTTTCCTAATGGTTATTTTAACAGATGATAAGCTATCCATCAACTGAGGGGGGGAAACCTCAAACCATGAATTGGCTCATGTTACATCTTTCCACCTATCCTCCTACGTATCTCTAGGATTGGTTTTATCTCAAATTAAAACTTGAACCAACTCCACTCACCTGGGATCTCCATACATTACATAAGCTTTTACTTACATGTATGTGAGGGTAACCAATTGATTTGTTAAGGGGGTTTGCATAAAGGGAAACTATAATAACCTAAACCCATACATAATTAGAGGAGGGATGATACATAGGTGAGGAATTTAATTTAATAATAATAATAAATCTAAAAGGAAACCAATCACGTAAAAAATCTTGGTATATTCTCATGATCATCCACATACATACAATAATTTATTAATTTAATAAAATATAATTCAATCCAAATAATTATTATTTAAGATAAATCATGTTCAAATTAATCAATTATCTTCTTCAATAAATCCATTATTTTATCTTAATTCGCATCAAATTTTTTTTCAGATTCTCATCTGTCAAAAATATAAACAAATTAAATAAATTTATTTAAATTTGACTGTATGAAAAACATGTACCTTATAGGAAATATGGAGGGTACCCATCCAAACCACCCAACTTGTATGATATTCATATACTATTTACCCATACATAATGTAGCATACACATCTTATCATGTAATTTAATATCATGTTCTATCAAATGAATAAATATAAATACCCCAACTCCAGTAGTCTAGAGTCAATGGTTACATTATTACATTGGAACTAGATACAAATAATCACATCCTAACGGACCGAATAGTTTAATAGTATTTTGAAACTAAATACAGACAAAAATTTTCTATTAAAACTAAAAACATAATATACAAAAAAGTATTTTCTTGGAGTACACCATTATTACCTTTATCATATCACTACATATCAATCATAAAACACTTTGTGGTATCCTGGGGAAAATAAAACATACGAAAGGGGTGACCTCTAATGCTAATTAAGGGTATGTGTATAGCATAAGATTTCATGAATAAATAATAATTAAAAAAATTTCATTTCCAATAATTGAAACACATCCTATTTAAACAATAACTTGGTCATTATATGGAATGAACAAAGGATAATCAAATAATCCATATAAATAATCACATAAGATTATAACTAATACATGGATATTATAACTAATTGAATAATCACATGGAAATCAATAACTGAAATCATAATGATTTAAATTCATAATTTCAAATATCATAAACATATGTCGGGGCCTCATGAAAAGACATCTAACATAAATGGTGAAGGCCTCCACCAATACTCAAGCTAGTTTGTCTCATGAGACTCACCAATACATTGAGGGGATAATGAGGTCCCCGCCCATCACTTAATATATACAATAAATTCCTGATATAAATGGGTTGAAACATAATCAATATAAATATTCATATTGAAACTAGAAAACAAAATGCTAATAATTTCCCCAATCAAGAAACATAATCATAAACCACCCAGAGTAATATAGTGAATGGTATCAAAACTGTACATCTCCCGTTAAACTGATCATAAACCATTTAATAAAATATTTTATATAGAGTCATAAAAGTAAAAACTCAATTAATAATAATATTCAAAAAAATATTTTGAATTTGATTAAAATACTTTAATAAGATCATTGAAAATTTCTTGAGTAAAAGACCATTTTTCAATTGGAAATCACCTATTTTTATAAAGATATGCAATTATAAAAGAAAATTTATTCATTGAAAATAACCTTATAGACATGTAAATGGATATTTAAATAATTTATGTGCCATTATGGTGGTAAATTATGTTCATGTCATATAAGTTAAGAAAACATTCCTTTCATGCTGTTTAAAAAGTACCTCATTCAAAAAATGATAAAAAGATTCATTTTAAAACATTTTAAAAAAATCAAAAATGGGAAAAATAAATTTAAAAAATAATAAGATAATATTAAAAACATGTTTAGAAAACATGGAATAAGAATATAAATATTCCCCAGTGGATACACAAACATAAACAAAACTGAATAATGATGCGATTTTGAAATAAAACCCTTACCACTTGGGTTTCTTTTGGATTATAAGACTCATAAAATAAATAACCTAAAATGAAACCATAAATACCATGAAGACAAAGATATTCATGATATAACATTTCAAAGGAGAATTATATACACTATACAAAATAAATAAGTGGTGAATATGGAATACATCTTAAAGAATTAAAAGTGATACGTGAAACCCTTACCTCAGGTTTGATTTCATTTATACGTGTTTAAACCTCATTCATAAAAAATATAGGTTTATTATACAAATATTCAAGATCTATAATCATATATATCACACCATATATAATTCATTAATAATATTTTATCACCTGTTATTCATTATTTATATATAATATCTGTTAAATATATAGATATTTAGATTCACCCATAATTATAGAGATTGGAAAATGAATTAAACCATTCATGGAGATGGTAGGCTCTATGTACTCATCGACGTTTCATTTTTTTATGGATGGAAAGAAATAATGGTAAAGAATAATTAACCTTTAAATAATCATTATCATATCGTATATATCACTTATATCCATTAGTTCCATATTTATACCCATCCAAGTATAGTGGTGATGAAAAATGAATTACACCGCTATATGGAGACGGTAAGATGTGCATACGTACGAGGGATGATTTCACTTTTCGTAGGATGGAAATGATATGTAATATCATTTTAAATTAATATTTATAAAATATAAGAATATTTATTTTACTATATTTATTATTTTATTATGTGTATAACACATAAAGAGGAAGTTGAAGAAGAAATAAACTTGAAAGAGTCCATAAATATGATTACCTCTTCTTTGGTGGACTACCTTTAGATCTCTTTTTAATGAAACTGCGATTTATATTTTTGATGTTAAATAAACTAAATAACTTTTGTAAGGACGTTAAAAAGAGGAATTGTTAGATTTTTTTCCATCTATCACTCTCAAAGTGGGGTAAAAAGTGAAGGAAGTGGTTCCCATTTATAATTGAGGGGATGGGTACTCTTGGAATTCCCCAAAATATTAAAATAATATAAATTAAATTTCAATTAAAAATGGACCCAAAGTGATATATTTTGAAGATAAGACGATTATGGGTCTAAATACATTCATAAAACAAAAATTTTAAGAGTTTTGACTATATTTCTACCCTTATCTTTCAGTTTTTACTCATACTTAACCTCTTTAACTCTTACCGTGACAACATATATTTTTACTCATTGTGGGTTAATATAGTTATTATAAAATGATAAACAACCCATAAATATACCATGGTTGATATTTCAAAACTTATACTAATCCCTTGAAAGAATTAAATATTTTTAGGAATTTTATATCATTTAATAAAATAATATTTATTACAAAATATTCATTTTGTAAATATTTAAAACTATTTATGACTTTGACTTTAATGATGTCAACATATCACTTATAATTTGAAAAAAAAAGTAAATACATCTAAAAATGTCACGTTAAAATATAAAATTATTGTATTTCATTAATTATCTCAAATTATATATATTTTCATATTTTTAAAATGATTTTTTTTATTTTTTTCATTAATTGAATAATTATCATATCAGCATTGTATAAGTATTTAAGGTAAATATTTTTTTCGGTAAAAATTAAAAAAAAAATACCATGATGAATATAACTCCTTTATATTTCAAAATAATATATATAGTAAAACATTTCCTCAATATAAAATCATATTAAAAGTATTACACTTATTAAACAAAAGAGTGTGATATGTTTAACATTTCATTCAATAAAATACTATAAAGGTCATAATCTCATCCAAGTGGCCCCAAAGGGTCATAAATTATACACTTATGTGATTATATTCTTAATATACTCATTTAATAAGACTTAGCTAAGTTTTTAGGTAATTTTATAGTTCTTATCAATTTAATTTTAATCTAAATTACCGAATTTACCCTTTATCGGGGTAATAAAATTTATAACATTACTATTAATATTATCCAAAACATAAATGGTAAATATTTATTAAAATTTAAAACACTGATTTCAAACATTAAATCAATTTTTCATTATTAAAACCACGTAAGTTTAAGAATTTAATTTAAAATTTAACCAGTAAAACGCAGTGAAAATTAGTTTTCTAGAAAAATACCATTTTTGAACATAAAATATTTTTATACTAAATTGATGTATAAAACCCATTTCAAAAAACATAATATGATTATTTTAAATCAAAATGAACTAATTAAAATTTAAAAATAATAAAATATATAATTTTATCTTGTAATTACACTAAAATACAATATATTTTTCATTAAAATCTATATTTTTTAACTACTCATATAACGAATAATATGTTTAGAAAATTCTAAAAAAATCATCATAAGATAATTTTAGCATGATGATTTAAAAAATAATTTTTTTATAAAAATTTATATACACTCATTAATTTTATTATAATATTTTCTCAATAAAAATAAATTTTAAAGAAAACGTATTTCTGAAGCATAAAATAACCTTACTGAAAATGGATTACTTATTTCATAAGTTTGTACTCAATAGGTCCTTTATATACTTATATTTCATAATTTTGTTAACACTATTAATACCATCCAATTTAATGGCTAGCTTATAATGATCATATTTAAATAATATTTTAATTTTTGTTGAAACTCGGTTTTGTGTGGTCTATACGCAATCAAATATAGTGTTATTTAAATGTATCAAGGTTGAGTGAACCCAAAGGTATCAAAGGGGTTAACTGTATGTAAAAAAAGAAACACATCATAAAATTTTGAGTTTTTACATTCTCCCCTTTCATTAAATTATGTCCTCTTAATTTAAACTTGTGTTCAATAATCAAGGGTTTCAATTTTGAAAATTTCTTTGTGGAAATCCTACATGATAAAAAGGGTTTATAAAACATCCTCTTAAAAAGAGGGAAAATGAAATGCGAAGTTCACCACAAAACTAGGATTTCAAATATTAGAACATTAGTGGGAAGTTAAAACATGGATAAGAAAAACCTAACACTTAAGGATTATTAAAGAGTGATATAAAACATTTTCATGAGAAATTTAACCATCGTAAAACCGAAAATTTGTGATGAGTTAAAATACCATTGATTTCTCGATAAGAAAATTTAACAGATAACATTTTTTTATTTCAAGGTCATTTTTTGTAAGGTAGAGGGATTATTTTACTATCTAGGTAAATAAATTAATAAAATAAACTTACTCAATAATTTCCATGTCATAAGCATAATCTCATCCTTTTATTTTACTTTGATCTCTTTCCACTTTATCTCTTCTGCTATGAAATGGACTTTCAAGAGAGATTTTTATGCTTGAAGAAATTTTAATGAACCAAAAGGTCCATAATTCATTCCTTGGGCCTATAAATATTAGGAAAAACCAAAATGGTTAGAACATTTTATCCAATATACTAATATCCAAATTTCAAGGTAATCAATTCCAGAAGTACTTAATCTTAAGGATCCTCCAAAATTTGTCTAACCAAATTCCCAAAAACCAAAAGAAAATAGGAATTTATTCACTAAATTTCAAATATAAACTTAACATTAGATTACCCAATCAAAATAATGTATCTTTTAATGTCACATGCCCAATTATTCTAATACCATGATCACCTAAAAATCTTAAATGAAAAAATTCAAGCTTCCAAAAATAAAATCTCAAGTTGTAGAATATATTCTTTAAATCCAAACATTTAGTAAAATGTAGTGAATATAGCATAAACCATCATGTCACTAACCAATTTCATAGTCACGAATACTATCCCATAAATATATATTTATCATTATTATCTCAATATTGAGCACATATTAAGGGATATATTCCCTCAATCATGTTTTTAACAAAAAGGTCAACTCTCCAAAAAAAATATCTTTTGGGGTCATCGGTACCATTCAACATATACTCTTAAAAACTTAAATAAAAAGTATTGAAGTGAAATCCTTATACATTTAATAATTCTTAAAACCATAATTTCATTGATTAAGTAGTCCTTTAACATAATTCTGGAATCCAAACATAAGAACATTAATCATTCCACATCATTCTTAAACCGTTAACTAGGATTCATCATATTATTCATTAATACATTATTTCTTTCATATTTCATTTGTAGTATCTTGATCATAATTAGAATAACCATTACTCATAAAACCTTATTTATTATCTTCATGATCTTTCCCCTAGGACATTTATTTTCATAATTCCCATACTTTCCATATTTAAAACATTCAACTGTCGATAATACCTTAGGGATATCATTATTCTAATAAATTTTGTTAACCTAACATTTCAATTTTATTTAGAAATTAATTGATTTTTCTCATTATTTTTCACACATAAAACATTTTCATGTTCCATTGAGACACTCACCAGGGTGTATCTTTACAAATTTCTCATATGAGGGAAATATATCCTTCTTTCCTCCATGGTCTCCACTATTTAAGATCTAGTGAACTCCATCCTTCTCTTCATTGGTGAGTCTTAGAATTCATTAAGGTACAAGTTTTTAAGCTCATATCATGATAAATTATTAGGAATAATCAAAATACCCTCCATCCCAATCATCATCCCATTTGGTTTCTCATCAACACATTGTGTATCTCATTCAATGTTAACATGGTTTTTTTGTTCCATCCACTGAAAAAAAACCAAAAGACATTGTGCGGGAAATTGTGGGATATAACATAGTCATTAATAGTTTTAATAGGTCATAACAGTCCTTAAAATTATATTTATTAACCAACACTCATAAGCAGTGAAGGTTTGAACCATAAGGAAGATAGGTGAGTGTTCTAAGGATTTTCAAAACAGACTACCCCACTGTTGTCAGCAGTGGGTCAACTTTTTTTAACTTTTTTTATTTACTATTCAGAAAATTAAAGATAAGATGATTTACTATTTAATAAAAAAAATCTAAAAAATAAAATAAAGAAAGTGAAAAGTTATGGTGAAAAAGCATTGAGAACAGGAGTGCTCAGAAATGATCAAACTAGATAATTACTTGGGAATTCAGACTCTACCAGTCAAAAATATGAATTATTCACTTAACAAATCAATTGAATTCAAAAATTTCGAAATATTTATTGGTTAAACCTTCCTCACAAGAATATTTAATGCATTGTATTTATGTTCTTGAGGTTCGTCACTTCAAAAACTAAATGTAGTTAAGAATTTGGAGAAAGTCAACAGAAATAACCTCACTAAAAGTTTCTAAAGTTTTGAATTTAAAGTTTTATGAAATGATTCTTTGATAGATATCTCAAAAGAGATCAAGGATTTGAAATTAAATTCATGATTTTAAAAAACAATTATGAATTTAAGAACTAGAGTAAACCTCACCAGCTGAATCTAATTCTTGATGGAAGAAATTTAAATGTAGAAGAATAAAATAAAACCAGTAGAAATTTAGAATCCTCAAACAAATGAAATTAACCTAAAATCATATACATATCAAGAGAAATGATTAAAATCTTAAAGAGAATATTTAGAGTAATAATTTCCCTCCCTATAGAGAAATAATGATCATGTTGTGATGCTCTACTCCTACAGCTCCGGTTCCCTTGGTCCCCAATTCTACTGTTTGTCTCATGCTCGCGTCTCTCCAAAAAAAATTCTAAAAGTGAATGAGAGATATCCCCCTGTTGTTGCTCGGTTTTCTTATCTTATGTCATTTTTTTCTTGGTCACTACTTGTCTACACCGACTCAAATTGATCTTTCATGAATTCAATACACACCTCACTTTTTCACTGCAACACATGTCACTTTAATTTTTCCCTTGTAACCAACTCCCAAAGAGTTGGTTTGAATATATCTGGACGTCATTACGAAACTGGTGTGAAGTTTTATAGTTATAAGAAAGGATAAATAATAATTAATTTAACGTTATTATAATGTTTAAACTTCAACAAATAAATAATTATTTACTTATTTAACTTTATTATAATTTAAGATTAATTAATTTTTTATGTTATTTAATTTATATTAATAATATATTGTTATTTAATTTATTTTTATTTATTTTTATTAATGTAATTTTTATTTATTTTCTTTAATTTATAATTTATATTGATTAAATTTCTTATTAAGTTAATAAATTTACTATTATTTTAATTATTAAAGTATTAAAATTAGTATCTTAAATTCCTAAAATCTATTTAATTATTAATTTTATGAATTATTTTTATAAATTTAGTTTATTAATTTAATTAATTATTTTATTAATTTAAATATTTTATTACATATTTTTTATATTATTTTAATTTATACTTATTTGTAATTATTTATAATTATATTATTTTAATAATTCATTAAATTTAATTATAATTATTAATACTTTGGTTTTAATATATTTTATTTTCTTAATATTTTATTTAATTATCATTGTTTATTTATTTATTAGTTTTATATTTTAGTTTTTTATTCTCCCCCCCCCCCATCCTTATCCATGCATAAGAAGATTTATGGAAACTTCTTCGGAGGAAGTTGTTGGCTTCCTCTAACTTTTTTCACTGCTCCACAGTGCTGCTTCAGTGGTTAGGGTAGCTCCAGCTACTTCGAATGGTGGTGGCTTGTCTCTCTGGTTCGGAGGACTTCGCTCCATCACAGCGGGTACTACTCTTATTCAGACATCAGCAGGGCTCTGAGGTCGAACTTTGGGTTACTACTGGTGGATCCCTCTTCATAGCAATGATTGGTGGGATTTGGAGCCGGTGATCAGTGATAACCAGCATTATTAGTAAGATCCAAATCTAGTGGTGCGACTTCAACTCAAATATGGAAATTCTAATGGATTGAACCCTCCTGGTCCAATAATTTCAAAAATTCTATGTGTTGGGGTGTTCTGGACACCATCGGTGAGTTAGGGGGATGTGGGTGTCAGTGGAAACATGTCACTGTGGTGTCACCTATCAGTGCCACTTATCAGCTTCGCCGATCAGCTTCCCTGATCAGCTTCCTAGATCAGCTTCACTAATCAGCTTTACAGATCATCTTCACTGATCAGCTTCACAGATCAGCTTCACATATCAGCTTCACAGATCAGCTTCACATATGAGCTTCATATATTTGCTTCATGTGATCAGCTTCATGGATCGGTTTCACCCGATTAGTTTCACCCGATCGGTTTCACCCCATCGGTTTCACCTGATCGGTTTCACCCAATTATTTTCACCCCATCAATTTTACCAGATTGGTTTCACCCGATCGTTTTTACCCCATCGGTTTCACTGATCGATTTCACCCGATCGATTTCACACCGTCGGTTTCACCCCATCGGTTTCACCCGATCGGTTTCACCCTATCGGTTTCATCGATCGGTTTCACCCCATCGGTTTCACCAATTGGTTTCACCCCATCATCTTCACCTGATCATATTCACCTAATTAGTTTCACTAATCAGATTCACATAATCAACTTCACGGGTTCAGCTTCACCCGATCAGCTCCACCGATCGATTTAACCTATCAGTCTCACCAATCGACCACAGAGGGGTGTCAGGTTTTCCTTCCCTGGTTTTTTCTGTAATGCCACTTTTATGTATTTTAAACTTTTTAAAGTGGTTCAAGTTTGTTTTTATCACCATAAAAACGTTTTAAATCCCCTAGGAGTGGGGCGACCCTCAAGAGACCCATTTTTCTCTCTCTAAATGAAATCCTTTAACGCACACCTGTTATGGCCACCCATCAGATGAGAATTATTAAATAACAATTAATTCCATCGTGTGTAACTGTCCAGCCTCGTGGTGAAACCATGATCTTCTTTTAAAGTTGTTCAAGATTTTCATATCCTGCAACTCCAGGATCTCGCCTTTTTATCACACTAGAATTATTTCCTTCTTCTTTTTGGATGGTCTATTTCCTTTCCCTGGTGCGTTTGGTTTCCCCCCTTCTCGAGGCTAGTGTTTCACTTGTGATGGAGCCTTTCCTGGTCATTCTTGGAGTCCTCCAAGTTCCTCCCCTACCAGTCATGCATCCCCAATTATTGGCGCCAAGATAAAAACTTCGATCATTGATCATCCAAGTAGGTTTCTTCCTTCATATTTCTTTACTGTGTATCATGCGTGGTGTGTATGATAATTTTTCCTTCAGGGATGGATGAAACCAAACCTTAAAAAAGATAATAAACATACTTTTAAGGAATAAAGGGGTGGGTTTGATTATGTTGTTGTACTCCTTTACCCTTTCTTATATGTTGTGAATTGTATGGGATTATGTCCACTGAAAATCATTGTCGTTGGTGGTCATTCCTTGTGAAATAATGAACCCATGTCTTTTGTGATGATTGAATAGATGTAACATGAAAAATGGTTAATCACATATACTTGGTTGATTAAATGGATTCCTAATGAACAATAATCCTTGTGTGATCACCATGATTAACCAAAAGGAAAGAAGGAACTTAATGAACGGTGTGGTTAAATCTAAAAAATCCCTTGCACTGATCTAATGAGTTGTATGGTGGTTTTTCTTGATGCTTGTGAGGTGACGTGGATGGGGATGGGATCCCCTTTTGAGCAGTCATTGTTTGGTGGACCTAAGTGTTGGGACCAAGTTAGACCGATAAGGAAGTAAAAAAAGTTTGTTCTTACAGAGTGTTGTCTTTTGTTGTCAAAGAAACTAAATCAATTAACTTTGTAAAGGACTTGTAAATCATATGATGATTTGATGATATATATTTCATAAATATCATAAGTTAAAAGAACTTGTGATGAAATACTTATAAAGGAAAGGGGGAGAAATGATGATGCCAATCATATAAAGTTTTAATTGGAAGGAATGATGTTGCTGGAAGATGAGATGTTTTAGTACTTCCCATTATAACTCTGAAAATTCTAAATCTGATCTTTCAAAGGATATATATCACAATATTGGAGTTCATGATGAATGCTAAATAATGGTTATGGGAAGCAGTAAATAGAGAAATGACAAAGGAACGGACAATCTGGAGGCAGCACAAAAGAACAGTTTAAGGTGGCGTCGTTTTCCAGTGTTTTCCAAATTTTAGGCCTCGAAAATCAGGAGATGAAGATGTGTTTCTCACAATACATGTTGCGCACAAGATTGAATATGTTTTATATTTTTGCACGCAAGGCATGATTTAAGGTAAGAACATCAAAAAATGGAAAAGGCATGGAGTGTGTGGAAATTTAGGCAAGTTGCATGAAAAAATAAAGTGGTGCACAAAATAGTAGCAGGATGCGCGAAATATCAGCGAGATGTGCGAAAAAATAAAGGTTTCGTAAAATATTGGTGTGGTGCACAAAATAGATGAAAGAAGTTTTTCGCGCAAAAGGTGATTTGAGATCAAAAGCTCGAAAATTGGCAAAGGCAAGAGGTGCAAGAAAAAAATGGAGCATTGCCCGAAATATGATGTTGGAGGAAATAGTTTTTACACGCATGAAAAAGTTTTACGTGAAGATTAGTGTTTTTAGAATAGGGTTCAAAAGTTCTAAAAATATGGAGTGAACCCCTCTCATTTGTTAATGCTAAACACATAGAAGAAATCACAAGCTCTGGTGCACGTAAAATTTTATGCTAAGTGAGTTGTGCGAAAAGAGGACAGCTGTAAGAAAAAAAAGTTGCATGAAAGGGGAAGTTGCGCAAAAAGAGAGAAGTTGTGCGAAAATAGAAAAATTTGTGTGAAAAAGAGAAGTTGCTCGAAAAAAAATTTCGCGCAAAAACGGGATTTTTACTTGCAAGCCATTTGAATTGTGTGCAAGGTATCCTAAAGGCTGCGCAAAAAATTTGGGGTCTTTGCACATATTCAGTTGTGGGTATGGGAGTTCTTACCAGCTTCTGGGTAGGAAAGTGAAGATTTTAACATCAGAGAATACAACTGTTCAATTGTAAAGAAGCACTGAAATACTGTAATTCTCTATTTGTGCTAAGATGGTGCACATGCACTTGCAGATTGTTTTCCAAGTGCTACACGAGTGTAAGGGTATATCCTACTCATTGTATTCCATATCAAAGGATTTTTTTCTAATGGATTGTGTGGTACTGGATTATTTCGGTACCATTCTAAGTATGTAGCTACTCGTGTTAAGTATTGAACCCTGTAAATCTTGTGTTCTTGTGGTTGTGTGTGTTCAGTAGAGAATAAACTCTTTAACAGGAGACGAAGGTTGTTTAAATTAGAAGGAAACCAAAACAGAAAAAGATATCACTGATTCACCCCCTCCCCCTCCCCCTCTCAGTGATACATGGATCCTGACTGGGAAATTCACTAAGACTATGTGGGGCCATATGTTGTGACTTGGTTTTCTTCCAATACTTTGAGGGATCTCACGGATCCCTTTTTGTGACTTTACAAGAGAATCGGGTGTTAATGCTTAAATTGTTGCTTGGTTGTTTTCCTTCCTTGGCTTGTGGCTGTGCCTTTTAGTTGCCCGATAGTGAAGAATTATATAAATTGAATCACTTGAATAGGAAAAAAAGAATGGGTTCAAAGGGGAATTGTTTTTTGGGAATGATTTGTTTCATGTTTGTCGTTATGGTGCATCTTATGAATGAATAGTAACGAGGGTGTTTCTGTATGGGCTGGTTTTGGAACACCTAGGCTAGGATGAGTACTTGTTACCTATATGTATAATTTACTTTTTATGTATCTTATTCTCACCCCAACCAAGTTGAGAACTTCATGTAGAACACCCCCATTTTATGGGGGAGGGTGTTTTTTCCAACACTCCTATGAGTGACTGGTTATTAGCTCAATTTCTGCTCCCTTTCCCATGTAGCCCAAGACTCTTCGGGAAAACTGTGACAGCCTGAGGTCCATTTTAGCCCAATATTCTTCAGGATGGGTAGTTGTAGTGGTTTTCCCAGGTGTGTGCAGGCAGGTTTTTTTCCCAAGTGTCTTTGGGATGAGGCCCAGGTGTCTTCAGGTGTGGTGGTAGTTGTTCTGGACCAAGTTTCTTCAAGAGTGGTAGTAGTGGTTCATGCCCAGGTGTCTGTGGTCATGGTTATGTGTGGTTGAGGTATCCCAGGTGTGTGCGGGTGGGGTATGGAAGTGGGACTGCGGTGAGAATGGCGGGGGAGGTCTGACACATAGGATGTCTTCAATAACCAATGGGAAAGTGGTGCGGGGTACCCAAATGTCGATGTGTAATTACTATTACTTTACTTAACATCTATTATTTGGGGAGTGTGACTTGGTGACATTTGGGTGGATAGTTTCCTTGCTAAGTACTTTGGTTGTCTCATTTTTTCACGGGGCATTAGAATGTCTCCCCACTTGTGCACGAGAGGTTTTCCCTATTGAGTATACTTGTATACTCACCCTATGTATATAAAACTGCTTTTATCTTTCTAGGAGGACTTTGGGGATCATGCAGGACCATACTAGTTTGGAATTTGGGATAGTTGTTGTTGTTGATTTTATTTTCTTTGGTACTTTCCTTTAGAGTTTTCTTGTACTTTGTAGCACTAACTTTTGGAACATGCATATGGGAATGGTTTGTTTTGGCTTTACTTTTACCTCCAATTTTGGTGTCGTTTGGGATTTACTATCTTATCTCCTGATCCTACTAAATAAAAAGGGCAATTCCTTCCATTTTGTGTGTGATTATATACCCTTGGTGCTAGTGTCCACTACGGGACATATTGAAGGTGGGTTTCGGGGGTCATTATCTCTCCTTCAACTTGAGGAAGGAAGGGTCTGGCAATCTGTTGTCCCTTCCCTCATCTTGGTGAAGGCGGGTCGTGATAGAATGGTATCAAAGGAGTGGCTCAGAGATAGGATGGAGCTCGGGGTTAGACACAGTGAGGATTTCATGGGATGGTAGGGAAACAGTATTAGGCAATCTTTGTGCATAAAATAGGCTAGGGAAGACTGGTTGCGACATGATATTTTAGGGGCCCCCGTTATCCGATGCAAGGACCCGAGACCTACCGAATTTCCAAGTGAAGCCTCATTGATTGCAGGGTAGAGACCCTAAAAAAGGTACATGCATCATAATGACTTCTATTCTTGTGTGTTCTGGGTGTTTTTGGAATTTAAATAAAAAAAGTTTTAAGAAAAATTTAAAATAAATCTTCTACACTGCTGAGGCTTAGGTATTCCTTGTTTACCTTGCATTTATGGCACCCAAATAGTGACCACGGGTAGTGCAGGTGATTGATGCCCAGGAGGCTGATTTGGATGATCAGTAGTGGGCTGATCGAGAGGAGGAGGATGACCAATGGTAGAGGATGCTTCGTGCCTTTCAGCGGCAGCCCTTGGGAGGTAAGAGGGTAGCGTCTTGGACATGGAGACAAAGAGCTGGCTCGAGGAGCTAGTGATAGCTTTCAGCTTTATCCCAGCACTGACGGAGTACTTGGTTCCTCTAGTTATAAGCCATATTTTTTGAGTGGCACATTAGTGGTGGACTCTCTATCTTGGGGATAAGAGGGAGGATAAAGTTTCATGGACTGACTTCGAGAGGTAATTCCAGGCAGAATTCATCTCTTCCATGATGAAGTCGAAAAAGAGGTAAGAGATACTCTCCCTTCAGCAGGGGAGCATATCAGTGAGGGAGTTGGGGATCAAATTCAAGGATCTCCTACTTTTTTTTCTAGACCTTTTTCTAGATGAGGAGCCTCGGGTGAGATGTTTAGAGGAGGCACTTTGACCTTCTCTTCAGTATGTTGTTACTCCCTTCACCCTACCAATGTACTTGGAGGTCCAAAAGAAGGTTTTATGTGGTGGAGAGGATTCACACACTGGGAGGTGTACTGTGATAGGGGAGTCAGTTGGGCTCGTCAAAGGGTAAGGCCATCAACAGATGGCCTCCAGCATCATGGCCTTCTCAGTTTCGGCCAGTGGGGAGCAGGCCCCAGCTGTTCCAATTTCGATCTCTCAGTCCCCACCCTTTCCTTGTGGACCCAGGACCGAGGTTATTTATCTATGGCAGCCATGGGAACCTACAGAATCAAATACTGGACCGATTCTAGTACATTGAGGGTGGGTAGGTTCAGCACCCACCTCAACAGCATTAGTTTCCAGCCAATCCCTTTTAGCAGCAGCAGCACGGACAGCGAGCTCCTGCTCCTCAAAGAGTAGAAGTTGCAGGAAGAGGCTGACCCCAGGGTACTCCTCAAGGACCTTGACCAGGGTGTGGTTGGGGAGGCGGCCTATAGCCGAGGGGTAGATGATCTAGGCATGGGAAGTTTCACGCCATAGAGGCAGCAGTTTTAGTAGGTCCGGAAGTCATTCGAGGTACGATCAGCTTGTTTAGAACTCTTTCATGGGCCTTGTTTGATTCAGGAGCTTCGCACTCTTTTGTTACCCTGGTCTAGCTCATACCTTGGGAATATATATAGAGAGACTCTCCATGGCCCTGGTGCTGAGTATGCTAGTTGGGGGTCATACCAGCCTGTTTGATGTTTGTCGAGGTTGCAAACTGATGTAAGGGCCACATCAGTCTAGTGGGGATCTCCTTCTGCTACAAATGCATCCATACGATTTAATCCTAGGCATTGACTGGCTATTTTCAGTGCATTATGTTATCGAATACTTCCAAATAAGATTCATGTTCTCCTATGATGATGGCCATCATGTGGATTTTTTTGGAGAATGGAGTTTTCATGTGAGGAGACGGCGTGTGGAGCCTCTTCTTTCTAAGTTGGCCGAGCGTTTAGAAGAATCAGTGGATGTGGAGATGATGGATGTTCTGGAAGTTTTAAGATAGTTCCTAGATGTTTTTTCTGAGGAGGTTGTGACTTTACCCCCTCGACGTGACGTTGAGTTTGGGATAGACCTACATTCTTGTGCCCGTCTGATTTCGATGGCTCCTTATCAGATGGTGCCTTCTGAGTTGCAGGAGTTGTGGATTCAAATTGACGATCTGATGAAAAAGGGTTTTTTCTGAACCAGCATATCGCCATGGGGTGCTCCGGTCTTGTTTGCAAAGAAGGCATATGGTGGTCTCAGGTTATGCATAGACTACCAGAGACTGAATCAGGTAACGGTCAAGAACTGTTACCCTCTCCTGAGGATAGACGATCTCTTTGACCAGCTTAGGGGAGCAGGTGATTGATTTGTGGTCTAGGTATCACCAGTTAAGGGTGAAGGGCAATGATATCCAGAAGACTGCTTTCAGGTGCAGGTATGGGCACTTTGAGTTCGTAGTCATGTCGTTCGGTGTTACGAATGCACCCATTGTGTTCATGGGGCTCATGAGCACTATTTTCCATGAGTTTCTAGACCAGTTCATCATTGTGTTCATCGATTACATTTTGATATACTCAAGATCAGAGGAGGAACATACTAAGAATCTCAGGATGGTCCTAAAGATCCTTCGACATCACCATCTCTATGGGAAATTGTCCAAGTTCAACTTCTTGACAAGAGAAGTGAATTTTCTTATACATGTGGTGTCTCAACAAGGGGTAGTGGTTGATCCGTCAAAGGTTTAAGCAATTGTTTCTTGGGAAGCACCCAAGAATGTGATGGAGGTTTGTAGTTTTCTGGATCTGGAAGGCTATTATCGGAGGTTCGTACCTGACTTCTCTCAAGTTGCAGCTCCTTTGATAGTTTTGACCAGAAATGATCAGGCCTTCGTATAGAGCGAGCAGTATCGGGCATCTTTCAGTTATCTGAAGGAAAGGTTGGTCCGCACTCCAGTGATCAGGTTTCTAGAGGAAGGGGTGTTGTATGAGCTATTTTGTGATACTTCTGGACTTGGCCTGGGGTGTGTGCTAATGAAACAGTGGGCAGTGATATCTTATGGGTCTAGGAAGTTACGTCCTCATGAGCGTAATTATGCCACCCATGACCTAGAGCTTTCAGCAGTAGTGTTCGCATTGAAGTTTTGGTGGAATTACCTCACTAGGGAGCACTTTGTGGTACTCACAGATCACAAGAGTTTGAGGCATATCTTTACCCAGTGGGACCTGAACTTGTGACAACGAAGGTGGGTGGAGTTTCATCAGGACTACAACTTTGAGATCTCTTACACTGAAGGTAAGGGGAACATTGTGGCTGATTCCTTGAGCAGGAAGTCATGAAGGTAAGCTGTCAGAAATCTGTGGATTCTTGGAAGGCAATGGAGGAGTTGGCTTCCATGCACCTGGATGCAAGGGTGGATGGTGGTAGATGTTTTCTGTTTCAGATGACAGTGCATTCCTCTCTGTTGCGGCAGGTGGAGGAGTCTCCGTGGGGAGACTTAGAGAGTGAAGTAATGCGCAATCGGGTTAACCAAGGCAATGCTCTAGAAGGGTGGTCGGAGGATGGACAGAATCAGATTCTTTTCTGAGGGAAGTT
This sequence comes from Viscum album, assembly GCA_963277665.1. Classification (NCBI taxonomy): domain Eukaryota; kingdom Viridiplantae; phylum Streptophyta; class Magnoliopsida; order Santalales; family Viscaceae; genus Viscum; species Viscum album. The sequence goes on from OY728130.1 coordinate 926,520,391, forward strand.
GTTTTTTCCAAAGGCTATGCACGAGGTAGTTATCCATGGGTTCCATAACTCACTCATAGCAGAACACCCATCAGTTTCCAAGATGTACCGAGGCCTGAGGGGATAGTTTTCGTGGCCCAAGGTTAAACGGTCAGTGGCAGAGTTCCTAGAAAGGTGTATGGTGTGTCAGTAGGTGAAGGTTGAACACCACATCCTAAGAGGTTTGTTACAGTCTTTAGATGTCCCTGAGTTGAATTGGGATTACATCTCGATGGATTTCATTATAGGACTACCCAGGGTTCAAGGAGGATGTGATTCTATCTGGGTAGTGGTAGACCGGCTGACAAAATCAGCTCACTTCCTGGCGATCAAAGAGTCAAGTGTGGTGGATGACATAGCACAGAGATACGTGGATGAGGTGGTGCGGTTTCATGTAGTTATGAGTTCCATAGTCTCAGATAGGGATGTTTGGTTTACCTCATGAGTTTGTAGGAGATCGCAGCATGATTTTGGAACCCAGCTACGCCTTAGCACATCTTTCCACCCCCAGATAGATGGGCAGACAGATCGAACAATCCAGACATTGGAGTATATGCTAAGGGAATGTGTTTTGGACTTCAGGGGATCATGGGAATCACATTTTCCCTTAGTAGAGTTTGCCTACAATAATATCTATCACTCTACTATTGGAGTGGCACTGTTTGAAGCCTTGTAAAGGAGGTCATTTCATTCACCTGTGTGTTGGACTGAGGTTGGGGAGGCATGTGTCCTTGGCCCAGAGGTAATGCATAGAACAATGAAGAATGTTCAACTTGTGAGTGAGAGGGTGAAGGAATCCCATGACCAGAAGAAGTTGTATTCTGATTGTAGGAGGCACTTGGAGTTCTAGGTTAGAGACCATGTGTTCTTGAAGGTTTCCCCTCGACATCAGCAGAAAAGGTTCAGCAAGGGAAGCAATCTCTCTCCTAGGTTCATCAGGCCTTTCGAAGTGTTGGGGAAAGTCGCTGAGGTGGAATATCAGCTGGAATTTCCACCTCAGTTGGAAAGGATCCACGACATTTTCTATATCTCACAGCTTCATTGATATCTACACTATGACTCCCATGTCATTAACTGGGGAGAGTTGGATATAGGGGACGACGCTACATTCGAGGAGAAACCAGTGAGGATTGAAGATCAAAAGAAGAAAGTTCTTTGTGGATGAACCATCCCTTTTTTCGTGTGTTGTGGAGGCACGGTGGCCTCGAGGAGAGTACTAGGGAGAGAGAAGCTCAAATATGCACCCAGTTCCCAAATCTGTTTTGAGTTGTTGTTATGATCCTTCCTTGTTGTTCTTTTTTTTGTTACCTGTTGTGATGTAATTATAACCTAGTTGGTTTATGAGATATTTTGTTTCCTTACCTTGTGAATGTTTATGAAAAGTTCTGATATGTGGGGAAGGGAGGACCTGATCCCTAATCCAGACGCATTATGGTGGATGAGATTAAACCCATGTGGTCCAGTCAGTGCCTCCCAAAGCAGATAGTAACTTAAAATGCAGGAAATAACTCCCAGATCCATGTGTTGGGACAATGGGATCCTTGGGTTTCATATGGATCTTTGGGGTGGTTTAACCTCGAGAGGTATCTTCTGGAGTGGTTGTTCGGGTTACTCTTGTATTCTCGAGGACGATAATAATTTTAGAGGTATCCTATGTAATGGACCAGACTCTCCTGGTCTAATACATTTCCAAATTCTAAGTGTTGGGGTGTCCAAGACACCATCGGTGAGTCAGGGGGATGTGGATGTTAGTGGAAACATGTCACTGTGGTGTTACCTATCAGTTCCACTGATCATCTTCACAGATCGGCTTCACTGATTAGCTTCCCAAATCAGCTTCACTGATCAGCTTCAATGATCGTATTCACATATCAGCTTCATAGATCAACTTCATATGATCACCTTCATGGATCAGTTTCACCCAATCGGTTTCACTCGATCGGTTTCACCCCATCGGCTTCACCCGATTGGTTTCACCTCATCGGTTTCACGGATCGGTTTCACCCCATCGGTTTCACCCGATCGGTTTCAATCGATCGGTTTCACCCCATCGGTTTCACTAATTGGTTTCACCCCATCGACTTCACCAATCACTTTAACCCCATCTATTTCATTGATCAGTTTCACCCGATCGGTTTCACCCCATTAGCTTCACCCAATCAGTTTCACCCAATTAGTTTCACTGATCAGTTTCACGGGATTAGCTTCCTGGGATCATCTTCACCCGATCAGCTCCACGGATCAGTTTCACCTATCAGTCTCACCAATCGTCCACAGAAGGGTGTCATGGTTTCCTTCCCCAGTTTTTCTCGTAACGCCACTTTTAAGTCTTTTAACCATTTTAAATTGGTTCAAGGCCATTTTTAGCACCATAAACAATGTTTTAAATCCCCTAGGAGTGGGGAAAACCTCAACATGCCCATATTCCTCTCTTTAAATGAAATAATTTAATGTACATCTATTATGGCCACCCCTTGGATGAGAATTATTAAATAAAAATTAATTCCATCGTGTGTAATCGTCCAAACCTGTGATGAAACCACGATATGTCTTTAAAGACATTAAATATTTTTATATCTCGTAACTCTAGGATCTCACCTTTTTAATGCACTATAATTCTTTCCTTCTTCTTCTTAGCTGGTCTCTTTCCTTTCCTTGGTGCGTTTTGTGTCCCCCCTTCCTGAGGCTAGTGGTGCGCCTATGCCAGAGTCTTTCCTACTCATTCTTGGATTCCTCTGAGTTTCTCCCCTACAAATCACACATCCCCAGTTGTTAGTGCCAGGAGAAGAACTTTTATCATTAATCATCCATGTAGGGTTCTTCCTTCGTCTCTCTTTACTGTGTATCATGGGGGGTGGGTATGATAATGTTTCCTTCAGGGATGGATGAAACCAATCCTTAATGAATATAATAAATGGACTTTTAAGGAATGAAGGGGTGTGTTTAATTATTTTGTTGTACTCCTTTACCCTTGCTTATATGTTGTGAATTATATAGGCTTATTTCCACTAAAAATCATGGCCGTTGGTGATCTTTCCTTGTGCACTAATGAACCCCTTTCTTCTATGATGATTGAATGGTTGTAACATGAAAAATGGTTAATCACATAAACTCGGTTGATTCAATGGATTCCCAATGAACAATAATCATTTTTTGATCACCCCAATTAACCAAATGGAAAGAAAGAACTTAATAAATGGTGTAGTTAAATCTGAAAAATCCCTTCCTCTGTTCTGATGATGTGTATGGTGATTCTGCTTGATGCTTGTGAGGTGACCTAGATGGGGATAGGATCCCCTTTTGAGCAATCATTAGTTGGTGGACCTAAGGTTGTGTGGGTATGTATGTTGGGTCTTAGTTTGGTTCTAGTACTTTAAGGGATCTCACAGATCCATTTTGTTGTTGTGAATTTATAAGAGAACCGGGTGTGAATGCTTAAATTGCTGCTTGGCTGTTTTTCCTTCCTTGGCTTGTGGATATGCCTTTTAGTTTCCCAGTAGTGAAGAATTATCTAAATGGAATCACTTGAATAGTAAAACAAGAATGGGTTCAAAGGGGAATTGTTTTTCAGGAATGAGTTGTGACATGGTTGTGGTTGTGGTGCTTCTTATGAATAAATTGTAATGATGGTGTTTATATATGGGATGGTTTTGGAACCCCTAGGCTTGGATGAGTGCTTTTTAACTATATGTATAATTTAGTTTTTATGTTTATTATTCATGCCCCTCCCAAGTTGAGAACTTAGTGCGGAACACCCCCATTTTATAGGGGAGGGTGCTTTCCCCAACATTCCTAGGAGTGGCTGGTTATTAGCTCCTTTTCTGCTCCCTTTCCCGAGTATACCAAGACTCTTAGGGCAGTATGTGACAGCCTAAGGTCCATTTTAGCCCAAGATTCCTCAGGCCGGGTAGTTTTGGTGGTTTTCCCAAGTGTGTACGGGCAGTTTTTTTCCCAAGTGTTTTCGGGATGAGCCTCAAGTGTCTTCAGGTGTGGTGGTAGTTGTTCTGGCCCAAGTGTCTTCAAGAGTGGTAGTAGTGGTTCAGGCCCAGGTGTCTGTGGTCATGGTTATGTGTGGTTGAGGTATCCCAAGTGTGTGCGGGCGGGGTATGGCAGTGGGACTGCGGTGAGAATGGTGGGGGAGGTATGACGCATAGGATTTCTTCAATAACCAATGGGAAAGTGGTGTGGGGTACCGAAATTTCGATGTGTTATTACTATTACTTTACTTAACATGCGTTATTTGGGAATTGTGCCTTGGTGATGTTTGGGTGGATATTTTCCTTACTATGTGCTTTGGTTATCTCATTTTCTCATAGGGAATTAGAATGCATCCCCACTTGTGCACGAGAGCTTTTGGTATTCCCTACTGAGTATACTTGTATACTCACCCTACGTATATAAAACTGCTTTCAGGTTTCTAGGAGGACTTCAGGGATCATACAGGACCATACTAGTTTGGACTTTGGAACAGTTGTTGTTACTGTTTTTCTTTTCTTTGGTACTTTCCTTTAGAGTTTTCTTGTACTTTGTAGAAATTACTTTTGGAACATGCATATGGGAATGGTTTTATTTTCTTTACTTTTACCTCTAGTTTTGGTGTTGTTTGGGATTTACTATCTTATCTCTCGATCCTACTAAATAAATAGGGTAATGCCTTCCATTTTTTGTGTGATTCTATACCCTTTCGCCACTCAAGGACCTATTTATTGTGGTTTCGGGGGTCATTATCTCTCCTTCAACTTGAGAAAAGAAGGGTCTGGAAATACTTTGTCCCTTCCCTCATCTTTGTGAAGGTGGTTCGTTACAGAAATGGCCTTCGATTTTGGATCTGATAGAATCTGAATTTTAGGGGTCAGATTTTTGTTGAATTTGTGGTTGGTGGTGAGCTTGGTTATGGATTTGATGATGGTGTAGGGATGTTTGATGGTGTTTGGTGGAATTTCAAAGGAAGAAGAGGCAATGGTGTGAAAACAGGGGATTGGGAGGCAATGATGAGTCAAGGAAATAGGTTGATGATGCGTGGAAGTCACCAGTGGCGGTGACTAGAAATAAGGGATGCAATGGTGACTCATTGAGTCATCGTTGATAAAGGGATTATGGAACAAGAGGGGAGGTCTACCAGTGGAAATGGAATGATAGAGGAATGGCGACTCATTGAGTCACTATTCGAGCATTTGTAGGGTGACTCCCCAAAAAAATGGAAAGTACAAAATGAGTCATCGTTATTCCAACGGTGAATCACTACTTTTTGACATTTTTGAAATGCAAGAAATAAAAATTAAATTAATAAATATTAAATCCAAATGATAATTAATAAAATAAAAACCTAAAAATAAAGATAAAACTAAACTTAGACTTAAATTAAAGACTAATTAAAATTAAAAAATAAAACTAGAATTAAATTGATTAAAAAAAATTGAATTAAAATGATTTAATTTAATAGGTGAAGTTATTTTCATTACTTAAACATAAAATTAATGTTAATTAAATTTAAAAATATGAAATTTAAAGAATGAAAAATTAAATTAAATGAATATAAATTTATTAAATTATTAATTAAAAAAATATTAAAAAGTAAAGAAGATTACAAAATAGTAAACCAATTAGATAATTATTAGTATGGAAAAATTAGTAAGTCTAAATTAATTATTTTAATGGAAAAAATACATAATTAAATATAAAAAATGAATAATGAATAATTTTAAAAATTTCCATGCATATATAGGGATGGCCATGCATTTTCACTTAGATAATTTTTGTGTGGATCACTTAAAAATTGGGCTAGCCCAAGCACTACTAGCCAGCATCAACCCGAGGCATGTGTGGGACCACTGGGGTCAACTACACCCATGGAGAGCTGGCCAAGGCTAGCCTGAGAGCATAATAGTAGACACATAGCGTTCTTACAGGGAGCATAGGGTGGGAGAAAAGCACACCTGTAGTGAAAATGGTACAGGGTGGTACCGTGGAGAGGGGATGAGAATTCTGTGTGAATGGCAGAGTGGATTGATTGATAAATTGTGGCCTCTCCGCATATCCATTTCGATATGGGATGAAATTTTTAATGAACTGAGTGATATTGTCTGCTCATCTCATCCTGTGTATCGCTCAATCATCCGATCAGCACAGAATATGATCATCTAATCTTGGTAACCCATCATCTCATGCCACGCCAAATTAAACTAGGATCGTCGATCTCTCGCAGTGTCTGTATAATTCAGTGTCATCGTCTTCTTCCTCCAGAGCTCATCATATCCACTGCTACTCACCAGTGGTGAAGACCTAACCAAGAAGATCCACTTCTATCTATCAAAGGAAGATCATGCCTACATCATTAGTGTTATTTGATTGAACCAAAACCATGCATGAAATCTACATCTTTCATGCATGAAAATTCCTCAGAGAACAAGCTTCAGCTGAGGAAAAAAAGTTGTCATGGACAATTAGATTTGTGCTTATTATAAATTGATATTCATGCATGAATTCTTGACTCCATGCACAAAGAAAGGAAACCACATTTGAAAAGGAAAAAAACCGAGGATCTCGGCATATCTTCACCCACAGTATTGAATATTTTCAAAGCACTGTAAATCCTAAGCATTCAAACTGTGATCTCCATGGTATTTCACATGGACTATGGATGTGGAAGAAATGTTTACCTTGCCTATAAAAGGAGGATCCTGAGATTTTAAGAGTCTACCGCTCCCGCATTATTGAGAGTTCTTGTTTTGAAAAATAGAGCACTCTGTGCTGGAACTTTGTGAAGAGCAACCAGAAGACTCGAGAGCCCTCTACTCTACAAATAAGAGATCCCACAAGCCCTCGATAGGTACTACAAACTCTCGAATAGATTTGTGTAGAAATATTTCCTTCAAACATATGATATGTTTCCTAAAATCCTCAATGTTATTTGCAAAGTCAGCACCATCGTGATCCATTGCTTGAGATTCACTCTCATGGAGATTTTCGAAGAGGCAGAACCATGCATCCCTTGTACAAGGAAGAGACCTATAGGCCCTCGGTTTCACAAAAAAAATGTGAATGCCCCACCATTTGTACAATACATCTATTCTATTTTTTAGGGGTTCGTTTTTTAAGAATAAGGATATTTCAAGATAAAGGTCGATAGTACTTCCATGCACACATGTACATTGTTTAAAGAAATCCTATAGATTTGTGAAAAAGGAGACCCAAGAAGAAAAGGGGAATTGCATGTTCACATGCAACCATACATGAAAATGAATTGAGAAGATTTTGTTTGTGCACATGTGAAGAACCAATCAATGGGATATCACCCATTCAGGTGTGGTTGATGAAAAGAAGAGAAAGAGAAGGAAAGACGTAGTGTGTGTTCTTAAAGAACAATACCCATTAGGGTTTTCACACAAGAGAGAAGAAGAGGTAAGTGCATGCATACACATGCATATGTGAATCCACTTAAATAAAAGAATCAATAAAAGTGTGTTCATATGTGTAAAGAAGAATAACTGTATAAAGAAGGTTCAAACCAAATTCTATATGCATGATCACATGCATTCATGAACAAGAGAGTGAAGAATTAACTCTGATGATTCCAACTGATCTGATCCTCAGTTTTTGAATAATCAAATTGTTGTATGTGATTCTAGCTAAATAAATACAAAGATTAGTGTAGTCAGTTGTTTCACTAAGAAGAAGCAAGAAGAAGAACTAGTGAAGTTGGTTTTGCACTAGAGAAAAAGAGAATGAAAGAAGAGAATTTCTTTCCTACTACTTTGCAAGTGATCATGTGAAGATCACTGAAATATATCAAGAGAATAACCAAACTTTTCAATAAAGAAGAAGACTACCCTAGATGGTAGTATAAAGAACTATAAAGTATAAGGGCATATCCTACTTGTTGCAAGGGACTCAAACTGGGAAAATATTATCTCCTTCCCTCCTCTAAGTATAGGGAGGCACACTGACTAGTGGATTGTTTTCCTGATCAACCATTATAAAATCATATCACTTTATAGTGGAGAATCCATGTAATGGTCCTCACCATACATAGAAAGGTCTAGGTACTCACATTGATTACTGAACCTTGTAAAAATATCATGTTCATATTTTTATTACTTTCTATTATTGCATGTGATAGGGAAAAGAGAATAAGAGAATCAAGATCCTAATAGGTCAGGAGGTACAAGGATAAAAAATATGGAATTGGTTTTAAAATTCCCTAGTATTGATTCACCCTCACCCCTCTTAGTGTTAGGTATATCACAAATGAGTCCTCTCGGTTGGTATTAGAGGTACAGGATCACCTTTGTTGGATTCCATACAGTGAAGTTATTCTATTTCAAAGAGTTGTGTTTATTTCTTTATTAACCAATGAAGAGTAGTTTTAGTGAACATTTAATTGTCTCTAATAAGAAGACCATATCTAAAAATACCATGATATATAGTAAAAATAAGGAGAAGATAAAGTTGAAGAAGAAGACCTTCTTATCTAAAGAAGAGGAAGTATTTGTCTCTCCATACCTTACCAATAATGAAGACATGTTAGGCTTTGAAATTAATGAACAGGTGGCTCAAGTTCCCACAAAGAACATGGATAACCTTCCTAACTTAAGTGATCAAGAAGTACGTGTTAGTACATTTGAAAATTATTCCCATGATAGAAATTCTATCATAATTAGTGACGATCAATCTACAACCTCTAAATAATTGTATGTTGATAGATTAAGAATGATTCTACATAGTATTCCGGAAGAAAATTTATCCCTTGTATATGGAGTATTTCAATTCATGATAGAAGATATCACCCAGTTGGAAAAGGAAACTAATGTTTTGGATAAGGTCATGTAAGAAAATATTGTTGAATGTATAAATCTCTCTAGATAGGTTGGATCCTTTGAAGCAACAAAGAGGGAATTTGAAATAAGTTCCGCAAAACGGATCAAATAAGTTGAGTAGAAAGAGGGAGACAATAAGTCTATAGAAGAGAATATCCATGCACTTTAAAATGTGATAAAGAAAATCATCGATGTCAAGGGTTTATATTTGGAAAAAAATTCCAAAAAGATCAAAGAACTTGACTTTTTGTTGCAAAACAAAGTGAATCTACATGAAGATGAAGTTGAAAGATTAAAGAAGACTTGTGAAGAGAAGATGATCATGATTGAATACCAAAAGATCATCCTCAATATGGAATGCCTAAAATTGGAATCTTAGTGTACCAATATTGAGAAGATGCATATTGAGCCCTCACAAAAGAAGGTGACATTTTCTACTGGTATTCAATGTTCATTGGAGGATTCTAAGGGTGAAATTACTCCAAAATGAGATAAGAAGATCATGACTCCACTCAATGATTTATCACAAGCAATTGATAAATAATAAGTACCATCCATACCATCTTGTACAAATGTTTCTAAAATTTTGTCTACAAAAAGTGTGGGAGGAATAAAAATTCTAAACAAGTATGGATGAGGAAACGTGATGAGATACCTACCACCATTTCTAGGGTGGGTAGGATGAAGAATTTGGAAGATGATTCCCCACATAGATTACAACAAATAAAGAAGAAGTCTCAGAAACATTATATAGAATTTTTAAGAAGACAAGGTTTTTTGGAAAATGTTGGTGCCGAAATATATTTGGGAATTGTGAATTAGACTGTAGGTACAATCCCTTAAATGAAAAAACACAGATAAATCCGATATCAAGGGGATAAATCCATAAAAGAAGAAGCAACATCCACATATCCAAAAGAATTTGTACACTAAAAACAAATTTTGAATGCTAGAAAACATCTATGATGTGTTCTATGGGAGTGGTCACAAGGTTGGTACATGTTCATCTCAACATGAATCCAAAGTTGATTAGAAATGAAGATCAAAAAATCTGGCTAAGAAAGAAGTATCCATGGGAGTAAATCAGAAGAATTTTGTAAAAACAAATTCTTCCAAAAAGATTACAAGAAGGAAAATTGAGAAGACCTTGGATTCTAAATCCAAGAAGGAGAAGGGTGGTAGATCCAAAAGAACTCCTAATAAGGATTTCACTCAAAAGAATCCATGTGGAAGATACAATCTTAATTCCTCAAACTCTAATGACATACTGGTTATCTAGACAAAATATTTGGAAACAATAAGGGAAATGGAAGATGCACAATCTAAGGCTAGTACAAAAATTGAAAAGAAGATTTCAAATGAAGATAAAGAAGCCTTGTGTGTGAGGTGAAACAAGGTTGTCCATACTATTAAAAAATTAATTACATTTATTCCAGCCCAAGAATAATTTCTTAAAAAGATGAAAGTTTCACCAAGATATTCTAGTGCTCTAAAATCACTTGAAGAATGAAAGCTCACACACACAAAAATCAAAGAAGTTCTGAGATCCACACAATCACAACCATAATTGAAGATCAAATGTGAAAGTGTGAATAATGGAGCATCTTGGTTGAGAAAATCATCTCAACCTTTCTGTTCACATTAATGAAGCAAGGAGGATCCACCTTATTCCCCTAAATCTTTGTGTATTGTATTTTTTCTTATTATATAGGTAATTGAAGGTGAAACAAGCTCTTAGAGGGGAGAACCAGGGATTCATATATGATGAGTGTTTCCTATAGTGGGAGACAGATGATTAAGCTTTTAGAGTTATTATTAGAATTAGTATCAACTTCATTTGGTATCAAATTCAATTACTCTAAAGATTGTTTGAAGATAATGTTATTGGAAAAGGTATGTCATTTTTTAAACTCTCATATTTGGTTACTCAAAATAAAGATCATTCCATATATGGGGAGTAACTAAATTACTCAGTGGCAAAAGAAGAGTGGATGATTTCACATCTCATGAGGTGTCATGATAAGTGGGTAATGGAAGCCTTGTTGTATAAATCAAATCCTCTTGATTTCTACACCGTGCATAGATCAAGTAGAGTTAGAGTGAAATTATTGATGAAACCTTTCTTAAGTATGGACGGATACCCTCTATACCATAAATATTTTATTTTTTGTCAATAAGGGGGAGATAAAGTGAAATTAAATTTAAAAAAAATGAGAGAAAAAGTGAAGGGGGAGATAAGATTCTTATTTTGATATTAACACGTTAATTTGAGTGATCTTTGAAGTATTTCCAACAAATACAAAGGGGGAGATTGTTGGGACCACTTTGTTTATAATTATTATTTGTTTTCAATAGTTTTTAATAATGGTCAAAATGAAAAATGAACTCTAAAGTGATTGAGATTGGTTGAAGTGATGATGTCTGGATAATTGTTTTAGATTCATAGAATTGGATTCCATGCTTGGGAAATTCTCCATGTCGTTTCAATTCAGGCGATTGATGCACTGATCCCAAGTTCCATTAACTTTTGTCAAAGTTGACACAATGTTTACAACATTGAAGTAACATATTTTTAAGGATGATCTAAGTTCTTTGGAATTGATAATCCAAAAATAAAAGTAGAAGAATTGTGGTTTAAAAAGATTAGAAGAGGAAGAGAAAGGTGGACATGAATGGGTTGGTTTGTGTTTAAAGATGGATATTCATATACGGGTATGACCATGAATTTTTAGTTAGAATATTTTTTGTGGATCAATTAAAAATTGGGCCAACCTTGTCACTAGTAAGCCAGCATCAACCCGATGCATGTGCGGGACCACTGGGGTGAACCGAGCCCATAGGGAGTAGACCAAGGCTATCACGAGATAGGAATAGTATACTCATAACATTCCTGCAGGGAGTAGAGAGTGGGAAAAAGTGCACTCATAGTGAACATGGTACGGGGCTGTACCGTGGAGAGGGGAGGAGAATTCTGAGTGAATAGTGGAGTAGATTGATTGAAAAATCGCAGTCTTGTCATGTCTCCATTTCAATGTGGGGAGAAATTTTTTATAAATCGAGCCATCTCAGTCGCTCATCTCATCCTGCATCTCACTCAACCATCTGATCATAACAGAATCTGATCATCTAATCCTAGGCACCAATCATCCCACACCACACCAAATTAAACTAGGACCATCAATCTCTCGCATCATCTGTATCATCCAGTATCATCATCTTCTTCCTCCAGAGCTCGCCGGAGCCACTACTACTCACCAGCAATGAAGACCGAACCATGAAGATCCACTTCTGTCTATCAAAGGAGGATCATGGTGACATCATTAGGGTTATTTGATTGAACCAAAACCATGCATGCAATATATATCTTGCATGCATGTGAATTCCTTAGATAAGAAGCTTCAGCTGAGGCAAATGAATTTTCCACTTCCACATGGATCCATGCTCATTTTAAAAATGAGATTCATGCACACGATATTTACTCCAAGCATGAATAAAGGATCCTATTTTCGAAAAGGAAAAAACCGAGGATTTTTTCATATCTTCACCCGTGGGATTAAAGATTTTCAAAGCGCCAGAAATCCCGAGAATTAGAACTGCGATCTCCATAGTATTTCACACTAACTTTGAACAAAGAAGAAGAGTTTCCCTAACCTATAAAAGGAGGATACCAATCCATGAAGTGGATATTGATCCCTCATTCTTAAGAGTTACTGTTTCAAAAAGAAGATCACTTTGAGCTTTCACTTTGTGAAGAGAAACTAGAAGACCCACGAGCCCTCTACACTATGAAGAATAGATCCCACAAGCCCTAAATAGGTTCTATGAACTCTTGTATGGATTTATAAAGAATAGGTTCCTACAAACCCGTGATAGGTTTCCTAAAAACCTCATTGTTCTTTGTGAAGGCTTCACTATCATGATCTAGTGCTTGAGATTCCCCCTCGTTGAGCTTTGAAAAGAGGCAGAGTCATGCATCCCTTGCACGAGGAAGAGACCTATGATACCCAAAGTTTCATAAATAAAAGGTTAAATCCCCAATTTTTTCATGATACATATTTTCTATTTTTCAGGGGTTCCTTTTTTTAAGAATAAGGAGATTGAAAGATAAGGGACGAGAGTACTTGCATGCACACATATTCAATGTTCGAAGAAAGTCTGTGGATTTGTGAAAAATGAGACCCAATAATGAAATGAGTATTGCATGTTCACATGCAACCATACATGCCAAGGAATGAAGAAACTTGTGTGTGTGAACATGTGAAGAACCTATCCAATGGATATCACTCATTCGAGTTTAATTTATGCAAATAAGAGAAAGAGAATGAAATAAGAAGTGTGTCTTCTTAAAGAACAATACCCATTAGGGTTTTCACATAAGAGAGAAGAAGAGGTAAGTGCATGCATACATGCATGCACATGCATAGGTGAAGCCACTTAAATAAAATAATCAAAACAAGTATGTGTACGTGTGTAAAGAAAAAAAGTGTAGAATGAAGGTTCATCCCAAATTCCATATGCATGATCACATGCCTTCATGAACAATATAGAGGAGAATGAACTCTGATGATTCTAATTGATCTAATCCTTAGTGTTTGAATAATGACATTGGTTCCTATGATTCTAGCTAAAGAAAAAAGAACATTAGTGCAGTCGGATTTTTCACTAAGAAGAAGAAACAAGAAGAACTAGTGAAGTTGGTTTTTCACTAGAGAAGAATAGAAATAAAGAAAAGAATTTCTTGCCTACTGCTTTGAAAGGAATCAATTGAAGAGCACTGAAATAAATCAAGAGCAGAACCTGCCTTTTGAAGAAGGAAGAAGACTGTCCAAGATGGAAGCATAAAGAACCCGCAGGTTTAAGGGAATATCCAACTTGTTTCAAGTTGTAATAGGATTATTTCCCCTCCCCCTATAAGTGTAGGCATTCACATTGGGAAGAGATTATCTCCTTCCCTCCTCAAAGTGTAGGGAGCCAAACTAACTAATAGATTGTTTTCCTAGTCAATCATTGTAAAATCATATCACTTTATAGTGGATAATTGATGTACTATTGGTCACCATACATGAAAAGGACTAGCTACTCACATTGAGTAGTGAACCTTGTAAAAATATCATGTGCACATTTTTACTGCTTTATATTATTGCATGTGATAGGGAAAATAGAATAAGATAATAAATATCCTAATAGGTTAGGAGGTATGGGAATAAAAAAAATTGTTTAAAAATTCCCCAACACTAATTCACCCACCCCCCCACCCCCACCCCCACCCTCAATGTTAGTTATATCACAAACTGGTCCTCTTATAAGCCATGTATGAAAAATTATAGGTGATTAAAGTTCATACAAGTTCACTAGAAATAAGTTGAGGGATGTTGAATTTATGTGAATTAAAATTATTATGATATGGTTAATTTTAAATTTTAATGTTCAATGTTCATGTATGTAATTTCATTATTCTAATCATTATTTGATGAATATTTGAAAATTTATTTCACATTGGATTATGTAGAGATTCAAATTCGCTATGAGTTTTTAGAAGATTTAGTTTGTTTATCAAGAGGAAAATGTACAAGGCCTTTGTGTTCATAGATTTAAAATCATCTAACTTATTATGGGATTTGAGGATATAAAAGGATTTTATTTCATTTAGATAAATGTATGGATTAATTTATTGATCAAGATAAAATTTAAGAAAGAATAATTTCTTAGAAGAAAAAAGTGGAGAGGGTGTTTTGACTTACATTTATCAGAAGTTTGGTTTGTTTAATGTTTTGAGAAAACTGGAACATGAAGCTCTAAAGAACCTGAGTAAGGTCACTAGATTTAGTTTACTGGAAGGATAGATCCTAACCAACATCAATTATAACTAGAAAATGTTTTGGAAGTTGAAAATCAAGGCACTATGAGTTCTTGATAAATTTAGTTTTCTGGGAGTAGAGGATTGGAAAGCATGCATGTGAGTTCAATAGAATATGATTGCAATAAAAATTTGATAACATTCGGAGTTTTTTGAAGTACACTTGAAGAGTGTTGGTTCCAATATAAACAACACCCTTATTCCTACCAGGTGGTAGAAGGATCTTTTTGAAAGTTATCTCCCATTCTTAATATTTTTGTTTTCTGTTGAGAATAATAATTGTACTCTTGGGTTAAGAATAATTACATTCATTTTTATAACACTTAGAAGAATATTTAAAATATACAGATCAGGATAATAACATAACATATCATAAAGTAGTTTTACCACACTAGGGAAAAAATTTAAAAATATGTATGTACTTTTTTTCTTACTTTATCTACATTTCATGAGGAAGTAAGTGTTGAGGTAATATAGCAAATATCTATACATACTACCTAAGAAAAGAGGTTCAATAAAATTAAAGGAATAAAAATAATAAGTTAACATTCATCGATAAAAAATTAGTCACCCCTAATTCACCCCCCCCCCCCCAAGAGTGATTACATTATCTTCAGGGACCAACAAGAGGTTGATTTTTTCATTCATATCAACAAGTTTAATAGGTTTTAAATAATTATATGTAGGTCTCATTTATGGACAACATGTTATTATTGTTCAATGTTCTTATTTCTTACGTTGAGTTTTCTCATGTGGGAATATAATTATTTAATGATGATTCATTGTTCGGTTTTTGAGTTTAAATGTGACCTATTTTTATAACGGCCCTAGCCTTTTACACATATTATTACATGATTTTAAGAATAAATGGCCATCAATTACAATCTAAGGATCGTAAATTCTAGTATATTTGGAATTTTAGGTATATAAAAATGAAAAGTTTGAACTAAGATAAAAAAATATTTTATTTAATTTTCATAAAGATCTCATAATTTCCTTTTATCTCTTACATCTGTATAGGATAACTTGGGGAATACATTAACAAAGGTTTGAGATAAAAAGCCAAGTAAGAGAATAAGAATATGAATAAAACATAGCGTATGGGTTAGAAGGAATAACATGATGAAATAAAAGAGAATGGAATATAAATAAACATATGGAAGTATAACATATAGAATATGGGATTATGTAATCATGGAATCATATAAATGTGGCAACAACATACAACATGACATAAACATGAGTCAAGGATAACTACCATGACCATTGCACATGGAGAAGAATGAGTAAAGGCTAACACCCAAGACCATTTCACATGATGTCTCATGAGACTAAACATTATCCAATGAATTATAGAGATATCCAGAATAAACTGTCATAACATGTACATGAATATGTGTTCCACATGAAGAATCAAGCATAAGGGTTACCCATGAAAAGAATTGGGTATCATAATCATGTCATAAGGAATTAAAAAATGAAATATCATAATGGTGTACCTAAAAAATGAATTTAAATCTTAATTTCACATTACTAAAGTAAAATAGTCATAGTTCATGATATGTTATGTCAAACTTAATTTAAAATAGGTAAAAAGGGTATTTATTAGTCTTTAGAAAATAAAACATCGTAGTGCAATTAAGGAAAATATTAAAGAGAATTTAAAATAGAAATGAACCAAGTTATATTTTGATGATAAAATGATTTATTTTAGAAGAATAATGAGTCCTAAAGTAGATTATGGAAGGTACTTGAAAATGGGTAATAAATTGGGAAGTTCCCTTTAATTCATCTTGCTTATCGGGAGAAATAGAGAAGGGAACCTTCTTAAAACCTGTATTTCCTGGTAAAAGAATAATGACCTGATCTAGGTACATGGGTTTTGAAAATATAGATAGAATTTAGAATAAATATATAAAAATAAATAATAATCTCATTAGGGTAATGAGAGAGAAAGCGTACCCTGAAAGAAAAATGGAGGTATGGAAAGAATCACTTACCTTATATCTGAAATTGTTCTATACTTGCACTTAAGGTCCTGAATAATCAAATTAAATCCGTTAATTAATTAATTAATTAATTAAGATCATTATCCACATTTACGGTGTTTAGTATAATTTTGTTAAGTTCATTTATGGACTTTTTTATGAGTTATAAGATATAATCTCATCATTCAAGAGTGTTTATTTCCTTGGTTTTCATGATCGATTTTCTTGTATATGTGTATAAAAAATCATGTAAAATCAGAATTGCTTTCCAGAATTGAAATTATATGTTATTAATGAACTTATATAATAAAAAATTGATTTATATATCATTTTTTCCATATTTGAGGATGATTCATTACATTAAACATTAATGTTAATCATTTAGATTATTTTGGAATTGTTTTCAATCATCACGAATTAGATTAGTTTTATTAATTAACATTATGTAGGTATATATAACAGTTAAACAATAATAAATAAGCTATAATACACATATTATAATCTTTTTTAACTAAAAAAACGGTTTTATGACTATCCTTGAAGGTGGTAATGGAAATTGAAAATGTATCGTCCTTGAAGGTGATAAATCAACACCTCACAGATGATGTTTTCATTTTTAGAATAAAAAGAGATGGGAACATAAATGATGATGGGTTGTTCCATTAACATAATAAAATTATATTCTATAAAAGGTACTATTTTTATCTTTTCACTTGGAAAAGGGGACGCGAGGAGATTAAAATAAAATAAAAGAAATTAAAAATAAAATAAAATAAAATAAATATGTTTTACCTCTTGAATTATTCTCTTGAGAACCTCCTTGCGGCACTTGATTTTGGTCTTTCATTGATATCAAAGGCTCCTAGATGTTGGAGAAAAAATTGGGAAGAGTATTGGGGAAAATTTGGACTAGATTCAAGGCTTTTGATGAGTGAGGAGAAGAGGTGGTGAGGGATGGCATTTATAGTAGAGGAGAGGGGTATTTTCTTATTATTTTATTTAATTGTTTATTATTTTGGATCACATATATGAATAGTATTTATTATTGTGAATAAATATAGTAAATATATAATGAGATTTCGAGATTATGGTTCTTACATCATCCATTACATAAGAAATACTGAATTTATCTTAAAATTTTATATACCAAAAATTACCATCTTTTACTATTCACCAAAAATTCAACATTTTTGGAAAAATCCAAAAACATCACCCGTACAATTTTTCAACATTTATAATTCAAAAATGAATCTATTTTATGAAAATAATTTTATAAATATGATAAATATAATTTTTAATTAAAATCATCATTTATTCAAAAAATACTAATTTTAAAATTATAACTGATTTTATAAAACTTTGAAAAAGTAATTATGGTATCATAAAATTATATTAAAACCATAAGATAAAAAAATATTAATTTATGAATCCATATTATGAAAATATATTTTCTTTTAATTCATTAAATTAGTTATAATATTGTAAATAAGCATTTATGTTTGATAAAAATACCAATATTGAATTTATTATTTTTAAAACATTTATTTACTTATATCAAGATAAATATATATCATATTTCCATTTATAAGATGACCAAATTTTATTTATACTTTTATAGGTGAGGTTACTATTCTATTGGCCAGATTACAATTCCTAAGGGATATATTACTATTCCAAAGTTCATGATACTATTCCATTGGTTTGGGTTCCCTAATTTTTATAAATAATTCTTATTTCATCCATTATTTATTTATAATATTTGTGTTGTGTTCTATAAATGATTTTATGTGATTTATACTATATGAAATAATTATAAGAATAGAGATTTCATTGATAGAATTCTGGGTCATCACATTCTCCCCCCTTAAGAAATTTCACCCATGAAATTTCATTTTACAAACTAAGTAGAAAACAAGTGAGGATGCATCTCATTAATTGATTCCTATAGTTTCCATGTTGCCTCTTTATACTTATATTTATAACATAGTACATTAACCAGATGAGTATTATTGTTGCGTATAACTTTATCTATGTAGTCCATGATCTTCACTGGATTCTCCTCATAAGAGAGATCATTTTCCAACTGTACCACCTCTGAATTCAGTATATTTGAGAGATTCGGTATGTACTTCCTCAAGTGGGATACATGGAATACATCATGTACTTAAAACATGGTAGGTGTATGAGCTATTCTATATGCCATATTTCTGACATAATCAAGGATCTCTAAGGGGATGATGTACTTCAGACGTAGCTTTCCATTCTTTTTAAATCTCATGAACCTATTTCATGGAGATATGTTGAAGAAGACTATGTATCCAACCTTAAACTCCATGTCTCATTGACAATATTTTGTATATATCTTCTATAGAAGTTTTTAAACCTGGATATGCTACTAAATATTTTTTACCTTTTCTACCATTTCCTCAACCATTTCAGGTCCAAAGAGCTTATGTTCACCAACTTCATCCCAACATGTTAGTGTTTTGTATCTTTTCCCATGAAGGGATCTATATGGATCTATTTGGATTCTCTATTGGAAACTATTGTTGTAGGATAACTCAACCAAAGGTGGGTTTTGGTCCCATCCTCCCTTGAAGTCCATAGAATATTCTCTCAACATGTCTTCCAATTGCTGAATAGTTCTCTAAGATTGGACATCAGTTTGAGGATGATAGGTGATATTAAAGTTCAGCTCAGTGTTTAGATCATGTTAAATACTTTTCTAAAACATGGATCTAAATCTCGGATCTCGATCAGATACAATCAATAGTGGTTCTCTATGAAGCCTCACCACTTCTTTGATGTATATTCATGCAAGTTTATCCAGTGATAAGTCCTCTAAAAAATAAATAAAGTGATCTTCCATGTAAAAAAATCCAGAATAACCCATATAGAATTTTTTTCTATGGATTTCAATGGAATACCAGTGACAAAGTCCATGGTGATTTTTTACCACTTCCATATTGGTATGGGTAATTATTGCATCAACCCACATACATTTTCCTCTCATCCTTTACTTATTAACATACTGGGAACTTTCATGTATACTTAGTGATCTCTTTCTTCATATTCCCCCACCAATAGTTCTCTCAGAGATCTTAATACATGTTTTTCTTCGCTAGTTTAATAGAGAAGGTCATGTTATGTTCTTAATTTATAATATCTTTCTTTATTTATGGATTATATGGTACACATAATCATGACCAAAATCTTATAAATCCTTCCTCGTCAATTTTGAATTATGAGAATTTTAAATATTTAATAGCTTCCACCTCTTTTTGAATTTCCTCATCATTTCTTTGAGAATCCACTATTTTCTCCATAAATAATTGATCAACAATAATTTGATAAAGGATTGATGATGTTCCTTAATGATTCTCATTTCAATCCTTTACAGGTCTAAGAAAATTGGATCCTTATCAATTATCATCCTTGATAAAGATGTATGATCTTTTCTACTTAGAGCATCTTCCACCTTATTTTCTT
Source organism: Viscum album (assembly GCA_963277665.1). Lineage (NCBI taxonomy): Eukaryota > Viridiplantae > Streptophyta > Magnoliopsida > Santalales > Viscaceae > Viscum > Viscum album. The sequence goes on from OY728130.1 coordinate 926,540,559, forward strand.
TACCAAGATGGTAATGAAATGAGCAGTTATAATCCTTGATGAGATCTAACAATAAAAATTTGGGAATATTAAGCTACTAATGTGTGAAAATATAATTGAGTATCTTTTGATCCATATATATTTCACACTTCTCCTCATAGAGATAATGATGCCATATTTTCAATGTGAATATCACAACCACCAACTATAGATCATCTATGGGATAAATTTTCTCATGAATTTTCAACTATGTTGAGGCATTGGATATCACTTTATAATTTTCCATCAGTACAAAACCTAATACCTTATTTGAATTAACTCTTTAGCCTAGAAAGAGTTCCTAACTTGTTGGAAGTGCGAGTATTGTTGCAGTCACAAGACTCTTTTTCAACTCTTTAAGTATTATTCACATTCATTGGTCCAAATAAAATTTACCCCCTTTAGATTTAGCTTGGTTATTGGGTTTAAAAATCATAATATGTTCTTTAAAAATCATCTGTAATACCTAACTAGACCAAGGAAAATATAGATCTCCATTACACATATTAGTATGGGTCACTCATTAATTTCCTTTTTATTGGAAGGGTCCACAGATATTCCTTTTTTGATTATAAAATTCCCCAAGAATGATACTACCTCCATTCAGACTCACATTTACTATACCTTGCACAAAGTTTCTCCCTTTGCAAAGTTTTTAGAATAGTATTTAAATGATCCTCATGTTAGCCCTTACTCTTGGGGTATATCAGAATATTATCAATAAATCCTACCACATATTTATTGAGATAATATCTAAAGACTCTATTCATTACATCCATGAATATTACTGGAGAATTAGTGAGTCTAAAGGGAATCACTACGAACTCATAGTGTCCATAAATTCTGTGAAAGGAAGTCTTGGGAATATATTATTTCTTTAACTTTAATTTGTGATATCCTTATTGAAGGTCCACCTTAGATAAATATTTTATCCAATGTAGTTGATTGAACAATTTATCAATCCATGGAAGGGGATACTTGTTCTTTATAATGATTTTTTAAGCTCATGATAATCAATGTAGAGGAACATTAATCCATACTCTTTATTGAAAAAAGAGGACTGGTTCTCCCCACAGTGAACCACTTGGGAATATAAAACCCTTTTCTAGATTCTCTTATAACTACTTTTTTAGTTCTTCCGGCTCAATGGTGGCCATTATATAAGGTTTATTTAATATAGGCATAGATCTTGGAATAAGTTCAATTGAGAACTCAACTTATCAATTAGGAGGAAGACCAAAAAATTATTTAAGGAATACATTAATATAGTCCCTCAAAATTGGAATTTCAACGAGCATGATCTTCTCCTTTATCTCAATCATTTGATCTAGATATGGTAGCTCATAAGTATATAATATCCATAATTAAGACAAAAACTCTGATGGAGATTTATCCTCCTACTTACACATGTACAGAATTGGAGGATACCTCAGGATGTGAAGAGTGATCTCCCTTTACTGATAGTCGATGTTGGATTTGTATAAAGATAGAAAATATGTGCCCAATATAGCATCAAACTCCACAAAATTAAGGAAAGATTTTCTTGGAGGTTCGGCCCACACATTAACTGGGGAGCAGTTATATACTCTGTATACAATAATTTCCCCATTTTATATTCTTATATATTACACATCCTCCATATTTTGAGGCGATGTTTTAATAGTTATAATAAACTTTCAAGAAATGAAAGAATGTGTAGAACCAGAATTAAATAGTATATTCACTATTCTAGAATGAATAACCAGCATACATGTCACCGCATCATTATAGGGCTCCACCTCCGAAATAGTGAGAAAATATTCCCTTCCTTTATTCCATGGAGGTTTTTTTGTTGATTTCCTCTAACAACCCTTGGCTTAGGTAAATAGTTCGCATAATACCCATGTTTCTTCTAGTTGAAACACTGAACTATAGGATAAGTGTTGATCTGAACCTTCCTTTATTTTTTCACATTAGTAGGATTCTTCGTATCACTTCAGAAGTTATTAGCTCAATTCCCAATTCTTACACATCTTAAGAATTTCCTAGCTCCCATTAGACAGTTCCCATGATGCTTCTTCCAACAATTTTGACACGTGGAATGTTAGGTTTTCATTCCATCATGGGATTTATCTGCTGATCCTCCTATATTAAATTACATTTTTTACATTTTATATCTAGGACCATCAGACTATTAAGAGTCTCCAATCTCTATTTCAACATTAAGGGTACAATATAAAATCTCCTCATAAATATCAAAGTCTCGAATCACCAATGCTTTTCATAGACTTATCTTTAATCTGTTGAAGAATTTATCTAACTTGATTTCGATGTTCATGAAAACACCAGAGGCATGTCATGAAAGCCTTGTGATCTTTTCTTCATATTAAATGATAGACTCACCTTCCTTATACATTATTTAAAGTAACTCACTTTCTATATTGAGAGGGAGGGTTATGGGAAAATATTTATTGAAAAATATTTTCTTTAATTCCTCCCAATGAATGAAAAAAAATTTATCCTAGGACTTTGTGTTCTTGATCAGTGTCCACCACTAATCAGCTTCCCCATAGATGATATACCACCAACACAACTTTAACTTATTTTGAGCATTTGAGGATAGATAATATCTTCTAAATGGAGTGAATCCATTTTTCTGTGATGAGGGGATCCGAATATGCACTAAGAATTGGAGGACTTTGATGCATGAATGATTAAACCGCAAAAAGGATTTATTTTATGAGGAAGAGGTAGTTCCGCATGATTCAAGTTATTATTCATAACTTAATATAATTTAAAATTCACTGTCATGAAGTTTTGACCACCCATTCCCATCATATTTGAAATTTAATTATATTAATCTTTACATTGCCTATCACATCGATTGTTGGAATGAGTTCTCCTATTTCCAGCCATAAACTAAAAAAATAAATCAAAATGATGGGTGATTTAATACTTATCTAATAATAATATAAAAACAAAACTTTAAATATATAAGGATAAACTTTTAATGAAAAGTATATTCTAACTTTTGATACCCTAAGTTTCAAACTATGTTATCCATGGTGATCGAATTATCCCTAGGGTTCTCACTGAATTCTTCTAGTCCTAATCTCAAAAAATAACTATACCATTTTTTGATACCAAATATTACTCCACTATCCTTTTTAACATATTATTATATTATTTTAAGTATAATTAACCATCAATTACAATCCAAGTATCATAAATTCTAGTGTCTTTGGAAGATTAGGTACATAAAACTAAAAACATGGAACCAAGATTAAAAAAAATTATTGAATATTAAAAGAGATATACTAAATTCCTTTTAACTCTTACAAATTCATAAGATAACCTAGGTAATTCATGAACAAATGGATAATCTAAAAATCCTAGTAAGGGACTAATTATATGAATAAATCATAGCACATGTGTTAGAAGGCATAACATGATGACATAAAAAGGAATGAAACATGAATAAACATATAGAATAATAACATATAGAATATAGGATCATGTAATAATGGAATTATAGAAATTTTAAAATAATATACAATAATAAATAAGTATGATTCAAGGATAAATGCCAAGACTATTTCACATAGAGGAGCATGAGTCAAGGCTAACCACCTAGACCATTTCACATGGAGAATCATGATACAAGGCTAACCACCAATACCATTTCACATGATGTATCAATATACTGAACATTACCCAATTACATGGATCACTATCAAGGTACACCCATCGTAACATGTTTATGAATATGCATTCCACATGAAAAATCAAGAATAAGGGTTAACCATGGAATGAATTTGGTATCATAATCATGTCATAAGGAATAAAAAGGGGAATACCATAATGGTACCCATGAATGAATGGATTTAAAACATGGACGTTCGTAAGTTAAAATAGGTATATATCCTAATATTTGATGTTAAATTGAAGTTAAAATGTGTAAAAAGAGTCTTTAAGAAACCTTATAAATAAAAAAATTTAGTGCGACTTAAGGAAAATATAATAGAAATTTAAAAACAGAAATGAACCAAGTTCTATTTTTATTATAAAATTATTTATTTTAGAATAATAATGGGTTTAAAACATATTATGGATGGTTCTTGAAAATTTTTATGAAATTGAGAAGTTCCCTTTAATTAGGCTTTCTTATCGGGAGAAATTGAGAAGGGAACCTTTTTAAAACATATATTTCCCCATCGCAGAAGAATGAACTTATCTAGATAAATGAGTTCATAACATATAAATAGAATTTATAATAACTATATAAATATAAATAATAATTATATTTGGTTAAACATATATAAATTGTAACCCGAAAAGAAAAATAGAGGTTCGGAAAGAATCACTTACCTTATATCTGAAACTACTCTGTACTTGCACATAAGGTCCTAGAAAGTATAATAAAATCAATTAATTAATTAATTAAAAAACTTTTACACATGTATTTTATTTATTATAATTTCATTAAGTTCATTTCTGGATCTTTTGATTAGTTATAATATACAATTTCATCATTTGGGAGTGTACATTTCCTTTCTTTTCATGATCGATTCACTCATATACGTTCGTGGAAATCATGTAAAATGAGAATAGTTGTCAAAAATTAAAATTATATGTTATCAATGAACTTAAATAATATTATATTTACTTATAGGTCATTTTTTTCAGATGTTATTATTATTCATTAGATAAAATATCAATGATAACCGTTTAGATTATTTTGGTGTTTTTTCAATCATCACAAACTAGTTTTGTTTTATTAATCAATATTATTTATATATATACTAGTTATAGAACATTAAATAAGATATAATAAACATATTATAAACAATTTTAACCAAAAAAATGGTTTTATGACAAGTCTTTAATGTGGTAATCGAAATTGAAATCTTATCATCCTAGAAGGTGATAAATCAACACCTCACAGACGACGTTTTCATTTTTAGAATACAAAGATAGGGGGAAATAAATGATGATGGGTTGTTCCATAAATAAAATCAAATTTCAGTATATAAATGATAATATATTTATCATCTCACTTGTACAATGGGATGTGAGGATAGGAAAAAGAAAATAAAAATAAATTGAAAAGGACATAAAGGAAAAAGAAATAGGTATTTACCTCTTTAATTCTTCTCCTTGAGACCCCCCTTTAGGCACTTGAGTTTGGTATTTTATTGAAACAAAAGACTCCTGGAATGGGGGTAGATACTTGGAAATAGTATTTGGATAAAGTTTTACAAGATTCAGGGATTTTTGGTTGTGAGGAGAAGAGGTGGTGAGGTGTGGTATTTATAGTGGAGGAGAGGGGTGTTTTTTGATTATTTTATTCATTTGTTTATTATTTTTGATCAATAATATGAATAGTTTTGAATATTGTGACTAAATATAGTAAATTAAGAAGTATAGTTTTATTATATGGTGTTTACATCATCCATGAATCATGAAATATTGAATTTAACTTATAATTTTATATACCTAAATTACTGTATTTGTTTATTAACCAAAAATTCTACTTTTTTAGAAAAATACCAAAAATTCACCCTAACTTTTTGATGATGTGTAGAACTAAAAATGGGCTCCATTTTATGAAAATAATATTCTAAATATGATAAATTTAATTTTAAATTAAAATCAACAATTATTTGAAGTATACCAATTTTAAAATTATATCTCATTTTCTAACACTTTGAAAAAATAATTAAGGTCCCATAAAATTATCATATAACAATTAGATAAAAAATATTAATTTATGAATCTATTTTATGAAAATAAATTTTCTTTTAAGTCAATAAATTAATTATAACATTTTAAATAAACATTTATGTTTCATAAAAATACGAATAATTAATTTATCTTTTTAAAAATATTTATTTACTTATATCAAGATAAAAATATATCATATTTTCATTTATAAGATGCCCAAATTTTATTTATAATTTCATAGGTGATGTTACAATTCTATTGCATAGATTAATATTCCTAAGGGGCATATTACTATTCCAAAGGTTATGTTACTATTCCATTGGTTTAGGTTCCCTAATTTTTAGAAATACTTATTATTTTATCCATTCTACTTTTTTAAAGTTTATGGTGTGATCTCTAAGTTAATTTATGGGAGTTATACTATATTACATAATTATAAGAAGGTAAATTTCCTTAATAGAATTATGGGTTGTTACAATATTCCTTAGTTGAAAAAAAATTAATGGGATGTGATTTTCGAGACTAATGGGTGTTAGACGATGTTTGGGAGATTTTTTAGTAAGTGTGATGTGATTAAAGTTTTGGAGTGAATATAATTAGTGTATTTTATTTGTTTTATAACCCATAAATCATTTTTGAACTCATTTTTTTCATGTCAATTCATTTTAGGTGATGAATTTTATGAATTTATAGAATGATAAATTCTGTAGAATAAGTTTTAAGGTTAAAGAGAGGATCTCCAAATTACAAGTGACATCACCATACCATAGTGGTTTATAAAAATGGGAATAATAATTATTTAGGAAGGAAACCCCACGAGCTCCTCCAAACATGAACATTTTTCAGAGAATTCATATTAGTTAGTCGCACATTTTAAAAATTATGAAGAATATTTATGTCACAAAAACAAGCCTCAGTGACCTAGAACAGTTGAAATCGCATTAAAACACAGAGAGCATCATTAAAAAGGGGGTTTCTCAAGGAATTTTGATCGAACAGATTTTCCTATTAAAATGGGTATCAAGAACATAAAATATATGTTGTTGTAGTGTCATGATTAAGATTAAGAGCATTGGGAATTAAAATAGGGAGTACCACACTATAGTGATTGTTCAATGGGGGTTTTTGTTGAAGTGTTTACTTTATGAAAAACGATGAAGATGAAACATGCCCTGGAGGTGGTTATTTTAAAAGTATATGAGTTAAGTTTATGTCTAGGAATGATATTGGGGATCACCAAGTTGTGTTCTATCCATATTGTCCATTTTGATAAATCCTCAACAAATCGTGGAGTTATTTTAAAATTAAGAAGAAATTTATAGATGTTTGAAAATAGGGATCTACACAACATTAAGTATCATGTCGTGTGAGAAAAATCACTCTGCCTAAAATACATTGATCTCAGGAATCATGATACCTCTACCATCAAGACCTTTCACAAGACAGTTTAAAAATATAGGTAGAAACTCATTTAAATTTACCAACTGATTTTTCTCATGAGACCTACTGATGCATCTAGGGGATATATAATTCTAGGTCCCACTTTTTAGTGCCTTTCCAAAACATTTATCATATATCAATTAATCTATTTAATTTATGAAAAATATGTCTTATCATGAAATATTTGTATTGAGTAAAGATTATGTATTTATAAATATTACACCAGAAAAATAACTTTAAATGTAGAAAAATATATGTAAAAATGGTATATGTTTTAAGAAATGACCATATCCATGATAAATAATGTGGATATTTAGTTCAAATTTAATGTCCATAGGAAAGTAAATAATTCAAGGGAATTTTAATGACTACAAAAATTAATCAAGGAATTTAATGTCAATACTTGGTAAAAATGAACATAAAACATCTATATAATAAATAATTGTGGTAAAACTACAACATATCCCCAGTTGAGTATAATAAAAATGAAGGTTTTTTGTCTTTGACGGATAAGAATACCATAAAAAGGTCTTCAAATACATTCTTTAGAAAAATATCAATTTCATTTTCAAAAGAACCTTTTAAAACTAGAAGTTCACAAAAAATTTTGAAAATAATTTTATTTGAATTTATTCGTTGAATATTATAATGTAATATTTAAATCATTTGAGTGGTCATTACTGCTAAAAATTATGTTCATTCCATACACATTAAAACAAACATTCCATTGATTTTTTTAGTAAAATCCAAATAGGAATTGTTTTGAAAATGACCTGAATATTCCTTTAAAAAAATTAAATAAAATTAAAAATGGGTAAAAACTTCTTTAATAAATCATTTTTAAAAGGTTAAAAATATTTTTGGAAACATTTTTATAAAATATGGGTTTTGATGAATAAGCTTTTCCGACTGAAAAGAGAAATGTAGTTGGATTGTGTTAAAAATATTTTCTAAATAATTTTAAGAACCAAAGAGTTGTAAATAGTACTATTACCTAAAAATTCCATGAATAAATATATGATAATAAAATGAAAAGGTTTTATTAAATAATTATCCAATAATTTCATCCAATGTAAAATCATTTATAAACTATCTCGATTATAATGAGATTATGAAATAAACCCTTACAAATATCATAACATTGAAGTGAAAATTAACCAATGAATTTATTGTGTATATCTATTTTAAATCCATATAAAAAAGTTTAAATATGAAATAATATAATAATAATTCATTACACACATAATATTATCATATCAAAGACAATGACGAAGTAATATAACCTAATGAAAAGAAAGTGAGTTAGGAGATTATTTACCACTTGGTAACCTTTAAGTAAAATCCCCTTGGATTAAATAAGTCAAATTGAAACTTATGATACCATGAATTATTAAGGATTCATGATATAATATTTCCAATGGGAATTATATACACCATATAAAAGAAATTGTGTATAACATTACAATATTCCCCAATAAAGGGAAATTGAGATGAAGTCTCTTACCTCACACTTCCTTTTGGTTGAACAATATTTAACATCATATAAAGTTATTTTAAACATGTTATTAACTTATACAAGAAACATATTAATATTTAAAATATCATATTTTTCCATTTTATAATGTCTTATCACTCATTTTTTTAATAAAATTTTATTATTTCCATTGTTTCAGGTGTTAATTTCCATGTTTTATTATTTTTACTTTGTTATGAAAGTTTAGGTTCTTATGTATATTATATAAATAAAATATATATAGTATAAAAATAATAAAAAAGTATCATATTATACATAAATTATAATTTTAATACCAATCAAGAAATATGGTTTTGATAAATGAAGTATGTTGTGATCTGGGAAACAATGGGTCATATGTGGGCATGGGTAATATTTCAATTTTTTCAAAGATCTTAATGGAAAGGTGGTATAAAATATTTTATATTTAAAAAATTATATTAATTTAATAAATACCATATTATTACTTTCAATATGTTTCTATATATCATCCATGTGGTGTGTTGATAAAATGAGGGTTGTATCGCTTCGTAAAGGCGGTAGTCCACATATACATCAACAATGTTATCACCTTTCAGTGAGTGAAAATATATGAACGACAATGATATATTATATTTTAAGAATGATAATTTTTTAATTAATGTCATTTTTTATCATTTATATCATATATATTCATTAAATGTATCCTTATTACCTTCTATGTAAAGTGTTAGTGAAAAAAAATCACATCGCTTCACAAGGCGGTAGTCCATCGTACACATGAGCGACTTTATCAAATCCCCTATAGAATGGAAGGTAGAAATATATACATGATATAATGAATCTATAGGTATAATTATGTTATAAATATAATATACATATATTATCCTTTATCATATCAAACCGTGATAGGTGGTAATGGAAAAACGAATGATGGCGGTTCGTGAGGCGGTAGTCCACCGTACACAGGAATGGTGATTCCAAGACCCATTTGATAGAAGTGGGGATAGTTATATATCATCCCATATCATAAAATAATATAATTATATTTAATATATTTATTTTATTATATCATAATGGTTTAATAATAATTTATGGGGGTAGTGGAATAAATAAAAGAAAAATGTATAGTTAGAAATTCTACCTCTTCCTCGACCACCTCATTAGTATTTTACCTAATGTATTTCTAAAATGGATTTATGACCAAAAAATGATTCAAGGATTATCTTATGGTATTTTAGAAGTTCTTTGGGTAGATATTGGTTGAAAAAAAACTAAGGTGGTAATAATATAGGAGAGTGGGTGTCCTTTTTTAAGTGAGGTGAGTGGAACACTTGTAATTTATGAAAAGAAAAAGGTGATAAATTTTACACATGCCAAAAGTGTAAAAAAAATTATCATAGAGATTTATACATTTTAAGATTTAACTATGTCTATAAAATATACATTAGACAATATTTTAGGTCATTTTAGCACTTATCTTATTAGTTTAACCCCCTGGTAAACCCATTTTTACCTTAACCGTAGTAAATAGTTTCTACTATTTATACTATTCATTATGGTTAAAAATTAAGATGAACTTGTTAGTTATTATAAATTATTATGATTCTAAAAATTTCATCCATTTTTGAAAATTAAATTCAATGAAGTGGAAAAATATTATTTAAAATTAATCATGCAGACACGATGAGAAAGTGAGTTTTCAAAGAGAAAATGTTCAAAATTTTATAAGGTTTTAAAATAAAAAATAAATATGAAAATGATTGCAGTGACCTAAATTGGATTAATTTATATATAATTAAACTAATTTTACTTTAAAATCAATTTTAAATATAATTTAACTTTATAAATAATTTAAACGAAAAAGCATTTTCTAATTAAAATTCTGTATTTTCACTATTCATTGAAAAAATAAAAAAAAAAGAATTTGAAAAAATTCACACTAACATAATTTTGATATTATTATTTAAAAATAAATTTAATTTTATTGAATAAATTTTCTAAAATTGTTAAAAATTTAATTTTAAAAAATAGAAACTAAACCGTCTTTTAGGAAAATACAATTTTTTAGAAAACATTTCATATTCTTTTAAATGATTCTTAGTTTATTTATAATACAAAGATAACCATAATTTTCATAATTCAGTTTAAAACATTTATACATTCCAATTTTACATTTATTTAATAATTTTTTTCTATATTATAGTTCATTCTGACTCCGGGTTTCATGTTTCGAAAGCTATCAAAGATATTAAATTTAAAGAAATTTATTTTATGGGTTGTTTAAGATCGGTGTTTTGTGCTGCATAAGCTATAAAAAATAATCTAATTTCAAAATATTGAGGTGTTACAAACCTATGGAATACATAAAGAAATGGGTGAGCTAAAAATCCCAGTAAGGGAATAAACAAGATAAGGAAACATACCATGAGAGTCAAAGGTATAACATAATATTATAAAATAGAAGGCTTGTGAGTAATTTCATGGAAAATACATAAAAAAATGATATCATAAGATCATGGAATCATAAAAAATTTGGAAAAAACATATAACATGACATAAACATGGGTCAAGGATAACTTCCTAGACAATATCATATGGGGATAGAGTCCCATAATGAATTATATTTACTCCTAGAACTCATACATGATGTATCATGGGACTAAAGCTCTACCCATTACATTGGAGTACTATCTGGGAGCACACATAATAAAATTTTCGTGATATATGTGTGGCACATAAAGTAACCAATTATAAGGCATAACATAAGAATTACTCATGGAAATCAAATGGGTTGCATAATTTTTTTTATATCATAAACAAAGGAAATTTCATAATGAATGTATTTGGGAAATAATCTTAATGAATAGATTATCACATAAAAATAAGGGATAATAAGATAGGTATATATTTTAGAAACATATATTAATAATTTTGAATAATTACATAACATTAATATAGAGATAAAGTGACTTCGAGAGAGAAATTTAATAACCTAAAGGAAAGGGTGGTTTAGAGAGATCTTTTACCTGAAGCCTGATTTGTCACGCACGTTCTTTATCTTCCTAAATAATAAACTTATAGAAATTATTTATATTATTGAGAACCTTTTTCAAGTTTATTATTCATTTTATTTTAATTTTTTCTATGTCATATTCAATTATTTTACTAAGTAATTTCATATCATATGATTTAATGATAAACGTCACATATATCTAAAATCACTTGGGTTAGTTAACTAAGGTCAAAGTGATTATTAATTCATCATATACAAAATGGTAAAAATGAAATAATTATCACTTTTACATATATATTATACTTTTTAAACCAATCATTAAATATATTTATGAAAAATTAACTACATTATAATCATTGGGATCGTAGGTCGTACGTACGCATGAGTAACATTTCCATTTTTCAAAGATCATGATGGGCGGAGGGTAAGTTTTATTTAATCATTTAAATATTATAATTATACCATAAATTTCATATTATTTAATTAAATAACCTTTAATATACCATCCATGTCATGTGATAATAAAAATGAATCATATCCCTTCATGAGGCGGTACTCCGCCGTACACACGAACTATGTTATCATTAATTTAATACATGATAAGGTAAGAAGGTATATGATATATTAATTTTCTAAGATGGTTAATAATGAATTAATATCATATATAAATATAAAATTATTCCTTATTACCTTCAATGTATTCCTTAAGTGAAAAATGAATCGCATTGCTTCGCAAGGTGATAGGTCGTCGTACACATGAGCAATGTTATTGTATGCTCTATGGAATGGAAAGTATGAAGGTGTATATAATATTATAATTATATAAGTATAATTATATTATAAATATCATATGAAAACATTAGATACACCATTATATATAAATGTGAGAAGTGGTAATGGAAAATGAATTATGTCATTTCTCAAGACGATAGCCCGTTGTACACACGATCAATGATTTCATTTCCCATTTGAGGGAGGAGGAGATATTTTTAGGACATGAACATAATATAAAAAATATATTTAAGATAATTAGGTTATTATATAATCATATTTTAATAATATTTTAAGTATTTGGAAGAATAAATAAAATAAAATGCTCGGTTAAATATGTTACCACTTTTTCAGACAACTTCTTTGGTTTAAACCAAAATACATCATTGTATGTCTTTATGACCAAACCAATTAGTATAGGATGATGGGAGGTAATTATTGAAATCATTTTGGTAGTTTTTGGATAAACCAATAGGTTTTGGAGGTTTTTAAAGGATAGAATATGTGTGGAATTTTATAAGTAGGGGTAGTACACACTTAGAATTTTTGAAAAGAAACAATTCCACCCACACTTTCCTTGGGAAACAATCCCCAAAAATGGAACATTATAGAACCTTATAAGAGATTTGGTAGAAATATTACCATACCATAGGAATTATGGAACCTCTGGGTCATTTTTAACTCTTATATTTTTTGTTTAACCCCTTTGTAAACACGTTTTTACCTTAACCACGGCAAATAATTTTTACTGTTTTCACAATTCATTATGATAAAAAATGTGAAGCCCCTAAAATCTAAATTAGGAACATTGTATTTGATAGTGTGTATGAAATGAAATACCAATAACTTAAGGGAATAAAATAAACTGAGAATTTACAATATATTTACAAGATTAAAAATTCAATATAATTTATAGCTTGCAATGCACATGCTAGTGCGTTATCATGCGACATATGCAACAATGAGTTTCTTTAATGGCTTGTGTTACACATTAGACTGATTTTTACTGAGAAATAATATGTTATTACAATATTATACTTTAATATAATATCATGTAACCTAAACATTAAATTATAAGTTATGAATAATTTTAACTAACATATGGAAATATATGGTTTACAAAAATATGAAATTAATTCATTGGTTAAAAATTAATTATAAATGAGTATAAGAACTAATTGAATTTAAAGGGAATGTTTTTATCAAAAAATATTTTTATTCCCACAAAGTTATTTTACCCTAATAAATTAAGTTAATTCAAATTAGTGAGTGATGTTAATGAAATATATATATTATATATTCAATAAAATATTTTTTTATATTCATCCAATAGATTTGATAAGCATAAGATCAGAACAAAGCCAATATTACTCATAAAATACTATATTTTTATTCATGAAATTTTATCACCTTTTAATAGAGAACCAATTTTAAATAAAATTTTTGACACTTCTATAAATCATAAATGTCAAAATAAAGTTCATATTTGAAATATAAAGAGAAAAACTATGTTAGGGTTAATTGTTTGTATTTTTTTGTAAACTTTCATTTTTTTAATGAATAGTGAAAATACTAAATATTAATTCAAAACTACTTTTCCTTATAAATTATTTATTTTTTTAAATTATATTTTAAATTAGTTTTAAAGTTTAATTAGATCATATTTTTACGAATTAATAAAATATAGTTTATTGAAATCAATTTAACTTTGAAATTGACTATAAAAACTTAGTAATCTTCTAGACATTTTTATTTTAAAAATCCACATTATCGTCTCATCTACGGGAATAAATTTAAATTAATTTCTTTCACACCTATGACTGAAATTTGGAAAAATTGATTAAATATTTGGAATAACAATAATTTCTAATTTTTAATAAGTTCAACTTAGTTTTTGACCAAAAATATTAGTGAAAGTAATTAAAATTAATTACAATAATTAAAGTGTAATAAACTTAACAAGGGACTAAACCTTCAACTTAAGGGTCCAAATTACATATAAACTTATCCAAAACCAATTTTATGGCCATATTTCTTCCATTAACCTTACATTAATATGTTTTTTGGTTTTTTATGACTTTTTATAGGTAAAAATGTGGGTACACTTAACTTGTTTTAAAAAACGTTAAGTGAGTCATTTTCTTCCCTTATAAAAGGCCACTACCTCCCTGATATACTAACACCTCTCGAGATACTTAGGTTCTATCAATATCTTCCAAAATATCACCTCAAAATCCCTAACCTAATCCAAGAATCCTCACCTTGGGTATAAATCATCCATGTAAGCTCTATGGTACAAACTAAAAGGAGTTATCCGATTAAGAGGTAACATCTTTCCTAAAGCTCTTTAATTTCATTCTATTATACACCCCATAAAATATTTTTATTAAATTAATATTATATAAAAAAATATCCTAAATATATAATTATTTTTTATTATAATTTTTTGACCTACACTCATACACACATCTATCTAATGGGAAATGAATATGTGTACAGTGAACTACTACCTCACAAAATGATGATTTTTTGTTTTCCTTTACCACATATTAGGGTTGGGAATTATGATGGAAACTCTATTTATATATGTTATATATTATATTTATTTTTTATTTATTCTTATTTAATTATTTTAAATCACATAGCTTTATACTTTCCATTTTTTGTAAATACGATAACATCGTTTGTGGAAGTGTGGACTACCGCCCCTTCAAAGCGGTGTGATTAGATCACATGATATATGGATTGTATAATATTTGGTTTTAATTAAAAATATGTGACATAAAAAATATGTATATGATATTCATGAAATAATTACCTTTCTGAAAATATAATATATTATTTCCTTTATTACCCTTTCACACACTGAAAAAGTGAGAACATCGTTTATGGACATGTGGAATACCACCTACTCGACATGATGTGATTCATTTTAAATCACAAAATTATATATATAATTATATATGATTAAATAATATGTTATTTATGATATAATTATCATTCTATAAATATTGAAGTTACTTACCTTCTTTTCATAATGATCATTGAAAAATGGAAACGTTACTTATATGTATGTACGGCCTACCGTCTCCATGATTGTAACATAGGTTAATTTTTCATAACCATATTTAATTATTTGTTTTCAAATAATAACTTATGTATAAATATGATAATAATATCATGATTATTATTCAGGATATTTTATATAATTACCCTTTTGACCATAGTTGACCTACCAATGTTGTTTTAACACATAAACCAAATAGGGTCAAAACACCCGACATAAACATAATTGTTTAAGTAGTGTTACATAAAATTGTATTAAGTGGAATAAAATTAATTATAAAAATTAAAAATTTCTGAATAAATTATATAATTAACATAAGTTTATTATATAGTAACATAAAGGATATTCACCCTAAAAAATGAAAGGTAAGGGATTTTCATCTCACTTTTAACATCTATGAGATAAATTTCATGTTCCCCACTTACTTCTTTTGTTTGGTGTATATATTTCCCCTTTTAATATATTATATAATTATTAATTTTAACTTTATGGTATTTAAAACTTTCATTTAATTCCATTCCTTTATGAGGCTTATGATTCAAATGTTTCATGGTGGTATGGGACACTTTGGAAGTTTTAAGGGTTATTTTCCTCAAGAGTAATTTTAATGATATTTTACTTAGATTCAAGGAAATTATATGACCATTATTCCATAATCTCATTAATGTTCCCCTCCTATGGTTATTCATGACCTTTTTCGAGTATTAGTACCATTTTCCATTCTTTTTTAATGAAAATGTTTTAGAAAATATTTTTAAGAAAACCCAAATTCATTTCACTCTTTAGTCGAAGAACCAATTTTCTTCTAAAACCCATTTTTTGTTAAATTATTTTTAAAATGATTTGGTAAATAAATTTTTAAACTGTTTTATTTTATCAATTTTTTAATGGAATCTTCTTGTCGCTTTCTAAACAAGATATTTTTCTAAACTTTTTATCGTACAAAAGGAATGTTCTTTTTACCTCGTACAACATCTACAGATTTACCCACCATCATTTATTTGAATATTCCTTTGCATATTTAAAAGGTTGTTTTTAAAGAAAATGTTTTCAAAATTAATTTTCAAAAAATAGTTTTTTCAAAACAAAATGATATTTTCCTCCAGAATATTTTTTACAAAAGATATTTTTATAGTATTTTTATTCATCAATGATAAAAAACCATTATTTCTACTCCACTTGGTATATGTTGAATTGATACCATCATTATTATTCCTCTGGATAGTTTATGATTGATTTGGACAAGGATAGTATTCACATTCACTTCATTGATTCCTTTTTTATTTTGCCTTGAAATATTCAATTTTCTATGATCATTGAACATTAAATTTCCTCTAATTATCCATATCATTAATCATGGATATGTCCATTGCCTAAACTGTGTATCATTTTTCATATAGTGATTAATTTTAAATTCCTTTGATTATTTGGGGAAATATTGATAAATAAGTACCTTCTACTTCGTATGGATATTTGATAAGATGCATTGTTAAATTGATTATTCGATATGTGAGGAATGCTTTGGACATGTACGACACTAGTGGGGACCAGTTATAGATAGCCCCTCAATGAATTGGTAGTCTCGTGGAACAAGTTAGTTGGATTTCCGCTTTGGATTGGTTTTTACCCAATATACTAAACCTCTTTTTGAAATGTCTTGATGATAATGGTTCCATATACCTCAAAAACACGGTATCTAATAATTAATGATTTCATTCATTTAGTTTCAATTATTATTCATCCATGATATCTTACACCAATATATATATGGATACATTTCATTTTCATTTAAATGATTAGGTGTCCTGTGATTTTGTTTCTTACCTTTCCATATTAATTTTCCATTATCTAATTATTTGAATGGGATGTGTTTCTAGTTATTACCTTTCCATATTTTTTATGAATTTACTTCTCCATTCATTGATTATATGGAATTTTAGTTAAATTAGTTACAATGTCATAATTATTATTCCTATTGATTAATTATTAATTCCACTATACTTTACCTTTACTGAACATTTAATCTAGACATTATTATGTTTCCTTTCCTCATGAATCAAATAAGTGTACTAAGAAAGATATGCAATAAAAATCTATATAGAATAAAGTTATTTTCCTCAAAGTTATTTAAAAATAATTACATTATAATTAGTGTGTTTAGTTTTAATGTAAGACTCATGTGTGTATCTAGTTTACCATGACTATTAAACTCTTTGGTTCTTTCGTATGTGATTTACTTGTATCTTATTATAATGAAATGGATATCATACACCAGCTCCGGGATTTTTGGGGTCAAGTCAATAAAGTTAGTATCATAGTAATTTTAATAGAAACCTTGGGAACTATATTTATGAAAACATATATTAGAGATCATAAACCTAAGTTAGAGTTTGAGGATAAGAATAGAAGATCTCCCTATAATTTTGGTAAAGTATAATTTATATGGGTATTCCTAGAAATAAATCCCTATCTATATACTAAAAATGAACATGGTTCTGGAATAAATGTACCTAGGAGTAACAACTCTGATAAGGTGTGTCGTGCTTGACTCAGTGTAACCTGGTACAAGACATTGGGCCTTAATATGTACCTGGTTTGACACTCCCAGGGGATACACTTTGGATAATTCATATTCTCTTTACAAACCATTATGAAGTTTTTTGATAATGAATGACCTAGGTTGAACCTTAAAGAAAAGAATGGCCTATGTTGAAATAAAACGGATGAAGTATTTATGTATTGAGTTTGTACTGAAAACCTTAGTTAAAAGGATATTTAGTGATTAAACTTATTTCAAGGATATCTATCAATTTTATTTTGGAGATTATATTAATTTTGTTTTATAAAAGGATAACCTATAATCCATGTGATAACCAATCAAATCCTCCAAGGCCATGGGACTTGAACCCATGACTGAAAGATGATAAGGGTTTCATTCCAACCACTGACCTACACAATGTCCTAGTTAATATGTCATTATTTTTAGTTTTTGAAGAATAGATATTAATGATGAACTATAATTATCAGTTTTGAGGTTTACATATTAATTTCTTAACCATATTAGTTTTTAAAAAAGTTAGAGATAATTAGTTACACTTTTCACTCTTATATGGGCCTTAAGATCCTTTAGAAAGGTATTTTAGTACCTCAGGCATCAAAGTTAATTTTTGGAAATACATCACTTGATTTAATCAAAACCAAAGGGTGAAATTATATTTATATACATATATCAAGTAATTATACATGGGAAGTAAAATAATTACCCAACATTAGGAAATTGATTAGAAAAAAAATGTTTTCCTAATACCTTAATTTTTGTTGAACCGATGGTTTTCTAAATCATTTTATGTATTTGAGACCCTCAACTTACCATTGATCATTCACTTGTCTGTGATCAATTACCTTAATAACTCCCTATAAATATTTTTTATTTTCCTCTAATTATGTATCGCTACTTTCCACTAATGTTCTTTTACTTAGAGACCTAGTTATACGTTAGTCCATACGCCCTTTGTACTTCCCATTATTTATTTTCTAGAGGATGTTTTATGAACCCTTATCATGATCTAGGATTTCAAACATAAAAAGTATCAAAAAATATATCAAAAAGATCAAGTTTAAATTGTGAGGAATCAATTTAATTAATGTGGGGAGAATGTGACTCCCTGAAAATCTAAAGTAGGAACATTCTATTCGATAGCGTGTATGACACGCAACACCAAGTACATAATGGAATATCATATCCTGATAATTTATAATATATTTAATATATTAAATAAATTCAATATAATTTTTAGCTTGAAATTCACATGATACTGAGTTATCATGTGACATACACAACAATGAGTTTCTTCAATGGCTTGCATTACATGCAAGACTGAGTTTTACCATACAATAATAAATTATAAAAATATTATTATTTAATATAATAAGATATAACCTAGCTGTTAAATTAGAATTTATTTATATTATTAACAAACTTATGAAAATATATGTTTTACACGAATATGAAATTAATTTTTTGGTTACAAATTAATTATAGATGAGTATAAGAACTAACTGAATATAAAGGAAATATTTGAATAGAAAACTATTTTTATACCCAGAAAGTGATTTTACCCTAATAAATTAAATTAATTATAATTAGTGAGTGATGTTAATAAAATATATATATTATATATTCAATAAAATATTTTTTATATTCATCCAATAGATTTTATGATCATAATATAAGAACAAACCCAATATTACACATAAACTATTATATTTTTATTAAGGCACTTTTACCTCTTTTTAATGGGGAACCTATTTTAAATACAATTTTTTACACTTTTATAAATCTTATATGTAAAAATAAAATTTATATTTGAAATAGAAACTTAAAAATTATGTTAGGGTGATTTTTTTATTTTTCTATGAAGTTTCATTTTATAATAAATAGCAAAAAATACTGAATTTTAATTCAAAATTAATTTTTCTTCTAATTTATTAACAATCTTAAATTATCTTTTTAAAGTTTAATTAGATCATATTTTCATATATTAATAAAATATAGGTCATTTAAATAAAATTCACTTGTAAAATGACTATAAAAACTTAGCAATATTATGGACGTGTTTACTTTAAAAACCCACATTGTCCTCCCGTTTGCGAGATTAAATTTACATTAATTTATACCACTCATATGACTGGAATTTATAAAAATGTATTAAATGTTTTAAATTAGAATAATTTATAATTTCTAATAAGTTAAACTTAGTTTTTGACCAAAAAATATTAGGGAAATTAATTAAAATTAATTACAATGATTAAGGTGAAATTAAGCTTAACAAGGGACTAAACATTTAACTTAAGGGTCCATATGATCTATAAACTTGTAAAAACCATTTTTATGGCCATATGTATTCCATTAACCTTTTATTAAAAAAAATTTGATTTTTGTGAATTTATTTATTTAAAAACTTGGGTACACCTAACTTGTTTTCAAAAATGTCAAGTGAGTCATTTTCCTTCCCTATAAAAGGCCACCAACTCTCCCACTTCCTCAAAACTATCAATCCAATTCGAATATGGAGATATAATCCCAAATATTTCCTAAAAATATCTCCTAAAATCCTATAATCCTCACCTTGGTCATAAATAAATCTATGTAATCCCTTTGGTGTAAACCAAAAGGAGTTAACTGATTAATATGTAACATCTTTCCTTAATCTCTTTAGTTTCATTTCCGTTCTCCACTGACTAAAATCTTCTTATTCAATTATTATATTAAAATACCAGTATAATTAATATACAAGGATATTTTTATACAATGGGTTTGATATAAACTCACACACACGTCCATTTAATGGGTAATGAACATATTTTTTATGCGTACGATGAACTACCGCCTCACAAAATGATGACTGTTCATTTTCCTTTAACACATTTCATGGTTGGGAATTATGATAGAAACTATATTTATATATGTTATATATTATATTTATTAATTATTTATTTTTATTTAATTCTTTTACCACATATATCTTTTTACTTTCTATTTTTTGTAAATACGATAACATTGTTTGTGGAAGTGTGGACTACTGCCCCCTCAAAGCGATGTGATTTGATCACATGATATATGGATTGTATAATGGATGGTTTTAATTAAAATTATGTGTCATAAAAAAATATATAATATATTAAAGAAATAATTTGTTTTCTGTAAATATAATATATCGTTTTTTTATTACCCTTTCACACACTTAAAAAGTGATAACATAATTTGGGGACGTGTGGACTACCACCTCTTTGACATGATGTAATTCATTTAACATCACTAAAATTATATATATATATAAGTATTTATTATTAAATAATATATTATTAATGATATAATGATCATTGTTTAAATATTTAAGTTATTTAACATCTTTTCATAAAAATCATGGAAAAATGGGAACGTTACTCATTCGTATGTATGACCTACAATCTCCTTGATTGTAACATTGGTTCTTTTTTCATAACCATATTTAATGATTTGTTTAAAAATAATAATTTCTGTATAAATGTTAAAATTATAGCTTGCTTATTATTCTGGATATGTTATATAATGACTCCTTTGACCATAGTTTACCTACTATTTTTTGACACATAAACTGAATTTGGTCAAAACACCCGACGTAAACTTAATTATTTAAGTAGTTGTATATAAAATAGTATTAAGTGAAATAAAATTAATGATAAACATGAAAACTTTTATTAATAAAGTATATTATTAACGTAAGTTTTTTATAGGAAGATAAATTATGTTCACTCGAAAGGAAACACAATGTAAGTGATTTTCATCTTACTTTTTACATCTGTGAGATAAATGTCATTTTCACCAATTACTTCTTTTTTGTGGTGTATCTACTTCCAATTTTGATATATTTTATCATTAATCCTATTACCTTCATTGTATTTAAAACTTTCATTTAATGTTATTCTTGTATGAGGATTATGATTCAAATATTTCAAGGTGGTATAGGATACTTCGGAATGTTTAAGGATTATGTTCTCCAAGAGTAATTTTAATGATATTTCATTTCCATTTGAGGAAATTTTATGACCATTGTTCCATAATACCTTTAATTTTCCTCCCCTCTAGTTATTGAGGACCTTTTTCAAGTATTAGTACCATTTTTCACTCTTTGGTACTCAAAATGTTTTATAGTTTTTCTCAAGAAAATCCAACTACATTTTTCTCTTTAGTCGAAAAACATGTTTTCTTGTAAAAACCATGTTTTATTAAAATAATTTCAAAAAATATTTTTAAAATGATTTGATAAATAAATTTTTACCTTTTTCTATTTTACCAATGTTTTCAATGGAATCATTTTTTTTTCTTTCTGAATAAGGATTTTTACTAACCTTTTTACCATGTAAATGAAATGTTCTTTTTAACTCATACGGCATGTACAGTTTTACCTATCATTATTTATTTAAATCTTAATTTGTGTGTTTAAAAGAATAATTTTTAAATAAAAATTTTTCATATGTAATTTTCAAATAAAAGTTTTTTCAAAATAAAATGATATTTTCCTCAATATTTTTTTAGAATATATTTTTATAGTATTTCTATACATCAATGAAAACAACCCTTAATTTTTACTCCACTTAGGATATGTTTTATTGATACCATAATTATTCTTCCTCTATATGGTTTATGATTTATTTGGCTAATTTTATTATTCACATTCACTTCCTTGATTCCTTTGTTAGTGACCCTTGAAATATTCAATTTCCTATGATCATTGAAGAATGAATTTTCCCTATTTATCCATACAATTTATCATGGATATGTTCATTTCCTAAACTATATACCATTTTTCAAATGGTGTTTACTTTTAAAGACATTTGATTATTTGTGGAAATATTGATAAATTTTTACCTTCTACTTCGTATGTACATTTGATAAGGAAAGTTGTTAAATTGATTATTTGATATGTGAGGAATAATTTGTACTTGTACTATATGGTTGGTGCCCAGTTATAAATATCCCCTTCATACATCAGTAGTCTCATGGGATGAGTTAGTTGGATAGATACTTTAGATTGGTTTTTACCCACTGCTAAACCGTATTGTGAGAGGTCTTGATGGTAATGGTTCCATGTACCTAGGAAACATGGCGTCAACAAATTAATCATTTCCCTCATTTAGTTTCAATTATTATTTATCCTTGAAATATTTCATCAAAATATATTTGGTTACATTTAATTTTTAGTTGATTGATTATGTGGCATGTGTTTTACTTTATTACATTTAAATATTAATTTTTCCTTATCAATTTATTTGACTAGAATGTGTTTTTTATTATTACCTTTCCATATTGTTCATGCATTTCTATCTTAGTTCATTGATTATATGGTACGTGGGTTCAATTATTTACCTAGTCATAATTATTATTCTCATTGATTCATTATTTTTTCCTCTATACCTCATCCTTACTGAGCATTTGATCCTACCCTTATTATGTATCATTTCCCCAAGAATCCAAGAAGTGTACTAAGAAAGATATGGAAGGATGTGCTAGATGAAATAAAGTTATTATCCTCGAAGTTATTTAGAAAAATTATGTTTTAATTAGTGTGTTAAGTTTTAATTTAAGACTCATGTATGTATATAGTTCACTAAGATTGCTAAAATCTACAGTCATTTGGGAAGGGGTTTACTTTTATCTTACGCCAATGTAATTAATAGTAGAAATCAGCTCTCAGATTTCTAGGGTGAGGTCGCAACAAAAAAATTAACTTGAAATTATTATATAATATAAATTATTATAATTTAAAATATAGAAACTATTTTTCCAAATTAAACTCATAGAAGTGATAAATTTTAATATAAAATCAAACTCGTAGATGTGTCGAAAAACAAATTTTCCAAAATAAAATATTTTAAAACATGAAAATGTTTTCATATCAAAATTAAATATGAAATTGATTCCAATGACCTAATTTATATTAATTAATATATAATTCAACTAATTTTTCTTTTAAAACAAAATTAAAATAAATTATATCTAGTAAATTTTTTAAACGAACAAACAGTTTTTAATAAAAATTTATATTTTTCATTATTCATCAAAAAATGAGACTTTCAAAAAAACCCAAAAAAATTAATCTAAGATAATTTTGACATGTATATTTTAAAAAAATATATTTTTTTTAATTCTAAATTTTTTAAAAATTAATCATAAATTATGCACGTAAAGCGTGACTAAACCGCCTTTTAGAAAAATATATTTTTTCATAAAACATTTTATTTTCTCTCAAATGGTTATTATTTTATTTATAATTAATAGATAACCATTGGATTTATTTTATATTTGTTTAAAATATAAGTTTAATAAATTGTTTTGTCTTATTCATACCCACCAATTTAACAACTATGTTATAATTATCATGTTTAAATAATAATATTTTAATAGAGTGTCGGGTTTCGTTTAAACTCGGTGTCACATGCATCACAAGCTATTAAAGATATTGAATTTATTTAAAAATAAATATATCATAAATTATTAGGGTGTTACAATTAGTTCATGGTATGTGGCAGCATTAACTAATACATTATATAGGTATGAGTCAATGCATGGGAGCATCTCAATATATTTATAAGAGAGTAAACATCATTTAGATGGTGTGCTTTGTTTTATCGAAGTCACTATTAAAATTAAAAAGACTCGATCATGTATATCCTTCTTGATCACTCTTTATTATTCTTTTTTTGTATTGATATACTATAATATTGTGGTTAGAATAAATTTATTTCCTATAGAGTTGGAGAAATGGAAATAGGGTGGTTAACTTTTAAAAAATTAAAGAAAATAAATAAATCAATGATATAAAAGATACCATGATATAATATAAGAATGAAATATTATCAAAGTAAATTGTAGAGAGTATTAAAATAGAAAAATTAAGCGAAATTGATTTTTAAATTAAATTATGGAACATAAATAAAAAACACTTTGATAATTGAGTTCAGAAATAGAACACAAAGGTCCCCCAATATCTCCTCCCCTCAAGAAGGATTAAGAGGGTATATAACCCTTTGATTTTAATGGGAAAAAATAAAGAGATAATTTATTTACTTTTTGATGGATGAATGAAGAAACCATGAACCCTTGGTTTTAATAGGAACAAAAAACTAATCAAATAATCCCTTAGTTTTGAATTGAGAATCAATAAAACAATGCTAAGAAGGAGGGGGAATATAGATGGTTTTAATTTTTATAAAACCCATTAAAATGTCACCTAAACTCTCATTGAAAGAAAATAATTAAAAAAATATAGAGATATAGATAAAAATTAAGAGATAGAGAGAGTTAATGGGTTATACAATAAGGAATAAAGGGTCAAGGAGAAGAAAGATCGAGGGAGAAAATAAAGAAAATATAAAATAAATATATTTAATGGTGATTTATGAAAATCATTGAATAGAAAACCTTTATATGGTCCCATTTTATGTTCATAATTCCCTTATAGAATGTTCACTTTGATCATATTTGGGAAATGATTAAAAATGATGGAACATTGAAGATCTTTGAAGATTGATAATCCATTGAAAATTAGAGAGCACTTCATTTGATGAAAAATATAATTAAATGAAGTTAATAGCCTACCATATCCTTCTTTTATAGGATCCATAGGTTTCCATGATCTAAGGAGTTCACACAAGATATTAAAAAGCTGAATGTAATCTCTTTGAACAACAATTAATGCACCTTCAAAGGATCTGGAATGCCACCACCAGATACTTAGTAGCCTCCATCGGGTTTTTGGTAGAAGTCCTACAGCTTCATGAACACTTTTTACTTCCATATACTAGCTAGTGAGCATCACTATATATAAATTGGGCCTTATAGAGTTCTCTAGGTGTTTATTCATGCTACCATCTAGTTGATGGCACTACTCCAGCTAGTGAGTGCCTACAACTTACTTTAGAAAAAATCCTTTAAACCCATTTTTAATATGACTTAAGGTTGGTTGCATTTATTACATTATTATTTAATAAAAACTTAACAAATAAATTAGAAACTAAATTAAACAATTTATAAACAAATTATAGTGTTTTTGAACATTAAAACAATTACTCTATGAGGAACAACAATTATCCCCAATTTGATGATCAAAAACACTTGATGTAAAAATAAATAATAAGAAGATATAGGAGATAGAAAGTATATAGTTTAAATATAATCATGAAACCATGTCTATCCCTTTGTGATAATTTTAAAAAAAATCACCCCTTCAAGAAACACTTTTTTGAAACTAGGATTTTTTATCATTTTCCTCTATCAAAAACTTCTCCCCCTTTGGGATTATCAAAATGTAAATTTCATAAAAATAGGGTTCAATAAATATGATAGTATTCAATATATCAAATATATTTTTAAAATAACCTTTATAAAACATGAATAATATTTACTAACTCCCCATTAAGAAAAGTAAGACATAATAAAGATAGGGGATATACAAAATATCATGTTGAATTTAATAAATAGATAAATGGTTAAACTTAAGAAACCATATTGAAATTAATAATTATTCTCATTATTTAAGATAATAAAAGAACAATACATGAATAAAAACACTTTTAAAAATTATATTTTGAAAATAGGGATTTTTGAAACATGTATAAATACATTCAAAGAATATTCAAAGTATTTGAAAATAATTAATAAGAATCATGCCAATAGATAGAAAATTAAAAACAAACAATTATGAACGGATATTGAAGATAGAACATGATTTAGAATAATATATATTATTTATAACATGTATAGATAATATATAGGAGAAAAATAAAAGGTCAATAAAATATATCTCCCTATATGAAATAGAAAATCATATTATTCAAAATACCTCCTATATTTTATTTTTGATCTCAACTCCATAGAGGTTTATTTTGAAAATAGCCTTCTTTAAGTTGGATAAACTTTTATAGTATGCCCAACATATGATAGATCAATTAAATTGTGCGGTGAATCCCTATAAGATATAAAACAAATATATCCTTCTCGAACCCTTGATGGTCCAACAGTGTTATCATAAAATAATTTGGGAATATAAAAAAAATTAGGTCTACAGATATTGTCTAGTAAGGATATATGGTCCCAAAATTGTTTATATTGTTGAGTAATTGTTAAATAATTATGGAAATATTTGGACCTTACATATCTTTTTTTTAATCATATTCATATATATGATTTTTTAATTTTTGAAAATATTTGAAAAATTAATTTTGAGAAACAAATTTCATAAAATTAGTTTTTTTTAATAACTTATATCATTATTTGAAAAACAAAAAAATAATTATTTATTTTAAAACATTGATAACCAAGGATCATATTGAGAGTTTGATAAACTTTGGTGAATTTTTAAAGTGAGCTTTTTTGATCCTTGATTTTAGTTTTGGAAACATCAACATCTAGTATATTTTTTAATTTTAAAATCAAATAATCTTTTTTCATTTAAAAGAATACCTTTTCATTTAATACTTGATCTTTTCATTCAACCACTTTCTTATATTTATTTTTAATATTTTCATATAAACAATAAATTTTATGGAAACAATTTTAAATTTTATCATGAGTGTATACAAATTCTTTATATGTAAGGGAACTTAAAGAATAATATGAGCAAGAAAAAGAATAATGATAATAAGGAGAGAGATATATTAAAGTACTAACCTCATTACCTTCCTTGATATGTTTCATAAGGAACTTTTTACATGAGTTTCTTGAGTAAGTAGGGTCATAACTATCACTTCATATTGAGACTTTTATAGATTTATTTCCTTTATTATTATCTTTTAACCTCTTTTATAGACATGAAATTTTTGTATTATATGACCCTTTTTGTTTCATTCGTAACATGTCACTTATGGAACTTTAACTAGATATTTATTTTCAAAATTTTGATATGGTTTCTTCCTATTTAGGAGCTTGTAAACCATTTAGAAAAGTTATTTAATTTCTCCTTTATCATCAGTGTAACTTTTGGAAGAATCGTGATCTTTGATTAATTTAAAGTCAATGTACTTCTTGGTTTGCTTGACCTCTATTCCTTCTTTAAGTTCTTTGTGTTTCATAGTTATCTCATATATCCTTAAGAATTTTAGGATTTCATCAAACACCATATATTTTATGTCCTTGTATTATTGAATCATTATCACTTTGGTATCCCATGAACTAGGTAAAACACATAGGATTTTCTTCATGATTGTTATTTTAGACAATTCATCACTAATATATTTTATTCTATTGAAACTTTTAGTGAAATTAGTAAAAATTATAGTAATAGAATCATTTTTATATATAAATAAACTTTCAAAGTATTTAAAATATATATCCAATCTAGTTTACTTTACTTTATTCTTGCCTTCATGTGTGATTTTATGAAATTTTGAAATTTTATAAGCCATTTTTTAAGTAGATATTCTACAAAATAATTTTGGTATAAACCACAATGTAAGGAATTCATAGATTTACCATCCAATTCAAAGGATAAAATATCTATTGGATTATATTTATCATCAGGTTTAGTAGTAGGGTTATAACCATGCATAACCATTTTTCTAATAGCAGATCCAATACTTGAAACAAAAATAAACATACAAGTTTTCTAATATGAATAATTTCAACCAAAAAAGAAAAGAACTACATGACAAGAAGTATATTTCATTTAAAAATAAAACTTTGAAAATTGTTAAAGATTTGAAAATAAAATACAATTTTTTAAAACAAAAAAAAATTAAATAAAAAAACAAATACCTTATTTGATACTAATTGTTGAGTAATAGAAATATAAAGAGGGGGAGATAATATCCTTTTAAAATATTAAGTAAAATAAATATTTTTAGGTTATAAAAAATATGATATTATAATAAAATCATGTGATAATATCAAATTAAATCATAGTGGAAATTAAAATAAGGAAATTAAGGGAAAGATATATGTAAATTAAATATGAAATGTAAATAGATATAGAATACTTTGATAATTGATTTCGGAAATATCACATAAAGGTATCCCTTTGTATCCTCCACTCAAAAAGTCCAGAGTGGTTATATACCCCCTTGGATTTAATGAAAACTAATTTATAAAGATTTCCATTTATTTTGAATGGAGAAAGAAAGAAACCAAGACCCCTTGGTTTTAACGGGAACCAAGAACCAAATAAAGAATCTATTTTTTTTAATAAAGAAATAAGAATAAAATGATGACAATGAGGGAGAAAATAGATGTTTTTCCTTATTGGAAAACGCATTACAATTTCATATCAACTCTCACTGAAAGATAAAAATTAAAAATAGGGTGAGAGAGAAAGGGAGGAAGATTACAATTGATAGAGATAGGGATCTAATGAGTTATACAAAAATGGAATAAAGGATTAATTGGAAGAAAGAGAAAGGGAACAAAGAAAGAAAAGACAAAAAAAGATCCAATGGTTCTTGCTGAAAGTCATTGAATATAATTCCACTACATGGTTCCCTTTGAAATTAAACATTCCCATAGATAATGTTACTTTGATATTATTTGTGAAGGGATGAGAAATAATTTAACTTTGAAGCTATTTTTAAATTGAGACTTTATTAATTATCAGAATTCATTTTTTAGGCATGCTTTAATTTGATGAAGTTTCGAGCCTCCCTTTTCCTCATTTTATAGACTCTATAGGGTGTTAGGTTCTAAATATTTGATACAAGAAATTAAATATCCAAACTAAATCTTTTTGACCAACCACTGATACACCTTTTAAGGATCTAGAATACCTCCATTGAATACCCTATAGACTCCATTGATTATCTGATGGCTTACCTAGGGCTTACTACATACATTCATATTCTAATGGATAAAAAGTAGGAATCATCTATTGGCTAATGGTACTACTAGAATTATAGAGTTTATTCCTCATTCTACTATCTAGTTAGTGGCACAGGACTAGCTAGATAATGTTTTCTGTTGCAACTTACTTCAGAAAAATACATTTGAAACTATTTTGAATCTGAACTAAGGTTAATTTTCATGATACCGTTATAAATAAATAAATACACAAAACATATAGTATAAAAATATGATATGAGTTAGAAATAAATTAAAATTTTTGTGATCTTTAAAACATTTACACTATAAGGTACAAAATTTCACAAGTTATTGGGTGATTTTGTGTAACTCATGGATACACCATGAAAAAGGGATGACATTTAGATGCCTAAAAGTGATATTTATCAAACTCATTGGATGAATATAGGTGAAAAAACATTAATACATGAAATTTATATAGTATATGTTCTTCATTTTAGATATTCATGGTTTCATTATTCATGCATGAGGTTCCCTGGTTAGGGTTTCTTTTGATTTTTATATATGTATAACTCTAATACTAATGGTATCAAATCCATTTCATGTGATTTGAATAACAAAATCATTTTTAAAATTATGTATTCATGTTTTATAGAAAAACATAGTGTTTTAGATTCTTTTTGATATGGTGATATTATATGGTCCAGGTACATTATTCATATAGTAGTCCACTCATTTACTTTACACAGGTTCTACGGGATTAATCTGATGTGGTACAACATAGATTAATCCTACATCATGTTAGGTTTAATCTCACATAGGCCCCATAAAAATTGTATAAATCATACGTGGGAAATGGACTATTATTATGTGGGTCATAACACAAGTAATAATAACATGGAATTAATTTCATTCAATGAAAATCGTAATGGTACGCAAGACATTATATATGAAGTTGATTTTATACAGGTCCTACCAAGTGATTTCTTCACCATACACTACCCTTATATGTTGATTTAATCTAATGTTGGATGTGTGAGTTAATCCTACATAGGACCCTATTCATGTGGGTTTAATATCACGTAGTTTGATATTAATCCTATGTGAGCTAGGTTTTATTTTGATGTGAGGCACCAAGTTAATTAAATGTAGGGTATTTTTTCATGGCTTATGATAATCCATGTAAGATAAACTGTGTTTTATTACTATATAGACCTTGTCTTAAGTCACGTCCGCCTTTTTTGTTGGGATCATCTTTCATAGCTTTTCCTTGGAATTTTAATTTTATATAAGGTATAAAAAAGTGAAACAATTTCTTTTTTCTAAATTTAAATTTTCAATTGAATTGTATAATTTATAAATTTTTTATAAATTATAAAAAAATATTTTTAACATTTATTAAATTATAAATTTTTTTAGAAATTAATTAATTTTTAATTATTTATAATTAAATAAATAAATTTTTATGAATCATTTACAGTATAGTTATCAATAAATATTAATTTTTAATATTGAAATGCATTTTCCAGATTATTTATAATGATGTATGATTTACATGGAAAAAAATATATAGATATTATAACATTAAATGAAATATTTTTTTTATAAATTTCAAACGATAAAATATAAAAGAATTTATATTTTTATTAGGAATAATTCATAATTATTTAAATACAATTTTTCAAAATGAATGCCCTTATTTGAAAAAACATTTAAACCACGTCAAAAGATTTTGATGATTAATTTGATCAAGGATTAAGTAACGATTAATATATGATATCTAGATTATGTAAATTGTTTATATAACAAAAATTGAAAAATAAAGAATTTATATTTTATTAAATATTGTTTATTTAAGTAAAGTGTCATATAATGAAGAATTTTAAGGGGTTTATATTGGAAATATAAATATAAAGAGTTTTTCATTTATTTAAATTATGTAATTTCTATAATTAAAATAGGTTGGGATCGAAGCACATTTATTAAAAATAGAATTGTGGCATGTGTAATTTCTATTATTAATAGCTAAATTATAAAATTTCCCTTATTAATGAATTTTTCATAAATGTATATATCATGTAAAATTGATGAATTATTCATTTATTTATTTTATCCCCTTGTTTATTACTCATAGTTATAAATTTTTAATATTATGAATGTGTGTATGATTTAGTTTAATTTACTAAAATAATTCTATAGATTATCATATCTATGGAGTTTTATGCTTGGTATGATCATGGATTTAGTTTTCATCTACCTTGACTTTGGAATGTATTAAGTTATGAAATTTAATTAAGAAATAAATTATCATTTATACATATTAGGTGTTAAAATTATAATGGAGTTGAAATATCTCTTGTATAAATTATCCCTATATACAGAAACTTTGGGATAGACTACTCGTTGGCTCAGATGTTTATTCCTTGTCTATAAAGGTGAGGGTTGTCTATAATTGGATCTAGGATTACTTTTGGTGGTATTATTCATTTCATATAATTATAAACCATTAAATTAATGGTTTTCATATACCTTATTAAAAATATGTATTTGGATATGTATGAATATATTTGTTTTCTAATTTGGGTTAGTAACAAAAGATATGAGTTGTGTAAAGAGTTACACATCAAGATGGTTTGAACATATTAATTTATAGGAAGAAATTTGATTCTAAAATAAATCATTAGAAGCATGAATACATGTAAAGTGGATAGCATGAGATAAGATGGTGTGATTAAAACCCCTTCAAAATAATAAGTTTAAATTTCCTTCCAAAGTGACACTTTTCAAGACCTCAATCATCCAACCAGGTATGTTCATGCTAAATATCGTTTCCCTTAAATGATATTCTATGAACAAAGCAAGTAATAACTAGCCCTAATAAAATTAGGTTCCTATTCTTTGAGTTTTATTTACTTTAAATTTAGTTTACAAACTCTATGATATAGGATACCAAAAGTATATAGTTATTATTATATCCATATAATGGATTTGGGA
Organism: Viscum album; assembly: GCA_963277665.1. NCBI lineage: Eukaryota > Viridiplantae > Streptophyta > Magnoliopsida > Santalales > Viscaceae > Viscum > Viscum album. The sequence continues at coordinate 926,573,386 of OY728130.1, forward strand.
AAAGAGTTCTCCACTCAAATATAAAAGAATAACATCTAATATTATTTCCATGACTGTCTATTTAAATATATAACTAGTGAAAGGAAAAATAAAGTAAACTTATTTCATTATGAAATATGTTTTGGGTCCTGCTAATGGATATGATAAGGTTAAAATGGTTCATCATTTTAGTGGGAGCACATTTAATAAAATTCCTTATTGAATAGTTATAAAACTTGTTACTCATATTATAAAATATATAGTTACAGATTAAAATCATTATCATAATCAAGCATAACATTGAGATTAATCCTTCAAAAGGAGGAGCTTAATGTAAGAAACTCCTAATATTTTCAACTTAAGGAAATATCTTATGTAAGAGAAAATTGTTTATGTTAAAACAATACCTTCCATAATAAAAAACTATAGAAGTTGTTAAATAAATTATTATATATTCTTATGAGAACATATAAGGATTCAATTTAGGTTTCAAAGGAATTAGATTCAATATAAACTAAGAAACTTTAGTCTCTCCTCATATAATCAATGTTATTGAGTATTCCAATGACATTGTGAGACTGGAGATATCCTTTGGTCTTGTTCTAGTTATGGACTTTATTATATTATCATTGGTTAAAATGTTCTAACAATGTGAATGACTTAAAGAAAATTTTATATAATATTACCAAAGTGTTGATGATAGATGAATTTTTTAGGTGATTTCTAGGTTCTTGTATTGTATTGATAGTAACAGTGGGTAAAATTTCAAACCAAAATAAGAAAATTCGGTTAGAGAATCCAAAAATTTGTCTTCATATATCAAATCATAGTTATTGAAATCCAAAGTAATCAAGAAAGAGAAGGATAGTTTTGATATGATAGAAATATCCAAGATACCTAAAATAATATGACAAACTCCATGGAATGACCATGTTAGGTATCAGTGTTATAGAAATTAATTCTATTATTTTAAATTGAATATGATACCATATTTATTATTTATAGTGTTATGAGTATATAAGAGTCAAAAATGAAGGAAATAATTTTTACATCTTATATTTTTCATTCAAGTGATAAAGAAAAGAGTTTCTATATCAAATATTTAAATGTAAAGGAATATATCAAGCATATATGGATCAAAGTAAATGATGTGTATAGTCATCTCAACAATTTTATATAGTAAGAGGAGTTGTTTACTAAAAAACTTTGTTATAAAAAATATAAGATTATGGATTCAACACACATGGTTTATAATTCATCATATTCTATAACCTATTTTGAAAAAAGATAAGGATAATTTTGTTTTATCTGGGATAAAATAGTTCATCCAATTGTTCATTAAAGTATGTGGAATTGAGGTTCCACCACCATCATTGGAATATTTTAATGAATAATCTTATTTTCTAGAAAATAATTTAAACACATATAATACCATATGAGATATGGATACTATATTTGATTTGTTAAATATTACCACATAATAAAATAAGTTTTTTCTTAACAAAATGGTGTTTTTTCATCTTAAAAAAAGATATTATAAAGAGAATATAGTTTCTAAGAGTCTAGTTGGTGTATATTTAGACTTAGTTAAGTTTAAAGTTAAAAAATAGGTTATTATGATAATCAAAATACAAAGTGATTTTTAATTTATATCCTCAAACTTTTATGGTATATTGGTAATGTAGTATAACTTAATACATTAGTTTCCAAAATATTTCTAGGAAAAAAATTATTGACTGGATTTTAAGTATAATGATTTTTTTATAAAGAGATATAAGTACAAAACATTTGTTATTGGCATTATAATATTAGATTTGGTTAAGTTTAGGAGTTTTAATATGTTCAAGGAGTATAAAAATAGGAATGGGATTCTTAAGTCTCATCTTTATTCAAAATAGATTTATTCGAAGTTATTACTAAAGAGTTTACTGGGAGGGTTTTATTAGATGTTCATATAGAGATGTTATATAATTTCATAGAGATATAATAAGTTTAAAAAATCCTCTGAATGTATAGAAAAAATAAAAATGATCAATAATTTTATCATATATGATATGTTATACAGGCACTTATGTATAGTTTTGTTAAAATATTCTTACAAGAGTTTTGGAATATAAAAAGTATCATGTTTACAATAAGAAATATCCACTTTATTATTTATTCATATTTAGTGTATATAATTATATATTGATATACATATCATGAACAAAAATTATAGTTAAACTCTCAAAGTATTATTTTGAGTTATCCATAATCAATGTTTTCAGGGAGTATTATATGTTATGATGAAATTTTAAAGATAACTTGATTATGATTCTTTTATCAAGATATGGAATATGATCATGAGGAAAAAATGGTTTTTGTGCGCTAGATAACCCTTGAAGTTTACAATATTGAGTGCCATACACTATATTTGGTATACTAGGGATTCATGGTTTATATTTTGATCCCCCGCTATCTGATATTACAAATATACCTATCATGAGAACCTATATAGTTTTATACCTTTCTTATACAACCCTTGAGGCTTAGCTAATTAAGGTGTAGTTTTATATGTTTTTAATCATTTAGTTAATTATAACTTAACCAAGATGGGATTTTTCCTCTTATATGATGAGTATGAAATTTGGTCCCTCGATTTAGATAGAACATGTAAGTGTGTGATTGTACCAAGATAGTATATATGATTTGATTATATATCAGGTGAGGGTATGTTATGCGATTGTCTATAAAGCTAAATAACATGTGATATATTCATCAACATACTCTGTCTATACTCGGATAATTGAGAACATATGAGTAGGATATATATATATATAATTGATACACTATGTGTTTCATGGTCACTTAATATCTTTTAAAAAGGGATCATATGAAAAATTATTCTTATATATGATGCATCAATTGGGCATAGGTATGGCTCTACATGTGTCTGATAGAGATCATCAGATCCATTTATATTTTGAGTATCATTAATTCTATTCTAAAAGACAGTCTTTGATTACATTTATTGATCTAGTGATTCATATTTTTTCAATCCTACAAAGGCATGTGGGGTCACGCATATTGGTTGACTTAATGGAGATTGATTTTGACTTAGATAGATTCTCAAAATGTGTTTTATATTTTATCCAGAAATTTTTGGGATAGTTTATTCAAAAGGAATTTAAGGTGATGTGATATAAGGTAAATTTGACAATATCTTTATAAAAGTGTTTTGGAAGATGTGCAAAATATTTTTGTATATATTTGTACAATTTATTTTAAATGATACAGTATAAAGTGAAATGGAAATTAGTGTATGCACCTGACCCCAGCAAGCCTGGAGTCGATGTCATGCTACTATTACATTGGAATAAGATATAAGTAAATCATATCCTGAAGGACCGAATAGTTTAGTAGTATTGGTAAACCAGATACAAAAATGAGTCTTGTATTACAATTAATACACTAATTACAACATAATTTTTTTCTTTTCAAGGATAATAACTTTATTCCATCTATTATACCCTTATATATCTGCCTTAGTACACTTCTTAGAATCTTAGGAAAATGAAACAAAATAAAAGTGATCTCAAATTAACAGTAAGGGTAAAGTCCAATGGAAGTAATAATTAATCAATTATAATAATACTTATGGCATGTTAAATAACATTACATGCATTCCATGTAGTCAGAAAACTGAGAAGGAATTCTATAAGTAATATGGTAAGGTAAATAACTAGAAACGCATGACATTAAAATAACTAGATAAGAAAAAAATCAATATTGAAAGGTAATAAACTGAAACACAATCCATTTAATCAATGAACTGAGAATGAAATGAATCCATAGATATATCGATGCAAAATATTGTGGATAAATAAAAACTAAATAAAAAGGAAGTAAATGCCTAATTATTGGATGTTATATCTCAGGCACATGAAAACCTATATTGTTAAGACCTTTCATAAGATAGTTTAAAACTATAGGTAGAAACCTGTTTAAATTTTACAAATAATTTGTATCATGAGAACCTATCGATGTATCAATGGGATATATAAATTATGTGGCACACCCATCATTTACAATCTAAATAAATCCTCATATCGAATAATCAAAATAAATAATATGCCTTATTAAATATCTGTATTGAATAATGAATATGAATTTATCAATATTTTCCAAAATAATCAAATAACTTGTAAAGTAGACACTATACGTAAAATTAAATATAGTTTAGGAAATAATAATATCCATGATAAATGATATAGAAAATTTGGGGAAATTAAATTTTTAATAATCAAAGGATATTTGAATATTTCAAAGGGACTAACAAAAATAATTCAAGGAAGTGAATGTAAATACTATCCTTAGTCAAATCAATCAAAAACCATCCAAACGAGGAATAAGGTTGGTATTAATACAACATATCCTAAGTGGAACAAAAATAATGGGTTGTTGTCATTAATAAATAGAAATACTATAAAAATATATTTTAAAACGTTCTTGAGTAAAATATCCTTTTGTTTTGAAAAACATTTTTAAAGATGTTTTCTTTGAAAATAAATTTTTAAAAAATAAGTAGAATATTTAAAGAAATGATGGTTGTTAAATCCTTAAATGTCTTATGAGGTAAAAATAACATTCCTTTTCAGGGTAAAAAGGTTAGATAAATGCCTTGTTTGGAAAGAGACAAGAACATTCCTTTGAAAATTTTATTAAAATACAAAAGGGGTAAAATTTTATTTAAAAAATAAATTTTAAAAGGTTAAAAAAATGACAACCTTTTTAGAAAATATGACCTTTATAAGAAAACAAGTTCTTTGATTAAATAGATAAATAATTTCAAGTTTTCTTAAAAACATTTTCTAAAACCTTTTTAGTACCAAAAAATTGAAAAGTGGTACTAATAATTGAAAAAGGTCATGAATAACCCTAGGAGAAGAAAATTAAAGAGTTTATTATTCAATGATCAAATAATTTCCTCTGATTGATATTCAATTGTAAATAATACTGAACAAAATTAAATTGTAAATTAAACCCTTTAAAATACCATAACATTAAAGTGAACATCAATCAATGAATAAATTTTGTGTTTCAAATGTAAATCCACATAAAACAAGTGGAAATGAAACAATAGATAGTAAAAATGTGATTACACACAAAATATTAGAATATTAATGAATACGATGAAGTAATATAACCGAATGAAAATAAATTGGGTTATGAAATTCTTTTCCAGTTGGGTAACTTTAAGTGTAAATCCCCTTAGATGAAATAATTCAAATTAAAACTCAAAATATCATCAAGAATGAATGAATCGTGATATTATATGAAATATTGTAAGTATGTACACCATATATAAGAATTTAGGTTCACAAAGATAATGTTATTATTTCAAGATAAAGTAAACAACCACAAAAGTAAGTGAGACTGCAAAGATAATCATTAAAAATGTTCTCGAGTAGAATAATATTTAAACATTCCAAAGTGTCTCATACTAATTTGAAACATTTGAATCATAATATCCATGAAGTAATAACATTAAAATAAACATATAATATAATAATAATTAATATAATCATGATATAACATGTCAAAGGGGGGTATATACACCATATAAATGAAACTAGGTTCATAACAACAAATAATACTCAATGGAATGTAAATTGAGATTAAATCCCTTACCTTGTGTTTAATTTTTGGGTGAACAACCTTTAACATATTGTATAATGGTTATAAACATGTCACTAACTGATAACAGAACTAGAATCATATTTATAATATCATATATTATCTTCTTATAATATCTTATTACCCGTTTGTTAATAATATTTCATTACTTTCACTATTTCGGGTGTTAATTATCTAGTCTTTCTAGTTTGTTTTGAATTGATACTTGTTGTTATTATTATAATTATCATGATATAATAATATAAAGGATATAAAAAATGATCTAATTATCATATATATTCATTATATATTTATTTAGAATAATTTATAATATTTTACATAATAAATGAAATGCATTTTTCATGGAGATGGCAGGTTATACGTACGCATGAATGTTATTTTCATTTCTTTGTCGTATTAAAAGAATGAAAATAAAATTATATTTGTGTATATTATAAATCCATAATATTATATTCTTCATATATTTTACACATGTTTATTAAAACCATCCTCTATACCTTCCATGTATAGTGTGAACAAATCACATCGCTTTGAGGGGGAGGTAGTCCATACTTCCACAAACGATGTTTTCGTATTTGCAAAAAATGGAGTTCATAAATTTTTATGTTATAAAAAAATTATTAAGTATAAATACATTATAAATATCATATATAACATGTATAAATATATTTTCCATCATAATTCCCAACCATGAGATGTGGTGAAGTAAAAACAAACAACATCATTTCATGAGGTGGTAGTTCATCGAACACTTGAATGGTAGGTTTATTACCCGTAAGATGGAAGTGTGTGTAAGTGTAGTTATAACCATTAACCTAAAAACATATCAGTATATTTATTGTAATTTTTTATAAAATCAGATAATAATAATATTTAGGGTGTGTAGAATGAAAATAAAAATAAAGAGCTGGTGGAAAAATGTTACCTCTTCTTTGGGTAACTCCTTTTGGTTTTCACCAAAGGGATTACATGGAAAAATTTCTACCCAAGGTGAGTCTTATAGGTTAAGAATTTGATTTCTATGATATATTTTGGTATATATCAGTTGATCCAATGTTTCTTGAGCGGTGTGAGGAAGTGGGAGGCTTGAGTGCCTTTTTATAGTGGATGAGGAGTGGCACTCTTGTAAATTTTGGAAAACAGAATTGCACCCGTGTTTTTTCCATTTAAAGTGCCTCTGTTAAAGGATAAAATTAAATATAATGGAATATAGGGTCTAAATATTACCATCCAATGGATTTTGGACAAGTTTATAGTTCATTTCTTCCTTTAATTTTAAGGTTTAGTCCCTTATCAAGCTCAATTTCACCTTAATCGTTGTAATTAATTTTTATTAGTTTCAATAATATTTTTGGTAAAAACTAAGTTGAACTTATAAGATATTATAAATTATCCTGATTTGAAATATTGAATTAATTTTTTCAAATTCTAATCAAATAAGTGGCATAAATTAATTTAAATTTAACCCCATAGACAAGACGACAATGCGGATTTTAAAAGTAAAAATGTTCAAAAGTTTGTTGTGTTTTTATATTCAATTTCAAAGTGAAATTGATTAAAATTAACTAAATTGTATTAATTGATAAAAAATGATCTAATTTAACTTAATACAAATTAAAAATATAATTCATCCTTACAAATAAATTTGATGAAAAAGAGGTTTTGAATTAAAATTCAGCATTTCTAACTATTCATTAAGCAATGAAACTTCACATAAAAATACCAAAAATTATCTCTAACCTAATTTTTATATTTATATTTAAAATATTAATTTTATTTTCACATATAAAATCTATAAAAGTTCCAAAAATTGTATTTAAAATAGGTTCTCCATTAAAATATGGTAAAAGTTCTTTTATAAAAATATAGGGTTTATGTGTAATATTAGGTTTGTTCTTATCTCATGCCTATAAAATTTATTGGATGAATATCAAAATTATTTGATTAAATATATAATATATATATATATCATTAATATTAATCACTAATTTTAATTAATTTAATTTATTATTATAAAATATCTTTGTGATCATACGAATATTGTTCTATAAAAACAATCCCTTTATATTCAATTGGTTCTTATATTCATATCTAATTAATTTGTAACAAATGAATTAATTTTATTTTTTGTGTGAACCAAATATTTTCATAATTTATTTAATACTATTCTTAACCACTGATTTAATGTCTAGGTTATATCTTATTATATTAAATAATAATATTTTAATAATATATTATTATTTGACAAAACTCGGTCTTGCGTGTAACGCAAGACATTGAAGAAACTCGTTGTTACGTGTGACATACACTAACTCAATGCCATGTGCATTAAAATATATAAATTATATTAAATTTATTTAAAATAGTAAATATATTATAAATTCTTTGGATATTATATTCCCTTATTACCTTAGTGTTATGTGTCATACACTCTATTTAATACAATGTTCCTAATTTATATTTATGGGTCATTACATTCTCTCCACCTTAATTAAATTGCATCCTCACAATTTAAACTTGATCTTGGTGCTATATTTTTTTATATTTATTATGTTTGAAATCCCACTTCATGAGAAGGTTTCATAAGAAATCCTCTAGAAAAGAGAGAATGTGAATTACAAAGGTCACATGGAATAATATATAACTAGGTATCTATGTAGGAGAACATTAGTGGAAAATAGATATATGTACTTAGAGGAAAATCATAAATATTTATAGGGAGAGACTGAGGTCATGAATCATAAATAAGTGAATGGTCGATGGAAATTTTAGGGCCACAAATCCATAAATCTGTAATTATTAAAAATACCATTGGTTTAACAAAAATTATGGTATTAGGACAATATTTTTTTAAAGATTTTTTTTATAATTTTGATAAATTCATTTATTGCCTAAGAATATAAGTAAATTTACTTACATGATGCATTTTAATTTCATATGAATAATTCCATATTTTTTGTGCTTTGATAAAATTATAATTTATCCTTTACTTCAAGAAATGGGAATCCAAAAATTAACTTTGATCCATGAAGCAATAAAATAAACATTTAATGGATCATAAGTCCCATAAAATGTGAAACATATTTTCATTTGTCTCTAACTATTCTCCAAATCCAATATGGATAATCTCTAAAACTAAAAAAATTACACTATTGGTTCATCATTATTATTTATTCATCAAATTATTTAAATAAAAAATTACATATTAACTTGGACATTGCGTAGGTCAGTGGTTGGCATGAAACCCTTATCATCCTTCAGTCATGGGTTCAAAACCCAAGGCCTTTCCAGACTTGATTGTTTGTCACCCAATATATAGGTTGTCCTTTTCTAAAACCAAATTAAAATAATTTCTAAAATAAATATGATGGACATCCTTTAAATAAGGTTAATCAATAAATATAATTTTAACTAAGGTTTTAAACACAACCACAATACATAAATAATTCCTCCTTTTATTTACAAAGAGGTCCTTCCTTGGTCTATGGTTTAACCTAAGTCATTCATTGTCATTATCTATTCAGATCTTTCATAATTTTTTTAAAATAAAATGTGAATTATCCTGAGAATATCTCAAGGGAGTGTCAAACCAGGTGCATAGTAATTATCGTTGTCATGTACTAGGTTACACTGATTCAGGCTCAATGTACCTTGTTAGAGTTATTACCTATAGGTACATATGTTCTAGAACCACATCCACTTGTAGTATTCATATAGGGATTTCATGCTACAAAGACCCAAATAATCTAAATGTTACCAAAATTCTAGGTTTTTCTTTTATACTTATCCTCATATTCTACCTTAAGGTTATGTTATCTAACCTATATTTTAATAAATCTAGTTCCCAAAGTTTCTACTAAATTAGCTCAGATACCAACTCTAGTGACCTGACCGAGTAATCCTGGAGCTATTATCATGCTACCATTACATTGGCATAAGATACATGTAAATCATATCCTAAATGATTAAACATTTTAATATTATTCACAAACAAGATAGATACATTAGTATTTCATTATAAACTAATACACTAATTAAAACATAATTTTTTTCTTTTCAAGGATAATAAATTTATTCCATCTAGTGTATCCTTATATATATTTCTTAGAACACTTTTTGGAATCTTGGAGAAAGGAAACAAAATATGGGTGAGAAAAAATTCCAGGTAATGGTAAATTATAGTGGAAACAATAATAAATCAATGGGAATAATAATTATGACATGGTAAATAATATAACACATATACCATGTAGTTATAAAACTAAAAAGGAAGTGCATAAAAAATATGTCATGTTATATAACTGAAAACATATACTTTTCAAATAACTAGATATGGAAAATCAATATGGAAAGGTGAGAAATTGAAACACATTATAAGGAATCAATTAAATAGGAATGAAATTAATCCATAGATATGTCGACACAAAATCTCAGGGATAAACAATAAATGAATCAAAATTAAGGTAATGCTTAATTATTGTACATCATGTCTCAGGCACCTGAAAACCTATATCATCAAGATATTTCACAAGTCGGTTTAAAACTACTTGTAAAAACCTATTTAATTTGAACAAAAAAAATTCTCATGAGAACTTTTCAATGAAACGAGGGGCTATATAAAGTCTGGGGCCCAACCATCATTCCCATTCTAAATAATTTCTCATATTGAATAATTAAAATAAATTATATATTGTATCAAATATTTATATTGAATAAAGAATACTGATTTCTCAATATTTCTCAAAATAATCAAATAACTATAAAAGTAGACATAGTATGTAAAATGGAATATATTTTAGGAAATAGTATCATACATGATAAATGATATGGATAATTAGCGGAAATTCGATGTTGAATGATCATGAGATATTTGATTATTTCAAGGGACTAAAAAAAAGAATTCAATGAAGTGAATGTAAATCATATCCATGGAAAAATCAATCATAACCCATCAAGAGTATGAATAAGAATGTTATCAATAAAACATATACCAAGTGGATTAAAAATAAATGGTTTTTTTCATTTATTAATAGAAATACTATAAAAATATCTTTTAAAAACATTCTTGAGGAAAATATCCTTTTTTAACTTTTTAAAGATCTTTTCCTTGAAAATAACTTTTGAAAAAACATTATTTAAAAAGTAACATTTTTAAAAAAATAAAATAATCTTCAAAGAAATTATATTGGGTAAATACGTACATGGTATATGAGGTAAAAAGAACATTCCTTTTTCATGGAAAAAAGATTAGAAAAATTCCTTGATCAGAAAGTGATTAGAATATTCCCTTAAAAACATTGATAAAAGGAAAAAAGGGTATAACTGTATATAAAAAAATAATTTTAGAAAGGTTAAAAAAATTGAAAACCTTTTTAGAAAATAGTTTTTTTAGAAGAAAATAGGTTCTCTGATTAAAGAGATAAATAAATTCGGGTTTTCTCAAAAATATTTTCCAAAACATTTTGAGTGCCAAAGAATGGAAAATGTTATTAATACTTGAAAAATTTCATGAATAAAGAGAGCATAATAAAATAAAATATTTTATTAGAAAATTATAAAATAATCTCCTATTATGGAAATTCATGTGTAAAAAACACCAAATAAGATGACATTGTAATGTAAACCACTAAAAATACCATAAAATTGAAGTGAAAATCAATCAATTAATAGATTATGTATGTCAAATGTGAATCCACATAAAATAAGTGTGATTACACACAAAATATTAAGATATTAATAAAAACTAGGAATTAATACAACCCAAAGAAAAGAAATTGGGTTATGAAATTCTTTTCCACTTGGGTAACATTAAGTGTAAACCCCATTAGATGAAGTAATTCAAATTGAGACTCAAAATATCATAAATAATGAATGAATCATGATATTATATGAAAACGTTCAGTATATACACTATATATAAGAAATTAGGTGCACAAAAATAAATTTAATTTTTCAAGAGAAATTTAAAAATTATAAAATGACATGATATTTCAAAGATAATCATTAAAAAAATTCTCAAGAAGAATAATCTTTAAACATTACAAAGTTTCTCATGCCTCTTTGAAACATTTGATTCAAAATCACTATAAAGGAATAAAATTAAATGAAACATAAAATATCAGGAGAATAAATATATTCATGATATAACATGTCAGATTTTACTATATACACCATATAAAATAGACTAGGTGCATAACAACAAATAAGTCTCTATGGAAGAAAAATTAAGATGAAATCCATTACCTTGTGTTTCCTTTTTGGGTGAACATACTTTAACTTCCTGTATATTGGTTTTAAAAATGTCAATAACTAATAAAAGAACCATAACAATATTTATAATATCACATATTATCTTATTATAATATCTTATTACCTGTTTATTAACAATATTTCATTATTTTCACTATTTCGAGTGTTAATTGCCTAGTCTTTGGAGTATGTTTTGACTTGTTTCTTATTGTTCTTCTTACATTGATCACGATATCATAATATCCAGTATGTAAACCATGATTTAAGTATCATATATATTCATTAGATATGTTTTTATAATAATTTGTAATATTTGGAGATAAGAAATGAAATGCACTGTTCATGGAGATGGTAGGCCATACGTATGCATGAACGCTACTTTCATTTCTTTTTCATGTTATAAGAATGAAAATAAAATTATATGTATGTATATTATAATTATAGTATAATATATTTTTCATATATGTTACATAGTTCTATTAAAACCATATTTTATTCATTTCATGTACAATGTGAACGAATCACATCGCTTTGAGGGGGCGGTAGTCCACACTTCCATAAATGATGTTATCGTACTCCCAAAAAATGGAGTGCACAAAGGTATATGTTATAAAAGGATTTACTAACTAGAAAAACATTATAAATATAATATATAACATATATAAATATATTTTACAACACAATTCCCAACCATGATAGGCATTAAAGTAAAAACAAACAACTTTGTTTCGTGAGCGGTAGTTCACCATACACATAAACAGTAAGTTCGTTACCCATTGGATGGAAGTGTGTATAAGTGTAGGTATAACCCTTAAAATAAAAACATCTCAGTATATTGAGGATATTTTTATTATTATATAATAATGGAATAATAAAATTTTATTAGGTGGATAATGAAAATAAAACTAAAGAGCCTGTGGAAATATGTTACCACCTCTTTGGGTAACTCATTTTGGTTTGCACCAAAGGACTTCCTTGGATAGATTTCTGACAAAGGTTCGTATTATATATTGAGGGGAGGGATTTTTAGGATCTATATTTGAATATATTGTTCAATCCAAAGTTTCTTGAGAGGTGTGAGGAAGTGGGAGTCTTGATTTCCTTTTTATAGTGGGTGACGAGTGGAGCTCTTGAAAATTTTTTGAAAAGGGAATTCTACCCATATTTTTTCCATTTCAAGTTCCTCCAATAATGAAAAAAATTAAATAAAATGGATGATAAGGTTTAAATATAACCATAAAATGTATTTTTATACAAGTTTCTAGTTCATTTTAGCCCCTTAGTTTAAGGTTTAGACCCTTGTTAAGCTCAATTTCACCGTAATCGTTGTGAATAATTTTAATTACTTTCAATAATATTTTTGGTCAAAAACTAAGTTTACCTTATTATAAATTATAAACTATTCTGATTCCAAATATGGAATCCATTTTTTCAAATTCCAATCACATAATTGTAAGAAATTAATTTAAATTTAATCCTACAGACAGGATGACAATGCGGGTTTTAAAAGTAAAAAATGTTCAAAAGTTTTTTGTGTTTTTATATTCAATTTCAAATTAAAATTGATTTCACTGACCTATATTGAATTAATTGATAAAATATTAATCTAAATAAAAATTTAAACTAATTAAAAATATAATTCATCCTTATAAATAAATTAGACTAAAAATCAGTTTTGAATTAAAATACAGTATTTTTAACTATTCATTAAAAACTTAATCTTCACCGAAAAATACAAAACAAAATCACCCCAACCAAATTTTTATGTTTTTATTTAAAATATAAAGTTTATAGTGACATATGAAATCTATAAATGTTCCAAAATATTTATTTAAAATAGGTTCTCCATTAAAAGGTGGTAAAAGTGCCTTTATAAAAATATAGATTCTTATGTGTAATATTGGGTTTATTCTTATCTAATGACTATAAAATCTATTTGATAAATATAAATAATATTTGATTGAATATATAATATATATATTTTTCATTAATATCACTTACTAATTGTAATTAATTTAATTTATTAGGATAAAATGTCTTTGTGAGCATAAAAATAGTTTTCTATAAAAACACTCCCTTTATATTCAATTGGTTATTATATTAATTTCTAATTAATTTATAACCAATGAATCCATTTTATATTTTTTGTAAAAAAATATTTTCATAAGTTAGTTAATAATATTCATAATCTTTAATTTAATGGCTATGTTATATCTTATTATATTAAATAATAATATTTTAATAATATATTATTATTTAATAAAACTAGGTCTTGCATGTAATGCAAGCCATTGAAGAAAATTGTTATTGTGTGAGATGTAAACTAACCCATTGTTGTGTGAATTTAAAGATATAAATTATATTTAATTTATTTTAAATAGTAAATATATTATAGATTCTTAGGATATAGTATTCCCTTACTCCCTTGGTGTTGTGTGTCATGCATGCTATCAAATACAATGTTCTTACTTTATATTTTCAGGGTGTTACACTTAGTCTATGAAGCTTTAGTTCATTTAGGAGATTTAAGTAGATGTAACCTAAAGCCTTAGACTCATATGATGAATTTTTTACTACATCATATTGTACGCTTTATTTAATTAATATGGTATGACATGCATAAATCATAGGTATTTGGAATGCCTTATATTAAAGGATATCTTAAATCTTCTTATAAGTGATAATAGGTTGATTCTAAGGGATAATGAATGATATTTGTTTTCATCAAAACTTCCCAAATTAGATATCATTATTTATCTGTTAAATAAGATGGAATGTTTGAGAGATGTGTTTCATTCATGTGATGAATTAATAGAATATGGTATCATTATATCATATGTTTTGAATATATGATTTTATTTATGGTATTATCTCGAAAACTTTATAAGCTATTAAACGCCATCATTATGGTTTGGTTCATTCTACCAAATTTACTATAAACATACACAAGCCACAACCTTACCTCTCCTACATGATCTATCTTCCTTGTTCCTTCATTGTATGTTTAGATACTACTATATCATAGAGAGAAGAAGGGTCATACCCAAGATTTTAATTAATTTAGTGCAACCAATGAATAAACCATAGAGGAGGGATACCATTTATAAAACTCTTTGTGATCTTAATTAAGATCATTAGATGAATACCAGTGAAGTAGAATTATTTAGGGAAATTTACATATTATATGTTCTTTTTCTTATGCACGGTTTAATTATTCATACATAGGGTTCATGGGTTATGTTTCTCCTGATTTGGTGATTTTTATAATTTTTATATGATCCTAAAAACCTATAAATTTATATCCTAGTGTTATTAATCAAGAACGTTAATAGAGACAATAGTAGTAGACATCGTCAAGGAAAGGTACACATTACAAGTTCTTTATTTCATAGTTTTATAGTTTCGAGTTCATATACGGTATATATTAGGTATGTAGGTTTCTATTTGATTGAATTATATTGATGGAGTGTTAATAAATCCTTATAATCCCATTAATATAATACAAACTATATATTTTATATATGTTATAAGTACATAGGAATTTAAAATAAAAGAAAGAATTGATACAGCTTATAGTTTGTGCTAAAATAATGAACTGATGGGTTACTAAATGAGGGAGTGGATGCAAAGGAATATATCAAGATTATATGGATATAAATAAAGGATGTGTATTTTAATCTTTTTTATCTTATATGATATGAGAATTTGTTTGTTATAAAAGAGTTGTTATGAATAAGATGATATTTTGGTTTTGATACACATGGTTTATGATTCATTGGATTTTATAACATGTTTAAAAAGTGCACCAAGAAAAATGTAATTTTATCTAGGATAAAAAAATTTATCCAAGATATTTTTAAAAATATTAGGTATATGATTCCACCACCCTTTAGTGGCATACTTTAAAGAATAATATTATTTTTTGAATAACTTTCTAAACATATAGAATATCATATTTATAGTAAAAATTTATTTTTAAATATTATTACTAAAAAAAATAAGTGTTATTTTCAAAACGAAAATGAGTTTTGTATCTTTTCTTGAAATTTTGAAGAGAACATACTTCTTAAGAGGAAAGTAGGAGTGTATTTATACATAGATAAGTTCCAATATTATTCTAGTAAAAATTAAAAGTGAATATCACTTAATATCCTAAAATATTTTAGGGCATGATGATAGAGAAAAATGTAACGAATTTCATTTAGTTATTGTAATAAAGTGAATATTACTTTATATCCTAAAAGAGTTTATGATGTGTTGGAAAAGATAAAATAATATAAAGGGTTACATTAGTTACCAAAATGGTCTCAAGGGAGACATTTTATGGAAAATTTCTAAAAATAATAATGATGATAAACATAGAAAGTGTTCTAAGTAGTTAGTAAAAGATAAAACCATCATAATATTTGATATTGTGAAATTAAGGAGTTTAAATACTATGTTCATAGAGATTAACATTAAGAATATAATTCTTAAATGTCATTATTATTCATACTGACTCACTTCATATACGTTACTCATTAAAGGAGTTTAGTGAGGGTTTTTCATTAAATGGTCTCATGGAGATGTAGCAGAAAATACATAAATATATAAAGAGTTTAAAAAATGAAAAATGAAATGAACATAAGCCTTATCTAGTGATCTATCATATGAGATATCATTATACAGGTGATTATATATGATTTCATTAATATTCTTAAAGGAGTTTAATAATATAAAATATATCATGTTATACATATGGTAAACTCCACTTTGTTATTAATTCACATTGGCTATGAATATTATGTAAAGTGAAAAGATAATTAACCTCCCAATGTATGAATTTGATTTACCACTAATTGATGTTCATCATGGTATATTATAGTTTTTGATAAAATATTAAGTTTAGAATGAATAAAGTTTCATATAAAGATATTTAATATTCTCATGATACGCAAAAGGATTTTTTGTGTCGGATAACCCTTCATGTATACCACATGGAGTGGCATACACTATTTTGGTATACTGGGTGTTCATGTTTCAGATTTTTATTTCTCCTACCTATATATAGAAAGGTTCCTAACATGAGTGAAATGACCCGACCTAGCCCAATAAGGCCCCACTCAGGTCAATGGTAAGCTGGGTGTTCCACCCATGCCCTCCTATCATGACCCACCCTCCGCCCCCCTACATAACCAGCACCCCACCTGGGATATTAGTGAAGAGAAGAAGTGTCCTCAAAATCCTGCATCCAGTATGTCCTGGGTTGGGGACTAGCACTGAGAGTATAAAACACTCAAATGGGAGGTATTACCCTAAATATATGGAAAGGATCAATATATAATAAAAACAACCCAATCATGTAATAAAAAATAAACCAAAAACCCATGATGAATGTTAGTAAATAAAAATAAAATTCACTAAATTAAAATAATACCAAGGAAAATACTAAATAATAAACTCTATAGTGACTTCAATCTCTAAGATAGTAGTGTCCATTTTGGTCTCTTAACCCCTCCTAGACACCTTAAAAACATTTTATATATATTTAGTGTGACACAAACATATATAATTAGTTGGATAATAACTATGATCTCACATGAAAATTTTAAATGAGCATGCTAATGAACCAGTGAACAAACAACAGAACTAACAAACACATGAATAAGTAAACTAACTATTTCAGCCACACCAAGACACACTCATCAAATAATGCATAAAATTTAGTAAAAATAATATCAAATAACATAGACAGAGTCACCCCACATCCAATCCTATACTGATTTTCCACTCTCATTCCCTAAAGTCAAACTTCTTGTGCTCACATCCCATCCAAATGCTAGTCATCACATATCAAGTCATATCTAATGTGGATCAGATCACAACCCTACCTACCCCAGCCTTTTGTTGGACCCAACATCCTATTTTAACATCAGTTAATATCCATATATCACTTTCCACTACCTCATCATCATCTATGTCATCAAGAATCCAACCACAACCTCATTACCAGTCCAATAGGTTATCATGAACATAAATAACATCAACCCCATTCCCTTATCCAACTATACATGACCCCCACCACATACCACATCCTATCATAACTCGTAATTGATCTCAACTATTCCATAATTGTTTATTAATCACCACCAATTAGGTACCATCACCATATACTGTTACTAAAGGTAGAGTGTGGAAGAGGGAAAAATCATTCATTTGTTTCATAACGTACCTGGATGTTGGGGAAAACAACAACCAAATTATTTGGATTTCGATACATAGTACTTGACAAGCATGGGTTTTGTATAGAAAAATAATGAAAATATAATGATATTAAATATCATAGAATTCCTAACCTTATAGTCTGCACCTAATTACACTAGAATATCCACAGCACTACCACATAACCACACTACATATTCCACCAAATGCTTCCACTACTAAATGAAACTCACCACATGAATCATCCACACACACAACCCACAAATCCGCTTTTATAATTACAATTCAATAAACCTACAAATTTACTAATTACCAACCAAGGTTGGTTGTTAATCCCTTTAGTTAAAAATTTAATACAAAAACACTCTATCTGTAACTTGCTGTCAATTTAATTCATTTATCAAAATTTTATTCAATAACTAGTTTCCACATATAAATTTCATCCTTTCCTTATTTAACATCCGACCCATTATAGTTAAATTTTATCATTAAAAAATTTATTCCACATCTATCGGGATACAATAAAAATGATATCACACAACAAACCACCACCTCACCACAAAAACTACCATATACCATGCCAAAAATCATTACAAACAACCTAAAACATATCCCATACCAAACTAATTGTATCCCCACTACCTAAATGCACACTTTATCTAAACTGGTCACCACTATCACCATATAATCCCCCAAAAGGTCTAAAAAATACAAGGATCCATAGTAAACACTAGAGAATGCATAATAGCATATTTTGGCATCCATAGATGTCATAATTTCACTTTAAATAGGGATTTCATAGCACTTCATCATTACTCGGATGATTACTTTCAAAATATTATATATTTACACACCAATAGTTTGTTATCTATATATAATTTCCTAACATTTTATGAATTATGAGTCCAATTAATCAATCATAATAGTATTTCACCTTTAATATTAGGCAAAATATGTTTAGTACAATAACTTTCAATTCAAGGTAAGTAATTTCATAGTAATAACACAAAATTAGTAAGGCGTAGTAGAATCCTTCCTTCACCTTTCAATTCCAATTTAGTTTGATTCATTATCTTGTTAAGTCAATTCATATTATTCACCCCAAGGGAAAAAAACATATTAAACACACAAATGCACAAAGTAAATAGATAATAGGGGTCCCCTGCCTTTATTATTAGTTCAATGCTCTCTGAGCAAGAATGTACAATCTAAGATTAACTATCATTGAAGGAAACACTAAAAAAACTAAAATAAGATCCCCTAGAACTTATCCAAATAAATAACCAATTATATTTTCTCAAATATCATCCCAAAACAATGGTTATAGGAAAAACGAACTACTGAAAATAATAATAACAAGGATAATGAATAGAATATAGAAAGAAGGGGATTACCTTGATCTAAGATTTAGATATGGATGAAATAAAGGGTTATACACTTAGTAGATATATTTGGGGAGGGGATAGAGGTGTATAGGTTGGTTAGGGTTTCAGATAAGAGGAAAAAAATTAAACCAATTAGAGTTCAACGCTTTATTTATAAAGGAAGTTTCAAAAATCCACCACCAAGGAGTAGCTAATTTCTATATTTCCATGGTATAACTGGTTAAAGAGTATATACAAAATTAAATCATTTTAACCCTTGATTCATGAATTTTTTAAAAATCATGTCAAACTATTTTTATCACCACCATAGTTTCAGTCACTTTGTTCTAGGATTTCCTTAGTCATTTTCACATTCCACGCAGAATCCCATGGTATAGGAATGCCACACACTCATTTTTTTCTCTGCATCTCCTCTCACTAGTTGATTCCTTCACAATGTACGCCATGCCTAGACTTCCATAGTGTAGGGAGAAATTCTTGGATGTTTTTATGGAACTACTTTAGGATCAAATAAGGATTACTGAGAAGGGGTGAATCAGTTATCAATATTGTTTTCATATTTCTTTTGAAATAACCTTTTCCACCTTTTATTATGTAATGATAATTGTCAAAACACTCCAAAACAAACACCAAATATAAGGGAAAATAGTATATCATTGTGATAAGGCTATTCCTTAGTGTGATATGGATTCCTCTAGGATCACACTACTCACTAGAATCATCATGTGATTAAAAAAGACTGGGTATAGCCTTGAAACTTTTTTTTTGCGTCTCATAAATGAATCTGAAACATTAGTGAGTTTTTCACTTTAAAATGATAAATTTTTTATAATAATATAAAAGTATTCAACTATATTGACTTTGTGACATCCCAGACCTGGTTCACTCAATAGTAATCGAACCAGGTTGGCTATAAGATCTCAAGAGTTCCTTTCCATATGTTATAGGTTGTCGACTAGTAACAAGGGTCCATGGTTAAATGGTTGGGAGACTATACCCTAATGATTATAGTGTATAAAAATAGTATAATCATAACAATCAATAGCAGAAACATAAACATAATTGAACAGCTGAAGAATAAATATATATCATATAAATAATCAAGTAATCACATCCATCAATGTCATGTACAAAATTATGATCATGGAATTCTATAAAAAAAAATATAAGAAGATCTGTAATCTGGTACACATACATGGAGGTATACCAAAAGAAATAAAAATTCCAAAAAGACTATAGAAATATAGCATCATAAGTTATAGATCGGTCATGTACTCCCCCACTCCCACGCTATAGTCAATCAAGTATCGACAGGTGGGTGATTTACCATGTCCCTACTTGCATCCATGAAATCTATCTAGGTAAAAAATGGTGGCCCAAGAAGGGTGGGAGATAAACTCATTAGTCCACTATAAAAGGTTTCTAATACCATTCAATCTATGAATATAAAATAAAGAGTTTTCAGGTGTCAATAAAATATTTGAATGAAATGTGGTAATAAATAACCAATATAGGTCAGGGATCCCTTGGAATACCCATCCTCTTATACTTTATTTGGACCAATATATAATATTTCTAACTAATCAGTTAGTGTTTATTTATAATAAATTCTCAGGACCTGGATCATAGCCCAAGCATCCCCCATGTATCATATCCAATGGGAGGTTTATAATAAGTACATCAATAAAAAGTAAGGCTCTGAATGAATCCAAACTTGTGCTTTAGTATGGTAGATGCATCGTAAAATCATTACATTATTTAATATTTCAAAGGCAACCTCATCCAATCTATAGAGTTCCTAATTTGGAACCAAGGTATCACTCTAGTTGTATTATGAACCCATCACCTTACAAGCTCATCCAAATTATTCCACATAGGAACCTTGGTGTCGCTCTAGGTGTGGTATAAATTCACCGCCCTCTGATTCTATCCTTCTTAGTCTACAATAGGAGCCCAAGTACCTCTTATACTATATATAATAATCTTCCCCTAAGTCCATCCTCGGAGGTCCATATAGGGATTCCAAGTATCACTCATGGCATAATAATAGTCTTCCCTCTAAGTTTATATTTGGCAGTCCATAAAATAGTCCACATATAACTCAGGCATATACAAACCAGCTTCCAAATGATTCCATCCAAGGTATTCATATAATAACCCATGTGTCACCTAAGGTGCATTATAATAATTTCATTCTAATAATTTAACTAATAAAGACTGAAGATTTTTTATGTGTCGTTTCAAGTTAGAACCCATCTCTCACTCTCGGCATAGAAATATGAATGGTCATGGGACAAAATAATAACATAAAATTTAAATTCAAATTAAATTCAATTATACATCACATTTATTTAAGAGAATAAACTGACCTCTAAAGGGGGCTCAAATCAAAGAAGAGGCTTAGAAGTTCTATCATCACATGAATCCTCCCATTTATCTTAACTGGGGATTTGGATATAAATAATGTCTTAAGACTATGAGATAAGAACAATTTCCAAAGTCATAGGTACATGGTCTTCCATTTCCCATTTTATATAATTCAGTTTACCTATCATTCAATTCATTTGACATCCCATAATCTAGGGGTCAAAGAACACACCTTAAAAGGTGACTCAAATCATAGGCCACCCATGGTGGTTTTATCCATTTAAGAAACACACCTAGGGGATGATTAAATTCAAGGTACTTAACCTTTAATGATAGTTTAATGGGTCTCGTGGGACATTTAGGCCAAACTTACCCATTTAATTTAAGAATCAATTCATTTAATAAGTGTTTCTCATAAAGTATAGTGCATGGAATAATGACATATATATAAACATCAAGACTTTGAGGTAAAATCATGAGACCATCTACCTTAGCTTGGTAGTCTACTCTTCATCTATTGTTGGCCTCTAATCAGGTCTAGAATGTAAGAAATTGAGAAAATATAAAAACTCACTAAAAATAGGGAAAATTAGATCACACCAAAATAACTTCATCAATAGAAATAAAAATGATGAAAGGAATAAGAGGAATAGAGATCTTGCAGGTATGAAACCAATGAGACTGATAGCAGCTCGATCAGATTCAGGATGCAAGAGATATTTGAAAGCCTATAATTAGGTGGATAGAGTGCTCTCCACAATTGAAGGCTATTATGCATGGGAGGAGAAAGAAAATATAAGTTGGGTTTAAAAAGTTCTTAATGGAAAAAACATTATTTTATCCAAATTTAAAGGTTAATATGGTTTTTTTACATGGTTGGATAAACTATGAACCAAATGATCACTTAGAACTACCCCAATACACCCATTGTATGGTCTGGAAGCACAGTTTGACTAACCATGTGAAGCCCATGAAAAACACCTCTATCAAGAAGTCTATAACACTCACCTAGTTGTGTGTCATAGGTAACACAGTTAGGGAAAAATTTGAATCCCTTTGTTGTGTACTGAAACACCCTGCACAGTTTAATAAACCCATGCGGCATGGGCCACATGGTTTCTACTAACCATGCGGCCTAGAATCTCCTTTAAAAACCAAGGTCATTGGGATCTGTACAGGCATCGAACCCCCCTAAAACTTCTGTGAACTCATTAGGCACTCATAAAATAATAAAACTAAGGAACTAAACCAAAAATAAAAGGTTCCAAACCACATAGAAAAGATTGTTTCTTAAAATCTTCCCCTAATAACGTAATTCTTCCTGGAATTACTCTTCCAAGGATGGTCAAGCATCATCTAAGAATAACTTTGGCCACTAGTCATGTATGTCGGCTTCCCACTCCCAAGTATCATCATGTAAATTGTTGTGCTACCAAAACATCGATAATAGAGGAACTTACCAGCCTCAAATAACCTTCATTCCTCGATCAACAATATGGATATGATTCTCCTCAAAAGATGCATCAACCTCCAACTCAACCTCCTTAGGTTGAAGAATATGCAACAGATGAGAATGACATCAGTGAAGCTGAGATACATGGAATACATCATACATGGCCCGGTACCTCTAAAGTTACTACAAAAAATAAGCTACCATCTTGACTCTCTCTAGAATCTCATAGGGACCAACATAACAAGGAAATAGATTCCCCTGTTTTTGAATCCATCTATACCCTAATCAAGGTGAAACTCATAAGAAAACCTGACTCCTCACCTCAAACTCTAGTGGTTAGAGGATACAATTGGTATAAGGTTTATTTCTATAATGATTTGTATAAATCTAATTTATAATAATATGAACCATATAAAAAGTATCTAGGATGCGAATATGACCTAGTAGTGATGTATCTCCCGCCTCTAGTCAGTATAGGGGTGAATGGAACATCCTACCATATAGGGCCTCTTAATGAGCCATCTATATGGTTGACTAGAAGATTCAATTATAAAAGAAATTGTAAGTAGTTAAGTGTTTCTCCCAAGAAATTCCAAAATAAAGGACTCATGCTCAGAGCATGTCCTCTAAAACCTATGTCATATGATCAGAATGATCATCAGTCTATGGGTGAGAGTTTTTACTAAGTGTTACCTATGAACCTAGTTCCCTTTGAAACCCCTACCAGAACAATGATGTGAAATGAGTGTCTCTATCTGATATGATATAACATGGAACCCTATGGAGGAATATGATCACATGAATATAGTGCCTTCTAATCTCATCCACAAATAAATCCTCTCAAATAGGTAATAAATGGGAGAAATTTTTCAACCTATCAATGATCACCCATATTGTGGCATATCCCCGATGTGATCTAGGGGATCCTATCATGAAATCCATGGTAAAATAATCCCTCTTCTACATAAGAATAGGTAACGTTTTTATAAGTCTAGTTAGTAACTGGTGTTCTACCATTACTTGATGATAGGTGGAACATTGATTAACAAACCCAACTATATCTCACTTCATCCCTGGCCACCAGTATTGGCAGTGTAAGTCATGATACATCTTGGTAATATCAGGATGTAAAGTCCATATTGAGTAATGAGACTCTCTAAAAAACTCTTCTCATATATCACTAGGAACACATATGATTTTATTAATGTTAAAGATATAATTCTCATCAATAATCTATTCGGGTGGTGGGCCATCACCTACAATACTCCCTCATAGGACCATACCCTAGGAATCTATCAATGGAGTTATCATCACTCTCTCCAAAAGTAAAAAAGTTCACTAATAATGATGAAAGTATAGACCATCTATGATGGTCTTGAAACTCTAACTTCATCTCAGAAAATAGGTCCATGATCTACCACTTGCTATTGGCCTCCTGAACTACCTTTGTCTGAGTACTCCTTGTCAGAGCATCAACAATACCATTACCCCTTATTGATGTATAAGAAAGATTGAATTCTAAATAATATAGGTATTAAACCCATCTTCATTTCCTAATATTCAAGTCATGCTATGTAAATATGTACTTGAATCTTTTTGAATTCGTATATTCCACAAAACTCTCTCTTAGTCAATAATGCCTCCAACAGTGAAAAACATAAACAACAGTGGATAACTCAATATCATGCATTGAGTAGTTCCTCTCATATGGCCTCAACTGATGAGACATGTATGCCATGAATCATGCCTCTTGTATTAGAACTTCTCCAAGATCGATACCTAATGCATCACAGTAGAGTTCATAGCTTCTTCTCTACACTGGAAAAATCAAGATCGATGCTAAATTCAGTCTCCCTTTCATCTAATAAAAGGTTATCTCATAGGATTATGACCATATGAACTTTATACCCTTCTTAGTCAAGAACATAATAGGTGCTTCTAGGTGTGGGAATTCGTGTATAAAGAACATTTAATAACTAGCTATCCTCGAGAAACATTGTATATCCAAGACATTATTGGCATTTCCCCATGAAACTACAAATATCACTACCTCTAGGTTAACTAATACACATATCTCTAAGATAATATGATCTAGTAAGTGAATATTATCCATCCAAAAGTGGAACTTTGTGATCTTAGAATATAACTGGTGATTTCTCAGTGTATTCAATAAGAACTCAAGATGGTTGGCATGGTTGTGTCGAGTGTGAGAATAAACCAAGATATCATCGAGGAATACCACCAAAAACATATCCAAATATGCTTAGAAAACCCTTTTCATGAGTTCTATAAAAACTATTGGCTTGTTCATGAGATAGAACGGCATGAACAAATATTCATACAGACCATATCTAAAATGGAATGTTGTATGTGGTATATCTGATTATTTAACACACACCTGATGATAACCAGATCTCATATCAATCTTAAAGAAAATTATTTATCATTTGATATGGTTAAATAGATCATCTATATGAGGCAATGTATATAGGTTCTTAACCATAAGGAGTTTTAACTAATGGAAATCCATTCAAATCATAAGGGTACCATCTAAATTATTGGAAAAAAGGATCGTTGAACCCCATGGAAAAGAAATGGGTCATATAAAACCCTTAGCTTCCAAATCCTCTAACTACATCTTGAGCTCCTGCAACTCAGTAGTATCCATATTGTAAGGGGGAATGGATACTAGTGAAGTACTTGGAACTAACATGATGTAAAATCTACATCTCTCTTATGTGGTAGTCCTAAAACATAATCTAGGAAAACACCACAGAAATGATCGACCACTAGAGGGAAATTCGCCTAACACATTCCCTGATCATTTAGATATAAGCTACAAATCTGGGTTGTCATCCTATCCAACCCACAATTCTCAAGTCCATGCCATATTTCCTAGACATCCCATCACACTTTTGAATAAAAACCACACCCTCCAGTGATCTGAATTTCACCTTTAGGTGATAAAAAACAATATAATCATGATAGGGAACCAACCAATCCATCCAAAGAATGATGTCAAATCCAATCATATCGAGGATAAAGAGGTACAATACAAAGATACACCCACCTATCTCAAGGGGGAACTACCTTCATAGGGGTACACTCTCTTATCGTATTCCCAATAGAGTATCAATCATCATCATGCCATAGGAAAACTAAAAAATGAGCCCAAGGATCTTCACAACAGGCATATAGTTAAGGAATGAGAAGAAAAAATATCAAAAAGAGAATATTCTAATATAGAGGCTATTAGAATCGTACCTCACACTGTAGAAGCTCTAGAACTCTACTCCTTATGTATCGATCATACTACATACATCTGATAAAATCCACATCCTTGAGATATATCCTAACTAGCCTAAACAGATTTTCTCTTCATATGTAGTAAATTTAGTCTGTGGAAACCTAGGACACGACAATCGCCTCGACTTGATCGATAGGTCACACTCCAACACCCTACCTGATGATAAATTGCTAACCCTAATACTGAACATGAATTTGGTGTAGACCCTCTATCACTGGCTACTAGGGGAAAATCTCTACAAAACCACTAAAGATGATTCATCTTACTGCAAGATTGGAACTTGACTGAGTCCCTCTTACACAGAGGAATCATATGTACTGGTCCACCATACTGATGGAACCTCACCTAGCTACCTGATTGTCTACCCTGGTTAATAATATCACTATGTGGAAGCTCCAAATTATGCTTCCTACTATTAGTTGATGTAGTTCCAGATCTAGGTGTCGAACCACCTTGGATTTCACCATTACTCTCTCTCATGTTACACTCTATGATAATCACATGAGCCACTATTCTATATATGGTAGTAAGATGAAATACATTAACCTATGATCGTATTTCATAACTAAGACCATCCTCAAATTTCCTAACTTTAGATAACTCATCACCTAACAGAATACGTTTGAAACATTAGAGCTATGTGAAATGAGAAGAATAGTCCATGATTGATAAGGTGCCCATATCCAAGTTCATAAACTCTTAGGATTTATCATTCCTCAACATATTTGGATAGAAATAATCATATAAGGCCATTTAAAATCCCTCCAAGTCATATCCCGATGATAATCTATCTGAATAATAATGTCTCTCCATATCTTGTAGGAATTTCAAAGCATATATGTTATGAGATTCACTATCCTATTAGAAGGTGTCTTGGGATACTTTAAAATCAATAACATGGCCTTTATCCATGACTCCACATCCTTTGGACCACCATCCCTTGAAACTGTGGGCAGATGCTGCTGTCGGAACTCACGCATCAACTCTTTCATAGTCGGGGTAGGTCATGGGGCTCCCTATAAAGTATACATAAAGTGTAGGAAACCCTCTTGAAACTGGGAATCGGTTCCAATATAAGGTATAACTAGTAGTGACTCAAGGGTCACTACTAGAGGTTCCACCAATGACCCAGGGCCCACCACCTCAAGAGCATGGTCATCACCACCCACCTAGGACATGTCTTGAGGCCGTCGTGGTGGCATGTCTCTAAAAATTCCAAACACATGCCTCGGTACAAGATTTCATAACTGCTAAAATGAATATATAGAAATAGGATAGTTACAATACTCCCTATATAAATTCTACACCCCTCTTCTTACTTCTAAAGTCAGGTCTAGGTTATGTACATATCATAAGAAAAGAAAGAGACATTATCTACTACCCACAACTGGGGTCGGGTCAAAGTCAGGTTCTCTTCTATAAGTCAAATATCCTGGCATAATGAGTTTCAATTGAATGTTAAAAAGGAAAACACCATTTAAATTGAAATTTTCATTCTCATTTGGCGGTGACCATTCATTTTAGAATTCAATTTCATTTCACATTTGTACTAAGTTATATAAAAAATCCCTTTATAATGGTTGAGTTATATAGATCACCACTTACATTTTATAAGGTTCCATGCACCTTATAAATTTAATATTAGAATCCATTTAATATCAACTAGTTATTTATCAAGTACTTTCATAAAACATTAGCACAATTTCATAGACATAGAAACAAAGGAACCAAAACATGCTACAGGAAATGTGTGCATTAAGTAAATGTTGTGTGGCATAATGCATGACATGTAAGTCCCCAAGTGCCTACCATGATGCATGATGAAATACTTCTTTCTCATATCGTCCAAGGGTAAAAATTCCTAGTCTTAAGGAACATGAAACATCAAGTGCATTACCTAATAGTGAAATCAAGGCAATTGTAATAAGCACAATTTATAACAATATATCTCATCCTAGGTAATTTTCAATATCATGATATGTGGGTAAGACACACCCAAGAACAGGCTCATGACCAAATCCTGAAACATCATATTTCTCCTTTCTACCATCCCAAAATAGTAAGGCATGGAATAATAAAAAAAACTCCTTTAATACCACTTTGTGATGTCTCATACCCAATTCACTCAATAGTAACTAAACCTGGTTGTCCAAAAGACCTCAAGAACACCTCCCCATATGCCAGAAGCTACTGATTAGCAGTGAGGGTCCATAGTGGAACAGTGGGGAGACTATACCCTCATGATTATAACATAGCACAAGGGTATAATCATTTAAATCAATAGGTAAATCATAAAGATAAATTAATTTCTAAAGAATAAGCACCCATTATATAAATAACCAAGTTATCAAATCCATCAATGTCATATGAAAAATGATGATCATGGAATTATATAAAAAAATAAATATAGGCATACATGGAAGCAGGTCTACATACATACAAGTATACCAAAAGAACAAAAAAGAACAAAAATACTATCTCCAAATATCCTCAAAATCCATAGCTCAGCCTTATACTCCCACATTCCCACGCTACAATCAATCATGTGTCGAAAACTAGGTGATTTCCCTTATCCCTGCCTACATCCATAAAATCTATCCAGGTACCAAATGGTAGCCTGAGAAGGGTGTAAGATAAACTCAGTAGGTCACTACTAATGGTGTCTAATGGCATCCAGTTTGTGAATATATAATAAATAGTGTTCATGTAAAAATAAAATATGTGAATAAATTGAAGTAATAAATAATCCATATAGGTCTGGATTCCCATGGAACACTTATCCTCTGCTACCTTCTTTGTCCTAAGTTAGAGTAATCAGTCAGTCATGATTTAATTTATAATAAATTATGGTACCTAGATCATAGCCCATGTGTCCCATGTGTATCATATCTAACAAGATGTGTATAATAAGTTCATCAGTAAAAAGTAAGGCTCCAAATGAATCCAAGCTTGTGCTTTGGCTTGGCAGACACATCTCATTATTATTACATTATTTAATATTTTAATGGAAACCTAATCCCATCCTTGGAATTCCTAATTTAGAACCCAAGAATCACTCTAGGTGTATCATGAACCCATCACCTTACAAGTGAATCCTATGAATTTCTTATTGGAACCATGGTATCACTCAAAGTGTGGTATAAAGTCACTGCCCTCTAAGTTGTTCCTTGGTGGTCCCTAACGGGATCTCATGTGTTAGTATTTGCATATATAATAATATTCCCCATGATTCCTTCCTTATCATAGAACTGGAAATTGAAGTATTTTTTATGAGTCATTTATGATGGCACCCCATCACAAATGACCCATTGTAGAAAACGGTGTCAAAATAGTCTTATCCAATAAATAAAAAAGTCTTCTATGATGGGAATACCTAGCCATCACAAATTAGTAATTGTGATGAGACAATCCACCCATTGAAAATAGGTAAAAAAATAATAATAAAATAATAAAATATAATATAAAAAAAATAATGAATAAATTGAAGTAAACAATATTTTCAAAAATATAAAAAACTCCCTGTATTGAACTGTAAATATATGAATTAATAAAAATATTAAAAAAAATATGTACATTCAAATGTTTATCAAAAAAATACAAAAATCACTGAGGGGGAGGGTCATCTGGATGAGGTGGAGGAGGTGGTTGAGGTGGTGGAGTGAACTCCATCCTTAACCACTGATTCAGATGTCACATGCACTCCATCGTATATTCATGCTGATGCTCCTACCATTAATGCATCTCCTCCCGTTTTTGCTACTGTAGTCAAGGGATCGCTTTCTGCTCCCTACACATGGTCTCTATAAGCTCACCTTGAACTCATAGTTGCTCATTATACTGTGAAAAATGTAATGATGACTCTCCATAATCTCCCCTCGATCTATACAATGACATTATAGTGGTATCATAATAACTCTCAAACATCAATCAAGATCCAATACTAACAACTCAGTCTTTTCCAAAGGTATACTGAGTCGTCGGCATCCATGTTGCGTCAACAAATCATGTTTCATTGGTGGTCTGATCCTTAGCCTTGGACTGACTTTCATATTTTTCTAATAATTCATGGCATCATATGAATCCTTAAATTATAATTTAAAATTAAAATTGATAAAAAAAATTATTTATAGTTAATTATAAAACTCAAAAAAAAATTATACTGATCACAATATGCTGCTGACAAACACCTATAATCTCTCTAGTGATAGGATCATGGTACACCCTCTTATAAAAATCAAAATCTATAATATTATAATTTTTAACTTCCTATATAAGTATAAAATAAAATATTCACATTAAAGTTATATAAATTTTAAAAAAAAGTACTTACCATATGTTGTCGATGGGGATTGAATGTATGAATACCAACTTGATGTGTCACCTTCTACCTCTCTCGGTTTTGTCAACCAAATGATGCTCTCCTCTAAAACTTATCCTCCATATAGTATGAACATAATCCATTCCAAACCTAATATGAGAGATAATCTGGTCGGTGGGTGAAGACTGATCAAAATATACGACTTCCGCTTTCTACATGGTTTTCTTCTTCAGGTTGTGAAAACACTGATGGAATTGCTCACGTATACAGATATTTCATGACTCCTAGATAGTGGCCCACATTCTATCATTGATGGTATACCATAAACCCTATAAATAATTAATAATCTAAAGTTATTAATTAAATAAATTTCAAAATAACTATCACTTATTTACATATCATACAATGATCAAACATGTGGTGTTGAACATCAATGGGAATTTGATCCCATGTAACCCATGCTCCAGAAAAATTTCAATACTGCACTCCTCTGTCCAATAGTTATATGCGGAAGGCTGTGAAAAAATAGAAAAAATAATCAAAAAAAAGTATATAAATAAATTAATTAAAATTAATGAAAACTAAATAAAATATACAACAAAACATACCTCATCATGCATGTATTGAACTCAATAAGTGGATTTCACTAAGGGATAGGGTAAAGAATCATCAATCTCGCAAGACCAAAACTCATCCAAGTCCTCACGAAATTTCCAACATTTTGAGGGTTATATGATGTAGCATCAAGCTCGTCACCAGGTAGTGTAGCGTCCTCCAACTCACAAAACGGATCAGATAAATGCTTGTCCACTATCTGAAACATGGAATGAATGTTGTCAGCAAATAATTCAAAACAATTATTACATATAGATATATATTATATATTATTATAACCAGTATTTAATTATGTAAATATTAATCTTCATCATTATCTTCGTATATGCAGGTGTTAGTATCATTATATTCATCCTTAGTATCATCAATTTCCATTGGATTTTTAGCTTCATTATCTCTTCTTATTTCAAATTCATTTTCTAAATCAATAATATCATAGTCACCATCATCCCATAAATATGGGGTTTCATCATTGATATTCATTTCTCTTCATGTAAAAGATAGATTTTAAGTAGTCTCTTGAAAATTTTCAATTCCTTTCACTTCAGAAGAACCAAATTCAAATTGGATAAATTGGTTTTCATGAGATTTCATTTTTATTGTACTCTACTA
Source organism: Viscum album (assembly GCA_963277665.1). NCBI lineage: Eukaryota > Viridiplantae > Streptophyta > Magnoliopsida > Santalales > Viscaceae > Viscum > Viscum album. The sequence goes on from OY728130.1 coordinate 926,605,548, forward strand.
ATCAATTAACTCTCTGTAAGCAGCACAAAAATTTATATAATAAATTTTATGTTCCTGATGATCCAATAAAAATGGTTCATTTACTTCAAGAAGGATTTTATATTTAATATCAATGATTCCATGGAGTGTATGATCATTAAATACTTTATCAGTATACAACCAATTAAATTTAAACATTATTACGCAATTCTATCCCAAATAACATAGTTCAATTATTTCTTTTTGTATGGCATAAAATTCAACGTCACTTTATCTATGATGAGATCCTCTCATGAAAACACCACTATTCATTTTTTTTCTTTTATTCACTATATGCATATGTATTAAATATAAAACCATTCACCACATATCCATTATAATATTTCACTATTTTGGATGGTGGGTTACTCAATACACACAATCGATTGTCAAATTTATCAGCATATTGAGATAACTGAAAATTTGAAAAACAGTTATCAATATAAAATGTAATAAATTTATTTTATATGTTAAACCATAAAAAATTACTTTACTAGCATTTGAAGCTAGTAGGAAAACTTATTTTCTGACATTATTCAAGAGAATCTATTGTAATTTTTTGAAACCATTTATTGATATGATTTTCATATAATCTATAAATAAAATAATATTTATATAATTAAAAAATATAGAATAATTAATCAGTGCACTCATAGTAGAAATTGTGTCATTTCTCCATAGTTGAGAAGAATATTTGTATGAGAAATGTGATTTTAAAAATCTAAAATCCATTGTTCATGAACTCCACCAAATCTATGTTCGGGGTGATTAAAAATAAATAATATATTTTTCATTTTATTATCAAAATTTTCCTCATTATGGCCCATACAGTTATGTTTTGTGGGATATTCATATTGAAAATAATAAGAGTAGAAAAAATAAATTTCCTCCTATAAATAAACCTTTTCAATTGATTTTTTAATTGATTATTTATTATGTACCATTTTCTTCAATTTCCACATGCATATTTTATATTGGTACATACATTAGAACGGTATCAGCACTCTAAATTTTTCTTCATGCAGAAAATGTAATATAAAATGTTCCATTGAATTAAATAAAACTAGCAGAAAGATTTTTTCTCATTTATATAAAATTAAAACAACATAATATTACTGTAAAATTAGTGTATCATAGTCTATTTTCATCACAATAATGTCTAAGTAAAAATATTATATTTCTATTAGTGCATCCCAAGTCATAGAATTCTACAAACCTCTAAATTTAATTAGTAGAATTCTTTCCACTATAACATGAAAGTCATGACTTTTTAATCTGGTAATATGGGAATTTCTGGCGCATCTCCCCAAATTAAAAACATAACCATCCAGAAACCTAAAATATTTAATCCAATGACAAAATAATAAATGATTTTCTATGGATATTGTATAAGACTCATTTGGATTCATTAACTTCTGTGATCTAATATTTTCAAACAGTTTAAGTTTTGGTTGCCTGTAAATTTGGGAAAAATATAATTATTCGTTTAAATTGTCTTTGGTCTTAACAGGTGTGTCCAAAACTGTTTAAAATACATTATCAAAATAGTTCCTCTCAATATGCATGTCATCCAACATGTAACAGACCAACAAATTAGACCAATATGTAAGATCCTAAAAAATTCTTCATTTTATTCAATTGTGTTCTTTCCCAAAGAAGTTTTTTTGTTAGTTTATAGTTAGTTCAAATATAATGGGAGGTAATGAAGAGGCAATAGATTTTAATTCAATAATTGAGACCATTGTTGGAGGTCTATCTCTTTCAATTCTATCTTTTCTGAGATGATATCAATTTCTCCTAAAAGGATGATGAGTAGGAAGAAATATTTTATTATAGTCAAAAAACAAGGTTTTCTTCGATTGATGAGCATAAACACTTTTTTGTTTCTCATAATGTACGAACATGATTTTGGACCATGTGTTCTCTATCTAGATAACATGAAATATTTTGGGAAGTCACTAATTTTCCACATCAATTAAACTTTCATTATGAGATTTTTTTTCACAACAACATCATATGTACTGACACTATTAATCCATAATAAATTTAACTCATTAAAAAATGTCTTCAAATAAACAATGACATTCTTTTTTGGATGCCTTGGAATTAATAAGGTCAAAAAGATATATGGATTATTCATCAACATCCAAGGACGTAAATTATACAGAGTTATAAAAATGATCCAACAATAATATTGACTACTAAAAGAACCAAATGGACATAAATCATCGGTATAAATACCCAATCGCACGTTTTAGGCTTTTGAAGAAAAAGATGAATGTACTTGGTCAATATGTTTCCATAAATCAACATCACAATAATGATTTAAGATTTTATCAATTGAAATATTGGTTTTGTTCCATGAAATCAATGATGTTGTGTTCAGAGACATAAATAAACACAGTAATATGGGTGTAAGTGGGAAATACCTCAACTATTTTATAGGAATCAATTCATACTTCCCTAGTTGAGCCTCTTTGTAACTCGATTCTCAACATGTAAGAAAACTAATTAATGACTCGTTTTCACCATAATATAAGATGAAATCATTTTAATATTCATGAATATTCTGATAACTAAGACCCAAATTACAAAGAAACCTCTTACTCTAATATAAATTTATAGGAAACACATTTATGTCAGGTAACAGTTCTTTAACCAAAAAGAATATTTGATCAAAATATCTATTTCACATTCCATTATCTAATTTAATAGCAATAAATTTTGAAACTACTTCAAAAAAATTTATCTTTCAACCTGGATATAAGGCATCCTCAATAGAATTAAATAACTCATAAAATTAAGATGGTAATAACTTAGGAGTTGAACCAATATTATCCTGAGTTTTAGTTTTTTAAAAAATGGACCAGCCACATCATATACTAAATTTTGAAATAGTGATGGATCTAGAACCAAATTATTAATATCTTCTCCATAACTGCATTCACTTTGTTGATACCAAAAAGTATAATCTTTTGGGAAATCAAAATGCAATAGATGACCCCCAACATTTTCAAATGTTTCAAACCTCCTCAAATCACATTTCTTACATAGACACTTAATTATCCCTTTTGAAAGAAATTTTGGTTTGATGATGCAAATGAAAAAAAATATTCCACACCCTCAATATATACAAGATTTATATGAGAACTGTTTGGATTCCTGTGATGATTCATCTGATCACGATAATATAATAAAGGTTGTTGATGACTTATTCCATATTTCTCTGAAAAATATAAAATAAATAAAATTTTTATGATTAATTTTAAATAAGATAAATATGATCCAAAAAAGAGTATAAAATTAAAAAAATACTCCTAAATATTGACAATTTTATTAATTTATCACTTATTTTTACTAATCACCACTAATTTTTACTAATTTCCATTAATTTTGACTAATTATAGGGACTAAATATTTAGTGTTACTAATATTTATTAATTACCACAAATTTTTAATATTTTTTTCTAATTACCACTAATTCAAAATAATAATAATGATTTTCCATTATTTTTTAATAATTAATGCTACTTTATATGTAATTTTTAATAATCATTGTGATTTATCACTAATTCTTACAAATTATAGAGACTAAATGTTCAGTGTTACTAATCCTTACTAATTACCGCTAATTTTTACTAATTTTTTCTAATTACGACCAATTTTTTATATTTATAGTGATTTACCATTAATTTTTATTAATTAATTCTAATTTATCAGTAAATTTGAATAATTATAGTGATATATTGCTAATTTTTAATAATTATAGTGATTTAATTTTTAGTTTTACTAATCTTTACTAATTACCGCTTATTTTTACTAATTTTTTCTAATTACCCTTGATTTTTATTAATTATAATGATTTACCATTAATTTTTATTAATTAATGAAACTTTATCGATAATTTTTAATAATTATAGTGATTTATCGCTAATTTATCTATTTACCATTAATTTTTTAATTATTATAGTATTTTAATGTTTATTTTTACCAATTAACACTAATTACTGCTAATTATTACAAATTACCACTAATTATTACAAATTACCACTAATTATTACTAATTATCACTAATTATTACGAATTACCGCTAATTATTATGAATTACCACTAATTATTACTAATTACCAATGATTATTGATAATTACTGATAATCAAAACAAATTATTGCAAATTAAAACTATTTACATTTAATTAAAAACATTACTGATAATTAAAACTAAATATTTCTAATTTACAATAACTATCCTGTGTACTCTATAGTCTCATCATTCTACTGCTCCTTCTATTGACGCATCTCCTCCTTCTGATGCTACCATTGACACGTCACATCCTGCCTACCCCAGTTTTGCCGACTTAATAACAAATTTAGACATGGTTGGAAAAAATTAATCCGAGATTTTAAAATCTTCAAGTGATGAAACCAATTTATGCCAACGATGTTCAAAATTGTCATTTCTCATCACTTGAAACGACCAATTTCATTTTTAATTTTGTAGTAATTTATAATATTTTATATTATTTCTTATAAATTTATAATAAATTATACTAATATAAAATATTTTTATTAATTTATATAAATTTTATATGTTTAAATTTATTTTATAAATTTATAAAAAAATATTATTAATTTATAATAATTTCTTTTAATTTAAAATTTTTTATATCAATTTATTGTATATTATATCAATTTAATAATTTATTTTAGTTTATAATAATTTATTAATAAGGTTTACTAATTTTTACTAATTATCAGTAATTATTACAAATTACCACTAATTATTGTGAATTAGTACTAATTATTATCCATTACTGCTAATTATTACCAATTGCCACTAATTATTACCAATTAGGGCTAATTTTTACAATTATCACAAATTTACACTAATTATTACTAATTAGTGCTAATTACCACTTATTATTACTAATTTTTATTATTTTATAACAATTTGATAGTAATTACCACAAATTATTACTTATTACCACTAAATATTACTTAATTCTTAGTAGTTATTACAAAATATTGCTAATTATTACTAAATATTACTAATTAAAATTAATTACTAGTAAACAGTTCACATTAAAAATAGTAATTAATAATTAAAACTAAATATATTTAATTAAATATATTTATTATTACTTAAAACTAATTAATGAAAAATAAAACTAATTAATTATAATTAAATCTAATTACAGCTAATTAATAATAATTATTACTAATATAAAATAAATTAATAAAATAAAAAATTAAGACATTAAATAAATGCCTTAAAATTGAATCTCTCAGCAGGTTCAAAGCTTGAAAGTTGGTCCCATACAAAATTTTAAACTTAAAAACATTAAATTGAAGAATATGAGAGTAGAGGAGAGAGGATTTCAGAGAAGAATGAAATGAGAAAAAATCAAGGGGGTATATAACGATTATATCATTTGCAAAGGTATTATTTGTGACAGGATTCTCGTCCAAAATAAAACCACCGTTATTAATTATGGTGGCAATAAGAAAGAGTATTTTCAATCGACCCCATCGTAAATACTCACTACCAACACATTATTTGCGAAGGGAGATAATCTTGTCATAAATAAAAAATAATTATGAAAAGTATTTGCGATGGGAGTTAACTCTGGTCGCGAATAATAAAAATGATGGGAAGGTATTTTTGATGGGGGTATAATCTCATCGCAAATAGTTTTCATAGGGTTCGGTGCATAGTGAATGAAAAAGGTATTTGCAATGAGAAAACATTCTCATCACAAATAATGGTTCCCAACCAACTAATAGCGATGGGAAAGGAATCTCATCAAAAATAGTCTTTGTCGATTGACTATTTTTTATGGGAGACGGGCCCGTCAAAAATTACCCATCGTAAAAAACCTATTTTCTCGTTGTGGTAGTCCACATGGGAAGTCCAAGTATCACTCGTGTAATAATAATAGTCTTCCTTCTAAGTATGTCCTTGGTAGTCCATAAAGGATCCCAAGTATCACTTGAGCATATACTAACCAGCTGCCAAATGAGTTAGTCCATAGAATTCATATAATAACCCATGTGTCACCCAAGGCACATTATAATCATTTCATTATAATCATGTAATTAATCAAGCCCAAATATTCCATCTACAGCATTCTTATTTGGAACTTATCTTTCACTCTCAACATGGCAATATTAATAGTCATGGGACCAAGGACTAACCATATCATTTAAGTTCACATATAATTTTAACTGGTCGTCACATTTATATATGAAATTAAACTCACCTAAGAAGATAGCACAAATCAAATCATAGTCTTAGAAGTCATATTGTCACATGAATCCTCCATATTAATTAGGCATTTGAATATAAATAATGTCTCAGGCTTAAGATAGATGGAAAATTTACAAAGGTGTCATTCTATTCATTTAACATCCTATGTGCTTGGGGTAAAAGAACAGACCTTAAAATAGGAATCAAATCATAGGTCACCCATGGTGGTTTTATCCATTTAAGAAACACACACAAGGGGTGGTTAAATTCAATATTCTTAACATTTAATGATAATTTAATGGGTCTCATGGGTCATATAGGTTAACATATCCATTTAATTTGAGAATCAATTCATTTAATAAGTGTCGCTCAGAAAATACGGTAGTCAGCATAGCAGTATACATAAAAACCCAATACTTTGAGGTAAAATCATGAGACCACTTACCTCAGCTTGGTATTCAACTCCTCATCCATTGATGGCCTTTAATCTGGTATAGAACATAATAAATTGAGAAAAAAACAAATTCCCTGAAAATAGGGCATATGATCTAGCACCAAAATAACTTTTTCAAAAGGAAGACAAGTGATTAAAATCACAGTAGGAATAGAGAACTTACTGGTATAAAACCAATGAGATTAATCATAGCTCGATCAGAGTCTAGATAGAATATATGTTACAAATCCTAGCTTTAGAAATAAGTAGATCTCTTCACGGTTGAGGGATATTGTGTGTGGGAGGAGAAATAAACGAGAGGTTGGGGTTTTATATTTCTTAAGGGGGAAAGGTCGTTTTACCCAAATTTAAAGGGTTTCATGATTGGACTCCATGGTTGGCCAAATAGTGCACCAACTATGTCCCCAAAACTACCCCAAGATACCCCTTGCATGGGCTAGTCGGATGGTCTGACTAACTGTGTGCAGCCCATGTACAACCCCTCTATCAAGAAGTTTACAGCACTCACATTGTTGTATAGACTAGGGCACATATTTAGGGAAAATCATTTGGCCTTCTTCATTGTACTGAAACACCCTACATAGTATAATCAAACGGTGTATCCTGGGTTACATAGTTTCTAATTACCATACAGCCCAGTTTCTCCTTCCATAACCTAGGGCTTCGGGCTCTTTATAGGCCTCATATACCCCTCTAAACTTATGTTCCCTCATTAGGAACTCATAAAATAATAAAACTAAGGAACTAAATAGAAAATAAAAGGTTCCATTCCTCATAGAAAATTATTGTTATTACATACTTCCTCTAAGTTATTAATCATAATAAATATTTCACTACCACTATACTTGAACTATAATAAACAAATAGAAATTATTCTTCAAAATTTTATAGGGACAAGTTGATTCTTCCCTTTGTATGAAAATCGCATGTAGACACCTACTCCAATATTCTTATTCTTCTTCCTTTATTATACTTTGGATAATTATAGAATCTTTACTATATAGCACATATATATAAAATCTTCTTTTTATTCTTCTCTACACACTTCTGTATTCTCAAACAATCCACTTTCTTAAATATGCATAGTAGTACCTTCTTTAATCAATTCAGATTTTAATGTGAATTTAAAATTCAAATCCCCTTCTTGAGTCATAGTCCTTGGATCATCTCCTATATGAATCTTCACCAATACATTCTAAATGGTAGTTAAAATATTTTGGAATAACCACAAAATTTAAAATATAAATCCAAGTCCACACTCTTCATGTAATCTTCCTAGATTAGGAAATTATGGCATTGTGATCTCTATTGTGTCATAGAACAATGGTTCAGACCAGTTATTTTTTTTATTTTCTAGACCATTTTTTGGCATGAAAAAACTTCTATGATGTAGAGGTACTAAAATTTATAGATCCAAAAAAACCAATCTATTCTCCTATATGGCATAGTCTATGTACTATGGTGTAGTCCTCAGTATTTTATTCTGACTACTATGTGGTAATTTAGTTACAGAGTGGAGGTCTCCAATTTTCTAAATCCACTTAATTCCATTTGTGGCATGGACATTCACTATGGCATGGAGGTCTCTAATTTTTTAGAGCCACTAAAAAATTACCCATACTCTTTTGTTGAGTTTTCCTTCTCTATGGTGTGGAGTACTTTGATTAAGTCTTCTCTATGGTGAAGACACCTATGTTGTAGTGTGAGATCATATAGACCATTTTCTATCCTACTACCAACTTCATCATCTCCATGATGTAGATACTATCACTATGAATTATTATAACTTTATGATAGCTAAATATGGTTTAAAAATCCATTACGGTGTAGGAATTATTCTTCAATCAAGTTCTATGGTGCAATTCCCTGCTTCGCGAACTAAATCACCTTTAACTGATTCCTTTAATTTTATTGCATCAAAAACTCCTTATATGATACATGAACATTTTGGAATTGTATTAAGAATCATAGGAATTAGTATACAAACACCTTCATCTCCAGGAAATGGGAGTTTGAATATGATTTATGTATTGAAAAAAAATCTAAAAAAAGTATCATATCCACTTCAATCTCTTTCACCAACTTCTCAAAAAATCATCTCAACACATATTGGTCTCAAAAATATCCTTCTTTGTATTTTGTTTTAAACCAAGGGGAAAATAACTAAAACACTATAAATACATAGAAATAGATCATCATTTTGTAATTATAATCCTATGATCTAACACAGTATAGAAAACAAGAACATTGAATAAATAAAACATTATTGTCCATAACTTAGCAATGATAAAGAATCGACTTCATTCAAACCTGCTCAATTTAATTGATGATGTAATGATACCACATATATACACTTCATCATTACAAACTAAATATACCTTAATAAACTATTTTAACATTTCACACACATATAAAAATGTTTAAATGACTACTTTCCCCTTTCATGAAATCTCTCAAACTATATGCTTCACTTATAAAACACATTGCAATGAATACTCTCCTATAAATATTAACCCCATTTTTAAAAAAAATTAAGGAGATAGATTTAAAGAAAGATTTAAATTATTATCTTTCTCCCATTTTGACTAAAATATTTAATGAAAATATAAGAGAGGTCATAGACCAACCATATCTTATCCTTGATATGGAGGAGGATGAATTTCCAACATCAGCCTCAGATTCTAAAATGCTTCCTTTGGTAATGGATCAGTGAACAAATTATCAATTTATTCCTATATAGGAATAAATTCCATTATATCCACAATTTCTTGGAATAAAATATATTTTATATAAATTTTCTAAATTATGGATTGATTAACTATATTTTTTGATAAATTAATATTACTTTAATTATCACATCTCAAGAGAAGTAGCAATTTCACTTCAACTTTAAAATATTCCAACTGTGACTTTATCCATATTAACTAAGTCATGTCATGAGTTAAAGTCATATATTATGATTTTTCTATGCTTAAAGTCATAAAAATCTTCTTAGAGTTCCAGGAAACACATCTGTATCCTTAATAGAAAAATCCATCAGATGTCGGCCTCTTATAATCAACATAGCCATCCCAGTTTTCATATATATAACCAAAAAGATCAATCTTTCATTTGATATCATATTCCAAACTAAAATATATTGTTCCTTTTAGAAATCTGAGAATCCTCTTTTTATCACTTGAATTTATCACTTTTGGTGAACTTATATACTGAGTGAAAAGTGTGACAGCATATATAATATCTGGTCACAAAGCATTTAGGTATTGTATACTACCAATCATCTTCTATAATTCCCTTGGATCCACATCCTTTCTTATTTCATCATTATACAATTTAGTTTTTACTAAAATAAATGTATAAACCAGAATCAAATATGCTATAATAATCTTTTTATAAGTTCCTTGGAATACTTTTCATGAGAAAGAAAAATGTAATCTTGATTTTGAGAAATATGTAAACTAACAAAATACCACATTTCTCTAAAATAGACATCAAAAATAACTCATTCATATCCTTATAAAACTTCTCACACATTTCTTTATCATTTATAGTAAATATGATGTTGTATACATATATAATTACAATAAGAGATACTTATTTGTTATACTTGAGGTAGATATTGTTGTCCACTCCTCCTTTTCTGAAATTCAAACTCTTCAAGTAGTTGTCCGACCTATAATACCATGTTCTTGGGGATTGTTTTAGCCCATATAAATAATTCTTCAACCTTAAACCTGATTCTCATATTCCCAAATAAATAAACTACATGTTTACTCAATAAACACTTCCTTTTACATTTCACCAATGAGGAATCCAGACTTGAAATCCATCTAAAAAATCTTTTACTTCCTATTTACTACAGTAGAAATAAATATTGTTATGGTTTTAAGCCCTATAAATGGTGAAAAAAGTGTCATAAAAATACACTCCTTCAACCTAGGAATAATAATTTCAAACCAATATATATTTATATATTCCAATTCTCCTTTATCAATCAATTTATTTTGGAAAAATCACTTTTTTCTTGACAATATTATTTTCTTTGATCTTGGGTACCAACTACTAAGTATTATTTTTATTTGTCTAATAAAGTTCTTCATTCATAGAATCAATTCATTTTTGATAATTCTTATCTTATTTGACATATCTAGGTTCAAATTGAGAATATAAATAGGTATTAATTTATGTCCTCATAGTCCTCCAATTTTGATCTTACTACCCATGATCGCTATTGATTTTTTTAACCAAAACATGTATTATTATCCTTGTATGAGTTGAATGAATCTATTCCTAATCACTTTAAATGGATCAATATTATTATAAAACCAATATATATTCAACACTTTCTTCTTTTCTATCATTTATACAAAAAAAATCAGCAGAAATAGCATCAACAACACATCTGTAACTTTCTTACTCATAATCAATTTCATTCTTTGATTTTTCCAGCACTTTATCATCACTAACAAAAATGATTTTTTAATTTATTTTTTGAATACATGATAACCTATTCTATTTATAGGTTATTCAATAAATATACCATAATCACTTAGATTCTTAAACTTTCCAAAATTCTCACCTTTTATCTTAATAACACAAGGGATACCAAACACATGATAATACTTAAAACATAGAGATTTTTTTATAATACATCTCATATGGGGATATATCTGAGTTTGGTCTATGAAAGCATCAGTTTTGGATATGAATCATTTCACTAATATCTTGTCTTTATAAATAATGATAAGTATCTTTTTTTCTTAGATATGTAATATAAAAATAGGAGGGATTAATTTCATTTTAAAAATTAAAATGAATCCATTGTAATTTTAAAAACTTCTTTATAAAAGAGTGAAGAAATAAAAACAATTTTAATATAAAAATAAATAAATAAAAGTTTCAAAGTTTAAAAATAGAATTAAATAGAATAAAATAAGACTAAGAATAAAATGGAGAGTTATTTTCATACGGAATTTGAAAATAAAATAACTAATGATTATTTGATGGATTAAGAAATTTAATAAAAGAACAATTGATAGTGATAAATAAATAAAAATGTGGAATGTAAATGAGACAATGTATTTGTTAAAGAAGTTTTAAAATAGTACCCAAAGTTACCTCAAATTCTTCCAACTCAATATCTTAATGATTTAATGTCTTAGTCCCTTGGATTTATTGGAAACTAAGATACCAAAACTATCCCATTCTTTTTAGGTTATAGTAATAATCCATATACAGTAGACATTACCTCTTTAACATTGAGGATAGAACCCACAAACGAAGTAGCCCCTTTGATTTTAAAATAAAATGGAAAGAAAACTATGTTCCCTTAATTTAATGGTATAAATCACTAAATATAAAATAAATAATAAGAATGTAGACTATTAGGAAGCAATCACTTTTCTTTAACTCAATTCTCCCAAATAATATGATGAAAATTATGGGAGAATGATAATTTTTTAAGAGTTTTACTAGATATTACAATTTTTTTCACACTCTATAAGGATAAAAGATATTTAGAATAAAATAGAACTTTGAGATAAAATGATTAATTTGAGGTTTTTGGTGATTGGATGAGGAAGTTATTATTATTAACCAAGGTCTCTAAAGATCTTGATTTATAGGATCTAAATTCTTTAGTAATGTTATGGAATCCTTCAAGGGATTTAAACTCAAATATTTCCAAGTTAAATGAATATTTCCCATAATAAATATAGGACTTGTATTATCTCATTATAGTATGTTACAACATTTTTTTTCGTATATAAGAGTACTATGGTGTAAGAAAATGGGTTGTAGTGAGGTGTCTCATTGAAATATTTAATGGTTCTTCCAAAAATGAGATCACTACAGTGTAGCTTCTAAGCTGTGGTGTGGATCATTTTTTAGGTTCTACCAAATTTTTTGTAGTTTTGGTGTATAATCAAGGATATGGCATGGAAAACTTATATAAATAAACCATTACAAAGTAGGGCTTACCATGAGGTGTGGAGCTTGCTGAGTTTATAGGAACTGGACTTTGGTTACGGTGTGGCCTCCAGAATTTATGCTATAAATATCACAATAGAGTTTGAAAATTTTAGGTTGTGGTGTGGTCCTGAGATATTTGTAATAATCCTAGTTCTTTATAAGGGTAACCAAAAAATATTATGTAGTTTATAAAGGTACCACTTAAATCCTTGATTTTATTTAAAAGTATTCACATGGGGGTGGATTTGTGTAAGTTTTATCCCAAATTTTTGGATTTCCTTCACCTCTCTGACAAGGTATTATGTGTTTCGCTATTTTCCTTTTTAAAGGATTATAATATAACTTCAAGAATGAAACTTCAAATGGTTCTATCATCATAGCATCAAGCTAGCTATACATAACATAAGATAAAATAATTAAATAATTTAAGATTATTTTTTATCATTAAAATCAAATACTGATGAGAAACACAACAATATCCTCTTTTTTTATGACTACAAACACTTTAATAATAATTAAATTAAACAAGATAATAAAAATAAATAAAACTTCTCCCCCACAATAATTTTTTTTAAAAATATCTCCCCAATAATAAATTTATCCCTTTTAGAGAAAGAATAAAACTTCTCCCCCTTTTAGATTGACTAAAACTTCTCCTCCTTTGAGAGTATCAAAATGAAGTTACACGTGGGGTTAAATAATAACCAGATAAAAATTTTAAATCTATGATTTTCATAATTAATAATATTTTTAAAGGGAAAAAAATGTTTAAAAATATTTTGAAATCTTTTAAAAGTTTTTATAATACAAAATATTTAACATAGAGTTTAAAAGTTAAAATGAAACATTGAAAATTTGTTTTGGAAAAACCTATATACATTTTTTTGAAAAACTAAACAAAATTTTAATTTTGGGAATTGATTTTGAAAAATAAAATGAATCTTTTATAATCATATCAGTATTAAAATGATTGGATCCCCATTGATTAATAAATCAGGAGAATTTAAAGGGATCGCATTCACTAAATAAGACTAAAATAAACAAAAGGCTTGGAAAATAAATATTTTGAATAATAATTCCATTATTATAGTTAAGTAAATCTCGTATCAATAAAACATATAAAATTTATTAGAAGTGTCAAAATAGGTGTGCATTAAGTCCCATTCATTGTTCCTAGGATGGATAAATTGTTAACAAACCCAATTAACTACTTTTAGGATACATCCCTTGGAGAATATGCATCATAACCACATCCAATTTTTATATCCATAACTGAATGTTTTTTTAGAGTATCATAACTTTCCAAAAGGATGAAAAGTTTTGAAAAACAATTTTTTTAATGAAATTAAATATTAAATACACTTTGAAAAACAATTTTGAAAGAAAATTAATGATTTCCAAGTGATTAAGAGATAAGTATCACAAGAAAATCATATCCAACTCACCTTTGATAAATTCAAAGAGATCAAGAGGAAGTGTTTTAGTGAATATATCTTCAAGTTGAAATTTTTTGGAAATAAATTACAGAATTATGTCACCTTTTAGAATATGATATCATAAAAAAATGAATCTCAAGTAAATATTATTAGTGAAAGAATGTTGGATAGTATTTTTAGAAATATTGATTGACCAAGTGTTTCTACACTTGATAGGTATGGAATAATATGTTAAACCAAATTCAAGGAGAGTATGTATCATCCATATAAATTGGGCTCAATAATTCCCAATAGCTATATATTCTACTTCTTCTATAAAAATTGAACCAGAGTTTTTCTTTTTTATACTCCAAGATATTATGGATTTTCCGAGTAAATGACTTTCCCTAGTAATACTTTTCCTATATGGTTGGAATACACTAAAATCAACTTCCAAGAATCAATAATTTTTAAAATATGCTTCCTTAGTTTAAAATAATCCAAATTTTTTGGTTCATTTTAAAATATAAAAAATTCATGTGAGGGATCTTTAATGAGATTAATTTGGACTGGATTGAAAATAATCACAAAGGTATCCACTGATCATGATGTCTAGATGGGTCAAAATAACGTAAAATGGACTTTCAGTCATGCTTCGATAAATCTTGGTGTCTACCAATTCACTGGCTTCTCACAACGTTATCTTACAGGTTACACACATAGGAGTTCTAATTTCATTATAATTATCCATTTCAAACTTCTTTATAAGTTTTTTACTATATTTACTTTTGTTTAAAAATGTTCTTTTAGAATTTTGGGAAATTTGAAAACCAAGGAAGAATTTAAGTTATCCTAAAAAACTCATTTCAAAATATTTTGTTATTAAATCATAAAATTCATTACAGGTATATTATTTAGTTGATCTAAAAAAAATCAACAATATAAATTTTAACAATTAATATAACATTTAAAAAAAATTAATAAAAATAGTTGAATTGGTTTTTCCCATCTTGAAATCATTTGATAAAAGAAATTTAGTTAACCTCTCATACCAAACTTAAGGTGGTTGTTGTAAACCATATAGATCATTGGGTAACTTCAAAACTAGATGTAGAAATTCATTATTTTCAAAACCAATTCAATGGTCTACAAACATATTTTCATAAGTTAAACAATTTAAGAAATCCCTTTTGAAATCAATATAAAAACCCATTTGTTAGTCAAGTTTTTTTGTAAAACCCATTTGGATCCAATATTAGGATGATTATCAGAACATTCCACAAGATTCCAAAAAAAATTGAAATTAGTTTAACTCTTGCATTGAAAGTATCCAATTACCATTCTTAATAGTTTCATCAAGGTAATTAGGCTCTAGGTGTGAGAGAAAATCTTGATGTTCAATGTCATGTAATATCAACCATCTAGTATGAGTGTCTGATTTTAATTCTCCAATAACATTATAAAGAGGATAGTCTTTGGATAGATTTTAGGACTTAGGTATAGGAAATGATAGAGATTCTGGATAATCTTCAATTATTTTGGAATATTTAGGTTTATTGAGGGTAAAAATATGTTGGTAAACCTCATTATCACTTTGAGGATGTGATTTAGGAATATTCTCATCGAATTTGATGTGAATTCCTTATTCAAGGCTCTTGGTCCTTTTATTGAAGAATCATAAATCTTTACTTAAGTTCAAGTACCAATGGAAGATTAATTCATTAGATTTAGGGTCAAACTTTCTTAAATTATCCTTGGTATTTGTGATAAATTATTTACAACTCAAGTCTCTAAATAAACCAAATTTTGGAATTTTTTTTTTTTCCAAATTTCATAATGGATTTTTCCTATGATCAGTCATATAAAGATGTGGTTAAGGATAAATAATATGGTATTTACCATCTTAGCATAAAATTATTGAGTAAGGGAAAACTAATTAATTATAGTCCAATACATTTATTTGAGGTACTTATTTCTTCTTTAAATAACCCCATTTTCTTGAGGCTTTCTAGGATGGGAGAAGTAGTCATAATAACCTCAAGAAGAAAAAAACTCATCAAAGTCTTTGTTATAAAATTATCCACCCCACTATGGTATCTTATAAGGGAAAAGAGTTTGAAGGCTTTTTCCTTTTCAAATTTCCTTGAAAATTTTTTAAATACATTACAATTATCATTCTTACTAGATAAGAAGAAAACCCATGTAAATATAGTAAATTCATTAATAATTAAAAACGTTTAATGTTTAACTATAGAACTAGAAACTTGATTTTGTCCAAAAAGGTCAATGAGGACTAGTTCTATGACTTTATAAGAGGAAATTAGGTTTCTAGGTTTAAATAAAGACTTATGTTGCTTTCCAAGTTGTCAAGGTTCACAATCTAAGTTATCTATAAATGAAAATTTTGATAATTCTTGTACTAGTCTATGATGGTTGATCTTGAAAAGATAATGAATATTAGAATGACCTAGGTGTAGATTCCAAATCCAAGAATCATTATCTTGTGAACTTAAACACTTAAAATTTTAACTTTATATATATTTTAAATCAATAATATAATAATTTTAAAAATGGGATGTGGTAAATAAAAGTTTTCCTTTATAATTGAAAACATTACAAAATCATTTTTAAAAGTAATTTCAAAACCACTATCACATAACTGACTAATACTTATTTAAGTATGTTTCAATATTTTAACAAATAAAACATCATTAATAAGAGTATATCTGGTGAAAATAATTTTACTTATGGTGGTAATTTTTAATTTTTAATTTCCCCAAAGTTGAAATGTACTCCATAAAAATATTCAAGTTTATTAAATTTATAATGATCTATAAAAATAGACGTTGATCACCCACTATCCATATAAAATGTAGCTTCTTGAGATTTTCCCTTCTTCTACAAAATTTTAGAAAAATATTGCTTTTGTTACTAATATTTTAGGTCCACTTAAGTTATCTCAAAAAGATTTTGGAATCCACAATTTTTTGGAACTAGTTTTTCCATTTAAAATATGATAATAAATAACAATTATTTTAGGTCTACCATATCTAAAATTTTTACAATTACATTCATAAACTAGATGACCAACTTTATTATAATAATTACAACATTTATATTTAGAAATTCTCTTTATAGATTTATTCTATTTATAATGATTGGGAAAACAAGATTGTGTTAAAAAATAAAAATAATAGTTATTTTTAATATATTTTTTAGAAACCAAAATATAATTTAAATTTTATTCCCCTTAGATAAAATGAGAAAAATTATTTTTTAAGACATTTAATTTTAGATTCCAGATTTTGAACATTTAGTTGATCTTATGATTATAAAATAAAATATTATTTTTCTTTTAAAAGTTTTTTTTAGAAAACAACAATACTGTGTTTCTTTTTATGGTCTTTTAATTTTTAAATAATATCATAAAAACTATTTTGAAGATCATTTTTAGAATTTATAAGATCGTTATAAGTTAAATAAGAGGTAGAGTAAGTAGAATAGTGAGAAGAGGAATGAGAATGAGAGTGGTGAAATTTAGAACTACCCTCAATTTAAACCTCAACATATATCATGAGACACTTGGGACTTTAATTGATTGATTATTATATTGAAATTGTATCCACATTGGAACTATAAATTGATAACTTTAAAGGTATATTACCTTGATTATTGTCTTTTGAATTTTTATTTTTAAAGGTAAAATCTAGTTTGATGTGGCCCTTCATTTTTAAACTGAAACAAGTTACCTTGAATGCTTGATTTTTCTTTTTTAAGTTTTTAGTAGACCTATTCTTTTTCTTGTACATTCCTATCATCTTGGTAAAGTTGGAAATGTTGGAGTCGCTCCTAAATGATTTGTCATTTTTTGATTTGAAATAAATTATTCTTTTAGTCTTATGGACCTTATTAGCATCCTTATAAGCTTTTGTCTTCTTGGTTATCTTATATTTCATGATAGAACCAATGAGTTCCTCCACCACCATATTTTTAACTTTCTTAACTTTTTAGATCATGGTGACTTTTTGTGCCTTACTACTCGGTAAAACCCAAAGGATTTTCTTGACCAAAGTTTATATAGAAATAGTGTCACGAGGAGATTTTTGGAAATTAAAAATATCAATAAATCTAGTTAACATGGAAGTGATAGACTCATTTAGATTTATAGAGAAACTCTCAAATTCTTTCCAATAAATTCCAATCCTACTATCCTTAACTTTATTTATACCTTCATGTATAACTTATAATAATTTAAAGATTTCATGTGTGGTTTTACATGAAGAAACTATATTAAACTCATTAATATCTAAACCACAATTTAAATCATTTATATATTTATCATCTAATTCAAAAGTAGAAATATCAACAAGGGTTTATTTTTATTATTTATCAGATGAAAGATTATTACCATGAATAAAAATTTTATAAACATGAGAGAAAATAGATCTAAGACAAGTATACATTCTATATTTCCAACAATAATTATATTTACTATTAGAAAATAGAGCATGAACCAATTATTTTACTTTAATACAACCATGGGTGTTTGAAAAAACCATTTAAAAAATATTTCATTATTTGAAAAAAAAATTAAATATTTTGAAAATAAAATTTTTTTAAGAACTTAAAAACAAATAAATTAGTCAAATAAAAACTCCTTTAAAACTAAATGTATGTCAAATATGGGTAAAATGGAAATAGGGTGAATTTCCCTATAAATTTTTAAAGTAAAGAAATCTACTTTTAAAAACATTTTTATAAAACATTGATGAAATTAAAACCTTTTGAATATAAAAAATAAAGAATAAAATTCTGAAAGCACAATAGTATAATTAAATTGAATAAATAATTGTTTGAATTAAATGAAGATCTATTCAATTAAGTTATTTGAAAATATAATTATTAAGTATTAATTTATGGATTAAAAAATTTAATAAAAAACTATTAAAAGTGATAAATAAATAAATATGTGTAATGAAAATGAGACAAGATATTTATTAATGAAGTTTGGTAATATTACCTGAAGTTACCCCTATGTATATCATATCAATCTCTTGAGGATTTAATGTATTAGTCTATTGGATTTATGGGTAGCTGAGATACCAAAACTAACCCTCTCTTTTTAGGTTATAGCAAGATACTAGATACAATAAACACTAGAGCTTTAATGGTGAATCTTGAAACCAAATATGAATTAGTATATTTTCTTTTTACTATAATGGAAATAAAACCATGGTCCATTAATTTAATAGTGGTAAGAACAAAATATATAATAAATAGGAAGAGAGAATATTTATATGAAGAAATATATTTGAAGCTTTGTCTCAATTCCCCCAAATAGTA
This sequence comes from Viscum album, assembly GCA_963277665.1. NCBI lineage: Eukaryota > Viridiplantae > Streptophyta > Magnoliopsida > Santalales > Viscaceae > Viscum > Viscum album. Next base: position 926,624,993 of record OY728130.1, read on the forward strand.
TGATGAACACTAAGGGAGAATGAGGATTATAGAAGAGTCTGATTGGATATTACAATTTTTTTCACACTCTAGAAGGATAAAAAGAGATTTAGAATTAAATATCACATTGAGAGAAAATGAGAAAATTGATCGTGTTGGTGATTGGATGATAAAGTTGGTGTTATTTGAAAAGGCATCTAAAGATATCTATTTATAGGATCCAAATCCTTCATTAATGTTTTGGAATCCTTTAGTGGATTTAAACTCGAAGATGTCCAAGTTCAATGAACATTGAAAATTATAAATTCAAGGCTCATACTAGATTATTGCAGCATGTTATGGAATTTTTTTTTATAGAAAGGAGATCTACAGCATAAGAAAAGTCATTGTGGTGAAGATTCTCATAGAAATATTTTGTGGTTGTTCCAAAAATGATCTCACTATGGCGTAGCTTTTGGACGGTATCATGGAACCTTTTTGAGGTTTTCCAGATTTGTGGTAGTCGCAGCATAGCATATTAGATGTGGGGTGGAAAACTACTACAAAGAAAACATTATAGCATATGTATTTCTTTATGGCATGTATCTACCTAAGTTTATAGGACCTAAAATTTGACTGTGGTGTGGCTGCCATAATTTTCATCATAAATCCTACAATAATATTTGACAAATCTAGGTTGTGGTGTGTTCTTGAGGGTTGCATCATAATCCTTATTTTTTAAAAGCATAACCTAAAAAATTTCATGTGCTACATAAAGGTACCATTTAAATACTTAAGTTTTCATGAGGGTATTCATAAAATACTTATCTATATTTTTTTATTACTCCCTCATGGTCCCGCACACATCTAAATTTTTGAGCTCCAATGGTTGAGTAGATTAAATCTCTACCTTCTTGTTTGAAGAGTTAATGATCTTACATTTTTGATATATTGAGAACATCCAATATTTTTCCCCTTTAAAAAAGGAATATCATGAAAAATTTCTTATAGAGTGATCAATTTAATATTCTTTTGGCCAATATTTCCAATACTTTGATCCCATAATTCATTTTTGTCTTTAATACTTTGGCAGTATGAGTTTCTAGAATTACCCACTTGAAATAAGTTTCCTTTAGTCTATTTTACTTTTGTTATATTTTTAAATATTTAACATTATTAAAAAAGAATCCATTATTCTTAAATATAACTTCATTTACTTTATCATATAATTGTAAAACACTTGGGATATTGTGTTTTAATCCATCAACAAAAAGAGTGTTTTTGGATTTCATCTTTAATTTTCTAATAACTTTCAATCCAAATACTTTAATATTGAGAAATTTATAATTAAAAATGGGAAAATCCATCATTACTCTTTTCACATGTTTATAGAGTTTTAAATATCCTATCTTCCGAGGTGATCATTCATTTTCCAAGATCCATGGACTTTCACCTTTAGATGCTTTAAGTGCTTCTTCCACAATTAAGGCCTTCTCCTTTCCTTTTTTTCTTATTATTCTTAGGATATTGAGTATTAAAACTAATATTTTTTGGGCTTATAAAATTTTAAGATAATAATTATAATGATTACCAGGCTAATAACACCTTCTATATACTTATTTTAAAATGTCAAACTTGTTCTTTGATTTTTATCCATAATTCATAACTAGTTTTTAAAACTATTTTTATTGGGATGAGTGAATCCCCATCAATTCGTGACTATAATATCTTCTAGTATGATAATTATATTTTTTATTTAACCAACACATATTTTATATATTCCTAAATCCCCCATAATACCAACCATAACTAAATAAATTGTATTTACCATTGAAGTTAACTTGTTGTCTAGATTTTTTAGATTGTCTTTCACCCTTCATAGAATCAAAACCTTTAACTCTGTTTTTTGAAATAGAGTTATGATGAGATCCAAACCTTTTTATATTCATATAAATCCTATTTTAAACTCTTTTGGATACTATAATTATATAATATTTTTCACTCAAGTTGGTTCTCCTAGAATTTCTAGATTATGGAACATCACTTGATTTAGCTATGATGTTGTTCTTCATCAATTTTTTCTTCTTCAGTGAGTTTTCACCGATATTTTTTCCATTATTTAAATATTTATGAAATTATTTCTATTGTACTTATTTATATTCACTCCTCTTAAAACATTCTCTATCTTTTGAAATATAATTATAAATATTTAATATAGAATTATATGATTCCCAAAAAAAAATTCAAGTTTTATTGTAAATGTTCAAACTATTTTTCATTATAATTTAATGATACTTTAAAAATGATGTTAAGAGTATTATAATCATCAAGACACTTATTCAACCATTTAACTTAATCATGAAATATAAAATTATCTTTTTAAAGGATGGATTTATCATCTATCTTTAATTTTTTGACCTCTTTATCCCTTTTTGAAATATTTGATAGAAATTATTTTAATTAACTATTAAACATGAATTATATATTATTATCTTCTTATAAACTTTTATAATTAGATTCATCACTTTAAATATTTTAATCATTCACTTTATCAATGATTTTTATTTCAACATCTTCAACACCAACGAAAAAAATCATCTTCATATACATTCTCATCATCTATACCTTATTTAGACAAGAAGTCTATCCAGATAAATTTAGAGAAATTATTAAAATTCTCATTCTAAGAAACATTTTACTTATTTCGTTTCTTATTTGATAATATTATAGGAATGTCATCTTCCTCTTCATTATCTCAATTGTTCTGGAATTTTGGACAATTTATAGTATAATATCCAATATCTCTGCACCTGAAACATTTTAAGTGAATATTTCCCTTGTAATTTCTTATATATATTCTCATGTTTCCTGAGATAAGAGACTTAAATTCATCAAAATTATCCTCAAAATCTTCATCAAAACCTGAAAAACAATATTCTTCTTAAAATTAAACCTTCTTATTCAACTTATCTTGCTTTGTGGATTTAAAATATATTTTATTTTATTCATTAACCTTAATCTTGACAATAATATCATTACTCATTTCATAATAAATTAAGATACTATAAAAATAATCAATATAAGTAACCACTTTAATCTTTTTCTTCTAAATAATAGACTTGATAATAAACTTATATAGTAAGATATGCAAAATATTTTCAACAATATCATCATCTTCCAACTTCTCACCAAAAACTTTGATATTTCTCACAACATCATTCACCCTTGTGAAGAAAATATCAATAGTTTCATCATAATTCATCGAGATATCTTCATACTTAAGTCTCAAAAACATCAATTTATCTCACTTCACATTAGTCAATACTTCATAGATATTTTGAGGGTTATCCCAGATATATTTAGCGGTTTTGAGTCCTTTCAATTTAAAAAACTCACTTTTTGAGAGTGATGACATCATAACATTATTTTAATGACCATCATTTTCCAAATTCATCATATATATTTCTATCATAGAAACACCTTCATCCTATGGAAAAAATTCATCAGTTGTTACTTCTAATACATCATAATTAATAAATAACAAGTATAGCACCACTTTGAATTTCCATATGTGATATATTTTCTCATCAAATGAAGGAATCCCCTTTTCATTCATTGAATTTAAATTTTTCATTGTAGATAATAATAAACAATGACTTCTTCTTCAAGAGACAAAAACTTCAAATAGCTAATCAAAAATGAATGGAACCTACCACTTTAATACTTATTGTATAACCACTTCAAGATTAAAGAAGGATCATTGAGAGATAGGTGAATAATTTATCAATATTGTTTTTATATTTCTTTAAAAATAAAATTTTCCGCCTATTAGGATTTATTGATGATTACTGAAACACTCCCAAACACACACCAGTACAAGGGAACATAGAATATTAATAAGGTTCACATCTTGATGTGAGAAGGTGGGTCCTTTGTGTGATATAGATTCCTTAAGGGTTACACTACCCACTAGAATCATTATTTGAGTACACTAAGAAAGGTATAATCTTGAAAATCATGTTTTCACAGGTCCTAACTATACTTCAGCGAATCTTATGCTTTAAAATGATAAATATTTGGACAAAAATAGAACATTATTCAACCAAATAGACATACTCTAAGTTGTTGAGTGCACTAAAATATTCCACTTACACTCTTCTTTCACTGTAATAAATAAGTAGAAATTATTATTTAAACATGTATAAGAACAAGTTTATTATTCACTTTGTATACAAAAAAATCACAAAGACAATTTAATATTTTTCTTCTTATTCATCTCTTATACTTTGGATAATCACATAATATTCATTGTTTGGAATATATCCAGAAATTATTCTTCCTATTCCTCTCTACACAGTTATTTATTCTCAAACAATCCACTTTCTTAAATCTATACAGTAGTACTTCTATAACAGACCAACCTGGGTTAACCTATAATGTCACCCAAATTGGACTGCAACAAGGCCTAACGAACCTTCTCAATCACCACATGTTGATGACAAGAAACAAAGTATAATACAAATAAATATGGGAACAATTTCACCCATAATAGATATATGATAAGATATAAACAAGCATGATATCACAGCAGATATTCAAAATACATCATATGTCAAACACAATAAAACCATAAAGGTAACATCCAATAACTAGATAAAAAGGTCCAGATAAACATACAAAAAGACATTCAACATATTACCTAAAGAAACCCATGGGTCCATCTCTTCATAACTATACGTCACCAATATCCCAGCCAACTAGAAGGCAACATGATCCTAGAGAGTGGTCATCTATAAGATGCTCTTTCTTTTCCTGTATCCTGCAAAACCCAAGGCTAAAAACGCCCAAAGTCAAATGAAGGGTGTGTGAACTAAAGCTCGATATGAGTCCACCCAAGAATCTATACAATTTCCATATAAATTCATACATTAGTTCTTGTATAAAATATATTTTGAAAACATTTCTAGAATAAATCATTTTACCATATAAAATCATCCTTTGGTATACTTTTCAAAAACATGTCACATTCAAAACAAATAATGAAATATGACATAAAATATATATATATAATGAATAAGAAAATTAAGAAAATAGGATTCAATCCTAAATATCCATATCAAGTGGGAAAATAATCATACCAAATGAACATGCACATAATGTACCCTTAATTAAAAAAAATGGAAATCCATGACATAAGGGTGTATACAACTCAGAAAAATAAGAAACACTAGCTGGCATAAGTGAATCCTAACTCCATAAACCTATACTCCCTAATAAAGGATACCCACTAGCTATATAGAATCATGAACACTAACCAGTATGAAATATTAATCCACTAATACTCACATATGTCTAATTTTTTCTCAAACCCCAAGGTATTATTGATGTTATATTACATTTTGATTATGTTAAAGAAACCAAATTCACATTTCATAAACATTATTTCAAGGAAACCCATTTTATTTTCAAGCCCAAATTTTATAAAAAAATTATATAGTGATACCACATCACTTCCATGCTTGAATCCCCATTTCCACCTCAAAATAATATTTGAGGAATTTTAAAAAACACATCATGTGAATCATTTTTTTAGAAATTATTTCCATAGCCATCAATGATCAAATTCTCCTCTCATTAATTTCAAATCATCAATTTAATAAATAAAATCCAAATTGAATCATCACTAGAATAAAAAGTATTCCAAGGGATAGAACATAGGATAGGTACACCTAACTCAAGAGTAATGAAAACCTCACTACCTCCAAAATCGATGATAGGAGAGTAAGAGATTTAGTCCTCACACACCTAGATATATGAAGAGTAATCCCAAGAAAAAGGGAGTCTCCCTATGATACCATTAGATAGAAGAAAAACATCCAAATTTACTTCTTGGAATATGATCAATCAAAAAATTAACCAAGGTAATGAGAATAGTTGGATTAATATAGGGGAAATGAGTTACAATATGCATTAAATGCCTTCATTAAGGTTACAAACAGTGGGAGTAACTACCCCCATAATATTAGGAATTTATCATGCATTTCAAAAATATGAAATAACTATCATCGTGTCTTGGGGTTACCCACCATGATGTGGTGGATTCTCTAAGGAGATAGACCATAGGGACTGACCATGGAATGGTGTAAAAAATAGGATAGTTTGGACTCACCGTGGCCTATACCACAATGTGGTAAGGTCCCTCGAGTCATGGTCAATGGGAACACTCCCATAGTGTTTCACTTGAGATTGTACCCATCTTCTATTAATTTTGGACCTTCTCATTTCACATATTTAACTCATAGGTATACCATGTCCTCCACTAGGTTGTGATCCTTCCCATTTTATACCAAAAAATCAAAAACAGATTTTTAAGATACCATGCACCTCCAATGATTCCAAAACTGGAAAGGAAAAATAAAAAAGAGTCTCTATACATGATTGTAAGCACCATGGTGTGAAAATTCTTCTCACCATAAAATATTTATTTCCCTAGAAAGAAATAAGGTTATGAACCAGGAAATAGATAATTCCATTTATGAATCATTAAGGTCCCATTCTCAAATATCTCATGGTTATTCCTACCACACTATTATATCACTCAATCAAATGGGATCTTTTTTCCATGAAACGCCTTATCTTATCATTATACTATCTGAATAGGCCTTTTAATCACATGGGAGTTAGTTTTAATTTAAAAAACCTCCCACTTAATCACATGGGATGGATCTGGTTAATACTTCTTTAGTTGGGAAACATAGAACAAATCATGGATAAAAGTCAAATAGGAAATTAATTCTAATCAATAATCCATATTTCTAAGTCACTCCACAATCTCAAATAGTCCAACATAATGAGTTATTTTATTAACCTGCATCCCCACACGGTTATGTCCCAACCTACGTGAAAATATATGGAAACCCTGATCACCTAGCTAAAATTTTAAAATATGAAGATGTCGATCAATATATGATTTTTGGAAACTCTGAGTTATCAAAAATCTATTCCTGATCAAATTCATAATATTCATCACCTCATAGATGATGATTGGTCCGTCCAAGGAAAATTCTCCAATATTTCCCCAAAAAATATGTGACCTATAAGTACTCCCATAAAATTCATCAAATAGAGACATACTGATCATAACCTATGAACTATTATCATTGTAAAACTCCAATAAGGGAAAATGTTTCTCCTATGATCCACTAAAATCAGGAACATATACTCAAAACATGTCTCAAAGATTTTGGATGGATTTCTCAATATATTCATCCATATAGGGAAGATAATTTGTGCTTAACTTCAACTGATAACCCATCAATTCTTATAATCCACTCCAAAAACTAGATGTGAAGTGAGGTTTTCAATCCAAAATGATATTTTTTGGCATACCAAAGAGTCTAAAAATCTCTCACACATACATTTTCCTAGTATCCTCTACCTTCACTAACTCCATAATGGATAGGAAGTGTGTTAATTTCCTGAGTTGATTAATAATCACCCAAATCACATCTTTACAACTAGGAGTATGAGGTATCCCAATAAAAGATACCATGGATATCTCATCCCATTTTAATGTTGGAATGGGTGATAGTTGTACAAAACCAACAAACCTATGGTGTTCTACCTTAATTATCTAATATGTAATGTGCCAGGACACAAAATTTGTAATCGATCACCTCATTCCTGACCACCAGTAATGATGTGTTATTTTATGATACATCTTGGTAGCTCTAGGATTAATAAACCAAATAGATAAATTTTCTTTATCCATCAATTCTTATAAAATATCTATCAAAGTAACCATCCTTCCTAGAATTTATAAAACCCCATCAAGAGACCAAGACCAGTCACCCAAGGTCTCCCCCACCATAAAGATTCCGGCTAAAGTGTTGAGACTCCACACCGTCATCCTATCCAAGTCAAATCTGATCATCCATATATGATCTAACCAAAGAACACGCTAAGAATAACTTTATGTAATATCCCCATTCATACAAGCATATCTTAGAAAATAATCTCATCAAGAACCACTCTTCCACTGAATCTTACACTGCCTTAGTTGGAAATTTTATTCTCAAAGCATATGTGACCATGTTTCTTTTTATAGGTGTGTATTCCATATCAAAATAAAAGGTTTGTAGATACTCTATAAAGTTTCTTTCCTCATGTTCATATCTATAAAAGTTAAGATATAATTCAGACTCTTATAGTTTAAATACACTGTAAACCACTCCCTGAAGTGGTGGTGGTTCCAAATCATAAGAGTGTGAATCGCTGATGTCAACTCAAGATCATGAATGGGGTAGTTATTTTCATTAGCATGTCATTAACATGAGACATAAGCTTCCAAATGTATTCCATGAATTAGAAAACAACCCAAACTCATACCTAAGTAATTGCAGTAGACATCAGATCCCAAACCTGACTACAGAATAATCATGGTTAGATCTAAATTCAATTTCATATCAACTCCTCAAAAGACATTTGGAACTGATCACCCCATAAAAACATCACAACCAAATAGGTTAACTCTTCTATTTAAAATATAAGATTGGATGACTCTTGAACAAAGTGCATATAATAACCAGTTAATCCCAACAAAATTCAGATCTCAAACACATTTTTTGGATACTCCCAAGACATCACTATCTTAATCTTCATACAATACACTAATATGCCTTTATTAGAAATCATATGGCCCAAAAATGTCACATATTAAATATAGAGCTGACATTTGGATAGATTCTTGAAAATATTATTCTATTTCAAGATATCAATGAAGATATTAAAAAGATCATCATGATTTTTCTCCAATATGTAATAAACAATGATATAATCCAAAAAAACAACCATGGATGAATATAAAAATTGATGGAAGATTCAATTCATTAAATCTATAAACATTGAAGGTGTGTTAGTAAGTCCAAACAACATGACTAGATACTCATATTTCCCAAACCAACTCTTGAATGTAGTTTTAATAATATCATTATCTCAAACCTTGAGTTGATAGTATTGTGATATCATATCAATATTTTAAAACCATCAGGCACCCTTGAGAAGATAAAAATTTCATATGTCCTAGAAAAGGGATATTTTTTCTTTACCTTCATTTGGTTGAGGTTCTGGTAATCAAAACAAATTCATATATTCCTATATTCCTTCTTTTCAAAGTGTATTGGTGATTCCCATAGATAAATTCTAGGATTCATAAATCCCTTGTCCTTAATTTTCTCAAGATAAACCTATAATTCTCCCAATTTAGTGGGTCCCATATGGTATAAATGTAAGTAAATAGGCCTCATACCTAGAAGAACATCTATAGAAAACTTGACTTTCCTATGAGGTAGAAACCTAGAGAAACCATTATGGAAAAGTTTTGGTTAATCCTTCACCACCATGGGAAGATGGAAACTAAGACAAGGATCAATGATATCGAGAATCATCACTAAAAACTAGTATTAGATCATCTCAACCTTAATGATAACTAGACCTTATCTCCTTGATCTAGGTTCCCACTCACCCTAAAAGACATGAGTGAATCCATCATAAGAATGTAACTAGACCAGATCATGATAGAAATTGATCAAGGATTTATAGCTAATCATTAAATACATGCCAATGATTATATAAAATATTTCAATATTATGAACTAGAAAATCCCATATGATTTCATTATTAAAAATCATCACCCTACACTTGGGACATCTAAAATCCTACTCTGAATTCTTTCCCAAAGATGTGGAAAGAGTCATCATGAAAGGAATTATCTATGAACACAAACCCAAGGCCTCAATGATCTTATAATAAATATAGTAAGTTACACTAGTATCAAATAAATACATAACCATAGAGGATGTAACAAACATCATACCTATCATGGTAAATGGTCATGCCTCTAACTCCTCTAGTACACACTCTGATGCATAGTTACAGAAAGCCTCATTCTTCCCTTTTTCATAACCTGCGCATCACCCTTAGAATGAGGTTAATATAACACCCCTTTTTTGTGTCAGATATAAGATAAGATCCCATGGTGAAGGTGGATCCAACTCTACATCCCTTGTATGATCTATCATAGAAATGTTGAAGATGACTAGATTTACCACACATGTAGCATAGCTTGGGTGCTATTGTACAATCAAGTCTGAGGTTTCCCTTTCTCCCACATTGATAACGTAGCATATATCCCTAACCTTACATATGTTATGCACTTATTCCACCACCTTGATGTTGATCACCTCACTTCCCCTTTTGGAAAGAAAATAAAATCTGGCAACCTCCTATTATAACTAAATCTCTACCTAAACCCGTCTTCCTAGTTAAATCTTCCTCAATGATAACATCTTTATCAACCACCTCAGTAAAGGTTAGCAGGCATAAGAGGATTGACATTGACCTAATATAGGCTATCAAACCCATATCAAACCTCTTATATTCAAGGTATTCATTATAAAAAATCTTGGGTGGTAGGTGAACTAACTTGGTTAAGTGAGTATAATGCTCTAAAACTGAATGCTACCCTAACTCCAAGGTCAAAAATTTTTGAGCCTTTTCCACTGGAAATGTATCAGGATAAAACTATTGATTAAACCCCATGTTGAAAATTTTTTAGGTGAGATATATGTGTAACTTGGATTACAAAATATATTCCCACAACCTCCTTCCCATACCCTCAAGTATATATGTGGTGAAACCAACCTTGGAGTCTTCTGGAGTTTTCTAGTGATGGAAAATCATATCAATCATATTAATCAAGTCTTGTGATTTCAGTGGTTCCTTATCACCAAGAAAGGTCATTTGATACTTATTATTGAATTATGAATAATGTTCCACCTTTTTTTCTGGTTCAACACTGGCTACTTGGCACAAGGACTAGATCATTCAAACTTTAGTTTCCATAAATACTAAGTTAGCTAATGTATTCACCTATAGGGTTTACACTACAACTTCCTCTCTAGAATTTGAAGATGGTATTCTTAAAGGATTTGTATTATACAAAAAAAATTGAATGAAAAACCTCAATAGAAAAATTCAATTACTTTATTATAAACTAGATTTTTGAGTACTGAATCCAAAGGCTACAACTATAAAAAAGGATTATAGACAAACTTGAACTTCCCATAGTAACTCGAGGTCCTTCATGAAAGTGAGCTATCCAGGAACACTTCCACACTACCTATCAAATTTCGAAATTCCTATATCAAGTCTATAAAAACCCCCAAACACAATAGGGGATACATACTCATAAGAATAGGATTTAACAATAACTTGGGCTTTGATAACAAATAAAGTTAGTTAAACCCAAAATGTCACCCGAATTGGCCCTTCACAAGGACTGAATCACATTCTTAATTTCCATGAACTAGAAAAAAGAACCAGGGTATCATACAAAGAAATATAGGAATGAATTCACACTCAATATAAATATATTATAAGATATAAACAAATAGGGTATCATAGAAGATATCTAAAATACATCATATATCAAAAACAACATATCCATAAAGGTAACATCTAATAACTGGATAACAAGGTATAGATGAAAAAATTGGAAGACCATTAACATGGAACTTGAAGAAACCCATGGGTCTATCTCCTTGTGAACATATGTCACCATCATCCCAACCAACTATAATAAAACATGATCCAATAGATTCATCCTTTACATGATACTCTTCCCTTTCTGGCATCCTGTAAAACCAAGGTTACAAATTCCCAAAGTTAAAAATAGGGTGTGATAAAAAAAATTCAATATGATTCAACCATAGAATCTTTATAATATATATATATATATATATGTATCCATTAGTTATATTATAAAATATATTTCTAAAAAAATTTACAGAAGAAATCATTTTTCTATATAAAATCATCCTTCGGTTTTATTTTCAAAAACATGTCATATTCAAATAAACAATGAAACGTGACATAAAATATATCCATGAGGTATAATAAGATAAATAAAATAGGTTTCAAGCATAAATTTCCATATCAAGTGGTAAATAAGAATACCAAATTAACTTTCATGTAATGTACCCTCAACGCACCAAATGGAAATCCATGACATGAGGGTGTACACAACTAAGAAAAATAAGAAATTCTAGCCGAAATGAGTAAATACTAACTTTATGAGCTTCATCTACCTAGTAAAGGCTACCCACTAACTCTATTCCATAATGAGAACCCACCCTAGTGGTATCTTAATCCACTAAGACTCACATATGTATAGTTTCTTCCCATGCCACAAGTTATTTCTGATGTGCTATTCTATTGTCATTACATTTAAGAAACCAAATTTAAATGTCAAAAAAAATTCAAGTTAATCCATCTCAATAAACATCATACAAATAAAATAGATCTCATTTACATGCCCATGTTTCATAAAAAAATTCTATAGCAATTCCATATCACTTCCAAGATTAAAAAACTCATTTCCATTTCAAATCCATATTTGAGCCATTTTACCCAACACATATTGTTCATAAAAATGGTTTTCAACAAAAAACCATTTTTTTAGAAATCATTTCCATAGCCATCAAATATAAAATTCACATCTCATGGATTTTAAATAATTAATTTCATAAATAAAAACCAAATGGAATCATCACTAGAACACAAAAAATACTAAGGGACAAACCATAGAATATATACACCAACCTCAAGAATATTAAAAAACTTGTTTCCTCCAAGAAAGAAGATGGAAGAAGAAGATATTTTGTCCTCATGATCCCAAATATAAAAAGAGAAAACTCAAGAATAAGTTAATCACCATAATCTACTACAAGAAGGAAGATGGATATCTAAAACTCCTTATTAGAACAAGATCAATATGAAATCTGAGCTAAATAAAGGAGAGAAATTGGTTTAATATAGGCGAAACGAGTCAAAAAGGAATATTAAAACCACTCATTAAGGTTTCAAGAAGCTAAATTAACTGCCTAATAAATATGAGGTGTTGATTGGTATTTTTAAAACATTGAAAAAATCATCACCACAACCTTGTGTTTACCACCATAATGTGGATACTTCACCCAGGAGATAGACTGTGAGGACTAGCCATGGTATGGTGCAAAAAACTAGGTTTTTTTTGGACTCACCACAGCCTCCATCATGGTGTGGTGATGTCCCTTTGTACATGTTTAATAAGAAGACTCCCATAGTGTTTTATCAATACAAGGACCAGCCGCTGGCCATTTTAGTCCTTCATGTTTCATACATGAGACTCACAAGTACACCACGGCCTTCACCATGATCATGGTCCTCCTAGTTTTTCACTAAAAAAGTCTAAAAAACTATTTTTAAGACACCATGAACCTCCAATGCTTTAAAAATTGAAAATAAAAAGATAAAAGTGTCATTGTACCTGACTCCAAATTCCAAGGTGTGACACCTTGCTTAAGAAATTCATATTTAGATTTGAATTTCAAATTTAAATACCATTCTTGAATCACAACACCTAGATCATCTTCAATCTGAATCTTGAACATTAAATTTGAATTTGTTGTTAAAATAGATCCTAATATCCACCAAATTTCGAATATGAATTCAGGTCGGCACTCTTCTTTTAATTTTCCCAGATTAGGAAATTATGGCATGGTCATTTCCATTATAGTATATCATACTACTTCAAACTAATTATTTTTTAAATTTTCAAAACATTCTATGGACTGAAAACGTTTCTATGATTTGGAGGTCCTCAAATTTTGTAAGCCACCAAAAACCATCCTAATATTCTATACGGCATGGTCTATGTATTGAATCATAGTCATCTGGGGTTTTTTTACTATTATGTGGGATGAGTTGCGGTGTGGAGGTCCCAAATTTTATAGATCCATTTAATTTCAACTATAGTGTGGAATTTTACTACAGTGTGGGGGTATCTAATTTTTAACATCCTTTGAAAAAAAATGTGCCTCTTATGTGATGTGGTCCTTAACTACAGTTTGGAGTACTCTAATCAAGTCTCACACTACTACAAAAACGGGCAAGTGATGCGCTTCACTTTTATCATCCCTAAAAAAACGCTGATATAGGGGGATTTTATCAGCGCTAAAAAATCACTGATAAAGGGTCACTTTTATCAGTGCTAAAAAAGCGTTGATAAAGGCCCCCTTTATCAGTGCTTTATTTTAGCGTTAATAAAGCCCCCCCCCCCACTATATGATTACTTTTTTTAGCGCTGATAGAGGGGGCCCCTTTATCAACGCTTCTTTAAGTAGCGCTGATAAAGGGGGGATTTATCATAGATTTTCCCGAGTGCTGCTAAATGTTAAGTTTCAAAAAAAAATCATGAAAAATAATATTTTGTTATTTAAGTATATTTATATTGATATAAATACAATATATATTTTTTAAAATATGTTATAGATACGTATAAATAGACTATTACATTTAATATATAAGAAATTTAGTGAACATCGCTTAAAAATATTTTTAAAAAATATTATTAAATAATAATTTTCTAATTATTATCGATTAAAAATCATTTAATAACAATTTGAGGACACAAAAAATCAAAACAATTAATAAAATATCTAAAATATGTTGAAAATGTAACTCAAACTTCAAACAGTCATAACTTTTGATCCGGGTTTCCCTTTGAGCTCTACATCATATAAAATCGAAGCTTGCGACAAGATCTACACACTAGTGACCTAGAAGAAGCCTCTGTCACATTTTTCGATCCCAAAAAAGGCCCAAAAGGACTCCAAAACTGATTTTTTAGTCGGGATACTTCGATTTGTTAACATTCAAACAAGTATAACTTCTGATCCGGATTTCCATTAGGCTTGTACCACATATCATATCGAAGATTGTTTCATTTTATTCGATTTTACTGGTTGTGGTGTTGAAATGGGATTCTAGATTATAATTTATGGTCTTTTTAATATTCTATGGCTTTTCAAATACACATATATATGTATTTATTCATAAATATATATGTGTCTGTGTGTGTGAGAGTGTCTATGTGTGTGTATGTGTGTTGTATATATGTATATATGTATGTATTTATTTATTTACATATAAACACACATCAAAAACATATTTTTTCATAAATTTATTTAAAACTAATCTTATAAGTACATTCTATGGATATTCAAATACACATATATATGTATTTATTCGTAAATATATATGTGTTTGTGTGTGTGTGTGTCTGTGTGTGTCTGTGTGTGTCTGTGTGTTGTATATATCTATGTATGTATGTATTTATTTATTTGTAAACACACATAAAAAACATATTTTTTCATAAATGTATTAAAAAATAATCTTATATGTATATATTAATATAAAAATAAATATACGTATAAAAAATTAACTAAATATATATATATAAATATATTAATATATGAATTAATATATATATATATATACTAATATATGAATAAATATATTTATATTAATATGAATCTATATCAATATATCAATAAATATAACTATATATATATATATATATCATTAAATAGAGAAAAAAATCAAATGGCTTAGTGGTAAAGGTGCAGCAGCAAAAGTGAGGAGGTCCTGGGTTCGAGTTCGGGTGGAAGCGAAGGGGGTGTGCATGTATGAGAATGCACGGGATGGGCAGCGTGTGGGAGACCTCCTAGCACTGATAAACGGGGTGTGAAGTGCTGATAAAATCACTCCGCACATTATTTTTTATTTTATTTTATTTTATTTTATTTTTTTTGGCTTTATCAGCGCTTTTTGGAGCACTGATAAAAGGGACACCCTATATTAGCGCTGAGCTTTACAGTGCTTTTTTAGCACTGTTAAAGCCCTTAGCGCTGATATAGGCCATTTTTATAGTGGTGTCTCCTCTGTGGCGTGGACACTTATGATATGGGATGAGGTCCTGTTGATAATTTTCTATTATACTGTCAATTTTTGGAATCTCCACAACATGAACGCCTTTGCTATAAAATATTCTACCTTGTTTTCAATGGGATATGGCATGGACATCCATTATGGTACTGGTCTTCTTCCCCAATAAACTTTTATTATGAAATCCCTTTCTTTACAATCTAAACATCCTTCAAATGTTCCCTTTAATTTTATTCAATCATGAGATCCTTCCTTGATATATAAACATTTTGGAACCATATTAACAATCATATAAATTAGTCTCCAAACACTTTAACCTCACATTAAATGTGAGTTTGAATGTTATTTATGTATTGAAAAAAAAATACAACACAAAGTATCATACCCACTTCAATATATTTCACCAAATTATCACAAAATTATTTCAACACATATTGTTCTCAACTCTTTTCCCTTATTCATTTCACACAAGTGGAAAACCCATGAAAATTTCCATCTAAAACATCCAGTGAAGTCATTTCACTCATTTTCATTCACTCTAGTTCCAAACAGAAACTTCATGACTAACCTTTACATGTGACTGAAGTGGAAACCCTTACATAATACTTTCCATATTGTAATATTGGTTATAGCATTATGTACATCTCAACATGGCTTTGAAAATAGCCACTATGGGTTTTTTACTTATTATGGTGTGACATGTGACCCATGACCAGATCAAAAATGATTAACCTTCAAAAATCTATTCCCAAAACAACCTATCCCATGCTCAAAATTCCAATCGACATTCAAAATTTCCAGCACCATGCCCTCCCCTATGGCATGGTGGCCCTTTAAATGGCCAGAAATTCATTTTTATCCTCTAAAACTCCTCTAAACTACCTTATAAACCCTCTAAAACTCAGGAAAACACAAGGGAGGGGATCGATAAATACAATACCTTACATTATATACCTCTCAAATAGTTATCATCCTTGAGAATTTTAAAACAACCTAGAAATAAGAAAAAGATGTTCTAAACAACCACCCCATGAGATACCTCTTGAGGATATCACAGGAAAAAAACATAGATAGCACATCACATGGTTGAGATAGAAACATGAAATGTGAGAAAATATTTCACAATCAAGTAAGGCAGTTACAAGTAATCATAAAAAATCATAAAAATAATAAATACAACTCCTGGTATTGAACTCACATCTATGACTCTCACTCCCAAGTAATTTCCTCTAAAACCCCATGCCTTCATAGTATATGAGGTGAGTGGATAACTCTCCCACATAGTACCTTATCCTAATGATCCTATATCTCAACCAACCACTCCATTAATATTTAATCAATATCGATATCTAAATATCCCCAATCTATGTCATTGGAGTCATCATGAAGATACCTTCAAATCTAGGATATATGGAAGTTGTTGTGGATCATGTCCATCCGTGGTGGAATTTATAACTCATACTCCTTCTTGATAACATTATATAACACATAGAAAGGCCCAAAAAACTAGGGATAAATATTTATCCACCATCCAAACCTCCACTGGTGTTGGTGTGGGGAAACCCTCAAGAACACATGGTCTCCAGTATCAACCTCCTAGGGTCTTTACCTATGACTATTATAGGCCTTATAGTGTATCTAAACCACCTTTATCTTTCTATAAACCATCTATTTTTCTACATTGTACTCTGCATCACATATGGGTCATATAATGTGGACTCTCAAACCTCATCCTAGCATTATGGATATCAACACATATATCCACAAAACACATTGAGTGAAGATATGTTGATATAAGAGTGATTAATTCTATTTTAGGAAAACTTAACCAAGGGTTGGTTCTTCACCCATAACCCATAAAAATCCAATACATAGGCTCGTAGAATATCCTCTAATGTCTGGATAATCTGCTATGTACACTCACCTGTATGGGGATGAATAATAGTGATAAAAATTGTATAGGAGAAAAAAATGTTACTTCCCTATCCAGAATCATAAGGTGAACTTAGGGTCTTGATCATTGATGATAATCCTCATAACCCCATAGATATTAAATAATTCTTCTATGTACGACCTCACTAGAACCTCCAAAATACTTGATTCTTAAATCTCTAAAAAAATGATGAATTCACCAGTCAATCCAAAATCACCCAAATGGAATCATATTCCCCCTGAGCATGGGGTATCCTAATAATGAAATCCATCAAGATGTAATATCACTTCCACTTGGGGATGTCAAAAGGACACAACACACCTATAGGGAAATGGTTTTCTTCTTTCACAAAATGATAGGCCAAACATCACACCACAAAATCCACTACCAACTAATTTATGCTCGGACACCAAAGTTGCTTCCTTAAGCCATAGTATATCATAGATACACCTATATGCACTGTTAAAGGTAAGATATGAAATTTCTGGAGAAATGCCTCACACGTGGTTGATAGAACTAGCATCCTCCCTTGTAATAGAATCTAATTTTGATTATCCCTATGTAACAACACCATGGTTGACATGGCCACATATCACCTCCACCTCTAAGTCCTCCCATTGAGACTCATATACCTACAGTAACAAGGATGATTCCACTATCAAATGTTATAATTAACCTATGTCATCAACTTCCTCTAAAATAAAATGTAAATCCTTCAACTCCTATATTACCTTCCAAGAATCCTCAGAATCTTGAACAATATCTCCTTATGAATTCTTTATCAACATGTTAACTACAATATTCCCCATTATTGGGGTGTAAAGATCCTAAAATAATAATAAAAAAGAAAACTCATCCACCTATACTAGTATAGATTCAAATCCCACTAAGTGAAAACATACCTTGGAATTATATAGTTTATGAATGCTATAAAGAGATTGAAGATGAGGTAATGTTTCTATTACTTCAAGGAAAACACCATTTTCATTAACCTTGGTTCATGGGTTATAGAGTTACACTCATGGGGACATAACCTTATAGACCCATAATAGATCAATTCCCTCTATTTTGTCAAGAAGAATCCCAAAACTATATAGGAATCATCATAAAAGACCACAAACATCACCCCTTATTCTGAAAAGAAAAGCAATAAGGTACTAAACAACCTCTCCTTCAAGTAGTCAAAATCTACCTTAACACTGATCGGTCTAGATAAAATATTAGAATTTTTATTTTAGAGTCATTAATGTGAATGAAATATAACAAAAGTCAGAAAAAACTTCAAATAATGTCCTATAAGACCAAGGAAAATGTAAACCACCTCTACATTCTTATGTGCTGCCCAAGAAATAACTATATTCATCTTCGATGGGTCCATGAACATACCCTGCTGAGAAACTACATGCCCAAGGAAGTGCACCTATCACATCCAAAAAATACACATGGAAATATTCCAATAGATATGATGGTGTTTAAGAACATATAGGATATTTATACTTTGAGTATATAAGGATTTCATCGGTGAACATGACTATGAACTAGTCCAGGGACTCGCAGAATACAAATTTCAAGATCCCTATGAACACAGATAGCATATTCATGACACCGAACAATATAACTATTAATTCAAAGTGTCCATTCCTACATCAAAAGGTAGTCTTCAGGATATCCTTCTCATTTTCCCTCATTTAGTGATATCCATATTAATAATGAACCTTTAAAAAGCAATCATCTCCTTTATACTGGTTGAATGGAACTTCTATCCTTGGGAGAGGGTAATGGTTCTTAGCCATCACCTGGTTCAACCTTCAGTAGTCCACACACAACCTCAATCTACTGTCTTCCTTTCTAGTGAATAACATTATAAAATCCCAAGGAGATACACTAGGTATGATGAAATCCCTCTATTATAAATCTTCGATCTAATTTATCAACTCACACAATTCTATGGTTGTCATGCAATAAGTGTCCATCGAAATCATAGAGGCACTCAGTTATAACTCTATCCCAAATCTAACATCACAAAGTGAGGGACAGTGTCGAAAAATCATTTGGGAATATATTTAGAAACTCCCCATTAACTATGGGAACCTCCAATATATAATCCTCCACTAAAAACTCTTCTAACTAAGATAAGAGGGGCTTCACATGCCTTCCACCCATTTGGTAACCCCACTCGCCAATGAAAACCACTCTTTGAGCATCAATGTCAGAAAATGTGACTCTCTTATAGAGTTAGTCAGAAAATTCATATATAGAAAATAACCAATACATGATAATAATGACATATTAAGGTTATATGTATAATAATAATAAGTCACCCTCAACTGATGTTTTCACATAATAAGTATACACCCTGAAACACATCAAATAGCCTATCTTGGCTTCCATCTAGCATGGATAACACTGGGGTCATGGGAAGTCTTTCCATGACCATTTCAACCATTCTTACCAAAGTAGGTTCAATAAAAGAGTGTGAAGCTCTAAAATCAAATGAGAAACAAAATAAGGTATATAATTAACTGATTTTACCTCAAACAACCTCTAGATCTTTCAGTACTGGAACCTCCATGGAATGAATCTATACATTCCCAGACCCTCTGCCTCATAGTTGAAGTCCTCCATTCCCAATATTTATTCAATGTCCCTAATGACAAGGACCATCATCGGGCTATCCTATACTAGATCCATCTTCTCTCTACTGAGAATAACCCTTCTAACCTAGTTTCTTGACAAACAAAGGAAACCCTCATTGCTGATACTACCTAATAGGAATCTGCTACTGCTATTTAAAAGGGGCATAAGTTCCTATTAAAAAATGAAATCCTTGAGTGTTCAAGAGCTAAGACTGACATTGACTATGTCCTCTATAGTTAAAGCACACCATCGGAGAGCTACCAATAATAATTATTGAATTAATGGCCCTAAAAATGTGAAAAAACCCACTATGACTAAATTATTACTAATTAGAACCTTAACTACCCTAATAACTTCCATACCCCACCTAAATATTGTCACCTAGAGAAGTTATGAAGACCTCCATCTTGAGGCACTAATCCCTAAAAAATTATCATCTAAATCACTTCTACTTTCTTCTATATGTCCACGTATATAGGAATAATTAATAGAGTGACCACATAACTTAGTGTTATATTAAAAACCACCTAAAGATTCCATCCTTGGGACTTATCATCTAGAAAGAGATCAGGAGATAAATATAGGGGTTCCTTGAACCTGATCTTAAGCTCATGAATTCTCAGGCACCCTTACTGAAGGGAGAGTAACTCATGCCTCTTCTCCACTTTTTCCTTCAAGGAAAAGAACACTGACTGAAACTCATTCTAGAATTCATCCCAAGAAAAAGCCACCTACTTTTACTTTATGAGATGTAGTTCCCACCACTGATGCACCGCTCCTCACATATTATTGATCTCTAATAAAATAAAGTACTCAGTACATGCCCAAATTATACTAAAGGTGATCTCATGCTCTTCCAACCAATTCTCCATCTCCAGATCAAAAATTATCCCCATGTACTCTTCCATACTCTATTATTATAAAGACTATAAATTTTTATACCCCAAATCATCCTCCTTAGTCAGATTGATCAACTGATGAACATATATATTAGCCTATTTAATGTATTATCCCTAGATTGTGCACATATAATTAGCAAGAGACATTTATGAAAATAATTCACAAGAGGAACCCTAATCCCATTGGCATGTAATTTATTTACATTTATTTATTTAAGTTCATTTAAATATTTTGACATCACCCCGTTCAATCATCATCATAAAAAAAATATGATGTGTGTACCTATTCTATTTATCTACCCTGCAAACAGTGTCACTTCACTTAGCTTGTTCAATAAGCTTAAATTCTTTGCATCAGATTACAAGGGACCAAAAATCCTATGTTCAAGCTTGTCTCCCATGATTATGTCATCATCTAAGCTTAGCTGAAATTGTTAACCTACCCACCCATGAAAACCTTACAAGTTCCTAACCCCAAGATCCATCATATCTCTCAAACTAACTGTGATACCACTCTATCATGCCCCCCCCCATCCACTAGCACCCCTCCTTAGCCGCAATGAAGAGAATGAGTAACCCCCAAGACTTGCCTTCAGTATTCCTCAAGTTAGTAATTAGAACTGAGGGCATAAAACTTTAAAATGTGCGACATTTCCCCAAATATATGGAAAGGATTGAGAGATAAGATAAACAAGCACTAAAAAACCCCATAAAGTTATACAAAAAAAATTATAAACCCATAAGGTATGTCAAGAAATAAATAATAAGAGTCTCTAATGTAAAATAATACCAATGGAAGTCCTAAAGTGAAAAATCCACAGTGACTCCAACCTCTAAGCTAGAAGTGTCCAACTCAATCTCTAAAACCCTCAAGGAAATATAATATATATATATATAGGGTGAGAATAATATGTTTACTCGGTAGGATCATACTCAAAGTCTCTCATAAAATTGTGAAAAGTGAATACTAATGAACTAGTGAACAAATAATATAACTAAAAAAACATAAATAGGTCAACTAAGCATCTCAGCCTCACCAAGGCTCACACTCAAAATAACACATCCATAGTAGTAAAAATAATATCAATTAACATAGATAGAGTTACCCCACATTCATATTCCTACTGAGTTATTGTTCTCACACCCCAACGCCAAACATCCTATAACCTCATTCCTTTCATATGTCATTTATCATGTATCAAGTCGTATCTAATGTGGATTGGGTTTCCACCCTACCTACCCCAGCCTCTCATAAGGCCCAACATCTTATGCTACCACCAGTAAATATCCACATATCAACTTACGATTCAATATCATAATTCGTTTCATAATACATACAACTGTAACCTCATAACCATTGTAGTAGGGTATCATGAACATAAAGGACATAAACTTCATGTCGTCCTCCTACCATGCATTAACCCCACCACATATCTCATCCTCTCATCACCAAACATTTCCACCAACTATTCCATCATTGGATGATACTCAAAACCAACAGAGTACCACTGATTCATACTATTATTGTAGAAAGAGTGGGGAAGATGGGTAAATCAGTTGTCTATTCCATGACCAACCTAGACTTTGGGGAAAATTCCCCAAAAATAATTTCAGTGATGATAATTAGTACTCAACACAGGTGGGGTGAATATAGGAATAACATTAAAATATAAGGATAAGAGATAGAACATGGTACTTAGAATAAGGTTTCACATACAACTCCATTAGAATAGCCCACAACACTACCATATCATCGCATGACATCCGCCACGAACTGCTACCGCCACTAAATTCAACTCACCGCATAAATCATCAACACACACAGGCCATAATTCCTCTTTTTTATTTATAATTCAATAGACCAACAGACATACCAATCATGAACCAAGGTTTTTTTAATATATTAATAGCATATTTAATAGAAAACTACTCTACCCATTACCCACTATTGATTTTATTCATTTATTAATGTTTAATTCAATAACCAGTTACCACATATGAATTTCATCCCACTTTTATTTAATTTCCATTCCATTACATTTCAATTTTATCATCAAAAACTTCATTCCACATCTACCATCTATAATAACAACAAAAGAAAACAACATCCCACCACCATCTAACAACAACCACCACATCCCATGCTAAAATCCACCACAAACAACCCATAACATATCCCATACCAAACCAAATGAAGACATGAACCTCAATGAATACTGAAACCAAACTTATTACAACCATCACCATAAAATCCTCTAAAATTACACACAAATATAAGGAATCACATCAAACACATGATCACATGTGGAAGAATATTTTAGATTCTAAAGATGTCGTAATTTCACTTTAAATAGGTCTTTCATAACACTTCATCATTGCCCACATGGGTATTTTCACACAATTCCAAATTTACACACCACTAGTTCGTTATAATTATATAATTGCTTGATTTTTGATGAATGATGAGTCAAAGAAATTAGTCACAATAGGGATTTACAATTCAAAATAGTTATAATATATTTAGAATAACAACCTTCAATTCAAAGTAAGGAATGTCATAGTAATAACATAAAACCAGTAAAGCACATGAAAATTATCCATTTACCCTATCAATTTCAATTCAATCTAGTTATTTATCCTGTTAAAAAATTATTACTATCCACCCAAAGGGTAAAAAATTATTTTGAAACCACAAATATTCATAAAGTAAATAGAGAACAAGGATACCTTACTTTAATTAGAATTTAACCATTCTCTGAGCAATAATGGATGATCGAGGGTCAACCACCACCGAAGGAAACACCAAAAAAACTAATGGAAGACTCATTAAAATATATCCACAACAAACACCACATAACTTTTCTCAAATCACATCTCAAAAAAATAGGTTCTCCTCTAAAAAAAACTTCTAAAAAACAAAAATAACACGGATAATGAAGATAAGAGGTAAAGAGGGGGAGTGAATTGATTTGAGACTTCGATTCAGATGATCCAAAGGGTTAGAATATTAAGATATGTGACTAAGAATAGGTGATATATGTAGGAGTCGGCAAGGGATTGATAAAATAGATTAAAATATGAACCAATAAGAACCTATCCCTTTATTTATAAAGGAAGGTTTCAATAGCCACCACTATAATGTAGTGAATCGCACTACACCTGTGGTGTGTCTGGTCAAAGATAAGATCTGGAATTTGGGAATTTAAACTGTCAATTATCATATATTTTAAAAAATATGTCAAACCACTTTGACTAACACCATATCCTCGTCTATTATGTGGTGGTATTTCCTTATCCATTTCTACTTTCTATGTCAATGTCCACAGCATAGGGATACCCTGCAATCACAGTTTCCCCTAGCTCCTCTCTCTGCTCAAATCTACCATGATACATGATACATATAAAGTCCAATGGTGTAGGGAGGAATAATTAGACATTTTCCCTTAGTCATTTCACATTGGTGGACACCCCATTCGAAATGCACTTAGAAAAATCTAGCCAACCCATTTCACTCATCATACTCAGTCACCAAATGGCCAAATATATGGCCAACCTTTATTCGAGACTGAAGGGATGACCATTACATGAGACTTACCATCATGAAATATAGGTTATGCTATTATTTACATCTCAACACAAATTTGAAAATGGACATAATGGGAATTTCACTTATCATGGTACACCAAGATCCAAATGGCTTACTCTAAAACACTTACCCTTTCATAATGTTCCCCAAAAAACGGCATGCCCCATGCTCAAGCTTATAAGAGAGCTTTAAAAAGTCCAACACCACACCCTCCCCAATGATTTTTTGACCCTATTAATGGTAAAAATCTATTTCCTAGCCTATGAAACTCCTCTAAACTCTCTCATGACACTTCCAATCCCTGAGAAAACACAAAGGTAGGGATCCATAAATCTAGGCCCTTACACCACAGCTAATAGGCTAAGAACAGGTGACTAGCACCAAGGTTCCATAACCATAAATGGATTTCCTTATACTATAACAACCTAAAACATGAATACATCACCAATATTCAATAAAATATAATAACACCAACAAATAGATATGAAATAATTGAACTAAATATAATGTGAGCATTATATGTAAATGCCAAATACAATGTCATTAAGGTAAAATCTAGAAAAGGAAATATATATGTGTATGAAAATAAAAACCAATTATAATTGACTCGAATTATGGGATGATATCTCTTGTATATAGAGTCTCCTAGAATGAACTTTATCTACAATTTTCTCAACTACAAGCCATCGTCATTTATAATGTAACAGCTCCTCTAACTCCACTAGCTCCACATTTGGAAATATCATATTTAAACTTGGAAACTGTTAGGTCCACTCGGCTAGATACTCTAAGAGGGGGGTGAATCAGGGTATGACAGATTAAAACGACTGACCCTTTTGATCTTCTTTTTCTGTTAGAAAAAACCCTCTTCTCTCTCCTTCCCGATGCAGAGTATGAACAAACCTTAAAGCATGCACAGGATACAGTGATTTTTACATGGTTCACCCTCACTGGGCTACGTCCAAGGAGCATACACTGGTAGTGTGGATATGTACCAATTACAATATAAGTGCATTGTTGTCTACAAGTTCGAAGCGGACTCACTGTCCCTCTTGGTTTACAACCACTCACAATTTGATAACTCACTGCTCTCTCAACTGAAGTGAGATCACTTCTTATTTAGAAGAACCATTCACAGTTTATAGACCTGTAGGTCTCTTAAGTTTTATGAAATAATGCATCCTCAATTGTTGATATATTCTCTATTGAAGTTCAAAGTTCATCCACTAATGAATACCCATTTTCCCCTGAACACTGAACAATTCCTTTGTAAATACCTTCGCAAATCACCCTAATTCACGAGGCTCCCAATTTCGAGAAGCTCAAACAAGCCTTCATGAAGCTCCTACCTTTTCGTGAAGCTCAAGCCTTTGCAAAGCTTAGGCCATTGCAAATCTCCTTCCTCTTCATGAAGCACACTCCTTAGAGCATGCGGCCTCACGAAGTGCACTTCCTTCGCGGAGCTAGATTAGCCACTGCGAAGCACCTCTCTTTTGCGAAGAACACTACCTTCGTGAACCACCTTTACGAACCAAGAGCAAAATAGTTTCATCAAAAACTCTCTACTTCTATCGAGGGGGTCGACCTCTATTTATAGGTGATTCCACCGACCCTCGATCCTTCCTCGCAAAGTCAACACCATGTCATCACAAATCGCAAAGCTCCAAAGTTTCTTCTGAAATTCTCTCAATCTCATGAAGCACCATGGAAATTTTCCAATCACGGAGCTTGACGTAATCGTGGAGGATCACCGTCAATCCCTTCACGACTTCGCCGCGAATCTCCCTCGCAAATCCTTTCACCGCCACGATGCACTTCAACCTCTTTCGTTCGTGAAATTTGACGTAATCGCGAAGAACACCATCAACATTCTTCTTGTCTTCACGAAATTCAATCCACAAAGCCTATCTTCGTGAAAATCATGTCTTTTCCATATTTAAATAAGATCTTCAAGGATATCCACTTTTTGCGATGCTCACCAACCTCCAAATTTTGGACCCCAAAAATTTAGCAAAAACTGGGAAATAGTGCCACCTTGTACTGCTCTTTTGTACCACCTCCAGATTGTCCATTCCTTTTCCATGGTTCTTTGTCAACATTTATTATAAACAATATCTCTGGAACTTGATAATTCACCATGGAAACCTGCTTTGTCAACAAACACAATCAACCCAAAAATATTGCAATGTTACCTTGAGGTATTTTTTCCCAACAATCTCCCCCTTTGGGTTTGTTGACAACTCTTCTCATAATGATTCTCTGCACTTTGATACCTCTCTGAAGCTCCTTCCTGCTGCTACCACCATTCGCCTCTTGCGATTCTGATAGCATTAAAGGATTCACTTAACATGTACTCTAATCCCACATGAACAATGCTCGGCATAAGAAACAAGAGTAGTATGAAAAGTTCATCAATGAATCACTTCATGTCAGACACCAATTGTCAATTCCAAACTGATACCAATTACTGAATTGATACCAATTGCTGAACCACACTGATACCAATTGGTGATAGCTGGAAACCTTCTCTCACCATTCCAACATCACTCTTCTGCTTTTATCACGATCCTCAACTGTCGTGATATTTTTTTCTTTGATCAATCACTTCTAGAATCGTCATATTTAAAAAACTCTTACTCCCCCTATCTCATTATTCTCCCCCTATCTCGTTTCTCCACCTATCAGCTTCTCCCCAAATCATGATTTCTCAAATATCCACACTATCTCCCCCAAGAACAATCATTGTTTTCTCCCTCTTTTTCAACGAACCCAAGGATCACTCCTTTGCGGTCTGTAACAAGATAAAAACACATATCAGTGCATTAGGGAAAAACACATCATACCTCAGGGAGAGGGGGTGTTCCGTATCCACACTCTTTCAAGTGTGGGGAGTCGACTGAACTCCCAGAGCCAGTCGATGTCTCTCAAAATCTTCCTTGGGTAAGGCCTTTGTCAGAATGTCTGCAACTTCTAGCTCTGTAGGCACATACTCCAACTTCACGATTCCCTGCTCAACCTTCTCCTTGATAAAATGATACTTTATCTCAATGTGATTTTTCCTTGAGTGATGGACAAGATTTTTTCTAAGATTTATAGCACTTGAATTATCACACTAGATTCCTATCAGAGACTTCACTTCAACTCCCATATCATCAATCTGCTGCTTCATCCACAATAATTATGTGCATGCATGAGTGGCCGCAACATACTCAGCTTCTGAAGTGCTCAATGAAATGAAATCTTGCTTCTTTCTCAGCCAAGAAATACATAGTCCACCAAGATAGAATGAACCTCCTAACATTGACTTCTTGTCATCTGTTGAACCGGCCCAATCGGCATCAATATATCCCAATAATTCTGACTGAGATTTATCACTATAGATCAAGCTGAATTCCACTATTCCCTTGATATACCGAAGTATTCTTTTCACTGAAAGCATATGGTTTTCCTTGGGATTACTCTGATATCTCACTGCTTGGCATGTGGCAAAAACAATTTCAGGCCTTGTCGTAGTCATGTACAACATACTTTCAATGATTTGCCTGTATTTTGTGATATTAACTGTCATTCCATCCTTATCTTTAGATAGTTTCATCCGGGTAGCAACCGGAGTCTTCATATCCTTAGAATTTTCCATGCCAAATCTTCTCAAAACCTCCTTGGCATATTTGTATTGAGAAATGAATGTTTCATTCCTTCCTTGTGTCACTTGTAAACTAAGGAAAAACGTTAGTTCTCAAATCATTGACATTTCGAACTCACTTTTCATGAATTTGGAGAACTGTCTGCACTGAGCTTCATCTGATCCTCCAAATATTATGTCATCGACATAAACCAGCACCATCATCCTTTGATTACTATTATTGTCAAACTATATAATGTAATAAACTCCCCCGCGCTGGAAACCAAGCTTCTTCAAGTACTGATCAAGCCTTGAGTACCATGCTCTTGGTGCTTGTTTCAGCCCATAAAATGCCTTCTTCAGTCTATAAACCTTGTTCTCATCCTCATGAATGAGAAAACCATCTGTCTGCTCAATATACACCTCTTCCTCTAGAACCCCATTCAAAAATGCATATTTGAAGTCCATCTTGAAAACTTTGAACTTTAGTTGCACTGCAATGGCTAAAAATAGTCTGATTGTCTATAGACTCGCAACCGGTGCAAATGTCTCATCAATATCTATTCCCTCTATCTGGGAGCATCCCTTTTACACTAGTTGTGCTTTGTTCTAAATCACTATTCCATCTTCATTCATCTTGTTGCAATAGACCCATTTATTCCAAATGAAATTCTTATCTACTGGCCTCAAAACAATCTCCCATGTCTGATTCTTCTCAATTTGATCAAGCTCTTCATTCATTGTCTGAACCCAGTTTTCATCTTTAGTTACATTATCAAAGAATTTCGGCACAACCTGAGATAGGAAAGATGTCTGCTGTAGTGACTTCATTCTTCTTGTCTGAATTGGAGCTGAATGATCACCAATGATATTCTTCCGGTCAATTTCAGCTCGACTCCTTGGCTTTTGTACAGATACGGATTTTACTTTCTCATGATCATCATCAGTATCTTCTTCTGAATCAACATCATCCACTTCTGCTTCCCCTGTGTTGCTTTCTTTATCATAACTATCATCAGGAAATTGTTCATTATTCTGTTGAATGATCTACTCATTCTCCAATATAGTGACATCATAGCTACAACTACTTTTCCCAACCTTTTGTTAAAGCATTTATATGTCTTACTTTTTCCTGGGTATCCAAGGAATAACCCCTCATCTCCTTGTGATTCATATTTCCTATATTTTTCCTTATTGAGGATAAAACACTTACTTCCAAATATTCAAAAGTATTTCACTGTTGGATTCTTTCCATACCACATCTCGTAATGAGTCTTTCCTTCCTTCAGACACAACAGAGCCCTGTTATAAATGTAGACCGATGTCAAAACTGCTTCCTTCCAAAATTTCTCTAGTAGGTATTTTTCAATGAGCATCGTTCTGGCCATGTTTTTGATGATCCGATTTCTCCTTTCAACCACTCCATTCTATTGGGGAGTTCTTATTGAGAAAACTTGATGCATTATCCTGTGTTTCTCGAGATAGTCTACCACTTGACTATTTGTGAATTCCGTACCATTATCAGTATGAAACTTCAGAATTTTCTATCCAAACATCCTTTCGCACTCCCTTAGGTACTATTTTAAGCAGCTGAACACATCAGACTTATGGGAAATAAAAAATACCC
The DNA here is from genome assembly GCA_963277665.1 of Viscum album. Classification (NCBI taxonomy): domain Eukaryota; kingdom Viridiplantae; phylum Streptophyta; class Magnoliopsida; order Santalales; family Viscaceae; genus Viscum; species Viscum album. Next base: position 926,655,080 of record OY728130.1, read on the forward strand.
ATGCCATTCTGCTATAGTCATCAATGAAAATAACTTAGTACCTCTTTCCGTCAACTGCTCTTGGTGTGATAGGCCCACAAACATCAGCATGCACCAATTCGAACACTCTTGTTGATTTCTTTTCTTTTACCTTATATGTCTTCCTGATGAGATTCCCTTGTTGGCACGCATCACACGTGTGAGTGCGATCACGTGATAGCTTAGGGAGGTCTCTTGCTTCATCACACTTTATCAAATCTTCCAAGTATGGTTGGCATAGATGACCAAGTCGTTTATGCCACAACTTGTTTTCTTCTTCTCTGGACAGGAAACATGTATCTTCTTCTCCACTTACCAGGTAGAGATTTCCCTTTGTCCTTTTTCCCTATAGAACCATTGTCTCGTCTCTTCCTTTGAAGATACACACATTCTTAGTAAACCTTATAGAATGTCCTGAGTCACATAGTTGACTGATAGTGAGCAAATTGTGACTGAGGCCTTCTACTAATAAGACATTAGCACGTCTCATCTCTTTGCCCCAAAACTTAGCCTTTCCTGAGCCAATTATCTTCAGGACTTCATCATTTCCAAACTTGAAAACTTATTCTTTATAATATTTTATGACTGTAACGATATCTTTATTACCTATCATGTGAGATGTGCAACCGCTGTCAAGGATCCACACACCAGAGCGATATGATGCTTTAAGGGAAATTTCTTCCACCACTACCTTCTCATCCTTTTTCTTCTTGGTCCATATTATTTCCTTCATACTTGAGATAGATTGAGACTTATGATATTTCTCAGAGTATGATGGACCAGCTTCATCTTGCAAAGCTGCAAATATATTTTTCATTTTCAACTCACCTGTTGATTCATTGATCTGCTGCTTGTGAACATTTTGATTCCCCTTTGGCACATTCCTCTGTATGGTCGAAGTACAATACCTAGCCATGTGCCCAAATCCTCCACACCAAAAATAGTGTCCTTCGAAATATATTCTGGAGAACTGTTCTCCATTTGGATTTCGCCTTTGTTCTTGTGCCCTTCGATATCTCTTGGCTATAGAACACACATAATGTGAATGTCCCATATTTCCATAACAATAACACCTTATATGAGGTTCATTCCTTTGAGTGACTTCTGTACTACGAGTTTTCCCTTGGGATCTCTGAATATTTTGATTCTGCCTTGTGGCCAAATAAACCTTCAATCTCGGAGTGGGTGCTTGAGTTCTGACCTCAATTTTCACAGCTTTTTGTTTTCGGTCAAGCCCTGAATCAGCCTTAACGTCTGAGCTCAATTGTTGCTTCTTTCCTGCTGAACTACTAAGCTCCTGTTTCATCTTTTTAGTCTTCGGAATAACCTGATTTCCCAAGAATGTGTTGGGAATCAAAGGTTTTTCCTGGTCTTTAACTTTTCTCCGTAGACCGACAACTTCTTCTTCAAGCTCTTTGATACGCTTGACGTGATCTTTCCTTGTGTTTTTCAAGCTATTGATCTCCATTTTTTGTTCTTCAATTTTTATTTTACACTCACTAACTAATTCTGAGACCTCTGGTGTTGATGACTTGAGTTTCTCAATTTCTTCCATCAACTCAGACTTCTCTTATTCCTGCTACTGCATATAGAGTTTGGCGTCATGAAAAACTTTGTTGGCTTTCTTTGTTTTAGATCTCCAAACATCTATCTCCTCTAGAGAATCCTCTAACTCAGCTTGCATATAGACTCTTCCCTCAACTTCTTCTTCTTCTTCATCAGCTTTAGTTTCATTCTTATTCTGAGAACTACCAACAACTGCCACCATATAATTTTCTCCACGATCTCTGCAGTTCTCTATCTCTTAAAGCTCCTCAACCTCAGACTCATTTGAACTGTCATATTCTTTTGAAAGAAGGTTCTTATTCTTAAATAAATTTCTCTTGAACTGTTTCTTACCTTTCCCATAGGCTGGAGACTTCTTCTTGGGAATTTCAATTTCATCAACATCATCATCCTCTTGAATATTTTTGGGGCACCTTTCTGTAAGATGTCTAACCTTTCCACATAGAAAACAAGCAAGTGGAATCTTCCCTTTAAACATTCATTTTCCTCTTTGCAGGTTTGAGGAGAGGAATGACATCACCTCATCTGTCTCTTCTTCTTCCTGACAGTCTTCAATGGTGAGCTTCTTCATGGCCTTGAATTCCACCTCTTTGGATTTCCCCTTTTCCACAGCATTGTTATCATCATTTCTCATTTCATATGCAATAAGGGTGTTGTGCAGGTTATCCAAAGTCAGCTCTTTCGGGTCTTTATCTTCCAAAACTGAAACTTTCGGATTGAACCAAGGTGGAATTTTCCTCAAGATGCGCTTCACAATATTTATGTCTTCAATAACTTCTCCAAGACCTCGCATGTATTCAACTTCAACATTTACCCTATAGAATAATGCATCAACAGACTCATTCGGGTTCATTCTCAGATCTCCATACTTCTTCCACAACACTTGCAGATTTTTTTCTCTGACCTTTGTATCCCCTTCATATATATTCAATAGCTTTTCCCACATGGCATGTAACGTTTTTCATGACATCACCTTTATATAGATAGGATTGGATAGAGATCCCCCAAAGGAATTGATTCCTTTGGCATCAGCATCCAACTCTCTATGCTCAGCTTCTGATAATGCACCACTATTAATATCAGTTGTTATGCCATGCATTGATGCTGTGAACACATCCATTCCTAATTATCGGAAGTAGTGTTGCATCCGATTCTTCCATAGCTGGAAATTGTTCTCATCGAAGATCAGAATGCCTTTATGATTAGTGACCTCCATTTGAGAGAGAAACACTGATATTAAAATTTCCCTCTGATACCAATTGTTAGGTCCACTAGGCTAGATACCCTAAGAGGGGGTGAATCAGGGTATGACAGATTAAAACGACTTCCCCTTTTGATCTTGTTTTTCTGTTAGAGAAAACCCTCTTCTCTATCCTTCTCGATGCAGAGTATGAAAAAATCTTAAAGCATGCACAGTACATAGTGATTTTTACTTGGTTCACCCTCACTAGGCTACGTCCAAGGATCATACACCGGCAGTGTGCCGATGTACCAATTCCACTATAAGCGCACTGTTGTCTACAAGTTCTAAGTGGACTCATTGTCCCTCCTGGTTTACAACCACTCACAATTTGAGAACTCACTGCTCTCTAAACTGAAGTGAGCTCACTGCTTCTTTAGAAGAACCACTCACAGTTTATATACATGTAGGTCTCTTCATTTTCATGAAATAATGCATCCTCAACTGTTGATCTATTGAAGTTCAAAGTTCATCCACTGATGAATACCCCTTTTCCCTTGAACACTGAACAATTCCATTGGAAATACCTTCACAAAGCACCCTACTTCGCGAGGCTCCCAATTTCACGAAGCTCAAACAAGCCTTCGCGAAGCTCCTACCTTTTCACGGAGCTCAATCCTTTGAAAATCTTAAGACTTCACAAAGCTCTTGTCTCTTTACGAAGCACACTTCTTAGAGAACGCAGCCTCGCGAAGCGCACATCCTTCACGGAGCTAGATTAGCCGCCGTGAAGCACCTCTCTTTCACAAAAAAACACTACCTTTGCGAACCACCTTTTCGAACCGAGAGAAAAATAGTTTCTTCGAAAACTCTCTACTTCTCTCGAGGGGGTCAACCTCTATTTATAGGAGATTCCACCGACCCTCGATCCTTCCGTGCGAAGTCAACGCCACGCCATCACAAATCATGAAACTCTGAAGTTTCTGCCGAAATTCTCTCAATCTTGAGAAGAACCATAGAAACTTTTCGATTGCGGAGCTTGACGTAATCGCGGAGCATCACCGTCAATCCCTTCACTCCTTCGCCGTGAAGCTCCCTCGCAAATCCCTTCACCGCCGCGATGCACTTCAACCTATTCCATTCGCGAAGCTTGAAGTAATCACTAAGAACACCGTCAACATTCTTCTTTTCTTTGAAAAATTCAATCCACAAAACCTATCTTTCCGAAACTAATTCATTTTCCATATTTAAATAATATCTTCAAGGATATCCACTTTTCGTGATGCTCACCAACCTCCAAATTTTGGACCCCAAAAATTTGGCAAACACTGGGAAACGGCGCCACCTTGTACTGCTCTTTTGTACCACTTCCAGATCGTCCATTCCTTTTTCATGGTTATTTTTCAACATTTATTGTCAACAATATCTCTGAAACTTGACAATTCACCATGTAAACCTTCTTTTTCAACAAACACAATCAACCCAAAAATACTTCAATGTTACCTTGATGGATTTTTTCCCAACAAAAACATGTTCACATACATCACAAGTGTGAGAATGAAAACCATGTGAGAGTATGTATAAACATACCTCATAAAAAATCCCCAAACCATAATGTAAATATAAACCAATAATTCATCTCAAATACAAGACCAGTGAATAATAAAAGTTATCCCAAAGGAATCAAATATTCTCAAATGTTAAGACAACCATGAGAAGGAGAATAAACTAATTATTCATAGATAAACTTCACAAAGAGTCATATCACACAATAATCTAATGGTAACTAAGTTAGTGTAAGTCCCACAACACCTATTGTTGATAATATGGCTAAAATCATTAATTGGAAGGCATCCAAAAAGATGAAAAAGATCGATAAAATCCCAAAGGAATCTATATGTTGATACATTTAAAATCACATGAATCTAAATCCTATAGACTTTCATAAATTAAATGATACCTATATGGAACTTTATCAGGGGATTCGACCTTATAGAGTTATGTGTGTATCGGTTGAGGGAGTACCTGAATCCTTCAAAGGATTGTTCCCTAACATACAACGGAGTACTGAATCCATAAATATAGGACCACTCCCCAACATATGTTGTAACGCCCCAACCCCAGTTACCCAGAGTCAGTTCATTATTACATAACATTGGCATGATCATAAGAAAGATCAAGTCTCGAAAGACCGATTAGTTTAGTAGCCTTGGAAACACTAGATACAATCATAAAGTTTTACACTACATCATAAAAAAACATCTTGTCTTCATATCCCCTCATACTATCCCTGCAGGTCATTCATAAATTATTTATTCATAATCCTGGGGAAAAAATAAAACATTGAAAGGGGTGAGCTCAGATGCTCAGTAAGGATAACATTATAGCAGAAGCTTTCATAGATAAGCATAAACACTTAAGGCAGTTTATAACTAAAACAAAAGCCTTTTTAAACTTGAACTTCAGCATAAAATGGCAAAGATAAAATAAAATAATGTCATTTACTTACTCACATGGATATTCTACTAGTCTAATGATCACATGCAATATCAATAACCACTTTCATAATGATGGAATGCATAATTCCAGACTATCATAACCACATAGCCAAGGCCTCGTGCCAAGACTACAAATAAGATTTTGCCAAGGCCTTGTGCCAAGACACTAGTTTGTCTCATGAGACCTACCAATGCATCGAGGAGCTATAGCGGGCTCCACCCGTCACTTATTAAGTCCAATGAATTCCTCATATGAACAGGTTTAAACATAACATAAACATTCGTATTAAAACTAGAATACAAAATGTCAATACTTTAACCACAAACCATGAATGGTATAAAAATAGCACATCCACAGTCAAACATAAATCATTTGATACAATATGGAAGATTGTATTGTATCACATTAACCACAATCAAGAATAATGAAGGATGTTGACATAGATTAAAATAATCATCAAAACTATTTGAGATAAATATCCCCCTTTTTCTTGAAATCATTTAAAAGACACACTATTTGTCAAGAAGCCGTTTAAAAATTGATTTTTGAATCAAAGTGTCCCATACCAATTTGAAACTTACAAAATGAGTTTTAATTTTAAAACTTTAATGTCCATATAAATAAATCCTTAAAACCATTTTTTAAAACATGGACATTAATGAGCAAGATTTAGAAGAATAGGTCTTTAAAACATTTAAAAATGGTATTTTAGTTAGAGTTTCTAACAAAAAGAGAGACACTTGAATACAAATAATTGAGGTAATCAAAACTTTTTAATATCATGAAAATAAATGGATTCATGATATAATATGTCAAAGTACATTATATACAGCACATAAAAGTGATTTGGTGTATAACAACAAAGAAGTCTCAATGGAATGTAAATTGAGATGAAATCTCTCATAAAGGCCGTATCCTTAGGTTAAGGATAAATCAACGACATAATTATGTGTGAAAAATATAAATACACTAAATATGATTGGATATTCAGTGTAAAACAATCAAGGGACATTCACACATATTCTAGTAAAAATGACACCAATGAATTGGATGTTTATCTCAACAAATCGAGATTAAGTAAAAATTACTATTATCAAGTTCATACTGATGACTTGAGAATTTATCAATGGAGTGATTTTTTTTATAAAAAGTATATCCATATAAAGGGGATTGGAAATTATGACATAATCAAATGAATACTGATTCCACACATAATCTTGGAGTAAAATAATCAATGAAGTATGCGTAAAGCCGAATGAGTGGAAATTGAAATTTCAAATTCCCTTATTGATTTGGTAACATACAAAAAATACACCCATGAAAGAAGTATCATACAATGATGATTTAAATATAAATGAATTAAATTATATTACACAATGAATACAAACATGGGCAGTACACACACCACATGTAATAAATAAGTGGTGAACAATGGAACTCTCACGGAATTAAAAGTGAGATAAGAAACCCCTTACCTTGTAATTTTCCTTGGTTGGGGGTAGGTTAACCTCCTGTATAATGTTAAAATAATTGTTATTAAATTATTCATGAATCATATACATTAATATGATATCATATATGATCTTTTAACATTGCTTTGTTAATAATATCTTAGAATTATCGTTGTTTCGGGTGTTAACTTACTCGTTTTCTTTTATATGTTTTGTTACGTAAGCCATGTTTGTCATGGATAGGTTGTATCTTATTAATATCCAGAATGATATAAAGTTCTTAAACATTGTTTTTAAATCATAAAATGATAATTATACTTGAATGGATATGATGGAGAATGAATCTCATCGCGTTCGTAGAGACGGTAGTCCGTACGTACGCACGAGCGACAATATCATTCTTTTGATATTAAAATAATATATAATTGGATGGTATATTATATATATAGAATAATTATCATGTTATATTTATTGTTTACATGAATTATACATCATTATTATACCCATCCAAATAATAATATATTGAATAACAATTACACCACGACGTGGAGACGGTAAGCCGTACGTACGCACGAATGGTGAAATGTTATTCAAAGGGTGGATAGAATACTGAATATGGTTGTACCATATTTATAATAACATCATAGTATATATAAGATACTGGAGTTATTATTTTAGAATGGTAATAAGAAAGAAAGAAGAAGTGGAAGAAGAAAGGAACTTGAAAAGGGGTGGTGAAAACATTACCTCTTCTTCGGGTTCTTCCTATTGATTTGATCAAAAGGGATCCTTAGGTTAGCTTTCTGATCAAACTAAGGCTTCTAGGTTGTAGTGGGGGAAGTTGAGAGAGTATTTGGGCAGGGGTTGTCCGAAAAAAAAGACTTTGAAGGTGTGAAGAAATGAGAAGGAGGAGTGCCCTTTTATAAGAGGGGTGAGGGGCACCTTTGGAAAAGCTAGAAATATTAATTTATAATAAATTTATATTAGGTTTCTAATGGCTCCAAAGTTGATTATTAAAAGTTTAAGGTTGGGATAGGTCTAAAAACATTCAACCAATAGAATTTAGACAGGTTTGGGTTACTATATTAACCTTATCTTTTAGTTTTAACTCTTAGTTAATTGGTTTGACATTTACCATGTCACTTTTTATTTTTATATTATATAGTTAATAAACATACAATATACATCCAAGAGACCCCCAAGTGGTCCATTAATGATACACCTATCATGATATAAGTCTCTTGGCCGAAACTTATATTTTTTAAGAATTTAATATCAATTAATAACATAATATTTGTTTTAAAAACTCTTTTATGTCAATTTTGACACTATTCAATAGTTGATTTTTGTGAAACTCATAACAGAATTATTACTTCAAACAAAGTAAATTAAATAAATCATAATATGTCATATTATCCTATAAAATTAGTTTAATTCATAAAAAGTCTCAAATTATATTTATTTGGGTATTTATAATATCAATTATTCTAATTTTTCACTATTATGGTAATTACTGCATCATCATTGTGTCATAAATAAATTAAATTATTTAATGTCTAAAAATTATAAATAAAATATCATTATGTAGGAAATCATATTATATTTCTAATGAATATTTACAATCGAATTTATCTTATGTATAACCCTATATTAAAAATGTTTTAGTAAATAAACTTTGATTTTAACTATTTTAACTCTTCTTTGAATTAAATAATAATAAATGTCCTAATCTAATCCAAGTGGACCTAAATGATAATATTTTATTCCTAAGGTTGTTTTTGGTCGAGATACACTTGTCCAATAGAATTAGGACATGTGTTAGGGTAATATTAATATCATTTTTACCCTTAATTACCCTATTTACTTTTAACCGTGGTAATAAAAGTAAAAAGTTACTATTCACCAAAAATTATTTTCATCTCATTGAACCACATTTTACTTCTTGATATTAACCGTGTCTCTTGGATTTTCAAAATTCCATTCACAGAAGCGGTAAAATTAAGTTTTATGAAAAATTTAGTTTTTTAACTACCACTTAGTAGTTTCACTATTCATCAAAAATTGAAGTTTTTCAGAACAATGCCAAAATTTCACCCTAAGCTGTAATTGATATTCCAAATTCAAAAATTATGTCTATTTTACAAAATTCCAAACATATAAGTTGCATTAATTAATTTTATAATTAATTCCCGCTGTCACAACAAATAGCGTGTTTTTAAGAAACAATATATTTCAAAAGATTGACAATTGTTTAGGTCCAATTTCAAAGTGAAATTAATTCTAATGAACACCATTGGATAAAATGGTAAAAATATACTCTAATTATACTTTGAAACCACTCAATAATATAATTTATCACTATAAATTATTTTGATTAAAAAATTTGTTTTTAAGTATTTTTCACTATTCATAAAAATTGGAAGTTCTCAAAAAAATACCAAAAATTCATCTTAGGATAATTTCGATATTCCGAAACCAAAAATGAAGTCCATTTTGAAATATAAAATAAATATAATTTCAAAAGGAAGGTATTACTATTCATAACGGCTAGTTTGATTGGTTGTGGTGTGTTAGAACTCGATGTTGCGTACAACACATGCTATCGCATTATTCAAAGAAAAGCGTACCGTAGAAGCTTGGGGTGTTACACTCTCCCCTCCTTCAATAAATTGCGTCCTCGCAATTTTTTTAAAATTGTGCTTGGGAATATAATGGAAAGTCCCACATCGGAAAGAGTAAATAAAACTTTCGCTTTAAAAGAAAGAAAGAGAGGTATAAAGGTCAACCAAGATAACCCATACTCGGATTCCATGTAGTAAAACATGGATATGGATGATAAACTAAGTGTCAAGTTCTGATGGAGAGAGATAGAAATCATGATCAGGAGAAAGTTAACAATAAGAAAACCACAAACTTGTGTTGGGACAAATGGCCATTAGTCTCCTAGTAGGAAAGTAAACGGACAGCATTTTTTTGTTTTAAGTTACATTCATTTATGATATTGACTAAGAATATAAAGATTTATACTTACATTTTAGGTCGAGTTTCATTCTTTAATAAATTTCCACCACTAACTCATTTTTTTTAAATGATGAGTATTCAAGAAGTCTTGGTCACACTGGAAGTGCTAGAATAAACTTCTATAGAATAACATGATCCATACAGGATGAACTATATATTTACATTGTCTTTAGAGATTAATCAAAACCAAAATGGTTAGTACAAGATCTAATGATCCCCCAAAAGGATATTCCTTGAGAGAAATAAACACTAATCTTAATTTCCAAAATTAAACCAACAATACCCCAAAGTTAAATAAATACCATTCAATAATCAATTGTCCTTAAAATACTTCAATATAATCAAAACTAATATTGAAAACCAAAACTTATTAAGAATGTAGTCTTCCACATTAAATTGTATCTCCAAATGTCATTAATTACTCTTAAAGTAACATACTTAAAAGTAATTAACCTAATCATTTCCATAAACAACCCAAATCACTATAAATACATAATAAAAAAATAGATAAAAATCCACCATTACTCTTGAAATGAAATCCCATACTATTCTATTTTCCTTGGGCATATAGTGTTCAAAACAAAGCGAACAACTTCCAAAATAACATCTATCACTTAATCGCCAAATCATTTTCTTATACCAAGGGTATTCATTTAATAAGACATAAGAACCCAAATCAACTTATTATTGATCGATAAAATCATTTAACTAAAAAAAATTAGTCACACTATCCAGGGACTTCACATAGTCCAGTGGTAGCCGATAAATCCCAATCGCACTTTGGTTGTGGGTTCGATTCCCATAGCTTTGTCCGACGCGACGGGTTGTCACACGGTCTGCATGTTGTCCTTTTTCAAAAACTATATTTTATAATATTACCAAAATTAAATAAATTCCCCAAAATAACCATAACATAATTTAACCACAAATCTTATCTCATACCTTGCATTTTCATCCCAAATTATGATAACTTAAAATTTCCTCAAACCCAATGATCATATAAAACCAAATGATTATTTATAACTATATCCACAAGAGAAGAGATAATTCTTCCTCAAATATCATTCTCACATGGAAAACCGCGGGGTTACAAATACAAGAGAAAATTATTCCAAAGTAAACCCATCAACAAGGAGAACTAATACTTTTTAAACATTTCTCCAACCATTTATTTCCACATAGCTTTTTCTTTGACCATGAAAATATCCTATAGAATAGGGCATTCACTCGAGTAATGTCCAGGTCCCCTGCATTTACGGCAAATGACTGTAAATGGACTCTTGGGACCATTTTTATCTTCTTCCACAGTACTCTTCATTTTTCTTCGGCAATTCTTCACTTTATATCCTTCCTTCCAGCATTTAAATCATTTCTTTGTCCCATTGAGACACTTTCCTGGGTGTCTCCTTCCACATTTCCTGCATGATGGAAATTGAGTATTCCTTTCTCCATGGTCTCCACTGCTGGAGCTCTTATCATTCATCACCTTTCTCTTCTTTTTTGAGTCTGGGAATTGGTTAATATATATATTGTTGATCATATTTTTGGAAAATTGATTTGGTATAAAGACGATATCTTTTACGCCTATCAACATTCCATTTTTTGCTCATTGCCACCACCGTTCCCACCTTGTACATCATTCTCAAAGTCAATATGACTTCCTTGGAATCCAGCCATTGACTAAAACCAGAAATCATTGTGTGAGTAACATTAGTCATAAAATCATTTAGAGATTAACATGTCACCATATTCTCAATTTGAAACACATTAGGATTAACGAAGGTCATTTACTCTCATCTTGTATATATAATACTTCAAATCAGTTTGTAAATAAAATGTAAATTATCCTAAGCATATCCCCCGGGAGTGTCGTAACCAAGAGTGCATCAAGGCCCGTTGTCGTGCACCAGTTCCCGTTCGAGTCTAGCTCAAAGTGGTGTTTTCGGGTTTTACCCCTAGGTACATCTGTGCCAGAGCCGCCTCTACCTGCTCGTATCCAGACAGGGATGAATTGCTCTGAAAACTCACAAAATATCTACAATACCAAAATTCTAGGAAGTTCTTCTATATTAATCCTCAAAGTTCATCTTAGCTCTACGTGCTCTAATCAGAGTTTATCTAAATCTGCTTCCAAGGTTTGTACTAAACTTCCTCTGATACCAACTATAACGTCGCGACCCCAGTTACCCAGAGTCGGTGCATTATTACATAACATTGGCATGATCACAAGAAAGATCAAGTCTCGAAAGACCGATTAGTTTAGTAGCCTTGGAAACACTACATACAATCATAAAGTTTTACATTACATCATAAAAAAACATCTTATCTTCATATCCCCTCATACTATCCCTGCAGGTCATTCATAAATTATTTATTCATAATCCTGGGGAAAAAATAAAACATTGAAAGGGGTGAGCTCAGATGCTCAGTAAGGATAACATTATAACAGAAGCTTTCATATATAAGCATAAACACTTAAGGCGGTTTATAACTAAAACAAAAGCCTTTTTAAACTTGAACTTCAGCATAAAATGGCAAAGATAAAATAAAATAATTTCATTTACTTACTCACATGGATACTCTACTACTCGAATGATCACATGCAATATCAATAACCACTTTCATAATGATGGAATGCATAATGCCATACTATCATAACCACATAGCCAAGGCCTCGTGCCAAGACTACAAATAAGATTTTTCCAAGGCCTTGTGCCAAGACACTACTTTGTCTCATGAGACCTACCGATGCATCGAGGAGCTATAGAGGGATCCACCCTTCACTTATTAAGACCAATGCATTCCTCATATGAACAGGTTTAAACATAACATAAACATTCGTATTAAAACTAGCATACGAAATGTCAATACTTTAACCATAAACCATGAATGGTATAAAAATAGCACATCCACAGTCAAACATAACTCATTCGATACAATATGGAAGATTTTATTGTATCACATTAACCTCAATCAAGAATAATGAAGGATGTTGACATAGATGAAAATAATCATTAAAACTATTTGAGAGAAATATCCCCATTTTTCTTGAAATCATTTAAAAGTCACACTATTTGTCAAGAAGCCGTTTAAAAATTGATTTTTGAATCAAAGTGTCCCATACCACTTTGAAACTTCCAAAAGGAGTTTTAATTTTAAAACTTTAATGTCCATATAAATAAATCCTTAAAACTGTTTTTTAAAACATGTACATTAATGAGAAAGATTTAGAAGAATAGGTCTTTAAAACATTTAAAAATGGTATTTTAGTTAGAGTTTCTAACCAAAAGAGAGACACTTGAATAAAAATAATTGAGGTAATAAAAACTTTGTAATATCATGAAAATAAAGGGATTCATGATATACTATGTCAAAGTACATTATATACACCACATAAAAGTGATTTGGTGTATAACAACAAAGAAGTCTCAATGGAATGTAAATTGAGATGAAATCTCTCATAAAGGTCATATCCTTAGGTTAAGGATAAATCAATGACATAATTATGTGTGAAAAATATAAATACACTAAATATAATTGGATATTTAGTGTAAAACAATCAAGGGACATTCACACATATTCTAGTAAAAACGACACCAATGAATTGAATGTTTATCTCAACAAATCGAGATTGAGTAAAAATTACTCTTATCAAGTTCATACCGATGACTTGAGAATTTATCAATGGAGTGATTATGTGTATAAAAATTATATCCACAGAAAGGGGAGTGGAAATTATGACATAATCAAATGAATAGTGATTCCACACATAATCTTGGAGTAAAATAATCAATGAAGTATGCGTAAAGCCGAATGAGTGGAAATTGAAATTTCAAATTCCCTTATTGATTTGGTAACATAAAAAACATACACCCATGAAAGAAGAATCATACAATTAAGATGTAAATATACATGAATTAAAGTATATTACACAATGAATATAAACATGGGCAGTACACACACCACATGTAATAAATAAGTGGTGAATAATGGAATTCTCACAGAATTAAAAGTGAGATAAGAAACCCCTTACCTTGTACTTTTCCTTGGTTGAGGGTAGGTTAACCTCCTGTATAATGTTGAAATAATTGTTATTAAATTATTCATGAATCATATACATTAATATGATATCATATATTATCCTTTAACAATGCTTTGTTAATAATATCTTAGAATTATCGTCGTTTCAGGTGTTAACTTACTCGTTTTCTTTTATATGTTTTGTTACATAAGCCATGTTTGTCATGGTTAGGTTGTATCTTATTAATATCCAGAATGATATAAAGTTCTTAAACATTATTTTTAAATCATCAAATGATAATTATACTTGAATGGATATGATGGAGAATGAATCTCATCGCGTTCGTGGAGACGGTAGTCCGTACGTACGCACGAGTGACAATATCATTCTTTTGATATTAAAATAATATATAATTGGATGGTATATTATATATAAAGAATCATTATCATGTTATATTTATTTTTTACATTAATTATACATCATTATTATACCCATCCAAATAATAATATATTGAATAACAATTACACCATGACGTGGAGACGGTAAGCCGTACGTACGCACGTATGGTGACATGTTATTAAAAGGGTGGATAGAATACTGAATATGGTTGTACCATATTTATAATAACATCACAGTATATATAAGATACTGGATTTATTATTTTAGAATGTTAATAACAAATAAATAAGAAGTGTAAGAAGAAAGAAACTTGAAAAGGGGTGGTGAAAACATTACCTCTTCTTCGGGTTCTTCCTTTTGATTTGATCAAAAGGGATCCTTAGGTTGGCTTTCTGATGAAACTAAGGCCTCTAGGTTATAGTGAGTGAAGTTTAGAGAGTATTTGGGCAGGGGTTGGCCGAACCAAAAGGCTTTGAAGGTGTGAAGAAATGAGAAGGAGGAGTGACCTTTTATAAGAAGGGTGAGGGGCACCTTTGGAAAAGCTAGAAATATTAATTTATAATAAATTCATATTCGGTTTCTAATGGCTAAAAAGTTGATTATTCAAAGGTTAAGGTGGGGATAGGTCAAAAACCATTCAACCAATAGAATTTAGAGAGGTTTGGGTTACTATATTATCCTTATCTTTTAGTTTTAACTCTTAGTTAATTAGTTTGACATTTACCATGTCACTTTGTATTTTTATATTATATAGTTAATAAACTTACTATATACCTCCAAGCGACCCGAAAGTGGTCCATTAATGATACACCTATCATGATATAAGTCTCTTGGCCGAACCTTAGATTTTTTAAGAATTTAATATCAATTAATAATATAATATTTGTTTTAAAAACTCTTTTATGTCAATTTTGACACTATTCAATAGTTGATTTTTTTGAAACTCATAACAGAATGATTACTTCAAACAAAGTCAATTAAATCAATCCTAATATGTCATATTATCCTAGAAAATTAGTGTAATTCATAAAAAGTCTCAAATTATATTTATTTGGGTATTTATAATATCAATTATTCTAATTTTTCACTATTATGGTAAAAATTATAAATAAAATATCATTATGTAGGAAATCGTATTAGCTTTCTAATGAATATTTACAATAGAATTTATCTTATGTATAACCCTATATTAAAAATGTTTTAGTAAATAAACTTTGATTTTAACTCTTTTAACTCTTCTTTTAATTAAATAATAATAAATGTCCTAATCTAATCCAAGTGGACCTAAATGATAATATTTTATTCCTAAGGTTGTTTTTGGTCGAGATACACTGGTCCAATAGAATTAGGACATGTGTTAGGGTAATATTAATATCATTTTTACCCTTAATTACCCTATTTACTTTTAACTGTGGTAAATAAAAGTAAAAACATACTATTCAGCAAAAATTATTTTCATCTCATTGAACCACATTTTACTTCTTGATATTAACCGTGTCTCTTGGATTTTCGAAATTCCATTCACATAAGCGGTAAAATTAAGTTTTATGAAAAATTCAGTTTTTTAACTACCACTTAGTAGTTTCACTATTCATCAAAAATTGAAGTTTTTCAGAATAATGCCAAAATTTCACCATAAGCTATAATTGATAATCCGAATTCAAAAATGATGTCTATTTTACAAAATTCCAAACATATAAGTTGCATTAATTAATTTTATAATTAATTCCCGCTATCACAACAAATAGCGTGTTTTTAAGAAACAATATATATCAAAAGATTGACAATTGTTTAGGTCCAATTTCAAATTAAAATTATTTCTAATGAACACCATTGCATAAAATGGTAAAAATATATTCTAATTATACTTTTAATCCAATCAATAATATAATTTATCACTATAAATTATTTTGATTAAAAAAGTTGTTTTTAAGTATTTTTCACTATTCATAAAAATTGGAAGTTCTCAGAAAAATACCAAAAATTCATCTTAGGATAATTTTGATATTCCGAAACCAAAAATGAAGTCCATTTTGAAATATAAAATATATATAATTTCAAAAAGTAGGTATTACTATTCATAACGGCTAGTTTGATTGGTTGTGGTGTGTTACAACTCGATGTTCCGTACAACACATGCTATCGCATTATTCAAAGAGAAGCGTACCGTAGAAGCTTGGGGTGTTACATTCTCCACTCCTTCAATAAATTGCGTCCTCGCAATTTTGTTAAAATTGTGCTTGGGAATATAATGGAAAGTCCCACATCAGAAAAAGAGTCAATAAAACTATCACTTTAAAAGAAAGAAAGAGAGGTATAAAGGTCAACCAAGATAACCCATACTTGGATTCCATGTAGGAAAACATGGATATGGATGATAAACTAAGTGTCAAGTTCTGATGGAGAGGGATAGAAATCATGATCAGGAGAAAGTTAACAATAAGAAAACCACAAACTTGTGTTGGGACAAACGGCCATTAGTCTCCTAGTAGGAAAGTAAACAGACGTAATTTTTTTGTTTTAAGTTACATTAATTTATGATATTGACTAAGAATATAAAGATATATACTTACATTTTAGGTCGAGTTTCATTCTTTAATAAATTTCCACCACTAACTCATTTTTTTAAACGATGAGTATTCAGGAAGACTTGGTCACACTGGAAGAGCTAGAATAAACTTCTATAGAATCACATGATCCATGCAGGATGAACTATATATTTACATTTTCTTTAGAGATTAATCAAAACCAAAATGGTTAGTACAAGATCTAATGATCCCCCAAAAGGATATTCCTTGAGAGAAATAAACACTAATCTTAATTTCCAAAATTAAACCAACAATACCCCCAAAGTAAAATAAATATCATTCAATAATCAATTATCCTTAAAATCCTTCAATATAATCAAAACTAATTTTGAAAACCAAAACTTATTAAGAATGTATTCTTCCACGTTAAATTGTATCTCCAAATGTCATTAATTACTCTTAAAGTCACATACTTAAAAGTAATTAACCTAATCATTTCCATAAACAACCCAAATCACTATAAATCCATAATAAAAAAATAGATAAAAATCCACCATTACTCTTCAAATGAAATCCCATACTATTCTATTTTCCTTGGGCATATAGTGTTCAAAACAAAGTGAACAACTTCCAAAATAACATCTATCACTTAATCACCAAATAATTTTCCTATACCAAGGGTATTCATTTAATAAGACATAAGAACCCAAATCAACTTATTATTTATCGATAAAATCATTTAACTAAAAAAAATTAGTCACACCGTCCAGGGACTTCACGTAGTCCAGTGGTAGGCGATAAATCTCAATCGCACTTTGGTTGTGGGTTCGATTCCCACATCTTTGTCCGACGCGACGGATTGTCACACGGTCTGCGTGTTGTCCTTTTTCAAAAACTAAATTTTATAATATTACCAAAATGAAATAAATTCCTCAAAATAACCATAAAATAATTTAACCACAAATATTATCTCATACCTTGCATTTTCATCCCAAATTTTGATAACTTATAATTTCCTCAAACCCAACGATCATATAAAGCCAAATGATTATTAATAACTATATCCACAATAGAAGAGATAATTCTTCCTAAAATATCATTCTCACATGGCAAACTACAGGGTTACAAATACAAGAGAAAATTATTCCAAAGTAAACCCATCAACAAGGAGCACTAATACTTTTTAAACATTTCTCCAACCATTTATTTCCACATAGCTTCTTCTTTGACCATGAAAATATCCTATAGAATAGGTCATTCACTCGGGTAATGGCCAGGTCCCCTGCATTTACGGCAAATGACTGTAAATGGACTCTTGGGACCATTTTTATCTTCTTCCACAGTACTCTTCATTTTTCTTTGGAAATTCTTCACTTTATGTCCTTCCTTCCCGCATGTAAATCATTTCTTTGTCCCATTGAGACACTTTCCTGGGTGTCTCCTTCCACATTTCCTGCATGATGGAAATTGAGGATTCCTTTCTCCATGGTTTCCACTGCTGGAGCTCTTATCATTCATCACCTTTATCTTCTTTTTTGAGTCCGGGAATTGGTTAATATATATATTGTTGATCATATTTTTGGAAAATTGATTTGGCATAAAGATGATATCTTTTACGCCTATCAACATTCCATTTTTTTCTCATTACCACCACTGTTCCCACCTTGTACATCATTCTCAAAGTCACTATGACTTCCTTGGAATCCAGCCATTGACTAAAACCAGAAATCATTGTGTGAGTAACAGTAGTCATAAAATCATTTAGAGATTAACATGTCACCATATTCCCAATTTGAAACACATTAGGATTAACCAAGGTCATTTACTCTCATCTTATATATATAATACTTCAAATCGGTTTGTAAAGAAAATGTAAATTATCCTAAGCATATCCCCCGGGAATGTCGTAACCAAGAGTGCAGCAAGGCCCTTTGTCGTGCACCAGTTCCCATTTGAGTCTAGCTCAAAGCGGTGTTTTCGAGTTTTAACCCTAGGTACATATGTGCCAGAGCTTCCTCTACCTGCTTGTATCCAGACAGGGATGTATTTCTTAGAAAACTCACAAAATATCTACAATACCAAAATTCTAGAAGTTCTTCTATATTAATCCTCAAAGTTCATCTTAGGTCTACGTGCTCTAATCAGGGTTTATCTAAATCTAGCTTCCAAGGTTTGTACTAAACTTCCTTTGATACCAACTGTAAAGCCCCGACCCCAGTTACCCAGAGTCGGTGCATTATTACATAACATTGGCATGATCACAAGAAAGATCAAGTCTCGAAAGACCGATTAGTTTAGTAGCCTTGGAAACACTAGATACAATCATAAAGGTTTACATTACATCATAAAAAAAACATCTTGTCTTCATATACCCTCATACTATCCCTACAGGTCATTCATAAATTATTTTTTCATAATCCTGGGGAAAAAATAAAACATTAAAAGGGGTGAGCTCAGATGCTCAGTAAGGATAACATTATAGCAGAAGTTTTCATATATAAGCATAAACACTTAAGGTTTTTTATAACTAAAACAAAAGCCTTTTTAAACTTGAACTTCAGCATAAAATGGAAAAGATAAAATAAAATAATGCCATTTACTTACTCACATGGATATTATACTAGCCGAATGATCACATGAAATATCAATAACCACTTTCATAATGATGGAATGCATAATACCAAACTATCATAACCACACAACCAAGGCCTCGTGCCAAGACTACAAATAAGATTTTTCCAAGGCCTTGTGCCAAGACACTACTTTGTCTCATTAGACCTACCGATGCATCAAGGAGGTATATCGGGCTCCACCCATCACTTATTAAGTCCAATGCATTCCTCATATGAATAGATTTAAACATAACATAAACATTCGTATTAAAACTAGCATACGAAATGTCAATACTTTAACCACAAACCATGAATGGTATAAAAATAGCACATCCACAGTCAAACATAACTCATTCGATACAATATGGAAGATTGTATTATATCACATTAACCACAATCAATAATAATGAAGGATGTTGACATAGATGAAAATAATCATCAAAACTATTTGAGAGAAATATCCCCCTTTTTCTTGAAATCATTTAAAAGTCACACTAGTTGCCAAGAAGCCGTTTAAAAATTGATTTTTGAATCAAAGTGTCCCATACCACTTTGAAAATTCCAAAAGGAGTTTTAATTTTAAAACTTTAATGTCCATATAAATAAATCCTTAAAACCATTTTTTAAAACATGGACATTAATGAGCAAGATTTAGAAGAATAGGTCTTTAAAACATTTAAAAATGGTATTTCAGTTAGAGTTTCTAACCAAAAGAGAGAAACTTGAATAAAAATAATTGAGGTAATAAAAACTTTTTAATATCATGAAAATAAATGGATTCATGATATACTATGTCAAAGTACATTATATACACCACATAAAAGTGATTTGGTGTATAACAACAAAGAAGTCTTAATGGAATGTAAATTGAGATGAAATATCTCATAAAGGTCGTATCCTTAGGTTAAGGATAAATCAACGACATAATTATGTGTGAAAAATATAAATACACTAAATATTATTGGATATTCAGTGTAAAACAATCAAGGGACATTCACACATATTCTAGTAAAAATGACACCAATGAATTGGATGTTTATCTCAACAAATCGAGATTGAGTAAAAATTACTCTTATCAAGTTCATACGGATGACTTGAGAATTTATCAATGGAGTGATTATGTGTATAAAAAGTATATCCACAGAAACGGGAGTGGAAATTGTGACATAATCAAATGAATAGTTATTCCACACATAATCTTGGAGTAAAATAATCAATGAAGTATGCGTAAAGCCGAATTAGTGGAAATTGAAATTTCAAATTCCCTTATTGATTTGGTAACATACAAAACATACACCCATGAAAGAAGAATCATAAAATTATGATGTAAATATACATGAATTAAAGTATATTACACAATGAATACAAACATGGGCAGTACACACACCACATGTAATAAATAAGTGGTGAATAATGGAATTCTCACGGAATTAAAAGTGAGATAAGAAACCCCTTACCTTGTACTTTTCCTTGGTTGGGGGTAGGTTAAACTCCTGTATAATGTTGAAATAATTGTTATTAAATTATTAATGAATCATATACATTAATATTATATCATATATTATCCTTTAACATTGCTTTGTTAATAATATCTTAGAATTATCATCGTTTCGGGTGTTAACTTACTCATTTTCTTTTATATGTTTTGTTACGTAAGCCATGTTTGTCATGGATAGGTTGTATCTTATTCATATCCAGAATGATATAAAGTTCTTAAACATTATTTTTAAATCATCAAATGATAATTATACTTGAATGGATATGATGGAGAATGAATCTCATCGCGTTCGTGGAGACGGTAGTCCTTACGTACGCACGAGCGACAATATCATTCTTTTGATATTAAAATAATATATAATTGGATGGTATATTATATATACAGAATCATTATCATGTTATATTTATTTTTTACATGAATTATACATCATTATTATACCCATCCAAATAATAATATATTGAATAACAATTACACCACGACGTGGAGACGGTAAGCCGTACATACGCACGTATGGTGACATGTTATTAAAAGGGTGGATAGAATACTTAATATGGTTGTACCATATTTATAATAACATCACAGTATATATAAGATACTGGAGTTATTATTTTAGAATGTTAATAACAAATAAAGAAGAAGTGGAAGAAGAAAGGAACTTGAAAAGGTGTGGTGAAAACATTACCTCTTCTTCGGGTTCTTCCTTTTGATTTGATCAAAAGGGCTCCTTAGGTTGGCTTTCTGATCAAAATAAGGCCTCTAGGTTATAGTGAGTAAAGTTTAGAGATTATTTGGTTAGGGTTTGGCCGAACCAAAAGGCTTTTAAGGTGTGAAGAAATGAGAAGGAGGGGTGCCCTTTTATAAGAGGGGTGAGGGCACCTTTGGAAAAGCTAGAAATATTAATTTATAATAAATTCATATTCGGTTTCTAATGGCTCAAAAGTTGATTATTCAAAGTTTAAGATTGGGATAGGTAAAAAACCATTCAACCAATAGAATTTAGACAGGTTTGGGTTACTATATTATCCTTATATTTTAGTTTTAACTCTTAGTTAATTAGTTTGACATTTACCATGTCACTTTGTATTTTTATATTATATAGTTAATAAACTTACTATATACATCCAAGAGACCCCAAAGTGGTCCATTAATGATACACCTATCATGATATAAGTCTCTTGGCCGAACCTTAGATTTTTTAAGAATTTAATATCAATGAATAATATTATATTTGTTTTAAAAACTCTTTTATGTCAATTTTGACACTATTCAATAGTTGATTTTTGTGAAACTCATAACAGAATGATTAATTCAAAAAAAGTCAATTAAATAAATTTTAATATGTCATATTATCCTATAAAATTAGTTTAATTCATAAAAAGTCTCAAATTATATTTATTTGGGTATTTATAATATCAATTATTCTAATTTTTCACTATTATGGTAATTACTGCATCATCATTGTGTCATAAATAAATTAAATTATTTAATGTATAAAAATTATAAATAAAATATAATTATTTATGAAATAGTATTATCTTTCTAATGAATATTTACAATCGGATTTATCTTATGTATAACCCTATATTAAAAATGTTTTAGTAAATAAACTTTGATTTTAACTCTTTTAACTCTTCTTTGAATTAAATAATAATAAATGTCCTAATCTAATCCAAGTGGACCTAAATGATAATATTTTATTCCTAAGGTTGTTTTTGGTCGAGATACACTTGTCCAATAGAATTAGGACATTTGTTAGGGTAATATTAATATCATTTTTACCCTTAATTACTCTATTTACTTTTAACCGTGGTAAATAAAAGTAAAAAGTTATTATTCACCAAAAATTATTTTCATCTCATTGAACCACATTTTACTTCTTAATATTAACCTTTTCTCTGGGATTTTCGAAATTCCATTCACAGGAGCGGTAAAATTAAGTTTTATGAAAAATTCAGTTTTTTAACTACCACTTAGTAGTTTCACTATTCATCAAAAATTGAAGTTTTTCAGAACAATGCCAAAATTTCACCCTAAGCTATAATTGATATTCCGAATTCAAAAATAATGTCTATTTTAAAAAATTCCAAAACTATAAGTTGCATTAATTAATTTTATAATTAATTCTCGTTGTCACAACAAATAGCGTGTTTTTAAGAAACAATATATATCAAAAGATTGACAATTGTTTAGGTCCAATTTCAAAGTGAAATTAATTCTAATGAACACCATTGTATAAAATGGTAAAAATATATTATAATTATACTTTTAAACCACTCAATAATATAATTTATCACTATAAATTATTTTGATTAAAAAAGTTGTTTTTAAGTATTTTTCACTATTCATAAAAATTGGAAGTTCTCAGAAAAATACCAAAAATTCATCTTAGGATAATTTTGATATTCTGAAACCAAAAATGAAGTCCATTTTGAAATATAAAATATATATAATTTCAAAAAGTAGGTATTACTATTCATAACGGCTAGTTTAATTGGTTGTGATGTGTTAGAACTCGATGTTGCGTACAACACATGCTATCGCATTATTCAAAGATAAGTGTACCGTAGAAGCTTGGGGTGTTACATATGTGGTGGTATTTGAACATCATATATAATATGGGGGACCATTACCTATCATTTTTATTTCATCAAGGATTTATCTAACCTCATATATAGAGTATCATGCACATACACATGCGGGAGTACATAACTCTATATCTACTCTAAATGTCTCACACATAACCTATAATCCCCTCAGTAGAGCTAAGAACCTAAAACTACCCAAACAGTAATGTGAATAGTTTTCAATGATTATAGGATAACATATATGTTCTCTATATGGGAATACACTATAACACCATGATATTTTAAAAGATAACTATGTTCACTAGCGTATACAACTTGCAACACCGAGCATAAAGAAACCACGATGTATCATTATTTAAATGTTACACTTATAACCTAACCATTGAATTTATGGGTATGGGTAGGATTAAACACATTATGAAATATATATATATATATATATATAATACTCCTAGTCAATAAAAATCATTTATTAATTATTAGGAAGTATTCACTCAATTTTCTAGTCAATTCATTTTATGCATCAAAAATATGTTTTCTTTAAAAAAAGTTTTTATTGCTTATCATGTGTGAATATTATAAATAATTTATGGAACATTTAAAAATTTTAATTAATAAAAATTAAATCATTTTTTCAATCATCAAACCAAAATTATCCAAGGGTGAAATTGTTGTATTTTTACGGAAAGATTAATTTCTTATTGAATAGTGAAAAATAATGATTTTTTGTAAAAGTGTCATTTATTTTCAATAAAAAAATAAATTTAAAAGTATATTTTTATCTTAAAGTAAATTAATTATTATTTAATAATTAATAATCTAATTAATTGCATATAAATCATCATTATAGCTAATTTTTGAAAAAGTTCATTTTTGGATTTAAAACGGATTTTTTATAAAAATTATTTTTCATTGCATTTTATATTTTTACCTTAAATTAATTTCTAAAAAATATAGGATTGGAATATATAAAAATAGATCCTATATTTAAAATCAGGAGTTTCAAATTTTGAAAATAGGTTCCTTTTATTTTTAGGCATTATGAATAGTAACCGTAGTATAATTTATCACGTTGGTAAAAGGGTAAAATGGGGTAAACACTATTAAAACTATAGGGTAAAACATTAAAATAACCATAACATGTAAATTTATCCTATTTTATGTGTTTTTTTTAAACAAATGTATTCTAACGGAGTTAAATGATGTATTTTAAAGAATTTCTTTGATGTTGGGAACCCAAGATTGATCTTTATAAGGATAAATTATATTTTATTCAAATTAAAAACTATTTTTGAGTCTTTGCATTTAATGGAATTATTGGAAGATGAAGTTTAGTTTTAGCTATATCTGAAATTCAAAAAACCTTTCTATTTTATTATTTGACTAAAAAATCATTTAAATCAATTTATTACTTGATTTCAAAGTGAAATTATTTTTACTCTAAAAATTGGTATTTTACTAAAAACTATTTTTCATGTGTTTTGTGTTCTTATATTAAAAGTAATTTATTTCACCTTTATAATTTGAACCTGATAAAATGGATTCAAAATTTTAAATTATCATGTCCAAAAAAAATTGAATACCCCTTTTTTCATTTAATTAAATTATCATGGTTAAAATTTAACTTATCCTAGTTAAGGTTGAAATGAGTTTATAGTTGTTTAACTAGAAGATAAGTCTTAAAATATATCCAACACTTGTATTTATTTTTATTTAATAGGTTTTTTTCTACCATTATCATTAGATTCTCAAAAATTTGAAAAATTTGTGCTAATATCCTCTGATTATAACATTTATATTATTTTATCTAAATATAAAGTCAAAAATGTCACTCTCTTGATTTTAATATCTAAATATTTTTTGATTGGGATTTTAAAAAAAATGGATCTAAAGGGTTATATAAAATATAAAGGTTTTTTTTATTATGGTAATTTATTTTTTGTTTTTAATGATGAAATAATTATCTTAAATGCTTACATAATGTCAACATAGTGCTTGTGCAAGGAGTAGAAAAATCAAGAAAATGATTTCAAAAACTCTAAAATTAATTTTTTTGGATAAATTTTAGCATTCTATGGATTTTATATATTAAAATAACATATTAGAGGTTTTAAATGGTTTATAATCTAATTCAATTTTTTTAATTTTTTTTTCAAAGTCAAATTAAATGAATAGTTCCAAAAATGACAATAATGAAATTTTATAATAAACAATATTTTATTAAATGATTTAAAATTGATATAAGTGTTATCTTCAAAACATTAAATGGTATATGGTTGAAAATATCAATCATGTTCCATTTATTGATCACTTTTTCTTTTATAGTAACTTTTTTCACCCATAATGAGGAATAAAACTTGACATCATAGTAATGGTCAAAAGGGTTAATGGGGGGTTAAAACAAAGCGATAAGGATGGAAATATAATCAATTTTGAGACATTATACCCTTAAAATTAATTTATATTAATTTAATACATAAAGTATTTCCAAGAGTGCTCCTCCCCTCACTTATAAAAGTGCACCACCTTATCTCTCATATGTACACTTAAAGAGCCACTTATTCAGAAAATAAATTCCTAAATACCTTTAAAAATACCTCCCCACATTCTATAGGTATTAGTTTTTTCATAATACCAATCTTAGAGGGTTTAAGGTGTGAAGAAAATGGGGTTTTCCAAAGAAGTGGTATAGATTTTAACCAAATGTTTTAGTTTTATTTGTTTTTGTACCTCCCTAAAATCTTATTCATATGTGATGAAATAATAAAAATAGTATATTACATATACTTAAATGTTTTTATGTTAATTTAACAACCTATATCCTTCTCCTCTTCCATCGAATGGTAAATGAAACTGTCGTTCATGTGTACAATGGACTACCACCTCATGAACTGATGTAATTTATTTTTCATCACTACATCTCACATATGGTCAAAATGATTAATTTAATGTATATATGTGCTATTAATTAAAAAATATCATTCTAAAAATATATTATATTATTTATTTTATTATCTTTCTATCCATTGAAAAATAATAATGTCGTTCATGCGTATGTGTGGACGGCCACCTCCACGAAGCAATGTGATTTATTTTTTGTAACCACATAACATGGATACTATATATATAAGTTCATTTAATTTATTTATATTATATTTATGATATAATCATAATTATTTAAATATAAATTTATAATTACCTTTTTTCCATCATGTTTTTTGAAAAATAGAAATGTGACTCATGTATGCGTACAACCTGCCATCTCCATGATTGTAATGTAGTTCATTTTTCATAAAAATATTTTATGGTTGGTATTAAAAGTATAATTTTGTATAAAATTTATAATTATTTC
Source organism: Viscum album (assembly GCA_963277665.1). Classification (NCBI taxonomy): domain Eukaryota; kingdom Viridiplantae; phylum Streptophyta; class Magnoliopsida; order Santalales; family Viscaceae; genus Viscum; species Viscum album. The sequence goes on from OY728130.1 coordinate 926,681,810, forward strand.
ATGATTATTATTCTGTAGATTATGTAATAATGAAATATTTGACCATAGTTAACCTACCGAAGTCATTTTAGACATATGATCCAAATATCATCAAAACATTCGATGAGAACTTAATTTATTAAGTAATTGTATATAAAATGGTAATAAAATAAATAAGAAAATTGAAAAAAAATTATTTAGAAATTAAATAATTAGCATAATTTAATTATTTAGGAAGATAAATAATGTATTTGACAAGTCAGACTCGAGTTAAGGGACACTTTACTTTAGAAACCTCATTTTAAATATTTTAAAGATTTATTTTCTAAATATTTTCTTACTTGTCCATATTATTAAAATTATTTTATTGATTCATTTATATGTACATGAATTAATTATAAATGTAACTTTTTTATTTTTAAAAAAGGTTTTTAAAAGGAATGTTTTTACTGAATATTTTGGATTTCTTTGTAAAAGGAAACCTGAATGTTTTATTTTAACATATACAGCGTCAAAAACTTTTCCCTCCACTATAACCATTATTTTATATTTGGATTATATTATAATATTCCATGTTTTATTCAAATAAAAACCCACCTTCTCTTTTTTTAGAATTTTATTTTTGAAAATTGGGTTTTAAAGGATATTTTTATGAGTTTGATGATGGAAATGGAAGTTTTTATATATTTCATACATGTTATGGTCCTTCAAAAAATTTTATGATGATGGTTGAGCCTTATGTAGCTCATTATTATGGTTGAGATTGATATAGCTCATTATTATGGGTGTTCCTGATATATCTTATGATGATAGGTGATCCCAATATAGCTCTCTAATGAATTGGGTAATGATTATGTTCTTTATAGAATTATATTTTAAGTTGACTGTATTGGTTATTCCACATGTAAGAGTGGTTGTAAAAGAGGTATGAATATGATGTCCCAAGGAACCTATAAGATGTTTTTATGCTTGATAATGAGTTTTCATGGAAATCATTTGATTTCAAAAGGAAAGATAGTGATATTTTATTTTAAAGGAATGATTATTCCCTTTTGGGTAAAAATGTATGTTTTTTTAGAAAATGGTTTCCATATCTTCTCCATGTTTTCTAAGAAAATATCATGATAATGATTTTAAATTTAATTTTTTTTATAATGTGTTTTATGAAAAACTTTGGGCGGTAATTCTGACTTCATGTGTAAGTAAATGATTATTTTTATCTTAATTTTTTCTTATGTTAAAGGAAATATCTCATGGTTTTAAAATGTACTAATGGGTTTCTTTCATTCTTATTAAATCCCTTGCTGAAATATTTGTACTCATCCCATGTTTTCAAATTTTTTTCACAGTTTTTAAGGAAGAGTAAGAACAAAAAATAAGTCTAGTTGAAAGTCATGAAGATTGATCATGAAAAAAATATATGTTTCATTTTAAAAGTTTTATATTGTGTAAAAAAATCATACTTAGTAGATTTATCCACTTTGTAATGTATTAGGTTTATTATTTAAGATTTATTAAATAATTCACTAAAAATATAAACCTGAAATATCTTTAGGAATGTAAGAATGTGAATTATAGTCTAAAGACACTAGATTATGTAATGTTTAAGGTAAGTTCCTTATTATTGTTATCAGTGAAAGGGTTTAGATAACTTTAAAGGTTAGGATATTACTTGGAGTATAATTTTAAATCCCACTATTAAAAAAATAATTAAGGTTATTTTGGATAAATCATAGGACTTGAATAGAAGAAAACATGGTTAATGTATTATGAAAAATGTTGAATGATTAAGGTGTCTATATATAGGGATTCAAGAGTTATGATATAGTGGTATATTTAAAGATTATCATAAGTTTAAAAAAATTAATATTATTTTGATGTTTTATGTGATGGGAGTACCTTGGATAAATTTATTTAATTTTGATAGATGTTTGAGGAATATGTAACCCTTAAGTTTAACATGTGAAAAAAATTATTTATGGAATACTGCCTTTAAATTTTATGGATGTAATTTTAAAGTCTATGATAACCTTTAGGGTTTATATGATATTTGATACTGAGGTAATTATAGGTTTTTAAAATTTTGTAAAATGTGTTTTATCATATAGATGGCCATGGGATTGAAAATTTATTTGGTGATTAATTTTATTTCATAAGATGTTCACTATTTTGGGAAACTTATATAATTAAGGTAGAAGGAAATATTTTTGGACAATATGGGATTTTGTTTGAGGGATAATGGTTAAATATTCTTTTGTAAGCATGTATGATTTTAATGTAGATTTATGTTTATTTTGTTTATTTATGGAAATGATTAGAATATCATAGAGATTATATGATTAGGGCATATACATTTTTTAAGATACTTTAAGAGTGATTGATGTTATTTGGAGATAAATTTTAAATTTATCTTGGAAGAATATGTTATAAAATAATTATAATACTTGGGTTTCAATAATAGTCATTAATATTTTGAAGAATTTTAAGGATATTTATTTATGTAATTATTTAGATTGAACTTTGGGTATTACTATTGAATTTTGGATATTAATGTATTGTTTCTTCATATGAAAGTTTATACATTTTGAATATTTTCTTACCTTGTACTAACTATTTAAATTTTGGTAAATATATAAATATGGGAGGAATAGATTTTTATCCTTTTGTGGATTATGTGAGCTGATGGAAGTTTATTTTAGTGCTTCAGGAATGAAAATTTTATCTTGAATACTCACCGTTTGGAGTAAAAGATGAGATTATGGTTGAAATTGATTAAAGGATGAAATTAAAATTTTCAAGTATATTTCCTTATTTTCTTAGTATATATGGTAAAATATTTCATTAACTCTAGAAAAAGGATCTTGAAACAAAAAAATTCTTCTATTACCTTCATATCCTATAAATCGATGGTATTTTCCACACCTCATTGATTTAAGTTTTTTTATTCATTAACTTTCTCATGATCATTAACTTTATTATGATCATTGTTCTCTATCACTCTTCATAATTATTTGGACATTACATTTTTCTTACATGTCTATATTTTCACTTCCCACTAATTTTCTCCTACTTAGAAACCTAGTTATATGTTATTCTATATGACCTTCATATTTTACTTTATCTCTTTTCAAGATAAATTTTTATTAACCCTTTTTATGATGTGGGTTTTCAAAAAAATTATCTTAAAATTTAAAACCCTTTATTACTAATATAAGTTCAAATTGTGATGATGAAATTTATTAAATTTATGAGAATGTAACACCCTGATATTTCAAAAGAACACTATGTTTGATCGTGTATACAACATGTAACATTGATCTTAAATGAACTGTAATATATTAATATTTAAATGCTACAGTTATAAACTAGCCATTGAATTTATGAGTATTAATAGAATTAAACACATTAGAAAATATATATATATATATATAAAGGTCCTACTCAATAAAACTTTATTGATTAATTCCTAGGAAATAAGCACTCATTTTTACAATAAAATCATTCTCTACTTCAAAAATACGTTTTCCTCAAAAATGGTTTTTATTTATTTTTATGAGTGGTGGAATGAGGATACAGGGTAAGATGATGGATTTTAGGGATATTTTATTTCAAGAACATTTCTATTTATATATAAAATACTATGATGGATTCAAATTGATTTGTTAGTTTGTAGCAGGGAATCATTTTATCCATATTGGGAGAGATGCTTCAAGGATGAGAAACATTAATAAACTGATATAAAGAACCAATCTTTGGATAACCTAGATCTCACAGGGGATCTGCAAAAAAACATTTCTTTAAGAGGCAATGGGATATCCTTCTTAGAGGTGCTTCATGGCATGGATCCATCTAAGTATGACTTTCACAGGCCTCCTTCTTTCAAAAAAATGGATGATGGTGGATTATCGGTGATCGGTAACCCTTAAGATCTCTAAAAAAGGTTTGACAAGTGTATGTTTTCCATTCTATAGTACATCATGTATTCAAAGGGTGAAAATCCCTAGTCAGGTGTGGATCTCAAATCTAGTATCTCAAATTTCTGGGGAAATAGAAACTAGAAATTGATTCTAATCAAACAAAATCTTCCAAATTATTCTAGGAAGAAAATATGATCTTAATAAAGAGTGAAAAATTAGGAATTCTCACCTAAAACCTTGGGTTATAAGTATTTCTAAATGAGAATTTAATTTTAATACCTTCAATCAAAGAAATTATGTGACTAAAATATGGTTTGGGCTATATGGTTTAAGCTAGGTTTTTGGAACTTGAGAATTCTAAATGGCCTTATATCTTATATAAAAATACCTCTGAAACTAGATCATCGCACTCTTGATGGTTAATTGGGTTCATATGCTAGGATTAAAGTTGATACAAAATTATACTCAAATATCATATATCTAATTAAATTCATTATTAATGACCACAAATATGAAGTTAAGGTGGATTATAAATATATCCCTCCCTTATGTGATGTTTTTAGAATTATAGGAAACTCAATTGTGAATTGCAGGGTGATCTAGAAACCGGTGAAACCTATTAATGGTCCAAATTCCTGGAAAGATATCAATAGTAATAAAAACTTCAGATCCATTGCCTTGGATAAGGGTGGGCCCTAAAAGAATAATGAATCTAAGAAATGGGTGAAATCCAATGAAGTCAACATCCCTGATCTTAAATCTACATCCAAAAAGTCATGGGCTAAAATATTTATGAATAGAAAAGGGAGAACAATCCATCTAAGCCATCTATGGGACTGAAAAACAATAACAATAATCCGACTATAAATTCTATGGGAGGCAGTGAATCAGAGGTTCACTACCACAAAAACAGTTTTTCACAGCGCCCCCCTTTATCAGCGCTTTTGTTAGCGCTGATAAAGGCCCCCCTTTCTCAGTGCTTGTTTAGTAGCGCTGATAAAGGGGGGGCCTTTATCAGCGCTTTTTTTAAAAGCGCTGATAAAGATTCGGCTTCAAAATAAAATTAAAAATATATTAATATATTAATATATTAATATATAAATATAGTTATATTGTTATATAAATATAATATATAATTTTTAAATATATTTTAGATAATTATAAATGTACATTTACACTTATTATACTTAATATATAAGATATTTAGTGAAAATGACTTCTTAAAAAATTAAAAAAATATTTTTAATTAATAATTTGATAATAATTATGGAGTATTAGTCATTTAATAACAATTTGAGGACTAAATAAATTAAAAAAATTAAAAAAAGATCCAAAATATGTTGAAAACGCAACTCAAACTTCAAACGGCCATAACTTTTGATCCGGGTGTCCGTTTGAGCTCTACCACATATCAAATTGAAGCCTGTGACAACCTATATGTCGCTGTGACCGTGGGAAACCCCGATCAAGCATTTTTCGAGGCCAAAAGAGGCCCCGAAGGCCTCCAAAACTGAGTTTTTTGTCGGGGTACCCAGATTTTTTAACATTTTGTGGATTTTCAAACTCGTTTAAGGGGGTATTATTGGCTTTTTTTGGCGGGGACTGAATTTATTCCAAGGTATTACATTCATATTGATATTATGTTTTTGAAATTTCATCCTTTTTTATAATGAACTGCTATTTATAATCAAATATATAACTATATGTACATATTTTTTATATATTCGCACCTAAAAATTAATTTTTTTAAATAAATAATTAAACATATTTACATATAAAATATATTAGCTTTATCTAAATAATAACTAATATCCATTTTATTTAAAATACCAATATATGAATATTTATATACCTATATATTAATCTAACTATATATATATATTAATCTAACTATATATATATATATTAATCTAACTATATATATATATATTAATCTAATAACTATATATATATTAATATAACTATATATATATATATTAGTATTACTATAAATATATATATTAATATCACCATAAATATATATATTAATATCACTATATATATATTAATATAACTATATAACTATATAAATATATATTCATATAACTATATATATGTTAATATAACTATATATATGTTAATATAACTATATTTATGTTAATATAACTATATATATATATATTAATATAAATATATATTACTATACGAATAAATATAACTAAATATATATATATATAGATATATATTAATACCACTATATATATATATTAATATTACTATATATATTATAATATAACTATATATATATATTAATATAAATATATATTACTATACGAATAAATATAACTAAATATATAAATATATATATATAAAGATATCATGAATAGGAAAGCAAATCAAAATAGAGTAGTGGTAAGGGCTTAGGCGCGCAGGGGGGAGGTCTCGAGTTTAAATCCTGGTGGAGGCAGGGGTGTGCGCGCATGGGGAATATTTGAGAAAGCGCTGTTAAAGGGTGGAGGGGGGTGCGTGGGGTGCTGTATAGGGGCCGGAAAGCGTTGTAAGAGGGGGGGTTCAAGCGCTATAAAAGCCCCCCCGATTGGCAGTATTTTTTAATTTTTTTAAATTTTTTTTAAATTTTTTTAATTTTTTTTAATTTTTTTTAACTTTTATCAGCGCTAAAACAAAAGCGCTGATAAAGGAAGCGCTGATATAGGACCCCTTTATCTACGCTGGCTTTATCAGCGCTTTTCTAGCGCTGATAAAGGCCGTGTTTGTAGTAGTGGTCTATGATACTAGTATCTCCCATGACATTTCCCTGTATATCATGAATTTTTTTATCTCTCTTCAAAATGATATTAATTTTAAAAACTCTTATTATAATAATTCTATCACAATATATTATCTTGGAAATATTTTAGTGAGTATCCTTGGTAGTGGATAAAATATTATAGTATTATAATATCCCCATAATTTTATAAATTATGATGCAGCTCCAACCAATGAACTTATAGAAATTTCTAGAAAGGTTAATCAAACTACTTCCAATCTGAGAAACACAAATGATCATAGTTCAAGGGTGGATGATGGAGGCTCTAATGATAAATTTGGTGATACATATGCTTGAACTACTATTTTTATCTCAAAAATAAAAGGATATTAACAATGCAATAGTCATGATAATGTCACCACTATTTTGAAAAGTCCCACTATAAAAGATAACTATAATATCAGTATTATAGATAACACAGGTACTCATGGTGATTTGAAGATTGATGACAGACCCAAGGAGTCTTCTACTGTGAATGTGTAATGTGTTGTTTTTTAATTCACTCCAAATCCAAAGAATTATGGGCATAGAAAAATTCAACCTCCCCTTCTTTTTTTTATGAAAATGATGATAAACCTACCATTTATGTGAAAAAGGCTAGTGCACCTAGGAAATCATCAAAGAACAAAATAATGAGGCAAGGAAAAAAGGTCGCTCCAACCCAAAACACAAGCATAAATGATGATCCTCTTCTGAAACTATTTGGGTTTTTCTAACCCTAAAACAATCAGTTCACTCAATCTTTTCATTAAAAACATAAGTCTGGCCTTTTGGATTTGTATAAACCTAAGAGGATATTTTATTCAAAGGTATCCTCTCTAGAAAATATTGGTTATTATCTGGTTAACACAATCCAGTATTCGACAAATATTAAGATACTTTGGGTCTTATATCATTTGAGTATAGTAAGAATATCTCTCATTAAATCCTATGAACATATGGAAACTTTTAGTTATAAATTAATTTTAATGTATCATTTTTGTTCTTTAATTTATGCTTTTAATATATATCAAGATCAAAGGGTGTTATGTAAAATAATTCAAACCTTAACTTGATCAATCAATGGATCATGGACCCTTCTTAAAGACTTTAATGGTATTTTAAATCTTGATGAGAAAATTGGAATGATTAATGCATATATTTTGACCAAAGAATTTAAATCTTGTATTTAAAACAAAAAACTCAATGAAGTGAACTTGGTGTGTAAAAAATACATTTGGTATATAAATCACCTTAAAAAATGGTGGCTAATAAATTGGATAGGGAATTTTTCAATATAAAATCCATTAATGTTTGGGATTCTATATCATGTACCTACCTTCCAAGAATTAATTTTTATCAAAATCCAATTTTGGATAATCTTTTTACAAGGGATTTCAAACCACCTCTTCCATTTAGATTCAAAAATTCTTGGACCTCGCACCCTAAATGTCAAAAGTTTGTCCAGGATACCTAGAGATCTATTAATTATAAGTATGATTCCTTATCTAGTATCATAAAACTAAAATTTCTCAAGATGAATTTGAAATAATGGATTAATTATTTTTTATTTCTCTTGATAAAAAGATTGATAATATTGAAAATATATTTATATAATTCAAGAAAATAACACCGGATGTGATTTTTCACAAGTATTGAGCAAGAAAATGTAATCTATCATGAACTCAATAGCCTTTTAATCCTCAAGTAATACATCCAGATAGAAAATTTTAAATTTTAATAGTCTAAGTATAGTGATATAAATTACAATATAATCAAATATCTTCAAAGAACCAAGAAAGTTAGTAGGCCCTTTGGAATTATAAATGATGATGGGTAATTTTTTGACAACAGGAAAGAGCTTGATGATCGCATTTTCAACTATTATGTAAATCTATTTAATGGACCCACCACTAGCTCTTAATTTTTGGATAATATAATTCACATTCTTTTCAATAATGAATATAATGTAAGTCACATTGATTTTCCCTTGATTTTGAGATCAAATAATTTATTTTTGGTCTTAATGTTGGCAGATCCCTTAGACTGGATGGCTTCACCAAGTTCTTCTTCCAGACCTTTTGGGAGGTTATTCAATATGATTTTTGTATAGTTGTCAATCATTTTTTAAGGGGGAATATCTCGCTTCAGTAATTAATGCTCAATTCCTTGCCCTCATCTCTAAAGTATAGAATGAAAATGATATTCATTATTTTAGGCATGTTTCTCTTATTATCACGATATAAAAAATTATAAGAAAAAATTTTTATAACAGGCTTTACACCATTGATAATACGATATTATCATCAAATCAATTTGGATTCATTAAAGGAAGAACCATATAGGAATGCCTCCTCATTTCTTCTAAATGTATTAATCCTCTCAAGAAAATAACCAGGGGTGGTAACATTACTTTGAAACTTGATGTTAAAAAAGGCCTTTGATGCGATGCATTAGGTTTTCATTTATAAGGTCTTAACTAGATTTGGTTTTGATAATACATTTTTCAAATGGTTCAAAACCCTTCTGAGTTCAGTCCATATTCCAATTCTTATTAATAGATCACCTGAAGGTTACTTCACATGTTCCAAAGATGTTGGACAAGTTGATCCTATCTCTCGCATTTTTTTTGTTATTACTGAAGACTGTCTAAGTAGACTCTTCCTCAATATGAATCACAAGATTAAACCCATTAGAGATTTCAAAGTATTATTTTCTCCCACCCATCTATTATATATTTATAATATTATCCTTTTCATTCAAGAAGATAAGAGAAATATCAATAACATCAAGAATTTACTTCTTTATTATGAAAAGGATTTAGGACAGGATATGAGTTTGAAAAAATATTCGTATAGGTAAAAAAATAGGAATTATTAATGAGTTAAGAACCAGATAATGTGTTTTCCCTTTCACTTACCTTGTGTTCCAATGTTTTGGGAAAACCCATATTCTTTTCATTTCACTCATATCATAACTCAAATAAAAAAATCAACTGTATTCCTAGAAAGGAAAATCTTTATCAATGTCCGGAATGATTTTTCTTGTAAATAATGACATTGCATATAAATTCATTTATTCTTTCATGTCCTACAAATGGTATAAATACTTTATTAATAGTATCAATATTTCCATCAAAAAATGTGTTTGGATTGAATGCATACTTCAAAAAAAGTTCATAAATGTCCCACTAAAATATTGTTGTAAAACTATTGATCATGGAGGAATTAGAAACAAAAAAATCAATTTTAATCAATATCACTGAGAACATTTTATATGCAGGCTCATTAATGAGAAGATAGAGACACTTGGCTTTCTAAAATCCATATTTTTAATCATGCTCAAATCTGGAAACTCAAACTATATGGACTTCTCCATATAACCTTCTCTCAAGGCCTCCTTTTCCAATATTTCATCACACTCCCATTGGTATGTTAATATGAACTCATCCCTTAATTTTTGGCTATACAAATAGATAGGAACACCTCTCTTAAATATATTAAATTTCCCTAGTTATTATTTGGAAACAACTTCCTTGATTAAGGAGAAAATGTAGAATTCCATGGAGTCACTTCCAACTGAAATCAAGGTATTTGTTTCCAACACAACTTCATCAGCAGTGATGATATTCTCATTTAGGAACCTGCATGAAATGGGAATCTCTCTTCAAAACTACACTATTAGGTTACTGAACATGGACATCTTAACACATGGGATGTAAAAATGAACAGGAGTGAGATATTAACTTCCAGATTCATGTTAATATTGAGGTTAGTGCACTCCATGATTTTGATTTATACATTCCTTTAATTTTTTGGTGTTAATATTTTCTTAAAGTGCATTATTTATAATCAACACAGGGAAGACCTGATCATCCATTTATAAGTTTTGTTACTACCTCGACACTATGGAATATTGTGGATAATCTTTTCAAAGTGAATATTCATTATACATCCACTGTACATTGGCACTTAAAATATTACTTTAAGGCCCCTCTATTGAATCATATTTTCAACCATATTCTTACTTTTACCACTGAAGTTATTCATATCATTTCACTTTATCAAAAGAATATGATTCATGAAATTCTACCTTCAACATTCAATCAGAAATTGTTCATATCACGGATGTAGTGAAAAACACAAATTTAGTTCAAAATAGTCATTTTAATAACTCTATTCATGATCTTGCAGTTCTTAATCACCTTGGTATTATATGTAACTTTCTCACACCTTCTGAAACTCTCGAAGTAATATGGATTCCTCTATTCCTTGGATGGATTAAATTTATACTAATGGGGTATAAGAGTAAATCTAGGACCTTTTGGGTTTATATTTGTCTTCATAAATCAAAATAGTAAAGACTTAGGATGCCTCTATGGTCTGTGTGGAGGAGTCACATCTCTTGAAGCTGGAATTATTTTCATGATAAATGTTGTTGAAATGGAAATACAACAAGTCTAAAGAAAATTTTGGTTTGAATGTGATTCCATAGATATTGTATAAACTATTATAAATAGAAATATTCATCTTTTATGGAAGTTAACTGTCAAAAGGATCAAATGCATGGATGCTCTACCAACCATCAGCTACATCGTCGCACATACATATTATGTGGCCAACTTTTTGGCAGATGGGATTTAAAAAAAAGTGTTCACTACTAACGAACTTATTTGTCTCAAGGTTTTTATTAATTATTTTATTTTATATCTTTCAATTAGATTTTGTAAAATACCTTACTTTATACTCTTATAATATTATTTTTATTTAACAAAAGAGACTTTTCCATTTGGAAAAGATCTCATCCTTTCTGTGAGTGAATATTATAATTAATTTATGAAACTTATAGAAATATTATTTAACAAAAAGAATATAATTTTTGAAATCATCATACCAAAATTTTCTTAGGGTGAAATTTTGGGATTTTTCTGAATATCTTGATTTTTTAGTAAATAGTGAAAAATACCAATTTTTTTGTAAAACTACCATTTATTTTCATTAAATAAATTAATTTAAAAGTATAATTTAATCCTAAAGTAACATAATTATATTTAATTATATACAATCTAATTAATTACTCATAAATCATCATTATAATACATTTTGGTATATCTTCATTTTTAGATTGAAAACACATTTCTTCTAAAAACTATTTTTTGTTTCATTTTTCATTTTTTAGATTAAATTAATTTTTGAAATTTCTAATATTTGAATCAAGAAAAATGGATCCCATATTTGGAATCAAAAGTTTCAAAATTTTCAAATAGGTCCATTTTATTTTGAGGAATTATGAATAGTAATCATAGTAAAATATATTACATCGATAAAGGGTAAAATGGGGTAAACAATGTTAAAACTATAGGGTAAAACATTAAAATAACCCAAACACTTACCTTTATTCTATTGTATGAGTGGTGTTAAACCAAAGTTATTATTAGGGAGTAAAATAATTTATTGTGAAACATAATTTTTAAATTGGTAACCCAATATTGACTTTTATAAAGATAAGTTATATTTTATTCAAATTAAAAACTTTTTTAGGGTATTTGTATTTAATGGCATAGTTAGAAGATGAAATTCAGTATTGGATTCATCCATACATCTAAAAACCTTAATTTTTTATTATTTAACAAAACAAATTCATGTAAATCAATTTATAACTTGATTTCAAGGATCCAGTATTACATTTCCAGATTTTTGTGAATCAATTCACCAAAAGAAAGAGACAATGGTAGTTTGATTGGGATCCTTTTTTGATGGTTTGTCAATAGAGTATTATACTACTATAAATTCAGGTATTCAGGTTACCATATATATAGGAAGTGAAGTCACTGCTGGTGAATCACGTCTATGAATGAATCTTTTTTTAGTTATAGTTTTTGGGAATGAGTGAGGCATATGAAAAATAATCAGTTACCAGTGATATCAAGTTAGGATAAGGAATGCTATAGGGAGTCAATAATTACATAATGAAATGGGTGAAAAACTGTAATTTTTAGGAAGTTAGTGAAACCGTTTGATTTGGTGGGATTATATTTCAAAAGGGTGGGATCAATTTTATGAGGGGTATCAAATCATCGAGTGGTATTTTTACTCTTTGAACCACATGTATGGAAGGTAACGAGTTTCAAAATTTGTACTCTCGATATAATAAAATCATATAGTCTTATCTCATGAATGTAGGATAAAAAATTGAACCACATAAAACAAGTGTTCTTTATTTATTCTTTTTATCCTATACATGTATGCTTATGAATGACTAGTGGTTTCAGTGTTTTGATTTGGGTGTACCAATACTTCCATGTTTCGATACACTAAAATAATGAAGGATTTAAACTAGTGATCTATTTTAACCTTTTTGATCTACCAGTGTAAAAACTTATGATGCTTGATATTTGGTTGGATCTTCAACACTCAACTTGCGCTTATTTACCACACATCAAATAAAACATTTATAACTATATATAAGGTGGAAACCACCTACCTAGAGTTAATATAACTCCACTCATTAAGAATATCTAACTAATTTATATTTAATTTAAAGATTCATCTAAATATGATAAAATACTTAAAATTAGGATTTTCTTATGAGGGATAAATAAGTAGAGAGGAATATGGAATATGGATGCATATTGATGTTTATTCTTACCTATATCTTACCTTCGCTTCATACATAATAATATTCTAATAATAATTGAAGTATAACTTTCTCAAAAAATATGATAATAAAAAGCACCATATTTGGATGAATTTTCTATGTACAAGTTGTAAGGAAGACATAATTTCATTTTTATACTATTGTTCTATCTTAAATAATCATTTAAGGGATGTTTTGAAAAATCTAGAAAAATATATTCATAACTAAAATTTGGAAAATACTAGAATGACTCATACTCACTTCATAGTGGGTCATTCTAGACTCATACTCACTTCATAGTGAGTCATTTCATAGTGAGTCATTTCATAGTGAGTCATTTCATAGGGAGTTATTCCGGACTCGGCCAAATTTTCAAAAATCACTGATACTCACTTTATTTTGATGTGTAAAATGATGCATACTCTCTTTATTTTGAGTCATTATAAACTTTTATAAATTTCCTAAAATCTACTACAAGTCCCAAACACCCCCCTCCCCCATGAAACTCCAAAAAAATAATTTTTAGTCCTTTTAAACATCTCAAAACCCATAAATAATTGAAAATTCATGCTAGAACACCCACAAAAAAATAAAAAAAATAAACCCTTGTGTTTGGGCCAACTCCCAAGGCTCATTCCTCAACCTATATAGACACTTTCAACACCTTACAGTGTTCTATGTCACATGGTATAACCAAGACCTGACTCAATTCACTATTTTAGATACACAAGACCATACAACCTCCTCATCACATGATAACTCATACTCAATCTATGTCATCAACTTACTGACCCACACTTACCAACAACTGAGTATCCCACTCTTCCCCACATACCTGAACTACCCAGCTACCCAACATAAAAAACCAATTCTTCTTTGGGCACTCTATATTATTGAAGTCACCTACCCTGACTCATTTCAACCCATATTTCCAACACAATGATGGTATAACACCCATTCATTTCACACACATAATCTATCCACACATATCTAATGATCATCATCCATCATCTCCTTGCATTATTCTAATAACCATTTCTCATCTTGTATCATACTCAATGCCCACATTATCTTGCATCATAGTCATGCCCAATTCTATCACGCATCATACCTGATGACTGCTTTTATTTGAATTCCAACATATACCACACTTTCCTAAATCATAAATGATACTCACATATTGAACAACACCTCATTAATTAATATATTATATCTATGCCTCATGCACCATTACCCACTATATAAAACAAAAAAACATGGTCGCACCCTCATGGTATACCTTGAAATTTTATCAGCTCTATAGTTTACTATGAATATGATGACTCAACTGCATGTAGATGGATCGAATCCGAACTACCTGATACATGTCCTCCCTATAGAGTTTCACTCTCTATTGGACACTACCCCCACTATTGGGTATCTCTGCCATTGTCACCACCCCCCCCCCCTCGCCGCATGTGTTAATGAATCTTGACCACCGTATCTTATCCCCATTCTATATCCTACATTAGATCTCAAAGTCTAACCTAATCCATGAATCCAAGATTATAGTTAGTTCCTTTGAAAAAACCTATTTAGATGCCTCATCTATCCATATGCATAACACTCCTTCAGTGGCTGATTTCACTAAGACCAAACATGTCCCATCTACCTATACAAAAAAAACATCATCAACATTTCACTCCATGGTGTCATCATCACACATTTTCTCTGACTACCTAATATGTCTCTTCGTAGCCCCGCTTTCGGATACCTATACCTCCACTATATATCTTGCCCGACTCGACCATCCAGTAAGGTATAGTCCCATCTGTCAAATTCCAATTTTCTATCAGCGCCTGATTTATTGTCTCTAAGAATGAGTTCATCCAGAAAATTTTTAATTTCACCCTAATATCATGTTATAAACCATCCCCAAATCATCACACCACGGCGATCTCATCTCCCACCATAATCGGTGAAAAATGAATCAAATCTATAAACCTCCAAGAATAATACATGATTAAAGTATCTCTATTTACCTAAGTCCTTAACAAATGTCTCTTCCTACACCTGGAGCTTGAATTCTCATATCAAATACATCGTAATCATCTCAAATCCTAGAGCCCCCTGATCCTTTCCCAAAATTTCTCATACCATGATCACCCTAAACTACTCATCCATCCACTATCCAAACTCCTCAAGTCTCACTGGATGACCTGCCTTTATTAGTCATAGCACACTAATATCTTTATCAATACTAGTATAAAAATATTAATATCACAAATAAGGGAAACTATAATGGGTAACATGACTCGGTAGTCTTTACATTTCCCTATAGCAGCCAATTCATATATCATCCAGCCTTATATCCCCCACCTATCCATGTTAGGGCCAGGTACCATGCACACCTTACAAATGCAAGATCATACACCCATTCACATCAATAATAACATGTCTGGAATGGATGAACATAATTCCACCAAGAAGATATTTAGAAAATCATAGTATTGGTTGTTCCTATCATAATAAATAGTTGAACCCATTTTCATTTATGTAACCACTTACCTTTCTAGGTTAGATAAGTAGAATTCCACTAAGTGAATATGAAGGGAAAATGTGTAGCTTTTTCTGAAACTTAAAATAGATAAACCACTTCCATTTATTTCCGTGTTTCAAGCAACAATTAATAGAAATACACATGTTCCATGTGATCCCTACATGCCTAAAATGATGTATGAGTACTCCTTATTTCCTCTTGGGATAAATATTCTAAAACATAGAATCAAAAACATCAAATAAAAATTAATCCAAATCAAATAACTCAACTGTAACCATGAAAATCGGAACAAAAATCCCAGATTCCATAGTAACTTGGACTTCAACTCATGCAGGTGTTCGCCAGACACACAACATGACATTTTTCCCATGTTATAACATTTCCCTAGACCTCTAGTCTACTATGGCCCAAATAAAAACCCACTTTTTAATAACCCCATTGTAATACCACTAGTTGATACCACTTTGTAACCACCTTGATTTTATAGCACTAATAACAACACAGTAATAATACAACATTGTAATGCTTCTCCAACCATAGACCACTCCCCAATGTTTGTATCGGGGTATTCCACATGACCTTAGGTGTGCCTCCCCTTATGCCAAAGGATTCTAACTAACACTAGGGGTCTATACGGTGATAGTGAGGAGACTATGCTCTATGGTGATAAATACCAGTATAAACTCAACAAACTATAATGGAAGGAATTTAAATAATAGAAAACAACCAATCAAAATATACATATGACCAGTGTAATAAACATTTACCATGTCATGCTAGTCATACAAGAGTAGATATGATTTCACATGGATTATAAATATACATAAAAGTACAAAATAACCAAAAATAGCTACCAACCTATCACCGAGGAAATAGTTGGCCTGTCAGCAAAATCATTTTATCTGGCCCATGTACCATCCACACTCCCTTTTCTACTAATCTATAAATGTAAATCCTTTTCCATTTCTTATAGAAATAAATATAATATCTACAAACATTTTAAAAGAGGCATATAGGTTTTGAGCATTAAATTAGTAGGTCACCACCAATGGTGTACCTAGATTATTTCCTTAGATATATCAATGTATACAAGAACACAATAAACTGTAATCAAACATAATACATAGCCCACTCCACTCTATCTTAATAATCCCCAATTGAATCATTGCCTACCTCATCTAAATCTAGATTAGAATGACATATCTACTATTTATCATACTAGAAGATCCCTTTTCCTTACAAATCATTATATAAAACAAAATGTCACATGATAACCATAAACATATAATATGTGACATCCCGGATCTAATTCACTCTGGATTAACCAAACCTAGTTTGCCGCATGGCCTCAAGTGAACCTCCCCTTAAACCAGAGGCTTATGATAAGAAAAGAGGTCCTAGGGTGTGTTTGTGAGGATACTATACCCTTAGGTCAGAGTGGAGCATAGTGGTAAGATAGATTAATAAACAACAGGAGTGTAATAATAATGAATAATGTAGAAGAAACAAGGATAATCATCAAGCAATTAATAATCATCAAAATCTATAAATTATATCATATAAAAGATGATGGAATGTATCTATAAAAAGGGTAAATAGTTATACATGGTAATAGGAAGAAAATACAATACATGATATAAAAAAGAATAAAAAAGGAAAAAAAACTATCCAAGCATCTCAAGCACTAGATCATTCCTCTACTACCAATATCTGATCCTAGAGCAAGAAGTTAAGTGTCTAAAGTGGGATTCTTCTCCTTTTCCACACCTATAATCATATTATCTACTCAGGTACCAATGGTGGACTAGATAGGGTGTGATATAAATATCAATAGGCCACCACCAATGACATTTGTACAAATCTAGTCTGTCGATATAAAGTGTAACAGTGTGCTGGTATATAAAAGTAAACAAATGTTAGTGCAAATAATGCATGCCTACTTCAAACTTAGTTGGTGTCTCTAAATATGTATTTATTTAATTAATTCTTAAATGCATTATATTTATAATATACTAGTAAATATGTAGTAATAATGATAATGACAATAAAAGATGATCCAAGGTGAAACTAAGGCATCCTTGACCTCAAGGGTCGAGCCAACTCATAGTAGTAACTCATGCGGTCTGGATATAAGGGTCTAAGTGTAATACAAGGGTTACACCTAAGTAATTCCACTCTAAAGAGTCTAACTGGGTCTATGGATCTCTTACACATTAATCTCAGGGTAAGTATGATAGGGACCAATGGGGTGAATCCATGGCGTCACGTGTCTAAAGACATCAAGATGAATCCAATGAGTGTGTCTAAGGAATTCTAATATCTGGAAAAGATTCCGGTGTATCATCAGTACAACACTAAGGCATTAACATAATAAAACAAAGACCAGATTCTGTGGTATCTACCATGTAAATCTCCTCAATGAATTGTAATGGAATCCCTTGAGTGGTCAAGGAATTCCCTCAGGAATCCAAGGCTCGATCAAGTTTAACCATTCCTATAATCATACAAAGGATCGTGTAAAGTAGTAACCATATACTCATTTCATTTATATACATATGTCATCATAGTCCATGCAATACTCATGCCAATTCCAATTCATTAGGTTCATTCTATTACCTTTCATCATACATGACAAGGAAAAATAAGGACATGCAACCAATTATCATTTCAAGTTTCATAGGTAAGGGCCAAGTGATATCTATACACATAGACTTTCCTTTTAAAAATTTATAATTAATTTATTTAACTTAAATCACTTACCTTAATAAAGGTTAGAGAACAACTGCACGATGTCTAAAATAAAATCAAAATAGGTATCCAAAGGCATAAAGAGGAACACACCCTATTTTGAGTGGTCAACATAGAGGTTATACACCCCACCAAATGATGTCAAGAGGTGTCATTAGGGCCTTATATTACAATCTAGAAAATTTTAATTAAATCAAATGAATTTAAAGGAACAGTGCCCAGTGAAACCGGCATGAGCAAAACTTTTATAATTTATAAATAGTGATTATTTAAGGGATAATTCATAGACCACCTACCTTATGCCTATAGTAGATGCCCCGTGTAGTATCATCCCTTAGTTTTTCATGGATCAAAATAAAATGGAAGAATTGATGAACACCTTGAAAAAAGGTCATATGATCTCACACCAAAATAGTGTCATTGATAAGAAGAATAATAATTAAAGGAGCCTAAATAATGGAGATCTTACCGGTGGGAATCCAATGTGACAAATGGATCTTGATTCTGAGGTCGGATGGAGAAGTTATCAAAGAACCTATACATAATCCATGGGAGAAGATATCAATAGAGGAATAAGGGGATGATATTTTCTGTTGGAGGAGAAATGATAAAGGGGTGAGGCCTTTTAAAGAAATAAGGGAAACTAGGTAAAAACTCTCAATTTTTTAGAGGTAAATGGTTTAGCTGCACGGTTGGCCAAACCATGTGCTAAACCTGCACCGGCTAGTATCCAAGGATAATGGATTGCACGGTTAGGGGGCATAGTTTATCTAATAATGCTCTTCCTATGTGTCCCCCTATTCCTAGAGAATACACCCCACATGAATTATAGTGAACTATTAAACAAACCGTGTGGAACCCGTGTGCTCCCCTCTATTAATCCTTGTTGCACCCTATAAGATTTTTCTAACCATGCATATTGGGTGACACAGTTTCAACTTACTATGCAGCCACATTGTTTCCTCCAACATCCAGATCTATGGGCACTGAACAAGCCTCATATTCTCTCAAAACCTTCCTTATGTGATTAAGCACGTTTATAAGGAGAAAAGAAAGGATTCAAACTAAAATTAAAAGGTTCTGTACCTCAAAGAAAAACTAGGTTCTTATAATCTTCCCCCATTAAAGGAACTCATCCCTGAGTTTCCCATCCAAGGGTGGTATAACTTCATCTGAGAATAATTCTATCCATTTATAACATACATCGGCCTCCGACTTCCAATTATCATAATGTACATGGATATGCTTCCATAGAAACCGTACTAAAGGGATAGACCTATCTTGGATATCCTTCATTCTATGATCAACAATGTGAATGGGATACTCCTCAAAATAAGATTCATCATCTAGTTCAAAAACCACTAGATCAAAAGTATGATATGGTTTACCATGGTAATGGTGAATCTGTGAAATATGGAAGACATCATTCATGGAACAGTACCTCTGAGTTAGTAGAAAATGATAGGCTACCAACCCAACTCTATCCAAGATTTAAAAGGGCTCAAAAAAATGAGGTGACAGCTTCCCTTGCCTCTGTATCTACCTATTCCCATGTTTGGGTGATACCTGCAAGAGGTGAACGGCATGGTCTTCCATTTAAGGACTCATAAAGAGCCATCTGAATCATTTCCTAAAAGTTATTATTGTAGTAAAACTCAATTAGGGGTATATGTTTCTCCCATGAACACCCAAAATCAAGGAAACATGCTTAGATAATGTCCTCCAATGCCTGTATAGTTTGTTTTGACTAGCTATTGGTCTGATAGTGAAAAGTTGTGCTCAGAAGCACCTATGTACCCAAAGTTTTATGTAACGCTTGTTAGAGCCTCGATGTGAAATGATATTCCCTATCTAAAATGATAGTCTGAGGGACCCTGGGTAGGTGAATAATCTCATAGACATAAATTATTCATATCTCATAAACTAAGAAATTCTCCTGGATAGGAAGGAAGTGGGATACCTTTGATAGTCAAACCATGAATACCCAAACATCATTACTACCTAGAGGCAACCTTGATAAACAATTCACGAAATCCATTTTGATATCATCCCATTTCTATTTTGGGATTGGTAAGGGTTGTAACAATCTAGAAAAATGCTAGTGTTATGCATTCACCTACTAATAGGTAGAATGCCTAGTGATAAAACCTATGATCTGACATTTCATCCCAAGCCACTAATACTAACAGCACATATCATGATACATCTTGAAGATACCTGGGTACACTTCCCACTGAGAATCATGGTATTCTCATATCATATCCTCTCACATGTATTTAGAAACCTAGATACACCCATGTATAATAAATATTTTATCTCTATAGATAAACCACTACAAATTTGGGTCCTCACCTAAAATACATTCCCATAGGACCAAACCTTTAGGATCTAAAAACTACCTTCTCTTCTCTCTATTCATGAGTGAAGAGGTAACTACTAAGGCTGTAATAAAATAATGTGTGAAACTCTCTTAAATATCCAGATTAATTTCAAAAAATAGGGAATATACTTCTATTATTCATTGTCTTCCTAGATGTCTTGTTCCTGTGTTTTTCATCTCAGTGCATCAGCTACCGCATTACCCCTTCTAGGCATATAGTCAAGATCAAAGTCAAACGAATGAAGGAATTAGACCCATATTCATTATATGGGTTTCTCAAGTCAAACTATGTAAAATATATTTGAGGCTCTTGTGTTCTATATACAGCACAAATCACCCTCACAAAAGATAACATCTCCAACAACGCAAGTCATTAATGAATGATGCAAATCGTGAGGCCTCAACTATTGATACCCATACACAATGACTTGATCTTCCTATATCAATATTATACCCATATCAATGCCTAATTCATCATAGAACACTATATGGTATTTTGCAGGCTTTCATATAATTAGGATTGGTGTTGATGTAAGTCTTACTTTTAACTCCCTAAATGCCTTATTGCACTCTTCAGGCCATAATAACTTCGCACCCTTCTTAGTCAAACCAGTACGAAGTTCTAAAATTCATAAGAAGTCCTATATAAAATGCCTATAATATCCATATATCCCCAAGAATCTCCATATATCAAACACATTTTTTGGATTCTCATAGTAAACAACAACACTTAGCTTCTCAAGGTCAATTGATACTCCTGATTCTCAGATAATATGACCCAATAAGTAAACCTTTTCGATCTAGGAGAGGCACTTTGTGATCTTGGAATATAATTGATGCTCTCTTAGTGTATTCAATATGATCTCAAGATTTTTGGCATAGTCACTTTGATTTTGATAATGCACCAAAAGGTCATCCATGAAAACCGTGATTTAAGGAATCCAAATAAGGGTGGAAATCCCTATTCAAAAAGGACATAAAAATAGCATACACTTTTTTAGGACCAAAAGGTATAAGAAGGTACTCATATAAACCTTACCAACTTTATAAATATATACACGGTATATCTGAATGGATGAATCTCACCTGATGATAGCATGATCTCAGTTCTATCTTAGAAAACACTCTATCTTCTCAGAGCTGGTTGAAGAGATCATCTATTCAAGGTAAAGGATACCAGTTATTAATTTTAATTTGGTTCAACCATCGGTAATCCACATAAATTCAAAATTTTCCAACTTCCTTCTTGGAGAAAAGGACAGGAGAACTCTAAGGAAAATTATAATTTCATATAAAACCCTTAAATTCTAAGTCCTCCAACTATCTCTTAAGCTCATGGAGCTCAATAGGTAGCATATTGTATGGAGGAATAAATACTGGAGATTATCCTAGAAAAATAATGGTCCTAAAATATAACCCTCTCATGGGAGGTAGTCTAGAGAAGTATTTAGGTAAAACATCCCTTAAATGATACACCACTAGAGGAAAATCTATTAGACACACTATCTGATCATCCAGAAAAAAGGTTAGAAATATGGGTTTTCACTCCTCCTAACCCACGATGCTCTAGTCTGGATCAACCGGTATGGACATCCCACTCACCCTTTTGTACATATATATCACCCTCAAGTGATATGAAAGTCACCCTTCAGAGATAACAGTCAATGTGGGAATGATAATTAATGATCCAATCCATCCCAATTATGACATCAAACCCTGTCATCTCTTGAATAAAGAAATTCCACGAGAATCAATAACCACAAATCTCAAGAGTACAGTCCTTGAATTGGAATATACCTTCTAAATATACACCCAATGGTGTTTCTAGGGACATCACCCCAAAAAAGTACTGAATCTTAATACCTTGACTTTCTACGATCGATACAGAGATAAAGGAGTGAAAATTAATTGTATCTAAAAAATAAGATATGATATTAGAGGTTACTAGAATAGTACCACATATAGTAGAAATTCATACACTATTCTCCTCATGTATCTTCTATAACACATGAAACTGGCCTAATCCACGACCCTGAGCTACAAATGGACTACCCTGAGTAGGTCTACTCTACTAGAACTAATAATCAAAAGTATGGATACCCCGAACAAAATATCCTCCTCAGCATGTTTGGTCAATGATACTCTATATTCCTTCCTGATGCTAAGTAATTAATACTTCTTCTAAAGGTAGAGCTAGTGTAGTTCCTCTTCCACTAGAAATAGGTAGAAATGTTAAAAAAGACTTTGAAGATGACCCATCTGAACACAAGCATGACACTCTCGAGGGTCTTTATCACACTATGGCTTCACATTCCCCTGTCATCCACATTGATGTCATACAACATGGCTACTAATACAGATACTCCATCCACCATCACTCTGATAAAAAACCTCAAGGATACACTTCTTTCCACTGGATGAACTACTGACTTGTCTCAGCACTAACCTTTTGTTCCATGTACTATCAGCTTCCCTAAAGTTACGATCAGTAATAAGATCTTGGTTTATAATCTCAAAAATTATAGATAGGTATAATAAATTCTCTTGAGTATGGATGGAAAACCTAAGTCCATCTTCAAAGAATTTTTCTTGGGATATATAATCACCAGTAAGAAGCAGTGAAAAATGTTGAAGCTCAGTAACGCATGTTCAATAGTCCATGGTGGACATAGCACCCTACTCTAGGTTCATGAACTCCTGGATCATTCATATCTCAGTAAATTAAGGAAAAAATAATCATATAAGGTAGTCTAAAAGTCTTTCTAGACCATTCCTTGATTATAAACAGCCTGAGTAATAACATATCACCAGTTCTTAGTCAAATCACACAGCATGTAGGTGTTGAGATTGACCCTCCTCTCTAGAGGCATATACCGATGCTCAAATATATCTAACATGGATTCTAACCATGAATTGGCAGCTTGAGGACTAACATCCCTTAAGAATATGGGAGGATGATACTACTGGAACTCGTGAGTAAGATCAGACATCGTTGGTGTAGGCCATAGAGAAACCTATATAGAATGTATAAAGCATAGAAAACTCTCTCAAAGATGAGTTTCAATGCCTAGTTGAAGAAAAGTAAGTGGTTCCCCAAGTGGACCTAATAGAGGTAACACTAGTGGATCAAGGCCTGCCACCTCAAAAGAATGGTCTTCTTCGCCATTATGGCGCATGACTCAAGGACATTTTGGTCACATGGTTCTATAAATACCAATCACATTCCTCAAAAAAAGATACCAAAGCAAATATAATCACTAATGTATGGGTAGAAAAGGAGAAGGGCTCACGACCAAACATATTACCCCAACTACCCCATCAAATTTCTGGGTATTGGTAAGCATCCAATTCTTTATTTTTATGGGTTCTGATATATGGAGGATCTAATGTGATTTAAGGAGGAAAATACTCTTTAAATTTCACTTGGCCTTCTCATTTATAGGATAAAATTTCATTTATAATTCAAAATTTACATTTTAATTTCATGAGTGAGTTTATACTTAATAAAAGTTTCAATTAAATAGATTTTTGTTCTCAGCTAATAAAGGACCATACACTTTATAAACGGAATTTTTCACCCATTTAATTACAATCATCCCCCTTACATTCAGTCTTAGGATGTAATGGTTAAAATATAATGGATAAATTCAATAAATTACCCTTTTTAATTTATAAAGGACCATACACATTATGAATTTAAATTTGTAATCATGTAATCACAGTAAAATCCCCTCTCATACAACCAAGGTTACATATCTTACATGGGTCACAATTGGCTATTTAGGATGACACCATAAATCTATATAGTAAATCACCATTTAGGTTGATTCTGACATTTTAAAGAACCAATTTTCCTTCCCTACAGAAGTTACCAGTAGCATGGGCATATATAACATCCATGGAATACTCAAAAATCATAGGAAACACATGAAATGTGAGAAATAAAATTCACCTATATGGCATGGAATATGCATGGAATGTGAATCATAGGTTCCTATAATGATTCATGTAGAAATTATCCTATTCATATCAGGCCAAGGTATAATATCTATGAATCCTAAAAAATACCCCAATTCATGTGTATCACCTAATGGTGAAAATATATCAACTATAGTAGGCAGAAATATATATTAAGAATTTCCCATTCCCCGAAAAAATCATGTTTCCCCGGAACGTGAGTTAGCTACTCCCAGGAATAGATTATGAACAAGTTCTGATATATTCCTAATCACCTCTCTAAATTTTCCAAACAATAAGACAATAAAATAAACCCCTATGACACCACTTTTTGATGTCCTATACCCGGTTCACTCTGGAGTAACCGAACCTAGTTGACCACATGACCTCAAGCGCACTTCCTCATATGCTAGAGGATATTGACTAGTAGCGAGAAACTAGGGTGTGTCTATAGGGATACTATGACCTTAGTCTAGATTCGAGCACAGTGGTAAGAAGATGAATAAACAAAGGAAGCATAATAATAATGAATAATGCATTAGAAACAAGGATAAGAATCAATCAATGAATAATCATAAAAAGAGAGAAATTGTATCATATAAAATATGATGGCATGTTTCTAAAAAAAGGAAAATGTTTATACATGATAGTAGGTAGGTAGTACAATACATGATATATATAAAAAACAAAAGGGAAAAACTATCCAACCATCCTGATCACTAGCTCAGTCATCTACTACCAAGATCCCATCCTAAAGTAAGAATTCATGTGTCCAAATCGAATGCTTCCCATTTTCCAAACCTGTGATCATATAATCTGCTCAGGTACCAAAAGTGGCCTAGATAGGATGTGAGGTAAATCTCAATAGGCCACCATCAATGATGTCTATAATAGTCTATGAATATAAACTGTAACAGTGTGAATGTATATAAAAGTAAATCAATGTTAATGTAAATAACTAGTACCTAATTCAGTCTCATTTGGTGTCTCTGAACATGTATTTGTTGAATTAATTATCCAATGGATTAGATTTATAATATATTGGTAAACATAGAGTAATAATTTTAATAATAATAAAATATTATCCAAGGTGAAACCAAGGAATCCTTGACCTTAGGGGTCGATCCAACTCATAGTAATAACTCATGCGGTCTAGCTATAAGGGTCTGAGTGTAATCTAGGGGGTACACCCAATCCATTCCACTATAAAAGATTCTATTCAAGTCAATGGAGCTCATCCACAATAATCATGGTCTAAGAATGATTGGGCTCAATGGGGTGAATCCATGGCGTCATGTTTCTAAAGACATCAAACTGAATCCAAGGAGTGTATCCAAGTCATTATAATATCCAGAAAAGGTTTAGGTGATTTTTCAGTACAACGCCAATGAATTCACATAATAAGACAAGGACTAGATTTTGTGGTGGGTGTCTCCCACAGTAACTGGATCAATGAATCATAATTGTGTACTCTGAGTGATCAAGTCATTCCCTTAGGAATCCAAAGCTGGATCAAGTCTGGTCATTCCTATAAAGATAAAAACAGGTCCATATATAGTAGGCACCTTATAATCATTTCATTTATATATATATTCCATCATAGGTCATGTAATACTCATGCTGATTTCAATTTATTAAGATCATTTCATTTACTTTCATCATATGTGACAAGGCAAAATAAGCACACGCAACCAATTATCATTTAAAGTTCCATGGGTAAGGGTGAAGTGATATTTATGCACATATACTTGCCTTTTAACAATTTATAATTCATTTATTTAACTTATAGAACTTACTTTAATAAAGGTCAAGTAGAGCACACCCACATGATGTCCTAAATAATCTCAAAATAGGTCTCCAAAGGCATAAGGAAGAACACATTCTACTTGGGGTAGTCAATATAATGGTTACAACCCCCAATGATGTCAATAGGTGTCATTAGGGACTTAGATTATAATCTAGAAATTTTAAAATAAAGTAGATTAATTTAAAGGAGCAACCCCGATGAAACTGGTGTTCGCACAATGACAACAATTTATAAACTATGATACTTTTAGGGATAAGTCATAGACTACCTACCATATGCCTATAGTAGATTCATCATCTAGTGTTGGCCCTTAGTTTGGCATAGATTGAAATAAAATGTAAGAATATATGAATGCCCTAAAAATAGGGCATATGATCTCGCACCAAAATAGAATCGTTGATAGGAAGAAGAATGATAAAATAAGCCTAAGGAATAAAGAGCTTACTAGTGGGAATCAAATGAGATAAAGGGATCTTGATTTTGATGTCAGGCATAGAAGTTATCAAAGAACCTAGGTGGATTCCATGGTATAATCTCTTAATGGAGGAAGAAGGGGTAGCTACTATCCACTGGAGGAGAAATAAAAAAGGGGTAATTACTTTTTAATAAATAAGGTCAAAAATGCCAAAATTCCCAATTTTCAATAGGTGCATGGTTTGGCCACACAGTTGGCCAATCCGTGCACCAACCATGCACTAACTACTATCCAAGGATAGTGAACCACATGTTTGGGGTTTCACTATTTATATAACCATGATCTACCCATGTGTCCCCCTCTGCTCAGGGAATACACCCCACACAAGCTATAGTGCATGGTTAAATAACCCGCACACAACCCATGTTCTTCCCTCTATGGATCCATGTAGCACACTGATAAGTTTATCTAATCGTGTGGATTGGGATACATGGATTCTAATAGCCATGTGATCCATTTGTTTCCTCCAAAAACCATAGCTCCAGGCTCCAAACAATCCTCAGACTCTCCCTAAATCTTTCTTAAGTGATTGGGAATGTTTATAAGGATAAAATAAAGGTTTAAAACTGAAATTAAAAGGTTTTGTACCTCAAATAAAAACCAGGTTCTTACATAATCAATCTAATTCATCTCGAAATCATGAAGGAACACACAAAAACAATATCACAAGTCTCAAGGACTTCCACATCCATTTTCCAACAATCAACTTAACAGTCGGATGAACCTAAGTCACATAAATACTCATACTTCCAAATCCCATCCCATTATCCCAAACACAAATGGTGAGCCTCAATCCCCCATCCAGTGGTCTCATATACCAATAATTATTTCTTTTTATATTGATCACCTCCTTCATATTGATGGTCAATACCATCCCATATACTACTTAATCTATGGAGTCCTCCACCCGCAACGAGTGGGAAAACCCACCTCATGGGTCTTATCTTATGTTCACACAACCCTAATGGACCCATTAGGTAATCCATGATGTGCAGAATTAGTCACATGGATAATACCTAACACATTCTCACATAACCATGTCAGATACTACAATATAAAAATAAATCCCATAACTAGAACCATCACACCCAACCAACCAAGGAACCACATATCACACAAGCCATTCTATACTAGGTCTTAACCTAACTTTTAACACATGGTTCTACCCTAGGTAACATTTAAGAATAATAGAAACTCTAATAATTTTCATTTACAATCTCACCCAAACCACCCCACTCATTCCTATTTACCACACATCACATAACACTTATATAACTTCAAAATAATCTAGGTACTACCTACCTAGATTTATCAAGACTCAACTAATTAATATTCCTTGGATAGATTGGCTTTAATAATAATATTCACATGAATTTGGAAAAACCCCATGAAATTAGGTTTTTTAGTGAGAGATGAAGAAATAGTGAGAAATCATGAAGAAGAATTCATATGGACTATTAGCCTTACCTGTAACTCCCCTTTACTTCAGAAAACACAAGATTTTGATAAGAATCGAAGTATAACTCCCTCAAAGTAGATGAGATGAACACGATCCATATTTGGAATAATTTACTTTTTATAGATCATAATGAAGCTCTAGTTTCCTTTTTATAGTGTTTTTCTAACTTACTTAATAATTTAGGAAAAAATTGAAAAAAAAACTAAAAAAATCTCATCATATCTAAAATTTTGAAAACACTAGAATGACTAACACTCACTTCATAATGATTCATTCTAGACTCATACTTTATATTGAGTCATTTAAAAGTGATTCATTCCTTAGTTATCCAAATTTATGAAAATCTATCATACTCAATTCATAGTGAGTCATTTAATAACTCATACTCACTTCATAGTGAGCCATTCCAGACTTAAACAAAGTTCTGAAAATTTGGCACAGGTCCCAAACCCCCCCCCCCCTCCAAAAAAAACTCAAAAAATTCATTTTTAAGCCTTTAAAACATCTCCAAACCCCTAAATAACCAAAAAATAATTCTAGAACTCCCACGATAACATTTTATAAAAAATTAACCCACTTATTCCCATGTAACAACCCAAACTTTTTAAATGATATTTTTTTCCAAAATAAATTTATGTTACATATTATATAATAATATACATCTCCAAAAAAAATAGAAACCAACAAAATTTTTCCTCATTAACAATGATCATTACATTAGTCATATATGAAACCAATTAAAATTACAAACATTACAACTAGATAAATAATATAAAATAAAATAGCTAAAATGGGAAAATAAGGATCACCTTAATATACTAGAATAATTTCCCCCGTTATAAACTATATAGAAATAAAACAAAATATTATTAAACCAGTCAAAATATTAAGAAATGAAAATATAACATTTTGGAGAAATTTTAGTGAAATTTTAGTGAAATAATGAAGTGGTATTTATAGGGTATAAAGGGAAATATGATTGTTGGTCAAATATGACTATTGGTTAATATGACCATTGGTCAATATGACCTTTGGAAACTATGCCCTTGGTTGATAATTTAACAATTGTAATTAGTGTTTATAGGTATTAATGAAAATTTATAATTTATGGAATAAATTATTCCAAGTTTAGGTACACTTATGGAGAGAGGACGGAGCTCTCGGTGCGGGTCACCTCCATTCCCTAAAAGATAACAAATGTGCAGGTCCCTCCCCCATGAGAGGGGGAGGGACCAACATCATCCTTCATGAAAACTTGACCTTACTCCTTCATTCCCTTCTTGAATTCAGATTTTATTCCTGTTTTTCCCAAATTTCTTTATTCCCTAAGGTTCCTGACCTAGTCAATGGATTTCCGCAGCTCTCTCTCACAAATTCAGAGTTTACCGAGGCCTATTCTCTTCTTAACTTGATTTTTGTTGCTCAATTTAAACATTAACGCCCATTGGTTGATCTGTTCGATAGATTTATCATCGATTCTTGGGGTTTACATGAATGAGAAACTGTCGACCTCTTGGATAATAGGCATATCATGATTTGGTTTTCTTCTGAGGAGGATCTGATTACGGCATGGTCCAGTGTGCCCTGGGCTTGCAACAATCTTCAATTATTCTTGTTCATATGGTCTTACGACTTCCATTTTCACTAAGATCCTTCCACTATGGTGATCTAGGTAATATTTCCCATGCTCCCCCTTCCTTTTCAAAACCTCTCAATACTTCAAATGTTGGGGAATTTAGTGGGTCGGTACTTGTGTTCGGATTGTAGAACTAGGTCAGTTTGTCATCCTGTTTACCCAAGAATCTTCATTTAAGTTGATGTTTCTTGGAATCCAGTTTACTTTGTGTGGATATCGGTGGGGAAAGAACACAGATAAAACAATCAATTTATTTTGAGAAGCCGGTTGACTACTACTCCTTGTGCTTGTGCTTGGGTCATCGGGAGGCAATGTGTAGGCGTGGGAGCCGTGATCAAAGGGAAAACAAGGAGGGTCTAGTAAAACCAAGACCCTCTTCTTCTTTGGAAGCAGCTTGTCTATTGGAATAGGGAGAGTTAGTCTCGGTCTTGAAAGAGGTGCACTCGAGAGAGATGAACTCCAAGGTTGCAGATGGGTTTACCGGGTTGAAACATGGTTTGGGTCTTCTAGGTGTGCAGGTATCTTCTGGGTCAGGGGGGTTAGAAGGTCTAGGTGGATTTGGATCCCCTTCCCAAAATAATGAGGCGGTTTTTACTGGCTCTGGATTCATTTTCAAGCCATTTTATTAGACTATCAGGCAGACAGGGGGAACCGATGTGGTGACTCTGGGTTCCTATGCTGAGACGGTGTGCTCTGGCAGTGGAGAATTACCTAAAGGGGTAAGAAAATAAATTAACATGGATGGTTCAACAGGGTGTAAGGATCGGCTGAATCATTTACATGGTCCTGATGGTTGGTAGAAGGTTACAAAATCATTTACCCCAAGTAAGTTTTTGTCTATTTTAAGGTTGTTTAATCAATTTGTTGGGTTGGATGCTAGTGAGAAGGTCTTGGATCAAAGTGAGCCTGCTGAATCCTTAGAAGCGGTACTAGGCTGGCCTGAAGCTAAGTCAAATGATGAAGATTATGGATATGTTTATGATGTTTGTGTAGGGGGGAAACTCCATAGAGGAATTCATATCCTGGGGAGGAAGAAAATAAGGAAGGGAGACAGGGACTTAGGGAACTGCATCCTTGATAAAGGGAAGAAATCTAAAGGACGGAAAAATTATTCTTTCCTCTCAAAACCAATGGAGACAAGATCTGCATCTAAGTTGAGGTCCAAGAATAATGATAGGGTCTGTATTTTCAATGTGAAAGAACCTAGATGTGGAGTTTCCAAGGAAAATTTTCTTCATATTGGAGTGACAGGAGACCCCATCCGGTTACCGACTGGCCCAGTGGTGGAGGATCTTTCTATTAGTGATCTTCATGGAGAATAAGGGGACCCATTGGAGACCTCTAATCCAATTGTGGTAGGTGTATATGGGGTTATGTACATATAGTTTATTTTTTATTCAAAGGAATAAATGGTGGAGGACTTCCTTGTGATTAATTCCATGCATGAAGAAGCTGACAGGATGATGGAGAGATGTATTTTGGTGGACACCAATAAGAAGAAGAGTGCATGGATTGATAAATAGAACCTAATATTGATTAGAGGATTCAATGAAAATAATATGAGTAGAGAATATTACATGCAAACATGGGACAATTTGGTGCATCACTTTGAAGACCTTATAAAAAATTATCTAGATCTCCAAGTAACCAATATTTCCTGGAAACTATTTAGGGTGAATAGTTCTAATAGGCTCAAGTTGTCATTAAATAATTATTTGGTTTCCTTTGATGCCTAGTCTACTTGATACTTTTGGTTTCTCACTTTTTTCCTTAAAATTTTTTCGATAATAAAAAAGTTAATTTTCAGTCAGACAATGTATAATTGATAGAAAAAAGGAGAATTAATGGCCTCAGCTAGTAGAGTTGTGTTTTTTGAAGACCATTTTCCATAACATGGGAGGGAGGTAGAATAACTGGTTTCTACCTATACCAATCCCAATCCAAGCTTCAAAAAGTGAATATTGAACAAAATAACCTATGGGAGTAGTTCAAGTTATTGGATATTACAACTTGGTCGATGTTAGTCGAGCCACCCCTTTATGTGCATGTGTATATTTCCTTTAATTTGATTTCATGTTATTTTGTTTGATTACTTTTCCTAGGTATTTTGATGATATCTTAATTTATGTTATTTGGATTTTTGAGATTATTATCACATTGGAAAGATAATATATTTATCTATATTTTATTAGTTGATGAGGAAGTTTTAAAATGCTTATCTATTTCTCTAAAAATTCAATGAAGTTGCTACTATGGTTTTAAAAACTCTACATTTCACTATTTTAAAACATTTATGTATTTATTTTACTAAAACTTCTATATTTATCTGATTTACATGAAACTTGATTATATGGAAAGATAAAATGTTTATCTTGATTTCATTAGATTACATAAAAGTCTCAAAATATCTTTTGAATGGACTTTTAATTACTTTAAGTTCTAATATGATGTTTTGTAGTAGCAGTTTTTTCAGAATTGTTTTTCTTCTGTTTTTTAATTATTTTGGGATCTGTAGATGTCGGTTTTAATTTATTATGTTTTTTTTGGAAATATAATAAGTTTTTCTACAAATAATTAGTTTTGACCAAAGTTTGAATCTGCTGTTAAGAGCCCTTAAAAATTCGTTGAATTTTGTCAAAATATTCTGTCTAGATTTCTTACAAAAGTATGGTTCATTGTTTATCTTACAAAAGTATGGTTTTTTGTTTATCTTACAAAAGTATGCTTTATTGTTCATACCCTACGTTACTGTTCATACCCTACATTACTGTTCATACCTTATGTTACTATTCATACCCTATGTTACTGTTTATACCTTACGTTACTTTACTGTTCATACCTTACGTTACGTTACTGTTCATTCCGAAGTTATTGTTCACTTTGAATTACTGTTCACTCCAAAGTTACTATTAACTCTGAAGTTACTACGAAGTTACTATTCACTCCAAAGTTACTGTTCACTTCGAAGTTATTGTTCATTCTGAAGTTACTGTTCATTCCGTAAAAAAATTTTAAAATTGATTTTCTGCAAATATATGGATTATTTTTTAACGATTTTTTTTTCGGAAAAATCCTCATTAAATATAAGGATCATAATCAAAGAGTTTTTAATTTTTTGGTGCTATATTTAGAGATAAAATTTAAGAAAGTTTTTCAACGTCGTTTGCAAGTAAATCTGGACGTTTCAAGATTGTTTAAATTCAAATGTTTGAATTTAATTTCAGAATCTGCTGCTAATTTTCAGGAACTGTTTTGACTACGTTTAAACCATTTTAAATGGATTTAAAATTCAGTTTTAAATCATTCAATGCATTTATTATTCTGAAGATTTTATTGGAAGACTTATTCAAAATATTTTGAATTCCTTTATTAGATATTTATTCTACAGGAATAAAAAAAGAAACGGTGCTGCTATTTTCAGGGAGATATTTATGGGAGCTCATAACTCATTTGATTTCGAATATCCTAAGGAAGCGAAGCTGCTGCACCTGCTATAAATTTTTATTCTCTATATATATCATTCTCTCTTGCAGGAAAAAGTACAACATAAATAAAAAAGAGAACGTGTTGTAACTACCCGAGATTTTATGAGAAGTATTCTTTTTAATTTATTTGATGTCTTGTGTTTTATGCTACACCAAGATTATCTTGCACTATACGCAACACCGTATTAGCTTGCAGTATACGTAACACTATTCTTGTCTCCTGTTACACACAATTTCAAGTTCGTTTTGTGGAAATTATTCTATGCAACATTAAGTATAGAGTTTGTTTAATGTATAAATGAAATAAGTTTTAATTATGTTATACGCAACACCAAACAGAGCTTTCACTACACGTAGCCCTGACTTGGCTTGCATTACACGCAATCAAGACTTTCTTCGATAGCGTGTGTAGTACGCAATACCGAGTTTCACTAAATGAGATATTATTATAATATTATTATGAACTAGCCGTTATGAATATTAATACCCACTTTTTGAAATTTTATAAATTTTATCTTTCAAAATGGACTTCATTTTTGGATTCGGACTATCGAAATTAGCCTAGGGTGAATTTTTGGTATTTTTATGAAAACTTTTAATTTTTGATGAATAGTGAAAACACTGGGTTACCATTTAAAAACCGACTTTTTATTTAAATAATTATTTATTTTATTTAAATTTATTTTAGGTCAAAATTAATACATAATACCTATATAAGTTCAATGTAATTCATTGGAGTCATTTTATAATAATTTTAGATATATAAAAATTTTATTGAACTTTTCACCGTCTTTTACCCACCTCCTAGGAGAATTTGAAAATTTACATAAAACTTAATTTTACTCGTTCTGTGAGTGGAATTTCAAAAATCTGAGAGACACGGTTAATATAAAGAAGTAAAATGTGGTTTAATAAGATAAAAATAATTTTTGGTGAATAGTAACGTTTTACTTTTATTTACCACGGTTAAAAGTAAATAGGGTAATTAAGGGTAAAAATGATATTATTATTACCCTAACACATGTCCTAATTCTATTGGATAAGTTTAATTCGACCAAAAACAACCTTAGGTATAAAATATTACCCTTTAGGTCCACTTGGATTAGATTAGGACATTTATTATTATTTTATTTAAAGAAGAGTTAAAATAGTTAAAATCAAAGTTTAATAACTAAAACATTTTTAATATAGGGTTATACATTAGATAAATTCGAATATAAATATTCATTAGAAATATAAAAATATTTCCTACCTAATTTTATTTTATTTATAATTTTTAAACATTAAATAATTTAATTTATTTATGACACAATGATGATGCAGTAATTACCTTATTAATGAAATATTAACATAATTGATGTTATAAATACCCAAATAAATGTAATTTGAGACTTTTTATAAATTCCACTAATTTTTTAGGTTAATATGATATGTTAGTATTGATTCAATTAACTTTTTTCAAACTAATCATGCTGTTATGATTTTCACAAAAATCAATTACCAAATAGTTTCAAAATTGACATAAAATAGTTTTTAAAACAAATATTATATTATTAATTTTTATTATATTCCTAAAAAATCTAAGGTTCGGCCAAATGACTTAGATAAGGTTATATGTATTAATAATGAACCACTTCGAGTTCGATTGGCTTGTTATAGTAAGTTTATTAACCATATAGTGTAAGAAAACAAGGAGACACGGTAAAAGTTAAATTATTTAACTTAGAGTTAAATCTAAATGATAAGGTTAAAGTAGTAACCTAAACTTGTATAAAACCTATTTTTTGAGATTATTTATACCCATACCCACTTTATATTCGAAATAAGTCACTTTTGAGCCATTATTAACCGAATATGACTTTATTATAAAATAATATTCTAAGTTTTTTCTAAAGTGCCCCTCTCCTCCCTTATAAAAGGGAACCTCCTCCCTATCCTCATCACACCACATTGAGCCTTCAATCTCATCCAAACCCTACTCATTTCTCTTCTCCACTTCCCTAGAAACATTTTGGAGGTTTTTGTCTTCTCAAAAGACCAACTCTAGTTCCTTAAGAGGAAGCTTAAAGGAGGTGCATCGAAGAAGAGGTAATCTCTTCTACCGATTCTTTCAAGTTTTTTTCTTCTTAAACTTCTTCTTCTTTCTTCGTTTCATCATAAATTAGTAACATCAGTATCACTCATATACTGATATGTTATTATAAATATTAAACAACCCAATTTCACCTTCTATCCATCCTACGGAAAACGAAATCACTGTGCGTGTGTACGTACGGAATACCGTCTCCACGCCGTGGTGTAATCTGTTTTTCCACCACCACCTTATTTGGATGGGTATAATGGTGTAAAGAATAACTATATATAGTTATTATAACATCATACTTATTCTGAGATATTATATCATCCAATCCAATTCAATTCAATAATTATGGGAATGATATCATCGCTCGTGCGTACGTACGGATTACCGTCTCCACGACGCGATGAGATTCATTCTCCGTGTTAAACACTCAAGAATGATTATAAAGTATATATAATGAATAATAATGAAATATATGACATAATTAATCTACTTTATTTATGTATATATATATATATATGTCATCTACTTACTTCCATTCAAGTCAATAAGGAAAGGAAAACAGCGTTCATGCGTACGTACGGCCTACCGTCTCCATGAACGGTGTATTTCATTTCATTCATCTATCTATTATATATATATATATAATGAATATATATGATATATAAAACATGATTTACATTATGGAAGTAATTAAATCATGATATAAGTAATAATAATATCAAGAACAACAAGTCCAAACATGTACGATAAATAAAATGATTTTACCCAAAACGCTGGTTTAACATGGAATTTACAAAAGAACGGGTAATATAAAGTTATAAGTGAACCATATATGATTTCATAACAATTAATATGATTCTATAATAAGTCAATGACATTATTTAAATTATTATACAGGAGGTTCGGATTCGTACGAAGCATATCGGACCTAAGGTAAGGGATAACTTTTCCAATCTCGTTTTTAACCGAGATTGTTTATTCGTAAGTATTTACTGGGGTTATATTTATCATCCATGTCCATATTTTCTAAAAATTGTTTAATGTATGTTTAAAGTCCTTTTTACCCATTTTTTACTTTTACTACATAGTATTTAAGGAATCTTTCTTTGGTTTACGTTACGAGGTACTTTTTTGACTTTTCCGGCAAAATTACGAGAAGAGTGTTTTTTTAACTTATACGGCATGAACGGATTTTTACGGTTTCATAATGCCTTATTTTCATGAATTTTACTCTATAATATTTTATGATTATTTTCAATAAAATAATTTTCTTTTAAAATTGCATGGCATTTTGTGAAAATAAAATGATTTTGAAGAAGAAAAGATATTTTCCTCAAGAATTCATTTCAAGTGTTTTGTCAAAACTATTTTCCATCTAAGATGACATTATTTAGTATGATTATGTTTCAAGTATAATGTCTCTATTATTTACATGGTTTTATTCTTATTATGATGAAATGATATCCATTTTTTTATATAGATTATGTTATGATGGGATGATGTTTATGAAACCCATTTTATTCTTTGGGTCATGATGAATGATTTATGTTTATTTTGTGGAACAAGTAAGAATGGTTTCATTATGAGATGGGTGGGACCTATATCTCCCTCAAATTCATTGGGTAAAGATTTATATCTCATGATATAGTCATGTATGGAATGGTAAGTTAATCTGGTTCAGTGATACAGGACTGGAACGAGGAGTGAACTCGATTCAGAAAGGGACTTTGTCCACTAAGATGGTCTTGGCAGCAATGTCTTGGATACTATAGAAATCATAACATGTGATTAATGGTTGCAAAAATTACATGTTTTATTCCCATGAAATTTTATCATGATTGATGTTCCTTTGTGATATATGCCTTACGTGCTTCCAAGATTTATGTCTTTGCTCAATATTTTGATGTTTAGATTTTAAGTTCAAGTTTTTGCATTCAAATGTTTATGGATTGTTTTATGTTCTCTATGTTTACCCTTACTGAGAATTTAAGCTCACCCTTTTTATGTTTTATTTTCCCCAGGATTTAAAGAAAGGTTTTAGGTAAGAAAAAAAAGGGGAATATCTTTATGGGATATGTTGAAGATCTTTCACCACGATTAGAAGATTATATTCCGAGTTTCCAAAGACACTAAACTATTACGGTCCTTGTGTGTCTATTTTTGTTATGTATTAAGTATTCCACAAAAGTAATGTAATGTCCATGTACATCAAGCTTTGGGTCTCTACAGTTGGTATCAGAGGAAAGGTTTAGTCAACCTTTGGAAACTAGGATGCGAAAACTTTAGTGAGATCCCTAGAGATATTTCTAAGGTATGTATAGGGATGTCCCTAAGGTTAAGTATAAGTATAGGTTATAGTCCTAGTAATATGGTAACTATCATAGAATTAAACCTAAGTTGTTATATATTGAAGTTACTCCCCCTTTATAATGTTGTTTTCCCTATCATGATTTTTTCCTCTCATGCTATTCTTTTTGGGTTTTAGACGATGGCTGGAACCCGAAGGAATCGTGTTGATCAATGTAATGGACAATGCAATGATTTTCTTCCTGAACAAACCAATGTTATGGGAGATGGAGTACAAAATCTTATTGATATACTTACACAAGCTATGAATCATTCTGGACTTCCAAATGAGCAGAGAAGGGAACAATATTCTATTGATTCCTTCATGAGGCAACGTCCACCTTCTTTCAGTGGGTCTTCTGATCCACTTGTTTCTGAACAATGGATTAGTACCATTGAAAAGATATTTTCCATACTTCGATGTTCGGAACATGAAAAAGTCATTCTGGATGTTTACCGTTTAGAAGGTGAAGCAGACCAGTGGTGGACTCTAATTAAGAATACAAGGCCCCAAGGTGAAATTGAATCCATGGAATGGGATGAGTTCAAGAACTTATTTTTCAATAAGTACTTCCCTCGTATTATTCGAACAAAGATGGAAAAGGAGTTCCTTGAGCTTAAGCAAAAGGATGATGAATCTTTTGGTATATACGAGGAGAATTTTAAAAGTCTTACAAGGTATGAATCTGGCTTTATCATCCAACCTGAAAGTAAAGTTGATTGATTCTTTAGTGTCTTAAAACCAAGTCTTTGAAGGGCATTAGCTATAAGAGACTTCAGTAGCTATGAAGAAATTGTGCGTTGTGCTATCAAGGTAGAACTGGAAGTTGGTGTTACATATCCATATCATGGTTTTGAAAAGAAATGAAAGATGGAGTTCAAGGAGAAATCTCATAACAATGGTGAAAAGAAGATGAATGTTTCTTTATGTTCAAAGTGTTTAAAGAAGCACGGTAGAGATTTCCTAAAAGGTACTAGAAAATGTTTTAAGTGTGGAAAATAAGGTCATCGAGCAGTTTATTGTCGAAGTAATGGGAAAAGGTAGCTAATGATGTGAATAGAGAAAAGACTACATAGAACGCTCCACCAACACTTCAATGCTTCAAGTGCAAAGAAATGGGGCATTATGCTAATAAATTCCCTAATCCACGGGTTAATGATGATCAACGTGAGCAACCTCTTAAGGAAAAGGATAAAGGGAAGTCGCATGCGATCACTATTTGTGATGTTGAGTATGAAAATTATGTTGTGTAATGATTAAGTGTTTATGTAATGGGATTTCAAAATA
Organism: Viscum album; assembly: GCA_963277665.1. Taxonomy (NCBI): domain Eukaryota; kingdom Viridiplantae; phylum Streptophyta; class Magnoliopsida; order Santalales; family Viscaceae; genus Viscum; species Viscum album. The sequence continues at coordinate 926,721,330 of OY728130.1, forward strand.
GTATCATGGAATCTCATTTATGGTATAGTGGAATTTTGGAATATCTATGTATTGGTTTTCAATAATTATATGGTACTGGTAACCATGAAAAAGTGATTGAAATATTTTTGGAAAGAAGATGATATGCGCATAATGAAGGGATAATGAAAAAATGAAATGAGCTCATGACTAATATAAGGACAAAGTTATATCATGGTTTGAGTATATAGAAATTTTGGGATTTTGGAATGTGGAAAGAGTTAACTTTTGACAGCATTCATGTTTTCACTAAGGTTCAATGGGTATTAATTTTTCAAGAGAATACATGATTAAGGTATTCAAATTTTTGGAATGCGATCAACAAGATATATCGGGGATAAATGATGGTATTCACGTGCTTGTTATGTGACCTTTCAAGTAATCGTTTGCTTTATACTATGAGCTTGGACCGAAGTATTTTGGATAAGCCTAAAGATTGGAATGAATTAAGTTAGACATAAGATAGTATTGTTTAAGGCTAGAAATTTTTTCGATATTATTGCAGGAATGTTATAATAATGTAGTTTTAGAAAAAAGGACAACCCGCAGGATGGGCGACAACCCGTCACGTCGGACAAGGCTGTGGGAATCGAACCCACAACTGAAGTGTGACAGGCCTTTATCGCATACCACTGGCCTACAGGAAGTCCCTGGTTAGTATAAATTAGTTTTAATTTATTAAGTGGTGTGATATATGAAGTATAAGTCCATTTTAGGAACCATATACGATTAATCTCACCATAGATGGACTTATGTATATTTAATAACTTTTGCTAACCTTTTGTTTGAGACAGATAGAATGATCTATCATTCTATCGCATGATCTGCTAACACTTCATGGAAGACAAATTCAACTTCATTTATTTAAGAGATGAAGTGGAAATTGTTCAAGGCGCAAACAACAGTGAGATTGTACCAAAATCAAGTAAGAATTCTTTTAATTCATATATTCTTCAACTTTAGGGAAATGAACTTGAAAACCAGAAATGTTGTCCTAGTGTCTTCATATATGATGAATCAGATGGTACCTTAGATCATCACAAATTTATGGCTTTGTGATTTTTGGATTTTTCATAGCCATGTTCTCTACTACTCTCCATCATAACTTGAGGGTTAGATTTCTCTTCCACATCCATATTTTCACCTATGTTATCCTATGTGGAAACCCAATGATTAGTAAATTTGGGTAACCATTACGTTTCATACTTTTGTTTTTAATGTTATGTTTTTTTATTCCTTTTTACGATGTGGGTTTCTATGAAAAAAATTTCAAGTAGAAAACCATTTATAACCCCGACGAATTTCGAGGGCAAAATTCATTTTAAGGGGGGTAGAATGTAACAACCCAAGATTTTATGAGAAGTATTTTTTTAATTTATTTGATGTCTTGGGTTTTATGCTACACCAAGATTATCTTGCGCTATATGCAACACCATATTAGCTTGCAGTATATGCAACACTATTCTTGGCTCGTGTTACACACAATTTCAAGTTCGTTTTGTGGAAATTATTATACGCAACATTAAGTATAGATTTTGTTTAATGTATAAATGAAATAAGTTTTTATTATGTTATATGCAACACTAAACGGAGATTTCACTACATGCAGCCCTGACTTGGCTCGCATTACATGCAATCAAGACTTTCTTCGATAGCGTGTGTAGTACGCAATATCGAGTTTCACTAAATGAGATATTATTATAATATTATTATGAACTAGCCGTCGTGAATAGTAATACCCACTTTTTGAAATTTTATAAATTTTATCTTTCAAAATGGACTTCATTTTTGGATTCGAAATATCGAAATTAGCCTAGGGTGAATTTTTGGTATTTTTCTGAAAACTTTTAATTTTTTATGAAGAGTGAAAACACTAGGTTACTATTTAAAAACCGAATTTTTATTTAAATAATTATTTATTTTATTTAAATTTATTTTAGGTAAAAATGAATACATAATACCTATATAAGTTCAATGTAATTCATTGGAGTCATTTTATAATAATTTTAGATATATAAAAATTTTATTGAACTTTTCACCGTCTTTTACCCACCTCCTAGGAGAATTTGAAAATTTACATAAAACTTAATTTTACTGCTTCTGTGAGTGGAATTTTGAAAATCCAAGAGACACGGTTAATATCAAGGAGTAAAATGTGGTTCAATAAGATAAAAATAATTTTTTTTGAATAGTAACTTTTTACTTTTATTTACCACGGTTAAAAGTAAATAGGGTAACTAAGGGTAAAAATGATATTATTATTACCCTAACACATGTCTTAATTCTATTGGATAAGTGTAATTTGACAAAAAACAACCTTAGGTATAAAATATTACCCTTTAGGTCCACTTGGATTAGATTAGGACATTTATTATTATTTTATTTAAAGAAGAGTTAAAATAGTTAAAATCAAATTTTAATAACTAAAACATTTTTAATATAGGGTTATACATTAGATAAATTCGAATATAAATATTCATTAAAAATATAAAATGATTTCCTACATAATGGTATTTTATTTATAATTTTTATACATTAAATAATTTAATTTATTTATGACACAATGATGATACAGTAATTACCTTATTAATGAAATATTAACATAATTG